>OY986048.1:8301976-9690874 GCA_963920205.1 Stenodema calcarata
AATCAGTGGTGGTACACCTATAATGAAGTAATGCTTCAATTATATTATAAATATATTTTAGAAATATATTATAATTATTTATAAATATAAATATATTAATTTAATTATAATTATAATTAATTTAATTATAATTATATTCTATAATTATATTATAGTTCTTAGGACGCCTTGCTTTTGCAATGTCAGGCAGCCTGAAATGGCTCATTACTTTACTTTTGTACCAGCACCAAGTACTCATCATCACCACTACTATCTGTATATCTAATTCTCAGAAGCCTTGCAAAAAGCTCCCGCCAACAGCATTGAAAGAAGCGTAAAGCTCCCTGCCGGTGTAACAGAGGAAACATATTAGGTGAAACCGAGGGGAACTAAGGGTGAGAGGGGGTTGTGGGAAGGAGACAGGGAACAGGAAAACATTGACGGTGGAGGTTAGGGGTAGGAGGATCAGGTTTCTATATGCACACTCAACAGCGAGGTGCGAAGCACCGAGCATCCTATATATATGTGGCTGGCGGGCAAAATGGATATCATTCCTTTTTGCGGCTGACGTTTTTTGGCGGGCCAGTTTTTACAACGGAGTTGTTTTTGGGGGGATACAAGTAACATGTCCCCATTTCTTATTCGATAAGGTTTGCTCTTAAACTGGACGAATAGAGTCTCTAGAGCCCGAGTGCAGTACTAACCAATTTCGACGATAATTTACTCGTCGAACATTCGAGTGACGTGAAAAGACGAAAATATATTATATCCTTCTTATACAGGGTGTCCCATCTAAACGGGCCCATCGGGAAATTACAGCCTTGCGGTGCGAGCTATCGAAAAATTGAACTGGACCTTTTTCATAGTATTTTAACTCATCTTCACGATGCCGAAGTCCGATTTTTATTTTTCCATGTTTTAGGGTCTCAAATCATTGATTGAAACTTACGGTTTCCTCTTGACCCCCCTTTTTTATTGCTTTTTTCGATTCTAGGTTGAATTTGGAACAGAAAATGCCTCTTTGAAATTTTTGTTTTTGGGGCTTCGTTTCTGAGTTATTTCACTTTTTGCGAAATACAGAAAATCGCCGTTCCTTTTAGACGTTACCAACACTTTCTTACTATTTTTTCTTCAATTTTTGAGATGTTCACCACACTGAATGACAGGTAGTTTAATGCTGATTTCAAAACTGTGGTGAAAAAAATCGAAGATAAAAATAGTAAGAAAGTGTTGGTAACGTCTAAAAGGAATCGGCGATTTTCTGTATTTCGCACAAAGTGGAATAACTCAGAAACGAAGCCCCAAAAACAAAAATTTCAAAGAGGCATTTTCTGTTCCAAATTCAACCTAGAATCGAAAAAAGCAATAAAAAAGGGGGGTCAAGAGGAAACCGTAAGTTTCAATCAATGATTTGAGACCCTAAAACATGGAAAAATAAAAATCGGACTTCGGCATCGTGAAGATGAGTTAAAATACTATGAAAAAGGTCCAGTTCAATTTTTCGATAGCTCGCACCGCAAGGCTGTAATTTCCCGATGGGCCCGTTTAGATGGGACACCCTGTATATTGAGAACTCGAATGGCAATAAACACAATCTGTGTCTGTTTTTCCACATTTCATTTGAATAGGTATGTAAACGTACCCGAGACCTCCCTGACCAGAATCGAATTAGCTACCTATTTTTCATAAGATAGAGCTGCGTGCTTAGCATCTCTTTAGCACATAATTGAGAAGCATGGAATCTCTGCTTGGAAGGTTTAGGTATTTGTCTTTAAGGATCTGAGGTCTCTGATGCCTATTCCATGAACGAGGTGACGTCCAGAAAGTAAGACCCCCAAAAAACACTCCGTGTAAAAATCACCCCGCCTCGCAAATATCATTCTTCAGAGGCCGGAAAAAGTTATGATATCCACTTTCCCCGCCCGCCCTTTTCCTCATTAAGGAGCTAAGTATAATGAAAAGCTTAACCACTTCACAAGCACCGTACCCCTTTCGAAATCTCCCCTTGGCGCTATTGCGTGGGTTTTTGAAGTTATGTAGCTCGGCTCCCTTTAGACCTATCGATTTGAAACTTTCAGGGCTTTCTAACTAATATCCACTCAAAGAAGACCCACACTAATTTTCAAGTTGATCGGTCAAATAGGAGCCGAGATATGGATACCTCGAAAACGCGTTTCGTGACGTCCGGTAAACATACACTCGGCAGCGTTCGTTTTCTCAACTTCTTTGCTTGGCGGGCCGGAACGCTACCGCGTTCCTAGATTACAACATGTGTTAGAAATTTACAAAACATGCCATTATTTCTCTACATAATTGCCATTGAGGTCTATACATTTTTGGAGAAGGATCAGGTTTTGAATAACCTCGTCGTATACCTTCCGCTCCAAACCCCCCCCCCCCCCCACCCAAGCCATTTTTCGACAGCATCCTGGACCTCCTCGTCATTTGAAAATCAATGTCCACTCAAAATCCTCTTCAATTTATTGAAAAGATTATAATCCAATGGTGCCAGGTCTGGACAGTAGGGTGGGTGAGTCACAATATCCTACCCAAATGAAACAAGCAGGTCCCGAGTATGAGGTCTAGCGTTGCCATGAAGGTCCTTCTATCCTTGATTTTTTGTCAACTTTTTGAGTGTCTCACGTATGCAGCAGCATTTATGTTGGTTCCTTCAGGCATAAAATCGACCAATAATATCCCTTTCCGGTGCCAAAAGACAGATGCTATGATCTTCCTCACTGAAAATCGGACTCTGCATTTTTTGGTTGATGGTGAATGGGTATGGCGCCATTGTAGAAACTGCCTTTTTGACTAAGGCGTATACAGGGTTCGTGCCGATTTTCAATTTTCAATTTCCCTGACTTTTCCCTGATTTCCAGACAAAAATTTCGATTTTTCCCTGACTTTTCACAACGTTTCAAGATCCTTTAAACAGTAACGTTTTGCATGAATCGAAAATTTTAGATGCGCAAATGAAGAAAAAAACTCTGCAAATTCTTGACACAACGGTTCATTATCTTCTTTGTACAGATCACCCTTCTGTCTAGATCACTAGGTCTAAATGTCTAGATCCTAAATGTTAGATTAATTATTATTATGAATTATCACTAATTATTAATAATTTTATCAAGTACCTACTGAAAATTATTATAATTTATTGTTAGGTATTAATCATTCGTATTTATTATTAATTATGCTTAATTAATACGATATAATTCTGGGGTTTTTAATACTACGTCGGTAATAATTTTTCTATAAAAGAAGTACCTACCAACAAACATTCGAAAATACCTTCATTTCCGTAGCACGAAACGCACCTCAGAACAACAAACTCGACATCACTTAAGCCATATGATGTTCCAAAGAGCTTGTTAGTATGAAAATGGACCTGTATTTCAACAGTTTGAGTCACGATCGTGTTGTGAGGCACAATCTTTGAGCCGTCATTGTGAACGAACGGCTGGTCGTACAGAGCTGCGGATGGTCTTAAAAAAATCTACGGAACAAACTCTATCTAAATATGAAATAAAAAACATACCGTTCCATATGAATTTTTCGAGATATGAAATTTTCAAAATTTCAAAATTCGTTTTGAACCCCTTCCCCTTGACCAAGGGTTATGAAAAGTTTCGAGGACCATTGTGGGGCTGGTCGAAACCCATAATAAAAATTTCGTAATTTTAACTCAACGCTAACAGGGCAAAGTGGCGCGGACGGCGTACGGGCGGATTTTTTTTTTTATTTGATTTTCTGAATCTACGTATCTTGAAACGTAAACCAACAAATTTTGAGGGGGGGTTAAAAAAATTTTTTCTTTGGGCGATTCCAATGGTTCATTATCGAAGATAATAAACCAAAAACGAAGTTTACTTAAAACAAAGTAAGAGATAGAATCACAAGATAAAACACATAAAAGTTTTGAGTACGTGGTTTACATAAACCATACCTTACAAAGGTAAAGGGGTTTTCGACGCGTATCATGGATTTTTCGCAATTCTGCACCCGATTTGAGATTTTTCCCTGACCAAAATCCAATATCCCTGACTTTTCCATGACTTCCAGTGCCCATTTATATTTCCCTGACTTTTCCATGACTTCCCTGACTTCCCTGACCGGCACGAACCCTGGTATAGTGACACACCCACGTTTCGTTATCAGTCACAATTGAGTCAAGAAAAGTTTCACCCTCGCTTTGATACCGTTCAAGAAATTTGCTTTCAGCCACAACACGATTTTGACGATGTTCTGGAGTCACCTTTTTCAGCACCCGCCTTGCACACAACTTCTTATAACCAAATTTTTGTGATATGATTTCAACCAGGAGACTTTGTGAGATGTGTGGGAAACTTTCGCAAGGGCGTCAAGAGTTACGCGACGATCATCGCGAACTATTTTTGCAACCTGCTGCAGAAGATCATTTGAAATGACGGATGGTCTTCCAGACCTTTCTTTGTCGTGAGTGTCCCTGCAAAGAAAGGAACCGAATAACAGAGCGTATTTCACACGTGCGGTAGGTGGAGCGATTGGAGGACGAACTGTTTGACGCGTTTGGCTCCTGTGACTACATTTTGTAGCGGATTGAGGCGTTTGATGATTTGTTTTGGCCGTTAGGAACCTCTCACCTCCCAGTGGTGACAACTCTGAAAAACAAAATTCCCTTCGTCCTACACATCCCTTGTAACCTTACTTTCTGGACGTCCCTCGGATGAGTGATTCTAGAATGGGCTATATGATCTGATTTTGGATATTGTGGCTCGATCCAACAATAAAGTTTCCATTATTTTGTGTTTTCCAGTCCCTAGAGGAAGGAAGAGGAAAGGTATTCCGTCTATTCTAGTACCTTGTTTCCATCACTTATAAGTCGAATGACGCGTAAGATGACATCAGGGCTCGAATATGTTCAGCCTACAAAGTTTACTTGGTGCTGATTGACCCATTTCGTTCGAGGCGAGACAGCAGGTTACCTCTGAGAAATTGACAATCCATATACGTCATCTAGTCAGTTGCCATGTACTTGATAGCTTTTTACGCAGTCACTAAAAGATACATGATTTTACCAACGTCTGTGGAACGACCGCGGAAGAGATGTCTGAATCGTGAATAGATGATATACTATATTGAATTTCCGATCGAGCCAATCAAATTACAAGAATCCGTTGGGCTGGGCCCAACGCATGAAAGAAAAGAAAACTCTGAATATAATATTGTTTGTGAACCCTAGTGGACGAGGTACAATTGGACTGAGATGGTTGGACCTAGTCCAGGAGATGTAAGGAGTCTGGGAGGTCGAAATTGAAAATCATTACAAGACATGACTACCAAGTGGGTAAGAAGAATAGACTCCTCGCATAATTACATTATTCATACATGCATATGATTAGTGGACAATTCACCTTTTCAACAACAGTGTACATAAATAGGTAGGTAACATCCCAGCAACCCAGTATTTCTGACTTTACTTGAAATTTATCATGTTTGCAGTTGCCATAATTATTTTGTTCTCATGATTTTAAACAATCTCGTGCCTCGCCAATCAAGTTTCCGAAATGATTATTCCAGGGAAGATTTTATTCGGTTTGAAGAATATCTGCCAAAAGTACAAATCAAATTCCACTTGTCATTTTTAGTTATTATTTGGGGGTACCATATGAATTGCACGGCAGTCAGGATAATTATATCTTCTTTTATAGTGATCGGATTGCGTTAAAATTTTCATAGTATTGGGGTCTAACGAACTCCCCTATGAATTGAATCTACGCTAACGTAAAATCCTGTAAACGTGTAATTCGGTATTCCAGGCGTAACTCTGAAACTAATAGACCGATTCTGATGCAGTTTTCAGAGATAGGTTGATCAGTTGGATTGTCATATTGGAATAATACTGGTATCTACTGATCCGAAAACATGAAATCCTGAAAACTATACTTCTATGGTATGGAGGAACCTATTGTCCCCTAACTTGGCAGAGGTATATAGAACGCCAGTTGAATCAGATCATTTCGATATTCAGTATTGTATTTCTTTTCTTTTTGCACCTCAAGTAGTGATGTTGTTATTTATTTCGCATGTTGGTCTTGTTCAAAATCCAGAGCACGAAAGCGGCATCTAAACATCCTTCTAAATAGTTGTTAGTGAGTTCGAAATAATAGACTGACAACTCTTGCAGATAATGAAGGTGATTTAGGTCACGGTATTTCATGCATCACTGGATCTCGAAGCTAAACCAATGACGTGAATCATCAGCTGGGTCCCGATTCTGAATGACAATGAGCGCCCATCTAGCGCATCCATTCCTCCTCATCAGCCACGACTCCGCTAGCAATATTCGAAACATGTGTCGGCTAATTATTACCGAACCGATGTACTTGAATGAATGGTTGAGGTTACGGTTCTTTTCATGAAACCCAAAAAATGGAACGTGCACGTGGTATACTGTTGTGGATTGCAGTCGTCATCCACATTAATGAGGGATAATGAGTTGTTTGGACCTCACTTTTAAAATACAAATTAGTCATTGGTCTATTGTGGATGTACACTGTTCTCTATTCATTGGAATCCCTTCGAATACGCTTGGAATATATCATTGTGAAATACATACTCGTATTTGACCATTTGGTCCGCAGTAATCCATTGAAGACGAGGGACGTCCATAAAGTAATGTTACAAGGGCTGTGTAGGACAAAGGGAATTTGGTTATTCAGAGTTGTCCCAATGGTAGGTAGAGAGAATCCTAACGGTCAAAACAAATCATCAAATGCCTCAGTACGTTACGAAATGTGTCACAGCAGACAACGCGTCAAACAGTTCGTCATCCAATCGCTCCACCTACCAGGTTTTGGCTGCACGCGAATTTCTTGAACGGTATCCAAGCGAGGGTGAAACTTTTCTTGACTCAATTGAAGACCTAAGTGGATGAAGGGGGTATGTTACAAAGCCTACCTTTTAAGATATGGGCTGTTAAAGTTTTTATTTGTCTACTTTTATCATTAAAATAATGATCTTGTTATTTGGCTGTATTTATATTGCCATAAGCATTCATTTACATAAAATGTTGATAATTTGTTTTTATTTTTAGTATTTTTTGTAAAAATAAATTAAAACTGTACATGCCTCCTTCTTCCATTAATTTCAGTTTGCGTAACTATCCTTTATCTGAAAGGATGAAGGGGGTATGTTCCATGAAATAATACTCAATAATCAGTATTACAGAAATTTATGTAATTGTAATAATGTAATTATTGTAATAATATATTGTAATAATGTATATTGCATTGTATAATGCATAGTATAATGCATAATACATTCCCTTCCAAAAAGTCAATATTTTTCATAAATTAAATGGAACGCCAGCTCTTAATGGAATTATTTTTATACCAAGATTATCAGGCAGTACAGGAGTTCTGAAACAACCCAAAGTTGAGAATCTTCGAGACCAGCAAACCTTCATTCCAGAACAGCACAAATGGTGGTACGAATGCATTGTTATGGTTCCATCACTACCAAACCACCGAATCTAACATCCAGTCAAACTCGTATTGAACAGCTGAGTCAGTGGATGAAGGTGGTATGTCACAGGCATTTAGCATCCATGAGTGGAAGATGGTGGTATGTGCATATTATACCGGTTCCATACCTCCTTCTTCCATTAGAGAATCATATTTTACATGTTACATACCTCCTTCATCCACCAGAATATCTGTGATTAAGGGTTTTAGAGTTAGAGTGTAAGTGTCATATGATAGAGAAGTCACATACAACCTTCATTCACTAGGAAACTCAAAATTTTAAAAAATGTAACATACCTCCTTCTTCCACTTAGGTCTTCAATTGTGACTGATCACGAGGCGTGGGTGTGTCACTATACGCCTGAGTTTAAAGGCAGTTTTTACAGAAGTCCAATTTTAACAGAAGAAGATCATGGCATCAGTCGTTTGAGCCGGAAAGGGATATTATTGGTCGATTTTATTCCTAAAGGAACTAACATAAATGCAGATGTATACTGTGAGACACTCAAAAAGTTTACAAAAAATCAAGGACAGAAGGAGAGGTATGCTCTTCGTGGTGTGTCACACCTTCATGACAACGCCAGACCTCATACCGCCCGTCTCACTCAAGACCAACTTGTTTTATTTGGGTGTTTGATATTGTACACCCTACTGTCCGGACCTGGAGCCATCTTTTTATCGTTATCATCTTTTCAATAAATTGAAGGAGATTTTATGTGGACAACGACTTTCAGATGAGGAGGAGGTCCAGGATGCTGTCGAAAAATGGCTCCGGGAGGTGGAGCGGAGGGTATACGACGAGGATATATAAGAACTGGTCCCTATTATGTAGAGAAATAATGACAAGTTTGAACACCTATCTTGTAAATTTCATTAAATGATATATAAATATATTTAAATTTTAAATATATTCATTTTTCAATTTTCAACACATGTTGTAACTTTCTTAACGTCTATTTCACAAACTCTCTTAACTTTACTTTCTGGATGTCACTCGTACTTACCCACAGATGTTTGTTGATCATTTTATGATGCAATTAATAAATGTATGTGTCTCATACATTCGTATTCACAAAATTTTCATACGAATTTATTGTAGGTTCCATAAATATATATGGCTTCCAAATTCATATCTTCCAAACTACTGATTGTGACAGTCGAAGTCAGGTTTTCATCATAAAAAACCTATATGATCATTTTTCTTTTTCATATTGTTTCTTCTGAATCCACCAAAAAATTTTCTCAACACAAGTTCTGTGTTGTACTGATGATGGTATAACAGCCAAAACCGGTCTACAGTTTATTATTATTACTATTACTATTTATTTATTAATTTTTTGTTGTTGTTGTAGAAACCCACCGTATGGTATTCATTAATGGACATTCTTGGAGCTGCTGGAGAGATGTTTCCTCAAATTGTACTATATTCTCAATTTGTAACGGCCCTGAAACTGTCATTAAATACCAGATCTGGTATCCTAAGTCTATTTTGGAAACCCCAATGTACGATAACCCGCGTTCAATATTAGGTCCAGTGATATAGAACCTGACACAGTCAGGTTATCATTGGATGTGTATAAATACAACTCGAATACATGATAACGAGGTAGAAACGAAAACAAAATTAACACGCTCATATTTTACTTTGTCAATAGCCAGAGGGAATAAGAAAAAGAGCTTTTGAGCAAACAATTGTCGACATTCCTGCTCAAATCATGATGAAAATCATATTTTTTCCTGATAAGTCGTCAGATAATCACATCGAATAAGAAAATGGTATGTTGACTACTAAGGGAAGTTGAAGTTTTCCTTTTACGCAATAGCCTGATGTCATTCAAACTACAACTACCGTAAACTGATCGTGCATTCTGGGCTCCGATCATCTCAGAAACCTGTCCTTGAAGACGAAAACAATAATAGCATGCCAATCTATAAGAATTAGCTGGCCGTTCGAATTAGTTTGATAACCATTGAAGGTGAGATTACATCCCACGGACTCTTGCAACTATAATGTTAATCAGCTCAAGGCTGTTGCTCATTTCAGGCATTTGATTCAGTCTACAGGATGATTGACGCTCTCGACGGAAATCCTAGGTTTGCGTGGGGACATTGACTACAACTGCTAGAATGGCAATGAGTCTCATGAGAAATTCACTATAAACTTGCACTCAACTTCACTCGAGATTTACGCGAAATCAGATGGAACGTATCGGTGAATCGATTGAGTTGGACTGATATAGAACTTACTATCGACCTGTCCGCGACTAGGTACCTTCCAAATTTTATCAGGATCGAAGGCCTAGTGCTAACATGCAGCGAACTTGGACGTTTCATAACTAATATAATAATAATAATGCATGCACCGAGGGTCAATCGTGTATTATTTAACCTCATTTATGCGATAATTCCCCTCCCGAGTTGAGTTAATCAAAATTGCCCAGGAATTCGATCACTTCAATAACGTAACAACCATTCAGCAATCCAGTATCCTCTTTGTGTTGCGACATACCAAATCGTACTAGAGTTTTAATGGTACCAGTAGCAGCCGTCGTAGTGGCTATTTCAAGTAATTGTACTCACACTGCACACCATCGATCCTGAAGTTGCACAACGGAACGAATCACAATAAACCACGACAATATCCAGGATGTCCGTTCATTAAGTCGGCCGGCAAGCACAATATACGCCCTCCATGTAATCGGTGGGGCATTCCAAATAGTTTTGTCGGAGCCTATCTGATCAAAAGTCGTCACCGCTTCCATAGCCCCTAACCGAAACATCTACGCCTCCTGAATAACCAGCGATCGCTGTTTTCAAAATCCTGACTTCTGACTAATAAAAACCAAGCTGCTGAAAGAGTACACAGTACCAGTCATAGCAATGGGGACAATAGTTGTGTGTGCGCAATCGTGATACTGATTCAAATAGAATTAGTTGTAAATTTTTATACGAGTGGTAAAATCCTCATCGCGGGAATGATTTTACGATGGTCCCCTATAAATTCAACCCACTATCAGTCTTGAAAGGTCTTTTCCTATGACATATTGAAGAACCAAACTCAGATACATCAACTAATTGTATACGCCCATGTTATGATGGCTAACGTCGCAGAAACAGATAACAAAGGGAGAAAAAATTGATATACTCGTATTGATTCGATTCAAGGTACCAAAGGTTCTGTATTGTATTGTTGGTCAGTCCATCAGAATCTGCCTTTACTAGGAGTTTTCAATGTGGAGCTTCAAAGAGTAGGTACACTGCTGATAGATTCCTGTCAAAACTGACAATCACCCTAAAAAAACGTTAGACAGAGAAGTCTGCCGATTGTATTTCAAAAACGTCCTATGTAAGTTATAAACGTTTTATAATTTATCAGTATTTATACGAGCATGGATTTTTACTTCTACCCACCAACCAACAAGTGCTCCTTTTTGAAAAACATATTCGGTATCACAAAACCACGAGTTGTTTAAATCAGCTGTTCTCCAGTATGAAAATTGGCCTCATGTTCCACCATGAAGAATGCAAGGCGGGGTAGTCTGGCGAATTGGAGTAGTGGGCGGATTGAAATGTAAAATAATCTTCTCAATTCTATTTTTTCACGCAATCGACGAAAGTATGGCATAAAACTGATTGCAGTATTCCTGTACGGGACATTGTGCATCTGGAGCTCAAGTGGATTTGTTTACGGTTCCCGGAATAGACCCCCTTGTTATTCCAGGCTTCAGAATTGATCTCTTCAAACTGATTCCGGTTTAATAAGCCCGTCCGTCACTTCGTACTTTAGATATTGAGCTGTCTGAAAACGAATTCAGACATCCATCCCTATTCTTACAGAATTCAATGTTCGTGGCGGGCTCATTTCATGACAACCAATGTTTTTGCATGATTGGTACACTCAGTTGTGCTACACAGTTAAATGATCGTTTCTCAGTATCACGATCCATTAGGTCGAGTTGTTGATGGCCACTACCAATACTAGTACCTAATCAACATACCCCACAGTTGATTCGCAGAGCGATCGTAATTGGCCCTCAGCTGATGAGGCCACATTATAAAGACGGGAGTTTTCAAACAGTCAACTACTCCTTGAAAGCCCGTTTTAATTTTACTCAGTTTTCATAAATCTTTTAAAGAAGCACATGTCTCCCTTAAATTGGTGGGTAGAATCCGACAATCGAATTTAAAATCCCCAGTCATGCATCATAGCGAAGAAATAATTGGTTTTATGTTTTATGTATAATTGGAATTTGTGGGTGAAACTCCCCCCCCCCCCCCACAGCTTTTGGACATTTCAACGCTGAACACGACGGTGAAGTCAGAATTGCGATATCGCATTCCATCATCAGATTAGAGCAGACTAACCATGAAGATCATATCAAGTAACAACCACGTTTCTCCATCTTTAAAGTGCTACAGTTTGAGAACGGAATGAGATATTGCAATTCTGAAGTCACCATCGTGTTCAGCATTTAAAAAAACCGCTAAATTGAGGTGTCACTTGTCAGAATGTTTCATTTTGGGAATTTATGAGGAATTCCCCCCCCCCCCCTAAAACTCCTCAAAACCCCCCCTTAGAGTAATGAGTGTGTTCGTTCAAGGAGGTGGCAAGCCATGGTCGTTCAGGTTGTAACATTGTAGAACGGAAAAGGCGAATGAAACCAGAAATAAAGATCACATCTTCCAGGATTGGTAACTATTGAGCGTATTTCACGAGTAAACCTTCTTAAGTCTTCGATTTCAACTGTGGTTTTCACGTGAATTTTTCCATATAAAACGGGTGTTATCGAGAACAGCATCAATTGAATTTTTTTCCAATCTTGAGCCAATGATAATTGCGGTCATGGACGGAAATTAACCATTATTTCCACGTTATCTCACATTATATGGTGAATTATATTGATCGATTTATGAGCGATGCGTCATTCTCGAATTTACTCGTACAATACGATCATCCATTTAAAGCAAATGAAAATATCGAATGACGCATCAATGTTTCGGGTCTTTAGAAAGAAGTCAAGATTGGAATGAACCTACAAGTCTGAGAGCCCCTGGATAGCCTCATAATTCACGCACATACAGCACCTATTATATCACAGATTATGTAATACATATAAACATGTAAGACATATTTTCAACATTGATTAACTTGGAAAATCTCTTAGCTTACAGTTCTCTTTACGTACATGAATGTAACTAGGTAGGATCTCAATAAGAAGGACTTCAAAATAGGGGTTGCAATTTTTAGATCGCAATACCTCGGAAATTTGAAACAGCACGGGATCGTTTTGAGATATGTCGTACCTTCGGAAAAGAATGCAATTTCGAATATTTTTTGGTACTTGTCGTTATTAATTATCGCCGACTTAGTCAAAAAACCCTGAACTATTCAATACGAATGAATTATGTAAACTATTCGTCATTTATATTAAATATAAATTTTACATGTTTATTATAATTACATGTGTTTTTTTTCATAATTCGTATAAATAAATTATCATTAGTTCAGCCCGGAAATAAGTTCGAAATTTATGACTCTCGTACGAACACATTACTTACAGAATTAAATATAAATTTTACATGTTTATTATAATTACATGTGTTTTTTTTCATAATTCGTATAAATAAATTATCATTAGTTCAGCCCGGAAATAAGTTCGAAATTTATGACACTCGTACGAACACATTACTTACAGAACAGTGATCTAGACAGAAAAGTGACCTAAACAGAAAATAATGAATCGCTGAAAGAAAAGAAGTTTTTAAGGGTAGGGATGACGACATGGATATTTTTCTTCAATTCTTGATTAATTTACTCTTGCGTTGTTTTCGGGAGTTCATTAGGGTTGTTTTCGGCGGTTCTTCGCCACTAGGGGCTGGGAGTTCGGGAATATTTTCGTGATTACGATAAGAAGAAAGGCGGACGTAAAGCGTTTCCTCTCGAATAGGGTTCTGAGTGATGATGCGTTTTCAATCTTTACTCGTGCGAGTACTTGAAGATGGTTCGAAAAAAATGTAAAAATCTTTGCAATAAAAAGTTACAAGTATTTGTCTTTTTTACAAGTATTTGTAAACAGGTATATATATATATATTTTTTTTTTGGTTTATTATCTTTGATAATGAACCATTGGAATCGACCAAAGAAGACATTTTTTTAACCCCCCCTCAAAATCTTTCCATACCTTGGAAATTTGAAACAGCACGGGATTGTTTTGAGATATGTAATACCTTCGGAAATTTCGAATATTTTTTTGTAGGTACTTGTTATTAATTATCGCCGACTTAGTAATAAAAAAAACCAAAAACTATTTAAATACGAATGAATTATGTAAACTATTCGTCATTTATATTTACATGTTGGTTTTTTTCATAATTCGTATAAATAAATTATCATTAGATCAGCCCGGAAATAAGTTCGAAATTTATGACTCTCGTACGAACACACGACTTCATTAGGTACCTTATTACCTTTGGATAATATTTTGGATGTCCAGTTATTATGCGTTGAGAGACAATCAAGTCAAGTTGTCTCATGTGTAAGTACGTATTAGGAGGATGAAATTCGTGAAAGCTCTAACGGAACCATTCTTTGTTTGACTACAGTACAATTAGTATTCAGGTGTCAACCACTCAACCTCTCTTTTTTTTTTTAAACATTTGTCTCCTGCCAATCCGTACCGCTTGGCGACCCACTAATTTCACTCGCTGTGATTTAAAATGAAATCCATGAATATTTCGCATCCTCATCGCCGATGGGGAGGAAGCCCTGCTGGTCTTCCATGCTTTACAAAAGAAATGTGTCTTCCAAATCAAGGAGCAAATTGACTCACCGGTTCAGATATTAAGAAAAACGTTTCTTAGGACTTGGAAACTCGGAATTTATTTCAAAACCAACTGAAAAACTGAAGAGATCATCACTGAGCTAGTTACGACTAGTTATGACAAATACCTTCTCGAACATACTATATTTCAGCTCGTTGTTCCAATTATATCTTATAGTTATAGTTATCATGGGAGTTGTACAGAGAACAGTGATCAAGTCAACAGGGCGATTGCAGACAATTAACCGTTGTCTAAGAATTTGCAAAGTTTCTGAATCTCGTTCATGCGCATGACCTGTTTCCGTTGTTGAACCAATGTGGAAAAATGTGCAACGTTTTTTTCTTGAAAGGATTTAATTGAACGGTTCATTATTGAAAATAGTAAACCAATAGAGCAAGACAGTAAGATGATAGCGTAAGTTTTATTTTTAATAACAGATTATTGAGGAAATAATGGTAAATTTCATATTCAAAAAACGTGATAGAACATAATTATACACAAACAACTTGAGCATGGCCCATACGGAAGGCCGTCTTGTTGGTCGGCAAGACTCCACCTCGGAGAGGGAGGATGGTGGACTTTGAAGGTACCAAGACCATTGGCGATGACCATATCTGACCCAAGCAACATGCTGAAATGTCTACACGCCGATCGGTGGGCAGTATAGCTTCTGGACATGAAACATTGATGATATGAAACATGGGTTTTATGATCAATTGGCGTATCCACGATTATTATTACTACATACATAAGTGGACCATTCCCCAGCTACTCATGGAACTAGGGCCGAATCGGACGAGGGATCCACGAGAAGTGAATGTTTCAATTGAAAATTATTTTATTCAATTTTGACAAGGCACCGAAAATGTGTGCGTTATGAAGATTTCATGTTTGCGCATACTGCCAAACCTAACCTACATGTCCTCATAAAATATGATCAAAATTATTGCCGTCACTTCGGACTTGGAGGCGTCCCGAAAATCTCACGTTTCATGCATCATCTTCAATAATGAACCATTGGAATCGCCCAAGACAAAAAATAACTCCTCAACATTTGAAGGTTAACGTTTCAAGGTACCTACGTAGATTCAGCAAAATAAGATTCGAATACGTAGATTCAAGATATGTACGTAGATTTAGAAAATTCTCGACACAACGGTTTATTATCTGCTGAGATAATGGATTTATTATTATGAATTATCATTAATTATTAATAATTATTATCAAGTAATGTAAATTATTAATAATTATTGTTAATGAATAATAATTAATAATTATTAACGAATTATTAATTATCAATAGTGATCACTAATTAATTCGATATCTAAAAGCCCTGTGTTGTTCGAATCAGCTGGGCCAGCATGAACGTTGACTCGAGAGGCTGCCGCATGATTCACCCTCATGTTACGACTTTTGATCTGCTCCAACTTTGAACCCTCATTGTGAACGAACGGCTGGTCGTAAAAAACTCTGGATGGTCTTAAAAAATTCTAAAAATAAAACTCTATATTAATGTGAACACTATTTTTCGAGTTATGCTGCACCTTGACAAAAGACTTACCTGGCAACAACACATCAAAGAAATCAACAAAACCGCCCGCAGGAAACTCGGGCGTTATTTTCACCTTTTTGAATACAACTCACTCTCCACAGACGCCAAGCTGCTCATGTATAAATCACTTATCCGCTCATCCAGCACATACGCTTCCCAAATATGGCACACAGCAGCACCCACCTCATTATACAAATTACACAGAACAAATGCATTCGACTCGCCACCCACACGTCACGCCGCACAAACATTGAAACATTACACAAGAAATTTGGAATGGAAACACTTGACACCTTCATCACGAAATAGAAAAACAATTTCACAGACAAACTAAGAACACACCCAAACGCCCTCCACATAAACATATCTCACAAACCCCGATTGGGACCAAACACACGGAGGCGGATCTGAGTCATCTCATGCAAGTCAACCCTCAAGCCACCTCTGACAGAGGTCTTCTGTATATATTTGTAAAATATGTTAATATGTAAATAGCCTTTAGAATTTGTAATCTGTAAAAATGTAAATGACCCTAGTTCTAAGACCCCACCATCACGCTAAGAGTTTTCTCTTACGAATTTTACTATACCCCCTAACTTATGACACTAGATAGAATACTACTTAAGACTAAAAGAATTTTAAGGCCGGCAGGCCGATATTGTTCAACCTAAATATCTAAAGCCACTGTAAAATGATCTATGTATGTACCTTTATGCCAATAAAATATTTTTGAATTTTGAATCTGATTTGGTGAAACAAACTAGTTTTTATGAGATCACCGAAGATAAGACACTTCAAGCGAGGTTAGTACTTGAATGGGTGACCGACTCGGCACTTTGTGAAGTGTCTCAGTATGACCCGCGTAGCGGTGATTCATTCCAAACTAATCTCTCTAAAGAGCAGCATCCAATGTGAATGATGCTTGGAGCTGTTATCGAACTTGAATAAATTCATCATAGAAGATGCTCTCTGAACAGATTACAATATCATCCCAAATCAAATTTTCAACCAGAAACATACAATTCGTGCTATGATGTTGTATCTATTTACTATGTTGAATTCACAACCACGTTTCACTTTATCAGAAAAGCTCTACACCTCTGACAACATGTTTTCTTCCTCTTTAACTCGACAGTACTGGTTGTAGGAGCTTTGTCCTCCACCGGAACGTCTTCTTAGTAGAAGTACGTTGTAGGGGGTGGATTGTGACTGTTTCCGAGTTTTTTATAGAACCACTTGTGATTGGGACAGTCCTACTGACACAAATCCGTATTATCCTTTCGAAGCTGGGCGATAATGTACCTCCATGGAAGGGGGACCTCTTGGGGTATACCGTCACATTCCTCTCAACATTTGTGTTCGCCACCTTGTCACAACTCAATAAACCAATGAGCCTATAAGACTGGAACGTGATGATTTATATTCACTGTAAGTGGTGGCAACAATAGGAATCAAGCTGAATAATACCCCACCCCTTTTATCCACGAGTGCGACCGATTTAAGACTAACTGACGCCCAGTCAACCAGCATAATTTGTCATTTTTGAGGGACGAGGGACAAGAGATGTTAATGATGATAATAGGCTTGAAAAAGAATCAACAGGCATTCAACAAGTCCTCAGCAAAGTCAGCATTCATCAATCCATCAATCAATAACTACGTTTTCACTTAGTAAATGTATGTTACAGCAAACGGGTGCTTTTACGAGTGCACTTATCAAAAATAAGCATTTGCAACATATACAATAACATACAATACATATGATATTCAAACAATACACTTGAATAAAACTTTCAAAACGCTAAAAAAAAACATTGGCGAGAACAAACTTGATAATAATGTGTGTGCAGATACACTTCTCGCTCCTTAGTTTATAGATAGAAATTGAAAATTATTATGAACCTTATTCGTTCAAATACTTGCATCCAAGAAGTCTAACATCCGTAACATAATTCGCTAAAATGAATTCTCTCAAAGTCATGATAATAATATGAACAAATAATACTGTTCAAGACCCTTCCGACCAATTGGACCGTTGACAGGAGCTGCCCTATAGGTAATTATCATGGACAGTGTTCGTTATTATCAATATGCGAAAGTGATATACATGTAGCCAGGCCACGATATACAATTAGTGGTGTGATTCACGAGCTGTGATCCTCCTTTCCAAGTGGAGGCGGCTATAACTCCAAACATCCGGTTTGAAATTCACCGAGGACAGATGCTCATGGTAGGTTAAAGCCTAGGTGTTGTAATACGTTCAATCTCAAAAACCTCAAATACGATTTGCGTTCGAACGTCGGAAGAAACATTTCCGACTTCTCTCTCAGCAAGGAGCTAACATCAAATTTGCGGAATACAAGCCTTCAATGACATCAGTTCTGATCTTTTGACCGTTCTTGAGATTTTTCACACCTCCCCAGTTTCGATATTTGACCAATCGTCGTTATTGCCTCATCTAATGAATGGACCGGTGTACTAACACTACCTAAACTTGATATATCTACCTAACTTGACATGATACTAGGCTTCTATTTTGTCCTACTTTGTATAGACCTATACAAATTTGTACAACAGAACAAAATTCAATGCAATTTGGAATATACATCGCCGTTGCATATTCCCAACAATCCCCTCCAGGTTCTAACATATTACATCGCAAGAAGAACCTTCAAAGTGCGTGGGCTCCGCATAAACCGAGCTTCAGTCCCCCAAGGAAGTATATTGGACCCATACATTAACAACCTGAACTGCCATGATCATCCCCAGCTTGATGGTGAGGCATATTTAGGACTGTTGACGGATATCCTTCAATACTCGCACTATAATAACTGCGTCCACTCATACAGTAGAAAAAGCCGCAGTAGAACTGTAACGGCAAATGGACATAATCGTATGCTTTATCGGATGTGCGGAACGTGCTCCAACTCATAAATTCAAAGCCCATAATCAAAATTTCAAAGTTAACAAAAATATTTCGGAACCCCGCTTTGACCGCAAAGCAACCTTATATACAGATTTCGGGTTCGTGTCACAACTCTAGGCATATAATAATTATGACCACCGATCCGAATCCGTCACCTTCAAAGATCATTAATCTCATTCATCGTGTCAGGATGTAACCGGGCTGAAGCAATGAAGAAAGCAGAATTGGGGCTTGGACAAATATCCCAGTGTCTGCGTTGGATGGGAATGAAACTAAACCTCACGAAAACCAATTTTATTGCTTTTAAAGTCGTCGACTACTTGTCGGCATGGGAATCGATCAAAGAACTAATTTATGTCTCCCACGAGCAGAAAAAACGTTTTGCCGATCGAGTGCTGACGCCTATTTTATCTTGCCGTGGTACAGCCTCTCATCACGAAATATATACAATACCATATAATGGTATTGTAGATTGGGGAGGATACACAAATGACCTAATCGACACGGTTTTCGGGGTAGAGAAGCCAATTACAAAAATTCGCATGAAGAAAAATATGAGATTGCCTACTGATGATCTTTTTAGAGAGTTTGATTTCCTAAACGCACGAGAATTGAGGGACAGAATGTTCTGATCTGAGAATGATAATCTGATATGATATGGATAACTTTTTTTTTGTACCGGTTGAAATCCGAAAAAAAAAATAAATAAAATAAAAGCTTAACGTCTAATTGATAATAGGATGCAAAGTAAAATAACAGTTCATATAACTGGAAGATACCAATAACAAACATTAACCAATCTCATTAGCTGAGATTGGGATAAACCTTTCAAGTACATGGAAGACACAATTACTTAAGGGAGGATTCGATACGTTCACTTGAAATCCGTTGAGTGAAATTAAATAAGTGGATATTATCCTCTTTGTTAGTGACGTAGGGAGAACAAAGAACATGAACAGCACAGTCAGCCGGTTACATACCCTTGAAAACACGTTTTCGCTGAGTGGGGACCGCCGATGGTATTTCCGTACAGCTTCACTGGCGTTTTGGTTTGTGGTCGGCATATTCTTGAGTCAAAAAATTGCCATGTTACAAGTGGATACGTAAACAAGTCACGAACTGAGCAATTACTGATGTTCGGAACTTAGTGTTATTATGAGCAACCTGGTTTGTTGAGTGCGATGGGGGGATGGGCGTTAAAAACATGCTTCAGTGACCTAATTGCCAACGATAGTAATGTTTAGCTTGGCCTACCTAGTCTAACAAAATTACCATACAAATCAACAGATACAAAAAAAAAAAAAAAAAAAACAAAAAAAAAAACAGACAAAGTAAAAAAATTAAAAGGACAAGATATCAGTGACTGCTTATTCGAGAAGTCTTGTGTCATCATTTGACTCAGCGATACAAAGATTGCAAACATTTTACTTGTCTATTTATACTGAAAGATCTGCGGTTTTTGGCATGGGAACGAGGATCCACTGTAAACAATTTTTTGATCATACCGTTGGAAAGCTGACCATTTGGGCGAATTTTTAGGGTTGCAGTATGAAATTAACCGGCAGATTCAGTTAGGCTTTCAAACGTTTGAAAAAAACTGTACATTTCAGAAACTTTCGAGACTTTACTATTCGGGCTAATTTTTCATCATCCAAGTCTTTAAAAAGTTTCATTCAACATCAACACGAGGGAGATAGTGAATATAACGCTATTTCTAACGGCATAATCACATTTCAATTTTGTCATAAAAATGAGGGACTTATGGTCATTTTAGTGACTTAAGGTCAAAAACACGAAAAAAATCTCAAAAGTGAAAAAAGTCGGATTTTAACCGGTACAAAAAAAATCAGTTATAGGACACTCTTCATCGAAATTAGTTGTAGAGTCGATCCCTGGCTGGTTGTACGACCTTAACCCTGACACCCTGTATACTTTGTAATTTTCTATTAATATTGTATTGGACTGGTCCCTATTATTTGAATAAATACATTTGTGCGGGGTTACTCTTTGACCCCCTCTTCTCAATAATCGAAACAACCCCTCATTCGCTACTTTAAGGAGCTTCCAGTTATATTATGGTGAGGGATTCTTAGAAGACAGTTTTGTCTGTTTGAACTCATGAATACACAAGTCACAAAAAACGAACCATATTACCGTCAAGTTTTCATAATGATGGTATTTCATGCGGCAATAGGGTCGGTGACGGTCGAGGACAACAGCCAAATGACCTCATTGATATTCTATCTAAGTAATTATAGTTGCGGCCAGAGTTGATTTATACGACAGTCTCTTATGGGATTGCAGGAAAGAGATACGGCACGGGGCCGGATAAGGACCAGTAACCAAACTTGTGATTGTTCAATGAGGGCAAACATGAGTGATATCGAATCACACGAGAAAATGGTACAAATATGAGCAGAATGGACGAGAGTCGTTTATCTCAGAAAAGAATAGCAGCTCTTCGGGAAAAGCAACTGTGAATCATTTCAAAACAATTGCATTCACAACAGTCATCGCAAATCAAAACGGCATTACATTACATACAGGGTGTCTAGTGTAACTTTTCCGCAAACTCAGAGGGTGAATTCTACAGGTAATTTCCGACAAAAATACTGTTGTGCTATTCGCCGAGTACTAGTTCCACGATCCTCGTGCACTATATCCAAAATGCGGATGTCATTTTGACTAGGTTCGTGATCTCTCACTTGAACGGAGTATTGTCCAGAGGTCGGACCTGTTTCCGCCAGCTGCTGGAATACGTTTTGAAGTGTTTGGGGATCGGGATGTCTCCGGTGTGGGAAGCGCCTAGCATATTCGCAGGCGGCAGCTCTACCATTACCATTCGAAAACCCATACCTATACAAAAACAATATCCGCTAACTCGCGGTCCGAATAATATGCTGGCATGATTTCGACACAGACTGCCGTTTATAAGAGACGACCTTGTGATCTAACTTATCGAGATAACTAGGCAAGATCCATCGTGTATGCGAGTTATTGAGAGCTTTTATAAGAGTACATGAATACATAAGAATACATGTACGTGGAGCTCCTCGATGACCATAGTCCACGACTGTTATTATTGATCCTAGGGTGCACACAAACTACGGGAAATTCGATTCCGTGTAAAATATTTTATAAATAACGATGCCGAACTAATTTTTTTGGAGCATGTCGGCTTTTGGTGGAAAACGTTGAATTTCACCTGAGAACCCACGTTTTTCAGTACTTAAACGTTAATTTCTCCGCCAAATTCAGCAGTAAAGTAGGGTTTTCTTATACCACTAGAAAGATAAGATCCTGGGCAAGTTTTTCCCGAAGAGTGCCCGCCGATTGACGTCCGTAATAACAGAGATGATGACTAGAGAATAAATGGTGTTTTTGCCGAAAATCTTCAAATTTAAAGATTCGCCATTTTTTTCA
Organism: Stenodema calcarata; assembly: GCA_963920205.1. NCBI lineage: Eukaryota > Metazoa > Arthropoda > Insecta > Hemiptera > Miridae > Stenodema > Stenodema calcarata. The sequence continues at coordinate 8,324,184 of OY986048.1, forward strand.
CCGAAAAATTCGTATTTAGTACCAAATAGATAGGAAATTTATCGTTCTTTTCAACGGTACCCTCAGATTTTATTTTAAATTATAATTGAAGGAGTTAGACTCGTTTTACTGAGACAAGATCGAGAGGACAAAAAAAAAAATCTTAAAAGTGGAAAAAAGTCGGATTTTTAGTGGAGTAAGAAAAAAAGTCTAATGGGCATTTTTTGTCGGAAATTACCTGTAGAATTCACCCTCTGAGTTTGCGGAAAAGTAACACTAGACACCCTGATGTTATACATGATGTTTCAAACTTTTCCAATCACCAACCCTCTCGAGATTTGAAACTAGGGGTCATACTCATAGGAACCCCAGAGCTTGCGTTTTAGCTTTTGGCTCCTCGGATGCGCAATGGCGCTCGTCAAACGTGTCTGGTATCGAGTGTTATGCATCTTTGAATGCTATACTGATCATCCGACTGTATGAAACAAGTCAAAATGGCTATGGCGCCAGAAACATGTTTATATGCATTATAGCAAGCTGAATCCGTATAGATCCTCATTTGTTTAGAAGGTCATTGAATTATTAAATTTTATTTTCTTCTATAACATAAACCGGGGGGGGGGGGGATTTTGATTATGCAGTAAATAACATTTGCACTTATTGAGATTAACGTTTATCGCAAATTTCAACACTCATATTTCCAACACAAATTTCCCTCATTTTCATAAGTTCCCTAAAATCGATTATTCGTGTAGACGTAATTGAATCACACGCAAATAGAGAGAGAAAATCTTCAATTTGCGTGTGATTCAATCACGTCTACACGAATTTAATTTAAAATTTTAAAAACCAAAAAACGGGAAAATCCAACGAATTCGTGGTACTGAACAATGTACATAAACAATTATGAGTTATCAATATAAATGCGTTCGTTCTAAGATCTTCAATTCAATAATGGAATTTTTCTTTCAGTCGACTTTAATACCATGTTGACTCGACTGGTAGATGCCAAGATAGCATTATTGTTTCTGCCTATGGAGGGGCAGAGGAAAGATAAAAAGTAAATCAACAAACCTGAAAGTTGTCAGTGAGAACGACGCTTCGTTTGTTCTAAAGGAGAATTCTGACCACTGAATAAACTCGCATACGTGCCCAATGCAAATTAATTCTCAAACCGCTCGGCGAGCATTGTTCGATGAATATTGAATTGATGAATGCTGACGGGCCGTTTGACCAGACTCACCACTTCAGTGAAAACCGGCGAATGTCACAAGATTTGAAATGAATTGAAAATATTTAATATAAATAAAATGTAGAAAGTGAACGAGGAAATTATGGGAAGAAACCATCTCCAAGCTAAACAAAGGCTAACAAATCGTTACAGTTCACGACTTCAATGTAATCGATGTCATAATGTACTCACCATTCGCCCTCTCTCGTCTTCTATTGCATCTATGAGTTTTCCAAATTCCGCAAACGATTGGGAAATGACACTCTCGTCGTCCGTTCGGGATTCACCAATCAGTTCAAACTTGAAGTTCTTCAGGGTATTACTAAGCGTTCGCTGTGCCCTCGACAGATCTAAAACAGGTAAAGTGATACGCATGAATATTCAGTTCTTAAGACGATTCAATTCACTCTATTAGGAAGTCCCCTTTTGCCCCGCTTTGCTAATTGGGCCATGTCCCAATTCAACTCCTATTCACAATAAGTTGGATTTCTCGTTTTGCTGCGCTTGAAATTGCAGGAATGTCAGTAGCATTGTCGGGACTAACGTATATCAGATCCAGTGGCAGTGTCAATAATAATTTATTATACGGTTATAGTTATAGGTATTATACGTATATACGTTTTCAACTTTTTTCAATTTGATTTTCTGATTCTACCAATCTTGAAATGTAAAAACATTTTGAGGGGGTTCAACTTTTGGTTTACTATCTTCGATAATGAACCATTGGAATCGACCAAAGAAAAAAAATTTACCCCCCCCCCCTCAAAATTTGTTGGTGTACGTTTCAAGATATGTAGATTCAGAAAATCGAATTAAAAAATGCGGCGGATTTATCTCGTTTTGACAAACCCTAATGTTGACCATTCGATAAATCGATGCTAAACTCGTTTCTTTCGGTTTTGGCGCGTGTGTCATTTTTCGAGACCTCCCCTCGCCACAATTCAGGTTAGAGTCAAATTCTTCATCGTTTTGTGAGGGTGCAACGAAGGCCACTTTTTGTGGAATCACCCATATAATGCACATAACCATAAAAAGCTATTCAAGTTGGTTTAGTGGTTATAAGAATTGCACGTGAACAAATCGAGACCAAGGAATTTTGAGGATGAGGAACCTACGATTACAACCTGCCACCACCAACCTACATGCACCTTTCGTTTGCACCAACTCCTAGATCGTCGTACTGTTGCGGGGATCGGCCTTCGTGTCACGGCGAAAGTGTTTTCCTTCCCTTCAACACTCCAAGGTCACGCAGGTTTTGCCTATCTCCTCTGTATGGACGAGCGGACTTATTACCTGAACTAGAAAAATATTTGGCGCCAACATCATCATTCTCAGTAATCGCCGTGTATTCCATAATAAACTGCCATAAAATGAATTCCAAAAAGGGGGAAAAAACTATTGATCCCAGGTGAATAGGTATTAATTGTTGAACACCACGATTTTTGTTTGAACGGTGGGAATTTCAAAATTCATTATTATATCAATTTCTAACCATTTTTAGAACTGGGGAAACGAATATTGATGATAATTTAGAGCGAGAAATAAGAGTTTTGAGGGAATTGCAAAAACATAATGTGACATTGCTTTTCAAAGGTTTTCGTAGCTGAACACGATGGGTCTCAAAATGGAGCACATTGAAGATGAAAAAATGTGGTTGTTACTTGAGATGATCTTCACGGTCATCTGCTCTAATCTAATAACGGAATGAGATATCGCAATTCTGAATTCACAGTTGAAAAATCTATAAACTGACGCGTCACTCGGCAAAAAAAGGAAACAAAATTTGTTATATAACCAATAAAATGGAGACATTTTACATAAAATACATGGCCCTTGCCGCATACGTACTGGAAGTGGTTGAATAAGAAGTACATACCGAGAACACGCTCCCATGAGTACGTAAATATCATAGATCTGTATAGATCTATATGGTATACATTTAAAGATCTATATAGATATTTTTTCTTCTCGGGCTGACGACGCTGTGAAGCGAAAATTTCCACTTTCACATAGTTTTTCCAAATTTACGTAAGTGTTTACTATAATTTTCATCCTCCTGTACGTTCATATATTGGTAAATATTGAAACATGTTATTTGCCAGTGACAATGGCGCATTTTCAAATCCCTCCCGACATTTCAAGGAGGAAAAGAAAAAACTTCCCAGTGATGAAGCACGGGTATAAGACCGAATTTTCGAAGAAATAACTGGTTCTATGTAAAATGTCTCTATTATACTGGTTTAATAAGAAATGTTTTCTCCTTTTTTTTTTTTTGCCAAGTTTTCCCTCAGTTTATCTCATTCCTTTACCAGATTACAGCGGATGAACCGTGAAGAACATCTCAAGTAACAACCACGTTTCTTCATCTTCAAAGTGCTCCAGTTTGAGAACGGAATAAGACAACGCAATTCGCACCATTGTGTTCAGTGCACAAAAAAAACTCTGCAAATTCTTGACACAACGGTTCATTATCTTCTTTGTACAGATCACCCTTCTGTCTAGATCACTAGGTCTAAATGTCTAGATCCTAAATGTTAGATTAATTATTATTATCAATTATCGCTAATTATTAACAATTTTATCAAGTACCTAGTGAAAATTATTATAATTTATTGTTAGGTATTAATAATTCGTATTTATTATTAATAATAATTATTATTAATTATGATTAATTAATACGTTATAATTCTGGGGTTTTTAATACTACGTCGGTAATAATTTTTCTATAAAAGAAGTACCTACCTACCAACAAACATTCGAAATTACCTTCATTTCCGTAGCACGAAACGCACCTCAGAACAACAAACTCGACATCACTTAAGCCATATGATGTTCCAAAGAGCTTGTTAGTATGAAAATGGACCTGTATTTCAACAGTTTGATACACGATCGTGTTGTGAGGCACAATCTATGAGCCCTCATTGTGAACGAACGGCTGGTCGTACAAAGCTGCGGATGGTCTTAAAAAATTCTACGGAACAAACTCTATCTAAATATGAAATAAAAAACATACCGTTCTATATGAATTTTTCGAGATATGAGATTTTCAAATTTTCAAAATTCGTTTTGAACCCCTTCCCCTTGACCTAGGGTTATGAAAAGTTTCGAGGACCATTGTGGGGTTGGTCGAAACCCATAAAAAAAATTTCGTAATTTTAACTCAACGCTAACTGGGCAAAGTGGCGCGGACGGCGGACGGCGGACGGCGTACGGCGGACGGACGGATTTTTTTTTATTCGATTTTCTGAATCTACGTATCTTGAAACGTAAACCAACAAATTTTGAGGGGGGGTTAAAATTTTTTTTTCTTTGGGCGATTCCAATGGTTCATTATCGAAGATAATAAACCAAAACCTTCGAAATGAGGTGCCACTTGTCAGACTTTTCCATTTTGGGAATTTATGGGTAACCCCCCCACCCCCCCTTATTTTAGAGTGGCCTGATTCTGCCCATCTACGAACTTAGCCTTTCGATTGCCAAGACGGATTCTTTGTGCAAATTTGAACTTTTTATCTCAATTCTATCGAGAGTTATACTCGTAATATAACATCATGTATATTATACATGATTTTTGGTTTCTTTTGGCAGTGAGTTCCGGATGGTCTGGAACGGATTATGGTATGAACATTTTTCGGAAATTCGAGTTTTAAAAATTTTGGACCGAGGACAATACAGTAGACGCTGCCTTAACCGGCCTTGACAACAATAAAAAAAAATGTTGTTTTTTTTTTAAACTCTAAGAGAACAACTTTTATTCTGTATTAGAAACACGCGTTAAAAAATATCATTTCATAAACTGTAAAAAATGTACTTGTAGTAAAATGTACATATGTACCTACAGGAAAAAGCCACGCGAGCGCAATACAAACAATAACAATGCATTCCCAGAAGAGGCCGGTTAAAGCGGTGGGAAAATTCGCTTAAATTCGCTTAAAAAACGCAAGTCAAGTGGGAAAGAAACCGCGATGAAACAGGATTGGAAAAGCCGGGTGGCCGGAGGAGTTGGCCCACGTGGTCCAAAGGGTTGTTCACCCCATGACTGGCCTACGAAACGGTATGACAGAAGAAGAGGGCGAGTATCGATCAAGTACTCCCTCTCTGTTGCTCTCAACCAAAAGCATACCCCGGTCCCGGCACATCCCGGAATCTTCCCGCTCAGCGTGTCTGGTTGCCAGGACCAACTCGGGGTGACCACCTTCTTCACCTTATAAACCCCAAAAGTTCACCACGAGCCCGCTGATTATTGGAATTGGCGCATAACTTTCGATTGACATTGTTAGTAAATAGAGCGTTCTTGGGATCGCATAAAAACAACCACCCGCTTGTTTTCCACCCCTCGCAACGTCGTTGTGAACCCTCTCTTGATAATTGATTGTTCGAGTCCTCCTTTAATGACTTGAGCGTTCTAAAGACTTCCTTCCATACTGGTTCCATTCCAGGGTAACTCTTCATAGACGCAACTGACTGAATCTCGCTACCGTAGTTTTGCAACTAATACTTGGTGGTGGTGGTTAGGGGAAGGAGGATCAGGTTTGTAGTGAAAGTAATAAAAATACTACAAATACAAACTTTTTATTCAAGAATTAGTTGCTTGTGGAAGAAATAAAAACGTCTCGCAATAGCGCTAAGGGGAGATTTCGAAAGGGGTACGGTGCATGTGAAGTGGTTTATACTTAGCTCCTTAATAAGGAAAAGGGCGGGCGGGGAAAGTGGATATCATAACTTTTTCCGGCCTCTGTAGAATGATATTTGCGAGGCGGGGTGATTTTTACACGGAGTGTTTTATGGGGGGATCTGTAGAATAACATTGGCGTCGTCTTGAAGGTTTGTAATATTTAGAAGGGGGTTCAAAAGATTTCGTCGTTCAAGTTCTGACCTTATTTTTAGCCAATGATTTTTTTTCTCTTCTATATTACCAAAACATTTCTTAAGGAAAGAAAACTAGATGATTATCTGGTATTAGTCAGGAAAATCTGAAGATGACATGAGTGAATGAAAAATGTTCAGAAAACATGTATTAGCTTGGTTTTTGTAATACCTGGCAATGTATACATTTATGGGTTTAGGTATGAATGTAAGAAATGTTTTGCAAAGCTGGAAGGAAAGTAGATAGTTTAATTAAAAGTTCAATAACACAGTTTTTGTTTCTCTTGAAAAGTTGCCCATTTTGATTCGTTAAAACATGATGATTCTAGACCTAGACTCTACAAGTATTTGTTCTGTATTGCCAATAAGGCGTTGCACAAATGAATCTCGTAGATATAATCAGCAACTATTGTTGAGCCGATGAGACCTCGCACATCTCCTTTGTGACATCACGCTGTTCAACCCAGTCAACGATCTGGCCTCTGTAGAAGGGATGTACATGTCAGCTAGTTGGGCACAGCGTGTGTAGAAAGATCATTGAAGAGTTTCCCGAACAATAACGTTTTGAACATCACGGTCGCCGAAGGATTTTTTCGGGATTAAATTTTGCAATACTATTTTGGTTCCTGGTGGAAGCTTTGTATTTGACTTTTCAAGAAGAAGAAAAAAAATGTCGTCTCGCGTTAAGCGCGGTATTTATTGATATCTGCCTGTGGTCAAATCGGTGTACGCATAACTCTATAACTATGATCATGCGGGTATACCTATACGGCGCCAGATGACACATCCCATACGGAACGCGTCACTATCAGAATAGTAGTAGCTTCTGCGCAAGGGCAAACATGAAACCCAGTGAATATATGTATTTGAAAGGAACTAGCGGATGCGCATGTACAGTTGTAAAATCCTCAACATTAACTTATTTTTTTGGTTCATTATTTTCAATAATAAACCATTGGAATCGACCAAAAATAACCCGCCATATTTCCCAGTTGGAATAGGATGATACTTGAAACTTTTTCATAACCCTAGGCCATTAGGAGGAAGTTCAAAATAAAAATTGACAATCTCAAAACGCCATACCTCGAAAATTTAAGAAAAACTTCCCTGTTCGCTTCACGTCTTACGACCAGCCGTTCATAAGTTGAACATGACTGTGAATCAAACAGTAGAACTCGAGCCAATGTTCATAATGAGGAACAGCTGATTACAACACGTGGTTTTGTAATATCGAATTTTTTGTTATTAGATACTTTTCATAACTACGGACAAGGTGATTTCGAATATTTGGTGATAGGTGCTACATGATATAAATGACTGCTGACGTGGGCAGGTCCGAGTAAAACTCCGTATATAATATCGTTAAAAATGAATTATAAATCTCTCACGATTGCACACACGTTGGTGGGTACAAGTAAAAAATTCAAAATTGATGTTATTCGTAATTTAGTCATCTCTCTCGTAATTTGGTTATCGACTCCCTCCACCCCTCTTCATCCGGAGGTAGCCACCTGGTATCGCGGTCTAACAATTAAATTACATATTTCGTATAGTTATGAGACTTAGAAGGATAATGTATGTAGTACAGTAATCTAGACATTAGGATGATCAGTACAGGAGAAAATAAACCGTTGTGGATTCATTGCTCACACAAGGTAAGAGTTTCCTGGATACCTACATAATAACGAAGGTTGAAGAGAATGTCCAAACCAAAGGTCGAACTGGGTGACGATAGTGAAGATGTAAGAATCCGTTAGAGAAATGACATCAACATTTTCAATACAGGGATCTAAAACTAAGGATATTTACTCCCTACAACTCGAGCTGATTCTAATGTACCCTCAACGATTGTCCTCCTAATTATTCATTCCCTACTTACAAACACGATGAATTCCTCCTGTAACACCCTAATTTCCATCTCACGATTTTCGTGCTCGGTTTCCTAAGTCAATACGGATTCCCGATGCACTGAATATCCGAAACAACTTTCGCCTGAACAAAGTAGAGTGGATTCTCCAAACAAAGTTATAATTCCCGAATTGCCCGAGTCAAACCCGAAATTTGTCTCACATAAAGGGCCCAGCAAATTTGCAACCGAGGATGTTGCCGTCGTTATAATTGATGATTCACCATTAACTATACCATTAGTATACCAATGGAGCCTGTCAAATACCCGAAGCAACGCATGTAAAGTAAAGCACAAATTGAAAAACATGAGTTATAATATAATATTATGTACTTTATGTTCACCTTGTGATGTCACTATTCACCCCAAAAATGGAGCCAACTATTTGTCAGCTTGACCAGTTTGCCACGCAAAAGATCAACAACGCTTGAGTGCTTGTGGGAGTAGGAGGTAATTTGGGGGCGTATTTGACAAAAACTATTGACTAGTAATTAGTAATTAATTGACATCCTGAACGGTCCAGACTGGGCGGATCTTTGTTCTTTGTTCATATTTTCGCGTGGCCGGGGGCTATAGATCGTTTTTAGTCGCGGAGTTTAATTATAATATTAATTAATGTAAATATGAACTACCTCCCTGCGTATGTAGTGCAAAGCTACCCCGTGTTCCTGTCCTCTGTCGATCGGGCAAGTTATTTATAATATCCTCCTATGCGTTTATTTAGTTATATTTTGTGCTTTTGTCTAACGTCCTCGACCCTTCTTGTATTATACCTAATTTGTAATTATAAGTTTGTTTATAGCTCAAAACGGAACTACCGCTGATGGTCCCAAAGACCAAAGCGTATCATGTTTTGTACTTGTACTTGTACCATATCCTATCATGTATTATTGTATGAACTTTTTTTGTAAATAAACATGTTATCTATCTATCTATCTATTGACTAGTAGGCGGCAGATGGCACACAATAAGGAAATGATTAATTGTGTAACTTCATTGGATTACAACACTCGTTACTGTATACTCATTACAGTGTAGGTACATTATTGTGTAGGTAGGTACTATTCGAGTGATATCAAGTCATTGAGTGTGCATGACTTTTTCGTGATGTTTTAGTGAAGTGATCAGAGTAAATCTGAGAATTTTTCATTGCACCACCTATCCGACCATCCGAATAATTTAGTTCGTTTCCATCACCTTACTCGTGCCTGGAGTAGGGATGCAACATCGTAACCAAATAATTGATTATAGCATCAAATAATTAATCGTAAGCTAATAATGGATGTGACCGATTAGTCGGTATTGAATAATCGATTAATCGTATTATTTGATTAATCGATTATTAATCGAAAGTTATATATTATATAACTTTCCGATGGGTTTCTTTGTCTATAGGTGACGAACTATTGTTAAATTACAAGGCCAATGAAGATAACGGAATGCCAAAACGATTAAAATGGCATAGAATAGTTTTTATTAGAAATTGAGGGAAATTTTGGGGCATCTAGAAATAAAAGTTTTGAGAGGATATCACCTTTCAAGCAACCTTTCAAGGATATCACCTTTCAGCGTCAGTCCCGCTTTTGAGAATAATCTCAATATACAATAATTGTGTAACCCTCCCTCTACAAATCACTCTTCTGTCAAAAGACAGATTAATTATTATAATAAATAATCATTATTATCAAGAGGTGTAAATTATTATTAGTTACCTATTAATAACTTTTATGAATTATTAGAATTATTATGAATTACAATATCTGAAAATAATAACTTGATATCTAAAAACCATATGCTGTTCGAATCAGCTAGGCCAGTATGAACATAGACCTGACAGGCTGCCTCACGATTCACCCACATGTCGCTCACCCGCAAGAAAAGTGACACAACTCAGAATGGTTCATTTTGTGGGTTTTGCCGTGGCCATGATCCTTCTTGGTTTGCGTGGCATGGTGTGTTATATTATGTCTTTGTTATATTATGGTATAATATGGTCAAGATGGGAACATGTCATGTTGCGCGCGCCAGTAATGAGTATTGTTACGGTGGGGCCCACGAGGTGAATGTTTTTGAGTTGTGTCACTTTTCTTACGGGTGAGCGATGTTAACAAATATTGATCTGCTCCAACTTATTCAATTAATCGATTATTCAATTCCGATTAATCGGTCACCTCGATTATTAGCTTACGATGAATCATTTGATGTTATAATCGATTATTCATTTCCGATTTTGCATTCCTAATATCCGCTCCTCCACCAAAATTTAAGTGAACTGTGAAGTGTTAGCAACAAGCGTGAACTATGACTTCAATTTGGTTCTTCAACTCAAGGATTTCTGATGAATGACAAGACAACGGCAACTATATTCACCGATAGTAGGTATCATCAAATAAGAGGCTATCAGCAATTATATTATGGTCTAATCAGAATCATTTAATGGAAACATGTCATTGAAATTTCTTGCAAAAAGTGAGTGATATCCGTTCCTCCACCAAAATTTAAGTGAACTGTGAAGTGATAACGACAAGCCTGGACTATTACTTCAATTTCGCTCTTCAACTCAAGGATTTCTGATGAATGACAAGACAACGGCAACTGTATTCACCGGTAGTATCATCAAATATGTGGCTATCAGTAATTATGTTATGGTCTAATCAGAATTATTTAATGGAAACATGTCATTGAAATTTCTTGCAAAAATGAGTGATATCCGCTCCTCCACCAAAATTTAAGTGAACGTAAAGTGTTAACGACAAGCCTGGATCATCACATAAGTGGCTATCAGCAACTATGTTATGGTCTAATCAGAATCATTTGATGGAAACATGTCATTAAATTGCTTGCAAAAATTCCTCCTCCACCTAAATACATGGATGAAGGATTCCTCTTTCTCCATGGCTGAAGGATAGGTACCTCTTTCCTTCATCCATGAAGCGATACCAACAATAACAACGACGATTTGTATTAATTTGTAATAATTGATTAATCGGTTACATCGAATACATCTGGATTTTGAAAGCATTTTTTAAGCATATTAGAATGCACCAAATCCTGATGTATTAGAAAACCGATTAATCAGTATTAATATCGATTAATCGGTAATAATTGATTAATAAAAATAATCGGCAGCTAAGCATCGATCAAAATTAATCGATTAATCGGGGTTAAACCATGATTATCCTAATAATCGATTATTTATTTGCATCCCTAGCTTGGAGTATTGACATTCTTGAGGTCTGTTACTCCATATTGAGAATCGAATGGAAAAGGGTGCACACCAGTCTCTGTTTCCATTTATTTATCAGTATCAGTATGGTTTGGAACGAAATGAAATGAATTGTTACTACATGTTAGCCACTCAAAATAACTGATGAATAATGTGTGGCTTTGTATGAAAATGTTATACATTGAAAAAAGCATATTCGAAAAGAACAGAAACAAACTAAAACCTACATAGATCGCCCTGTTGACAAGATCTAGTATCTATACTGTTCTGTATACAATATCCTTGTAAGTCTTATAACTATAAGAAATAATTGGATGAATGAGTTGAAATAGTGTGTTTGTTCGGGATCTCCATCAGACGACGCTCTCCGATTGAACGAGAAGGGGTGGGGAAGGGGGTGTCAGTAACTAACTCAGTGACAGTTTCGTCCATTTTCCCATCAAACGACCTATTTAATTAATGGGATATTAACTGGTTACTTGTAACTACGCTCAAATTTGGTGGGCTTACGTTTCAAGATACGGAATTTAATTGAAACAAAATCAGGTAACCACCATTCCTATTCTGATTACGTTCGGATTTGAATACTTTCTATCCCGGCAACATGATAATTCAGCCAAACAAACCAGGTATCTCGGCTTTGCTGTTTGCCATGAACATGAAGATGAGATATTGAAGCTTTCAATAATTCCCCCCTCCACCACCAATAGGCAGGCTGAATGTTAGCTGACTAGCGGCCGTCTGAATTTGGGGAGGGGAAGACACCTAGAGTGGTGGAGCGTAGTGGAAGGTCAAATCGATCAAATTTTGTCGTCTTCGTAAGAGTTTTAAAGAATTTCTAGACCAATTCCGAGTTGAAACTATTATAGATATTTATGATTATTATCAAATTTTGGCAGAACCGGGGATGTGTCCTGCGGTCGACGAGAAACGTCAGAATGATACAGAAACACTTGAACAGAAAAACTTCATTCGTTGAGTGAGGATGATTGCTAGTGGTTTTACCTAAGAACTGTATCTCTTTCCTTTCACGAAACACAATGTAAACTTGCCCACGGAGTATTGATCTGCAAACATGCATGTACGAGTATATCACGTTTCCACTCCCCTTACGAGGTTCCTAGTTACTGACTGCTTCACTCTTACTTAGAAAACCTTTGCATCAACAATGCGTATCAATTTTTACTGGCTCATCAGAAAATATTTACAGATCGGATATATGATCCTGCTAGAAACGTTGAGCTCGGACGACTACTCATGTTTCCCTCTGACTTGGTTCACAGCTTTTAAGTCTCATCAGACTTGGTCCGTGATGAATAATTTCAAATGGCCGACATTAATACTACCCCTCCCCATCGTCCGGCTGAGGTTTTACGTGCGCGTTCAATGGTTTGGTTACTCAACAACTCAGAAGTGCAGACCGTTGGTGTAACACATCCCCCGATTTGATGACACCTTCATTCAACATTGTTTCAAGGTGCCTGTACATCGTTGATGTCATCTGAAAAACAAATATGAGGTGCAGTCGAGAGTCGAACTTCCTTGCAAAATTAGTTGGTCAGGTGGTCAGTACACGAATGGCCCGCACAATAATATGTTTGAACATGTTGTTCATGAGGGGCCGCATCAAGAATAACACAAGCGACAGGAACACAAAGCGTCAAGGAAAATGCGGTAATCCGTCATCCGTCATAGAACTGGGCCACGGTGAAGCATTGCCACCAACGGCTCTCGAATTTGGATGCATTGGTGATAGTTGTTAGACAATAAGACTGTAATCAATTTGCTCGACATTCTCCTTTAGTGGCCTCCATTGCAATACATTTTTCCCGCAGTATCCTGATTTGTCATCTTAACTATCTGTTTAGTCTAAACTTTAGACTAAACAGATAGTTAAGATGACAAATCAGGATACTGCGGGAAAAGACTCTAAAGGATAGATGGGAGGAGGCTTTCAAGTAGAAAAAATCCAGTCATGCAGCATGGCTATAAGAGCGAATTTTCGTAGAAATTTGAAGAAATGACTGTTTTTATGTAATATGCGTCCATATTACTGGTTTTATAAAAACTTTTGTTTCAATTTTTTACCGAGTAGGTAACACTTCAGTTTAGACACCTTAGTTTTAACACCTTAGTTCAAGGATTTTTCAACGCTGAACACGATGTTGAAGTCAGAATAGCGATATCCCATTCCGTTATCAGATTAGAGCAGATGAACCAAAAAGAAAATCTCGAGTAACAACCACGTTTCTACCTCTTCAAAGTGCTCCAGTTTGAGAACGGAATAAGGTATAACAATTATGATTTCACCATCGTGTTCCGCGTACAATAACCTTTAAAATGAGGTGTCACTTGTCAGGTGGTTGTTTCATTTTGGGAGTTTATGGGTACCCCCCCCCCCCACTCTTGGATTGGCCCGATTCTGCACATCTATGAACTTAGCCTTTTCATTGCCAGGACCGTTTTTTTGGCAGATTTGAATGTTTCATCTCAATTCTATCAAGAGTTATCGTCTGGAATGACATAGAGTAAAGTTCCCTAATATGGCACTCTGCAATATCTCCCCAGTCATGAGAAGTAGCATGATGACGAGGAGGTGAGCTATAAGCTTCCAGAGGCAGGCCATTAGGTAGCAGATCAAAACTTCCCAATATGGCTTCCAGAAACCATCACACAACCTGTTGCTGACAAGTGTTGAAAAAAGTTTGTTTTACCTGTTCAACATTCAAGTTTTCTGTTGAAAAGTGACATTTTTTGAGAAATGCTCTCGGTAATCACCCTCATCGGGACTTTGAGCCAAGCTTCTGGTGGAGTATAATTTTAGTATAAAAAAAAATTGGGCCAATGAGTGGTACACAAAGCGATTTAAAAAAAAGTGTACCATATTAGGGAACTTTACTGTACTTATTTACAACATATTAGACACTTAGATTTCCGAAAAATTTTCATCCTGAATTTAGGATAGTCTGGAACGGATTTTGGTAAGACAAATTTTCGGAAATTCAAGTTTTAAAAATTCTGGGCCGAGAACAATAGGTTCCTTTTCTACAAAAATTCGCTATACTATAATTTAACTGGCGATATGTATTCATGGAATATGTAATACACAGTCTATAAATAAAGAAGAAAAAAAAACCTTTGAAAGGACACAAATTGATGTCCTCTGAATTTTTGCTAGCATTTTGCATGTCAGACCTTTCTGAACAAATTTGGTTCCGTTTCTGTCTGTTTGGTCACATTGACTTGCAATGCGCATAACTATACGAATCGTATTGAGCTGAATTCGGCAGATCACAGAGGCATTTCATTCAAATCGCAATGATAGTTTCACCGGTTCATGGGAATGATTGGTGATTACATGGAATTGGGTATCTAATTTGTGTTTTTGGTACTCCCTGAGCCAAAAAACCAAATGTTGATTGTTTTGTAATAAAAATTGCAAGTCTTCAAGCTCACATGTTCGTCCACAGTCGCCTACTGATTTTCATCATTTTTCGGGATTGGAGTTTCAGACTCGCTCTGGGGACAAATTTTGATGTAGAAATGTAACTGAACCGCGACAGTGACAGCAGTACATTTCAAGTCAATAAAACAATGAATAAATTAATGTATTTGAAGAAAAAATACATATATCAAGACCATCAAGTATGTGTTACAGTCAAATTGGTAATTCAATCAGGTAGTTTCATCATCTGACTTCATCTTGTGAGTTAAATTGATTCAAAGCGTTTCAACAGTTCTATTCGATTAGTTCTGCCATGGAGGGGTTTTCGTTTGCTATTTAATTCATTAGAAATTCCGTGAAAAGGTAGAATACCCCACAACCTCAGTAATAAATTATCGATCTCTATATCTACGAGTAGTACAGGGAATGTTGGAAGATGGCCGATGGTGTGTTTGGTTTCTTCTTTTTCTCCCGTCTTCTCTTTTATCTGTCGTGTCCTCTTTAAGTGCCACACAAGGACTGGTGTTGCGGATCGACCTGACTCGCCGTGAACCTGCTTGACCCAACTCCGTCAACAAACACACTGTGTTATTCAACTTCTTTCCCGCGTAACCGTAGTATCACATCGCTTTCCAATCTTCAACAGTGCTCCGTCAGCTGCCATTGCGTCACTTCCATGAAGTTAAATACTAAATACTAACTTGCATGGAAATCTTGGAAGGGTAATCAATAGCCAAACGTGAGATTTATCTACTCACTTTCCTAGAGGAAAAACATTATCCAACGAATTAGGTACGCCCACAGCAAAACGAACCTTGAAGCTTTTCATAACCAAAGAGCAATAGGGGACCAAATATAATTTAAAAATTTCAACTTGTAGATTCATACTATAGAACGGTCTTTATACTTACTATTATAATAGATTTTGATTCAGAGAAATTTTAAAGGCCATATCTGGCGACACAATAAGGGCACGAGGGCGGGACCAAAAACAAATGGTCAACATGACCGTGAATTAAACGGTAGAACTTCAGGCTTGGTTCGTACAGTTTTACCAATTTTTCTCTGTGCCTGTAATCCTTCACCATTGAGCTATCAGATTGGCACCATTATTCCCACTCATCTCCGCATGTTTGCTCGGTCACTACAGTTACATGAATCACCCAGATTTGTGCAAGAGGGGGAATTGGAATAATACGGAATTTCAGAAAATATACCGGACGGAGAATAGGAAATGTTTTAAATGTCGTAGAATGCCAATTTGGATGGTCTAAATCAAATAAAACTTGAAGCTACGTCGAGGGTTTTTTCACCAATATTTATCCCGTTATTTTGAATTTGAGTTGAACCAAGGGGTAACAAAAGATTAGCGATGGAGTATGGTAGGGGTTCGGCTTCTTATTGCTATGCAATGTACATAACCGTATTGGTTTACTATTTTTAACCACCAAGGAATTAACTTTTTCAAATTTTTCTTGGACTCTGGTTACGTCGCGGATGATCGTTAAGCTCGGTCAATATGGAGGAGAGTTAAATAGGCATTGCAATTTTCAAAACGCCTTACACCGCAACTCTAGATTGATTTTTAATCAATTCGAGTATTTTCTTTTAGAGTATTTTTTCTGCCTTGAGTTAGGGTGGAGAATTGGTGGGACCAACACTAAGCTAGCTACGACCTCTCCTCATTACTCCAATTATTTCGTATTGTTATGGGAGTCTTATTGTCGCCCGGTCTCCAAGTAGCCTCTTATTGTAGCTCAGCATGAAGGTGAATTGATCTTGGTATACATTTGGAAAAGACCCAACAACAAGCGTATGGAAAAAGTGTTGAAATGGTTCAGAACGGATTCACGTAAAAAACATCCTGAGAAAATGATCTACTATGAAGCCATTGCAATGTCGTATTTTTATCGAAGACCATTCGCCAGTGGTTGGATCTCAATGCATATCAACGTTGAGGTGAGCCGTACAACTCGTTTGGCTTCACCCCTCCCAAACGACTAGAGGAGCGTCGGTGCATTATCTACTCACAAATATGTTTGTCTATCACTCGAGTTTTATCTTCGAGCGCACCTCAACTGTTTTTTCGTGGCTTGTACGGCTCAAACGTCCTTCTTGGATACTCCGCTTTCTGCCGTTATTATTTCACTGGCTCAGAATAGATTCCAGTTGTTTGCTCCCAACCTCCGATTATTCCGATTTGAAAAACATCCATTACTTATTTCCAATATCTCCGTTGGATATCACATTGGATTATTGCAACTCATTACTGAACCTTCGTTATCAACTAAGACTTTTTTTCTGACCCCTCTCCTGATAAATGGATGATTTACGTTTCAGGGTTGGTGGGTAGAATCCGAAACGTTCCAGTCATCATGCAGAATGTATTGCATGCAGAATTGTTCA
This sequence comes from Stenodema calcarata, assembly GCA_963920205.1. Classification (NCBI taxonomy): domain Eukaryota; kingdom Metazoa; phylum Arthropoda; class Insecta; order Hemiptera; family Miridae; genus Stenodema; species Stenodema calcarata. The sequence goes on from OY986048.1 coordinate 8,341,243, forward strand.
AGTAAAGTACCCCGACCCTAACACCCAACCCGACAATCGACCCTAACATTTTTAACAAATTTTGGATTAATTGTAGATGTCTTCTGACCGAGCAAAGAAACCATATTTGCTAAATGAATTTTTTGAGATATACATATACGAGTATACATATAATTCCAGACGACGCACAGTGGGGCGAATGTGGGCAAAACGTGGCGGAAATTATTTATGGTTTCTAAGTGGTTGGTGAAGGTTTGAATGGGTGTGTAAAGCATTGTAAAGGGCGAAAATTAAGTTCGTTATCGTTTTATTTTTCATTTCCCGCTGTTTTTGGTTTATTATCTTCAATAATGAACCATTGGAATCGACCAAAGAAAAACATTTTTTAACTTCCCCTCAAAATTTGTTGGTTTACGTTTCAAGAGAGGTACGTAGATTCAGAAAAAAAATCCGTCCGTCCAACGTACAGTGGGGCCGAAGTGCTCAAAACGTGGCATTACAATTCAAAAATTGTAAAGTGCGTGATTAAGCGTGGTTAAGGTCGGATTCCAATTGGGGGTTGTTCTGTGGGTTCACTAGAATACGATTTAGAAAACGAATCGTGCGCAAACGTGCGCATATTAAGAATTTTTATGTTTTTTTACGTGATGCTGGCGTAAAATAATTTAAAGAAAAAAGCATTCAATGACTTTTAATGGCGTGTCATAATCCATCATCCTGTTGGTAATTGGTAAGTTCCGGGATCTTGTCAATTTAGCATATGAAAACATTGCTAAGGCCTCAGCAGAGGTCATTCTCTTACGTTCATTTGATGGACATGTAGAAGAAGTCTCAACAGAAACCCGACATTATTTGTCCTTTCTTAGGGCTTAGAGTCCTCTACCAACAACTTACCGATTACCAACAGAATGATGGATTATGTCACGCCATTAAAAGCCATAGAATGCTTATTTCTTTAAATTATTTTACGCCGACATCACCTAAAAAAACATAAAGATTCTCAATTTGCGCAATGTTTTCTTTAAGCCGTATTCTAGGGAACTCACAGAACAATCCCCAATTGGAATCCGGCCTTAACCACGCTTAATCACACACTATTTTGACAGCTGTTTCCACTTTCACTGCTTAAAAGGTCTACAAGAGTTATTAAAACTTTGAATGAACGAGTGAACATTGTGAAAGCAAATTTTCCAGTCTCATTACATTAGTATGAATGCAGTTCGGTCATTGTTTTATACATTATCTATCACACACAGCTCTACCGAACGAAAACACTGAAACTCAAATTCTTGCCGAAATACGTAAACCCCAACTTTGATTGTCTCTCCAGACCTCCTCCTTTCGGTAAAAGTCTAAATTATTGCTCCGTGCCCACATACATGTGGAGTAACACATCCACAAAAAATCAATCGACTAGATGCGATTTACAAATTTTGAATTTCCGCCAAGTTTTGGGCACTTTGGCCCCACTGTGCGACGTCTTCGAAGTAATTTTATCCGTACCAGCCTTTTTCTAATATTTGATGCGTGAAAACAATAACAAAAATTCGTGACGTTGTTGAAAAGTTCCACTGAAAACGGCCCTACGGAAAGGCCGTAAAATATGAAATGTTGAGGGTCGACTCGTGGAAACCTCAGATATGTATAGCATACTCGTATAATTACTTAGGTTATTCTACATAACTGGAACTCTTTTGGTTTCGATTGAGCTGATTGTGTTATGGTCTTCTGAAACATTTTAACAGCACTAGATTAATTATACAATCTGCCAATAAGGGCGGAATCGATCATGAAAAAGACACACCGGTAACTAAGAATTGATTCTACCACTAATTCTAATACTCGTACTTATCAGATGTTTTCAAACACTGAAAGTCTAGTTAGAAGGTGGTTCCCCGAGATTTGTACAGCTGTGATAATCGTGTTCCCTCACAAGTAACTCCATCAGCTGCAAGAAGTACTTAAGCATTTCTGTTTAGTAAACATTTGTGCAAAAAATGATGGCGATTTTTCCAAAGAGCCCTTTTGTGTAGGTCAGTGTGATGCACTCTTAAATAGCTCGTATCGAAGCTAGAGAATGTCCATGGTGAGCTCGAATAGGAGTGAGAGTGGTTGCGGGTTGGTTCCTTATGAATCCCTGATAAAATTCAATTGTAGGGTTCGTTTGTGCATGTGCAAACGTTCATTTGAACACCCTGTACTCTCTGCCCAAATGAAGGGGGCGGCTGGGAACTGGCTCACTGGTTGGATCATGAATTGTCTACTCATGTTCTGGGCGATTCATGCAATGCAGTGGACCCGAATTGTCAACATCTATCAAAAAGTGCCTGCCAATAAATGTCCCTTTATTCACAGATGTGGTACCCACGTGTTCCAAATACTTAGCCATAGTTTCCAATGATTCTCCAATATACTTGTATTTCAGATAAATTCCAAGATTCACATAAACAAACCTTGAAATTCCCTTGACTAAACAAAAAAAATTGTCGAAGTCGCACCTCAAGAATAGGAGTGTGATAAGTCGAAACATTCGATTTTCGAGTTATACCCATGGATTAAACCTACAAGAATATAATAATTTAGGAATGGGCGAGACGATCACAGAGGAAGTCCTTACAGCTTCGTAACAATGGTATAGAATTGGTTTATTATGGTTGTATCGTTCCGTCAGAACAGACGGCCCTGTTTTATTCAATATTGGTACACTTAATCGTGACTAAGCTGTCATGGCATTGCGAGAGTTCTATGCAGGGGCGGATCCAGACTTTGATCTTGGGAAGTGCCATGAGGTTCATAACCTCACCTAACTTATATGGACATATGGATTAAAATTTATCGACAAAGTTAATTCTTTCATTGCATATATAGCGTTTAGGGAATCACTGGCAATGACTGAATTTCTAATTAACTCCTACTTGTACATGGCCAAATTGATTTTTTTTTCAGCAATTTTGCTTTTTGAATTTTTTTGATGAAACACTTTTTGCACGCCAAAGACGTTCTTGTTCGAACTCAGCTTTAGCAGTAGTAGTCAATCTCTTGTAAATCAAGATATCGTGACGAAAAGTTTCTGGCCGTTGGTGCCGATTTTTGGCTCGGTGGGGGGGGGGGGGCCTCCTTTGAATCCGCCACTGGTTCTGTGCCCGCATCACACGATAGAGAATCCACGCAGTAGAAATATTATAGTCATCTGGGATAAACCTGTTACTAAATTATATAATTACATTATATTCTAGCTGCTCAAAAACGCAATTGCTCCAGCGTGAGATCGTTGAAATGCATTTTTCACATTCACTTGAGGAACAATCCCCTGAAAATTATTGAGCGTCCAAGGGAAGGTTCAATCATATCAAAAGAAATCGGATGTCAGTACAGCTGATGTTTCCAAGCACATAGGGCAATGTAGATATGAATCATGCATCCCAATTGTGTTAAGAGCGATATGGCATTGTTGCTAAGCTCCTGGCACCTTTATACGATTCTTTGACTTTGTAGTAATTAAATGAATGACTAGATGTGGGATGTTGAAAAGGATTTGAGGCTTCTCTAGTTAGGAAATGGCGATCAGCAAACTAGACACAAAGTACTAATTATAGCCCTGAGCAAAATAAGGCGTAATCAGCTTTAAAAAAAACCCAAGGCGATTATATTCCTGAGCAAAATATGCTATGATCAGCACTGAGAGCACAAAACAACCTTCACGTTAACCTCATTCAATCGAGCCAGAGGAGCCATATAAGCTGATGAAACACTGAACGTTTTTCTGTATGCATCACCCGTCAGTCAAGATTATTTTTCTGTGTGCAATATCCTTGATAGGGTCTCGTAACTATACGAAATAATTGGAGTAATGAGGTAAAATATTGTGGGTTTGTTCGAAGAAGTGGCCCGATAATGCACTCTGAGTAGGGGTTAGTCGTTATCTAGCTGAATGGTCCTGTCAGTTTTACGACTGAATTCCAGGCTGACCTGATAATAATTTATTTATTAGAATTTTAATTGTTCTGCTCTCTGAGTAGGGGTTAGTCGTTATCTAGCTGAATCGTCCTGTCAGTTTTACGACTGAATTCCAGGCTGACCTGATAATAATTTATTTATTAGAATTTTAATTGTTCATCATTTATTAGTATGATTTAAATATAGGTCATGTATGTAAGTCGACAATAATTTATGTCGAGAATCCCTGCCAACAAATATCCGACATATTCCGGTCAACTTTAAATAGGTTAAGCGCAGATTTGTTGGTAAATAGAAACAGGCAGATTTGTTGGTATTCAGAATTTAACGTTTTTTGTCCAACAATGAACCATTCGAATCTACAAAGAAAAAAGTGATACTTGCCCATATGAAATTGACCAAGAATCTGAAAATCAGGATGAGAGCTCGTACCGGGGTGACGATGATTCTTGAAACTTTCCATTACCGTCAACAAAAATACGAGTACAAACCCCTGAATTATAAAAATACAAATCAATTTAAATAATTTAACATTTATATAATTATTTAAGCCATAATTTATTCATATAAATTATTATCAGGTCAGCCCGGAATCTAGTTGGAGAACTAAACGGCTCACCGATCACTGAGCTTGTTACTCTGACTACCACCTTCACTCGGATACGTCTCTAGGCCACCTTCACGACGAACACAATATTTTAGCTCATCACTCCATTTATTTCGTACAATTATCAGCTATGGGACCAGGATTTTATAAACATATCAGTGATCTGTGCAGAAAATAATAAATCGTTGTGGAAAAATACGCAGAGTTGTTAATTTGTTTCTCTAATACGTACTCAACAACCACTCACCAATTTCGTGAGGGGTTTAAAACAATATTTTCTTTGTTGATTCTAATGGTTCACTATTGAAATAATAAACCAAGGTGTAATCAAAACTTATCGTAGGAGTAACTTTTCCAATATTGCGGTCAAATATGCAGGATACTGCACGGAGCACAGTACACTATCATTACTATCGCCGTGTTACTAATTACGTACAAATCTCTCAATCTGCGGAGAATTATTCGTGAATAGATAACCTTCCTTTTATAGCATGGTTTCTCGGTAAATCTGTAGAAATACATTTGCCGATAACGAGCCTTTTAAATTCTTCATAATTTCGTAATCCCAAACTGAGAATGCCATTCAGTCCAGTAGAGTTGCGACTATCCCATATGTGTGTGATATATGAGGTTAGTTTTGTGTTTGTGTGTGAGCTATTTCCTAGTTCCTAAAATACTACCACCTGATATAGTGGTTGTGTAATTACAAGTGCAAGTTCTCCATAATCTCTCCTCTTTCCAAAAACCGGTAAAAACACCCTGACGGGTTTTATCATTGGCGTTGCCAAGTTCGTACCTTGCGATGCCGTTTCTACCTAGAAAATACTTGTAAATTCTCAGAACATGAATTCTAAGTTAATACTTAGCTTGAATTCCGTACACATTCGTTCATATTAGACCTAGCCTTCGCAGATGTGCCTAATAAACCTTGTGGGTTCCCAAGAACACAGGCGCACTACAATCACAAACGCTCCCAAGAAATCCTAAACTGTTTTATGCTTAACAGAAACAATATCCCAGAACTGAGACACGTGATGATTATGCAATCACTATGAGCCAAAAGTGTTGGATGCATTAGACACTTATTAGGGAGACAATTTCAAGCACGGAGGAATTTTTTTAAGATTTCATGAATGGCTTTTCTTTGGAATATTTCTTCACAAATGCAACTAGCCAGTTGCATTCGTGAAAAAATATTTTTTGGTTTACTATAATCGAAAATGAAAAAATGAAAAATTTGAATCGACCAAGGACAAAATGAAATGTAACACCCCCTCAAAATGTTTTTTTTTTTTTTTTTTTTTTTTTTAATGATACGTAGATTCAGAAAATCGAATAAAACAAATTCGTACGTCCGCCATCCGTGCCACTTTGCCCAGTTAACGTAGTCCTAAAATTATAACATTTGGGTTACGGGTTCGGACCAGCCCCACAATGATCCTTGAAACTTTCCATAACCCTAGGTCCAGGGGAAGGGGTTGAAAACGAATTTTTTGAAAACGTCATATCTCGAAAATTTTGATTAAGACGGTGCAGTTTTTTGTTTACATTCAAGTAGAGTTCAATTCAGAGACCACCACTGCGATATTTAACCCCCTCAATTCCTCCTTATTTATGACCTGTTGTTTTTGGTTTATTATCTTCGATAATGAACCATTGGAATCGACCAAAGAAAAAATATTTATTAACCCCCTCAAAATTTGTTGGTTTACGTTTCAAGATATAATAAGTAAATACAGAAAATCGAGAAAAATATCCATCCGTCCGCCGAACGCCGTCCGCAGCACTTTGTTAGCCAGTTAACGTTGAGCTATGATTACGAAATTTGGTTTACGGGTTCGGAGCAACCCCACAATGATCCTCGAAATGTTTCATAACCCTAGGTCAATGGGGAGGGGGGGGGGGGGGTTCAAAACGAATTTTGAAAAATTCAAATTGAATGAAATATTTTTTAGTTCATATTTATGTAGATAGAGTTTAATTTTTAGAATTTTTTACGTCCAGCCGTTCGTTCACAACGAGGGCTCAAAGTTGGAGCAGATCAAAAGTCAACATGAGGGTGAATCAGGTCATTATTCATACTGGCCCAGCTGATTCGAACAGTACATGGTTTTCAGATATCGAGTTAATTAATGATAATAATTATTATTACCTAATTATCAAAAATAATTCATGAAAATTATTAATAACTAAAAATAATCATTTACACTACTTGATAATAATAATTAATGATAATTCATAATAATAATTAATCTATCATTTAAAGATCTAGACAGAAGGGTAATCGGCAAAAAGAAGATAATAAATCGTTGTATCAAGAATTTGGCGAGTTTTTTCAACAAATAGCAGCCTAACTAAAAGCATTAAATGCTGAACAGTTATCCACTGAAACATTCTGGTTCGCGATTTCCGGAGGGTAACGTGGTGACCTTGGGAATTCTGCAGTAACTGCTGTTTTTTGCAAATAACAGCAGCCTAACTAGAAGCATTTGAACAGTTATTCACCGATAACATTCTGGTTTGTGACTTCAGGGGAGCAACCTGGTGAGATTGGGAATTTTGCAGTAGGTAAATGTTGTTTTTTGCAAAGAATAGCATTCTAACTGAAAGCATTTGAACAGTTTTCCACCGATAACATTCTGGTTTGTGACTTCAGGGGAGTAACCTGGTGAGATTGGGAATTTTGCAGTAAATGCCTTTTTTCTTTTTTGTAAAGCATTTGAACAGTTTTCCACCGATAACCTCCTGGTTTGTGACTTCAGGGGAGTAACCTGGTGAGATAGGGAATTTTACAGTAAATGCATTTTTTGTAAAGAATAGCAGCCTAACTAGAAGCATTTGAAAAGTTTTCCACCGATAACCTTCTGGTTTGTGACTTCGGGGGAGTAACCTGGTGAGATTGGGAATCTTGCAGTAAATGCCTTTTTTCTTTTTTGTAAAGCATTTGAAAAGTTTTCCACCGATAACCTCCTGGTTTGTGACTTCTGGGGAGTAACCTGGTGAGATTGGGAATTTTGCAGTAAATGCCTTTTTTCTTTTTTGTAAAGCATTTGAACAGTTTGCCACCGATAACCTCCTGGTTTGTGACTTCAGGGGAGTAACCTGGTGAGATTGGGAATTTTACAGTAAATGCATTTTTTGTAAAGAATAGCAGCCTAACTAGAAGCATTTGAAAAGTTTTCCACCGATAACCTTCTGGTTTGTGACTTCGGGGGAGTAACCTGGTGAGATTGGGAATTTTACAGTAAATGCATTTTTTGTAAAGAATAGCAGCCTAACTAGAAGCATTTGAACAGTTTTCCACAATCATTCAACATAACATTCAGTTTCGTGATTATTGCATAGAGCATTCGCGGTGAGCTGGTCTTCATTTTTGCCAATTTATTATGACGTCCGGCGAGAGGTTGAATAGCGGTAGCGGTGTCACAGGGAGGAAAGAGACGACGAGGAAGAGAACGGCTATTGGAATAGTTGGATGGGGGGGCACAAAGAAGAAGTGGAGGGGCCGGGTCCCCGGTGCACGGCTGAGGTTGAGATAGTTCCAGAGAGATCTTCCCCACCTGATCAACTCAACGGCTCAAACTCAAAAGCACCAGCGACCCCACTTTTACAAAGCCCGCCTACCCTACATCTCTATTGTTCTATTTTTCTCCCGTTTTTTTCTTTTTTCCCCCGTTCAATTCTAAAGGGAAGAGAAGCCGGGAACCGTATCCACAGATGGAATTCACACCATCCGGATTCCACAGAACTATTGGCATACGCGACACAATGCGCCTTTCAAAAAAAAACGTCTCACACGACGGCAACACCCACCGAGTTATCAAGAAAATTATCAACTTGAGAATTCGCAGAATCAAAAATAAAGCCAGACGGATTCACCCAGAACACTCACGTCGAGGGAGAGGCGAAATTATCGAGGTTAAACCCGGGATGATTGCTAACTGATATTCGTTATCACCTCTTCAAGTATGTCATCGATAACGAAAGCGTTTGAGGTTTTGATCTTTTTATCCGTGGAAACATCACGGACGATGCGATCCCAACTCTCCGAATCGTGTAGAAGAAATCGTTTAAATTTCGTGACAGCTGAATTCTTCAATAACTAAGATTATGAAATGTAAACACGTTTATGGAGCAACAATATGGGTGGGAAAGGTGAGGTAGTGGGGTCAAAAACAGGTAGGTACACAACTTTACTTAACAGTGTATTTCAGTGGTTTTCCTAGATGACACTGAAAAGTACCTAACGTTGAAACAGTGAGTCAGGAATCCAAAAAACACTGTTGAGCAGGTAGAGGTCGGTACCGATACCGAGTTGACAGCTCTTAAGACTCGAGAGACTTTAATGAAATGTTGATGAGTGGGCTTTGGTGAAATGTTTCCGTACGTACTGATTGTAGTTGAAATTGAAAAACAGTGAAAGACTACTCACTTTGTGCAGCGTTAAGAAGCTCCTTCAACTCCTTGATGAGCCTCTTCATCTGCTGACTGGTGCCTTCGAGTTCTTTTTCGTGAGCATGGAGCTTCTCACGGAACAACGGGCTGTCCGTGATACACTCGGTGAACTCGAGAGGTTTCAGTACCATTTTGACGGAGAGTACAAGACGCTAACGCATTCCACTGAAATGGACGGTGTAAACAAGGATTTAACCTACTTGTTGATTTACAAGATCGCGGCGAAAGTCGGCGGGAGCGAGCGAGAGTAACACGAGGACCGTGAGGGCACTGACTAACGCGGATCTCCCTCCCATGGGCTCATGAGCCAGAACCAATTGACAACTCAAACTCACGCGGTCCCCCCACTCCGGGCGACTCCAGCGCTTAGTCCGGCTCGACTACGGACCAATTTTCAGACCTCCGTCTCACCGGGTGCTCACCAGAGGAGTATCCTATCACGTCGTAGGTATTAAAATTATCACAGATTATTAGGCCTGTCACCACTAGGGTTGCCACGCCACACATACCTACTTTATGTACAGTGTTATACTATCCCCCAAAAAACACTCCGTGTAAAAATCGCAAATATCATTCTACAGAGGCCGGAAAAAGTTATGATATCCACTTTCCCCGCCCGCCCTTTTCATCTTGAAGGAGTTTTTTTTTTTTTACGCTGAACAGGATGGTGAAATCAGAATTGCGATACGAGTATATTATTCCATTCTCAAACTGGAGCAAGATGAAGAAAGTAGTTGTTACTTGAGAGGTTTTCATGGTTTATCTACTCGTTTTCTGAACGTTTTCAGCTGTTGAAAAATCTTAACCACTTCACATGCACCGTACCCCTTTCGAAATCTCCCCTTGGCGCTATTGCGAGACGTTTTTATTACTTCCACAAGCAACTAATACTTGGTGGTGGTGGTTAGGGGAAGGAGGATCAGGTAGTGAAAGTAATAAAATAATTGTAGTGTAAGTAATAAAAATCGATAGTAAAAGTGTAAAAGTCCGTAAGTTGAATTTTTTTCGAAAATAAGGTTTTGAGCTTTTCTGGTAAAGTGAGGCCGTGATGTGACATTGAAATCGGAGCCCCCGTGTCTCATTTCTTCTCTGTGGCCGGTTGTAAAAACCCGTCAGTTTGATACCTTCCCAGCGTGTGAGTAAAAATCCGTAAGTTTGTGCGTGAGCATCGCCGGATCGAGGTTCCTCCAAAAAAGGTGACTAAATACCTTTATTTGTCAGTTCAATTGAATAAAAACTTTTGTCACTTGAAAACTGATGGTTATTCTTGAGTTTTCTCTCATAAATTTCAGTTGGTATTTCGACTGTTCCCTCGTCTGAGTCTGTGTCAGGATTTTTCAATAACCAACTCAAGAATAACTATCATTTTTTATGGGTCAAAAGTTTTTATTGAACTGACAAATGAAGGTATTTACTTACCTTTTTTGGAGGAACCTAGAACCGGCAATGCTCTCACACAACCTTACGGTTTTTCCATTGAAAAAAAGAAGTGATTTACGATTTTTTGAAAGTCATAATTAATGAAGGCTGATTTTAGCCAAACTGATCACGTTTGAATAACTTTTTTACCTTTTAGGTCGACTCAGGCTAAGACTGAGAATAATTTTTCCTAGTTACGAAGTAGGTACCTACCTACGTAGTTACCTTAAAAAGATTCAAGTCTGAATTCCTGCGAACTAGACAGTGATACCTATTACTTAAGAGTTGTGAACAGTAATAAAAGAATTTAATATAAGTTTTTCATCATTTTCTTTAGTCTGGGTTTTAGGTAAAATTCCGTAAGTTGGGAAAAGTGGCATAAGTACGCGAATTCGGTAAAATATAACCTAAAAGTGGTTTGTCGTCACTCATTTCAATATTTGAAAACCATGTGATGTTTGAATCAGCTGGGCCAGTTTGAAAATTGACCCGACAGATTGCCTCTCGATTCTCCCGCATGTTGACGATTTTCGATCTGCTCCAACTTTGAGCTGTCATTGTGAACGAACGACTGGTCTTCAAAAATTCTAAAAATAAACTCTATCTAAATATGAACTGAAAAATACACCATTCCATTTGAATTTTTCGAGTTATGAAATTTTCAAAATTTCAAAATTCGTTTTGAACGATCGGCTAGTTGTACAAAGTTGTTAGGGGGTTGAACAATTTTTTTCTTTGGTCGATTCCAATGGTCCATTATCGAAGATAATAAACCAAAATTGGCTATTTCTTGAAAAAGTTCGAAATTCAAGTTTTATTCATATTTGGCTAGAATGCTAGAATACCCATCCTAAGAGGAATGTCATAAGATAAAAAGTTCTAGGGGAAAATTGGAAAAATCGTATCCAAGCCCCCCCCCCCCTTTCAAATTAAAATTTGAGGGTTTCCGTTTCAAGATATGTAGATTCCAAAAATCGAATAAATAACTAAATGTAAGATTTTGGAAAATGTGATGGTTGATACTGGAGACACTCTGAGCTATCAACCCACAATAAGTTGCTACTATACCAGCAATTAGTTAAACCACTCTGGACTTATGGTTGCCAACTGCGGGGTAGCACAAAGAAAAGCAATCTGGACAGTGGTGAAGCGAGGGGAAGGGTTTGGAAAGGGAACTCATCATCAGCACTGCCAGAAAATTCGAATTGAAAATCAATCTTCTGGTGTCCTCTTGGTCGGCTGGTCGCGTTCATATATACGAGAGCCGCAGCAACCTGCAAACCTGTAATGCTCGTTGTCAGATTGGCCAACATTAAATACTTCAACGAACAAATGCAAAAGCCGGAGGGCGAACCTAGGCGTGTCGGGTTCGTTATAAATTCTGCAATATTGGGCTATTCGTGTTTCATGATCCCAGACTTGACAAATAACTGAATGTTTGAACAGCAGGCTACAAAGCAAGTCTGCGTAGACTTCAACGAGTAGGTATTTCAGCCAAGTGGGGGAAAAACTCACATCGGGTTTGAGATAGAGAAGCGTGCCCAAGGTTGGAGGCGGATAAAATTGTCGGACAGATGAGAAGGCCTAACGAATAAAGATGGCTGGAATTCCAATCAATAAAACATTACTTATGTACTTTTTATTCATTAATAAAAAATAGGTATTCAGGGGTATTGGGTAAAAACAGGTGCTGCTATCTCATGTAGGTACCAGTGGATTTATGGAAAAAGAATCAATTAATTTCCTGCATTACAAACGAATAACAAAACTTCTAAACTTTGAACTTGTCATTTTTGAACTTGTCCTTAATTTGAACATTCCGCCAGTCGCACGATAGGTTGTTAGTTTTGAATTGAACACTCGCAGCGCTAATTTGCAGATGTTCCCACTTTCAGACGGTCTGACTTTCTTTCATTAATTCAGAGATGTGTAAGACAATGTCAGTTGTCAGATTCAAATCCCAATGTCTTTTGAACCAGGTAACCCGTTCATTTCGTTCAGATCCGAACTGACCGAACTCGTTCTTGCAAGTCACATACGTTCTATGAGCAGTTCTGGTTCAATACGTTCACATTTGGTTTCCTGCATGGGGGTTTCACCCCAGGCGGTTCTTGTTTCTTCACAGAAGTTGAACTTGAAGAGACATGAAATAAGTAGTAGGAATGTCAAGTATAAAAATATTCACAGCTAATAGACAATAACATTATACTAAATTATGAAAATAAATTATAAATGAATGAATTTGGTCAATTTAATAAACGAATAAATTAATAAAGCAAAAAAATGAAAAAAACCTTTTTTACATAAAACCAGTTGTCGAATGCAAAGGTAAACTCAGCGTGACGTACCGTGAAGATTTCGAGCAAATTGTGAACTTAATGATATTATGATAATATTAATTATCTTAATTGAGGTTATTGACAATATATTAAAATTTAATATATTAATTAATATATTATTTAATAACGATAAAATGAGTCTGGGAGGACTGGGATTGTCACCATTAGACTCAGCGGGGTTATCATGAAAAATAGTTTTCATTTTAGGGCAGGAGTGTTGATATTAAAAAGAATAATAATTATTGAACTATGGAAGTTTTTATTTTTATTTTTTCGACCATATAACTAAATTCAGTTCACAAGTTGGTCAAAATGTCCTCCGTGTTATCGAATGCAAAGACCAGTTCGCTGGCAAACTCAGCATGACTCGACGTGAAACATTATACCACAAAGATGACTCAAAACTCACTAGTTCACGAAAGGTAAATATGTCATAAAAAGTTCACGGTTTCTTCCGAAAAAACACAGTTTTTCGCCTTCAAACCTCATTTTCTCTCTTAGTTCAACAGGAAAAAAAGTGTTGATGCGTCCGTTAGAAAGCTTTAGGCACATTTTTTAACATACCTTCACAGTCCTGCTATAAGAATTAATAAGCTTACCAAGCGTTTAAAAAACAGGTGATTTTGAGATTTTGACAACATCTACTTTTCAGACTCAATCCCCCCCCCCCCCCCTCAGTTCCAACCAAAAATAATTTGTTAGGCATCAAAGAGGCAGGAAATTTAACGATCTTTCCAACGGCATCGTCAAATTTCAACTTCAGTGCAAATTAAGGGAGTTATTGCAATTTTAGTGAAGTAAGGTTGAAAAGACGAAAAACAGCTTGGAAAAAGTTGGATTTTGACTGGATTAAAAAAAAGTCCAAGAGACACTTTTGGGCGGAAATTAACAAGTAGGGGAGCTGTCGGACACCACTCGCGTTACACCCTGTATATTGAGTATCCGTGTAAAAATCACCCCGCCTCGCAAATATCATTCTTCAGAGGCCGGAAAAAGTTATGATATCCACTTTCCCCGCCCGCCCTTTTCCTCATTAGGGAGCTAAGTATAATGAAAAAATTAACCACTTCACAAGCACCGTACCCCTTTCGAAATCTCCCCTTGGCGCTATTGCGAGACGTTTTTATTACTTCCACAAGCAACTAATACTTGATGGTGGTGGTTAGGGGAAGAAGGATCAGGTTTGTAGGTAGTGAAAGTAATAACAATACTACAAACTTTTTATACAAGTATTAGTTGCTTGTGGAAGTAATAAAAACGTCTCGCAATAGCGCCAAGGGGAGATTTCGAAAGGGGTACGGTGCTTGTGAAGTGGTTAAGCTTTTCATTATACTTAGCTCCTTAATGAGGAAAAGGGCGGGCGGGGAAAGTGGATATCATAACTTTTTCCGGCCTCTGAAGAATGATATTTGCGAGGTGATTTTTACACGGAGTGTTTTTTGGGGGGATATCACATCTTTTTGTTGTTGAAGTGGATCATTTTATAAAGAAGGTCTATGCCCAATTTCAAGTCGATTGGTCCGGTTACCCAGGCTGTAGACTCGTCAAAGTTGCCAAAATTAGCCTAAATTTCAGTTTTTTGTTTCTAAAAGTTTTTGGGTTGAGATAATGGGTTAAACCTTTCAAAAGGCACTGGCTGATGTTGAAACGAAGCTCTGTGCAAAATTTCAAGTCAATCCGTGAAGGTGGAAATGCCTAACTGACTAAGGTGAAGAAGAACAGGTAAGGGTGAAAAACCGGGTTTTTGAAGTTATATAACTCGGCTCCCTTCAAAGATATCGACTTGAATCTATCAAAAGGCACTGGCTACACTTGAAAAGAAGCTCCGTGCAAAATTTCAAGTCAATCGGCGAAGGTGGAGAGGCTGTAGCCTTGACCGACTGAAAAAAGTAGAAAAACATAGTAATTGGTTTTTGAAGTTATATAACTCGGCTCCCTTTAGACCTAGCGATTTGAAACTTTCAGGGCTTTCTATTATCCACACCAAAAAGATCCATACCAAATTTCAAGTTGATCGGTCAACTAGGAGCCGAGATATGGCCATCAATTAGCCTAAATTACCCTAAATTTCAGTTTTTTTTGTCCCTAATTTTTTTTTGGGTTGAGATAATGGCTCATTTCGTTCAAATGGCACTGAGACATGCTATAAAGAAGGTATGTAAAAAAATTCAAGTCGATTGGTCCTTTTACCCAGGCTGTAGACTCGTCAAAGTGGACAGAATTTTCCTAAGGTTTCTGTTTTTTTGTTTCTAAAACTTTTTTGGGTTGAGTTAATGGGTTAAATCTTATATAAGGCTCTGTCTCAAGGTTAAGTGAAGCTCTGTGCAAAATTTCAAGTCAATCGGTGAACGTGGAGAGGCTCCAGCCTTGCCTGTCTGAACAAGGAGAAGAACAATCTAAGGCCAAAAAACCGGGTTTTTGAATTTATGTAGCTCGGCTCCCTTTAGACCTATCGATTTGAAACTTTCAGGGCTTTCTAACTAATATCCACTCAAAGAAGACCCACACAAATTTTCAAGTAGATCGGTCAAATAGGAGCCGAGATATGGATACCTCGAAAACGCGTTTCGTGACGTCCGGTAAACATACACTCGGCACCGTTCGTTTTCTCAACCTCTTTGCTTGGCGGGGCGGAACGCTACCGCGTTCCTAGATAGGCTTTTGGTCGTGAGCGAAAGGCTAGGTTCAGGTATACTATAGTTCTAATCTGAATCGGATTGGGTAATTGTGGACGATTAGCTCGCTAATCATGGATGGAATAGCAGCAGCAAAGACTTTATGAATGTTGGTTTATTATCTTCGATAATGAACCATTGGGATCGACCAAAGAAAACGTTCATACTAAGGAACAGTTGTTTGGAACATCACATGGTTTTTGGGATGTGGATTTATTTGTTCTGAGGTACGTTTTGTGCTACGGAAATGAAGGTAATTTCGAATGTTTGTTGGAAGGTAGGTGGAATAAAAAACCCCAGAATTATATCTGTACATTTTATTTGTACTTAATTAATTTGTCATCTCTATCATTTCGTTTATGCACAAAGTAGATAATAAACCGGGGTGTCAAGAATTTGCAGAGTTTTTGTAATGAGAGCATCCAGAGTGCTTGGCAACTAGTTAGTTAGCCGGGCGGCCGCTGTTGCGCGCTAGTAGTTCTACGAGGGGACAAGTAGCCATAGACAGGTTGCCAAGGCGTCGTGTGGACTTACCATACTATCCATACTTCCAAGACCGAGCCATGGATGAAGGAGAAGTCCCCTTCTTCCATGACCGAGCGACAAACTACCCTACAGACATGGATACAGGATTCGTGATGACGAAGTTGTGAACGACTGAACCGAACGTAATGAACGGCTACAGGTTGGACAAGTTCTACATTAGAATCGCCCAAGAATTTTTTACGTTCACTCCCGACCGACGAATTCAGTTTGTTCTTTGTTGATTGTACGTGAGACGTCCTGGATAGTAGGTAACTACGACACATCAATTTGTACGGTGAAAGTGTAGTTCTTCCTCTCGAATTTCAAGTAAGTCCCGTAGTACCTACTAACCATTGTTACTGCTATGATCCAAGTACTTTTGACTATAGAATTGTGACTTTCTCCGTCGCCACTAAGTTGGATTAAGCACAATTGCATGCAATTTCTGAAATAGCAAACGATTTTAAAAACTCACAGTGGCGGATTCTACATAACCATCGTAGGTACATTATTCTTGTGTTATCACTTGTAACTACTCGGATATTCACCGATTGCCCAATTTTGAGGTGACATCCAAGCACGACGATCTTGACGCTAACTAACGAGAAGTGTAATAGGAAGTAGCTCGAGCTTAAAAATTGGAACCAATGATTTCGACTCCGATAAGAAATTGAGAATAGTTAAAGGTAAACAAATTACTAACGCAATGGTACAACAGACGCGGCACCTGTGCCGATCAGGTATTGTCGGTTGTTTTCAGATGGGTTTATTGAGAGCCGGGCGAGAGGCATTTCCCAGCTGTGTCCGTATATTTATGGTGTGAAATGCATGCTCCTCAGATTCTAACATGGATCGTGATCGTTTGTGTCCAAGACCGTCCATGCGCCGGGATCACCTCTCGATGTCGGCGAGCAGCTATTGCAGAACAGAGTTTGAAAATTCAGGTGTGGAGGGTGTGTGGCCCGTGAAGCTGTAACAGCATTGATATGAGATATGTCTGACCTCATTGGCTTGAACTTGGGTCAGAAGTAAATCGTAAATCGTCACCTACCCTTCCACCTGAAACGTCCCGCATACTGTGGAGAAATTGTGTTGGTCGTCTATCGCTTAACACTGCAGACGGAATATGTTTCTAATTCGTGTTTAGCAGAACATCTGTCTATCAGAAATAGGTACACAAAACAGGATTTTCCCCAAATAAATTCCCCCGAAAGGGGACACCTGCCTATCAGACAGATAGCGTACTTTGGAGGATTTGCTACAAGTGAACACAGGAAAGAGGTCCTATTCTTATGGAATCCGTTTCATTAAACAATGAGTGAGTCTCAATCTCAATGCTTAGGTACTAGGAAAATAATTGTTTTGACCCTAGAGTCTCAAAGCAGATGCTAAATTATAGTATCTACTCGGTTTCTAACGTTCTCCTGAACTAGAAATGAATTACGGCAAAAAATAATTTTCATTCTCTAAAAAAAACTTTGTTTTGCCTTGGTGGAACAGGAATGAGGGACAGGGAGAAAACTTGAAATACGCCGAACGCAGATTGAATGAAGCCGTGAAAATCGAGGGGACCGTATGATGTCACAAACAGGACGAAACTCCAGGTTTTGCATGTAAATGGTCCTTAAATGCAACTGGAGCCCCCCAGAACGAACCTGAAGTGATCCCGTGCCTCTGCCGAGAGCTGACGGAGGAACTTGTGGTGGGACGTGGGCCTACAAGCACCTGGCGATAAAAACGTGAAACATAGTGGCCATACTAAGTCTATGGCCATACTAAGCAATAGGAGGATGATAATATCATATTATCATATTAATATCATATTATTCAGAATCGACTATTGACGCAAATTCCCCATTCTAACTCGAATCTGTTGGGACTCTCTAAACTGATCTTGAAGTCGTGCTAGCAAAGTGGCAAACATATTTTGTGTTGATGGGGTGCAGAATCTATCGCTAACGTGTCAGCATGAGACAAATACCAAGCGACACGCGACACGCAGCCGAATAGCTGCACAGATGGACGATGATGGTGTGAACTATGGCATTCAAAATCCACTACCATTTCCCTCTCTACACTCATCCGAACGTTTAATCGTAGTCGGGCAGGGGCGGAGCCGGATCCTGGGCATGAGATACACAAAATGAGCGACAAATAAATTAAAACTAATTATTGAGCAAATCGTTGACTTCGAAACTCATAAATAAACTTTACTATTTGCATGGGAGCACCAAATAGTACTAGAACCTCTTGGGGTCCTGGTATCCACTATCTCTCAGTGTTTGCAAAAATGTTCGGTAATGTTTATGCTTGTATCAATGACTGTGTTTGAAATAATACGAATACATTTTACCTGGAAATTCCAGCATTGCTCAACCTTTTCTGATTGAGTTCCAGTATTTTTCATCTTGTTTGATAGACGTGTGGATTGAATTTTACAGACTAAGTTAGGGGATCACCAACAAAGTGAATTTCCCTCAACTCCTACTTGTCTCAGCCTTAGTATGAACCTACTGAGGACCACTCTGGAAATTTCGGAGGTGTCCCTATCTTGAAAATCGAGATATCCTACCAATAAGCTTGTGGCCATTGGGCAATAAGGCTGGGCTACGCACATAATATAGTAATATCATAGTTCAACATTATTATAGTTATATTATAACTATAATAATGTTGAACTATGATACATTTGCCAATTTTTTTGCGGGAGGGTCCATGTTAGGGGGTCTTTAATAGCATGTACTGTATCAATTGTATCCTCATTTTATTGTACCTGTATAAGTGAGGTATGTTTGTACTTTTAATGTATTGTGAATGTTTCAGTCTTGTAATGGCATCTTCGTCACCGGTACTTTTGCGCCTTTTGGCCAGCTCATACTCAGCATCGGCCAAAGCTGGTCAGATCGTTCGTGATGTCATGACCAAAGGAGAATTGGGAATCATTGACAAGGTATGCCAATGGGATTTGTGAGCTTTTTATTGTAAGTATTATCTATATAAGCTTTGTCTATATTACTTGGCACGTCGGACTGAGGATGAGGAACTGCGGATATTTGAGAGAAGGATTGTAAGGAGGATCTATGGAGCGGTCAGGGAGGGCCAAGGGTGGAGAACGAGGCGGAATGCAGAGATTGATGAAATATTAAAGCATGAAGACATAGTCCAATTCATCAAAGCTGGCCGCATCCAATGGCTGGGACATGTTGACCGCATGCCAAATGACGCCTGACCCAAAATGATGTGGCGAGCTAGGATGGAGACTAGAAAACGAAGAGGTCGTCCGCGGAATCGCTGGCTCGATGAGGTCTTGAGGGACCTCCAGGTGATAGGGATGCAAAGGCTAGCGGGTGACTGTACCCAGTGGCGGAAAGGAGTTCGGGAAGCCAACGGCCACATCGGCCTGTAGAGCTTAATAGTTAGTCACTTGGCACCACGTATCTTTGGTCAAGTATAGATCTCAAAGTGATAGACATTAGTAGGTTTACTACCTAACTCACTAATCTGTAAGTTACTTCAAAAAATCTTACATTTGGACTAAGAGATTCCTTCTGGAAATTAAAATAAAAACAATACACTCGAGATGTCAGCAGTTCTCCTTTCCATCTCATAGTTGCCAAATTGATTGTAGCAAATTGTGAAACTCGGATGAGTTTATAAATCACAAAAACACAACCAAAACCAATATCGAAAATTTTAAGCCAAGGTTTGAAAAATACGAGATACTGGTAAGCTTATTTGAGATCTCTTGTTGATCTCAGCGAGTGATTGTTGAGGTTCAGATAAGGTGATTTTGGTTTATTATCTTCGATAATGAACCATTGGAATCGCCCAAAGAAAAAAAATTTTAACCCCCCCTCAAAATTTGTTGGTTTACGTTTCAAGATACGTAGATTCAGAAAATCGAATAAAAAAACTCTGCAAATTCTTGACACAACGGTTCATTATCTTCTTTGTACAGATCACCCTTCTGTCTAGATCACTAGGTCTAAATGTCTAGATCCTAAATGTTAGATTAATTATTATTATCAATTATCACTAATTATTAACAATTTTATCAAGTACCTACTGAAAATTATTATAATTTATTGTTAGGTATTAATAATTCGTATTTATTAATAATAATAATTATTATTAATTATGATTAATTAATACGATATAATTCTGGGGTTTTTAATACTACGTCGGTAATAATTTTTCTATAAAAGAAGTACCTACCAACACACATTCGAAATTACCTTCATTTCCGTAGCACGAAACGCACCTCAGAACAACAAACTCGACATCACTTAAGCAATATGATGTTCCAAGAGCTTGTTAGTATGAAAATGGACCTGTATTTCAACAGTTTGATCCACGGTCGTGTTGTGAGGCACAATCTTTGAGCCGTCATTGTGAACGAACGGCTGGTCGTACAAAGCTGCGGATGGTCTTAAAAAATTCTACGGAACAAACTCTATCTAAATATGTAATAAAAAACATACCGTTCTATATGAATTTTTCGAGTTTTGGAATTTTCAAAATTTCAAAATTCGTTTTGAACCCCTTACCCTTGACCTAGGGTTATGAAAAGTTTCGTGGATCATTGTGGGGCTGGTCCAAACCCAGAAACCAAATTTCGTAATTTTAACTCAACGCTAACTGGGCAAAGTGCCTCGGACGGCGTACGGCGGACAGACGGATTTTTTTAAATTCGATTTTCTGAATCTACGTATCTTGAAACGTAAACCAACCAATTTTGAGGGGGGGTTAAAAAATTTTTTTCTTTGGGCGATTCCAATGGTTCATTATCGAAGATAATAAACCAAAAAATCCGTCCGTCCGCCGTACGCCGTCCGCCGTCCGCGCCACTTTGCCCAGTTAGCGTTGAGTTAAAATTACGAAATTTGGTTTCTGGGTTTGGACCAGCCCCACAATGATCCTCGAAACTTTTCATAACCCTAGGTCAAGGGGAAGGGGTTCAAAACGAATTTTGAAATTTTGAAAATTCCATATCTCGAAAAATTCATATAGAACGGTATGTTTTTTATTTCATATTTAGATAGAGTTTGTTCCGTAGAATTTTTTAAGACCATCTGCAGCTTTGTACGACCAGCCGTTCGTTCACAATGACGGCTCAAAGATTGTGCCTCACAACACGATCATGACTCAAACTGTTGAAATACAGGTCCATTTTCATACTAACAAGCTCTTGGAACATCATATGGCTTAAGTGATGTCGAGTTTGTTGTTCTGAGGTGCGTTTCGTGCTACGGAAATGAAGGTAATTTCGAATGTTTGTTGGTAGGTACTTCTTTTATAGAAAAATTATTACCGACGTAGCATTAAAAACCCCAGAATTATATCGTAATAATTAATCATAATGAATAACAATTATTATTAATAATAAATACCAATTATTAATACCTAACAATAAATTATCATAATTTTCACTAGGTACTTGATAAAATTGGTAATAATTAGTGATAATTGATAATAATAATTAATCTAACATTTAGCTACTAGACATTTAGACCTAGTGATCTAGACAGAAGGGTGATCTGTACAAAGAAGATAATGAACCGTTGTGTCAAGAATTTGCAGAGTTTTTTGGTTGTAGGCTGGAACAGGTCTGTCAGCCTTGTGAGGTTAGGCAGGAGGAGGAGATTCTCTGCACACGCCACAATTCTCTGAAGGAACCTGACTTAATTTATCTCTCTTCATGTTTTAGGGTAAAGATGATCTCCAGACATTGGCTGATACTTCGGCTCAGAGGTGCATTATTGCAGCGCTGTCAAAAAGTTTCCCAAATGCCACTATAATCGGCGAAGAGGGTCAATCGAATATTGATGATGTTCCCCAAGAGTGGATCACTTTGTCCCCAAATGAAGAAATCTTGGGGAAAGATTGTCCTGCTGAACTCGCTAGCATTCAAGAAGAAGATGTAAGTCTTATTTCCCAATGAAGATATGAATTGAATTTGAACTGTCATGTCCGATTTGATGGTGTCTGAATGTGTTTGTACTTATCTCAATTTTTTTCATTTCATTATTATTAGTGATGTGAATCACTTGGATTCTGGAAATCAAATCAATAATGATCCATTTCTTTCTACTGGAATATTATATAGTTCAAGGGATTTCTCTCTATCAGAGTGTGTAGAAAGGTGAAACAGGTGCAATTAATTTTATAGAAAAGAAACAATAGATTCGAAACAGGATCCAACCTTTTTTTTATATTGAAACTTTCCATAACCTCAGGTTAATAGGAAGGGGTGTCAGATAGGGTTTGACATTTACAAAAGTAGTGTGATTTCTATGATTCTGGAGCACTGACGTCACAGCGAGGATGGTGAAGAGGGTAGTAAGGACCATGCAGTGAGTGGGAGGGAAGGCGAGAGGTGAAGTGGATGACGTCAGAGGGGGTTGGGGAGTTGGTTTCAGCAGAGGGGTGAGCGGGGGGTCGAGGATTGTGCTGAATTTGGTTGACGTCACTGGACGATGCGGGGGGGGGGGGGGTGGAAGCTATGATGAGGGGTGAGGTGGTGGTTTGAGAAGGGCGGTGTTAAAAGAGAGTGGGAGAGAGTGGGGATCCAATCAAAAAGTAATTGGCAAGAGTGGTGGTATTTAGGTACGCCCAATTGAAGGGGGGATGTTGATGTGTGTAGGGCGGGGTGCGGGTGGAGTGACGTAGAACTGGTCATTGTGGTGGGTGATGGTTACGTAAAGTTCGTTGCACTTTTTCAAGGTCGAGGTCTACCTCGACCGACGAGAGACGACTTCTAATTAGTATTCACATAAAAAAGCGCAGTTTAATACGCGAGCCTTTATCATAACCTGCAATGATAAAATGGTTTTTTGTCCTTTTTACATCACCCAATGCGCATATATATACACAGCCTTGTGTCCTGGAATATCATCAGTCTAACAATTGCATTGCACTTGACTAATCTCCTCACTGTTTCTTAAATTCTTAAAATCTCTTCGGTGTTTACTGGCTCGCCTGCTCAATCGTCTAACAACAGTAAGTTTTAAACTTATTTAAACTATTGTCTAATAATTTATAAGAAAACGTTAATTTATGAAAGCTTCTTCAAGATACAATAATTGTTATTATGGAAAATACAAAACATTTTTTACAATTTTTTTCTAAGTTAATGTCCTAACAACAATAAGTTTGAGACTTTTCAAACCTAATTTCTATCAATTTATTTCAAATAAGAAAACATTTTACAACTCTTATTATTGTATAAATTGTCGTTTTTCTAAGTTAATTTCCTAACAACAGTAAGTTTGAGCCTTTTTAAACCTAATTTCTATCAATTTATTTCAAATAAGAAAACATTCATTTATGATAGCTTCTTTGAGATTCAAATATTGAGGAAACAACATGAGCATTTTTACAACTTTCTTGTAAAAAATTGTTGAACTATAGTTGCCCAGTTAATTTCATATCACAATGCCTATTTGTTGCAGATGACCGCCTTTCTGAAAAAAAAATACAATCTGCCGCCGCCGTCATCGAGACGGTTTCAATTGGGGCGCTGGAGGTGGATGCCCCATACCAAGTGTTGCAGTTGACGAGGGTCAACACCAAGTACGGGGCATCCGTTCTGGCGCATTTGTGCAAGATCCACCTCGACGAAGCCCAATTGTTGCCGGAACCTCCTTTACAAGAAGTAAAGGTATTTTTACCGAAGAGGATTTCGGACGCCATCTCGGAGGAGGAGATCTTGACATATAACCAACATCCAGACCAAACCATCATCCTCTACTACCGAGGAAAGAATAAAAATAGCAGTAGCTTTAATATAGATTTCGCGTAATAAATATATAAAATTAGTAAAATAAAATATAAAAAGATGTTAATAAAAGTATGTCATTTCTACTTTGTCTACTATTTCTACCCCTAACCAGGTTTTTGATTAAGAAACGCTCAGGCAATGAGGGGAAAAAGAAAACAAAACAACTCGTTTGAGAGTCAGTCTATAAAAGTGGAGGGGTGTTGCAATTCATTTATCATTCTCCTTGTGGCTCTCTCAACCAATCGAGTTGGACGCTTGTAATAAAAAGGTAAGGAATGTTTATGATATTTTCAACGAAACATTTATAGAAACATATTTATTAAGAATAAAACCAATATTTATATATGGGTACAAAAGTATAGAAGGTCGATACAGCTGGTTATTTATCAATCACGTAGTAAAATATGCTTCACATTTTTTCTAACAAACATTCATGTTGTTCAAAACTACACAGCTTCGTCCACAAACGACAGTTCACACAGAAAAGTGATGTTTTATCACCAACTTGTTTTATAAAACCCATAACTGCTAGTTGATTGGTATCAGCCTTTAGTTTGATATTCCCAAAAGTAAGACGCCGATTAGTAGAGTGAGACATATCAAATTTGACAATGTTTTCCATTGCCCATT
This sequence comes from Stenodema calcarata, assembly GCA_963920205.1. Lineage (NCBI taxonomy): Eukaryota > Metazoa > Arthropoda > Insecta > Hemiptera > Miridae > Stenodema > Stenodema calcarata. The sequence continues at coordinate 8,365,609 of OY986048.1, forward strand.
TTAAAAGTATTTGCAATTTTAACAATGAACAACTCTTGTGGTAAAACTTATGTTTGGCCAAATGTGTTATACAAGGTATTGCTATATCATATTTATCAAACAACACTTTGAAACTTTCGCAGCCCAGCGATGAAAGATCAATTATGGGCGGATATGATTCTGGCAAGTATTTCTGAAGAAGCATACATTTTTCAGACCCCTTCATGAAACAATAATCGGTGCGTTGTGATATCCTCCGCAAGGTTTTCTGGAGGGTGACAAGAGGTTCACTTCCATCAGTCGAAGTTAGTCCATGGATATTTTCACGAGCATACTTAGATTGATGAGTTTCATCTTGATGAAGCTGTGGAGATCGGAAGACGTAGTGGAATTGTTCGTGGACATTCCCGTTGCTGAAGACAACACCAGATAGTTCTTTGATATCCTGGTCAACTAGAAAAGTGATATCTAAAATGCAGATAGACATGTTGCGATTTAATGGGAGACTTTCACTTGGGTAATGAACACATAAGATGGTGACGAATGACGATGATGTTTTCCATCTTCTTTGCCCCTTTATATTCATATTCCCCCTCCCCTTTGATTTGTCATCTCCCCTTCCCCTGTCTACTTCAAACTGTTTGTCGATTTTAAAACATTAATCAAATCGTTCACATAACCGTGGGTGACCAAATTGGATTTTACTTTAACAATTTCATCATTAAGGTTTTCAATTGTAGCCACATCTGTCGGTTGCACACCTTTCAAAACTGAGATTATGCGTCGTTTTTTTCCATCCCAAACAGTAGTACGATCTCTTGCGCTCAATTGAAAAGCATTGGAGGCGAAATATTGATACGGTAATGCATCACTAGTTTCTGTAGGATTTGCAACATTACGAATTCGTTTATGTCCTGCATTGTAGGCACCATTTAAAAACGGTAATGCTTTTTTTGTCTTCAAATCTTCGATTGTAGTACATATTTGCTTTATGCTAGCTGTATTTTCATCTATTTTGATGTGATTAGTAGCATCTGCTACTATTTTTTTCTCCAACTCTTTTAATTTGATATCCAATTCTTGTATTTTTCCGATGAATTCTGGTGTGAGTGATTCAGCAGCTTCATCTGTCTTGGTAGGTGGTTGACTCGATGTTATGCTTCTTTTGGCCAATCGATCAATAGCATCATCAACATATTCCTTTGTCGCTGGGTGATGAGGATGTGTGGGAAAGAAAACCTTCAATCGTTTTCTTGATAAACCAAACTTGTCCGTCATCTCTTCTATACTGTACTGATGCTATATAACCTCGAGAAATTAATTCGTTAATTAAACTGTTTGCTGATCGTTGCAAACGATGATTCCCTGCATTAATTCCGGCTAATATTAGCTCAAGTCGTTTCACAATATCATCTGGATGCATTTGACTATAGTTCATTGAATGATTGTCATTATCGGAAGAATGATACTGGTCGAGAAATTGTGATAATCCTGAACCTTCTTTTTTCCTTCCTATCCCTCTTTTAATTGGATAAATTTGCTTAATAATATTTGCATGCTTCAAACCTATTCTACGAACTTTTAAATGTGGGTTATAGGCGTAATGAGCTGCTGCTGTTTGTTTCATAATATCACTATACATTTGAAGATCATTATGGGTATAATCTTTTGGATTTTTCAAAAACAAAAGACGATACAGTCCCGGAGTGCTCTTATATGGAATCCCGTTAAAATATATATTGTTTCTGTCAAAAGTCATTTTTGTATTCCCCAAAGTTACTCCCTGTGATCCTTGAACTATGGGCCCATAATCCCGGTCAATCTCCTCAGACGGATTATCCCATTTCCCAGTAGCAAGAAAATTATAATAATGTCTTGCATAAGGCGGAGCATTGTTTAGGAACCAGTTCATATTAAGTTTGCGATGAGTGAAGAAGATGATTCAACAGTATGAATTGGCGAACTCGCTTTCAGCGGTGATGTAAAACTATACTTAGCTTCACCTTCATTTCCATCAAATTCATAGACTGTTTCTGGTTGTAGCGTGAACGACAGGGGATCTCTCCGTCTTTTTCTTTCTTCCTGTTCAACATAGCTTTGCTCCTCTTCCTCTTGGTTTCCGAAGTTGTCATCATCATAACCGTATTGCGTAGAAAAACGAGGTTCAGATTTTATTACAGGAAGAGTATCTTGAAACATCGCACCTTCCCTTTCATTTTTAGTGTCAATTAATCGTTGGATAGAAGTTGTCACAGAATGAAAAACTGATTGTTTGCAGATGTTGTGTCTCGTTTGGATTCTTCCAACAACCTAAATTTTTTTTTAAAAGATTTTCGCGAGTTATGAAGAGCAGCAGCTATCTTCGCCTTCTTATCGAGCTGCGCAACTCGTTCCATCTTCCTGCTGTAATGATGATGTTGCTTCTCCATCACCTGGTTTTATAGTAGCAACAAAAATGCTATCAAGTCCACTTCTATACCTACCATTTTCAATATTCTTAGTCTTATCAATTGTCAAACAATTGAAAGGTTTACGCCATGCTTCTCTCGCCATTTTCAAAAATTCTGGAAAACTTACATCTGCAGAAGCATGGTCACGCCAGATCAGATAAAGATTCCTAGCGTCTTGAGCGAAACTCAAAATGAAAGATGCATTATCTCTAACAAAATGTTTCCGAGCTGAAGCGTAACTTTGGAGTAAATAAAAACCGTCAATTTGATAGTGTCTTCCTCTCGCAAATAATGTTTTAATTATGGGCAAAAAATCGTTTTCGTCAACGTCATCAAAAATAATTATTGAATACGGTAAAATAACCTGTGGGAAATCCTCAAACGTTGAACACACTAAAAATTGAATTTCGGGAACTTTTTTAAGAATTAAATTTAAAAATTTATATTTATCCTGATTTTGAGTATTTGTACACAATATTAATTGTTGAAATTTCAACATGTTTATTAGAAAATTGGTTTTCCCGCTCCACTTCCTCCCGAGATCAAACTTCGAATATGAGTTGTAGGAAAGAATGAACTATGAGGTATTTTATTTTCATAAACTACTAACTCATCATAATTTTCAATCGGAAACGTTATATCTGATTCCTTCAACTCCATGTTGGTTACTGGGTATAAAAGCAACATGTATACGTTTATAACCTTAGTCTTGAATAGATGGGCGTTGTAGACACATTTATAAATCGCAATAAAATTCCTTTGTTGATTCACGGACATTTTTGTGGGCCTGGTAACGATTTGCAAAGTCAGATATCGAGTAACGTTGCACCCATATCCCAACTAGACTCGTTTTGCAGAGACCACGATTTGGCTTATGAACATTCAAGAAATTTGAACACTCGACACGCTGCTGATTTAATTTTGGCTCAAAAAGCTTGGTCACGAGTAAAGGCGGTCAATTCCTCGTTAAAGGAGAGGTTAGCGGCATTGGGAATAACAGCTGCTATGCACACGAAGAGGTTTGTAGGTGCGGGAGCAAGTCGAAGGAAGGGGAGAGAAGAGTGAGTGGTGGAAGACAAAACGATCGCAACAACGTCAAGGGAAACAAGATTCCACATTTTCAGAATGTAAAAAAGACCCCTCATCATCGACTGCAAAAAATACAGTTGCATCAAGCATGGAAAGGAAAAAAATCCAGTCGCGTCAAGGGGGGATTCCTCCAGTTTCTACCATTGCTTGCTTCAGCGGGGCTAGGAATTGCTCAAATTATAAAATCCGTCAAAGATTCTCATCGCGAACAAGAGGCACTAGAAGAACAGAAAAGACACAATCGCGAGCTAGAAAAGGCACGGGCAACTGTAAGCGGCGGACAACTGCTAGGAAAAAAAAGGAACATACATTCGAATCACACATCTCGCCGGGGTGGAAGAAAAAAGCAAAGAGGGCGAGGTTTTATTATGAAACAATATCATTGTTGAAAGGATTAAGAAATACTGCATTAAATAACATCGAAATTTTTAACTTTTTAAAACAATCACCACTATTTCGTGGTGTGTACATGTTAGATAGCCTCCCATCTCAACCACATGAACATGAAAGGATAATCGTAAATTTAGGTTCCAAATGGAGCAAAGGAACGCATTGGGTTGCAATTAGAAAATCTGGAAAAATTGTAATATATTTTGATTCATACAGTTTACAACCACCGGTTGAAATTTCGACATATATGAGAGGCTGTAATGTATTTTATAATTCAATCTGTTATCAACCGCGGGAGGGGTGTGCTCACTGCGGTCACATGTTTATACTTTTTATATTATGGCCCTTTCCCGAAAATTTACCCTTCACGGCCCGAGCAGCTTGTTAACTGCAAATATATTTCCTCCGATACTTTTAGATGAAAATAGAAGCTATGGACTAGGACTTCTCAATTTTTTGGTTACAATACAATTGCAAATGTTCAACAAGGTGTCACAAGCGAGTTTTCAATTATGAAGAACACCATAATTTGAATTCCTACGGGAACCTACGATGCTGAAGCTATTTTTAATTATTTGGAAAATGCAATCGCAGAAATTGACAAATCGCAATAATTAAAGTTTAACATCAACCATAACACTGGGAGAGTGACTGTTCTAGCGTCTTTTGATATTGATGCAGCATATGGCGGCAATGTTATGCAACTATTGGGGTTTTCTAAGCGTATGTTAAAGGTAAACATCTTACATATATCCGATGTTCCAGCAAACATTTTCAACTATCATTCAATCAATGTAGAATGTAATTTGACTTCTTCCGATTCTTACGTAAATGGGACTCCATCGAACGTAATTTACTCATTTTGTCCAGATGTGGAAATAAATTATAGAATCAACCAAGCCATTTCTCCGATAATCTATTTAAACGTGAGTAAGAAGGTAATTGACTTTATAGAGGTTCGAGTAACGAACGAGAAAGGAGCTCTGCTAGATTTTCGAGGCGAAAAAATTTCACTAATTCTTCATTTGATCGAAGTCTGATGGGATACATATTTACTCGTCAAGATCCACCTCATACAGTCAACAAACAGCCACCAACCAACAACCAGCACCATCGATCTATATCCCTTTCCAACAACAACCAGCACCATCGATCTATCTAGGAACGCGGTAGCGTTCCGCCCCGCCAAGCAAAGAAGTTGAGAAAACGAACGATGCCGAGTCTCCATGTTTACCGGACGTCACGAAACGCGTTTTCGAGGTATCCATATCTCGGCTCCTATTTGACCGATCAACTTGAAATTTGGTGTGGGTCTTCTTTGAGTGTATATTAGAAAGCCCTGAAAGTTTCAAATCGATAGGTCTAAAGGGAGCCGAGCTACATAACTTCAAAAACCCGGTTTTACGGCCTTAGATTGTTCTTCTCCTTCTCCTTCTTCTTCTCCTTGTTCAGACAGGCAAGGCTGGAGCCTCTCCACGTTGACCGATTGACTTGAAATTTTGCACAGAGCTTCATTTAACCTTGAGACAGAGCCTTATATAAAATTTAACCCATTATCTCAACCCAAAAAAGTTTTAGAAACCAAAAAACCAGAAACTTTAGGAAAATTCTGTCCACTTTGACGAGTCTACAGCCTGGGTAAAAGGACCAATCGACTTGAATTTTTTTACATACCTTCTTTATAGCATGTCTCAGTGCCATTTGAACGAAATAACCCATTATCTCAACCAAAAAAAAAAAAAAAATTAGGGACAAAAAACTAAAATTTAGGGTAATTTAGGCTAATTTTGGCCATATCTCGGCTCCTCGTTGACCGATCAACTTGAAATTTGGTTTGGATCTTTTTGGTGTGGATAAGAGAAAGCCCTGAAAGTTTCAAGTCGCTAGGTCTGAAGGGAGCCGGGTTATATAACTTCAAAAACCAATTACCATGTTTTCTACTTTTTTCAGTCGGTCAAGGCTACAGCCTCTCCACCTTCGCCGATTGACTTGAAATTTTGCACGGAGCTTCGTTTCAAATGTAGCAAGTGCCTTTTGAAAGATTCAAGTCGATATCTTTAAAGGGAGCCGAGTTATATAACTTCAAAAACCCGGTTTTTCACCCTTACCTGTTCTTCTTCACCTTAATCAGTTAGGCCTTTCCACCTTCACGGATTGACTTGAAATTTTGCACAGAGCTTCGTTTCAACATCAGCCAGTGCCTTTTGAAAGTTTAACCCATTATCTCAACCCAAAAAACTTTTAGAAACAAAAAACCTGAAATTTAGGCTAATTTTGGCAATTTTGACGAGTCTACAGCCTGGGTAAAAGGACCAATCGACTTGAAATTTCGCATAGACCTTCTTCATAACATGACCCACTTCAACAACAAAAAGATGTGATATCCCCCCAAAAAACACTCCGTGTAAAAATCACCCCGCCTCGCAAATATCATTCTTCAGAGGCCGGAAAAAGTTATGATATCCACTTTCCCCGCCCGCCCTTTTCCTCATTAAGGAGCTAAGTATAATGAAAAGCTTAACCACTTCACAAGCACCGTACCCCTTTCGAAATCTCCCCTTGGCGCTATTGCGAGACGTTTTTATTACTTCCACAAGCAACTAATACTTGTATAAAACGTTAACCACCATCAAGTATTAGTTGCTTGTGGAAGTAATAAAAACGTCTCGCAATAGCGCCAAGGGGAGATTTCGAAAGGGGTACGGTGCTTGTGAAGTGGTTAAGCTTTTCATTATACTCAGCTCCTTAATGAGGAAAAGGGCGGGCGGGGAAAGTGGATATCATAACTTTTTCCGGCCTCTGAAGAATGATATTTGCGAGGCGGGGTGATTTTTACACGGAGTGTTTTTTGGGGGGTATCCCTTTCCAATCGAAGCGTTAAGATTCTTACTAACCTCGGCTTCACTGTGTACAAAAATGGACAACATTCTGACTTTACCTCCAATGGACGATAAAATTACTGGAATTCACGTTCTTCGTCATTCACCGTTTAATATGACTGATACAGGATATAATTCTGAAATCAGAATAGTCATTAACTCACCCGAAGTGTATTTACCTCACTCAAGTTATATCACTTTAGAGGGAAAACTCGAATCAGATTTGTACGATGCAGATTTACAGATCATATCTAACGGACTCTGTCATATGTTTCAATCGATAACATATCTTTTGAATGGTACGGAAGTAGATTCAATCCGCAACGTTGGATTAGCATCAACTTTGAAAGGGTTGCTTTCATTTGAAACACACGAGTTGAATGCATTGGAAAACGCAGGGTTTGGAAACCCAAATGATAAGAATGTAGCCCTTCCGTCTGCTTTACTAAACACAAATACTCACAGATTTAACGTAATAATCCCATTGAAATATTTAATGGGCTTTTTTGAGGACCACAAAAACTTTATATTGGATATGCCTCAAGAACTTCTATTGGTTAGATCATCAAACAATCGGAATTGTCTGAAAGGCAAACCTTCTCACGCGAACCTCAAACTAAACTTAGATAAAATTTCGTGGGCTATGCCTCAGATTAAACTGTCTGATGAGGAAAGAGCTAAAATGTATTCTACTGTGCGTCAAAATGTGTCTATACCATTAGCGTTTTGGAGCTGGGAAATTCATGAATATCCATCATTGCCAACCACCAATAAATTAGTTTGGCCAATAAAAACGACAACAAGTTTGAACCGCCCGCGCTACGTGGCTGCATGTTTTTATGTTAATAAAAGAAATAAACTTGAGGTAAACAATGCTCTTCCCGACGCTGTCGAATTAAAAAGTTATCGATTGTTTTTAAATGATAAACAATATCCGTTTCAAGAGCCAAATGTGAACATAAAAAACGGTATTATATCAGAACTATACTTGAATTATTCTCAATTTCAACAAGCTTACTACCACAAGCATTATTCTTCACCATTGATGACTCGGGAAACATTTTCTAGATCACCCATCATTGTTTTTGATTGTTCTAAACAAGATGAGTCAGTTCGAGAGGCTGTAGATATACGTCTAGAAATTGAGACAGATGCTGATTTCCCCAATAATACCAGCTGTATCGTTCTAATTATACATGAAAAATTGTTAAGTTATAATCCTCTGAATAAAGATGTTATAAAACACTAATCTGTATTTTGAAAATAAATTTTTTTTTAATTAACCGGTTTTTTTTCTCAGTTTTTAAGACATCCGTTATTCAACAAGAGCAGTCGTGATGCAGTTCTCAAGCTACACCATCTCAGCTCTTCGAACAAAACCCCATAAATGCGTAGTGTGCAAAGTATCTTTTGCAAATATATTTACGTACAACCGACATCGGATTACGTATAGTCATAGAAGAATGATGCACCAGTCGTCTTCAAACCTTGTTAACGACAACATCATTGAAGACCCAGTGGAGACAAGACCTTGCGTCATTGTAAAAAATCCCACTGTTAGATCCTCTGTTATAACATCAGCGAATGATCAAATGGCTACGCCTCGACCCACCGGTAGCGCTAGATCTACACAAGTGAAACAGTGGCGAGATTTCCAACTACCCAACAATCTCGGATATATTTTGGTAACACAGGAAGATTCGGCAGTCGATATTTACATCCAAAATTTAAATCATGCCAAAAATATTGATATATTTTTACATTCGCTTAGCGAAAAAGTGCACAATATATTAAAAATGTACATTGACAAATGGATGTCGTTTAAAGTTAGTTTTTGGTTAGAATGTAAGTATCAAAAACCTGTTGGTAATAACCAAGAATTTTTATCAACTAATTTTAAAACAAAAAACATTATTATTCTCAATAGTCTAGGAGATGATGTGTATTATAGTTGTGTAAGGACATTGTTAAGAGAGATGGACGATTTTACAGCTCGTGGATCTGGTTGGACATTGTTTTCGATAGACGGTATTTTAATATCAATAACCAAATATCGACCATTAGGCATGATAGGTAGTTCTTGGGTCTCTCTACCAAACCAGGTAATTGCAAAAAAAGCTGTTATTAATGTTAAAAATGATGATGACTATGTTTCAAATATGCCATACTTAGCCTTCTTGCTCATGAGGAAGGCAATCGTGATCTGCATAGAGTTAGCAAATATATTAATTTTAACCATAGATTAGATTTTAATATGTTAACATTTCCAGTGGACATTCGCCATATCCATACATTCGAAAAAGACAATAATGTTGGCGTGAATGTGTACGGTCTCTGTAAAAACAACATGGTTCATCCCTTGTACATTTCTAAACAACCAGCTAATATAAACCAAGAATTTGATTTATTATATATTACCAATGAACAGACAAGTCATTTCTGTGGAATTGTTAATCTAAGTAGGTTAGTTCGCTCTCAGCTAACTTCCAGCAGGGTTTCTTTTCTAATATGTAAGCGTTGTTTCAAATTGTTTGGTGCAAACTATCTCTCAACTGATGGTAAAACTCCTGAGGAGAGACTTGAAGAACATAAATTATTTTGCAACAACTTTAAACCGGTTCGTTATGAATTTCCAAAATTTCCATTCGTCAAATTTGAAAAAGAACAACATAGAACAGAGGTTCCGTTTGTTGTATATGCTGATCTTGAAACTATGCTCCGTCCTTTGACAAGAGATGTAGTGCAGGAAAATAGCACAAAACCTTTGGTTGCTCATATACCTACATGTATTGGCCTTTATTTCAAGTCTCGTTACCCTCAGTTGCGTGAAAGTCAGCTATCTACATTTACTGCAGAAAATTGTATCGATCAATTTCTTGAGAAAGTACAGTCTATCTGTATTGATGTAGAAGCTATTTATAGTAATCGTATACCATGTAAGATGACGTTAGATGGAATCATGAAGCATCGATAGAGTGTGCTTTCTGTGAGAAACGGTTTAATCAATCTGATGTAGTTAAAGTAGCCGATCATGATCATTTAAATGGTAACTATCGATGGACTCTTTGTTCCCAATTTAATTTAAAAGTTAGAAAACCTCGCCATTTACCTATTTACTTTCATAATTTTAGCGCTTTCGATAGTCATTTTATTTTTAAAAAATTAAACAAATTTCCTGGGAAAATCGATATTATACCTCAAACGTCGGAAAAATATATCTCTATCATAAAACATTTTGAAAACTGTCGAATAGAAGCACGTTTCCTGGATTCATTTAGATTTCTCCCTGAAAGCCTAGGTTCCTTAACTAACAACTTGAACGAATTTCCTGAAATGAGACGAGTTTTTCCTGATCCCACGAAATGTAATATGTTATTACGGAAGGGAATTTATCCCTACTCCTATATAGACAAGTGGGACAGGCTGCAAGAAAAACAATTACCTAGCAAAGAATGTTTTTTCGACGAATTGAATGAGCGTAGTATATCAGAAGACGACTATCAACATGCTCAAACTGTTTGGAAAATGTTCAACATATCAAATTTGGAGGGCTACACCAATTTATATTTATCCAGCGATGCAATATTGCTAGCTGACATCTTTGAGCAATATAGAAGCTTAAGTATAAAAGAATATGGGCTCGATCCAGCTTGGAGTTTTACAAGTCCCGGATTCTTTTTTCAAGCCATGTTAAAAATGACCAAAATTGAATTACAACTGTTAACAGATATTTCCATGTTACAGTTTATAGAATCGGGAATTCGGGGAGGGATTACTATGGCTGTTAAACGATACGCCAAGGCAAATAATCCATATCTTGAATCTTATGATGCTAACATACCAAATTCATACATCCTGTATCAAGATGTGAATTCGCTCTATGCTTACGCAATGAGTAAATGTTTGCCATACAACGATTTTCGTTGGGTCGATGGTGATGTATCCAAATTTGATGTTACCAAAGTCCCCGATGACTCATCAATTGGCTACATTTTACAAGTAGACATGGAATATCCTAGCAGTTTGCACACGGCTCATCGCGACCTTCCATTTTTCCCTGAAACCAAAGTACCGGTTCACTTGCAGGTCACTTGCAGTTCACTTGCAGGTCATGACCCAAAACTATTGACCACATTAGAAAATAAATATAATTATATAGTTCACTATGGTAATTTAAAACAAGGCTTGAAAGAAGGAATTATTTTGAAAAAAGTTCATCGGGTACTACAGTTTAAACAAAAGCCGTGGTTAGCACAATATATCAATCATAACATAGAATTAAGGAAAAAAGCCACTTCGTCTTTTGCGAAAAACTATTACAAATTAGCATCAAACAGTGTTTTTGGGAAAACTGCAAAATGTTAGAAACATGATGGATATTCGAATAGTAACATCCGATAACCAACTTATGAAATTAGCTAAAAAACCCAATTTTGTCGAACGCTACATTTATGAAAATAATTTAATAGCTGTGAGAATGGATAGGGAAAACATTTTATTCAATCAACCCATTTATGTAGGTTTCGCCATTTTGGAGATATCTAAGCAGTGGTTTTACGAAATTTTCTATAAAGAACTAAAACCTTATTTTTCTTCCAATGGAAAGGCGCTCGAACTGATATACTGCGACACTGATTCATTTATTTGTCATTATTTCACTGATGATGTTTACAATGATTTAAAAAATCTGAACCATCTATTCGACTTGTCTGAGTATCCACAGAACCATCCCGCATTTTCCCTTCATAATCGTAAGGTGATGGGGAAACTTGAAGACGAAACATCGTCAGTTCCTATTAAAGAAATAGTATGTTTAAGACCTAAGTTGTATTCATATTTATTAGCTGAGAGTAACAAAACGTTTGTGAGGGCTAAGGGTATTAAGAAATCATGTATAATAATCATATATCATTTAAGGATTTATTTAATACATTGAATACAGGTAATGATTTAGTTGTAAATTTCCAAAATATTCAATCTAAGAAGCATAATGTATATACTTTCCATTATTCTAAGACTGCTTTGTCGTTTTACGAAGATAAGAGAATTTGGCTGGAGGATCACACTTCATTACCTTATGGTCACAAAGATGTACGTCTTAATGCAAACTTTGGACTTTGAATAAAGGTTATATATATGGTGATATTGGTATTTATTTAATACTTTCACCATTATGGTTGTAAACTTTCCGGAAAAGTTTGTATGTAGGTATTGCATTACATTAGTCATAGTATAATAAATATGATGATCTACATTCGTTTTGGTTTATTCTATATTTTTCACATTTTCCCACGTGGCTTTTTCCCTTGGAAAACCTAGCCACTTAACAAGAACTTTATTCCCTTTTCGTTTGAGTATCTTTTCAACGAGGTATTGATCTGGATAGTTTGTTTTCTTCATTTCCTGTTCGTAGTACCGCCCCAAAATATCATCTCCGTACACATCTTTTAAGTGATAAAATGGTATATTGTGTTCTAAACGAACGCGACTAACTATGAATTGCTCGTTGGAATAGTTGGCCAAATATCCTTTGTCAAAAATATTTTTCATCTTGGTAACACGCACACGATCTCCAACTTTGAATTTGGGTACTAGACGTCTACCTCGTTCTATAGGGGAGAAAAGTCTTTTTAAAATAACTTTTTCGTGTTTTTTTGTAACAGAAGCTGGTTTCATACCATGAGATCTATGGATTTTATTATTATACTGTTCCATTATATCGGGTATAATTTCAAGCCATCGTCTATGACCCCTATATGAGAATTCTTTCCACATTAGCCGTTTAATCGTCCGATTCAGGCGCTCAACTATAGAGGCCTTTTTATCCGACATAGTTGAATAAAAATTAATTCCTTTTCTTCTCATCAATGCGCGAAATTCTTTGGAATAGAATTCCCCTCCTTTGTCCGTTTGTATGTTGCGAGGTGTAATATGGCTACTTTTAAAAATGCTTTCAGTCGCAGATGCCACTTCAGATCCCATTTTAGTTTTAAGAGGTATAGCCCAACCTCGTTTGGATCCTGTGTCTATGCACATCAGTAAATACTTGTACCCTCTATCGGGGTATTCTGTTAGTTGAACCAAGTCGAGTTGCCATAGATCGTCTAGAACAGCTTTAATAACAACTCTTGAAGTAGGATAATTGCGTCTCTTTGATCTATATAATTCATCAACGAGAGCTCTTTTCAACTCACTCATGCTAGCAGTATAATAATGTGATGGGGAAAGGTGAATAAACAAGACTAAAGACAAAATAGAATAAGCCAACAATTTATATTGAAAGTAATTGACAAATTTTGCAATTGCAGTATTCTTCATCCTGAGCGTTAGAGTGTTGGGTGGGGGGAGGAGGTTGATCATCGAAAATTGAAACAGTAGCGGGGGGACTGAAGAATAGTGGTTTTTCTAGGCAGTTTTCTAAAATTGCATTGATCTTGTCATAATTTAAACGAAGATTTATGATCTCGCGGAAACTCAACAGTATAGAAGCTCCATATTGATCAACCCAAGGTAGTTTCTCCTGGATGATGACACATGGTGATTGACGCTTGATTGTTCTTCTTCTTTTTTTCCTGGTACTTTCCTCGTCCTTTTTTTGGTCCCGAGCTCCTGTATCCCTCTTAAGTTCATTTTGTTGCTGCGGATCTTGATAAAACGGGAAGTACTGGTGATTTGGATGGTGCACTTGCCTATGCGTTGAAAATATTCGAAACTTCCATTTACCTTCGGATGCAGCTATTTTGAATGGTGCTTGATCATTGATGAGGTTGTCAAGTTTTAGTTTGAAGTTTTCTTGCTTCACTAGATTAAGCCACTCCGCGGATGAAACGGTGATCTTGTGAATCCGACTATAAAACTCGAGGACCGCCGATCCTCCTTCAATGTATATTATTTTCACGCATTTGGATTTTGAAAGAGGAACGCTCGTTTCCCACTGCATCTTGACTCAAGCTGATATCAAAACTACCGAGTCTGGATTTAAGAAAAAATAATTTGCCATTGTCCTTGAAGTGGGGGGAGCATTAAAAACCGGTTATACCATAATATATTATATTCACCACCTTTTTCTTCTTCTTCTTCGGATACCATCAATGGGGGAGGAGTTGATCGACCATTAATAATATCTGATAAAATTTGCAAGTCTGCAGAGATTACATGTATACTCCACCAGAATTTACTACAGTTACAACTACATGGAGTGTCATAATCACCGTTTCTATCTTCTTTATATTCCCATCAATTGGATAGATGTCCTCTGTCAACTTCATAGGTGTCTAGTTCACGAATAGTATTTAAGATGATTTAAGATGATATCATGCCACGAACCCAATACTCTCATTCTGACTGCTCACACTTTTGATAATTCCCAAAAACAGTTTGACTCGTTTCACGCTGGAGAGTAAAGGATTGTCTTGTCGTAGGTTTTGAAGTTCAATATATTCCGGAGACGAAATTAAATTTTGATATGCTTCCATCGTTGAGGTTGGACTGGAACTAAACTTGTTTAGCTTATGTTGCCCCATTTTCAAATAGCTCTATAAAAACCCCTCTACCCTCATCATTTTTCCGTGCAATGCTTTCATTCTTTTTTGTGATCAAATATTGGAATAATATTAGGACTAGAATTGTAGCTAAGGATAGCACAGCTATCGATAATGATAAACCTGTCCATACGGTGGAAGAGAAAGAAGAATTACACCGTTCAATGCCAGCACAAATTTTAGAAGTAATATCATTTGTGTAAACTCTACATGCATTGTCTTGTTTAATGAGGGAATCTAGGATTAATGAGCAGAAGAATGTAAAATTAGGTACTGGGAGAGCACTAAAACCCTCTATGAGACAGCTGGTCGGATGTGATGACATTGGCATGGTATATATTAATGAGTAAATTTTGGGTGTATTATTCCTTTTTAGTCTATAGGTTAACATGAATATCAATTAGATACCTATGTAATTAAACTCCTTTTCTTCTCATGATAAACGCTCGTGTAGTACGCAATGTGCGAATATTAATTAGAAGTCGTCTCGTCGGTCGAGTGTAGACCTTGACATTCAAAAGTGCAACGAACTTTACGTAACCAGCCGCATGCTATCTTACCCCCCCTTTCCCCTCACCGTCAATCGACGTTATCCGGATTCTGCAACAAACCTGACCCCCGCATGATCCATACCTCTTCCCCCTCACCCACCACAATGACCAGTTCTACGTCACTCCACCCGCACCCCGCCCTACACACATAAACATCCCCCCTTCAATTGGGCGTACCTAAATACCACCACTCTTGCCAATTACTTTTTGATTGGATCCCCACTCTCTCCCACTCTCTTTTAACACCGCCCTTCTCAAACCACCACCTCACCCCTCATCTTAGCTTCCACCCCCCCCCCCCCCCCCGCATCGTCCAGTGACGTCAACCAAATTCAGCACAACCCTCGACCCCCCGCTCACCCCTCTGCTGAAACCAACTCCCCAACCCCCTCTGACGTCATCCACTTCACCTCTCGCCTTCCCTCCCACTCACCGCATGGTCCTTACTACCCTCTTCACCATCTTCGCTGTGACGTCAGTGCTCCAGAATCATAGAAATCACACTACTTACAAAACTTCTATCTGTGATATTTTAAAGGGAACATTATAGTGTTGGATTGGCCGCAGCCTCTCAGTTTCGTTATTTTCCTACTTAGTTATTATCATCCCCCAAACGATTGGTACATATCGCCATTTCATTATCGCCAAATATGACATACGTATATTTGGATTTCGACCAAAAATCATCGTGTTCTAATAATTGAACTACAAGATTTTGATCACGTTAACATAGCAACAGTTTTCCATACAAATTTGAGCCAATCTTGATTCAGAGAATATTTCAAGACAAACAGTAGCGTTTGTCGACCAGTCGTTCATTCACAATGAACACTGTAAGGTGGACCCGAGACAAAATTGTCAAACATGAACGCATAGCCGATTTTCATACTTTGTACCAGGGGCCTGTTTCACAATGAGCTTGTAATATCAGTGAAGTTTACAAGTGGTGGTAGGTATTATGAGTCCTTGTATTTTTTGTTTCACAATGAGATTCCTCAGAATAGTATAACGAATTCTTTCACCAGTAAGTTATGAAAATTACTTGCCCAGCTGATGATAATTTACAAGTCAGCTGAACAAAAAAAAAATGCTCATCACCGTTCCCGCCCCCGCATTTTCGTCGCAAAACCTTTTTCACATCGTTTTTTCGCGCGTGGATTTCTATTTCATCAATATTTCGTGGCCGAGTCACTACCCTGTTGAATAGTTTAACGTTGACTGCAGCCACAACTTTCTAGACACTACGACATACGATTGCTTTGCTGAAACCATGCATGTCTGCTACGACTTGGTACTGGGCCTCATCTTCCCAACCAATGGAGCGCCAAGCACGACTGCTGCCGCATAGAGAGAGCACCACTTTTTCCAGTACCGTGTGCAATGAGCGGTCCGATTTCATCAACTAAGAATGCGATTTTGTCTGAAGCCAAACGGAATCTTTCATTGGACTCTAGTTCACTAAAAAAAAAATAAGTTCACTCTTAAGTGCACTAGGTGAATGACTATCCCTCCCCTGAATGGCTTCGTCAGACTCAAAGGAACCAAATAACAAATCTTCGAGCATTTTTTCACTTGGACAACCAAAAAACAAAGTCCCAAAACTCGCGATACGACAAAATTACAGCTTATCAAAGGTTGGTAGAATTTTTACAAGGACTTACTTGTAATAATGGAGGTTTGATTTTACAAGAGAGGATTGTGAAACCAGATTCCTTGTAAAACTACTAGTATTATTCACTATTATTTCCAGCACTAGTAAAATTTTATTGTGAAACAGAATCTACAAGTTACCAGCGCATTTACTCGTAATAATAGTTACCAAAACATTGTGAAACAGGCCCCTGGTGGTTCAAACAACTCACAGTTCCAAATATACTTTTTATGACTTCAGAAAGGAGGCAATTTCGAATATGTTTTGTTACTGCTTCTTATAAATTATTGTCGACGTAGGTAGGTACAAGTAAAAATCCATAAATTACCCTTGTACATACAAGTAATCATTTTAGTTAATCATTTATCTAATTATTTTACCCCGGAATTTAGTTAGAAAACTTGAGATTACATCACTGAGCTAGTCTATGTGAGACACTTAGTTTCTCTCTGTTGGGGGGATTCGCTCCTATATTGAGCACAATCGGAATCTGCGGGGAGAACTACCACTGCTGATGATTTATAACATTCAATTGATTCTAATTGCAAACCATTTGTTGAAGGTCACGATTTGGGTTGATCCACTTGATGGGACCAAGGAGTACACTCAAGGTATGTGACATGTATTTCATAGTCATACCATTGGGCATCGCAAATTATGCAAAACTGGCTGGAAAATAGGATTGAGCTTTTGGTCTTATGTAAATAATTTACATTAACCAGAAGGGAACCAACCACAAAAAATGGCAAAATGAGATAAGAACACTATGAGATGGGCTAGGTTGGTTCACGCCTTCATAAAAAAGGAGCTATTGTTTTGATAAGGCTTTCCCTCCGAAATTTGAATTGGAAAAAATTACTGAATCCGGAATAGCTTCAAATATTTCTCAGAAAAGAACCACACAAGTCACCGGTGGCTCAGGAACATTATTATATTTTTTTAATGACACATGAATAAGAATGATTTTCAGCCTTAAACATCATTTTTATATCGGTTTCTTCCAGTCTAATGAAGTATAAAACTCTAATAGGGACTACTGTAAAAAGTTATTGTGCAATACGAAAAAGTAACTTTTTACAGCAGTATTCGAGTTTTATACTTCACTAATCATTTAGCTATAAAGTAATCATTTAAAAAATGTAATAATGTTCCTGAGCTTAGTCATTTCTTTACTATTCTATTTTAAATATAGCTATTTATTAATTGGGTATAGTGCGTGAAATACCTTGAAAGGCGACACATATTATTTACTTTTGAAACTCCGAAAATGTTGAGACTGGAAGAAAATCGGTAACAAAAGATTCACCTAAAACATACTCATTCTTAGTCATATGCCTTTTCAAAAATGCCTATTTATGTTCACGAGTTTATAGAAGGTTTTTCGACAATTTAATTGTAAATGATGTTGAGGGATGTCGAGGGTCGGTCAAATGAAACTTGATTTATGTGCCAACGTTTCGAAGAATATATTTCTTCATCTCCAGGGCCTAAAAACAGTTTCATAATATTACTATTAATTAATTACAGTTGTATCGTGAGAAAATTGACAAAATTTTGTTATAGTTATTTAGTTATAGGTAGTTATGCAAATTTTGTTATAGTTTGCATAACTACCTATAACTAAATAACTATAACAAAATTTTGTCAATTTTCTCACGATACAACTGTAATTAATTAATAGTAATATTATGAAACTGTTTTAGGCCCTGAAGATGAAGAAATATATTCTTCGAAACGTTGGCACATAAATCAATTTTTATTTGACCGACCCTCGACATCCCTCAACATCATTCTTACTGACGGTCAAACTAAATCACACACTCTTATTTAATTGTAAAATAAGTAAATATGCATCAAACTGCTGCTGCACTTATATTATCCCACCTACCATCAATAACTAGAATTTGTGTGGCGAACAAAATTTTATACACAGGACATGTATATAAAAACCTATATACATATACTCGTATTTTGGAGGATTTGTGAGGGCAAAGTCATGTAGGGTATCGTTTTCAAATGGAAGAATGATGAGTGTTGGTTTGCTAACCACTCATGGTTGAATTAGAATGGTCGTTGAGAATTTCTCAGAATGGAACCAGCTGACTTGGTTCATCACTCTGATTTTTTTACAGCGGTTTGTCAAATCTCAGAAAGGAACCAACCACATATAATTTGATTTTTAAGCGTTCTACTAAAGTAATTGCATTTTTTCAAAGTAGGAAATGACGCAGAATTCAATTAGGTTGGAGAGGGAAAGAAGAAAATCCCAATACAATCAACCCCAGATTTGCAAACTTGAAAAAACTTTGATGCCTGATTACTCAAAACTAGGAAACTGTGGTTGGTTCCCTTCTGGTTAATGCCGTCCAATTAATCAACTTCCTCCAGCACTGGCTTTTTGCAATAGAAGATTTAATTGAGTAAATGGTGATAGTAAATGATGAGTCGATGAAGGAATGGACACGTTCAGACAGGTAGCTTTTCCTCACCTCATTTTTTGAGCGTGGCATCCCCTCTGTGTTGTATGTTGTAAGATAGTTTGTTTATAGGTACCGTTTCATGCTTCAACATAGGAAAAAGAGAAGTTTGTATGTCAATGCAACACAATAAGTGTCTTATTTGAGCCTAATTCTTTTTCTTGTGCAATAATTTCAGGATTAGTTGATCATGTCACTGTCCTCATTGGAATGGCAGTTGGTGAACGGCCTGTCGGCGGAATTATTCACCAACCTTTCTTTGATAACAACGGAGTGAAGGGAAGAACGATATGGGGGCTGAAAGGGGTCGGTGTGGGTGGATTAACCGTCGCATCCCCAGATCCTCAGAAGTTCATCGTGACGACGTCTCGATCCCATTCAAACACCAAAGTCGAAAATGCCCTTAATATCCTGAAGGCGGATGATGTGATAAGAGTTGGCGGATCTGGATATAAGGCAAGTGAGAATGAGTTTTTCTAATAAGGAGTGGAAATAGTTTTTACTCTCATTTGTATTGATTCTATTTCATGATTGATGACGACAAATTTAGGGGCAGTCTGGGAGGTTGATTTGCCTCTTGTCTCCGTCAACTTTATGATAGGAAACTGATTCAAATAAAGTCTGAAGCTTGAGAATTAACATTGAGGAAGTCAATGATAGGAAACCTTCCTGCAATATCCAAATCATGGTCATGCAGTATCTGCATAATAATCTTACCGATATAACTCTAAACAATCTAAGACTACTGTAGTAATCAATAATGAATTATAATTTTGCCTCATTTCAGGTCCTTCTCCTACTTGAAGGTCGTGCTCACGCTTATGTTTTCCCTACTCCTGGAACGAAACGGTGGGACACATGTGCGCCAGAGGCTGTGCTGAATGCTGTTGGTGGCATCTTATCAGATACACAGGGGAATTTGTACTCTTACCAAAAGAATACCGACGTTCAGAACAAAGATGGGGTCCTTGCTGCTTACAACACTGAGTACCATCGACGTTGTGTTGAAGCTTTGAAATCATGAGCCATCATATGCTCCATTCCTTTGAAACTGTCATTCCGCATTTTTATTGCAAGAAAGGTATTGAGCCTATTCGCGATAGCGGATCTATTTGCAATAGCTGATCCCTGCTATTTTTCATGGAACTGAAACTGTCAACAAACTACTGAACCAAAACCATCGTTATACTGAAACAACATTCACCAACGATGTGTTTTCCCCATCAAATTGCTGAGCGCTATCTAGTGTTGAGTGACCAGTGAATTCAACACTATACCAGGGATAGGTATCAAACTACAAAACATCGATTACTGGCAATCGATTAATATTTTCACTAATTAATCAATACAACGATTAATCGACAAATTTCAGAAAAAAATCAAATCTTTATTTTAAAAGATTAATACCAAGGATAAATTTACATGATCAGTTAGTCAGTTACTCCAATATTTGTCGTCGACATCTTTTAGAAAAAGCAATTAGTTGGCCAAATCCCCTGTCAAACGGTTCCTTTGCTCCCTCAAGATCTGTCCAGCCCCTCAAAATATCCTCTCTGATGGTACCGACGCACATCGTACCCTCCTTCCACCCAGACTGCAGTAGGCGCTTGTCCCTTCTCAGTCCGCTTTTTCTTGGCCTCAGGTGACTAATTGTCGACCAATTTGTGCAGTTTACTTCCGGTTTACTTGTTTTCTTTCTTTAGGCGCCGGTTTCTTAGTTGATTCGGTTCTTCTTTGCTGTCAAAATGTATAAAATGATAAAATTAATAAATGAGTTATATCTGTTGAACGATGTCTCTGGTCACTTGTTCATCTGCCTCGTTCTGAAGCATTATTCATTGTATAATTTGTTGAAATAATTGGTAGATTGGTTTCTGTTTCACCAGCTCCGTTTTCCGTACGTTCCTCAAGCTCTAATATTCCGCCCTTATATGTATATGCGTAGTATATGTTGTGGGGTCTCAACGTCTCCGCACGTGCACTGCTGGCCCTCATTTAGTGGAAAGGAGAAGACTGGAAATTCCCATGTGCTGTTAAAATTTGCACTGTATATTTATTCATCTCCAATTTTACGCGCAATCTATCCTCTATATTTGGCCAGTACTGGAAGGTCGTCCTTCCTTTGTACGATTGTGTCCATCTACCTTGCCATTCTGCTATTAGTGAATTTTGTGCTTCTTGTAGCGTGTAGTCCTCTGGTATAGTTCTGTTTAGTACCGCCCCAGCCGCTCAAGTCATTCTTTTTGAGACAGTACTTTATCGTCCTTGGACGAATAAATAAATCGATTGGCCATTGCGCTGCCAAACTCTGGAGGACCGCTGTGGACGAAATGTTTTATGCTCTAGTGAGGGCCAGCATAGCTAATCGTTGAGAACTGTATAATTTCTTTTTTGTCAGTGTTAAGTGGGCCCTATGTTCCCATACTGGACACGCGTATGTTACCATTCCTTTGTAAACCGCCTTGTAGAGCATCTGCAATGTTCACCGTGTTGCAACATTTTGTTTTCTCATTGTCTCCCTCATTACCTGAAAGAATCTGGTCGCCTTTTCTATGATATACCTACGCTATATGCGCTAAAAAATTTAAATTTTCATCCACCATCGCCCCCAATATTCTGACCTGGTTCTGCACCCTGACTCGTCCTCTATATATTTCTAGGATTGACCTTCTATTTATGCGTAATTTACCTTTTATTATTATGGCTGTTGTCGTTTCTGCAGGCAACTTCATTTTCAGCCTAGTGCACCACTTGTTGATTATTCTCAGCGCCGTAGTTCCATTCTCTTCTAGTTGGATTCTCGCATTTCCTTTGATTTTGATTGTTCCAAACGACATTTCAAAAGTATGGACCTAACACTGAACCTTGTGGACAGCCTTTAGTGCTTTTCTGCACTATTTGCTCATGGCCACCCATCATTCAGGTTGTTCGTTCCGTCAGATAGCTTTTGATTAGTCTAAATAAGTTCCCAGGTACTTAATATTTCCGTTAAGAGCGCTGGTCACCATAGATTGTCGAATGCACCAGATATATCAATGTTTATTAACATTACGTATTTTTCAGTTATTTGTGAGAGATCCATAATCTTGATGAGCGCATCCCTTGTACTTTTACCAGGCGTAAAATCATATTGTTCCTCCTGCAAGTTTATGTGGCACTGTAATGATGTCCTTATGCATTTTTCTAGACACTTCCCTTCAACGTCTAATAGTTATATAATTCTGTATGAATTGGCCTGGGCAAGTGGTTTTTCCTGTCCTTTATATTAGGACCGCATTCCCCTTCTTCCAAGAGCTGGGGAAGTATCCCAGTTCGTAACATCTTTGATAAATATTGAGTAGGCACCTCACATTATCAGGTTTCATTTGTTTAAATAATTCACCTTGATGCCCATTGGGACCAGGGGCTTTATTATTCTCAAGTGATTTGAAGTGCTGTAGAACTTCATCCATCGTAGGAGCGGGTTCCGAGCGTTGTGTCATCTCCGTCGTAACCCTTGTTGACATCTTTCTGATTTGAGCCTGTTGTGTTGTATCCGTTCCTGAATCATCCTGGGGTAGGAGCACTTCCACTAATCTTCTGGACGTGTCCCCCATGATTCAGTATGTCCTACCTGTTCTTTCTCAACTGTCGGGGTCGCCGTTTTAACTTGCTGGCCATCCCTTTGTACAGAAAGCCCCACGGGTCAGACTCTACGTTCGTGTGTATGTATTCTTCTCAGTGCCTGTTTCTTTCGTCTCATATTTTTGTACCTGCGTCGTGTTTGCAGCATTTCAGCTGTTGCCATGGCTTTTTGTGACTCATCCGTGGTGTGCTGATGCCGCTGCCTGGCCCTGTTTTGCGTGGTTTTCCTCTAATTCATGGTCCCAATATGAAAGCTTCAGTACATCCTCATTTCTGAAAACCTTAAGTAGGTCCTGCTCGTTAAGTTTATCAATCATCTCTGACCACCTGGTACCCTACCCATCTATGTCTTTCTTATTCAGCATATCACGTTGTGGGCTTATCTCCTGTGTTATTAAACCCGTCATTGTCATATTATATCGCTCCCAGTTGGCAGCTCTGACGCAATACCTATATTTTCGTCTACCCATGTCTGATTGCAATCAGGTATTTGTTGTTCTCGCAAATAGTTCGATCAAATAGTTTGTTCAGCCGGTCCTCCTCCAATGACCATGTCATTCTGGACTGCAGGCTATTGCTAACCAGCGTAATGTCAATGTTTGTGCTGTACTCCAAGTGGGACGTGAAAGTCGTGTGGGGGTGCTGTTGGTTCAGAATATTCACATCTTCATTCTGTGCTAGCTCTTTGAAGAGCTCTCCCCTTTCATTGGTTGCTTCGCACATCCACATCCAGCATTGGTATCCGTTCCGATTATAACGTTTTTATATTGTCGTATTAGCACCCCTAACGCCCCCACGTCCCCCCTCGGGTTATTATGAATTTTGCAATATTGCGAGACAATGACGAACTCCTCCCTGTTCCAAGCTACTTTCACCACTACCAGAGTTTCAGACAGATGCTGCGTCAAAGCCAGAGCCCGAATAAGTGGGTTTGCAATAAATACGCAAGCCCAGGGGTCCAGGTCCTCTTTCAATTATTATTCCTTTCAATCCGAGTCCCGTCAGTTGCTATTTTATTTTGCAGCTCAGCTGTTGCTGTTATCGATCTCCCAAGTTTACTTGTATTATTTTTATCTTCCTTGTTGCCATAATCAATTTGACTTAATACCATCTGAAACGCCCTCCGCTGCTCTGGGCAATTCTCGTTTCTGACATCATGATTGCTGGGCTGTCCACTTCGATTACAATTGGCACATTTCTTCGGTGCTTCAGTATTTGGGCAATCCTTATGCCCATGTCCCTCGACTACACAGTGGCTGCACACATCTGATTGAGCTCTGCAATTATAGCATCTCGTTGTAGTTACAAAGTCTTTGAATTTTATTTTATGCCAGCCTATGTACATTCTGTTTTCTTTAGTTAGTTTTTTCCTTATCTCTGGATGTACTGTAAAGCACACATTTGAGGTAGCTCCCTCTTCATTTGTGGTTTGAAAGGAGATCTCTGTAATACTCGTATGTAATCTGTCCGGATTCGGGTCGTCGTAGGCCAAGGGTAGTTTCTTTGCGCAGGCCATATCACTTGACAGCCTGTAGGCCATAGTCCGAGGGAATTTCTTTTGTGGTTCCCGCACCTGCAATTTGCGGTGTAGTTGGATGTTGGTTTGAGATTCTGTAATGATTCTGTTGAGTCTACTTCCACAAGTATCCCCCTGATCTGCTGCATATATCGTTCCGCCTTCTTCCTCGTTTGGTTCTATCTGAGCCTTTCTATACAATGTGTTTTCCGGATGTTCCGTCATATGTTGGTTTGGTTGGTTTTGTTGACAATTTAAAGTAGTCATTTTAGTTTGTTTTTTTCCCTTACCACACTAGGCTCACTTTTCAGAGTGTTTCCCAGAGAGGCTATGCAACTGCTCCTATACTGGACATTTCAACAGCTGGCAGTGACTCCAGGTCCCTAATAATAAATAATTTAAGGCTCCCAACCCCGTGGGCACCAAATGCGGCGCGTGCTACCAGGACAGTTGGCGTCAATCTCTGAGATAGAGATCCCCATTGCCCGCCTGGGCGGCAGCATCTCATTGTCTATTATAATAGACTATAATTATAGTATCATTTTCTGATTTGGTCCTGTTATTTCCGTGTATGTAACGCTGGAGCCTCCTCATGTCTCCAGCCCCACGCCTGTTATCTTTATTTAAGCTTGTTGTTAGTTATGTTTCATTACCTTCGTTGGTCCGGTCCTGTCCTGGTCTTCAGCGTGGTTGTTTTTAGGTGGTTTTCCTTCCACCAGCAAAGAGCTCTTATTTGAAGGCGGAGCTTGCTCGCCTTGGGTGGCAGGAGTTATGAAATACAAGCTTTTCATAGGGAGGGGGCTTGCCAGACCCCAGTCCCACTTGCTCCCACTCCTGACACCCCAGCTAAGGTATCCTGTTAAACCTCCCGCATGTCCGCCAAACATGTCCTAGTCTTCTCTAGGCCTGTATGGAAGGCCCCCAGTTCCGGCAGGTAGCATTAGCTACCTGTTGATCCCCCTGGGGCGTGTGTCCAGTTACTCCAATATTTTTCGTTTACATCTTTTAGAAAAAAGCAATTTGTTGGCCAAATCCCCTGTCAAACGGTTCCTTTGCTCCCTCAAGATCTGTCCAGCTCCTGAAAATAGCCTCTCTGATCGTACCGACGCAAATCCCTTAGACCTGGCCCAAATTCATCAATCAATAAATTGATCTAAATATATTGTAATCAGATTTACAATACCAACATAGAAACCCATAACTGCTCATGCGCAATTGGAAAATCGGGAGCAACAAAATCCCCAATTCTTCAAATTATTTCGAAAAATACATGATCTCGCTTCAGGGGGAACTATTTTTTTTTTCTAGATGTTTCCCTACAACCGCAAGTTGATTTGCTAGCTAGCGGTGCGCAGCGGTCAACCACTACGTTTTCCACAATTACGCAATGCATTTTCCAAATATAAACAAAAAGAATTACATACATAATGGACGTGTGCACAATTCCACCTTTATCAAATAAAATTTAAATAATATGTACCATTTAACAATAGCCTTCACATTTAAAGGACATCAGGCAACTCCACCACATCGCTGATGGCCCTTGTCGTAAGTAGATTAAGCTTATGGGCAAAACATGGAATATATTTGCTTCCACCGAGCATGAGTTCAACACCTTTTGTTGTGTTTGTAGCGTTGTCAGAAATGACAGCTAGAGTTTTGTCCACCTCCAGCTCCCATTCTGCAAAACGTTTCTGCATTTCCTCCACATTGGCATTTGCTGTGTGCTTCTCTGAGAGCTGGAACATTCCAATTGTTCCTTTGGTCTTAGTGCCCTCGTTAACGTGTGCGGTCATGCTAAGAAAGCTTCGATTTTGCGAGTCCGTCCAGATGTATGTAGTATCTATTATTGCCGAGTGTATGGTTTTGCGACTAGGTATAGTGAATAATGGAATAATAGTCTTGAGGACCTTTCTAAATCCTACGAGCTCCACTATTGACAATTGTTCCATGTCCTTGCCAACCATGTACACGATACTTTGTACAATTTTAAAATATTTTAAATATTGTTTTGCCCCCTTCCTTGAGAGTGTGGCAACAATATTAAAATCGATTGTGGAAAAATGAAACATTAGTGATACATAAATGAAAAATGAGTCCCTAATGTCACGTAAGAAAAAGAAAGGAAGACAAAAAATAAATAATCTTGATTAAAGCATCGATTGCCAGATTAATCAAACATAATTAAAAATACACCATTTATTAGGGGAATTAATCGAGTATTGCGATTAATCGATATCCATCCCCGATCTATACCTGGTATTTAATTCAACGCTGGGTATTTAATTTTACCTAGCTTCATCTAATTGATTGATACCAATCAATCAAATAAGTGCTGTGATTTGTGGAATATTATCATGTTGACTTATAAGTATATAGATTGTTCCGATGTCGTTGTTTTATCTTGTTAACCTTGTTATTGTCGATGTTGAATCTTGGTAAGAATAGAGATTTAAAGTTGATAAATTAAACTTGACAGGTACCTGGCACTCATAGTATGTTGATGGTGTTTCTAGTGGTAGCAATATCTTCATCATACTTATCAAGAAATGAAACTTCCATTCATTCCTATTCATTGCACTCTCACAGGTTTTCCACCATATTAACTCAAAGAGAGGACCAGAATACCAGGGAGCCGAGTTATATAACTTCAAAAACTCTGTTTTTTGCCCTTACCTTGTTCTCCTTATTCAGACAGGCAAGGTTACAGCCTCTCCACGTTCACCGATCGTTGTGAAATCTTGCCTAGACCTTCTCTATAACATGGCCCAGTGCGATTTGAAAGATTTAACCCATTATCCAAACCCAAGAAAATTTTAGGAACAAAAAAACTGAAATTTAGGCTAATTTGGGCCACTTTGACGGGTCTACAAGAAATGTGGTAGGTATGTATCTTCTTGATGTGGACAAAAGAAAAAGAAAAACCCTGAAAGTTTCAAGACATAGCCAGCCTCTCCACTTTCACCGTGAAGCTTGGCGTTTTTTATCTGAATCGATTCTTTATTAACGATTTTTTGAAAAATCGGCGAATTCTATATTTTTCTATTGTCCGTTCTCGTGCTTCTCTCTCTCTCTCTCTTTTTTTTTTTTTTTTTTTTTTTTTAATAAGTAGTAAAATCTCTAAAATCATCTTGTGATTTATTTACCACAATGCCCACAGTTTTTTAGCTGCCGTTAGACTAGAATCAAGTCAGATCGAGAAACGGATAGCACCTCGTCAATCAGCGTAAAAAATTATGAAATTTCATGTGCCACACTTGGGGTTACTTACACAAAATCTGAATTTTGGCCCAATCTTGGCCGCCTCACAGCTTGGGTTGTGTGTGACCGAAAAAATCGGTTGAGGGGCCAAATTTTCATGAAATTTTACGTAGAACCCAAATCTAAAATAAAAACGGGGGTTCCCATTTGAAAAACGAAGTTATTGGGCATTGGGCTGATTTGGCCCAGTCGGAAAAAATTGAAAATAACGCAGTTGAATGCAGGATAAAAAAAGGAAACGGGATTTTCAGTTTTTTTCAAAATCCTTCACAATAAAAAATTAAAATTCATATCCACTAGTTAAGGACCCCCCTGTATATATTTTACAATATATATACGATGGATTGGTGAAACTAAAGACACTCGCGTGAAATATGAACTTGAATGAACGAACAGGAGGATGAAAATTATAGAAAACACTTACTAAATTTCCACTTTTTCCAAATTTAGTAAGTGTTTTCTATAATTTTCATCCTCCTGTTCGTTCATTGAAGTTCATATTATACAATATATATATATTATATCCAAAGTCATCAAACATGTGTTGTCAAATGGGTAGCAATGATCACTTTGAGTAGGGGGTGGCAAGTGAAAAAGAGAAAAAACAGGAATAACTTAATACCAGGAAGCTGTTTGATTTACAAAATCCTCTTTTCATCGACTTTAATGGCTCAGTTGAGGGTCCAATTGTGCAACGAACTTGAACAATTCGGGAATTCTAGTTGGGGGATTGAGGTGGCGGTGGGGATAAAACTGAAGAGTATCATTCAAAGTGGTTTTGTTAGAAAAAAAAAACCCAATCGTTATTGATCTATTAGAATTTTCCGTTTGTTTACCAACCTCATTGCTCAGGCCAAAAGTAAATGGTTTTTGCATGAGCTCAGTTACTTAATGATACCCATTGGCTACTCTCATAAAATTGAACTGGTGAGAGGAACCACTGAGGGGGTGAAGGGGGGCCCTGCGTTGATCGTAGTGGCATGATTATTCCTTCCAGGCAACAGCTAGGACAAATTAATAACACTTTGTTATGATATTATATTTCTGTTACTTCATCTGACAGGTAACCCACCCTATGTACTCGTATTAAATTATAAAATCTAGGTTTGATACAAGGTTCCTTGAAAGGGATTTATACTGCAAACATCATGCGCCTATTACACATTTTGAACCCATTGCAATAAATACCTACTCCTTGAAAATGAAAATTAGCTAATAAAGAATTATGATGAACATAATAATTATGGTTTGTTTGTGTTCTCGTAATGCCCGAACCCACAGTTTCTTTTCAAATTAGGTAAAAAAGGTCATTAGTAAAAAATAATAATCGTTTTAAAAGTCCGACAAATATTTTTTATTTTGATCTTATAAAATATTATTTACATGGTTTCAGTCGTGTTCCTCATTCTGAGGTAGCACTTACTGATAACATTGTCCATTTGTGGCGAATACTATCAATTAATTACCTAGTCCTCTTTACAGATGATAATGGCAACCAAATAAATAAACATCGTTCACATAAATATTAAACTTCACTGATTTAAATAATACATAAATAACGTTGACAAGAAAAAAAGAGAACCTAATCTAATGGAACTTGTTGTCAACATCAACCGTATCACACTCTTAGGTACATGTCAGTCATCCTCATTCTCTTCAATAATGGGTCATTGGCAAATGTTCCCTCAGCATTTTCCTACTTACTTCTGTACACATTATGTACATCATGAATTACATCAATAGTTGTTAGAAGAACTTGGATATACTCTTTGTTGAGATGTGAGTATTCTTCCTCATCAATAATGTCGAGGGGTTTGTAATGAGTTGTGCATAAACCAATCTCCAACAAGATGAATTTTGTAGAGATTCGGTTTTTATGCCCATCACCAATGTTCAAAAATCTAAAAAGAAGTACTTTGCAGAAACTGCAGGATAGTAACTTATACAATGACAACAACTTTCTTATGGGTACAAGACGTCCCTTAATACTCGAAAAATGAGCTTAATAAACTCTCATATTTCACACTTGGTTGATTATGCAGCACAGCCTTCAAAACGTTTGGATTGTGGAAGTGACCAGTGAGATCACTGGTTTCTCACTCAGAAGAAAATGAGAAACTCCTGGTTTACAGATAGTGACTCTCTGTCACTTTATTATTTTGATTTTGTTCGGTGTTGGCGTAGGCAGCGTTGTCAACCCCACTCATGTTGTGCTCTGTGTCAGGCTTGGGGACTTTGGGTTTCTTCATCATGAGGGCTGTGATGGCAAAAAGTACTGAACCTGAAAAAGTTGAAACAATTGTGGTGAATTTCATGGATCAGACCTCTGAGATCATTCTGACTTACAATGCAGTCTGCATTAAGAGAATCATCAACTACAGCAAGGAAACATAGGTAATTACTGTTTCTTCTAGAAGATACATTTATAATAGAAACTCTTTTCGTTCTAATTGAGATTCAAGAATCCACACTCATTGTTTAGACGCGGTTACATATTTCAATGAAATCTATTATATCGTCGCTTAAGAAGCAACACCCCCTATCGACCATTTCCACATAGCTGGTTGTCTGGTAGATACGTGCTGTTTCCTCAACGATGTCGATAAGGGCTTTTATAATTTTAGAGTTTCCTCGACTCTGTAATTTAGTTGAAGCGATTTTGAGCTAAGGAGCCTATCCAGCGTGAGAAGTTGAATAAGAATCTGCCAAAACCTAATTTTCGTGAAAATGGTCGATAGAAGGTGTTGCTTCGACGATATAATCTTTTCAACTAATGTTTTGGGGAGTCTTCAGAAGTACCTGTGTTCGTATGTGTTCGTATATTGGGAGTCATATTCTCCATGCCAATGTACTTGATGTTAAAAATCGACGGTCTCACAGCAATACCCAGTGGCGGCTCGTCCATAAGGCCACCTTGGCCCTCGCCCCACCCAAAAATTTGCAAAGGAAAACAGAAAAAACATAGAACAAGGAGAAAAAAATCTTACCTACTACTACCCACGATGGAAGAAGGGAGATCTCCCTTCCTCCATGACTACCCACTTCCACTGAGTCGCATTTTGTTTCGATTTATCGATTAAAAAAGTCGATTATCGGATCGACCAGAAGTGCCCCAGTCTCAATGTTGAAGGTATAGGCGCTTCCTGGGGTGGGGGAAGGCACTCTGTGTTGCGAGATAGGAGGCGTTCCGGGCGGTGGCCAAAATATCGTATCAAGTTGAACGCCGAAAACAATCGATCGTTGAATCGTTCCTTGTCAAGGAAGAACGAGTTTCATTCTTCCATGCTTTCTTCCATGTTTGATAAGAATGATATCAAAACGTTGCCTGACGTTATAATATACTAAGCTTCGTATTTACTCATCATAGTAAAAGTGAATTATTGTCTCCATAATATTAATCAACTAAACATTGAAATTTAATATCTCACGTGCAACGCGTGAACGCTTTGCTAGTCGTCAAGACTGAAGTGTATCCACAGAAAACCCTACTATACTACGTGGATCACTATTCGCCCAAGTGAATCTCATTTGTTGATTTCTACATTCTGTAAGTTAATAACAGTTAATAACCGTTAATAACAGTAATATACATAATATTATTATGTAGCTCAGCCAACCGTTGAGAATACTGTTTTATTTGTTATCCCTGGAACTGATGGTGACTTCGTTGACTCGAGCTTTGTTTGAGCTAACCAACGAACTTTAAAAGCTAGTTGAAATCAATCTTGCTGTTCTGTGATCGTTCAAAATGTTTTGATACGATTGGATAAGAAAACGTATGTGCAATCTGGGCATAAGAGGACATTTTTAGAGGGGGTTTTCAAGGTACCACTCGGCTAGGAAGCAGATGGTCGCGATTGCTAATTTTTAAAAACCCCAGTAATAGAAACTCCAATAATATAATTTTTTGACTACCTTTATAATGTACTCTTTGAATAGTACTCGTACAGTCACAATTTCTCTTTTATTCTTCCTATCATTTTGAAGATAATTATTTGGGTGGGTAGGTGGGATTGCCTTGCAGCCACCTCCTCGTCGGTAATCCTGGATAGTGGTCAGTAATCTTCCCTCTCCTCAAGAGAACTCTTTGGAGAACGATGTTTCCTGACTTGCTAAGAGCTGCATACCATTAATTATGAAGCAGTTTAGCTGTAAGGGTAGTTTGAGTTTAGTTCCTATAGTGAGTACCTAATAGGTAGGTATGCACCTAAATATTGCCCTGGTGCCCCACCAGTTTCTGAGCCCACGAGCCGCCCCTGGCAATACCCCACATCGTCGTTTTTGACGAAAATGCGTTATGCATATTGAAGGATGCGCCCTCTTGTTACACACTGACTAACTTTCTTTCGTAAGTTCATAAAGGTGGGTATTTATATTGTAAAAGTACCACAATTAAAAAATATACTGATTATGGGAGGAGAAAATCGTTAGAAGGCGGTTTTCCAGCCCTCCTGACAAGTTGAGAAAATGACGATATGGGGTGTTGCTGTGAGACCGTCGAAATGATAACAATACTTACTGATGAGGTAGGCACCAGCGTAGAAGATAGCCAATGAATGGCTAAATGAGGTAGCTTTGCGGACAGGTTCCATCAAAATCGGAAGGTTTCCTCCAATGTTGTTCATGACAAAGAGGAAGACGCCAATGGCTGCAGATCTAATAGCCAATGGCACGATTTCGACAAGGACAGCAAAAAGAATACCAAACCACATCTCAGCAAACAGGTAGGAAATGGCGAGTGTAACCATTGAACCGACAGGTCCCATGTATATGCTTCCAAACGCAAACGGAGTGGCGATCAACTAAAAATCGAAAGAAAAAAACATTTAATTAGTCATCCGACGATCAACTAAAAATCGAAAGAAAAAAACATTTAATTAGTCATCCCTCCGCCAAATAGAGTTATAGCTCAAATTTAGTAGTGAGTGTTAATGGAGACAGTCATATGAACGGGGGATCACCTTAGTAGGTAATTCAAAATGGTGGGGGCTTTTCACATAACATTTGGAAAAAACTCTGCAAATTCTTGACACAACGGTTTATTATCTTCTTTGTACAGATCACCCTTCTGTCTCGATTACTGAATGATGAATTAATTATTATTATGAATTATCATTAATTATTAATGAGTATTATCAAGTAGTGTAAATTATTAATATTTATTGTACGGCGTACGGCGGACGGACGGATTTTTTTGTATTCGATTTTCTGAATTACGTATCTTGAAACGTAAACCAACGAATTTTGATATGGGGTTAAAAAATTTTTTTTCTTTGAGCGATTCCAATGGTTCATTATCGAAGATAATAAACCAAAATAGATGTTCTGATTTGTGGTATTTGTGCCGAAGGTTTCATAAATGTCTTACATTGATCACTACCCAGTAAATTAAAGATTATCTGCGTGGTAGATCATAGTTATTGGGAAAATCAAATAATTCAAGCAGATTTGGAAACATAGTATTACTTGACTCATTGCGAGAATGGCAACCCTGGAGCGGATCCCCATGCCAGCTACAAGTTTGTCTGAAGCGTAACCACCTACGATGACTCCAACTCCTCCAACAATGCAAGTGACGAAGAACAGCCACCCACTCAGGTCGATATGAGGGAACACGACTCTGTAGAACTGGTCACAGTTGTAGGCAAAACACAAACCACCTGCAATGATAACAAGTACTTCGTGAAAATAATACATTTGATACTCATTTTTACGTCGAAC
The DNA here is from genome assembly GCA_963920205.1 of Stenodema calcarata. Classification (NCBI taxonomy): domain Eukaryota; kingdom Metazoa; phylum Arthropoda; class Insecta; order Hemiptera; family Miridae; genus Stenodema; species Stenodema calcarata. The sequence continues at coordinate 8,398,738 of OY986048.1, forward strand.
TTAGGCTGCTTAACTATCTACAGCAAAATCAAATTTGGATGCTACTATTGAACATATCGTTGTTATGAAGACCCACATTACATACCAGTGTGTCTAATTGATGCAGCTATGCACAACATGACGAATCGTGGCGACATGAGAGTTTTCCAAGGGTTTTCTTTCTTTTCAGCTTTTTCTGGAGACGAGGGGTCCTTCTCCTCTTCTTTCTCTTCACCAATGGCTGCCCTCTCTGGTTCTTTTAGAGTGGTCGCGGTGAGGATGCCAATGATGATGGCGAAAACACCGCTTCCGTAGTAGGGCAAGCGCCATCCCTGTGGAATTACCAAAAAGAAAATTAAGCATCAACATTTATATCAGTCAATCAATGTTGGTGCTCTGAGAGGAGTTAGAACAGAATGAAACTATTGCTACCAACTATAATATCAGGTGAGTATAATTTAGTAGGTATATAACTCACCAGATCCCACAAGTTCCAGCCAGTGATGTAGCGACCTACTGGGAATGAGAATCCAATCCCACCATAAATACCCCAATTGAAGATGGACATGACTAGTGCTCGAAGGTTCTGTGGCAAAAAATAGCAGATGGGTCTATTAGCACTCATAACAATTTAATTAAGAAAGCCATAATGCCACTTTCCACGGTATGGTAGGCATGATATCACTGGCTTTAAAATATTATCAAATTATCTGTAGGAGCTTACCTCAGGGAAGATATCTGACAGCACTCCGGTTGACATTGGATTCAGAGCTGCTTCTCTGTAAATGCAGAGAAAAAGTTGGTCATGAGCAAATGTTCGAAGTAAAAATACTACTATCTTTAACCTACTAATAATAATTGAAAATGCTCTCACTCATTGAACCACAATAACTCCAATTTGAATATTTTCATGGCACCCCTAACTGTTTGAAAAAAAAAAAAAAAAAAAAAAATTGAAAATAAACAATGTCTCTATCACTATTGATTTTACATTCTTGGTTCCATTTTCTATCTATTTTAACATGGACCATGTTTTTACGGGCGTGATTCGATTTTGAAGAGCATGGTCGTCCTGTCGTCCATGTGAAGAGCATGGTCGTCCTCTTTGGCCGCGCCCCCACCTCCTTGCCTGTGTTCGGGCGTGGGGTTGTTCACTTGTGAGAGTCAAGTCATTGTGGTTGTCAAGTGTTAGTTGACATACGCATTAATGAGCATTGTTCTTCTACTACTACTGTTATTATGGTCCTATTTGAAAACATTTTCCATGTTTCCTTGCTTTGATACTTGCCCTAAACTGCAATATTTTTTAAATTCTCTTTTAACTCAATTTTTGACTTTTCACTTTCTGAAAAATCCAGACATAAATGATTTTATGATGTGGGGTTGCATACAAAAGACCCCAAAACGGATATAAATTAGAAGCATTTCCAAAACCTCAGGGGTGTACTACACATTTTGAAGCCATTACATCCATTGCTCCAAAAATCATCATTGGTCGGAATTGATTGTTCTACATTTCGTGTCGGTAAGAGGCACACAGGCAACTTACCCAGCAGCGAATACCATCCTAAGAACAAGAAGATGCCAGAATTCTTTAGCTGCTCCAATCAAGAAGACAGATATACCACAGACGAGAACAGCAACAGCAAGCATAGGAACTCTGGAAAAGAAAATGAAATGGTTAGTTTATAAATCAATAAAATGGTTTTTAATAAATCATGAATGTGCAAATATATGAAAAGTCTCCTTTGTTTGAATTCTGCGGAGGTTGCATAACGTTAAAGGTAGGTACCTATATGATGTCTAGTAGGCAATATCAGTAAATTAATCTTTTCAATTTACCTTTTGTACTTATCGGCAGCAATTCCCAACACGACTCCTCCAATGGTGTATACAGCAATGAAACTTGGGCCAGCTAAGACCTGGTAATCGATTCCCAACCCGTTCCTGTCCCATTCGCAATACTGGTCACCATTTTCATAAGTCAGACTCTCGCAACTGAAACAAGATCCAGATATAGTGAGTAACAATGGTAGCAGAATGAAATGTATGTGATTTAGAAGACTTGTACAGGTACAAGGTCCATATGGTCTATAGGTCTATATATTCTTTATTGCGAATCACATTTCGAACTAAGATGCTAGACGGAAGGAAGCCGTCATGATCGGAAGACGCAATATTTGCCACTGAAAACTTGATCAACCGTACCTGCTTTGATTCTGAGCAGATTCACAGGCAAACTGCATCGTTAGATTGAAGTTCTCCGTGAGGATCTCCTCTTTGAGCATGCATGCGATGTCTCCGTAGGGCACATCTCTCGCCGTCTGCTTGCTCGTAACGCCAATTAGGAAGTGTCCCAACTCCGCGGTGAGGTAGCCCAGAGTCAGGATGACCAGGATGTACCATCCGTAGAGGCCACTCAACTTCTTCAGAACGGGAATCATTCCTGAAACACGACAAAAGCAGAGATATAAGTAAATCGCCTATAAATCGGTAACCAACTAATTATATTATTTGAAAAACAGATTCTCTTGAAAAAACAGAAGCAGGACCTAGGTTGGAAGATTTTTGAAAGATATCTCAGGCTGCGATTGACTTGAAGTTTTGAAATGGGGTGGGGTTGCCCGCCATTATAGAAGCGCCAAGACATCCAATAAGAAGAAGGTTAAGAGAAATTTATAAAAAAACATCGGGGATAAAATGTAGCCACAATTTAAAAAAAAAATATTTTATGAATTTCAAAAATCGGACGACGGGGGTGGCTTTTTCTTATTAATATAGTAAATTTAGACATTTATTTCAAAAGTCTGGCTCAATCACAGCCTGGGATATCCTTCAAACCCCGCAAATTAATCGGTAGTGGAGCATAGTGCTCAAACTGGAGCACTTTGAAGATGAAAAAACTCTGCAAATTCTTGACACAACGGTTTATTATCTTCCTTGTGCAGATCACCCTTCTGTCTATACCAGACTGTATTGCAAATCGGCACCATACCATATTCTCACCGTACTCATATCATACCATACGAATTTCTTTCCTATCATACCATACTGTATTATACCAAATCATACATGTACAATCGGTTTGTATGACATACACTCGGTCTGTATGATCATACAAATCATACACTCATCATACAAATCATACAATATTGAAATGTCATCCATTTCTGACCTATATTTAAAATTTCAAGTATCTAGCTCATCATCAAAATTTAATTTGTTTAAACAAATGGGTATTATTTAAACAATTTTACAGACAAGAAACCGAGTGAATCCAGTTCTGTGATCCAGTTCTGACCTATTTTTAAAATTTCAAGTCAATAGCTCATCATCAAAATTTAATTTGTATTATTACAAAAAGGTATTATTTAAACAATTTTACAGATGAGAAACCGAGTAAATATTGCAATGTGGTCTATCCCCGACTCACGGTTAAAATTTCTAGACTGTAGTTTACCGGGAAGATGACAAAAGGTAGTTTTATTCTGGGCGTCCGAGGGTTGGGTCACATAACGGCCGTTTTCGACGCGAAAGATTAGTGTTTTTCCTAAACCTTTGCGCGCTCACTGTGAACGAACGGCTGGTCGCACAAAAATCCAATTGGTCTTGAAAGATTCGTAATTTTTCAGGTTATTCAAAAGTGAACTGAAAATTACACGTTTCAGTTAAATATTTTGAGATATGACATTGTCGAAATTTTAAATTTCGTTTTGAACCCCTTCCCCTTGACCTAGGGTTATGAAAAGTTTCGAGGACCATTGTGGGGCTGGTCCAAACCCAGAAACCGAATTTCGTAATATTAACTCAACGCTAACTGGGCAAAGTGGCGCGGACGGCGGACGGCGTACGGCGGACGGACGGATTTTTTTTAATTCGATTTTCTGAATCTACGTGTCTTGAAACGTAAACCAACAAATTTTGAGGGGGGGTTAAAATTTTTTTTTCTTTGGGCGATTCCAATGGTTCATTATCGAAGATAATAAACCAAAAGTGGCTAGAAGGGTATACCATCACTGCAAGATCTTTGTGTTATGCTGGTTTGACTGCTACTCGTTTTTCAGGCACCCCAAATCCATTCGAGGTTGTACCTATCAACCGCTTAATTACAGAAATAATATTATATCAAATCCTTGGCAATGGGCGAGTTGGGTTGGTGGTTCGGTTTAGAAGGCAACATGAAAAATGTTTGTAAGTAGTTTAATTATTTTATTTTTCATGTGTTTTTTGGAGTCCCAAGAAGTATTGGGTAATTTCAAAACTACAAAAGTATAAAAATATGTAATCCTGCGTAGTAAACTTGCAACAAAAGTTTCGGAAACAATACTACTAAGCACTTACCTACCTTTATATGAAAATTATGAGTATCTACTCATGGAATATACATATGTATATATATGCATTTGTTCCCGGGCTGATGACGCTGTAACGCGAAAATTACCGTAAGCTTTCCAATTATATACGAGTATATTAAGTGTTTCTCCCCTTCTAATTTCTCCTCCTGTAAAAATATTTATCCATTATATCACCGCGAGTGCCTTCGTTTCCACAACCGGATAGGTATATATATATATATATTCATCGCGCGGGTGTTAATAGGTATTGGTAGGAGAATTGTTTGTATTTAACGAGATTTCAAAATTGAGTGAATGATAGGTATATACAGAAAACCTTTACAAAAAACCTAGGAGGGTTTGAAGCATCAGGGAAGCAGAAACAAAAGAAGACAAAGGAAAAGAAAGAAAAACTCTATTTTTTCGTTGTTATAATAGTAATTTCGAATACCCTCAGCATTTTTTTCAAAAGTGGAAAATATCTGCTATATTTGCTCTGGTTATACTGGAGTCATCGCGGGCTTTGATGCCCATCCTGATGATGAAGGCTTCCAAGTAACGACGCTAACAACCGCCATCATCATTACTGCTGTTTGCTGTAATTTCTAAAACTCTGTAACGACCATCGCCCATCGACTGGCGGCCTCATCAGAATCCGCTGAACTCCGTCATCTCTCATCTTCTTGGCGGAAATGCTCCTCTCCCGAGCTTTCTACTCGTTCCAATCAATAACAAGGGGATTCCTTTGAAAGGTTGAACTCGTTCTTCAACTAAAGGTAAAACCACGCGAAAACCCGTATAATGCGGTGGGTTGATATGAAACGTAAAACTGGTGGTTATGTACCAACTCGTTCTAGCCTTCCCAGACCCCGAGACCTAGATGTAGTATTTTATCTTGCAAAAGGTGTTGTATAAGATTTTATTGTTTTAATCGGTCTATTTGGGACCCAATCACACGAATTCAGGGTTCACTCATAAAATTTCGAACAGCAAAACTTTTGGTAGCTCAAAAACCTCGGAGTTTTCGGACTTTCTTCGGGATTTAACAAAAAATATATAAAAGAAGAAAGTTGTGATTTATAGAAAAATAGGCTAAGGATTATACATTATAATAGAATTAAGTTTTTTTAACAAGTGACATTGTAAGATTCATTGTCAATAGTTGTAATTGATAGAAGATATAGATAACTCAATTAGTTGTGAAATTAAATTGCAAGAATTATAATAAAATCACGATTTTATTATTATTTGAATTTATTCACCGAATACCTTGAGGTAAAGCAGTTTATTGGCCTTCTCCGGAGAATAAAGCCGGCCAACAAACCTTCTTTTTCGTTTTTCCAGTCTCCAATTGTGAGCAGGTGTGTGTGTGTGTGCTTTTTTTCACATTTGCCTTCCGCCTTCTACAATATTGTTGATATAGTAGGTAGGCACTGCGACCATGGAACATAATTATTAATTACACAGTACTCCTTCTTCCATAGTATAACTATCCATTTTTCAATCCTTGAGTCATTCACGACGGTATAGTTATTGTTGGTAACTTGAAGTAAGGTCATGGAGTAAGGTTTTTATTTTTTTCTGAGCAGGTTATTGGTAATTTAATATCATCATGAATCGAAAAATTTCTGGTGACAAAGCTGATAGTTAAAGGCTTTGAAAAAAATATCGAAATCCGATATATCGGACTCGTTCAATATCGATTAAAAAAAATATCGATATTTTGTGGGATAATATCGATAAAATCGATATTCGATAAATCGATACCCATCCCTAGGCTAGAAACTCTACGAACAGTTGATGGGCCGAAGCTCAGTTGTTTGTTATTTATATGCCAAATATACATCGACTAAAAAAATCATACATTGCTATAGTCTTCTGACTTCACCCTTTTGTGGTATTGTTCAGGGACGAAGCAGTGGCATTTTCAACGGTTAAGTCGCTAAGGAAAGTGGAGGTTTTGTATATTGGTGTACGCCGGAAGTAAGTATATGGTGGATGAGTGTCAGATATACTTTCAAAGATCAACTTCGACTGGATAGTTATATTGAGAACTGTGAAACTCTATGGGAAGAAATCGTCAGGAGAAATAGTCACATACCTAGATTGCTGCATTTTCCGGAAAAAATGCCAAACTGCTCAAGAGCAATCAAGGTAAGGTAAAAATGCAAGAGAAGGTGATTTGTGCGCCAGCGACACTATTGCCATCAAGATGTGGATGAATCATTAGTATGATGTCACGTGATATCTCTCGGTGATGTGATCGACATCGATTAAGTGACCCAGGAAAACGGCTGTTCATGACAATAGGTGGAAGGCTTGTTGTGATTCCCCGTGCGTCCCACCACCTGTTTCTCGTCCATTACGTATTGGAATCTCACTCATACTCGTACTTACTGTACGTACAACACTTTGCGAACGCGCAGGGTGCAAACTGGGAAGAACGACTAAGCTTGAAGTGCGTAGAACTATTTTTACCGTTTCTTCGAATCAATAAACTTCCTTTGTGCATGATCGGATGTATGAGCTTGAACACTTCAGATGGGAAGGCAGATTATACCTACGCAGTGGGAAACCGGAAGATTCAGGAGTTCATGTCCGAGGATTTTCTTCACTCTCGTCTAATGAGTGGCAACGTCGGGACCTGAACTATAACGGCGCCCGCACGGCCGAGGTCGGACTAAAGAAAAAACAACATTCCCATAATTTGACACGCCAATTAACGCATCTTCTCAGCATTGAAAGGAAACACAAATGAAAACGAGATCTGCCCCTGACCTCAATGGAAACACATGTTTTCCTCCGCTCCTCTCTTGCTCACAATCAGTATCAGGGCTCAGTGTCTAATTGCCTCAATTCCGCCTAGTTAAAATTGTACTCGCGCCACTCTTGCATATCGTCAAACACCATTTAAATGACTCTTCCGCACTGCCACAAATCCATCTTCAGGTAACGTGTTTTCAAAATGTTTCCCCGAGGAGGTGGTATTTAAAACTCTGTTGAAGATTGATGACATGGCGCTTAGCAACTTAGCTCGAGTATGTCCCTCGTACTCGATCCGTATCTAGGCAATCCATCTTTTGGTTCCGAGTTACAGGAGCGATTTAGATTTTAATAAGGAGATTGCGACCCGCTAATTTATCAGCTACCTCTTTTCAAAGCAATTGATATACCTAGACGTGGTTTAGTCATCGAGGAGTAATTGAGGAGAGCCCCTGTACAAATATGTCTGGTAGGGATGATGAATAGCTATGTCATCAGTGCTTATTTCGCAATATAATTACCTGGCACTTCTAACATTGTGAATCACTCACAACAATCTTCAGAGGGAGAGATAACTGTAAAAGCAACTGATAATACCTAAACAAATATGACGGACCTTCCGGCCCATCAACGTCACAATATTTTTCATTGAAATCCGTTTCTCATTAGCAAACCAGGAACTGCACCTGCGCTCGAATGATGAATGGCTGGAGTTTCATCTTGGAATGAATCCTGAAGTCATTTGAGTCTAAATAACAGGCTGTTAAACAGGTAGGTAGGTACGAAACTTGGTGTTATGAAAAATAGGAACTTCAGCTGATACCACGTAATTACGAGATCGGTGATATTATGGGAATGCCCAGCTAAGTTTAACAGATATGGCCATCATGTGAACATCGATCCACCGATCTCTCGATAACAACGACAGATTTTGGTTGTCAAAGATATGGGGCGCGGAAAACCCAAGTGTTACTTAAGTGACTCTTACTCATACTCAGTCTTTTGACTTGCAATTTAGAGGTTATAATCGTTGTATCATCGTAATTTACAGTGTTTCATTTAGTGTCACGAGGGCGCCGGCTATGGTGCCACAATGTTCTCATAACTTCATTCTGATTTTGGGTCTTACAATTTGAAACTTGGGAGGATTTACTCGTTGGATCGTCTAAATTTAATGTATATATTTTGATATCCAGTGGAGCCCCACCACGTCGAGCGCCACTAAGAAAAATACGCGTTGGGAATACTTTTTTGTGGAATTAACATTCAAAGCTGATGACGCTGATGAAGCTGGTGAACGGGAGTAATTCTGCTCACAAAATCAATAGTTTCCATGCGGTTTCGGTTCGGTAACAAATAACGGAAGAAATGCCGAGGATTGGAGTCAACTACCTACGGATAATTGAGGGTCCAGTGCGTCAGTGGAATGTCAGGGCAAACCTGAGTCGAGTGCGGGGGAACCGTAGTTAACGTCTCCTCAAAAACCTGTTAATGGACCTTGTTATCAGGTGTTGCTGGGATAATATTTACCCGCTCACAGGTTTTAAACCTCCTTCCCGGACTTCCCAGATCGTCCTCAGGGCGATGTCATATTTTATAAGTAGTCGTCTGTTTTCCATTGGGGAAAAACGTTTATTCCAGTTGGGGACTCCCCTTCATCAGGCCACCGATACCGATAGACGAAGAAGAACGAGCATTATGAAACTGACACATTACCTACCAGCAGCACCAGTAATGAGTCGATCAATGCACACCATAACATGTGAAACAATTAACATGTGACTAAAATGATTTGTTCTTATTCAACCTCATTCCAGGGATACCAATCATAGCAGTGATATGACCTTATTCCCCATTACTCTTTTCCACTCAAGAAACTCTTAAACTTATTAAAACCCGATCACCTAGCCAGCCAGCCCTCTGACGTCATAGGCTCTTACGGCATAGGCTGTGACGTACTAGTTGGCCTTCTGCCAGCCGTCTGACGTCATACGCTCGTGCGTCATAGGCTCTGACGTACTAGTTGGCCTCCGGCCAGCCGTCTGACGTCATAGGCTCTTACGGCATAAGCTTTGACGTACTTGTTGGCCTCCTGCCAGCCGTCTGACGTCATACGCTCGTGCGTCATAGGTGCGTCTGACGTAGTGGCCCGCCTGTCGCTTGTGTTCTGACGTGATCTGAGGGAAAGGGTGAATCAAGGAAACAAATTTTTCCCGTTTCAGTTTATGTGCCAAAGCAAAGACATGAAAATGTCAAAAGAATGTCAACTCCATCCTGTTGTTGATACAGTCGAGAATTAAATGCTTGCATACGAGTCTGCAACACATTGGGACATTTTATGTCTTTAAAGAAGTGATTCAAGAACCTTCGAACAATGCTACATCACCTACCCCAGTAGCGTAGTTGTTATACTTAATTGTAGGGTTATCATAAATTATGAAGCTTGCATTCGTATAGACAATATAAATTATTGAGAATGATCACCTGTGTGTAAACAATTATTTGAACAGTCACGCTCATACCGCAGCTTGTCGGCCACGCACTCCGCAGTGGTTAACGTAATATGGTTAGGTAAATCGAGAGCTATCCAACGAGTGGTGAACGATTTTTGTACGATGATAACTGGCGAAGATAAAGTTCCGTAGCAACGAATCGGTTGTAAGCGAAAATCATCAGAAATTTTCGTGACGATTTCGTGTAACGCTTTTGTGTAACGTTTTTCGAGTTATGTGCCAGAGTAAAGACATAAAATGTCAAAAAAAGTCGGAACTTGAGTTTTTAGGATATTTTTAGTCGGTAGTTTAGTATTTTTCTTCGTATTTTTTCTTCGAATATGAAAACGGAATTGGAAAATTCAATGGAACCGCACTGGAATAATTGATAAGTGATGCGGGTCATTTAGTTTTTCAACAAATTGATAGTCTGCTCTATGAACGGGCGTTTACTTGAAGGTACGACGTACATCCACCTCTCACCTGTCTCACCTGGATGCATTTCTTCCAGAGGCCTCTCGGATGTGTCCAATTACCGTGCAGAAACCTTGCGAGCTGTCAAAAACAATAACAATAACCTTCGCGTTCTGATTCGACTTTACCTTGCACCATCGTCGGTAATTGGAGGTAGATACTGGACCCCCTCGAAACGTGAGAACGCCGAGTCATAGAAGCCTCAAAACAACGTCAGAGAATGTTTTCTCGCCAAAATCCTTTAATTGCAGTGACATTGACGCGAGAGCGATTGAAAAGTATTTTTCGTCGTATCTATGTCGCAAGCTCGAGTATGCGGTACATGGATACAACAAACGTTGGTTATTTCCTAACGCACAATAAGGATGATTTTATATGTTGATTCTTATAAAGCAGCCAAGGAATGACACACAAGTATAGATCACGGAGGATCTCCGTCTCAATCAGGCGCAACTTTGGATTCACTCACATGCTGATGATATTTGAGATACCTCATGTATTCAGCCTGTTTCCAAACTGTTGAAAAATACACCATGTACCTACTTAAGAGCGACATGGAAAGACGAACATTTTAAATCAAAGTCTCAAAAATTATTGGTCGAGTAAGGACATGTAATTTTAATTAAAAGTTTCGAGTTAAATTAAATACGGGAGTAATTTGTTTTGTGGAAATGAGACTAATAAACGACTCTCACATCAGTTGAAATTTCGATTTTTTTTAAAATTCCAAAATTGATCTGGTTGGAATAGGTAAGTACGAAATTTTTGAGAAAAGGCCAAAAATGCTGATAACTTTCTGCCTAAATTTGTTAGTTTTTTTATACTGACAATGGACCTTCAGAGCTGGTTTTTCGACCGCAGCTTCTTTTCGTTAAATCATTTCTTAGCTCGTTCTTTCAGATTAGTACCAGGTTTGGTGAAGACCCATTTTCTGGTTGAGTTCTGAATTTCAATGTTCTTCTTGTTCTGTCCTAAGGGATCAAAAGTGAATTACAGTAAACCAAAATGAACATCTCATGTAACTATTCAAGTGAGCTTTGAAATGGTGTTTGTTAAGGTGCAGTCCAAAAAACGTTTTTCTTCAAACGCTAATAAATCAACGTTATTGATGAGTTATCAACAAATCAATTTTTATACGAGACGACCTAACGACGACCTTAACGATACTATCGCGTACCGTTCGCGTTGACATTAACTATAGTTAGTGATCAGGTTCTCTTAATTGGAGATCCCGTGCGGTAAAGAGGTATTAAGGAGCGTCGATTTGTTCACGTTTCGAGATGATAGTCACGTGAGGCTGTAGATGAGATGAGTCGCTAAATCGATTTGAATTATTTATCTAGTTAAAACATTCACTTTGACTGCTCTGTTACCATCGTATGATTTGCAAAAGAATCTGTTTTTATTTATTGTTTGGAATTGTGTATTTTATCAACAACAGGTAGGTTCATATATTTTGCCAATAAAAGTGGTGCCGAATGAATATAGTTAATGGGGGATGGTGCTTTTTAAATTTATCGACATTAGTTAGGGAGAAATTATGTTATTGTCAGTGATTCCCTAAGCGCTCTGTGTGCAATAGAAATAATCAAATCGCCAAAAAACTTGGGTTAGGTTATGTACCTTGTGAACAGCACCCCCCAAAATCAAAGTCTGGATCCGCCCCTGGACTAGAATCATCCATGTCAGCAAGAAAGTGAAGTAAGTGCATCACTTCTTAATGTGAAACCTCTCGAGGGTTATTGGCAGCGTGAGATACAACAAATTCACACGAACGCAATTTTGACCATTTCCATTTGTTCATTATTCAATCCAACTTCTCCACTCGAAGTTCGCCTTTCCCTCATATTACGTTACATCGTTATATTATACCGCATATTATAGAATTTCCCTTTCTGCTCCAATGACCAAAAGTATCCGAAACACGAGGAAGAACGAATGGGCATCCCAGAGAGAAGATTTTGGAGAATCAGTTATTTTATAACTATTACCAATTCCTAGTAGTTCATTTTTCCTTTGGTTAGTTGTTTTTAATTTACGATTAAGATCGCGTATCGTTATTTCTGTTTTAAAACCCAAGAAAGTCAAAACGTTTATGTTTTATTGGCATTTCCCAGAGATCTGACTGGTATTTACCACCACTTTCTTCAGTTTTCCACAATATTTTTGGAAACAGTGTTCATGGCGGAAAAAGGGTAGAAGATTCAGATAATGGAATAATTTCGGAAGAGAACGTCGCCTTTCTTATTGGTTTACGTCCATTTGGGTCTGTTTTACAGACAGACCCTCCCCTAAGCCAACGTGAGTTTATATAATTGAAATCGGGCTCCTCATACAAACCGTTGAAGATATTCGCCACCCGAACCGATTTCGACTTTAAGGCATCAGTAATTGGGCGTAATAGCGTTGGTGCTTTGCGGGGGTAAATGCGAGCTGCTAAGGAATGCGGTGGAAATGACGTGGGAGGAACGCGGTAATAGCGAAATGGAAACTTACCTCAGGGGAATACCGAGTGAGAGATCCTAAACTATAGGGAAAGGTCCGGGGAACCGGTTCCCCACGAGGCACCTTTCATTTGAGTCTGCCAGGCTCCGATCTCTTTCGGGCTTCTCATCATTTGATGTGATCTGCTCGAATCGTATCGGCCAACATCAAGTTCGGACCAGCTGATTCCGAATGTTGGAGCTGGTTATATTCTAATGAGTCCATCACCCTTGAGTGACTACAGATATACCGTCCAGACTACGGAAGCTGCGCCTAATGGGGCCACACTTGGTTTTGATATTAAAGTTCCTAACAACCAATGCGCACATACAATGCAAATCCTTGCATATCGAATGTGCGCAGTCCAAATAAAGAAGTAAAGGCTGTTCGTACGGCGTCCTAAAATAGGCGTCCTAAACCTTTCCGATTCGTGTGAATGATCTTACCTTGATATGTTTCATCTCAATTGCCAAAATTGTCAATTAGGTACTACAAAAGTTGAGTTCGAAGATCTGGTATATTGGATTACAGAAATGGGCCAAATTTCAGTTTCTACGGACGTAACAAATATCTAAAAATGGTGGTCTAAATACCATATGAGTTTAGAGAAGGAACTCACCATTTTTGTTTAGCTATCAAAATATGATAGCGAACAAGATGAAGAAAATTTGACTTTCGATCATCGGTTAACGTATACAAAAAACTGGAATCAATTCCGGTGAATCGACAGAACTTGGGGATGTGATAAACCATTGCTTAGTTTTTATGAAAACGTTGCAATGAATAGGTGATTGTGAAATACGAGTGCTAATGAAGAACAGGTTAGGCACTTAGGGATATCGACGTAGGTACATCCAAGGGGATCAGAGATGATCTGGAGTACAGACGGGAGAATCGCGTTGTCGTTCGACACTGAAGAAGTCCATTACGTAACTGCAGGTTGGATAAAAAAAAAGGAGAAAAAAAGGCTGGATCAGGTTCAAGGTGGTCCACCCGCGGCCTGAAGAAGTCAGTCGCGACTGGTGACTCAGCAGTAGCTTACAGATGCCTCGTAAAAGGAAACATTAAAATCAATAAATCGATATGAACGGTCACGATCAGCAAGCGGTCACAATGTGCGAAATCGACATGTCTTCGGGGAACCGTAAACTACGAATAGCCTTATCTGACCCAAAACCTCGACAACACACTAAACGAAGATTTCATCAGACCTTACGGTGTCATCATCCAACCCTGCAGTCTTTTGATTGAGATTTACTAGCTCAAATTTTGAATCATTTCGAATTAGGAATCAAAAAGTCAATAATTATGATTCAGACGAATGTCGAATTACTGATCGAGACGCACGAGCGCTAACATGACCTTTTCACTTTTTGCTGCACAAAAAAAGGTTAATTCAGCGATTATTGATTCAATAATTGTTGTAGAGTAGTCGATAGTTCATTTCATTTCAGAAACTTCGGTCCATTAACTTTTACCTAACCAAATCGAGATTGTGGTCATAATGCCGCTTAAATGGCTTGATATATTTATCACGTATCTGTCCTTATCGGTACATGGTTCTGAGGTAACCGATACCCTTCCAGCAAACACAAACCCAAGGGCCTGAGTGCTTCTCTTCCCCACTCCTTGGATGAGGTATTGACCCTGAATCATTGTTACCCGATATTGTCCTTTACAACGTCAGCGTTTTATTCAGCGTTCCAAAGCCTGAGCTTATAGTATTTTTCGCAGCCATCCATGGAGTAATGCATCAGGAACATAGATGTAACCGATACCCTTCGATATTTCAACGAGCAGGGAAGATTATTTTGTTGGTATTGTCGAATAGTTCTTTTTCCAATAAATTGCATCTTTAATGCTTATAATTGTTGGTTCTGTGCTGTCTTACAGAGCCCTGATGATGTCTGAACGCACGCCCAACGTGTTGCGGGCCTGATGGTGGGATTTCAGAACACTCCTCACCATCGGCCCCCTAAACGACTGAAAATGTCGTAATTCTGTATGTGATTCATTCTTCATTTTTTCAGGTTTTCAAGGCAATTTCTCTATCCTGCCAACTAACTTGAAGCTAGTTATTGCATATCCCATATTTTGAACGAGTTTTAACGATATCGACCATTTCACGAGCTGGAGCCGGTGTACCGATCGGGGAGGAACGCAATTATCAACTGCAATGTAATACCGCCAGCTTCGACGGGCCTTTCTCCGGTGCCGAGAAAGCAAGTAGAAGGAGCAGGTGCTAATAAACGATTTGAGTGCCGAACGCGAATCCGCAAACCCTCCGACTTTTCCTCCCGCGATTTCTCTGCTAATTTACCAGATTCGGCCGCCTCATGATAAACGGCCAATCGGGTCCTGAGCATCTCTGGAGTGTAATTCGAGACGTGGACGTTCACCTGCGTATTGTTGACCCTCAGCAAGGGAGAAGCCGGAACTTGAAAATTGTAGGAACATTTTTTTGGGATACCGTTTTCGGATGATAGAGCTATTCACAGCAAAATCGTACAAATACGAAATGGTAAACACTCGTTCAGCTAATAATCAAGGATTTGTAGGGCTTTGAACCAGTAATGATCGTGACAAATTTAGAACAAAAAAAAAGAAATCTTACAAAAAAAAGTACTAGAACATGGAAGGTGATAATAACTAACAGTTCTAATCAATGGAGATATAACAACTACATCAACATCGCCTTCGTACTGTTTTACGCGATTTGCCAAATGGCATGACTGCATGTAAGGGTGTGAGGAAGCAGTCATGCCCTACAACTTCCAATTTTGAGTTGGGCACTTGCAGCTCTGGCGTCCACTACGACCAATAAGGAAATGACGACTTTGAAATCCATCCAGGCGCAGCCAATTCATTTCCATATTATCGAAATCCTTGATAGAGTACGAGGCTTAACCATTGTTTACATTAAGCCTTGGTGATTGAAAATTCACCTTGAGTTGAGCATTAGTGCTAGAAATGAGCCTTACACGATAGCCGCCTCGTTCGCAGGCAACGCTGGGAGATCGACAGGCCGGCCGGGTCATGCTTCAGTTGGTCCACAAGGCTGGGCAGCTCCGGCAAATGCTCAAACTCGGGCTTAGCAAGGTTAGAAGGAAATTACTGGAGTTTTCATAAGGTTTGAATTGAGTTTATCAATAGACGGACGACCTTGGCCAGAGGACGTAGACACTTTCGACTGTGAAGTTCATCTCTCGAATGACGGACCCGCAGAAAGGAAGACACGCTTTCAATCTACCGCAGCACAACCGACCCACATACTGATTAGGGTTATTATAATATGTGAAACAATACTAATGTTGTACGTTAGAATTAGGTTATTGCCGAAGAATGCCATTTCGATAGTAATCCGAGGGTAAAGTGGAGACTATTGCGCTTCGAAATTTCGTCCGGTCAATCTCCTCCCCGCTTATCTCCGCCTAAGAATACTCACTCCTTTTCCTCTAAAAATTTCAGTGGTGATTAAACGTTAAATCGATTCTCCATCTTCTTTAATACTCTGGCCTATTTTTCTTGTTTGTTAAATGACCTCGTTAGTGTACATTGCCTCTACCAAACTCGAGTTGTGATGTTGCAATCATGTAGAGGCCGCCTTCACACGATGAGGGACTACCTTCAAGAAGATAGAGACTGCTCATGAGGGTGCGGAGCAGAGCAATATTCAAACTACCAGAGCAGTAGTCCATATACTGAGTTAGTGAGCCTGTTGCAGGCACATCGGTACGCTCAAAGTATAACTTCCTCGAAAATCCTCATATTTACTCACGGTAAAAGTTTGATGCAAAGAGGTAAGATTGTGGAGTACAAACTAATGACGAATCAACTCATCCATACTGTGAGAGAGATGCTGAATTCGATGCTGTATGACTTGAAGGAGGATTGTATGGTATGAGTGGAAGGTCATTCCGGAATTGAAGGGAATGAAGTTGCGGGTACACTCGCAAAACAGACAGCACTGGTATTCTGCCACACCTATACAGTTGGTGTAAAATACGAATGCTAGGTACGCCAACGCTCCTCCTTCCTATCAACAGGCTTCTCCTATAGGTTTAGCAAACGGAAAGTTCCACGACCGCCATGGCCCAAAACATTTATCCTCTCTAAAGAATCCGTCAAAACCATCTGTTTGCTCAGAGTCATTCATGCGAAGAGCGGTGAAACGAAATTCTAATGGGACCCGACAATGTGAAAGATGCCACGCTATGGTAGAAGATGAATACCTACATCACATAATTTTGACTTGTCTGGAGAAATATGTATGTTCGTAAGGAGAAGACGTATGTTTGACGAGGCCATGTATGTCATCCCTTCAATCTTCAATACCTACATCGAGTATCAGTGGAAGCCTTTAATTCGATAAATATATGAAGAAACAGATCATTTATTAAAATTTTAATTTTGACGTATTTTGATTAGTTTTGAATTTTGAGAAGCACATAATTGATATTCTTGTGGATGTATGAGCAATCAATGCCACATTGGTTTCGTCGAACGTTAAGCCAACTTAACTGATACGTCGTATGACGTATTAATACAATAGCAGAGATGACATACAAGGAGTAACAGTAACGCAGACGCAACCAATGGGAGGCAATTGACGAAATCCGTATGGGCCAATGTCGGCTCACGCAAAATTCAGCCTACCGTGTCAATTTATACATGAAAATACTACATACACATTAAATTAGGCCTTCCTTATCCTTTAAAACGGTTCCAATCAACCAATATATATGTAGATACTTGAATCTGTTGTTTGTACTCGTCGAATGATATGAGAAATTGATAACAACCGGACTGCCATGTGGGTGTAATTTGTTTTCATCAGTCTGAATGAACTTATCAGTCACACACTAACGTGAATAGCTCATCTTTTGTCTGAATAAATCGACCTTTCTCCGCCCATTACAATAATAGTTCGAGCAAATGAGCCGCTAATGGTGTTGTCGCCTTGGAAAAACATTCTCCTAATGCACTGCCCGCCACCCGTTTAGATGAATATCTGACGACGTCGGTACTTGATTCAAGTATACATTATTTCCATACATCAACACATGTTAGTGATAAAATATACATATAATCTGTCATTCGGAGATCATAAAGGCCACTTCCTTCTTAGGTACGGATTTGAAGGCTCGTATTGTGGCTGATAAACGCCGTAATTTGACGATTTTAGAGAAGAAAAATCCCATAACACCTTCTGTGATAGAGAACAAACATGATATTAGCAACCTTGAATAATTTCATAATTTTCAAATTGAAATCGACCGAGAATGGCTTTCATGTTGAGGAACTTGGAATCCAAAACCCAGAAACCAAATTTCGTAATTTTAGCTCAACGCTAACTGGGCAAAGAGCCGCGGACGGCGGACGGCGTACGGCGTACGGGGGACGGCGCACAGTGGGGCATCAGGGGAAAAAACTCAATTTCCGAATGTTGGAGATTATTAGCGGGAGTCATGGAATATTATAGTAAACAACCTGTAGAATCAAGATATTGTCTTAGTTTTATTGATAAAAATTGTCTTATACTTGAAATTTTGATGTAAATTGGAAATTTTAACAGATTTGCGGTATTTGTAGGTAGTTTTTCGAACAACGTAACACATCTATAAATTTTTTTAGCTTTTCTTTCAGTGATTACAGTGATTAAAAATACATCCAATGAAGGAATAAAAGCACTGTTTTGAACGACAGTACGTACAGAAAGCGTGTTCGATTGAAAACGTACTATTTTTCATGGTTTGCTATGCGTTTTGTGAATTTCAAAAGGGAGCTCCGTTTAGCTCCACCGCGGCTGATGAATTTTTCGAACCTATACACATCAGAGAAACACCAGTACAAATTTCAGCTGCGTCGATTTGCGACTTTGGCTTCCAGACTCATTTTATCCATAACAAACACGAGGGACGAGTTCATGAAGTGAGGTTGTTCAAACACGATGTGTTGTTTACTCCGTGGGTTAAGGTTTACTACCGTATTATTTTATCGATGGAGACTTTGAGAATATGCATGTCAGTCTCCATTTGTCAGCACAAGCCTTTATTCCGAGATGGAAGAATTAAAATTAAGAGATAGTGATTTGTGCGAGGTATTGTTCAGCAATGGCAACATCGAAGATTATTTACATTCAACATTTTCCTATTTGAATGACTGCCACCTCTCCTTTATTAGCTCGAAATTAAAAAAACGGTTTGTAGGTCATTTCAGGGATACTGTTGAGCTTGCAGTCACCAAATACGCGTGGTACTATCTTCCAGCTACCGTCCATAAAATTCTTTTTCATGGAGCAGAAATGATAGAACAAGCTGCATTCCCCATGGACGTTCTATCGGAGGAAGGAATAAAGAAGGAATAAAGAGCATCATGGTTTCATCTGACCCTGTTATTACTCATTTGAGGCCAAATTTGAAGAAGAAAAAAACTTGATTTAAGCTCTGCAGCATTAAATTTGTTGCGAGATGATGATAACTGAGTTTATTGATTATTTGTTAAACAACATCTCTGAATCTAAAATTTTTCTTTCGGTTATTTTTCTTTTTTTACCTATGGTAACGTTGATAGGCGATTATGTAGTCTATTTGTTATTAAGTTTTTATCATTTAACAATAAATTAACTTTTTATCATTTCAAAAAAGCAATAAAATTGTGTTTTGATAACTAAAAATGTGTTTTTTTACCAATATATTTGTTGTGCTACGTTTTTAAGCTCAACGACTTGAAAACCACAAGTTTTGACGCTTCAAAAAGTCATTTTTTTAGCTGCTCAGGGTTTTTTCCCATTTGGCCCCACTGTGCGGCGTACGGCGGACGGACGGATTTTTTTTAATTCGATTTTCTGAATCTACGTGTCTTGAAACGTAAACCAACAAATTTTGAGGGGGGGTTAAAAACTTTTTTCCTTTGGCCGATTCCAATGGTTCATTATCGAAGATAATAAACCAAAATTGCATGCGGGTTTTTGCGTTCAAAATGTTCAATTTGTTTCATTAGATAAATGACGTCAGCCAATTGGCAAATGTGGAAGATAGATGTTTGCCTTTTTTCGAAAATGCATATCATTGGTACCTAATGGTACAATGGTAAAAATCATAACATAATGGGGAATATGTGACGTGTGAGCTGTAAGTACAGAGATCTGGTTAGATGTTTTCCTGTTTCAAGAATAGGCTGTGTCCATAAAAATCTGGTTTTGAGGAAGAAGAAGACGAGGGCCTTGAGGCCAATAAGAAATGTTTTCAGAAATGTTTTTGTCATTTAAATTGGATGAAGTCATATTTTGTTGTAATTACTTACATTTTGGAGACATTTTAGATTTTCACGATGTCACAATCATCCAGACCTCGTCTCATGGAAAACGTTTAAAATCCCGGGATGGATTCAGACTGTATTAATGTGGGTTTGAAAGAAATTACCTTTTTTAAGAATCGTATTGAAAACAAAATAACAAGCTGTCTCAACGAAAGCAAAAATAAATCGAGTTCCTCCAGTGCGTCATTTGATATGCGTGTGACGCCCCCGATCTCCAGGAGATTGTCGACCTTTTTGCTTGCACCTTGCGCGACCAAATTATTAACCGGTCGTTGAACAACCAGGAAGCGGTTGAATCGTCTCGAATCACAAGTTTCAGCGGTATGGGCGTAAATAGTAACTGACCAACGGCGCGTACTTCCATTGTTACTTGTTCCCTTCATTGACAGATTGTTGCACGCGAGGCTCGCCTTCACTACTACAGCCCCTTCAAGGTAGGGGACCTGATGTTTTCATTATGACAGCCAAATGATGTTTGGGATCAAGTTAGGCTATCAAAAGTCAATCGGTGAGGTTAATCGAAATCCCCAATGTTTCCGATATTGGGATGCCGGGGCGGGGAAACCGTACAGTACGAAATTATAGAATATTACTATACATTGTAAGGGCTCTTATAAAAGTCTTAACTGATTTTTGTACTGGAGTAGTTGCATGTGGCATTTTTATCTTTTTACGGACGTGAATCTGGATTAACGACGGTCCGGATTATTGACGTTTTAATGTACTTGAGGAACGTTGATATCCATATCATATATCTTATTCGCAGATAAAAAATGACGGAAAACTATATTGATGAGATCATCGTGATACAGTGACGTTACTGTATGATTTTGTGGAGTGGATTGATTTCTTCATATCATACAATACAAAAGTTGTTTAGCTGAATGGTAAAACTGCACAATGTTTTAAAAGTTTAATTCATTATTTTAGAATGCAAAATGTTGAAAATTCCGCCTTGATCGGACAAGGCTAGAGATCGAGGGTGGAGTGACGCACTTTTGTGTAATCCTTCGCGGGATATCGGTTCTAATGAGGAAAGGGCCAGAGAATGTCTTACGTAGCGAGTTTGGAATCGAAGGCATTCTCGCTTGAAGACCTCCATGCGCAAGGTCGGGGTGATATCGGTGGGAAATCGCGGATAATCAGGTGAGAGGCGATTGTCGCCGCTGCGATCGCTCGTGACGTCCCACAGTAGGACGAAACGTGAATCTAAATTCTCTAAATTTGTCCACGAACGCATATTTCATTCACAGAAACGTTAATTCAATCTTCTCTTTCTGGACTGCCCTTCACACAGAACCTTATGGAACCTGGAAACTAAGTTTGTATCGTAGTCTGTTGATTATTATCAACATATTTCAATGAAATGTTGATTCCGGAAGTGAGGTGACAGAATTATGAAATGTTTGAGGTAGGAAAATCGTCATGCGGCAAAATTCTGAAACGATGGAAATTCTGCAAGAACATTTGTCAGAGAAGCGAATGTCACCTCGAATATTACTGGTATTGACCGAAGAGAACTATTCGCGTACTATCTTCAGGATATCACGTCTATCCCCTTACTTTCCAAAAGTTCGTCGATGAAACAGCCGAGTTGTACATCAATATATACAGCTGGTACTACATGCCAGTGACGGTACATAAGGTCCTGATTCACGGCCCTGCGATGGTTCAAAATTTCATCATAATCTGGCAACTTTCCGAAGACGTGCATGGGTTGCGCCACAAGGAGATGACGAAATTACGGGAGGCATTTTCCAGGAAAACGAATCGAACAGAAACTAACTAGGACATCATGAATCGCTTGGTGGTGACATATGATACCCTCTCTTCTGCTTTCCCTCTCGTTATGCACTATCCTGATTCTGATGATGAATGAACAGAAAACAGAAGATAATATAGATGAGGAATGAAGTGGATTCAGAGAACTATCTGCTTGAGTGGCCATATCATAATGTAACTGTACATAAATCAACAACCAATGTAGGTAGGTACCTATATAAATGAAGCAAGTCCCGAAAACCGCACGTTTCTATTCAAAGTAAACCCTTACCTCTTTACAAAACAGGTTTTTATTCTGAGCAATATTATAGGTATTCTTGGCTTATGAGTGCACGTCTTGGAATAGCTTCATTTTGACAAGTTAAAACCATTTACTAGGCTTACTAATTACCTCTAATGGCCATACGGATAATAAATTCAACTGTCATTTCTTTTCCACAATTTTGAACTTTTAGATTCACGTTTCGTCCCACTGTGCGTCGGTTGAGTGAGCAGTGGAGGACCGAGGGGTGAGAGGCAAACAATACAGGAATGAACCGAAAGATTTAAGAGGTGACGTTAAGAGAAGGAAACGCGGTGGATAAAAATACAATGACGTCAATGCCGCGTGCACAGGCATCTCATAATCGATACACACGTCTCACACATATCTTCTGGTCGTACAATTAATGATTTCATAGATCACTGAAATGTACGATCGGAATGTGATGGAATAAGAAGGCGCGTTGACATCACTGGTTTACTTCATGAACATGTTTTTGACGATACAGGACTTGCATCTTACAGGACTCGATACTTCGATACTAGCTAAAACCGTATGGCTTGGGTGCTTGGGTACTCGCTTCCACTAGAATAGAAACAGTCATGCAGCATGGCTGTAAGAGCGAATTTTCGAAGACATAACTGGTTTTATGCAAAATGTCTCTATTGTAGAATATCTCAAGTATCAACCACGTTTCTTCATCTTTAAAGTGCTCGAGTTTGAGAACGGAATAACATAACGCAATTCTGATTTTCCATCGTGTCCAGCATAAAGAAACCTTTAAAATGACGGGTCACTTGTCAGACTGTTTCATTTTGGGAATTAATGCATAATCCCCTTAAACACCACAACCCCCGTCAGCTTATAGGTTTTTCAACGCTGAACAATGGTGAAGTTAGAATTGCAATCACTCATTCCGTTATCAGATTAGAGCAGACAAACCATGAAGAACATTTCAAGTAACAACAACGTTTCTTCATCTTCAAAGTGCTCCAGTTTGAGAACGGAATGAGATATAGCAATTCTGATTTCACCATTGCGTTCCGCGTGAAGAAACCTTTAAAATGATGGGTCTCTTGACAGACTGTTTCATTTAGGGAATTTATGGGTAACATCCCCCCCCCCCCTAAAATCTCCAAAACCCCCCTTATAGTGGCCCGATTCTGCCCATCTACGACCTTAGCCTTTCGATTGCCAAGACGGATTTTTTGTGCAAATTTGAACTTTTTATTTCAGTTCTATCGAGAGTTATCGTCCTGAAGTTATAGGTGTCTTTTTAGGTACATATAATTTTAGGTGTCTTTTGGCAGTGGATTTCGGATGGTCTGAGACGGATTTTGGTATAAACATTTTTCGGAAATTTGAGTTTTAAACATTCTGGCACCAAGAACAATAGCTTCATTTTCTTTGAAAATTCGCTGTAAGAGCAAATCTCGTCGATAATTTAACGTAAATACCAAAGGTTGAGTCCCACCCAGGAGCAAATACCAAATCGCCGCCTACCCCATCAAATTGGTCATATATTTTTTCAAGTAGTTCCGTATATTAGGGAAAGATGCATTACTTCGATACGAAGACGATGTGGCCAACTACCAGCTTTGAGCGGAGTTTCGGAATAACACCCAATTACAGACACTTGTAGACACTGCAGAACTCAAAGGCGTATTACGAGTTGCCCTTGAAAAAACTGTACGGTCTGTTCGGTACAAATCTCCTAGAAGAAAGTAAAAAAAAAAAAACAAGCAACAGCAGCATTCCGAGCTCTGGCCGAGTAATGATGTTTTTGTTGCGAGGGAGATGCCCAAGATAAGTCCCACGCCACAACAATAGCCCGCAGCCCTCGGGTACCGTTCGGATATTCTGCGGATCTCATCATCTCTTTTGTTTCTCATCTCTACGCTTTTTTTCCCCGTACGCGATCTCTTTATTTCATCCTCGCCCACCGAAAAAGACGAATGCGTCGAGGCGCTCCAAACGCGTTTGAGACCCTCTGGAATTTCTCGTCTTGTACAAATAAGTCATAAGGAGTATTTCCTGGTTGTAACTGGTCATCGGTAGAGTCACTAGACAAAGACTATCGCAATTAGGAAAACATCCATAGTCATGAAGCATGACTATAAGAGCAAATTTTCGAAGAAACAACTCGTTTAATGTAAAATGACTCAATTTTACTGTTTTTATAATAAATGTTGTCTCGATTTTTTTGCAGAGTAACACCACATTTATGAATTTTTCAATGCTGAACACAATGGTGAAGTCATAATTGCGATATCTCATTCCGTTCTCAAACTGGAGCACTTTGAAGATGAAGAAACGTAGTTGTTACTTCAGATGCTCTTCACGTTTCATCTGCTCCCAGTAGTTAGAGGAATTTATCTTGCAAAATTGTGGTGTTAAAGATTTCATTGTTTTAATTGGTCTATTTGGGACCCAATCACATGAATTCAGAATTTGCACACATTTCGAACGGCAATTCTTTGGTAGCCAAAAAACTGTTGGTAGGATACAAAACAAAAGTTGATAAAATTCCGCGTCGATTGAAAAAGTCAGAAATCGGCCGAATAGAAAATGTTTTACGAATTGATCAAATAATGGGGAGTTTTACCAATTTTTGCAAAAGCTGTCACTACACGATTTTCAATGTGCTGTACTGCTACAACATCAAACCCAATAGCCAACACCAGGCCCTAAAATTTGGAGAGTTATCAATTGGAGTGTTCAAAAATCATCAACATTTTGCTGAAAGAATGAGAAATCGAAATTCTGACTTCACCATCGTGTTAAGCGTTGAAAAATCTATAAACTGATTTTGGGTCTGACGTGTTGAAATTTAGAGGCTAAATTTTGTGACTTTTTAGTTGTTTGAGTTATTAGCGACAAGGACAACCTACTTATTAATTATATTGACTGTAATAATTTATTTAGAAAATAAAATTGAGTCTCAATAAACACTCATTGAATCACAGCGTTCAGCGGGTACACAGCAAAGGAAACCTCACGTTCAAGTTGAGGTCAGGATAGACACGACCATCCCATTATACGAGATGAGATAAAACTATGTAAATCTTGTTGAGGATTCGTGAAGCGCATAATTATTGGACATTGTGTAATCCGCTATAAAAACTTGCCGGGTCGCAGGCATTAGTGTGGGAACGGTGAGGATGCATCCATCTGTCGGTAAGTGGGTGTGTCGCGTGGCCGTGAATCTCAAGTTGTATTAGCGGGTGATATGCAGATTTATGCATCTAATCGTACATGTATGAACTCGTATGTCGCCAGGCCATAATTCAACATCATGGAGACTGGACATTGTCACGACATGGGATTGAACCAGCCCAAACTCAAATCAGGATTTTCGAACACGAGACGCACGATGTAGACGAGAAAAGGCGAATGTGCAGTCGAATCAGCGTGAACGCGAATGCAGAACATGCGCAAACCTGCTTGTTATGTTGTTGAATATTAACAGTTGATTCCACGAAAATATCTCTGCGTATTTGCAAGCAATGCATTATGAGATATACCAGTGCCCAATTACCCCTCTGGGTTATCTGGTTTGGACATGCACAGTAAATAGTTGAACTTTGTTGAAGTTTGTACCTACATAGTTCATAAATGGTTCAAAAATTTAAAAAAATAAACTCGATCTAAATATGAAATAAAAAACATACGTTTGATGGAAATTTTTCGAGATATGAAATTTTCCCTAGGGGATATGAAAAGTTTCGAGGATCATTGTGGGCTTGGTCGGAACCAGTAACAAACATTTACGGACGGCGTACGGCATACGGACGGATTTATTTTTTTATTCAATTTTCTGTATCTACGTATCTTGAAACGTAAACCAACGAATTTTGAGGGGGGGGGGGGGGGGGTTAAAAATGTTTTTATTTGGTCGATTCCAATGGTTCATTATTGAAGATAATAAACCAAAAGTGACCTATTCAGAAAGAGTTTTACCGTTATGGTAAAATCTGTACTGCTTTCTCAGCAGGATTACTCTGCTTGGTGTCCCCGGTAGTGACATGTATGGAAAATGGATCTAACTATCATGAGATGACGTGGTGTGCGAATTTTTGGATAAACCAGATAACCAGATCACTGATACTGATCATTCCGGGGAATTTCCCAAAAATGTATGTGATTTGTAAAAAACAAGAGCTCGTTTTACAATCATTTTCAACATCCACAATTACTGGACATTGATACCAATAATTGACTGATGATTCTGTGGTGAATGCCCAACCCAGTATGAAAAGGTACATGGATAGGTTCGTAAATATATGTAGGCAATGTTCTTGCTACCTGCATTACAGGATGAACAAAGCTGCATGCATCTTTTCATTTATTTATTACAATATTTTCAATTTAAAAATTCTCGAGTTTCTAGTTGAGCTGATGGTCATCACAAGACCTCAATGAGAAATGCTTGTTTGCTCGCATTTCGTTCATGTCCCATATACTCGAGTATGAATTCCTTAAGATAAGGCATCTCTAGTCCTCCTGAATTAATATGATGTAAGATCCAACTGGAGTCCATTCCAGTTGAAATTGTATTCATATTTGTCTCAAAATTGTATTCATATTTGATTTCATCTCACTCAAAATCCACCCAAATATTGAAAACACGAGATGAGTGTGAAACCATTGGATTCATTGAAAATTAAATCATTGACTATATTTGATTTGGCTCTAGTCAATTAATTGATTACTTGTGAGAATGAGTATGTTAACATTTTTGTTTGGGCGGGAAATCAAGGACGAACTTATTTTCTCATCTTGATTCCTCATTATTTCATATCATACAACAGCAGTAAGTGAGTTATTTGTATTCCACTAAGGGGAATTATCAGCTCCGTTCCGTTGAAATTATATTATAATAACTAGATTTTTAAATTTGTTCGGCAACAGAAACTAACGAGGCCAATTACCATGTAATTAGTTACATCACGATGTAATCTAATCGATGCATCATCACCTGACGAGCCATTTAAAATGATATGTTCTACAGGTAATGTTGTGAAGAATTTCCTAATGAGCGAATTTTGGGAGATACCGCCAAAGTAGGTACTTCTCAATACTAGAATTTATTTGAATACTCGAACATAGTCACATTTTGTGTTTCAGGGCAACTTGTTTCTTGTCGTCTTCAAATATATTGAAATTGTTACCTTTCTATCAATAATGGATTGAACATATTAAAATTGGACGTTTTGTGGTTGGTTTTTTTATTTATATTTTTGATACACAATGCAAATTTGAAAAACGGAATATTGTTTTTTTTTTTTAATCAAATTTTATTTGGCTTTGTTAGGAGTACATACAGCCATGCACACTGAATCGTCACATTATGGTCACGTGGATAAATCTAAAATCAAAATGCCTTCGTATAAAATATTGTTATGTTTATTTTTGTAGACATTTACGAATATTAAAACCCGTTCATGTGGCTTCGTGGGGGTTGCGAGTTGATGATGGTTTTTTAGAATAGGTATTTTATAAAAATAATTTTCATAAAATCAATTATTGATATGAAAAATTGGAGAGAAATTAAAGAAAATGTCTCGTAAAAATGTGATTAGTTACCCCCGATTCGGTATCCTGTGGATCAAGTCCTTGCGCATATTTCACTGAACAGCACTAACATCATTTGGGTGGTACATTGAGAGCAACATTACCACCACAGTAAATTATAATGAGGCATAAAATGAGAATCAACTTACTGCAGAGGCTGCTAGCAGGAAGTCTCACAGTAAACTAAACTGAATGAGGAGATCGGCACCCCAATACTAGTTAGTGGCGCCCCACCTCCCTCGCTGAGGGGTCGACAAGAGGGGTCGTCACCCCACCCTCGACCAGGACGACCAAGTGGTTTGGGAAGGCTTCAAGTCCAAGGTCTGATCACCTCCTCTTCGTCGAGTTCCCAGTTGACCGTCGAGAGGGATGCGGATGTTGATGAGAGGATCAGACGGGGAGGGAGAGGATCACAGGTAGGGGAAGGAGCCGTCCTCCTCCGTCTCGTATCGTGGTCAGCAGCGTCTACCCTAGTCCTAGGTCAACCGAGTATCTTCGAGTATCTCGCCTTATCACCTGTTCTGTAAAAAACTGCTCGACAAGTGGTGTGACGATTCAACAACAATAAACCATGAACTCGGCTTATTGGAAACCTAGTTCAACGTAACCGATGGATTGATCTCAGTTCGAAATGTTTTGGGTTTCACCAAGTTGAACGAGGTTCTAGGATTGGCGTTCACAGTGAACTAAGATCAACGAAAACCAAGTTCGAGCAGCTATTAATCCGCGGTTTGAACTCTGATTGTGAAGGCAGGGGTCTATACCTTTTGATTATTCGTTAGTTCGATGATTCCATAAGGTGATATTGCGGGTGTCCGCAGTTTTGATGAAGGCGGGAACGAGAAGCCCAGCTTTCCGTTTCTGTTTTTCCGGTTAGTAGCTACGTATTCGTTTTCGGCTCCAGTTGTTTCGGTGTGTTGTGTTGTACTCGTAATGGAATCAAAGTGAAAGATAGAACCGATCTTCACTGCTGATGAGCGCAAACTGCTCGCTTCGAATTGAAAATCGAAGAAGAAAATTCAACAGAAGCACCGCTCAGTTGAAAGAAAAGTTGAAAGGTAGTGAAGGTAACCTAGATTCCGGTGTTGACGAAAACTAATTATCGATCTAGTTCATATTTTTTTTTTTTATAATAAAGTTGTTTAATAGATTGAATAACGTTGCTTCATTTCATCACCACCACATAACTTTATTCGGGCATTATGAAAATGCATGACGCAAAGTATTTCATTACTGATTTAAATACTTGAAAACGGAATGTAACGTAAGAAGTTAGGTTTTTGCTTTGAGCATGAGAGAAAGATAAAATAAAGTTATATTTGTAATTTTCGAGGTCTTGAAAAAAGGCTGAAGTTTGGTTTTCTCATGAACCTAATTGCAATTTTGCAGACTATTATTCATTGAATTAGAATATTAAAATTAAGACAACACCCCTTATATTTGAATCAATCACATAAATTTATTGATTGGTCATTCGACCAACGTAATTATCAATTAGCTGTTGCCTCGCTGCATTGTCTTGAGCCCGAGACATTGTTGAATGGATAAGCGCGAGGGAAGAGTGAAGTTGAACCGAGTTCATCCCTGGTTACCAGCCGAAATCGAGCGTTCAATGCTGAACTCCCGGTTATCTGAGTTCAGGGTTGAACGCCCGTGGTGAAACCCAACTTATACAGATCTATACGCCCATTTCCATCGAGCTGCAGTCCGAGAATGGCAAGAAGAATTCGAGAACTATCCATCAGGACGAGATTACGTTGCCGGGTTTCCAAAAATCTCTACAAGACCCTGGCATAAGCTCGAAACACGAAATTTACGCGCCTATTACAAGACAATTGGGAGAATCCGAACGAACCACTGTATAACACGGAGCTACCTGTTGAAAATCCGAGTACTCGACAACGAGCAAGACACCCTGTGCCGCTACTGCGAGCAAGTAGAAGAAACATTGCAGCATATCGTAATGGAGTGTATAGTGTTGGACGGTGAAAGACAATTATTTTTTAATAGCATAAGCGAAGAACTACATCACCCTTTCAATATGAGAACAATAATAGAAAAAGGAAGTGAAAAGATCCATAAAGAATTGTATTTATTTTTTTGTCCAATTAATTTTCGCGCCTGAAGCAATTATTTTGTTCACTTTTGGTATGTAACTTATAACAATTACAATGTAAAATATGGCTGAAAGGAAATAAAACCGATGCCAAGAAAAAAAAAAAAAACCCCAACCTGACGGACAATCTCCGCTCACGAATTGAATCGCGATTAGAACCGAGATCATCTCCTTCGTTTACGTTGGTGAAACCGGCCCTTAGAGTCTGTGGTACATCGATGAAGAAAGATGATTTTTCCTCCTGAAACATCGATGTCCAAAAAACGTTGGAGAACGTTGGAAAAACGTTGGAGCTTTTCCTCCTGAAACATCGATGTGTTTTAAGAAAATAAAACAACTTGAAATAATTTCGTTAGGTACGTTCTTTCAATTGATTCAAATTTCAATGAAATGGGGTCTGCACATGATTTTTGTTTAGCATTTTTGTTGATGGAGAATCGCTTCAAAAACGTGAAAATGGGAACCAATCGTCGAAATTAGTTTACCCTTATTTTTTATGGATTGAGAAACATAATCATGTTCATAAGAAGCGCGCAATGGCGTCAGAAATGGTTGGGGCCCAATTAAATCAATGCTACTGTGAAATTTTTTTGACACGGAACAAGTCGATACCTCTGCGCAAAAAGGGCGAATCTGCAATCGAGCACTGTGTTTCTAAAACCTCAAACGGCGTCGCTAGTTATTATAACCTCTTTCAGTTTTGTCTACTTTCAGTGGGTACCTACACTATCTTACTACGAATTCCTCAAAAGTTATAATAACTAGCGACGCCGTTTGGGGTTTTAGAAACACAGTGCTCGATTGCAGATTCGCCCTTTTTGCGCAGAGGTATCGAAGTATTTACGTGCAATGGCAACTGAAATAGCATAACGAATCGGTTTTTGGATCTTGAAATTTTTTGTGGTGCTGTCAGTGGCGGCTACTGATAGGAGCATAGAAGCATGTGTACCCCCAGCCATTAGAGGTCGGATCGAAGAACTGAAGGAAGAAGCCTGGTCCGATCTCGGCCCAATTCACCACTGCCGGTGCTTCAGACCTGGTCGTTTTCGTCCAAAAGTCAGTAATGTCGGACTTACGCCCATGTACCCACGAATTTCTTGCGGAGGTTATTGAAATCTATAAAAGTTGAAGATATGTGATGTTGTGCGATTATAATAATCAATGACGGCTAAATATGAAGAGATTATTTGTGTATATAAAAGACATCTAGTGATGAAGTTGTGTATGTAAAAGACACCAGCATGGTGTCAAACAGTAGGTCGAACTGAAGATGCATAGGAACATCTGACATTTGGGTTTCACATATAAAGTAGGATTTTATAGAACAGCTGACTGGTATCTGGGGAAATTCGGTTATATCTTGCAGCCCTGAGCAGAGATGTGAGATATGATATTTGTCCATGAAATCAAGGAGTGGAAGGTGGAAACCGACGTTTCAGGTATTTCTATTGAGTAGTATTATATACCTAACATTGCCGATGCCCAGGTCTACTGGCGCCTAGTCAACACAACACAACAGTCTCTCAGGCATGTGCTGCAAGCTGACGTAAAAAAGCTGTAAGCAATCCCTGGCAAGTTTCCTCGTAATCCGCGTCGCACTCAATTTTTTTTTGCCTCGTCGAGAATCCACGAATTCGACGTCCGATTCGAGCTAAGGTAAGATCTGAATCTCTAGTTGAATCAGTAGTGGGCTCAGTTATCGCACAAGTGCACAACATAATCGGTTACATACCTAATAATAACATCGATATAGGAGACACGAATATGGAAATCCATTTGACTCATCAAACGTTCCATAATGTGGTCATTAACGTCTGGTAGCCTCATTCGAGCGATCTCAGTCCGATACACAAGTTCCCATCGTTTCCTTAGGCAAATTGGGGATTGTGACTAATACGGGCATTCTGAAACGATACCTATTGATGTAGGGATCGTATTGTTCGGTTTAATGACTGTTAAATTAAATTTTAAAACCCTGGTGTGGGATTGGAACCTCTGTGTACATTGTGCCCCAAAGTTAGTACTTTGATTGCAATCACAATTTGATGTTTCTCGTTTGAAGGTACCTACATAAAAATTGAAATTCGATTCCACAATAATCCACCCATTCGCAGTCATGGTCACCAGGTGGAATCAAAGTAGAGTATGAAATTCAGCAATTGGGGTTTGGTTAGGGCTCAGAATGATTTGAGGAACTACTCATTACCCACCAAAAATGAAAAAGGGCTTGCAAATGTCATAATCGTAGATAATACATGTCAATACAGTGGGACATATATATATTTAAAAATCCACAGTCATGTATAACTGGTTTTATGTACAATTTTTCTATTGAAGAACATCTCAAGTTACAACCGGGTCATTCCGGGTCAACCGGGTCTCTTATAATTTTACCATTTGGCTTTTCTGCGCCCTGCAAGTTAGGGGAAAAAATAAAGGACTTTTTGAATAAAATTTCACCTGGAATGTTACTTATAGATGTTCAGAATAACAAATTTGAGCATCAGTTGTCAGTTTTTCCAGTATTACTTTCTTTTTATCAATTTTAAATTTTATCTTGTCATTTCTTTCTTTATGATTCAGTCTGTATCTTGCTTCACGTTCCGGATCTACTTTTTGTTCTCTCTGTACCGCCGCTGTCTTTCAGCAGCTGTCAATGCCTATTCACAAAAAAAAAGAAAAAAAAAATTAAAAAATATCAGTCATGCAGCATGAATATAAGAGCGAATTTTGTAGTTGAAACATCTATGAGCTGAGGGGGGTTTGGGGAGTTTGGGGGCGGGAGGGGGATCACCCATAAATTCCCAAAATGAAACAGTCTGACAAGCGTAGAATCTTATTCCGTTCTCAAACTGGATCACTTTGAACATGTCTGTACAACAGAATATTACATAAACAACATCTACCAAAGCAGAACCAACTAGGACTTGTGTGAACAGGTTGAAACCTTTTTGGGAATGTCTGGACAATCCCCAGACCACTCAAAACAAACTCCATTCGAAAAAATTATAGGCTCTGGAGCTTTCATACTATTTGCGACATGTACCAGTGGAAATGGCTAATTGTTCAAACCTTCCAACATCTGTAATAAATGTCAGTTCTTAGCATTTCGACATTCTCTATACAAGCCTCTTTATTGGCCGGACATATTGCACATAACTCTAGGGTTAAATTGGTTTATGGAGTTGATATGGTACGTGGTTTGTTGAAATTGTGTTTACCTGAGGTACTGAAAATGCTGATTGTATACATGAATACAAAATCTGTTAACACACGTCTCGTATCAGTTACGATAATTGTTCTTAAAATCTATTAGAGATCGGCGTAATGTTTAATGTACAAATATCGTTCAAATTTAGACCACTGCAAACCACATTAAGGAACCCCATAATCCCCATGATTTATTGTTGGTACTTTCAATGAGGAAATCAAGTTTCAAATAAAAGAGAAACGACATTGCAGAACGTAAATTCGATATCTCACACTGCTGTCGGAACGTATGTGATGTGTCCGTGATTGTGCTCAATCAACATGATAGTGTATTATCTGTAAATTCTAGTCACGGTTCATTTAATTCGGGGGTAAATAGAATAGGAAGGGTAATGACGCGGCACATAATTCGTGGTGAATACTGCTTGGCCACGTCTACGAAGGGCTTCCGCTTCCTCGACAGATTCAAGGAATCACAGGGCACCCGAGTTCACGGCCGGTACCGCGCGGACCGTTCACTCATGTTGGCCAGGTTTCATTTGTATTTGTTTGCGTGAACCGTCAACGTAGAACGGTTCACATAATTCTACCGGTCCAGTCAGGAAAAAACTCTGCAAATTCTTGACACAACGGTTATTATCTTCTCTGAGCAGATCACCCTAATCCAATTAACGAACTGTTAGATGAAACTCTAGCTCATCATCCAAATTAAATTTAAAATACCATACGAATTTCTTTCATATCATACCATACTGTACTATACCAAATCATACATACAATAATATACCATGTCATACAAACCGAGTGAATATAGCATTGTCATCCAGTTCTGACCCATTTTTAAAATTTCAAGTCAATAGCTTATTATTACAAAATTATTACAAAATTATTTAAACAATTTTACAGATGAGAAACCGAATGAATATTGCAATGTGGTCAATCCCCGACTCTCGGTTAAAATTTCCAGTCTGTAGTTTACCGGGAAGATGAAAACAAAGTAGTTGCTGTAGTTGAGCGTCTGGGGGGTTGACCGACCTAACGGCCGTTTTAGACGCGGAGTTTAGTGTTTATCCTAAACCTTTGCGCGCTCACTGTGAACGAACGGCTGGTCGTACCGAAATCCAATTGGTCTTAAAAAATTCGTAATTTTTCAGGTCATTCAAAAGTGAACTAAACATTACACCGTTTCATGAGAATTTTCAGAGATATGACATTGTCGAAATTTCAAAGTTCGTTTTGAACCCCTTCCCCTTGACCTAGGGTTATGAAAAGCTTCGAGGATTATTGTGGGGCTGGTCCAAACCCAGAAACCAAATTTCGTAATTGTAGCTCAACGCTAACTGGGCAAAGAGCCGCGGACGGCGGGGGGTTAAAATTTTTTTTTCTTTGGGCGATTCCAATGGTTGATTATTGAAGATAATAAACCAAAAAGACACGACAGGTATAAGAATAATAAACATGAATTGTAGGTATAGTCATCCCTCGATGGTATGGCTCGACCCGGAATGTTTTCGAAATATTTCCGAACCCTACAGAGGGCAAGCCCCTCAAAACTCAGGATGAATAGTAATAATCCACAGTCATGCAGCATGGCTATAAGAGCGAATTTTCAAACTGGTTTGATGTCAAATGTATCCATTTCACTGGTTTTATAACAAATTTCTCATTCCGTTATCAGATTAGAGCAGATGAACCGTGAAGAACATTTAAAGTAACAACCACGTTTCTTAATCTTCAAAGTGCTCTAGTTTGAGAACTGAATGAGATATCGCAATTCTGACTTCACCGATTCTGCACATCTACGAACTTAGCCTTTCGATTGCCAATCCCAACAACGGTTAGTTTCGCTAGTAGTAGGAGTACAACTTGATAGGCGTACTCCACTATTCGGAGGGATGATACTTTTACACCAGTATTCTACCAATGAGCCCCCTCGTCATGAATGTTGACGTTACAGAAGTTTGTTGCAATGCATCTCATAGCTCGAATATTTAATCACGTCCAGTATTTCCGCTTACAATCAGAACGTCAAGGAAGTTTACACGTCGGGACCATCAGATGTCGGGGGTATAACAGTTTTAAAATCACTATTTTTCACGTTTTTCATGTTGTTCATTTCTCGTCGTTCTCGTTCTTGGTGTTCATTGATTGACGGGGCTACAGCCCAGCAGACAAAACGGATCGAGCTGAAATTTTGCACACACGTTTTTTCCATCCAAGGGAGTGCCTTTTGTACATTTGGTCCCCTTGTCACCATCCCCCCCCCACAATTAGGGGGGAAAGAGTAATTTTTAGCAAATTCAAATGGTCATAACTTCTTCAAAATGGAAACTATTTCAGACTTTCTTTTTTAGTTGTATTTAGCTTATTGAACCATCAAGAGAATTTCGTGAGAAATAGTATCGAAACACTTAGCTAGATCCAAAAACACAGCCAGTGGCTTATCTCCAGTTTCAAGAACTTGGATTATTCGAGTCGTAAGCTATGGCATCTTGGGTCCTCCTACAAGAACGAAAACCAAACTGCCTCTCGTCTAACAATTTGTACTTTTCCAGGTACTCAATAAGCTGGGACTTGACACATTTTTCAAATATTTTTGAAATAACACCTAATAGCGATATAGGACGATAATTCCCTACCTCCTTCCGGTCTCCACTCTTAAAGAGAGGGAAAACGATTGCCAATTTTAGGTTATCCGGGAAAACACCAGTCGATAAGCTCATGTTAATTAAACTCATTAGGGGTTGCACAATGTTATTTTTATTTTTTTCAATAGTTTCTGTTTGGATTCCATCAAAGCCTGGACTGGACCCCCCTTTTAGAGATTCGATTGCTTTTAGTACGTCCTCCTCTCTACATTTTTTAAAAGAAAATGTTCTGGAATTAGTATTTGTTGGCAAACAACGGAACTGTTTCGGGGGGAGGGCATTCGCTAATTGTGGTCCTACTTCTATAAAATGCTTATTAAACATATTAGCGCATGTAGCGATCCGGCTACATGCGCTAATATGTTTAATAAGCATTTTATTATCATTGCTCTTAATCTCCTTAACTTCAGTGTCTGTCATCTGTTATTCAATAATTTCATTCAGTTCCCTCCATAACTTGGTTGTATTACCTTCCGTCTTTTCAATTTTGCTTTTAAAATAATTTTCCTTAGAGACTCTAACCAGCGATTTCATTTTTTTCTGGTAACTTGCAAAATACGATAATAAAGTGGTGTTAAATGGTTGTTTTTTCAGAGTTTTATATAATAGAGCTTTTGGTTTATTATCTCCGATTATAATGATCTTCAAAACTTTTCATAACCCTAGGTCAAGGGGAAGGAATGGAAATTCCAAAACTCGAAAAATTCAGATGGAACGGTGTATTTTTGTATTTCATATTTCATATATAGTACTTCTTATCCAGAGAAAAATTCTTGTAACAACGGTTTATTATCTTCTTTGTACAGATCACCCTCCTGTCTAGATTACTGAATGATGGATCATCCTTAAGTATAAATTATTAATATTTATTGTTGGTTATTAATAAATAGTTATGCTTCATTATTAATAATTATTATGAAATATTATTAATTCATTCGATATTTGAAAACCATGTGCTGTTTGAATCAGCTGGGCCAGTTTGAAAATGGACCCGACAGGCTGCCTTTCGATTCACTCTCATGTTGACGATTTTTGATCCGCTCCAACTTTGAGCTGTCATTGTGAACGAACGGCTGGTCGTACAAATCTGTGGATGGTCCTAAAAAATTCTAAAAAATAAACTCTATCTAAATATGAAATGAAAATTTTCCGTTACCTACGAGTACATCTGAATTTTTCAAGTTTTGAAATTTTTAAAATTTCAAAATTCGTTTTGAACGAACGGTTGGTCGTACAAAGCTGCGAATAATCTTAAATTTCTTCGGAATTTTTTATGATCGTCACCAATGACCACACCTGCCGCTGCCAGTTCTTAACAGTCAATTCATAGGGTTTTGTGAATATACCCTCAAAATGACTACTATATTCGGGCATTTCTGAAACTCAAATTCGGCCCTATGTACATATGGAACAATAGATGCTGTTTCTGAATCCCTAAATCTTCATCAATGCTATTGTAAAGAAAAGTGTTGCTCAAGAGGGCATGGGAATCAACGACCAAAGCCATAATGTGGAAAGCTTTTATTGAAGGATTCGGGATGTTGGTGCATGAAACAACAAAACAGAAATAGAATAGGGATTTAGTGGTGCCATCTTATGAAGAGTGGGGTGACGTATTGCTTATCATTATTGCCGTGCGTCGTATTTTCCAGTCTCATTCCTTGGGTTGTCCTGACTTGCTTTTGATGTCGTCAACATTGACGACCAAGGGCTCTTCTTTGTGAGGATCATTGTGAGAACCGTTGTCGCAGGCCTTGTTGCAATT
Source organism: Stenodema calcarata (assembly GCA_963920205.1). Classification (NCBI taxonomy): domain Eukaryota; kingdom Metazoa; phylum Arthropoda; class Insecta; order Hemiptera; family Miridae; genus Stenodema; species Stenodema calcarata. The sequence goes on from OY986048.1 coordinate 8,435,941, forward strand.
TTCGTAATGCCCACATCGCTGCTGAAAAATGAAATCTTATTTATAGATTTTTCCCAAAAACAGGCTCCATACAATAGAGCGGAGTACGGAATATTGTTGCAAGTGGCACCACAAGATTTCCAATGGTTCAATATAGAAAAATATGATCTGAAAACAATTCTGAACTAAGAGTTATTCCGATATTCTATCGATTATTGGTATTAAATCTTCACTAAAAAATAAACGTATTTCCTCACCACGCAACAAGCTTCATTTTCTTGAATCAACAACGAGAAACAGCAGATGACTGCGAGAAAAATAAATAGGCGACCGAACATGGCTGATGTTTCCTTTACTGAGCGTCTTCCGTAGAAATGGAATGTCCCTCCTCAACTGTCGAGCGCTTATATACTGGTTTGGGTTGACATAAACTCCCCGAAACGACCCAATTATCTTACTGCTACGTTTGTTGAACGCTATGAAAATTTAAAAAAACTAAAGCTAAACTATTATTGGAATAGGTCGGTAGTTATGAATCTCCTTCCATCGTTTTAGAAAACTCTGCCAATTCTTGACACAACGGTTTGTTATCTTCTTTGTGCTGATCACCCTTCTGTCTAGATCACTAAATTATAGATTATGAATTATCAATAATTATTATGAAGTAGGTAGTGTGAATTATTATTAGTAACTATTAGTTATTAGGTAACTATTACTAATAATAATTATTATTAAATATTATTAATTATCGCGATATTTGAAAACCATGTGCTGTTCGAATCAGATGGGCCAGTATGAACATTGACCCGGCAGGCTGCCGCATGATTCACCCTCATGTTGATGACTTTTGATCTGCTCTTACATTGAGCCATCATTGTGAACGAATGACTGGTTGTACGAGCAACTCGTACAATGCAGCGGATGGTCTTAAAAAATTCTAAAAATTAACTCTATCTAATACTATACCGTTCAATTTGAATTTTTTGAGATATGCATTTTTAAACATTTCAAAATTTGTTTTGGACCCGTTCCCATTGACCTGGCAAAAGTTCCCATTGACCTGGCTTAGAAAAGTTTCAAGGATCATTGTGGGGTTGATCCGAACCCGTAAACTAAATCCGCTCAAAAACAACTCAGTTCTAAAAACATCGGCCCAACGAAAAAGGTCCTCACCATATCCATTTTGCCCGCCAGCCACGTATATAGAATGCTCGGTGCTTCGCACCTCGCTGTTGAGTGTGCATATAGAAACCTGATCATCCTACCCCTAACCTCCACCACCAATGTTTTACTGTTCCTTGTCTTTAGTTTTACGGTTTAGTTCACTTTCAAATAGAGTTGAATTTTTAATGTTTTTCAAGACTATCCGGATATTTATACGACAAGCCGTTGGTTCACAATGCGGGCTCAAAGTTGGAGCTGATCAAAAGTCGTCAACATGAGGGTGAATCATGCTGCAGCCCGTTGGGTCAATGTTCATACTGGCCCTGCTGATTCAAACAGTAGATGGTTTTCCGATATCAAGTAAATTAATAATAATCAATTATTGTTATTAATAGTTACTAATGATAATTAATTAAAATTTCTAACAACTCACATTATTCTTTAACAATAATTTACAGTAACTTACATTACTTGATAATAATTATCAATATTTTATGATAATTCATAATAATGATAATGAATCTATTATTTAGTGATCAAGACAGAAGGGTGAATTTGAATGAGTTTGAATGATTGTACAGGTGGATGAAAATTATATAGAAACACTCACAGAAATTAAGAAAAACTTGATGAAAACGGAAATTTTCGCGTTACAGCGTCATCAGCCCGGGAAGAAAAAAAATTTTTTTTTTGATGACGCTGTAACGCGAAAATTTCCGTACTCAAATTATTACTAAATGCTAATAACCACAGGACGGCGAAACTCCCTGGTCAACGGTCCACTGCTCTCTCTGCCAGACTAGGGATGTATAAAAATATCGATATATCGAAATAGCCGATATTTTTCTTGCGGTATATCGATGTTTATTGCCGATATGTTTTATCCCGATATATCGGAATATCGATATCAAACTAGCACTATATTATTATTATATATATATCGGACCCGATATATCGGGTCCGATATATATATATAATAATAAAAATATATTATATTTGCATAAATGTATAAATATTATTATATTATATTGCGTTTAATGTCCAATGAGTAGCCAACAAGTTTCTTCGCCCTAAGGCTTCTACCCTTCACCTTCCCTTTGACTGATAGTTTTGAAAATTTTTTTTTTTCGGGTGAACCTGAAGGTTCTGGTCCTTTGGCAACACTGTAGATCGTATTCTATCACAGACACCCTTGGCAAAAAAAATCGAGCATCCGGAAGAAGAAATCAAGGTAACAAGCAGAAGAATAGCATTCATTCATCCGCCTTGTAAAATTACAATTTTGGGAACCACTCCAGCGTTAGGAGAACAACATGGAGCTACACTGGGTTGGTAAAGGAAATGGAAGGGACTTCCATACAGAGCAAACTTCACCCTCGAACGTGAAACCTTCCTCATTTCACTGTAATGTGCATTTTTGTATGGGTGGATTTTTTATGCACACCTATATTGACCAAAAAAGGGTGTGGTCAGTCCTCATATGAGGATAACATAAGCCCTAACAAGGGTCATGCAAAACTAGCAAAGATCAGAACTAGCTCATAATTCAGGGAGGGACATGGAGACAAGGTCCCAGGCATATAGCAAGCGCAGGTCCAACTTACCGTTGCTGATAGGAACACTTGTTAGGTACACACTAGATGAAATGTCATACCCACAGAGCAAGAAGACCCACAACCATACGCAAACTGTACGAGAAAGAGAAATACTAGACAACAGACTGAGGGAGCAATGGACATCATGGACAAAGAAAAAAAGCATGTTCCATACTGAATAAAGCATCACGTATCAGGCCAGGGCATTTGTTTCACCGAATGCACTTCGTGCTCGAGGTTACCCCATCTGACGTAAATCCCCTCTTGACTGTACACTTGCCAGCACCTAACCCTGCCTACACGAAAACGCACCTTTTGAGATTTCCATGACCCCTGCTCCTCAATACCGCTTGAAATCTCTACTCAAGACTTTTAATAATGCGGCTACTCTTGACCAACCAACACTAGGTACTTTAATAACAGATCTGGTTTTCATAAAAATATGACTTTCTAACCTGAATAACAATGAATGACCTGAATGAGTTACAACAAAAGACCTGAATAGTACTTCACCATTCTGTTGTACAAACAATTTACCTGAATGGCACCTCACCACTCAGTTTTGCAACAGTTAACCTGAATCGCACAAGACCATCCAGTTTTCACTAGTGAGGGTAATTCTGATGATAATCCTGTACCTACATTTTGGATCAAGTTTTTTCTGGTTCCGTTCTTCACTTTTCAGAAAAACCAAATCACCAACTGCCAATGGAACAACATTGCTTTACCTTGGTCAAACTTAGACTTCATACTCATACTCATCATACTCAGCACTCCTCCACATTTCCCGACTAGCCTGTGCTCTATCTTGATCTCAAGATACTTCTGAAATTCCAGTAACCTCCTCTCCTGCAATGACGAGTTCCCTAGGTCCAGATATTCGAACAAACACGAGGTCCATGGGGGAACATTTAGTAACTCCATAAGGGGTGCAATTGATGGCTAACTACACATCACCAAGAAGTATTATCATCGAACTCTACAACTGTCAACATATCTTTCAAAACTCTCATCCATCTTTCTACCTGCTCATTACTTCTGCTTGCCCCAGTTGCAATGAAATGCAACTCAATCTGGGATTGAGCACAAAACTACTTGAAGTTTTTGTTAGCAAAATATCTACCCTGATCCACTAACAACTTTGGGGGTCCAACCCGATGCATTGATTTTTTTTTGGCACAAATTACATTATTGGCATCTAAATTTTCAGTGTGCATCCACTCAATCCATCCACTTATTCAAGCTTGTATCAACTTAGGAGATTAGCGAATCATCTATCGCGGATGTCAAGGTGAAAATAGTTCAAGTATTACTGTTTCAATAACTTGACTACTGTACTATCATGTACCTATATGGATCTTACAGCAGAACAATGTAATAAATTACAAGTTGCACAGAATGCCTGTCTGAGATGGGCAATAAAAATACCATTGTTTGAGCATGTAACGCCGCACTATAAAAATCCCCAGTATTTAGTTCGTTTCATTTTGAACCACTTCCTGCAAACCAGTTAACTATTATTACGCTCTAATGAGCGTTGTTTGCTTTTAGTTTATTATCCGCGATAAGAAACCATTGGAATCACCTAAGAAAAAAAATAAAATACCCCCCCCTCCCCCCATCATCGCCGCCACCACAACATTTGAGGGCTTACGTTTGAAGATACGTAGATTTAGTAAATCAAACCAGTCATGCAGCATGACTATAAGAGCGAATTTTCTAAGAAATAATTGGTTTTATGTAAAACGTCTTCATTAAAGAACACGATGTCCATGAAGAACATCTCAAGTATCAACCACGTTTCTTCATCTTCAAAGTGCTCCAGTTTGAGAACGGAATAAGATATAGCAATTCTGAACTCACGATCGTATTACAACGCTAAACACGACGGAGAATTAAGAATTGCGATATCGCATTCCGTCATCAGATTAGAGCAGATTAACCATGAAGAACGTATTCTTCATCGTCAAAGTACTCAAGTTTGCGAACGAAATTAGGAATCGCAATTCTGACTTTACGATCGTATTCAGCGTGTAAAAAAACCCCAGACTAGAGCAGACTAACCATGAAGAATATATCAAGGTTCAACCACGTTTCTTCATCTTCAAAGTACTAAAGTTTGAGAACGAAATAAGATATCGCAATAATTGGAATTATTCCGTATACAGCGTGTAATAACCTTTAAAATGAGGTGTCACTTGTCAGACTTTCATCGCATTCCGTCATCAGATTAGAGCATATCTAGTAATAACCATGAAGATCATATCTAGTAACAACCACGTTTCTTCATCTTCAAAGTGCTCCAGTTTGAGAACGGAATGAGATATTCCCCTCTGGAAAATAATTCTTACTTTCGACCCCTGGTTAACCGTCCAAATTTGTGGGAATGATGAGGCTCTCTGATAAACTTGGTAATTAGCACCACGTGGTTACTGGATAACAGGATTGAGGAAAAAGAAGGCCAACAAGAATGTACAACAACAACTTTGACTAACTACGAATTAGTTATAATTATCACTAATAATTATAATTACTAGTAATAATTGGACATCGGCTCGACGCTTGCGAACCGCCTGTTGACTATTCGCCACTTTGCATTGATAAAACTCGATTCGATGTTAACACACCCCTGTATCTACTACATTCAACATACGTTATCGGCGATGAGTGTTTTTTCGACGGTCTTCAGCGCGACGCGATTAGAAGCGACCTGACAGGCATACAGTGGGGCCAAATCCAGAAATCCATTCATGCAGCCTGGCTATAAGGACAAATTTTCGAAGAAATAACAGGTTTTATGTAAAATGTTTTTATTTTTACTGGGTTTATAACAACTTTTGTCACCTTTTTTGTTGAGTAATGATTTTATAGATTTTTCAACGCTGAACACAATCGTGAAGTCGGGATTGCGATATCTTATTCTGTTTATCTCAAGTAACAACCACGATTCTTCATCTTCAAGGGCTCCTGGAATAAGATATCCCAATTCTGACTTCATCATCGTGGTCAGCGTAACAAAAGCTTTGAAGTGAGGAATTTAGGACAGAATTTATTGATAATTATCTCCCAACAAACTCCCAAAAACCCCCCTTAGAGTGGCCCGATTCTCATCTGCCGATATCATCTGGCCCGCACAGACGATGCCAAAAATTAATAACTAACAAGAATTAATAATTATGAACAATAATCAATAATAATTGAGAAATCAAGAATCTTTATGTTTTTTACAAATCGAGAATCTTTATCAAGATTCTTTATCAAGAATCTTTGTGTTTTTTTACATATCGAGAATCTTTATGTTTTTTTACGTGATGTCGGCGTATAATAATTTAAAGAAATAAGCATTCTATAGCTTTTAATGGCGTGACATAATTCATCATCCTGTTGGTAATCGGTAAGTTGTTGGTAGAGGACTCTAAGCCCTAAGAAAGGACAAACAATGTCGGGTTTCTGTTGAGGCCTTAACAATGTTTTCATATGCTAAATTGACAAGATCCCTGAACTTACCGATTACCAACAGATTGATGGATTATGTCACGCCATTAAAAGTCATTGAATGCTCATTTCTTTAAATTATTTTACGCCGGCATCACGTAAAAAAAAAAAAAAAGAAAAAAAAAAATTCTTATAATGCTTTTTTCTAAATCGTATTCTAGGGAACCCACAGAACGACCCCCAATTGGAATCCGACCTTAACCACGCTTAATCATGCACTTTACAATTTTTGAATTGTAACGCCACGTTTTGAGCACTTCGGCCCCACTGTACAGCGGACGGTCGGATTTTTTTTTTATTTATTTTTTTTTCTAAATCTACGTACGTATCTTGAAACGTAAACCAACAAATTTTGAGGGGAAGTTAAATAATTTTTTTCTTTGGTCGATTCCAATGGTTCATTATTGAAGATAATAAACAGCAGGAAATGAAAAATAAAACGATAACGAACTCCATTTTCGCCCTTCACCATGCTTTACACACCCATTCAAACCTTCACCAACCACTCAGAAACCATAAATAATTTCCGCCACGTTTTGCCCTCTTTGGCCCAACTGTGCGTCTTCTCAATATCCGTCCCTTGCGAACGTTTTATCTAAGGCTAGAATTGTTGTAAACGATCGCCGTACCTGCCTAAAAGTCAAAAAGCAAAAATGCTGGTCTTTTTAAACGCCAATTTGGGTTTTTTTAGAAGAAAAACTCTGCAAATTCTTGACACAACGGTTCATTATCTTCTTTGTACAGATCACCCTTCTGTCTAGATCACTAGGTCTAATCCTAAATGTCTAGATCCTAAATGTTAGATTAATTATTATTATCAATTTTATCAAGTACCTAGTGAAAATTATTATAATTTATTGTTAGGTATTAATAATTCGTAATTATTATTAATAATAATTATTATTAATTATGATTAATTAATACGATATAATTCTGGGGTTTTTAATACTACGTCGGTAATAATTTATTTATAAAAGAAGTACCTACCAACAAACATTCGAAATTACCTTCATTTCCGTAGCACGAAACGCACTTCAGAACAACAAACTCGACTTCACTTAAGCCATATGATGTTCCAAAGAGCTTGTTAGTATGAAAATGGACCTGTATTTCAACAGTTAGATTCACGATCGTGTTGTGAGGCACAATCTTTGAGCCGTCATTGTGAACGAACGGCTGGTCGTACAAAGCTGCGGATGGTCTTAAAAAATTCTACGGAACAAACTCTATCTAAATATGAAATAAAAAACATACCGTTTGATGGGAATTTTTCGAGATATGGAATTTTCAAAATTTCAAAATTCGTTTTGAACCCCTTCCCCTTGACCTAGGGTTATGAAAAGTTTCGAGGATCATTGTGGGGCTGGTCCAAACCCAGAAACCGAATTTCGTAATTTTAACTCAACGCTAACTGGGCAAAGTGCCACGGACGGCGGACGGCGGACGGCGTACGGCGTACGGCGGACGGACGGATTTTTTTTAATTCGATTTTCTGAATCTACGTATCTTGAAACGTAAACCAACAAATTTTGAGGGGGGGTTAAAATTTTTTTTTCTTTGGGCGATTCCAATGGTTCATTATCGAAGATAATAAACCAAAAAGTGATGTATTAAATAAATTACAAGTGATTTATTAAATAAATTACATTCACACATGGTGGTACACATTCGAGATTTTTAAAAAGAAAAGAAAAATGAAATCAATTGAAGAGAAAACTAATACAAAACTTCTGAAGGAATCGAACATAGAAAAAAAAAAAAAAAAAAAAAAAAAAATACTGCGAGGGAGACGGCGCGCCGGAGAGGTCTATTACGATCGTAGTTTGTTGAGGAAAACTGGACGCTGAAGAGTAACGGCGAGCGAGATGAAGAACGAGGAGCGGAAAGGTAAATCTTGGAGAGTAACGATGGACAGTAAATCAGGCTGTTGATGATTTTATAGAGCAGCACAAGGTCAGATGAACACCGTCTTCTCTCATGGGTTCACAAATTGCATCTATAGAGAATGGACTCATAGTCAATGGTCTTTTTAACGCCAATTTGGTTTTTTTTTAGAAGAAAAAAAGTGATTGAAAACCTAAATTAATTGAAAAATTTATCATACTTACACGCCTCGACCTTTCTACTATAAATAATGATTTCTTGGAATTTAGTTGAATATTTTATTGATTAATTTCCTATTTGTTTGACCCTGCGGTCTCCCACCTGCGGTCTCCCACCTGCGGTCTCCCACCTGCGGTCTCCCACCTGCGTACTATAATTTATTGTAAGAAAAATGGAAACTTCATTTTTCCAGCATAGCCTGCTGAGAAGACTCTTCTCCACCTACCTTGTCGAATATCACAATAATACTTTTTGTGATTCCATATAAACATGTATAAAATATGATTAGGGTTGGATTCAGAATGCACAAAAACGGAGTTGCAATATTTTGACATTTTATGTCTTTACTCTGGCACATAACTCGAAAAACGTTACACAAAAGCGTCACACGAAATCGTCACGAAAATTTCTGATGATTTTCGCTTACAACCGATTCGTTGCTACGGAACTTTATCTTCGCCAGTTATCATCGTACAAAAATCGTTCACCACTCGTTGGATAGCTCTCGATTTACCTAACCATATTACGTTAACCACTGCGGAGTGCGTGGCCGACAAGCTGCGGTATGAGCGTGACTGTTCAAATAATTGTTTACACACAGGTGATCATTCTCAATAATTTATATTGTCTATACGAATGCAAGCTTCATAATTTATGATGAACCCTACAATTAAGTATAATGGGGTAGGTGATGTAGCATTGTTCGAAGGTTCTTGAATCACTTCTTTAAAGACATAAAATGTCCCAATGAGTTGCAGACTCGTATGCAAGCATTTAATTGTCGACTGTATCAACAACAGGATGGAGTTGAGATTCTTTTGACATTTTCATGTCTTTGCTTTGGCACATAAACTGAAACGGGAAACATTTGTTTCCTTGATTCACCCTTTCCCTCAGATCACGTCAGAACACAAGCGACAGGCGGGCCAGTACGTCAGACGCACCTATGACGCACGAGCGTATGACGGCTGGCAGGAGGTCAACTAGTACGTCAAAGCCTATGCCGTAAGAGCCTATGACGTCAGACGGCTGGCCGGAGGCCAACTAGTACGTCAGAGCCTATGACGCACGAGCGTATGACGTCAGACGGCTGGCAGGAGGCCAACTAGTACGTCACAGCCTATGCCGTAAGTGCCTATGACGTCAGAGGGCTGGCTGGCTAGGTGATCGGGTTTTAATAAGCCTCTGGAATTCCGCGCCTTCATTTTTTCTATAAAAGAGGTACCTACCAACAAACATTCGAAATTACCTTCATTTCCGTAGCACAAAACGTACCTCAGAACAAAAAACTCGACATCACTAAAACCATATGATGTTCCAAACAGCTCGTTAGTATGAAAATTGACCTGTATTTCAACCGTTTGATTCACGATCGTGTTGACAGGCTCAACCTTTTAGCCGTCATTGTGAACGAACGGCCGGTCGTACGAAGCTGTGGATGGTCTTAAAAAATTCTACAGAACAAACTCTATCTAAATATGAAATAAAAAACATACCGTTTGCTGAGAATTTTTCGAGTATTGAAATTTTCTAAATTTCAAACTTTGTTTTGAACCCCTTCCCCTTGACCTAGGGTTATGAAAAGTTTCGAGTACCATTGTGGGGTTGGTCCGAACCCGTAACAAAAATTTCGTAATTTTAACTCAACGCTAACTGGGCAAAGTGTCCCTTGTGGTTGCGTACTCATACAAAAGCAGTACCCACTTCATGGTTGCTTTGAATCACGAATCCAATCGCTATGACTGGCATGTCTGAAGCCAAATCATCTAAGAAGAAGAATTCAAATAAACACCTCGATTCGATATGAAGTCTATTTCAAGAGGTCTTGTGGTAATGTAAATGCTGAAATCATTTTCACTTTCCTAGGAAATTTCATTCTTGGAGTATGATAACAATGTCCCTTGTGGATTCGGAAGCACAGTTAGCAGGAGAAACGGCTCAGTAACTGCCATAATTACCCACATGTATATTAGCTAATACTCGTAGCATAGCTGGGTAGTTAATTTGCTTCTGGTCATCAACAACTAATTGATTGAGCCAACGTTGGGCATAATTGTTGATAAATTGGATTAGATGCAGGTGAAAACAAGTAGAACACAAAAAATAATGTTCGATGTTACATAGGGAACGCCGTTTACTGCACCCGACCATTTGGACTTATAATAGCGGTCTATAATGGTGGCAAGTTTCAAATGATCCTACAAGTGGGTAATTGTTGTCGGCAATGGTTGGGAACTCTACCAAAATGATCGACTATATCTGTCGGAGGCCCTCGGAAGATTGCGGGAAGTTGGTAATGGATATTGAGAACATGTGGAATCCACAGTAGCCGGCGCGGTAGATGAAGAGTTTATAATAGCTCGTTTTATTACAAAGTTGAAGGCTTCTTTGCCAAATGGCTATTCGTAGCCGCTCAGAAGATCGGTCAAGTTGAGATGAATTGCATCATACCGGTACCTACCTATTGCAAGTCATTTCCACTCATCCGTAGGATTCAAACAACATTATTTTTGTTTTTCAAGATTTTTTAGATTTTGTTGTTTTTTTCGTGATTTATTTACCTATTGCAATTGAATAAATAAGCTGAAAATTATTTTATTCGATTGATATTTAATTTTGTTTAAAAATTTATTTGAAAATTATTTTATTCGATTGATTTAATATAACTAAATAAATTAACTTGATGGGCCTCAATGCTCACTTGTTATGATATTGATATTATACCTATTAACCTTCCGATAGTCGCGCCTCCAGCGAGTTAGTCGCACGTATGTACACAGTATAGATCCACGTGTTTTATTCAGCAAAACTTTGTATGTTATTAAGGTGAATCAGATGGTGTATTTATTACATGATACGAATGTGATCGCAAAAATTAAATTTTGATTAAATATTGACATTTTGAATATAGGTCAGAACTTGATGACAAGCTTTCAGTTCAGATTTAGATAGAGTTTATTTTTTAGAATTTTTTAAGACCATCTGCAGCTTTGTACAACCAGTCGTTCGTTCACAATGAGGGCTCAAAGTTGAAGCAGATCGAAAATCATCAACATGAGAGTGAATCGTGAGGCAGCCTGTCGGGCCAATTTTCTAACTGGCCCAGCTGATTCAAACAGCACATGGTTTTCAAATATCGAGTTAATAAATAATATTTAATAATAATTATTAATAATGAAGCATAAAACCAACAATTCATATTAATAATTAATAATACTTGATAATAATTATTAATAATTAATAATAGTTCATAATAATAATTAATCTGTCATTAAGTGATCTACACAGAAGAATGATCTGTACAAAGCACCACCGTCTACTGGGACCCGACCCAAACGGCGCGATAAAATGTTGCCTATATTGTTTGGGCGCTGGTATCAGATACCAGGAGAAGCAGCAAATATCTCTTGTCTGGGCGTTGCTCAATAAAATAGGGTGCAGGTCCTTCATGAGTCTATGGATTCTGTGGGCTCCTGGAAAGAATACCGTGGTCAGGAAAAGGCGGTCCGAATCCCTCCGCCGCTGAGGTGGATGGTGGTCTACATGTGCGGGGACCACCCTCTGCCTGAGAACTCGTGAAGGATAACCCCTCTCTCGCAATCGCTGGCAAAGACCTTCATTGAATGTTACATTCAATGAAGGTCTTTGCTCTGATCGTGCTGATAGATCTACAGTAGATTTGCTCTGATCGTGCTGATAGATCTACAGGATTTGCTCTGATCGCGCTGATAGATCTACAGTAGATCTATCAGCACGATCAGAGCAAATCCTGTTGCCACGCACTGACAGTGAGCGGGGAATGCTGCGTTTCGTGTGAGGAGGGTGGCAACTTTCATAGTCCAGGTACTGCTGAGGATTAGTTGGCTTGATATGCACTTTCGTTTTAAATTTACCGTCGACCAACGCTACATCAATCCAGAAACGTAATTGATTCTGTGGAGATTTGGTGGGTAAAGCGAATTGACCCATAGCCATCCAACCGATCAAGGAAGACCTGCAGCTCGTCCGCACCATGATGCCAAAGCAGGAAGATGTCATCAATAAAACGCACCCACAACAGTGGAAGAAGAGGCTGGCATCTCAAAAAACTCTGCTCCAGCAAACCCAAGAACAAATTCGCATAGGAGGGCCTTTTGGTGTGCCCATGGCGGTTCCCCGGACCTGCAGATAGTGCTGCTCCCCGTATCGAAAATTGTTCATTGAGAGAACTCTCTCAGCCATTCCAACCAGAAACTCCGTCGACGGAAGAGCAGGTTCCGGCCTCTGGCTTGAGGAATAGTGAAGTGCGCCCAGTCCTTGATCATGTGGGATATTAGGGTAGAGTGACACAACATTGACAACCGCCATCATCGTCGGATGCTGACTATCCACCGGCAGTGACACCCCAGACAGTATATCGAGGAAATGATATGTGTCCTTGCAATAAGAAGGTAAGGTCCGGACCAGAGGCTGCTCATCAATAGAAATGAGATGAAAAGTTCAAATTTGCTCAAAACATCTGTCTTGGCAATCGGAAGGCTAATTTCGTAGATGGACAGAATCGGCATAGGTACTCTAAGGGGGGGTTTTGGGGAGTTTTAGGGGGAAAAAATTCCTCATAAATTCCCAAAATGAAACATTCTGACAAGTGACACCTCATTTTGAAGGTTTTTTTTTATGCTGAACACGATTGTGAAATCACAATTGCGATAAGTATCTCATTCCGTTCTCAAACTGGAGCACTTTGAAGATGAAGAAACGTGGTTGTTACTTGATATATTCTTCATGGTTGGTCTGCTCTAATCTGATAACGGAATGAGATATCGCAATTCTGACTTCACCGTCGTGTTTAGAGTTGAAATGTCCAAAAGCTGATGTGGGTTTTGGGGAGTTTGGGAGGGGGGGGGGGTTCACCAAAAAAATAAAAGTCTGACGAGTGACGACTTATTCTAAAGGGTTTTACACGCTGAATACGATCGTGAGTTCAGAATTGCTATATCTTATTCCGATCTCAAACTGGAGCACTAAGAAGATGAAGAAACGTGGTTGATACTTGAGATGTTCTTCGTGGACATGTTCTTTAATGGAGACATTTTACATAAAACCAATTAGTTCTTCAAAAATTCGATCTTATAGCCATGCTGCATGAGTGTGGTTTTTATTCATGTTTGATGGGTGCATTACCCAAACGGTTGCCTACATGATGCAATCTACTTGCAGAAATACATCCAACACAAAAGTTGATACAGGCGCGATAAATTCAGTTTCTGATCACAGAAAATAGTTGAACTTTGATTTTTTTTTTTGTGGCGATTCCACTAGAATTCCACCTGACTAATGAGTCTTGTGACCTGAAATGTCTACCAAATATCCCCTAGAATTCAGAGAACAGCTTTTGGCGCTGCAGCACGCTAATTATATTCGATATTGGGTATTTAAACTTGAATGTATTAAACATACATATTAGAGCAATGTATAAGGACTCGAGTTTATAGACTATACATGAATGCCCTTTGAAATTTGACATTTTTGGATCCTCAGCGGCTCCTATGATGATATTTAACACGAAAGGCGCGTTCGGTATCGTTCTTCGTGAATTTGTATTGTTGAAAGTACGACAAGTAGTTTGGAATGAAGCAACAAGCGGCGAGACACATATTGATAACAAATTGAGCCAATTTGGCTCATTTGTAACAACTGCCCTTTAAAATCCCCCCTGCGGTCGGTTGATGACATGATGCCCTTTCTAGGTTGTTCTCTGGTCTAGCAGGAAGACTGGGGCGTACGCTAACCAATCCCGCTAACACCAGGAATCGATCATGTATGGGGGTGTACAGGTATTCCTCGGGCACCTTGTATAACGCAATTACTAAATAGCGGTTCAATGAAACACGAAGTCGAAGCTTCTCGGGAAGAAAGTGTGAAACTTCGTGTAACTTGCAAACCTACAATAATCGTGAGGTGAATGATGCGAGAGGGATTCGTGGATCAACCTTTCGCCAGACCGCAAACGGCGATTGTGATTCCCCTGGCGTTGAATAGCGGCTTTGTGGTCTACCAAATGATTTTAAACCAGAGGTAGGTACTTCCTATCGTATAAATATCAGAGAATCGTGTGTTTCTTCTTAGCTGCCCTAACCGATATCATACTGCAAACAACACCAGAATTAGAGCCACTATTTCAAAATCTACCAAGGGAGTAGTTACTTTTGGGAACTAGACAAATTGTTACCACTGTAATACAAAGTTCGATTCAAATAAATTATATTGACATAGATATGTCTTACCGCTGGGGGTCATGCAAAAAGTTTGCTACACGGGGAAAACCATCCGCAGTCATGCAGCATGGACATGGCTGTAAGAGCGAGTTTTCAAAGAAATAGCTGGTTTTATGTACGATGTCTCCATTTTACTGGTTTTATAAAAATGTTGTCTCTTTTTTTTGCCGAGTAACACCTCCGTTTATAGAAATTTCAACGCTGAACACGATGATGAAGTCAGAATGGCGATATCTCATTCTGTTATCAGATTGAAGCAGATGAACCAGGAAAAACATCTCAAGTATCATCCACGTTTCTTCATCTTCAAAGTGCTCTAGTTTGAGAACGGAATAAGTAAGTCATCGCAATTATGACTTCACCATCGTGTTCAGCGTTAGAGAAATCGTTGTTTCATTTAGGGAATTAATGGGTAATTTTTCCCCCCTTAAAATTTCCCGAAACCCCCTTGGGGTGGCCCGTTTCTGCCCATCGACGAAATTACCCCTTCGTTTGCCAGGACGGATTGTTTGTGCAAATTTGAATTCTATCGAGAATTATCGTCTGGAATGACACATTCTATATATTATCTAGGAACGCGGTAGCGTTCCGCCCCGCCAAGCAAAGAAGTTGAGAAAACGAACGGTGCCGAGTGCATGTTTACCGGACGTCACGAAACGCGTTTTCGAGGTATCCATATCTCGGCTCCTATTTGACCGATCAACTTGAAAATTAGTGTGGGTCTTCTTTGAGTGTATATTATAAAGCCCTGAAAGTTTCAAATCGATAGGTCTAAAGGGAGCCGAGCTACATAACTTCAAAAACCCGGTTTTTCGGCCTTAGATTGTTCTTCTCCTTCTCCTTCTTCTCCTTCTCCTTGTTCAGACAGGCAAGGCTGGAGCCTCTCCACGTTCACCGATTGACTTGAAATTTTGCACAGAGCTTCATTTAACCTTGAGACAGAGCCTTATATAAGATTTAACCCATTATCTCAACCCAAAAAAGTTTTAGAAACAAAATAACAGAAACCTTAGGAAAATTCTGTCCACTTTGACGAGTCTACAGCCTGGGTAAAAGGACCAATCGACTTGAATTTTTTTACATACCTTCTTTATAGCGTGGCTCAGTGCCATTTGAACGAAATAAGCAATTATCTCAACCCAAAAAAAAAATTAGGGAAAAAAAAACTGAAATTTAGGGTAATTTAGGCTAATTATGGCCATATCTCGGCTCCTAGTAGACCGATCAACTTGAAATTTGGTATGGATCTTTTTGGTGTGAATAATAGAAAGCCCTGAAAGTTTCAAGTCGCTAGGTCTAAAGGGAGCCGAGTTATATAACTTCAAAAACCCGGTTATTCACCCTTACCTGTTCTTCTTCTCCTTAATCAGTTAGGCATTTCCACCTTCACGGATTGACTTGAAATTTTGCACAGAGCTTCGTTTCAACATCAGACAGTGCCTTTTGAAAGGTTTAACCCATTATCTCAACCCAAAAACATTTAGAAACAAAAAAATGAAATTTAGGATAATTTTGGCAACTTTGACGAGTCTACAGCCTGGGTAACCGGACCAATCGACTTGAAATTTTGCATAGACCTTCTTCATATAATGACCCACTTCAACAACAAAAAGATGTGATATCCCCCCAAAAAACAAAAACACTCCGTGTAAAAATCACCCCGCCTCGCAAATATCATTCTTCAGAGGCCGGAAAAAGTTATGATATCCACTTTCCCCGCCCGCCCTTTTCCTCATTAAGGAGCTAAGTATAATGAAAAGCTTAACCACTTCACAAGCACCGTACCCCTTTCGAAATCTCTTCTTGGCGCTATTGCGAGACGTTTTTATTACTTCCACAAGCAACTAATACTTGTATAACACGTTAACCACCATCAAGTATTAGTTGCTTGTGGAAGTAATAAAAACGTCTCGCAATAGCGCCAAGGGGGGATTTCGAAAGGGGTACGGTGCTTGTGAAGTGGTTAAGCTTTTCATTATACTTAGCTCCTTAATGAGGAAAAGGGCGGGCGGGGAAAGTGGATATCATAACTTTTTCCGGCCTCTGAAGAATGATATTTGCGAGGCGGGGTGAGGAGGGTGATTTTTACACGGAGTGTTTTTTGGGTATATGTTACGTCCCGCCTATCCTCGGATACAATTTCTCCTTCTTCAAACTCCGAAGCCATGGGACGTTTAGAAAAACACAGGCGATTGAAAGACAACTATTTTAATTAAATTAATTTAGCGAAAAGTAAAGAACTCGAAAAAAGCGTACTCCCCTCTCGATGGCACTAAATTAACGCGTGATATTAAACAATGATAATAACATAACAGCTTTCACATAGCAGCTTGGTAAGACACCGTAGGTCGTTACTCGGACACTGACAATCGCATACTGAAATAGACCGGCGTAGGGCTTCGCAAAGAGCGCTCCCCCTACTACCCTTTTTCATACTTCACAGTTGTGCCTCGAGAGGGTTCTATGAGCAGCTAAAGGCGACACAGTACGTGTTATGTAAGTACTAAAGTACCAAATGTAAGTAATAAATTAAAATATGATATATTTGTATTTTCTTGTGTAGTCCTCAGTGTTTGGTTGATTTTACATTCAGCCCCATTTATGAAATATTACTCAAATTCCTAAAATACCCATGCCAGCACGCTAAAAAAACTCTGCAAATTCTTACCACAACGGTTTATTATCTTCCTTGTGCAGATCACCCTTCGGTCTATACCAGACTGTGTTGCAAATCGGCACCATACCATATTCTCACCGTACACATACCATACCATACGAATTTCTTTCCTATCATACCATACTGTACTATACCAAATCATACTATACAATAATATACCATACCATACTCATACCATGTCATACAAACCGAGAGAATATTGCAATGTCATCCACTTCTGACCCATATTTAAAATTTCAAGTGTCTAGCTCATCATCAAAATTTAATTTGTTTAAACAAATAGGTATTATTTAAACAATTTTACAGATGAGAAACCGAGTGAATATTGCAATGTGGTCAATCCCCGACTCACGGTTAAAATTTCCAGTCTGTAGTTTACCGGGAAGATGAAAAAAACATAGTTATGTTGGGTGGTTGGGGGGGGGGGGGGTTGACCGACCTAACGGCGGTTTTAGACGCGGAGTTTAGTGTTTCTCCTAAACCTTTGTGCGCTTACTGTGAACGAATGGCTGGTTGTACAAAAATCCACGTGGTCTTAAAAAATTCGTGATTTATCAGGTCATTCAAAAGTGAACTAAACACACACCGTTCAGTTAAATTTTTAAGGTATGACATTGTCGAAATTTTAAAGTTCGTATTGAACCCCTTCCCCTTGACCTAGGGTTATGAAAAGTTTCAAGGATCATTGTGGGGCTGGTCCGACCCCGGAAACCAAATTTCGCAATTTTAGCTCAACGCTGACTGGGCTAAACGGCGGACGGACGGATTTTGTCTTATTCAATTTTCTGAATCTACGTATCTTGAAACGTGAACCAACAAATTTTGAGGGGTGGGGGGGAGGTTTAAATTTTTTTTTCTTTGGGTGATTCCAATGGTTCATTATTGAAGATAATAAACCAAAACCCGTACTGTTGTGAAACTCTGAAAATATCTGTCCGATTCAAAATGTATTTTTTTCAGCTTAAAACTGGTTGAATCTGGTTGTATCAGACCTCATATTATGAGTACGGGTTTTTTGGCATAAAAAAGTTCTGAAAATAATTTTTTTACCTACTTGAAAAACAGCCAAAATTCACATTTTAATACATATCACAACCTTTTATCTCATTAAAACAGTGAAATTTCATATTTGAAAACAAATTAAACTTGGATGTTGAGCTAGAGTTCCATTTATCATGTGTCAAGTAAGTACCGATGTGACAACAAATTGCAGAGTTTTCCTCAGTAAAATGACGTAAAAGATTTTGAGAAAACAGAAATCAATCCATTTAAAGTTTGGAAAAAACTCGAATCTCTTTTATACATCTAGTAGTTTGTTGTTACCATAAGATTAGAGAGTGAGCGTAACAGTGAACAAACAAAGCCTCAGGATCTTTTACTACAGCACATGACTGTAATTATGTCAAATGGCCTGACATCACCGCTGCTCCGTCATATGTTTGGCCTACAAGAGAAGAAGAATTTCCAATAGCCCAGAACTGACATACTTACCTAACGACTGTTGAGAGCTGGACAGAGAACTAACGTCGATGTTTCATCTAACAAGATTGAGATAAATTCTGACTTTATTTTTACTAGGAGTCCCAAAAAACTACTTTTTTAATACGTAATTTTCAAGATTTATAATTTTATTTATAAGTATCCACTTTCTACTTTCGTACTTAATACTTTTATCGGTTCTATTTATACCTTCAACCCTCCAAGGACGAGTGTGACGTATACGTCACATTTATAATAAAAACCTATGTTATGCAATTTTATTCGTTTTGGCATTCTCTTATCAAAGATAACGTACAAACGAAGGAAACCATCGGATTTTTAGATAGTGAGAAAGCAAATAGTTTTGAGTTGGAAACAAGTATTAAAAAAAATCGATATTTGCTTTCGATCAATCATTTGATATTATATTCAATAATTTGGGTCTGATGTTGCATCCCTATGGAGGAAAACACGGGTAACGAATGAAATGAGCCCTGTGAGGGGTCAAGGACGTGGTATGGCAGATGTACTTTGTCAGGTGTCCAAGGAACTCACCCACTGCAGGAGCCGACAGCGTTCCGGAACAGTTGGCTACTTTCAGGGCCGAGGGTGCAGTAGCCCGTGTGATATGTGAGCGATGTCCTTTTAGCCGAGGGAATACCCGGGTAACCGGTTTACTGGTGGAATCGGGAGCAGTCAATTTGCGTAGGTGCGGTCCATAAATTAGAAGGATACGCGGGTGAATAAAAAACTGAAAAAAAAAAGAAGAAGAAGAAAATATTTAAAGAAATAAAATGTAGTCAGTATGAGAATAAGTGGGAAATCGATCACTGGAACAATCACCTGCTCTGACCTTGCCAATTACCTGACTCCTTGCGGTTCCGAGAGAACGTTTAGTAAGCGCACACCTGACCCGAGTTCCATTAGGACGTGCTGGCACCGCATGGACTCATTCGCTCGTCTCATCTGTAACATCAGGTTTTCATAGAAACTTTGCGGTTGAAAACTGCAGGCTCACGGAACTTAGTATACAACCTGCTTTACAACTAAATTTCAGAAGAATCTCATGGCTTGCCGAGTTTCAAAGAAAATAAGCTTATTGTTACTTGCTTAGAACATGAATATTAAAAAACTCGACACAACGGTTTATTATCTTCTTTGTACAGATCACCCTTCTTTCTGGATTACTGAATGATAGATTAATTATTATTAAGAATTATCATTAATTGTTAATAATTATTATCAAGTAGTGTAAATTATTAATATTTATTGTTGGTTATTAATAATTTTTTTGCTTCATTATTAATGATTATTATTTAATATTATTCATTAACTCGATATTTGAAAACCATGTGCTGTTTGAATCAGCTGGGCCTGTTTGAATCAGGTGGGCCAGTTTGAAAATGGACCCGACAGGCTGCCTCACGATTCACTCTCATGTTGACGATTTCGATCTTCCCCAACTTTGGGCCGTCATTGTGAACGAACGGCTGGTCGTACAAAGCTGTGAATGGTCTTAAAAACTCTGCAAATTCTTGACACAACGGTTCATTATCTTCTTTGTACAGATCACCCTTCCGTTTAGATCACTAGGTCTAAATGTCTAGATCCTAAATGTTAGAATAATTATTATTATGAATTATCATTAATTATTAATAATTTTATCAAGTACCTAGTGAAAATTATTATAATTTATTGTTAGGTATTAATAATTTGTATTTACTATTAATAATAGTTATTATTATTTATGATTAATTAATACGATATCCGGCTGTTGGAATCGACTGGGTTCCTTTGTGCAGAACCTGAATGATAGAGATGATGAATTAATTACAAATTCAAGCGGTACCTTCCCCCCCCCCCCATCATCAGAAATTAGTTGGGCCCTGGCCGGTGGTACGACCTCAGCCCTGACACCCTGTATATCATTATCATTAGTACAGAGAGCTCTACTGAGGCTAATCTTCCACATTCATACTTTCAATATTAAAAATCCACAGTAATGCAACATGGCTATAAGAGCAAATTTTCGAAGAAATAACTGGTTTTATTGGTTTACATTTTAATGTCCGTTTTAAACAAATTTTGTCTCTTTTTTTCCGAGTAACACCACAGTGAAACCACGCTGAACACGATGGTGAAGTCAGAATTGCGATACCTCATCAAGTGTGAATCAAACGGTGTTTCTCCGGCCCAATGTCCATGCAGGGGAACAGCTGAATCAAACCACACATGGTCCTGTAATATCGAGCTCACCATGATCCGTTTTACTACATTATTTGGATATTTATTTTGGTTTATCTGTTGCTCTTGATTTTTTTAGATCCTTCATTTGCTCACCAAAGAGGTTCAAATGGTTTGGTACAGTAACGATATTGGTAATCCTAGTTGGCGTGTATGGTGTTCCGGATCTTGGATTCGTGATTGGTAACCATGTCAAACATACTCATAAATAAATGATTGAATGCTGCAGGATGTGAATTATTAGGTATTTGTTAAGTCATCGCCCGGGTATTGTGTTTCTGCAAACATTTTTGCTTTGGCGACCGTGAAGGCCGACCCGTTGTTACGCAAAAACTCGTTGAAAAGGTCTTGAAATCAGGATATGGAGAGCTCAACTGGCCCTCGGAAAAAAAATCCATTTAGCTGCGCAGGTCATTTACGCAGGTCTGTTGAAAGCACCTGTGACGAATAATGCAGAATGAATAGAAGTGACCGCCATGACTTTGTGATGGTATCAAATGGAACAGGGAAATATGTATATCACGACAGCCAAGAAGGGAACTTTACTGCAATTAGGTTTTTTTTTCACTGCTCTTTGCATTCTCACTGGTAGATTATTCGAATTTTAGTGGTAGGAGGAACGTCAGAGGATTCATGTTCCGTGATACACAATCTAACATACAGACGGACAAGGAAAAACGTTACAAATTTATCCGAAATGGTTCATTATCTTCTGTACAGATCGCCCTACTGTACAGATGGTTGTGGAGTTGATTTGAATAGGACCAAGTCAGAATGCAGAACTCTCTGTGAAAGAGTGAACGCGCATTTGGGCATTCTGGCGCAAAACCTTGTGGAGAATACTGTTTTATAAGGTACCTTTGCCCATATTTCATGTCGCTACATATTGCTAAACACGAGTAGGATAAATTCAAGTCCTTAGCCCGATAAGCAATTTGCCTTCCATTCAATTATATTTCTTTACTTGGATCTGAGAATATTAATAAATATAAGGTCATATTTAATTATTTGTCTGAATGCAATATATCTGTTTAATTTTGCTAAATTCTATTTGTAAATGATCATTATATCCATATGGCTGTATAATGTAATTCATTAATGCCAAATAAATTAAAAAAATAAAAAAGCCCGATAATAGCTGTTATTAGTGTACTATGTCGCCAAGACACCACACACACTGTACAGGGAATACTGATGACCTTACGAACAGACCCTCAAAATGCAAAGTCTTGACAACCATTCGTACTGTTGTAATTCCAAGGAACTCCGAGGAGATCTTAAAGATTCACCACATAAAACGCATTTACACAAATTTTTGCAATCCGAAATGGTTAGGCTCTGAACTCATCATTCTGTTGTAAATTCCAAAATGTCGGCATAGGTAAATGTGGTTTCTCATATAAATTATCTCGCCCAAAAAACACTCCGTGTAAAAATCACATCGCCTCGCAAATATCATTCTACAGCAGCCAGAAAAAGTTGTTGTCCACTTTCTCCACCCGCCCTTTTCCTTTCAACTAAAGAGATGTTCACAAGCACCGTACCTGTTTCGAAATCTCCCCTTCCGAGACGTTTTTATTACTACACATCTATTCTACATAATACACAGATGTTTAGTAATAAAAACGTCAATCCATGGCGCCGAGGGAAGATTTCGAAGCGGGTACGGTGCTTGTGAAGTGGTTAGGACATCTCATAGCTTTGATCAAAAAGAACAACATGGTAAGGGGAAAAAACCGGGTTTTTGAAGTTATATAACTCGGCTCCCTTTAGACCTAGCGACTTGACACTTTCAGGGCTTTTTTCTATTTTACTATTCACACTAAGAAGATCCACATCAAATTTCAAGTTGATCGGCTGTGGACCCGTCCAAGTGGCCAAAATTAGCCTAAATTTCAGTTTTTTTTAATCCTAAAATTTTGTTGGGTTGAGATAAGAGGTTAAATCTTTTAAATGTCACTGGGTCATGTTATAAAGAAGGTCAGTACAAAATTTCTAGTTGATTGGTCCTATTATCCAAGCTGTAGACTCGTCAAAGTGGACAATGTTAGCCAAGAATTTCAGTTTTTTCGTTTCCAAGTTTTTTGGGTTGAGATAATGGGTAAAATCTTTTGAAAGACACTGTATCAAGCTGAAACGAAGCTCTGTGCTAAATTCCAAGTCAATCGGTAAAAGTGGAGATACATGTATGCATCTGCAGTAGGCTTGACCGTTTTAACGTCCAGTCCAAAACTTGGAGATTACAACAATCCAAATCCCACGATTGATGCCAAGAATCTACGAGATGCCAATATCAGTAGGTACTAGTGGGGTCAGCTGTTCAGGAGCTTCACATAAGATAACTGAAACAATAGCATTTCAATCTATAAATGACTCATAGTCTCAGAGGACGCGGATATCACATAGAGAGGTCTGACACATAATTAGGATATTTTCAATGCTCACTTCCTACAACTCCCCTCAATCCACAACCTATCGGCTGCCTGTTGCCTTGAGCAGCGTCCGGTGAAAGGCAAAAATGTTGGGAGGCTGTTTAAATAATAATATAGAGACTACTTGCCTGTTCTATACATATAACTAACTCCAGATCTCAGACTTCCTCCATGTACATTACTAGGGGCCTGGTTATTTCTCGGCAAGCAACCAAAGTGACTGGTTGGTAAAATACCGAGGGCTTTAGACAGGTTGTCTCGTTATAAGATCCAAATACGGTTATGGATCTTGTTGTTTAGAATGGTACCTACCTAGTTATGTATGAAAGCTACTTGATACTCGTAGCAAAAAGAGGTCAAAAGAGCTCAGACTAAAACATATAAATTATTGTGACAAATGGAATACGAGTAGAGTTCGCAACGATTTTTTCCAAGTTTCTCATGCCCTGACATCTGTATCAGTGGGATTTTAATGACAGTTATATATGGTTAAAAATGTTTAAAAGTTAAAAATGTGTAAAGTTTCAATTGATTGAATATATAGAAAATAATTCAATACTAAATGAGGGGCAGTACGGTTTCCGATCGAAGAGGAGTACACAAGACGCAATAGCTTGTTTGAGCACATTTTGGAAGATGGGAAAAAACCGCTGGCAGTTTTCTTGGATCTAGCAAAGTGTTTTGACACCATTTCGCACGACATTTTATTCACAAAAATGGCCGAAATTGGAATACTGAATCCTTCGCTCCGTTGGTTTAGAAGCTATTTAGAAAATAGGAGGCCGATGGTACGCGTAAATAGAATCATCTGGCAAAAAGCTCCCGCCAACAGCATTGAAAGAAGCGTAAAGCTCCCTGCTGGTGTAACAGAGGAAACATATTAGGTGAAACCGAGGGTGACTAAGGGTGAGAGGGGGTTTTGGGAAGGAGACAGGGAACAGGAAAACATTGACGGTGGAGGTTAGGGGTAGGAGGATCAGGTTTCTATATGCACACTCAACAGCGAGGTGCGAAGCACTGAGCATCCTATATATGTGGCTGGTGGGCAAAATGGATATCATTCCTTTTTGCGGCTGAGGTTTTTTGGCGGGCCAGTTTTTACAACGGAGTTGTTTTTGGGGGGATATCACATCTTTTCGCATGGCTAGTTTTCGAGTGGTACTTCTACAATACGGTTCAACAACTTATACAATACAAAAGTACCTACGAGGTAACTAGTAAATGTTTTCCTAAATGAAGTTTTATCCTAGTCAAAATTTAGTAAAACTCGGCGCTTCGTGCCTCGCCAGGGGGGCAAGCCCCCTGGACCCCCCGGATCTTTTCTCTTCTATACTTTGTATAGAACGAGGTATTTGCTATGCAAAACATGAATAATGTTTTTGCGTCCCGTTTCCCCTTTTCCTTATCCCTTTTCTTTGTCTGTATGGAAAATATTAAGAAATGTGCGGAAAATTTATTAGTTTTTTTATTTAATCAGGGCTGTATCTCAGCTTCTTCGATATTTACAGCGGTTTTGGCAGTATATAATTTATGCATAAATTAAAGGCTTTCCAACGAATGGAGAACGATTTTTGTCCGTTGAAAACTAAAGAAGTTTCATTTCCCTAGAAACGGCTCGGTTGTACGTGAAAATCATTAAAAATCTTCGTGACATAATTTCGTGACTTAAACTTCGTTACGCTTTTCAACTCTGGTAGGCCACCGCAAAAACATTATTCATGTTAAAATAAGTACGCCTACTAATTTGCCTTTTTGTTTCTTGTTTTTGTGACAAGAACAATTATTTTTTGGAAATTATTGTTTGTTATCTGAAATGTGTTTGAAAAATAAGTAGTTTTAAAATTTTTGCGAATTGGTTAAATATTAGTTTTAAAATTTTCGATTAATTAAAACAATCAACAATTTAAAAACAATTATTAAAATTTAATACAATTATTCTTATTATTAAATTTAAAAAAATAGAAAGAATTAGAAATTTGAATAAATTTGTATTAGAAATTTTTTGAAAATTGGTTGCATTTTTTCTTGGGGATTGTGCAAATTTTTGTTGTTGAGAATCATTACAATAATTGTAATTATTGGTGTCGAAGAGAAAGAGGAAAGAGAAAGTTTGCAACTGGTAAAACGCACGTTTTTATACCAAAAATTGCGAATAACTCGAGAACCGTTGGGAAAAGTGCCAAAGTGCGCTACCCTCATTCGAAAGCCCATAAAATTTCCTATCGATCCTTATACAGGCGCCACTCTACGACAATTTTTCTGACCACCGTTCAACTTTGATGTTTTCGGAAATTAGCCAAATCAGTAGATGTGGAATTTATTCACGTATTTTTGGCTGTGGATTAGTCAAATCGATTGAGATTTAGTTCAAAATTATTGAGCATATACTAGACAACCTAGCGGACCTTTTAAGACCAACCGCGCCAATTTCCATCAATATTTGCGGCAGTTGTTGTTGAAAATAGAAAAATCACCATAACTCCTTTATTTTTCCCCTTAGGAAGCTCAAATTAAACAGTTTGAAAAGCTGAACACAACTAAAAAAGAAAATCTGAAAAAGCTTCAATTTTGAAGGAGTTATGACCATTTGAAATTCCTAAAAAACACTATTTCCCCCCTAATTGGGGGGGAAATGGGGGGAGGGAGAAAAAATGTTCAAAAGGCACTCCCTTGGAGCATAACAAACGTGTGTGCAAAATTTCAGCTCGATCCGATTTGTCTGCTGGGCTGTAGCCCCGTCAATGAACAAGAAGAAGAAGAAGAAGAAGAAGAAGAAGAAGACGAAAAACGTGAAAAATAGTGGTTTTAAAATTGTTATACCCCCGACACCTGATGTTCCCAAGAGCTGAAATTTGTTTTACGTCCTCACGTGCCCCTGGAGAGTTGGTGTACAAAAAATCAACTCTCGAGACACTCAGGGGACCGAGCTATGGTAGGGTGAAAACCCCAACTTGTTCCGTCGCGTAATCAGTGTCTCAGTCGCTTCGGTTTTCAGGGCTTCGGTTTTCTTGGCGGGCGGGACGCTCCCGCGTCCCTAGATTCTTGGGGACCCTTTGGAATGAGCGGGGTATGCAGTTCCGCAAGGCACGGTGTTTGGTCCCATACTTCACATTATATATGCAAATCCAATTTTCTAGTCTGAAGCGATGTCTGTGGGTGAGGCAGTGATGTTCGCGCATGATACTGCAATGATTTTTCATGGTGATACGTGGGAGGAAACAGTCAAACAAGCAGAAATAGGTATGCAGTGGAAATAAGTGGCTAGTGGAAAATAAGTTGACTCTAAGTGTTAATAAAATATCATTTTTGCCTTTCGTCAGGTCAGCTAGGTCCCTGCCCCTGGAAAATTTGCATCTTAAATTTCATGAGCTGCACTGTCTCATTTCCTCCGGATGCAAATGCTCACGTGCTGCTAAATTGGGAACATCATATAATAGCTCTTATAGCAAAGCTTCGTAAATGCTTGTACATTTTCGCATTTTTGAGAAAAATAGTGCACACTGGAATTTTGAGGCAGGTTTATTGTGCACTGGTGCAGTCAGTAATATTATACGGGTTGCAGATGTGGGGCAGTGCATACCGGACGTCACTTCAAAGCATTATTATCCTTCAAAAGTATTTTATTAGAGCAGCATCGAAATCAAAATATAGAGACCACACAACTCCATTATTCCAGAAACTTCCACTACTAAATGTAAATCAGCTTTATAAAAGAACTGCTGTATTGCAGTTGATAAAAAGTAAGGAGATCACCAGACCATGCATTTCTCACCCGTTTTTCGGACAATAATAACCTAGAAATTCCAATAATTAAAAGCACAGCTGCCAAAAACTTCTTCCTCTATCAAGGTGTGATAGTTTTTAATAGTTTTCCTCCGGACCTCCGATCAATTTTAATAAATTCACCGCATACCTGCAGAAAGACCAAAACTGCGCTAAAGACCTATTTCTTCTAACTTGGCAACCAGGGAGAAACCATTAAGAGATTTAAAAACAATTTTTTTTTTTAAAATAAAGATATAACGGAAAATGATGGAAAGGAGAGAAAAATTGATAATAAAATAAGAATGTACCACTAAATTTAACATGATATGTTAATATATATTATATACTTTTAATACTCATTCCCCGACACGGGTTGGTGCCCATAAGGGGAAATTATGTTTCCGTTAAAGTATTATACATTTAAACGTTAAACGTTTCAACGTACTGTATTGTACATTTATTTTAATTTTTAACTAGAAGTGTATTTTATTATTTTTTGTCTATATTTTTGTAATTTACACGGAAATAAAAAAAATAATAATATGGTATCATCAAGGGACCAACCCGCATGTAAGTTCCAATAGGACAGGTTTCAGCTGATTGGAAATATACGTGTAAATGCCTGTTTTTGAATGTTACAAGGATTTCCTGATACACTTACGGTTAGAAAGGGTGAGAAATGTCAGTTCTTGGGATACCAAGTACCATCCCTCAAAACCAATCACTAACATACTCCGAAACTTTGGCATAACCATTCCTTCCAGAGTACACCCTTCAGGCGTTTGAGGCGGGCACCCAGGTCGACACGATTTCTACTGACTTCGCCAAAGCATAACTGTCAAATTTGACAGATTACCTCACAGCGTCATTCTGTCTGTTCTCGAGTCTCTGGGCGTGTTTGGCTACTTCCTTGATTGGGTGCACGACTATTACTTACTATTACTTACTTATTTGTTTGCTGATGACACTGCTGTTCTGGTTGAGGGAGAGACGTGGGATGAAGTTTTTATAAAAGCTCAGAATGCCCTCGACTCTCTTCAAGGCTGGTTTTCCTCGAGTTTGTTAACACTAAATAATAGTAAGTCGAAGTATATGTTGATTGGTAAATACTCGATTGAATCTCCCTCTGCTAGCGATTCTTTGACTGTTCACAAGTGTCAAGAACGTAGGGGATGTGACCATCAGTGTACTCTTGAAAGGGTTTTACATTACAAATACCTCGGTGTTGTTGTGGATGATAAGCTGACATGGAAGTCCCATTTAGAATACCTCCACAAAAAACTACGTAAATTTTTGTATGTGTTTTATTATGTAAGGACAATTTTAAAGAGAGATAAATTAAGAATGTTATATATAGCCCTTGTTCAATCTATTTTGCAATATGGAGTGGCGATATGGGGTGGATGCTACCATACGACTCTTCAAAAAATTAATGTCCTTCAAAAATCGATCATAAAAGTTATTCTTAAAAAACCGAACCGTTACCCAAGCTCTCAGCTTTATAATGACTTTAAGGTCTTTAGTCCTCGTCAGCTTTTTTTAAAATCCCTTTTATTGTTGTACTACAAGACCCCAAGTATCCTGAGCAGCCAAAGCTATGTGTATCCCACTCGTTTTAGACTTGAAGGTAATGTAATTAACCCCAAACCAACTCTCTCACTTACAACTAGAAGCCCCCAATATATACTGTATATCCTTCACAAGACCCTCACTACAGATTTGAAATCCCCAACATCCTTTTCTCGACCTGTTTATAGGAATACAATTTGTGATTGGTTGATCAAACTTGGGTTAGATAAATGCGAGGAGGCTGTAAATAGTATTTATACATAGGAAATATCAATGTATTCTGTAGGCATCACACATATTATATTAGTGCGTTGTTTCAATAACAAGTTGTACAGAAGTAGTATTTTATTTTTTATTAGAAATGTTAATGTTTGACAGCAATTCTTGCTAGGTAGTTCAGGCATTGCCTTTAGCCTAGCAATAAGTTGTAATATAGTATGTTTTGTTTATATATACCTATACAATTGTGAAATGTACAACTAAATAAATAAATAAAATAAATAAATAAATAAATAAATTTGACGGACCGTACACTTCGGGTTCGGGTTGGAGGTGCTGTGTGGCCACATGGGGTGTCCCCCAGGGCTCCCGTCTGGGTCCACTACTTTTCCTCCTTGTGGTGAACAGTGTCGCGTCAGTTCTTTCAAATTTTGGCTTTCAGATCTTTGCCGATGACCTCAATATATTTCGACGTATTGAATCTCTGTCTGACTGCCAAATTCTTCAAGAGAGCCTAAACCGTATGCAATCGTGGTCTGCCAGGAACGGCCTTGGGGTGAACCCATCAAAGTGCTCCACAGTATCCTTTGCCCACATCCTGCCGCCTTATCATCATGAGTATTTCATTGGGGACTTGCTTCTGGACCGATTGGAGGCCTTGTTTCAACAGGAAGCTTCAGAGAAAAATGGAGGAATCGGGGATTGTTAACCAACTCCTACTATACTGAATAGTTCTCTTTTACCAAATAGTTGAGACGGACCCAAACCGGGAAAGCCTACAAAGAATATTCGAATGGAATTTTAAAATCCAGTCGGGCTGTAGGAAGGTTTATTGGGACAGAATCTTCCGCTAAAGGAATCCCAACGCGGACATGTTGGGGTAGGAAGCGCAGAAAAAAATGTCAAACGATATCGTTGGCTCATTAAAGTAATCGGCTAATCATTGTGATCGTTTGTATTTCTTATTGGTTCAGGATCAGGGGAGAGACTGAAGGAGAACAAGAAGGCCGGCGCGTGACTTGCGACGCTAATGAGGCAGATGGTGCGTCGTGCGGATCGACCGATCGTTAGCGTGATATTTATTTCGGTATGTTCCCCATCAACGGCTGCACTTGG
Organism: Stenodema calcarata; assembly: GCA_963920205.1. NCBI lineage: Eukaryota > Metazoa > Arthropoda > Insecta > Hemiptera > Miridae > Stenodema > Stenodema calcarata. The sequence goes on from OY986048.1 coordinate 8,466,035, forward strand.
TCAAGAAGCTCCTACAGAGTTCAAGCCGCTTGTAAACGTGAGTTTCTCGTTCAGAAGACAATTTTATGACACCACTAGCCGTCGGGCCCGTCGCTGACGGGCAGAACTCGTGGTGTGTCCATCTACCTCTGTTACCTGTCCCGGACGGGAAGAACTCGGGATTGATCCATCTGCCACTCTTACCTGTCGCTTTACATGTCCCTTTACAAACCCTTATAATCTTAAATACCAAAAATAGTATTCATCTGTCTCACGGGAAGGAAGAATTTAAGATTTTTATATTTCGGCTTCCCTATAGGATCCAGGAGTGAACCCTCCTATGTCCTTCCCCGATAACGGAAACATTTAAATACGGGAGAAGGGTTCGGTCCATTGAGCCGTTTTTGCGTGATTGAAGGGCAGACAAACAGACAGACACCAAATTCAAAATCGGCATGGTTCGACTCCATTTCACGCGAAACGAATAATTGTAGTGAAATTTTTCGAAAATACCCAAGGAACGCGAAAATCGTCTTTAAATTTAGTTATATAACTGCCTGCCAATTCCTACCTAACTACCCACATTTGTTCTGGAGTGCTGAAATTGAATAACTTTGATTACTGGCTGAATGGATTTAGAAATGCCTAAAACACTCACTTACCCCTAAAAATTGGTTGGTTTACATTCCAAGGTACGTAGAAACTATACAACGAAGAATACGAATTGTTGGGGGATATCAAATCTTTTTCCTGTTGAGGTTGAGGCATTTTTGTTGTTGATGACCTGTAGACGCAATATGCAAGAATAAAAAAAAGCAAATTAATAAATTTGTAATTTAATTATTTAGTAATAAATGTATTTACTTATGCATAAAGGTATAAATAAATACAATAAATCAATTAAGCACGAATAAAGGAGAAGCTCATGTTGAAGATATTATCTCAGTTCTACCTTTGATTCTTCATTGTGAAGGAACCGTTGGCAGTCAAAACGCTCCGGGGAAAATCTATTATACAACACAATTTCATTCGAAATTTCCGAAAAGTGACAAATTGCAATACCTATTTTGCGCTCCTTCGTGTTGACTAACAACTATTTTGCGTTCTTCGTGGTTAAGAAAAAATGCAAGGGTCGTTACTGGCCCGGGCCGAGTGCGCTTTCCGAATTTCAAATTCGTAGGTCAACTGTAAATAAGCTATGTGCCGCGGATCTTCCATCATTTCTTTATGGTGAATAAACTTCTGTTTCTTTACTTTCCATATACGTCTGTCTGGATCACTATTCTGTATTGAATATCATTGTAGCGAAATAGTAGGAGTAACGAGGTGAAGTAATTGTGTGATTGTACGAGTGGCTGACCAAATGGTTTTCATTGGAACGGTGAGCTATACAGAAAATAACTGTTGCTGGAACCGTTCCTTGTTATTTTTTACTACATAATTCTTTTAAAGCGAACTTTCGAAAAAAAGGAATAATGGAAACATAATTCTCGGTCCAAAATGTTCAAAACTCAAATTTTGGAAACATTTTCATACCAAAATCCGTTCCAGACTATCTATACATAAATTTTGTTTTGTCATCTTCCAAAAACCCTAGTAAAGGATAAAGGCCGTGGGTCCTGTGCAGCGCAGGGGTCACCCATTCATTCATAACAAGGAACTGTGTCAGTTATAATTGTAATGAATGGGAGGTTGAACAATATAATGAACCGAATAGGGAAAACCAGTGGTTTAAATCGTAATGAGGCGATTCCTTGATCCGTGGGTAGCTGGTGGTGGGAGACTCTCGACCTCCGGGACAGCGTCCGGCTCGAGGGCTCGGACACTCCGGAGATCGACCAACTCGGGGTACCTGCGGGACAGGATCAGGTTTTCCATCCGCGAGATCCCGTCGTAACCCTGATCTCCGCCAAGGTCGCCCTTCCCTCTTGCTTCGGCGCACGCCCTCGCGCACATTATATCGCTCGATCTTCGTCATTGTCATCATCATGCTCCCGTCCAAAGTAAAAACGCCGAAGCATACCTATAGAATTGAGCATACCTATAAATTCCCTACAGAGGATAATACTGAATAGCGAAATGCCTTTTTGTGCTTCACTATCAATACGACTAAATATTGTGTTTCGTACAATTCTACAACACGTCAAGTACGTGGAAGTGGTGAGCGTTAGAAACCGCTGCGACCTGTTCAAGTATCGACTTCATTTCTCACGACTCCAGCCTAGAGATAACTGCAAATTCTTGACACTTCAGTTTATTAACTTCTTTGTGCAGATCACCCTTCTGTCTAGAACACGAAATGATAGATACAACTATTTAATTACAAATGATTTGTACCAATGTGATTCTGGGGTTTTTATTATTTCCACCTACCTATTTCAACAATAATTTAGTAATTAATTATCATCAATTATTAAAAATAGTTAGGTAATTAAAAAAAATAAAATAAAGAAAAGCTGTGGCATGATTATCAACCCTTGTGTTCGAAGAAAAACTTTGTTTAAACCTAAATTGAAATTTCAAAACTCGTTTTGAACCAATTCCCCTTGACCTAGTATTATGAAATATTTCAACGATGATCGTGAGAGTAGTCCAAACCTGTAAACCAAATTTCGTAATTGCAGCACAATTTCGATTTTCTGAATCTGCGTATCTTGAAACTTTGAGTAGGAGTAATTTTTTTTCTTGGGCGATTCCAATGTTCCATTATTGAAGATAATAAACTAAAATAAGAGCGAATTTTCGAAGAAATAATTGGTTTTATGTAAAATGTCTTCATTAAAGAACATGATGTCCATGAAGAACGTCTCAAGTATCAACCACGTTTCTTCATCTTCAAAGTACTCAAGTTTGAGAACGAAATAAGATATCGCAATTCTGACTTCACGATCGTATTCAGTATTCCTGCAAAAACCTTTAAAATGAGGTGTCATACCTTATTCAATTGGACTATACTCTAATCTGTCAACGTAGTAGTCAACAGAGTAGAGAGAGCATACCATGAGATCAATGCTCTAATCGGGGAACAGATAGTTGAGTGCTATGACAGGGTTGAAATTTTATTTAGAGTTATCGTCTGGAATGACACACACATGTGTGTCATATATATGATGTAGGTATACATATGATTTTTGGCAGTGAATTCAGAATGTTCTAGAACGATTTTAGTATGAAATATTTTCTGAAATTCGAGTTTTACAAATTTTGGACCGAGAACAAAAGCTAAAAGTAGAAGGCTACAGAGGTTCGACCACTGCGGGAGGGCTGTTGACCCCAACCGTGAACTATGAACAAATATTTCAGGTTGATTCCCAAAAATAAGACTCCAAGAACCTTCGAGGGAAACGAATATAGAAATATTGCCGAGTTCTCAGGATCGCTCTTTGAGTGGCCCAGGCAAGGTATTAAATACCTATAATTACCTAATTGCCAAGTTTAAAATTGCCCATATTTGAATAGGATCATAACGCCTACTATATAAATTGGATCGTTCGTTTTCTTGGAGATTCTGGCTCCTAACCCATGTCAAAAGATATTGTGAAAGCTAGAAAACTCCAACTGTTCGATAAATGCTACTTACATAAATGTCAAAATGCTGAATATTGCTCGTTTTTAGGATGACGAATTTGTGATCTGTTGAAAATGCTATCTTTTTGTGATAGGGATTCGTTCACTAGTCTATATAATATATAGACTAGTGAACGAATCCCTATATATAATATATATTATATATAACAGGTGGAAATAATTACTGTGGTCGTAAAAGGAACAGTGCGGTCGTAACCATGTTCCAACGTTTTAGACCACTTTACGATTATTATTTTTGGAAGTATCCTTCCGTTTGTAGTCACAGGGATTTCGGCAAAGTTTAGAACTTTTCATGTGACCATGATCCGATGTGGTCTATGGTCACGCATTCATAAATATATACATTCACATTTGGAAAAATGTTAGGATAAACTGTTGAAATTTCCCAAATCCATGTTTCAAATATAGGTACAGTAACAATATGGGCCCGTTACCGTAACATTCTTACCGTAATTTTTGTTCGAACATTCGCGAATGAATGATGGATAATGGCTGAAACATGTGAAGGATGCTGTAACTTTACAGAACAATTTTCCCAGTAGTTCAGATGGCCCGTATAATATTATTTTGTTGGTTGATATGAGTAGCTTCTACAAGCTTGTGGAAGGCTTTTCACCACTTTTATGAATAGAAAAAAATGATGAGGGTAGGGCGGTATTGATGAGCAGTTTAGTGCGAAATTTGATGCGTTCAGATGATGAAAACTTTATTGTCATTACTCCCCCCCCCCCTTATATTCTAGACTGTAGACCAGGAGTTTTCCATGAAGAACTGAAGCTGGCCTTGTTGTTTACTATTAATAGGAGATAATGATTGAAAACTACCGATTGATTTTACTCTCGTGCTTCATAATTACTCGCATAATATAGCTATGTAATTAATTTCGATTTGCCGAGTTCTAATTGGATCAATCTCCGAGATACAAATAGGGAGATACCGTGGGAGACGTGAGGCACCTACTGGATGATATCTGGTGTTTGTAAATTTAGGGTGGCTTTGCATATCTATTCGTGCTTCTAATTCAACTCCCGTTGACAAGTTGGGACCAAGTGTGGGAGTCAAAGGGCGAAACCACATTCAACAATCACTTCATCCGTGAAACCGCGATGTTCTTCCGAACATGTGAGATGAAGAACATCTCAAGTAACAACCACGTTTCTACATCTTTAAAGTGCTCCAGTTTGAGAACGGGATAAGCAATTCTGACTTCACCAACATGAAAGAACCAAGAAAAACCTTTAAAATGAGGTGTCACTTGTCTGACTGCTTCATTTTTGGAATTTATGGATAATTTCTCCCTCATAAAACTCCCCAAAATCCCCCTTAGAGCGGCCCGATTCTGCTGATCATCGAACTTAGCCTTTCGATTGCCAAGACAGATTTTTCGTTCAAATGTGAACTTTTTATCTCAATTCTATCGAGAGTAACTGACACACGAATAAATAAATAAGTATATACTTTAACATGTACCTACTTAAGATTTTTGGTGCCTTGTGGTAGTGCATTCAGGATGGTCTGGGACGGATTTCGGTATACAATTTTCTCCGGAAATTTGAGTTCTAAAAATTATGGACCAAGAAATTAATTTTCCTATTCCTTTTCTTCGAAAATTTGCTAATGTCAATATTCGGATTAACCGCGAAAATCCTGTTTCGTCCCACTGCTCAGACGGTCCAGTTCAAGTGGGTAGTGTTACAATCCAGAAATGCATTCTGTATCATTACTGTTTCACTCCTATTCAATAGTTAGACGCTTCCCAGATATGCATGGAGTCCCACAAGTATTGACTTTTCAGTACAGATTCCAGCACATGCCCCGATATGTTTGTTTTCAGAAGCCACAAGATATTGTTGTCGTAGGTAGGTTGTCACCAAGTAGCAGTAGTGTAATAGTTTACCCTCGATATTCAACCTAAATAATAAGCTCGAGTCAGATTAGAAAGCAAATCACAAAGGCTGCCACCTTGACAGTCAACCGACCTTGAGCCCTACAATGTCAGTTGGCCCTCCCAGCCGCTGCCCCGCTCGGCCCAAGGAAGAAAACCTGTCCATATGAGATTACTGTTATTCTATCCGAGCCCTCAACTCGGACATCTCGGTAATTTCAGTCTCGTTTCACAGTGTGACGTTTCAACATTTCAGCCAAACTATCGACTTCATTATTCAGCATTCTTCGGGTTAAATCATCACCAACGCGATAAAAAATAACAGAGCCTCATTTTTGTTCTGTTCATCAGGAGACTGCGACTGATTGAGAGAAAAAGACAAATATTATTAGGGTGTAATCACAGAACTTTAAATTTAGTGCACCTGGGAGTTCCTTAGTATGGAATTTCATCGAACCAATTCGAGTACTGTACTGCCGTCATAAAGAAGAAACTCCTACCTCCATTTTGATAGTTTTGTGAATTGCTGATTTTCTATACCCTTGAAGTTAGAACTGCCGTTACAACGTTGATTTTCGAACACTTCTGATCGAGATAGGGCTTTTTAACCTAGTGCAAGCGATAGATCTCGTCTATAAGAATATGTCCTAACGTCGAAAAGCTCAAAAATGTAGTTAGGACTTTCTTTCTTAGGACGGCAGTATAATCCTGGTATGAGGAGACGATAAACATAGGAGTCAATATATAGTAACCGATACGTTCAATACAAAATAACGCTACCCTGTGTAACAGACGGGCAATTTAGCTAATCCTGAATAAGGTTCAAAGACAAACATGTATGGGTAGTGTCGCCACTGTTTTTAAAGAACTGATTTCAAAAGAGCCACCATGTGTATTGTTGCATATTATGCAACAATACACATGGTGGCTCTTTTGAAGTATCCAATTTATAACTTATCTTAATTTCGGGAGGCAAGGCAGTTTTCCTCAAAAGGGAAGTGGCGACCTCAAGATGAACAGCCTTGGTTGCCATACAAATAAAAAGAGCAATATAGGCCTTCTCATAACGAGGGTTCTTTTTGCTACTCATTCTCACCATGAATGGACCCCCAAAGTCAACACCAGTATGGGCAAAGCATCGAGAAGGGGTAACACGGTGTGCCGGAAGATCAGCCATCTGAGGTTGAGAAGGCTATGCAGAATCCTTCCAGCAGGATCCTTCCTTTCCTTCTAGGTATCGGAAAATACGTTGCTTAATCGGGCATTTGATGGTCAGAATCCAATATGAGCGCATGATGAGGGATTGGACCAGCTTGGGTCCCCCATGTCCAGAGTAAATATGATAATGGTCACACAAACGTTTGGCGAGATGGCTTTCAAGGGATAAGGAAAGGGTGCTTTGAAGAAGGAGGTAGAGGTGAAAACGTCAAGCGACCCCCCACCCTGAATCAACCCGTAGGGGTGACAAAGGGAGTAAGGCTCCACAATTTTTTGGAGCACTGCTGTCCTTTCTGCAGTGCTTTAATATCGTGAGCGTAATAATGGTGTTGTGTGACCTCTACCATGAAGGAAAGGGCCTTGTTGTACTCGCTTGCTGAAAAGGGACCTATTAGCCAATCACTTTTGGGACACTTACAGTGTTTCATTATGAGATTGTAGAGGAAACGAAAAACGTAGATGAAGATGCGTTGAGATTTGAGAAGAGATGAAGAACGCTCCATTACTTAATTGAAGGATTCCGTATCCGTACTACAGCTAATGATACGAGGATCTTGACTTCTGGAAGATTTGACAGTTCAATAGAAGGTTGTATTGGCCAGTTCTCAGTAGATTGGCCTAAAAAGTTAGGGCCATGCCACCATATCGATGGAGATATTAGATGTGGGGGAAGAAGGCCTCGACTAACAGGGTCGGCAGCATTGTTTTCGCTACTAACGTGCATCCAAAATTGTTACTCTACTGGAAAAAAATACCTTTAATAGGTATGGAGGAGTTTGAATCCAGGATAGAACAGTTGTGGAATCCGAGAAACAAATTATCCGATCAACTGAAAGAGCGCTGGAAATGGGAAGACCGCTCTTGATCATTTTGGATAAGAGAGAGCTCCAAGCTCCAGCCTAGGAATGGTCCACGTGTGTAGAGGAGCATCTTTACTTTTAGATTTGAGGAGTTGTATAGAGATTCCAACATGAGTTTTGAGTAGCAGATAATGAACTGCTCCCATACCCAGTGAACTACCATCCGAGAATCCAATCAGTGGCGCCCAAAACCAGGATTCAGCAAGCATGAATCGAGGAATGGAGATGGACTCCAACAAGGGAAACTCCTGGAGAATTTCTTCCCACCTGCCAAGGACGATTAAATGATTGTCGACGTACACATGTGTATGTGAAAACCTAAGACTTTTACAGGTTGGCTCGAAATTTAATTGAACACATTACGAGACTATTACTGAGCTAGTTTCTGACTACCTCCAGTCATTGAGGTCATCCACTCGATCAGGCGAAGTTTTACCTCATCAACTCACCACTTCCAACAATCTCGCATAGTTATGAGACTCACTATCTAGGGACGCGGGAGCGTCCCGCCCGCCAAGAAAACCGAAGCCCTGAAAACCGAAGCGACTGAGACACTGATTACGCGACGGAACTAGTTGGGGTTTTCACCCTACCATAGCTCGGTCCCCTGAGTGTCTCGAGAGTTGATTTTTTGTACACCAACTCTCCAGGGGCACGTGAGGACGTAAACCAAAATTCAGCTCTCGGGAACATCAGGTGTCGGGGGTATAACAATTTTAAAACCACTATTTTTCACGTTTTTCGTGTTCTTCTTCTTCTCGTTGTTGTTGTTGTCGTTGTTGTTCATTGACGGGGCTACAGCCCAGCAGACAAATCGGATCGAGCTGAAATTTTGCACACACGTTTGTTATGCTCCAAGGGAGTGCCTTTTGACCATTTTTTCTCTCTCCCCCCATTTCACCCCAAATTAGGGGGGAAATAGTGTTTTTTAGGAATTTCAAATGGTCATAACTCCTTCAAAATTGAAGCTTTTTCAGATTTTCTTTTTTAGTTGTGTTCAGCTTTTCAAACTGTTTAATTTGAGATCAAAAAATGCTTCCTAAAAGGAAAAATAAAGGAGTTATGGTGATTTTTCTATTTTCAACAACAACTGCCGCAAATATTGATGAAAATTGGTGCGGTTGGTCTTAAAATGTCCGCTAGGTTGTCTAGAATATGCTCAATAATTTTGAACTAAATCTCAATCGATTTGACTAATCCACAGCCAAAAATACGTGAATAAATTCCACATCTACTGATTTGGCTAATTTCCGAAAACATCAAAGTTGAACGGTGGTCAGAAAAATTGTCGTAGAGTGGCGCCTGTTTAAGGATTGATAGGAAATTTTATGGGCTTTCGAATGAGGGTAGCGCACTTTGGCACTTTTCCCAACGGTTCTCGAGTTATTCGCGATTTTTGGTATAAAAACGTGCGTTTTACCAGTTGCAAACTTTCTCTTTCCTCTTTCTCTTCGACACCAATAATTACAATTATTGTAATGATTCTCAACAACAAAAATTTGCACAATCCCCAAGAAAAAATGCAACCAATTTTCAAAAAATTTCTAATTCAAATTTATTCAAATTTCTAATTCTTTCTATTTTTTTAAATTTAATAATAAGAATAATTGTATTAAATTTTAATAATTGTTTTTAAATTGTTGATTGTTTTAATTAATCGAAAATTTTAAAACTAATATTTAACCAATTCGCAAAAATTTTAAAACTACTTATTTTTCAAACACATTTCAGATAACAAACAATAATTTCCAAAAAATAATCATTCTTGTCACAAAAACAAGAAACAAAAAGGCAAATTAGTAGGCGTACTAATTTTAACATGAATAATGTTTTTGCGGTGTCCTACCAGAGTTGAAAAGCGTAACGAAGTTTAAGTCACGAAATTATGTCACGAAGATTTTTAATGATTTTCACGTACAACCGAGCCGTTTCTAGGGAAATGAAACTTCTTTAGTTTTCAACGGACAAAAATCGTTCTCCATTCGTTGGAAAGCCTTTAATTTATGCATAAATTATATACTGCCAAAACCACTGTAAATATCGAAGAAGCTGAGATACAGCCCTGAGTAAATAAAAAAACTAATAAATTTTCCGCACATTTCTTAATATTTTCCATACAGACAAAGAAAAGGGATAAGGAAAAGGGGAAACGGGACGCAAAAACATTATTCATGTTTTGCATAGCAAATACCTCGTTCTATACAAAGTATAGAAGAGAAAAGATCAGGGGGGTCCAGGGGAGCTTGCCCCCCTGGCGAGGCGCGAAGCGCCGAGTTTTACTAAATTTTGACTAGGATAACACTTCATTTAGGAAAACATTTACTAGTTACCTCGTAGGTACTTTTGTATTGTATAAGTTGTTGAACCGTATTGTATAAGTACCACTCGAAAACTAGCCATGCAAAAAGATGTGATATCCCCCCAAAAACAACTCCGTTGTAAAAACTGGCCCGCCAAAAAACCTCAGCCGCAAAAAGGAATGATATCCATTTTGCCCGCCAGCCACATATATAGGATGCTCAGAGCTTCGCACCTCGCTGTTGAGTGTGCATATAGAAACCTGATCCTCCTACCCCTAACCTCCACCGTCAATGTTTTCCTGTTCCCTGTCACCTTCCCACAACCCCCTCTCACCCTTAGTCACCCTCGGTTTCACCTAATATGTTTCCTCTGTTACACCAGCAGGGAGCTTTACGCTTTCTTTCAATGCTGTTGGCGGGAGCTTTTTGCCAGATGAACAAGCCTGAATTGAAGCATTACTTCATTACAGTTGTACCACCGCTGATTACTCGTGACCACCAGTAATACTTATGTTAGCTTGTTCATCTGGCAAAAAGCTCCCGCCAACAGCATTGAAAGAAGCGTAAAGCTCCCTGCTGGTGTAACAGAGGAAACATATTAGGTGAAACCGAGGGTGACTAAGGGTGAGAGGGGGTTGTGGGAAGGTGACAGGGAACAGGAAAACATTGACGGTGGAGGTTAGGGGTAGGAGGATCAGGTTTCTATATGCACACTCAACAGCGAGGTGCGAAGCTCTGAGCATCCTATATATGTGGCTGGCGGGCAAAATGGATATCATTCCTTTTTGCGGCTGAGGTTTTTTGGCGGGCCAGTTTTTACAACGGAGTTGTTTTTGGGGGGATATTGTATACAGGAACAGTGATCTGGATAGATTTGTGGACAAAATAATAAACAGCTTGAGTTGACTAAGCGACAATATAAAACAACGAATCCCAGAACCCGAGGTACCCTCGACATTCTTTTCAACTCATCTCCAAGATTTCAAGATTGGGGGAAAAAAACCTTCCTCGATAATGACAATTTGAGGTAGGAAACGGCGGGGTGTTACATAACATCGCTTCCCTCCCGGAACGCAACGGTTACGTGGATTCTTCCTGTTCAACATGAATGTGACAATGAGAATGGGGAAAAATCGCCTGCGAACTTTGGGAATGCCAAGGCCGTGCGCATGCGCGAAAAATTGGTTAAATAAAGAAAGATGGGAACAAAAACTAACACAAAAAAAAAAAACTTCCAGCGACCTCGAGTGAAAAACTGGGCGTGGTGAATCAGGATCGTGCGGTGATGGTTGGGAAGAAAGACGGCCGTTGAGATCATCATCTTTCCTCTTCCTACAGTCGCTCCTATTCACGGGGCTCCGGCCGCCATCCGAAATAATAAACGAACCGTGACATCAATTCGCCATAAAGGAATAAATTATGTTAGCGAGAAATAATGAAAAAATGTACGAAGGAAACGTCTGTCTGATCAGTAAATAACGGATAATACAGGTAATCGATGTTGTACCGTGAGTTATCCTTTGGAGAAGAAAAACGAAAGACACCTATTGTTACACTGTATCTGTAGAAACTACTGGGAACTGTACGCTTTGGATCTCTGTCATTCAATTATCAATGAGTAACATCATCTGTGATTATCTTGAAGTGAGTGTGTAGGAAATGTGGTCAATGATGATGTTGGTTATCCTCACAATACCGGTAAATAGCTCCGATTCTATCAGTCGTAGGAAGTAGAAGTTGGTATCATTCGATTCGAAATGAAATGAGCTACATCATAATTAGGTCAGTGGCGGCTCTTCAGGGTAGGCAAGGTAGGCACTGCCTACCCTGAAAAAAGAGAGAGCAAATGCCATCCTTCCGCCTAGCCTGTGGTTTCATTCTTTTTCTACAATCGAACATGGCAGTCGTGAGCATTAATATCGAATATCGATATTACGTATCGATGGTCGTGCGGGTCCGTGGTCAGCTGTTTTCTCCTTGTTCTCCCGCACTCTTGCTTGTATGCCGTCTCGTGTTTTGTTTTGCTTGTTCAATTACGTTTTCAATTTTATTTTATCAAGTGTTTCGCGTTATGTAGGTAGTTTGTATTTCGTCGCTTTGTTCGTAATTTCAGTTTATTAGGTTATACGGTGGTGTAGTTAGTTTCCTTCAAGGGATACTATGCTTCTAGGTCCATTCGTTCACTATAGGTTTCATGCATGTGTTGGGTTCGGTTCTTTTTTCTTTTTCAGCTTTAGTTTTGCGTTTTTTCTCTTTTTTTCAATTGATTGGTATCTCGGAGTTTGTATTACATTGTATGTGTTGTGATAATGGCTATTTCAACTTCGGACGATGTAGTATCGATGCTTCTCGACTCTCCTTGAAGATGATAAACGGGTAATTCTCCACAGAGGCCGATCTACGCCAGATATAGAGGTGAGAAGTATGGATAAGGAGAATGGACAAAAGTTCACCCGTTCATTCCCAATCTTAAATATGTACTTCCACATTATCGCCAACCCACCCCATTCTGACTTAGGTTTGACGAAAAAATACTTTTCTTTATAATAAATGTTCCGAGTTAAAATTGGCTAAATTTCGAATAGGCCTGGGGAAAAAGTACTAAAATCTGGCTATGGTTCGGGGGGAAGGTAGTTTGTTTTAGAGCGATTACAAAGATTAATTATTGGAATAATGACCAAAATATGTACTGTTGAGTTTTGCTTGCATCATACGGAAAATCAGGTCTGATTCGCCGACCGAAATTGTGACGCAGATCACAGCTCGTCCAGATACCTACTGATAAAATAAGAGATTTATTTACCCTACTCAATCTAAGTCATCATAGAAAGTATTTTGTTATTATTAATACCTGTCTTTAAAAACGAATCTTTCCATCCAAATTGTCGCTATTGATATCCGGGAAAGGATTTTTCCAGAAAGACAAAGTCATGATGGAACAACAGAGAATTGACTAACAAGAAGAACGCGTTGTTACACGCGTTGCTCCGGGTTTGGACAGACTATAGTCAATGCATCTAACAGGAGGTGGTTTGGTCAGAGTAAATAGAGCGCAGAGATGAGAAGTATAATGAGTTAGGGTTAGCTGAAGTTCATGGGACATTAGGAATACTGTTTACTCCTGGAAAATATAAAACAATTGAGCTTGCAGCAATCATAAGATAGACCCATGAAGTGGAGTAATAGTCTTTTTCCGAGGAGACGTCCTGACAGATACGGAAGTTTTAGGGTACCTACTAGTGACACGGAAGGCAGATTGTCGCCAGAGAACAAACTACGCAGACGCGCTCCATGTATTATCAGCTTCTTCCAATCAGGCAAACGAATTCACAATGGGTGTGGGACGGGAAGGCTGATCCGCTCTCGGTGATTCAAAAGTGATCCAAACATTTTCCGTTTGGAAACCTCAACTCATCATCGGATCAGTCATTGGGATCTGATTCCTTCTCCGTGGGGGAATTTCTCATAAGCCGCCATTGTATCACCAGACCTGCTCAACCATGAAGAAGTTTTCAACCTCCCGCAAGGACGTCCTCTGCCGACCGATTTTTATCTTAATTCAATTGTTTAGGCTCCGATCGTACTCTAGCTCCGAGCCTCGTTTCCCTTTTACTTCGCCAGCTGAGGCGCATGGCGGAAATCCGTGCAGATCGTCGAGTCTGCAGAAAATAAGGCTTTCCAGGGACGATCACGAGGACAAACGTTGGAATTCACATCACGGGGTCCTGAAAACAAGAATTATGTCTCCCAATACAATTCATAATTTGCACATAAATCAATTCTATCTATTTATCGGTTTGAACAGGTTAGCTGAATAGTTAGTGTAGGCATGCTCGTGCATACACGTATATAGGGCCATCAAGGGAGAGAGGAACAGCCAGACTTACCGCTCTGATCCTTCTGCAGCCGGAATCTGTCTAATCTGTTGAAGAGAGCAATTCAAAACCCCAACATGCACTGAAAATGTAACTAAAAACTCCCAATATTCCTTAGAATATCCCTAAATCTATATCATCGAAACTATTAGCGAATTTTCGACAAAGAGGAAGCCATTCTTCTCGGTCCAAAATGTTCAAAACTCAAATTTCAGAAAAGTTTTTTATACCCAAATCCGATCCAGACCATCCAGAATTCACTGCCAAAGACACTTTTGTACATTCATTTATTTATATCTTTATATGTTTTTGTTTGTGTCATTCCAGACGATAACTCGATAAAACTGGGATGAAAATTTCAATTTGCACGCAAAATCTGTCCCGGCAGTCGAAAGGGATTGGCAGAAATTGGCCACTCTAAGGGGTGTGTAGTGGAGTTTCAGGGGGAAACAAATTACCCAAAAATTCCAAAAATGAAACAGTCTGACAAGTGACACCTCATTTTAAAGTTTTTTTTTAACGCTGAACACGATGGTGAAGTCAGAATATCTTATTCCGTTCTCAAACTGGAGCACTTTGAAGATGAAGAAACGTGGGTGTTACTTGAGATGCTCTACATGGTTGATCTGCTCTAATCGGTTTAATTATAAATTGAATTGAAACAAACCATTGTAAAGTAAGTAAACTCAATATATTTAAACTACTACACAAAACAGTTAAAAAACTACTCGAAAATAAAGCATTCACAATCACAAAACCTTTGAACTTGAAACATTGGTACAAAGTTTTAAATTTGTAAAATTTTGTTTTTCGACTGAAACTTCAATTATATGAATGTTCAATCTAATCAGCGCTCGCTTTTATAGCTGACGAGAAAATCATTTGTAAGGAGAACCTTCTGAACGTACAGGTACGTACGTTGTAGGTCTACAATGGACACCGAAATGGATCATTTGTTAGGTAGGTACGAATTACTTTGTTAGTGGAACTATTCATTCTCGTCTTTGTTTATAAAGTTTTTTTTTCTCTTATTTTACCAGACATTCGAAAATGTGGTTTTGTATGATATATATAACTCTGTGCTGTAGATTACTATTGGGGATGCCCATCGTGTTATAAGTTGCATGTCGAATATCCTCAGACCAGGAGCTCATTAGCGTGGTAACTCTAATGAATGCCTGTTCATAAATAAGTAATTATCGAGAGGTAATTGTGGGATAGACTCGAGTTGAGGTAGCCCTGCCTATCTCTCATCAAACAAAAGCGATTCGAGCGAGTTTTTTCCTCCTCCCACCCAATAATGAGCTCCTCCGGTCATCAAAGCACGAGATATAGTCAAACACCCCGACGAAATACCCAACGTTGTCTATCTATTTACCTTCCTCAAAATCCGCATATTATTATCGTCTCCTCAGCGCAATTAAGATGTGGTTTTCATTGCCTTCGAATCGTGCACGCGTGATCCGCGTTCTCAGGAACCCTAATACCTGAAACGACATGGCCTCGAAGTAAAATGACTGTAATTGGCAGCTGGTGGGTACCATTATATAACGGCTCGCTATATTCAAATTGCAGCATCACAAAGAACAAAAAACCAATAGACCGTTTTGTTATGTACCTACTCACTCAAACTTAAAACAAATCAAATCACCTAAATGAGCACTTATTCCTTAGAGACCTGACGCATCCTAAAACTGCTATTTGCGGTCAATAGAAACAATTTGCAGCACAATTTGCGTGATTGGTGAATGGGAGTGGATTCCAAACTCTTTTTCTTATTGCTTTTCAAATAACATTCACATTATTGTCTTATGAACATTTTTTGGCGCTGATTTGGGATAAATGAACTTGAGCCAGTTACAACCAGTAATAATTACTTAGTAATAAATTATTTACTGTGCAATTTTTCTTGTTCAGTGATCTTAGGGAAGCTTTCTACGCATGAACCGATCAGAACTACTTTCTCAACAAAATCGAAATTTTTACGCGCAATTTGCGTTGAAAACATCAATGATTTAGTTTTCATATCTGTGCACCAGTACGTTTGTACTAAATTTCATATTGCCATAATATCTCGATGAAGAGTAAAAATTCTGAAGATAGGTGAAGCTTGTTCCCATGACTTGGATACTGCAGACAGAGCAAAAGTGAAGTCCCTGTCACGCATCTAAGTTCCATTCGACCGAGTTTTTGAATGAATTCCGCGGTTATCCAGTTTTATTTCTATAGAGTTTCCTCCGAATTTCATCCAGTTGGAACACAAAATGCGAAATCGCAACCGCAAAAGTGTGACTACTTTTGAAAACAACACGTCCTCCCAACCTGATGATGTTTAAGTTGCAACTGATCATGATCCATTTACGTGTACCTCCATAAAGTGGGTTCTCGATTTATTTTTGACAGGATACCTCCTTATGTCAATGTAAGAAGCTACTTGCAATAACTTTTTTTTTCTTCCTTTTACCGAATTTTCGATGGATTAAATGTTCCTAGAGAGTTCGTGATTTTTTGAAACATTTCTTTTTAATACCCTATATCTAGGAACGCGGTAGCGTTCCGCCCCGCCAAGCAAAGAAGTTGAGAAAACGAACGGTGCCGAGTGTATGTTTACCGGACGTCAAAACGCGTTTTCGAGGTATCCATATCTCGGCTCCTATTTGACCGATCAACTTGAAAATTAGTGTGGGTCTTCTTTGAGTGTATATTAGAAAGCCCTGAAAGTTTCAAATCGATAGGTCTAATGGGAGCCGAGCTACATAACTTCAAAAACCCGGTTTTTCGGCCTTAGATTGTTCTTCTCCTTCTTCTTCTCCTTGTTCAGACAGGCAAGGCTGGAGCCTCTCCACGTTCACCGATTGACTTGAAATTTTGCACAGAGCTTCATTTAACCTTGAGACAGAGCCTTATATAAGATTTAACCCATTATCTCAACCCAAAAAAGTTTCAGAAACAAAAAAAACAGAAATCTTAGGAAAATTCTGTCCACTTTGACGAGTCTACAGCCTGGGTAAAAGGACCAATCGACTTGAATTTTTTTACATACCTTCTTTATAGCATGGTTCAGTGCCATTTGAACGAAATAAGCAATTATCTCAACCCAAAAAAAATTAGGGACAAAAAAACTGAAATTTAGGGTAATTTAGGCTAATTACGGTCATATCTCGGCTCCTAGTTGACCGATCAACTTGAAATTTGGTATGGATCTTTTTGGTGTAGATAATAGAAAGCCCTGAAAGTTTCAAGTTGCTAAGTCTAAAGGGAGCCGAGTTATATAACTTCAAAAACCAATTACCATGTTTTTCTACTTTTTTCAGTCGGTCAAGGCTACAGCCTCTCCACCTTCGCCGATTGACTTGAAATTTTGCACGGAGCTTCGTTTCAAGTGTAGCAAGTGCCTTTTGAAAGATTCAAGTCGATATCTTTAAAGGGAGCCGAGTTATATAACTTCAAAAACCCGGTTTTTCACCCTTACCTGTTCTTCTTCTCCTTAATCAGTTAGGCATTTCCACCTTCACGGATTGACTTGAAATTTTGCACAGAGCTTCGTTTCAACATCAGCCAGTGCCTTTTGAAAGGTTTAACCCATTATCTCAACCCAAAAACTTTTAGAAACAAAAAACTGAAATTTAGGCTAATTTTGGCAACTTTGGAAGTAATAAAAACGTCTCGCAATAGCGCCAAGGGGAGATTTCGAAAGGGGTACGGTGCTTGTAAAGTGGTTAAGGTTTTCATTATACTTAGCTCCTTAATGAGGAAAAGGGCGGGCGGGGAAAGTGGATATCATAACTTTTTCCGGCCTCTGTAGAATGATATTTGCGAGGCGGGGTGATTTTTACACGGAGTGTTTTTTGGGGGGTGTTCGTTTACTGAACAACGGCTCTCAATATAATGAAGAGATAAAACTGCAAATCATTGTTCCCAGGCAAGTCACGTAACGTTTGATAACTAACAAAACTCAAAAATAATAGAAGTGAGAATTCGAATAATTCCATCTTTCTATGTGCAGCTCGAAACCTTAACTTGAATTATTCAAGTTACGGTTTCAAGCTGCACATAGAAAGATGGAAAATCGGAGAGCACTTTGACATTCTGTATTCTTATTATTATGATATTCTGCTGTTAGTCCGTATTTCTCCAACATAACTAATTGCTCTTCAATGAAATAATACTCGTAGAGTTTAATGAATCATTTTGGCTCACGGCTCAACCTGTTATGCGATCCCGTTGGAACAGGTTTGACATTAAGGACAGAATATATCAATGAATGTCCAGTCATCAATTAGAATAATTCAATTTTCTTGTGATATCCCTTGATATTTCAAATATATATTGTTCAATGCTATAAGGAAGGATGCCAGAAAAGGGAAACTATCGCTCATGTTCTTTTCATGTTGGCAGACACCGCAGTAGAGCCCGAAGTGCAAGGCTACAGTCCGGACATTATTTATGTATCTCTCTCACAACGCCGGATAGTTGACGGTCATATGGAGGTGTGTCTTGAACGAGATATCAGCTGGAGAAATAAGAAGAGTAGGATTCACGGACCTCATATTAAGTTAGAATGTAACTACACTGTTAATTAGTGGGGCGTTTATGATGTTCAGCATACATTCCACTACCCATTGTGTGCCTCTGAAGAATGTGTGATGTATACGCTCACTCACTACATCTTGGGAGCTGCGACATGATGGGTTATAATCCTTTCGTATTCTGTACAAGTAGAAGAGCAGTTCAAGAGCATGTTCATGTCCTGAGACGAACTGAGTTAGGAAATATTCGACATTTTTGTCTTTTCTCTGGGGCCATATGTAGATGTCAGGGAACAACCGAACAGTCCATCCCCCTCTTAGTACATCCGTCCATACCTCCTGTTATCTGGTCATTGTGCGTTCTTTCTGTTGTCCGGTAATACTTTATCCTTTTTCTTCTCTTTAGTAAATTCGTCTCCTTTCTGTAACACACGAGCATGGACGAATGAGTACGATATACTGTTATATTAATTATTACTATTATTACTACTAATGTGATTATTAGGTCTCTGATGATTTTCTAGGACTTTGAATGCGCGAACGTGAGGTTTTTCCGTCACACTCGTATTTTTGGTTCAATGCATTCGATTATGACAGAATTTTGAGATCTATCTTTAGATAGTCCACAATAGATAGTGACTTATAAACTTTAGTTTACCTACCTTAAAATTTAATGTTTAATGTAGGTACTGAATGTACAAAGCAAATTACATCAAACACTCCACCTAATCCTAACTTCAACTGAGTTGAGTCAGATACGAGTATATTCATATTGGTGCCTATTGAATCAATCAAAATCAACTAAAACACCTACTGATAAAATCCTCTTTCTTCATATACATTCCTATACGTACGTATAGTGGACTTTTCAATTCATTCATGGACATTACAAGCACCATCTAATTGTATTACGCCCACCAAACTTGGCAAACATGCCACTGCTCGCCTATTCCAGGAGTCTGCAGTTACCATTGTCAGGTATTCTTTTAATTAGGGGCAGGAAAATGATCCGATGAACCTTGAAAGAACAAGATCGTTTAGAAAGACTTGGAGCTCGTTGTGTAACAGATAACTGGAGGTTTTATGTTCCTGCTCTTGATGGCCTCGCGGATTCATCAGTTCTTATAGTTCTGTCATCTTGTTTTCGTGAGCTCCAGATTGCAAACCCAACTGTCCAACTGAACAAGCCAGGCTCGCTCCTCAAAAGTTCTTCATATAGATGAGGACCGCCCTATTGATATTGATTTGGAGGAAAAAGGATTACAATTTTCTGTCTAGATCACTGTTCCGTGTTGGTTCGAGATGGTTCTTTCCGAGTGGACGAGTCAGTAACAGGCTCGGTGATGGCTTTGTCAATTTGCCAACTAAATTCCCGGTCACCTATCTAACGCTTTTTGGTTTATTATCTTCGATAATGAACCATTGGAATCGCCCAAAGAAAAAAAATTTTAACCCCCCCCCCCTCAAAATTTGTTGGTTTACGTTTCAAGATACGTAGATTCAGAAAATCGAATAAAAAAATACTCTGCCAATTCTTGACACAACGGTTCATTATCTTCTTTGTACAGATCACCCTTCTGTCTAGATCACTAGGTCTAAATGTCTAGATCCTAAATGTTAGATTAATTTTTATTATCAATTATCACTAATTATTAACAATTTTATCAAGTACCTAGTGAAAATTATTATAATTTATTGTTAGGTATTAATAATTCGTATTTATTATTAATAATAATTATTATTAATTAATACGATATAATTCTGGGGTTTTTAATACTACGTCGGTAATAATTTTTCTATAAAAGAAGTACCTACCAACAAACATTCGAAATTACCTTCATTTCCGTAGCACGAAACGCACCTCAGAACAACAAACTCGACATCACTTAAGCCATATGATGTTCCAAAGAGCTTGTTAGTATGAAAATGGACCTGTATTTCAACAGTTTGATTCACGATCGTGTTGTGAGGCACAATCTTTGAGCCGTCATTGTGAACGAACGGCTGGTCGTACAAAGCTGCGGATGGTCTTAAAAAATTCTACGGAACCAACTCTATCTAAATATGAAATAAAAAACATACCGTTCTATATGAATTTTTCGAGATATGAGATTTTCAAATTTTCAAAATTCGTTTTGAACCCCTTCCCCTTGACCTAGGGTTATGAAAAGTTTTGAGGATCATTGTGGGGCTGGTCCAAACCCAGAAACCGAATTTCGTAATTTTAGCTCAACGTTAACTGGGCAAAGTGGCGCGGACGACGGACGGCGTACGACGGACGGCGTACGGCGGACGGACGGATTTTTTTTTATTCGATTTTCCGAATCTACGTATCTTGAAACGTAAACCAACAAATTTTGAGGGGGGGGGGGGGGGGGGGGGTTAAAAAATTTTTTTCTTTGGGCGATTCCAATGGTTCATTATCGAAGATAATAAACCAAAATCCGTCCGTCCGCCGTAAGACGTTATACGTCATACGTTATGACGTAAGACGGCTGGCAGGAGGCCAACAAGTACGTCAGAGCCTATGACGCACGAGCGTATGACGTAAGACGGCTGGCAGGAGGCCAACAAGTACGTCAGAGCCTATGACGCACGAGCGTATGACGTAAGACGGCTGGCAGGAGGCCAACAAGTACGTCATAGCCTATGACGCACGAGCGTATGACGTAAGACGCCTGGCAGGAGGCCAACAAGTACGTCAGAGCCTATGACGCACGAGCGTATGACGTAAGACGGCTGGCAGGAGGCCAACAAGTACGTCAGAGCCTATGACGCACGAGCGTATGACGTAAGACGGCTGGCAGGAGGCCAACAAGTACGTCAGAGCCTATGACGCACGAGCGTATGACGTAAGACGGCTGGCAGGAGGCCAACAAGTACGTCATAGCCTATGACGCACGAGCGTATGACGTAAGACGCCTGGCAGGAGGCCAACAAGTACGTCAGATCCTATGACGCACGAGCGTATGACGTAAGACGGCTGGCAGGAGGCTAACTAGTGCGTCAGAGCCTATGACGCACGAGCGTATGACGTAAGACGGCTGGCAGGAGGCCAACAAGTACGTCAGAGCCTATGACGCACGAGCGTATGACGTAAGACGGCTGGCAGGAGACCAACTAGTGCGTCAGAGCCTATGACGCACGAGCGTATGACGTAAGACGGCTGGCAGGAGGCCAACAAGTACGTCAGAGCCTATGACGCACGAGCGTATGACGTAATACGGCTGGCAGGAGACCAACTAGTGCGTCAGAGCCTATGACGCACGAGCGTATGACGTAAGACGGCTGGCAGGAGGCCAACAAGTACGTCAGAGCCTATGACGCACGAGCGTATGACGTAATACGGCTGGCAGGAGGCCAACTAGTGCGTCATACGACGAGACCTTTTATGTCTCTGCGCCCCCTCCCACACCCACACCGCGTACCTCGTACTTCATTTTGGTTTATTATCTTCGATAATGAACCATTGGAATCGCCCAATGAAAAAAAAATTTTAACCCCCCCTCAAAATTTGTTGGTTTACGTTTCAAGATACGTAGATTCAGAAAATCGAATAAAAAAAAATCCGCCCGTCCGCCGTACGCCGTCCGCCGTCCGCGGCACGTTGCCCAGTTAGCGTTGAGTTAAAATTACGAAATTTTTTTTATGGGTTTCGACCAACCCCACAATGGTCCTCGAAACTTTTCGTTACCCTAGGTCAAGGGGAAGGGGTTCAAAACGAATTTTGGTACGACATGGTATGAGTATGGTATGGTATATTATTGTATGTATGATTTAGTATAGTACAGTACGGTATGATAGGAAAGAAATGGTATGAGTACGGTGAGAATATGGTATGGTGCCGATTTGCAACACAGTCTGGTATAGACAGAAGGGTGATCTGCACAAGGAAGATAATAAACCGTTGTGTCAAGAATTTGCAGAGTTTTTAGAGCTTTATTTATGATCCTTACCACCCATTTTCAAAGGCCTTAACTTCACCTCCTCAATCCATCATGGATAATATTCGATTACAGCTAAATAATCTACCCTGTGATACATAGAATAGGTATGTTGATTAGCTGATTACTGACGAGAGTTTGATAACCGAAACGGGTATCAGAGTGTATCGTGTTTATAGTGGAAATAGACAACGTTTTAATAACTCTGTGTCTGCGCATGCGCAAATGTTAAATACTGTAGACCGTTGGAATCAATTATTATATCAACCGACCAACTATAGTACGCGTTCATGGTGTACTGCATACATGCTTGGTGAATGTTTTGCAGTTTTTCTTCGACCCCACTCCGAAGTAATGCCAAATAAGTTATACCGAGGAGGATTACATCAAGAAGATAAGGGTTATTGGGTTTTTAGTGAGTGAAACCTCACACGGCTGCGGAGTCCATTGATTCGAATGATTCCAATGTTGTTTTATTATCTTCGATAATGAACCATTGGAATCGACCGAGGAAAAATATTTACTACCCTCCCCCCCACCCATCAATTTGCTAATCTAGCTCTTTGATGGCATCGTGTTGTTCTGACCACCGTTCAACTTTCATGTTTTCGGAAATTAGTAGATGTGGAATTTATTAACGTATTTTTGGCTGTAAATTAGCCAAATCGATTGAGATTTAGTTCAGCATATACTAGACATCCTAACGGACATTTTCAGACCAACCGCACACATTTCGATCGATCTTTAAGGCAGTTATCGTTGAAAATAGTACAACCATCATAACTCCTTTGTTTTTCTTCTTAGGAAGCTTATTTTCATTTCGAATTAAAGAGTTCAGTACCTAAGTTGAATAAAATTAAAAAAGAAAATCTGAAATAGCTCCGATTTTGAAGAAGTTATGAACACTTGAAATTCCTGAAAAGTAGTCCTAATTGGGGGGAAATGGTGGGAGGGGGACAAAATGTTTACAATTTCACCTCGATACGTTTTTTTCTGCTGGGCTGTAGCCCCGTCAATGAATAACAAGAATGAGAACAAGAACAACAAGAACACGAAAGACGTGAAAAATAGCGTTTTTAAAACTGTTATACCCCCGACACCTGATGGTCCCGAAAGTTGAAATTTGGTTTACGTCCTCACGTGCACCAGGAGAGTTGATGTACAAAAAATCAACTCCCGAGACACTCAGGGGGCCAAGTTATGTGGAGGATGGGGGTGTGAAAAACCCAACTTGTTCTGTCGCGTAATCAGTGTTTCAGTCGCTTCGGTTCTCAGGGCTTCGGTTTTCTAGGCGGGCGGGACGCTCCCGCGCAGTTCCTTGGGTTTGGGGTGCAACTGGTAAGCTCCGGAATGAAGGATATTTCGAATATTTGTTGGTCGGAACTTCTTTTTAAAACTAATTTATAAAAATGTAGGCCTCCAGGAACAGGGGCTTGGGAAAGGAATGGAGGAGAAGGGTCACACGGAGGGGAAGCGCCCGGAGTAGGGGAAGCGCCTGGAGAAGTTCCGTAAAAGAAGAGTAAAATACCCCAGAATTATATTGGTATAAATTGTAATACCCCACAATAGGTGGTGTCCCATCTAAACGGGCCCATCGGGAAATTACAGCCGTGCGGTGCGATCTATCGAAAAATTGAACTGGACCTTTTTCATAGTATTTTAACTCAGCTTCACGATGTCGAAGTCCGATTTTTATTTTTCCTTGTTTTAGGGTCTCAAATCATTGATTGAAACTTACGGTTTCTTCTTGACCCCCCTTTTTTATTGCTTCTTTCGATTCTAGGTTGAATTTGGAACAGAAAATGCCTCGTTGAAATTTTCTTTTTGGGGCTTCGTTTCCGAGTTATTCCACTTTTTGCGAAATACAGAAAATCGCCGATTCCTTTTAGACGTTACCAACACTCTTACTATTTTTATCTTCGATTTTTTTTTCACCACACTTTTGAAATCAGCATTAAACTACCTGTCATTCAGTGTGGTGAACATCTCAAAAATTGAAGAAAAAATAGATAGAAAGTGTTGGTAATGTCTAAAAGGAATCGGCGATTTTCTGTATTTCGCAAAAAGTGAAATAACTCGGAAACGAAGCCCCAAAAAGAAAATTTCAAGGGAGCATTTTCTGTTCCAAATTCAACCTAGAATCGAAAGAAGCAATAAAAAAGGGGGGTCAAGAGGAAACCGTAAGTTTCAATCAATGATTTGAGACCCTAAAACATGGAAAAATAAAAATCGGACTTTGGCATCGTGAAACTGAGTTAAAATACTAATAGAAAAAGGTCCAGTTCAATTTTTCGATAGCTCGCACCGCAAGGCTGTAATTTCCCGATGGGCCCGTTTAGATGGGACACCCTGTATATTGGTATAAGTTGTAATTATTTCACCATCAATTATTTCTATAAACTTTACATCATTTAGTGATCTAGAAAGAAGGGTGATCAAGAATTGGCAGGATTTTTACTGTGACGCTCCACGTTCAACCTTTAGGCTTTTGAATGCCATATTGAATTTCGAGTCGAAATGCAATAGAAAAAGTCAACATCACGTCCACCAACTTCTCACTTAGATCCCCGTTGTATTCATACTGTTCTAGTAAATACCAGACAGGTTATCCACACAGGAATAATATGCTGTTGCGTAATAATTTGTTGTATTTAATAGTTGGTCCAAAAATCGGAAAACCCCAGAAGAAAAAAAAAGAAAAAAAAAAGAAAGAAAAATGTTCCGTGGTGATTACCAGGTAACAAGCCGTTTACTAGCTGTTGCTTTAATTTGAATGTACTTCCGTCTGCGACATGACCAGTTTCCCGCCATTGTTCGATGGTTGTTCATTCGGCCACTGCTCCGCCTGTGTCAAATAAGGAAATAAATACGGGACTTTCACAGGTCAGTTGAGTCGGTGCGATACAAATATTTCACAGACAAAACAATAGAACTCGATACGGAAGTAGTTGTCGGACTCGACGGCGCAGAAGTCCCATAAACGGGGTTCGAGGGCTGACTCGCTACTGAAATCCAGTTTATAGGTACCGTGGAAATGAAAGCCTCCAGTACTAAATATATTAATGTCGCCACCCACTACCGTTGATAACTAATCGATACAAGTAACTTAATCTATTTTTTGTACTTACATTTATACATTTATATGTGATGGAATAACCAAAAACTGAGGACTACACAAGAACCTACAAATACATCATATTTCAATTAATTACTTACATTTGGTTTACTCGAAATAACACGTATTGTGTCGCCTTTAGCTGCTCATAGATCCCTCTCGAGGCACAACTGTGAAGTATGAAAAAGGGTAGTAGGGGGTGAAGCCCTCTTTGTGAAGCCCTACCTACGCTGGCCTATCCAGTATGCGATTGCCAGTGTCCGAGTAACGACCTACGGTGTCTTACCAAGCTGTTATGTGAAAGCTGTTGTTATTAGCATTGTTTAATATCACGCGGTAATTTAGTGCCGTCAAGAGGGGAGTACGCTTTTTTCGAGTTCTTTACTTTTCGCTAAATTCATTTAATTAAAATAGATCTATGTCTTTCAATCGCCTGTGTTTTTCTAAACGTCCCATGGCTTCGGAGTTTGAAGAAGGAGAAATTGTATCCGACGATAGGCGGGACGTAACATATACTTTCATTTATACGATGGATTGGTGAAACTAAAGACACTCGCGTGAAATATGAACTTGAATGAATGTAGTAGGAGGATGAAAATTATAGCAAACACTTACGTAAATTTAGAAAAACTAGATGAAAGTAGAAATTTTCGCTTTACAGCGTCGTTTTTCTTCCCGGGCTGACGACGCTGTAAAGCGAAAATTTCCACTTTCATCTGGTTTTTCTAAATTTACGTCAGTGTTTGCTATAACTTTCATCCTCCTGTACATTCATTCAAGTTCATACTTTCATTTATATTTATTCATACTTCCATTTAACATTTACATTATTAAAAGCTATAAAAAGTAGGGAGAACCACGTCTACAAATTTCCCTCAAACCGACTAATGACCGTTTCTGGTTACCTGCCGTTATTTAGAGAACAACTAGGACTGCGAGTACCTTTCTGGTCTCAAATGAAAGGTAATTAAATATACAACAACTTCATTTCGCATAATATTTGACAAGGGATGAGTATTTTAGAAGATATTCCACAAAATAAGTGACCATTTTAAGAATTTTTCACTTTTTGAAAAACATGATCTTTTTTGAAAGGATGTATCTTGAGAACAATGAGTCGTAGAAAGCTCATACCAAATTGTAGCAAATATAGTCTTATTTTAACGTTAATAGGGTGACCATACCCGTCAGACCAATTCTTCATGGAGATATGGAGCGAAACCCGAAAATGTCATGGTTTTCCGGTCATAACGGCCATTTCCCGAGGTCTTAGAAAGTTGTAAATCTGAACTATTACTACTGGTTGATGTCCTAACAACACGAAAAAAATCAGAACGACAAGTTTTCTTGCAAGCATGGATGTACATCTTGACCGGTCAACTTGGAATTTGGTGAGGATCTTCTTAGTGTGGGTAATAGAGAGCCTTTCAATTTTGCACAGAACGTCCTTATAACATGAACCTGTGCCATTTGAAAGATGTAACCCATTATCTCAACCCAAGAAAATTTTAGGAACAAAAAACCTAAATTGAGGCGAATTTAGGCCAGTTTGACGGCTCCACATCCAATCAACTTGAAATTTGGTGTAGATCTTCTTGGTGAAACTTCCCTGGAAGTTTCAAGTTGGTAGGTCTAAAGGTAGCCGAGTTATTAACTTCAAAAATCAATTACCATGTTTTTCTTCTTGTCCAGTTAGCCAAAGCCTCTCCACCTTCACCGATTGACTCGAAATGTTTCAAGGAGCTTCGTTTCAACTTGAGCCAGTGAAGGCGAAAACATTTGTTTGAGAAAACCACACAAATGAGTCTATAGACCTGTGAATTGGCTGTCCAGTCGTAGTATCCAGTATTTATAGTGGTTTTTATCAATTCAATTGTCTTGTGCATGATAATATATTATCATGCACATAATAAATAAATATAAAAACCTTCTGAATATTTTCGCGTCCTTATATAGAAGCTTCTTCTTATTCTTCGAGAGCCAATAGCCAACTCATTTTCAGTGTCCAATCACAACAACCAAAAATCAAATCGCATATCGTAGGGTATCAGCCTTATCGTAATGATCAACGGGTAAATGTATGGTAATGATTTAAAAAAAAAAGGAAAAGAAAAAAAAGAGGAATGAAAAAGGAATGTTCACTGTCAGTTCAGTATAATAAACGGTGCTACGGCCTTCATCTCGTGGGCCACGTTCGAGTTCACGATCATGGCGGTCAAAGCTTTTATGACCCAACGCCCTTTCAACGGCAACTTGTCAAACTGTCATCTACCACTTCGCGGTGATTTAGATTTTTGTTTATTAAATTAAATTCTCAAGCTCAATTCAATATGACATACCAGGTCCTACTCACTTTCAAGTGGACACATATTAATGGAGTTGACAGTTGGTCAAGATCACGGTTCTTTATACAATATTCAGTCCAATTAATAAACGAAATAGCTGGAGTAAAGAGTTAAAATACTGAGTTAATAATGAAAACAAAATAATAAAGTTTTATTGGTGGTCATACTGGGTGGATATTTCAGAGTGTAGGGGAGTGGGTAACAAGCTGATGGATGTTCTTTTCGGTTTTATAAAAAACTTCCTGGCAGAGCCAATATAGGAACGCGGCAAACAAGTTGGGAAGAACGAACGGTACCGACTGTATGTTTACCGGACGTCACAAAACGCATTTTCCAGGCTCCTATTTGACCAATCAACATGAAATGTGGTGTTGATCTTCTTGGTGTAGATAATAGAAAGCCAAGAACATTTCAAGTCGCAAGATCTAAAGGGAGCTGAGTTATTTAACTTCAAACACCCGATTTTTCGCTTTACCTTGTTCTTCTACTACTTCTCCTTCACGTTCAGACGGTCAAGGCTACAGCCTCTCCACCTTCAATGGTTGACTTGAAATGTTGCATAGAGCTTCCTTTCAACTTCGGACAGAGCCTTTATAAGATTTAACCCATTATTTCAATCCAAAAAAAATTTATAAACAAAAAAACAGAAATTTTCGGCTAATATTGTCCACTATGACGAGCCTACAGCCTGGGTAACAGGACCGATCGAGTCGAAATATTGCACAGATTTTATTATTAACACAACACAGTGTACCGTTTGAAAGATTTAATTCCATTATCTCAAACCTCAATTTTGGCCACTTTGACGTCTAAAACGGCGGAAGGACGGATTATTTTTTTATTCGATTTCCTCAATCTAAGTTTCTTGAAACGTAAACCATCACATTTGGAGGGAGGTTAAAACATTTGTTTCTCTGATCGATTGCAATAGATCATTATTGAAAATAATAGACCAAAACTAGCGATTCATTGTTGTTTGGGTTTGAGAATCAGTTGGACTTTTTAGGAAATCTACTTCCTATTTCGGCTACTCAAACGCATGCGGTGGTCTCTTGCGGTGGGACATAACGGCAAAGCCTAATCATCCCATATTTGTAGAAGTTATTGAACCGTTTCAACATGGACATTGAAAACTCCGCAGT
The DNA here is from genome assembly GCA_963920205.1 of Stenodema calcarata. Lineage (NCBI taxonomy): Eukaryota > Metazoa > Arthropoda > Insecta > Hemiptera > Miridae > Stenodema > Stenodema calcarata. Next base: position 8,494,815 of record OY986048.1, read on the forward strand.
TTCAAATACCCGCGGTTGCCGGCCCCCTCCCAAGTCAACCTACTCGAGGTTTTCTATTTTTATTATGATCCTTATTTATTGCTTAATAGTAATGAATAAATCCAATAAATATAAGGCGTATTAGGTAGCTTACCCTACTAGGTAACGTCTTTAGTTTTAGGTAATATGACGTTTGTGTCTGTCTCAGTTAGCAAAACATTGGGGGAACAACCCCTAAAATTTAAAATATAATTGACATATCTACATATTCACAAGAGTTTTAATGTCGATCGAAAATCCAATTTTGGTTGGTCTGTACTTGTAGGCACTAATCTCATTGGACAATTTCAACCTCCAACAACTTACTTCATTGACGGAAGGTAATTTCAACACTAATGTAAAAAGATATATTCGAACGATCAGCACCATCAATGAATACTTTTAAACAAAAAATGCTTTTAGACGATCTCAACTTTTGATAACTTACTACATAACTGCTGAAATCATATTGCGAGGAAGAAATTGAATAAAAACAAACAAAACGTAGAAGAGAGGAAATCGGTTGATATAGGACAGTCGGGCAACCCTGAGTAAGAGGTGTTGAACTGAGCTGGTGGAAATAACTCGTACTCTAACCGCAAAATGTTCCGACCAAGTTGACAAGCGGACATCACATTACCGGACGCGAGACGTTCCTACTCATCTCGAGACCTTTGAGGTTATGGGACGCTGGTGACACTGACCTGCCGTGCATAAGTGGCCACTTGAGCAACTCCTCATTACCCGAATGGAAGTGGAGTTGAGTGGAAGTAGAGTGCGGGCCTAGATGGATCTCTTTCCCCAACCCGGAAGGCCTTCTTCCCATCTCCAGTCTAATGACGGCCCCGGGTCTGTTGATCTTGCCCGCCTCTATTGCGATTGTGGTCCACGCTTCTTCGTCTTGTACTGACACAACCTCGATGACATTATAATAATAACAACTATAATGTGTTAGTCACACTTGACATATATCGTACGTGTAAACACAAGTCAATAAGTCCAATATAATTCACAAAGCTATGTACAATAATAAAGTTATATAACTTTATTATTGTACATAGCTTTGTGAATTATATATACAATTTAAGGACTACCATGACACCGATCGTGTACAGACTACAATGGGATAGCAAGCGCTAGATAATAAACGTCATAACGTCACCCTACAGCGTGTGTGTTCTTCTGTGTGTATTCTATTGCACGTGTGTGAGTATTTCTCCTGACTGTTAGGCAGGCGACAGTCTTGGCGATTTCCGAGCTGTTTTTTTCAGCGCTGTTTTGCTATAAAAAATCGCGCGGTTTGGCTGTGAAAAATTGCTTTGAGCTTATACGGTTCGGAAAGTCAGGAATATTTTATATGAGTTGAAGCATTCACGAGGGGAAGTCGTGATAGAGTAAGTAACTACAAACACGCACCCATTTGAATTCATTTAATCTCAGTCGTTTTCTATATCACTCCTGCACTGTGGACATCGCATGCAATCTCTGGCTGGTCTCCAACATGCGAGTAATCTGCATGTTAGTGAAACGGAAGGTGTTGATGTTGGTCCAATCTGCTGGAGGGACGGTCACGCTCCCGACAGCCAATGCCAAGATCACGCTAAAACAGTGGAAAGTCTTATGTAACAAATGGCTCACGCCCAATGTCATCCTTTCAAGGTCGATTCTACATCTCATCTTCGATTCTCATTCCTTTACGTAATCTCTTTTTCATTGCATAATCAGCGGGTGGGCGGGCAATTAGCAGTGGGTACCATCTGCGACAATCTGCAGAGAGCGATCGAGCCCCGTCCAGTACTGGGCCTTCGTTCACGCATGCGCCGTCTTGTCTGGGCTTACGATCGCGCCTGATCTCATATACCCGGCGCACCCACCGATTGTCCAGTTCATGGTCTGGGGGTTTCTCAATTATTTTACTTTACAACCTGCGAAACACACGTGACACCGACCTGGGCGAAGGCCCTGACACAATTCGTGCAGCCCTATCCGATCCCTTGCGAGAATGTGCGAGTATAAATTGCTTCTTCTCAATAGCGAGATTGCCCGAGACCCCAAGTACCTAATGCCTACTGAAAATTAAACGCTGTGAAGTACAACAAGTATCTAAGGACAGGTATCTCAGTACACGTATCTCGCGTTTTCCCAACTTGATACCATACAAAATTAAAACCGGAGTGGTTTTACGCAAAATAAAATTTGGGGTCGAAGGGGGTACATTTTTTCTCCATTTTTTGCCGAGTAACACCTCAGTTCCTAGGTTTTTCAACGCTGAACATGATGGCGAAGTAATTCCCCTTCTTAAACTCCGCAACCCCCCCCCCCCCCCCCCACACCACCAATTCCACGGCAGATTTTTCGTGCAAATTAAAGTTATCGTCTGGGATGACACATACATAGATATATTTATGTAGTTTGCGGGTGAGGATGACCAACACTAGTCGTTGTTATCATTCGGTTTATTGCAAGCTTTCAATCTTGGAACAAGATCCTAATCATACATCCTACAAAACAGAAATATGGGAGAGTTATTATGGTTAAATAGAAATGGTGACTTACAAACTAGTTATGAATGGAATAAAAGTATGAACTTACATGATAATTATCCGATTGTTACACATTTTGTTGCGGCACAGTAATGTTTGACAAGGAATGCAAGAGATGGATGTTGTTAGGATGGATATTATATAGTTACGGTGGTGGAGGTTGGTTGGACAATAATATGTGTTATACTTGTGTTATTGAGAATGGAGGATGATTTGGAGTGAGAATGGGATGGTTCATTTTAAAAGTCTATGGTATGTTGTGGCTAATCTTTTGACGTCTCTTTTGTAATTCATGGAGTTATGAGTTTTTAGGATGTACGCCATTTCTTTGATTGATTTTTCTTTTTTCAAAGTTGGGCTCAATGCATTTAATTTTCCAATCTTTGATATGTGGGCTGTGTGTTTGGCAGAGGCTGTGGCGTAGGTAAAATCATCAGGATTGGTGCTGTTGTTTAGTAATGCTTTATTGTTGTCTCGTATGTGGCCTTTAATTCTTTCACTACCTAATTGTGATAAAATTATGTGTGTGTGTGTTTATGTATGTGTGATTTTTTGTGTCTTTTGACAGTGAATTAAGAATGGTCTGAACGGATTTTGTTATAAAATTGTTCCGGAATTCGAGGTTTACAAATTTTGGACCGCGAACAAAATTTGAAGGTTCGCAAATTCGCGGTTTTTTCGAAAATTCGCTAAATGGTTTTCGCTGACGGAGGCGTGGAGGTTTCCATACAAACAATGCCAAATATGTGTGTCGGCTTTATGCCTCAGCACATTGTCAGCATTCATAATATGCAACTGTGATCAAATTCAGAGGAAACAAGTAGATCTTTGTCGGGATAGAAAGAGGCCGACGAAGGAGGCAGCGCGATCTGTGATTGGTACCAGCGCGCATCACTCGAGCTTGACCTCGGACAAGCCGAAGTTCGTTCACCCGCTACCTCGTCAACTCCCAGCTCCCAGTGTTGGAGATCGCTTTGGATCTCATACCCCCCTCGTCCCATCATCGCTAGACTATCACTTTTCCCGCCCGAACCTGAATATCCTGATGATTACAGTAGCAGTTTGCCCCCAGGCATCCATCTCATCGTCTTGCGAATGTCGGATCCATCTCATTGGCCCAACGCCGAGTTTCGGCCGTTCCTATCGATGTCCACCAGTTTCCGAAAGCTCCCTAATTGAAATGAAAGTTCAACAATGCTCTTCTCTTGGTATATCATTTCACTTATCTACTTTATTTCAAGGTGCGGAGAGACCAGAAATTTAATGACACGTTTTCTACCGCTCCGCTGCATTGTACGCCACCCACAAGGACAACATACAATCACAGATGAGCAATTAGGTATTTGTTATGGAATCCTCACTGGGAATTCGAAATTGATCCTTGATATCGTCGGCCTAGATATCATACAAAAATGCGTTTTTGGTATCATTGGATTCTAACTGGAAGTATCGTTGGATTCTAACTGGCCGCGTTGATCTAATGACACTTCGTTGCTGAGAAAAACTTCCTTTTTAGCAAATTTTCGAATAATTTAGCGAATTGTTCTTGGTCCAAACTTTTTAAAACTTCCGACATTTTTTTATACCATCCATAATATAGGATACCTATACCTATTTATGTACCAAAATCTGTCTTGGCAATTGGAAGGCTAAGTTCGTAGATAAGCAGAATCAGGCCACTCTGATTTCCCATAAATTCCAAAAATGAAATAGTCTGACAAATACACCTCATTTTAAATGTTATTTTACGCTGAACACGACGGTAAAGTGTATCTTGAGATGTTCTTCACGGTTCATCTGCTCTAATCTGATAACGGTGTGAGATGTCGCAATTCTGACGTCAACATCGTGCTCAGCGTTGATAAATGTATAAACTGAGATGTTACACGGCAAAAATTCGAGACAACATTTATTATAAGACCAGTAAAATGGAGAAATTTTACATAAAACCAGTTGTTTCTTTGAAAATTCGCTTTTATAGCCATGCTGCATTACTGTGGATTTTGGTTTATTATCTTCGATAATGAACCATTGGAATCGACCAGAGAAAAACCTTTATTAACCCCCCTAAAAATTTTTTGGTTTACATTTCAAGATGCGTAGATTCAGAAAATCCAATAAAAAAGAAAAAAGAAAAAAAAAAGCCGTCCGTCCGCCGTACGCCGTCTGCAGCACTTTACCCAGTTAGTGTTGAGCTAAAATTTCGAAATTTTTTTACGGGTTCCGACCAACCCCACAACGATCCTCGAAACTTTTCATAACCCTGGTTCAAGGGGAAGGGGTTAAAAACGAATTTTGAAATGTTAAAAATTTCAAAACACGAAAAATTCAGATGAAACGGTGTATTTTTATTTCATATTCAGATAGAGTTTATTTTTTAGAATTTTTTAAGACCATCCGCAGCTTTGTACGACCAGCCGTTCGTTCACAATGAGGGCTCAAAGTTGGAGCAGATCGAAAATCGTCAACATAAGAGTGAATTGAGAGGCAGCCTTTCGGGTCCATTTTCAAACTGACCCAGCTGATTCAAAAAGCACATGGTGTTCAAATATCGAGTTAATGAATACCTAATATTTAATAATAATTATTAATAATGAAGCATAAAAATTATTAATAACCAACAATAAATATTAATAATTGACACTACTTGATAATAATTATTAATAATTAATGATAATTCATAATAATAATTAATCTATTATTCAGTAATCTAGACAGAAGGGTGATCTGTACAAAGAAAATAATAAACCGTTGTGTCCAGAATTTGCAGAGTTTTTTCATCTTCCCGGTAAACTACAGACATACCGTAGAATGGAAAGTAGTTTACCTTCAGGGTGAACTAGGTACTCTAAAGTTCACTACGTCAGTGCTTCCAATTGGTTGAGATTTTTCCAGAGGTAGTGGCACCACGCTAAACCCTTCTTGCTTGTCTCACCTGAGGTATGCAAAAATCCGCCGTAGCATTGATCCTACTTTCCCTTTTCCACGCATGAATCCACTTCATCCGTGAGTCAGTAAGCTGGATGAAGTTGGCATATTTATCATGATTATAAGGGTAATAATTTTATAATAACACAAACGATGAGGGAACTGGAAGAACCTTTTCATTCCAAGACGGCAAGTAACTAATATAAGTACCTACCGATCTTTCGTCAGAGAGCACCAAACCTGATGCATACCGAATCAACGATTAGCTTCACACTTGTATACCTATAATTACCCAATAAGTTTAAGATTGACCATATTTGAATGAGATGTTTCAAACATCACATTTTACATAACACCAGTTATTCCTTCGAACATTCGCTCTTATAGTAATGCTGCATGACTGGACCTTTTTCACTAGCAAGGTGAAAAAGTTCAATTTAGGCCGACGATATCTTTACCCAAATTATATCATCAAAGGCGTTTTCCGTTGACAATTTCTAAAAACAGTTTTCAAAACTTTTTAAAATTTAACATTTAATGTTTTGCGGGCAAATTTAATCGAGTATTAAATACAGCGTTTCTCTGTAAAACGAAAGAAACAACAATTAAAGTCCTTATTCCCAGGTTCTTTCAACAAAATCACGGAACGTCGATAAGTAAAGTAAAATGAGTTTCTCTCATCCAAATCATCCAATAGAAGTTTCACATCTGGTTGTCAGTCGTCATATTTGGTTACTCAAGTAGAGCGGCGTCCGTATCGACGATACACAATTTAATGAGTGACGCAGTAGGTACTCATTACATCTCCCCCCTCAGAGAGAAACAATTTCAAACGATCATTGGCAGGTATTTGAAATTGTTCGTGCATCATCCATCACTGGAAAAATTTTCGTAATGTGGTAAAGGTTTGACTCTGCTTTCTTGCGTCCAGTGTCCACCTCATAGATAGAATTCGAAATCTTCTTCACGATTTTAAACGGTCCAATTTTCAATTCGTCCAACTTCTTCCTATTTAATCGGTTTCCATTTTCCACATATACTCTGTCACCAACTTTCAAGTTACATTCTTTTCTATGTAGATCAAATATGTCTTTGTTATAATTATGTGATTTAATAGTATTTTCAAGAGCATATTTTCTGTCTCTTGTTAAATCTCGTTTTTTACATGTTGTTTGTAATTCTGGTGGTAGAATGTTTACTGGATCGCCTTCCAAAAGGTATTTCGGAGCGAATTTCGTGACTGTGTGTTCCGTTTCATTATATTTCGCCACGCAATTCTGTGCAATAGTAGTCCAAGCACATTTCTTTTCACTCTCATTTATTTTACATCTTATCTTGTTCACTATAGTCTGATTTAGCCTTTCATTTAGTCCGTTTGAAAATGGTGTATCAACAGCCGTGAAAACTAGTCTTATGTTATCATCTTCCAGGAACTGTTTAAATTCTGTTGAGTTTATGCCTGGATATTGGTCTGTCAATATTATGTCCATCTTATAATCCTTTTTTACTTTTTGCACTAATTTTATAAAATCATTTGCGTTTTGATTCTTCGACGTGAGAATATAAGCATATCTGGTGAAATGATCCACTAAAAGATGTAAGTATTTTTTTGTTGATCGTGACCCTCCGAAGCCTCCAATGGTATCAATAGATGTAATTTCAAATGGGCGTTTAGCCGGGCCTAAATGTGACAGCAACCCATATTTTGGTTTTCTTCTCGACTTGTTTTTAAAGCAAATCTCGCATGAATCACAATATTGTTTTATGTTTTTTATAATATTCCTAGCTGTGTAGAATGGTGTTATTTTATTTATCATTTGGGTCCTCCCAATGTGGCAGTAACTGTCGTGGACATCTCTTATTAGGGTCTTGCTGAGATCTTCCGATATTAAAATTTTATTTCTTTTTCCTTTCTTTTGATAGTAAATTTCATTGTCCAGAATAAGTTTTTCATTTCTAAAGTCAAGGTTTTTTCTTTGGTCATTTTTTATATCCGTTAAATTTATTAAATTGACTACTCTCAAAACATCTTCAGTATTTTCGTGTGATTCCAATACTGGATTTCTGCTTAGACAGTCAGCTTCTTGATTTGATTTTCCTGGATTATATTCAATTGTGAAATCATATTGGGATAAATAATACATCAAATCCCCTAATTCCTCATCAGTTCTAGCCCTTATGTTCATGTTTTCCAACGGTTTATGATCTGTATAAACTTTGAATTTCTTTCCCATGAGCCAATGCTGCCAGTATTTTACAGCTTCTTTTATCGCCAGACATTCTAGGTACACTGCCTTCTTCTTCTTCTGAGATTCTGTTAATTTCTTCGAAAAATAAGCAACTGGTTTTCTATCTCCATTTTTATTTTCCTGTTTCAATACCGCTCCTACTCCCTTGATACTAGCGTCTGTGTAAATATATATAGGTAGATCAGGATCAAAGATTTGTAGAAGTGGTTCTGAACATAACATTTCCTTTATTTTGTCAAATGATTGCTGGCACTCTTCAGACCATATGAATTTAACATCCTTCCTTAATAAATTGTGTAGGGGTTCCAAGATAATTGCACTATGTGGGACAAATTTATGATGAAAATTTATTTTTCCAAGGAATTGGCGTATTTGTTTTTTTGTTTCTGGAACCGGAAAGTTCTTGACAGCGGTCAAATAGTCTTTCAGTGGTCTGATTGAATTATTTTCTATTATGTGGCCCAAATATTTGGCGTAGTTATTCGCAAAATTGCATTTCGAAAATTTTATTCTAAAGCCTTCTGCCTGAAGTGCTTCCAACAACCGTGATAGGTGTAGAATATGTTCTTCAAAAGTTGTTGAGAAAATTAATATGTCATCTATAAAATTTACTGAATTATCTGAGAGTTTGTATTTTCTTATAATGTTGCTCAAAATTCTCTGGAAAATGGCAGGAGACGTCTTCAGTCCAAAAGGGAGGCAAGTCCATTGATAATGTCCCTGTTGCGTTACGAATGCAGTTTTGTATCTATCTTGAATCCTCATAGGAATTGACCAAAATGCTGAATTTACATCTAACGTAGAAAAATATTTACAGTTTACAGTTTTCACCATTAAATCTTCAATCAAAGGGAAAGGTTGCGATTGAGGGACGACAATTTTATTCAAGTCTCTGAAATCTATACATAATCTCGTCTTTCCATCATCCTCTTTTTTATATGCGAGAGTGACAGGGGCAGCGAACGGGCTATAAGATTCTTCAATAAGATTCTTCTCCAATAGTTTGGATATTTGTTTTTCTATCTCTTTCCTGTCGTCCTCTGTGCATCTGTATGGACGTTTCGCACAGTACCTGTCCACCATCAAGTCAATGTGGGCTTCATATTGGTTTACAGTACCGACGTCATATTTATCCTTGGCGAATACAGATTTGTATTTGTCGATCAATTTATTAATTTCTGATTTTTGATGTAAATTCAGATGGTTTACTGTAGTTTCAAATCCGTCCGTGTTTATATGTTCATTGAAATTAATTTCACATTTGTCGATAGGCGGTTTCGAGGAAGGATTTTCTTTATTTTGTCGTTCTAGTGCATCCGGAATCATCAATTTATTGTTTTGTATGATTTGTAATTCCTCATTTTGCATCAATCTAAATTCTTTTATGCAATCTAAACCAATTAAAAAGTCGTGATTAAAATTTTCATTGTCCACTACAAATATATCCATACATTTCTCCATATTGTAGATTTTTATTTTCAGTGTCACTACACCTTTCGTTTTCTTCTCACCATTAATAGTCTTCAAGTTCAATAATTTTATAGCACCTGTATCATTTTGAGGTTTTATTTTTAGTAATTTTGCATTAATTAATGACACGTTTGATCCTGAATCATAAATTCCGAAAACTGATAAAGTATCATTTAACAGTAACTTGATTTTTATTAATGGTGGCACTATTAGTTTTTTGGATTATCCCTGTTCAAATCGATTTCCAATTCGGAGTTGTTAACAGTTTTCAAAATAGCTTTTCCGTTTTTTCCTTTGAACCAACAATTTTCCTCAGGATGGTAGCGTTTCCCCTTCTTTTCGTTGAAACAGATGCTGCATGGTTTTTTTTCTTCTATACGTTTTGATGTGGTGCCAGAAGGTGTATTGTATTTTTTTTCATATTTATTCTTTCCAACAAGATGTTCTAATCTCCCCAACTCACTGTAAAGATCTTCTGTTTCTTCTAAATCTCCTCTGTTTATTTTATCAGCCACAAAATTCGGTAAACCAAAAGCTATAAGGTCGATAAGGGTACCTGTGTCAATTGATTTCCTAACTTCCAGTAATAATTTTTCTTTTTTTAAAGCGTATTCAAGCAATGAACCTGCTTGATATTTAAATGCTAGAGCATATCTAATAGGTGACCATCCTTTATTTTCAAATGTCTCTCGAAAACATTGCTCCCATGCATTCCATTCCGATTCCACTGTTAGTTTTATAAGCATGCAGCTGTACCACTCTCCCGCAGAGTTTTCCAAAAAATGCTTCAAAATTTTAATTTTATTCAAGTCCTCTTCGATTTGAAACCGTTCACACTCCTTGTTAAAGTTCTCGATCCATTGGTTAGCGTTCGAGTTTCTTCCTGTAAACTTCTCTATCATGAAATCATTTGCAATTTTTCCTAAATTCCGAGTTTCTGGGTTTCGTTGTTTTTCCTCAAGCAATTTTTCTATCAGTTTCTCTAGCATTTGATTTGAGCCACTAGGCATGGGTCCCGCAGTTTCAAGTGTTTCTGTAACTTCCTCTAGGTAAACTTCATTGAATTGCAAATTTTCTTCTTCATCTAAATATGTTTTTGATAGTTCGTCCGTCAAAGTTATCCATATCCTCCTAGTCTGGTGTCGTTTAGTTAAAGATTTTTTTACCTTTGTATAATTCGGTGTTTCCTTAAGTTCGAGGTGTAGGTCTGCAGGTTGGAATTCGGGTGGCATTTCAAAAACATTCCCATCAGGTGTAGCTATCGAAGTTATGCATATCAAGTTTGATTTTCCATCCGCCGCTTGTTTCACCGTAAACTGGAACTTCAATTTCTCCATAATCCGTGAAATCGTCGCAGAAATTGTTGTTTTATAATAAAGACGATACAGCGTTTCTCTGTAAAACGAAAGAAACAACAATTAAAGTCCTTATTCCCAGGTTCTTTCAACAAAATCACGGAACGTCGATAAGTAAAGTAAAATGAGTTTCTCTCATCCAAATCATCCAATAGAAGTTTCACATCTGGTTGTCAGTCGTCATATTTGGTTACTCAAGTAGAGCGGCGTCCGTATCGACGATACACAATTTAATGAGTGACGCAGTAGGTACTCATTACATATTTTACTACCAGTTTTGTGACGATGAAAAATTGTGATGCAAATGATAAGCCAATCAATAAACATCATTATGAGCGGGATTCAAACGGCGAGGCTTGCCAATTTTCATACGCAGGACTACATGGTTTGTTATATCGAGTGCCTTGTTCTGGTGAATTCGAATAATTGTTGGTTGGGCTTGATATAAATTAATACCGATTGCATATTAATTGCTAGTAAACTCCATAATCATATCAATACAAACAAATAATTATGAATAATTTAATAATTGATATTATACACAATGTATTTAAATATTTCATTGATTTCATTCATATATAGGTATAAATTATTCTTCGATAACTGAAAAGTCCACCACTGAGCCAGATACCGGCACCTCCTCCCATTCGGTCACCGTTTGGAACAAACACACAATTGTTTTAGGTCATTACTTCAAACATTTCGTATATTTTTGGGACTCACAATGATATTGTATACACAGAACAGTAATCTAGACAAATGAGTGAACTATAAAATAAAAAAATTAATGGGTGTGGAAAAAATTGCAGCTTTTCTATCATCCTGTTTGTATCGAAATTACCCATGACAACGTCGTCGGAACACGCCGATCACAAAAAATACCCGGTAACTGCCTCATACTGGATTTTATAACGATCACCCGCCACTTCGACCTTGGTAATTACTACTGAATATTTTGGGTTTCTCGCTCTTTTTGTTTCACTTTTAAGGTTTCCGCTTGATTGGAGTCAGTGATGAACGTACCGGATATGATTTGATCTTCTCAGTTCTTGTAGTCAATTGTGTTTCTCAGGCAGTGGTTAGTTTGAAGAAAAAAAAAGAGGAAAAATATCGACGAAATTGGTGTTACGTATAATCCTTGTTCAGGTGTTGGGTCGAGAGGAAAAAAAAAATGGACGAATCAGGAGCGTTGATTACGGAAGATTTTATTTTTCCTCGGTTTCTTTTCGACATTATGCATTCAGTTTTCAAGGTTTCCGATCTTGAGGGATATTGCCATTTATTTTCCCTACGCATTAATTGATTCTGCCACTGCCTGTTATTGAAATTAATCGGGAGGGCGTTCTCACATTACACGCCCAGTCACAATTGAATCACCGGCCTTGCTCAAACATCGGCATGCGATAAATTTCGGTAGATACGAGTTTCAAAACTAAAACTCATCTGTCAACTTCAATAAACTTCAAGATGCATGAGTAATGCGAGGGGGGGGGGGGGGAGGCTGACCAATGCCGTACGCCTATCATTTTGAAATGTACCTAATTAATCAGAAATACAGACCGATAACCGTAAAGACCGATACGCAATAGGTGTTTTAAAAACATTTAAAACTACTCTCTTCCGCGGAAGTACATCATGTCAAATTACTGCTGATAACAAACACGCTTTTTGATTAAATTTAATGGAACCAGTGACGCCGTAAATTGTCAAATGTATTTTCAAGTGTAAGCAGGGTATACGATTTCGGTTTATTCGTAATCCAGGGAAACACATTAGGGCCGCTATTGTTCTTTTCTTTATCCATACTGTTGCTCAAATAAAAATGTATAATGCATGAAACTAAGATGCATATCGAATACCCTGATGCCACATCTTAACCCTTCAGTGCTCGCGTGGCTTCCACTCACGTTAGTAGTCGCGTCGGGTCATTGGTGACCCATAATGAAAACTATTGAATAATAAACAATAAAGGAGTAAAATAATGAAGTAACCCCTTTTCAAGCAACAGGAACCGATAATCTTTGATAAAAAAAATACAAAACATAACATAAGTATTTCAAGCGCAATTTTTTCATTGATTTAACAAAGTCCCTCGATTTAGCCAGTTCTCCAAGATTACCCAATATCAATTTGATGCAGAGGACCACTGGAGGATCGTCCGAGGATAGATCAATTAAAATATCAAAGCCATACATCTAGTTTACAAAAGGAATCCTTCAACATGGAAAATAAAATAATTTATAATAGCAAAACGAGCCGATAAAGTAATCAAATTTTCACGTTTTTTTTTTTTAAATACAAAATAAACTGAACAGCCAGTTAGGAACTATAAAGCTCATAGCGTTTGAGCAAATAATAGTGTCGTGACTTATATCCATTTCCAAACGTAATTATTCAATAAATTATTAAGAATAGCATAATATTCCGCAGAGAAATAACTACCCCAATGACGGAACAAATGCACTAGAAGTTGACCAAAAAATATAAATTCAATAGCTCGTATCGAAAGGGTTTTCAAAAAAAATCGTGCCTCCTTTTCTGAAAACAAAAAATATAGAAAGAAAACACTACTTGGAGAGGCCACGTAAGTAGCATTGGTGCAAAAATAGCTGTGAGGAGATCGGGCACATCGTTGATACATCATCAGTCTGCATATCCTCAGTCTTTTTACCTTCAGTACATCCTCACATTTTATCATCACGGTTGAATGTTATTTGCAGATATTCTTCCGACAATTGGTGCAAACCTCTGACAGGGCACAAATTGCACTTTTTTTGGGTTGTTTGGTTGCGATGCTGGTTGATCTCGAATTTCTATTACAAGGACTTGTGAATCAGCAAGGTATAGCCTGCAATACCAGGTAGACCTGCGACAGAGGAGGAGCAAGATCCGAGCTCTCCGTCAAATTCCAAAAATCAGATTAATCTTCATGGGTACTCAATGAGTACCATAAAGAGATCAAACTGACAAGAACAGACTTTACACTTGATCTTTGGCAGGAATGCCGAGAAGTGATACCTTTACACCTTAGGGGTCATAACCCTTACACCTTCTACTGTCATGATATGCCGTTGCCAAACGAACCTGACTTCTCTGGTCTCTATGCGGACAATTTGATATATGGGTGATTCTTAAACTATGGGCAAATTCGCGTCTACCACCTGTAAAATTTCACCCATTGTACCTATCCTCTTGATTTTTTTTCCTCAATTGTAGGTTCTGATGAGCTCTTTAAATACCTCTAGCAACAAAAAGGACATTTCTTTTTCGAAGAGACGTAACTTGGTACTTAACATACTGTAATATCCGGGAAGAAACTCAAATAAGTAACGAACAAACACTTCGATATACGAAACAATCGGTACGCAGTTTATTCTTCAATCATCATTGCCAATACAGAACACCCGATATAACCCTCGGGAAGGTAACAAGGGTGGTGGTTCCCACATCATTCCCCCCTAAAAATTTGGATTTGTCCCCAAAATGCAAATTTACCTAATGATAATTATTAACTTATAGAATGAATAACTGATTAATTAAACTTTGTTTTGAGAGTCCACTTAATCACATCTCATTAATTAACCTACGAACTGCTTTCCGAATCCGAACTGGTTTCCGAATCCGTATTGAGCATGGTGTAGTCCTCTCCTCCTCCTGCAAACTCATAGCCAAAGATCCTGCTGATTTGGTGGGGCTTTGTTTATGTGCACTACCTGCTTGGCCAACCGTAGGTTTTCCCGGACACTGGGGAGGAATCACCAGAGGTTGAGGCGTTGAAAATCCCGCAAAAGGCAAAGACTCCCTGCGCTGATCTTGTGGGGTCGTGGCCTCTGCGGTTTGTATTCCCATGCTGGAATGCTGGGGTGGTATTGCATCCTCTTCCTTTGTGGTTCCTGCTCTCCTTGCTTGATCCACGTGTCTGATCCACGTGAGCTGCAATTCTGGAACCCAAACTTTCAGCCTCCTAGGTCCCATAATTTTCTTCACGACCCCTCTTGACCAATTTGCTTCATGCCCCCTATAGTTCCTCACCCACACCACTTCGTCCACTCTAAATGGGTTTCCCTTGGTAATTTTCCCTCCATGAGCCTCAACCTGTTGTTCTTGTTTCTGCCTGACCCTATCTTCCGTGAACGGGGGGCGGAGCAGATCCAACCGGTTCCTTAAGCTCCGACCCATTAGAGCTAGGGCTGGTGATACATTTGTTGTAGCATGGGGTGTATTCCGGTAGTCCAGGAGAAAACGTTGCAGTGCTAAATCTAAATCGCCCACCCCGACGTCTAGAAGTGAAGTTTTCAGGAGCCTCTTTATTGTTCTCACCGCGTTTTCTGCAGCTCCATTAGTTTGGGGATGATAAGGCGACCCACTTTTGAACGCTATGCCGTTCCTTCTGAGGAATTTCTGGAACACCTCCGATTCAAATGAGGAATAGTTATCTGATACCAGCACTTGCGGTAGCCCAAATCTCGCAAATACCTGTCGAAGCAAGGTGATGGTTCCTTGTGCCGTCATGGTTTTGCACTCAAAAGCTTCAAGCCATTTTGAGTGGCTATCCATGATGACCAGATAATACCGATTAGCTATCGGCCCGAGATAGTCAATATGGATCCTTTGCCACGGTCTCGTGGGCCATTCCCATGGCACAAGTGCTGATTTAGCAGGGTTATCTTTATTCTTGTTGCATGCTTCGCAAGATTTCACCTGATTCTCTATATCCACGTCAATGGCAGGCCACCAAACATATGAACGTGCTATCGCTTTTACCTTACATATTCCCATATGAGAGGCGTGCAGCTCTTTAAGGACTCTAGGGCGCAGTGTGTCAGGTACTACTACTCTATAGCCCCAAAGTACCACTTCTTTTTCCAGGTGAAGCTCCTCTGCTCGTCGTTGGTAAGTCTTGAATTCTTCATCAACTTCAACAGGCCATCCAAATTTCAGGTACATTACAACTTTCTGAAGGACTGGATCTTTTTTTGTTTCCTTGACCATATCCTGGTAACTCAACGGAAGTTCCCCTTCAAATACATAGTGTATAACTGGGTCTTCTGAGTCTTCATTCTCCTCCTCCTCTGTGGAGTCCAAAGGCAATGGTGCCCGAGACAACCAGTCTGCTGAATTTTTGCTTGATTTCACCCATTCGACTGTGTATGAGTAATTTGACAAGAAAAGCGCCCATCGCTGAAGTCTGTTGGCTGCACATGATGGAATGCCACGTTTTGGGCCAAAAATCGATAGGAGCGGACGGTTATCATTAGATAAAATCCATCTCCTCCCAAACAAATATAGATGGAATTTTTTTACACCAAATATGAGAGCTGCTGCCTCCTTGTCTAATTGTGAATAGCCTTGTTCCGCTCTTGTAAGACTCCGACTAGCAAAAGCCAGTGGTTTTTCCTCTCCGTCTGGATATTTCTGAGAGATGACCGCTCCTAACCCTTTTTCAGATCCATCCACAGTCAAACGTATGGGTAGCTTGGGGTTGTAATGGGCTAAAGATCGGTTTGACTGTACAATTTGTTTCACTTTTTGAAACGCCTCTTCACACTTGGTATTCCAGTTCCATTCTGTATCTTTTTTCAGCAAATTGTATAATGGCTGCAAGGTAGATGACAACGCTGGAAGGAATCTGGACAAATAATTGACGAAACCCAAAAATGCTTGAAGTTCCTTGACGTTCCCTGGACCAGGGGCGTCTAAGACTGCTCTAACTTTAGCATCAGTGGAATGCAAGCCTTCCTTATCGATCCTGAAACCCAAATATTCGATAGATCTCTTCCCAAATTCACATTTCTTAATTGACAATGTCAAACCTGCATTCTTCAACCGATCCAATACACCCGTCGTACGCCGCTCCAATTCTTCATATGTTTGCGCTCCCACCACTACATCGTCCAGAAAAGCTGTCACGCCCTCCATACCTGCTAGTAAAGAATCAATTATCTTCTGAAACTTTCCTGGCGCTGGTGAAATTCCAAACGGCATTCTCGTTGGGCGAAACAGCCCTTTCATGGTAGTGAGCGTGACATAATTACGGGATTCCTCTTCTAGCTCACATTGTTGGTAGGCCTGGCTCAAATCTAATTTTGTCCACAACCGATTTCCTCCTACTTGTTGGTATAAATCCTCAATCCTTGGTAGTGGGTGTTGCTCTATTTTTAAGCATGGGTTGAGTGTTAGCTTATAATCTCCGCAGATTCTCACCGATCCATCTTTTTTCATGACAGGGACAATCGGTGATCCAAACTCACTGTACTCCACCGGTTCCAAAATTCCTTGAGTGACAAGTCGATTGAGTTCCTGATTGACTTTATCACACATCGCATAGGGTATCGATCTTGCTTTCACGAACCTTGGTCGAGCATTGGGTATTAAATCCAACTTGATCTGAGCTTTATTAAATTTTCCCAACTCATCAGTGAAAACTTCAGGGTACCTCTTAGCCAACTCCTTCGCCATCGACGTGCACTCAGTCTGGAAATGTATAGCATCAGCTGTTTTGGTATCTATTACCTTAAAACCCAACAACTCAAACCAAGCTCGGCCAAGTAAGGGAGGTCCGCCAGCATCCACCACATAGAAGGTCAATCTCTGAAACCGTCTACCGTTATGGACAACATCTACCGTCGCCGAACCGATAGGGAATGTTTTTTCCCCCAGATAAGTCACAAATATTTTCTTGGTAGGGTTTACCTTCAATTTCGGAACTTTCCAAAAAACAAGGTTTTAGGTACAATTGTACTATGACATCCTGTATCGACTTCAAATTCTATGCTCTGTGCATCAATTTGCAAGGTGACTCTGTAACCAGACGTTTTAGTACTTCCACACTTGACGTTGTACAACGTTTCAGTCTCACTACTCGTATCACTCTCTTCCCCCACGAAATGCGCTTTTTCGGATTTAGAGTGACTTTTCCATGGTGGCGGGCCACTTTTTTTTTTACTAGGACAAACCTTCCATAAATGACCCTTCAATTCACAGTTATTGCATTTGTACTCCCTATATTTACACTTGTCGGGGTCGTGGTTTGATTTGCCTCCACAAACTCTACAACGCTTTGCCTGAGTCAAATTGTGGTTATCAGCAACTGCTTTCTTCTTCGAAAAATAAAACACTGGTTCTTTTTTCATTTCCATTTCGTCTAAGCCGTTATCTTTTTCTAACATACCTGACGCTTCCCTTGAATTAGCTAGAGCAATCAATTTATCCAATGTCACTGACGTTGCATCTTCTTCAAACAACCGGGTCCTTGTTGCTCCTTTATTCATTCCCATCACGAATCGATCTACCAATTGGTTATCGAGATTACTACCAAAATGACAATCGGCTGCGAGCGAGCGTAGGCGAGCAACCCAATTATTTATCGGTTCTTGAGAGTCCCGAACGGCCGTGTAAAATTTGTATCTCCGGGAAAAGATAGATTCGCTGGGAAGGAAATGTTTATCCAACAGAGCAACTAGCTCATCAAATTTTAGGTCTTCCGGTTTATTGGGAACTGACAAGTTTAATATCAATTTATAAGCTCCCTCATCGAATGAATTCAACATCAGCGCCCGTTTTCTGCCCTCATTTTTTATTCCATTGGCCACGAAGAAATTCACCATTCTAGGTTTAGATATGCCCCAATCATTCGCTAGTGTGAATTCCCGTAAGGTCCCCACCAGCGAAGTTGTTTCCCCATCATCGGTATCCGTCATCTCGAGAAACTCACGAAAATCAAAAACTCACGTGGTTGAAATCCTTTGTTCCACTTACTCCCGGCTCAACAGCCCGTCACAACTGTCGCCCAAAGAACTTGAACCGATTTCACAATTCACTACGCGGATCCGTAACTCACGACTCGTCGCCACTGTAATATCCGGGAAGAAACTCAAATAAGTAACGAACAAACACTTCGATATACGAAACAATCGGTACGCAGTTTATTCTTCAATCATCATTGCCAATACAGAACACCCGATATAACCCTCGGGAAGGTAACAAGGGTGGTGGTTCCCACACATACTTATTCACATTGTCGTGGTCGGTCTAAACATTGAAACCTCAGCTCAGCAGTCGATTTTCATTCATCCATAAATAATGTTTTTGGTTTATTATCTTCGATAATGAACCATTGGAATCGCCCAAAGAAAAAATTTTTTTAACCCCCCCCCCCTCAAAATTTGTTGGTTTACGTTTCAAGATACGTAGATTCAGAAAATCGAATAAAAAAAAATCCGTCCGTCACCCGTACGCCGTACGCCGTACGCCGTACGCCGTACGTGTACGCCGTACGCCGTACGCCGTCCGTGGCACTTTGCCCAGTTAGCGTTGAGCTAAAATTACGAAATTTGGTTTCTGGGTTTGGACCAGCCCCACAATGATCCTCGAAACTTTTCATAACCCTAGGTCAAGGGGAAGGGGTTCAAAACGAACTTTGAAATTTCGACAATGTCATATCTCTAAAAATTCTCATGAAACGGTGTAATTTTTAGTTAACTTCTGAATGACCTGAAAAATTACAAATCTTTTAAGACCAATTGGATTTTTGTGCGACCAGCCGATCGTTCACAGTGACCGCGCAAAGGTCTAGGAAAAACACTAAACTTTCGCGTCGAAAACGGCCGTTATGTGACCCAACCCCCAGACGCCCAGAATAAAACTACCTTTTTTCATCTTCCCGGTAAACTACAGTCTAGAAATTTTAACCGTGAGTCGGGGATAGACCACATTGCAATATTTACTCGGTTTCTCATCTGTAAAATTGTTTAAATAATACCTTTTTGTAATAATACAAATTAAATTTTGATGATGAGCTATTGACTTGAAATTTTAAAAATAGGTCAGAACTGGATCACAATGCAATATTCACTCGGTTTCTTGTCTGTAAAATTGTTTAAATAATACCTATTTGTTTAAACAAATTAAATGTTGATGATGAGCTAGATACTTGAAATTTTAAATATAGGTCTGAAATGGATGACATTTCATTATTCACTCGGTTTGTATGACATGGTATGAGTATGGTATGGTAGGTATATTATTGTATGTATGATTTGGTATAATACAGTATGGTATGATAGGAAAGAAATTCGTATGGTATGGTATGAGTACGGTGAGAATATGGTATGGTGCCGATTTGCAATACAGTCTGGTATAGACAGAAGGGTGATCTGCACAAGGAAGATAATAAACCGTTGTGTAAAGAATTTGCAGAGTTTTTTTTTCTTCATTCAAGTTAGGGATCCAAATCTTGAAAAGAGGTTTCGCAATGTTTATATAATAATCATGTCAACAATTACGATCAATACAAAGCTATCCACGACTTTTCTCAACATTTTCGTGGCTATAAAAAATCCTCTGCTGAGCTGAAGGGATTCGGGATAGTTTGGAAGTTGGAGTTAGTCTCAGAGGGTAGCAACCCTGCCAGTCGCAGTACGCAGGCGCACCACGTGCCAGCAGGTTTATTACTAACTAGGTTGCACCTAGTTATATCATTTTTATTATCAAGATTCAATCCAATGCACGTTTTCACTACTTCGCTAGAGGCTCTCATGAATGAGCATTGGAGGAACCTTGAGACATGAGTAGTTTGGGCACAATGTGATCTTGAAGTTGAAAATAACATTGTCATGGCTTTTAGTTTTTAACATTATCATGGACGTTCAAAATTACCAAAAGTCCACGACAATGTTAAAATGAGATGAATGTTTTTTTTTTTTTTTTACCAACCTGACAGCACTTCGAGTAATAATTGTTAGGTTATTAGTATTATGGTGTACCACTATGTAGGTACTTGTTCATTGACTGGCGCACCTCATGGTTTTACAGGGTGAAAATGGGAAAACAGAGGGCACGAATTTCAGAAGAGGAGAGGTTAATAAGAAAACGACTCTCGGAGCTGAAGAGGAGAGAAAAGCGCTGCCAGAACCCAGAGTTTCTGGAAGAAGATAAGTTGAAGAGGAAGGAGAATTATGTGAGAGACAAATGTTTGAAGAAGGTCAAAATGATTGGGGATATGACGGAAAGAGAAAAACGCAGACAAAGAAAGGCGTGGAGAGAGGCTGATGAAAGGTATTATGCCAAGAAAAAATTCTTTGTGACACAACGGTTCATTATCTTCTTTGTACAGATCACCCTTCTGTCTAGATCACTAGGTCTAAATATCTAGATCCTAAATGTTAGATTAATTATTATTATCAATTATCACTAATTATTAACAATTTTATCAAGTATCTAGTGAAAATTATTATAATTTATTGTTAGGTATTAATAATTTGTATTTATTATTAATAATAATTATTATTAATTATGATTAATTAATACGATATAATTCTGGGGTTTTTAATACTACGTCGGTAATAATTTATTTATAAAAGAAGTACCTACCAACAAACATTCGAAATTACCTTCATTTCCGTAGCACGAAACGCACTTCAGAACAACAAACTCGACTTCACTTAAGCCATATGATGTTCCAAAGAGCTTGTTAGTATGAAAATGGACCTGTATTTCAACAGTTAGATTCACGATCGTGTTGTGAGGCACAATCTTTGAGCCGTCATTGTGAACGAACGGCTGGTCGTACAAAGCTGCGGATGGTCTTAAAAAATTCTACGGAACAAACTCTATCTAAATATGAAATAAAAAACATACCGTTTGATGGGAATTTTTCGAGATATGGAATTTTCAAAATTTCAAAATTCGTTTTGAACCCCTTCCCCTTGACCTAGGGTTATGAAAAGTTTCGAGGATCATTGTGGGGCTGGTCCAAACCCAGAAACCGAATTTCGTAATTTTAACTCAACGCTAACTGGGCAAAGTGCCACGGACGGCGGACGGCGGACGGCGTACGGCGTACGGCGGACGGACGGATTTTTTTTAATTCGATTTTCTGAATCTACGTATCTTGAAACGTAAACCAACAAATTTTGAGGGGGGGTTAAAATTTTTTTTTCTTTGGGCGATTCCAATGGTTCATTATCGAAGATAATAAACCAAAAATGTTAAATCTGGGAGGAAGAAGGTACGCAGAGACCGGGCTACAACGTATCGTAATCTAAACAAGCAAAAACACATTGCAGGTGCTTACAAACGAATGGCCCTGAAATATCAAAAACGATAAGTACTCCTGATTAATCAACAAAATGGAAAAAATGAATCCACCCCCAGATCCAGCACTAATAAATTGATGCGCCGGATCAAAACAAAAGAGGGAAAAGAAGAACTGAAGAGGAAGTTAATATTTTGATATTTTAATATTTGATAATAAGGTAATGTAGCAGGGACAAATGTTTTTAAGGTATTCTCAAAATATAGAATTGCTGCAGATTGTTGTTTTGTTTCCTCTTTGAGAAATAACTGACAGTATTGAAGTATTTTGTTGAAAAATCCATTCATCATGATGAATTTTACTTGATGTAGAATTATATAGGAAGCATACCCCAATTCACATCGTCCTCAAAAGTTAGTTTTCCGATGTTTTTCACAAATGATTCATAGCAGAAAAAACCCTGAGGGATTAACAGCTGGAAGACTGTGGTTCACACAATGTGATTAACAGTAGGCTACGATCCACCCATTTGGTCAATTAGATAATTGTGGTGCTGCACCGATCCAATAGGTGGTCACAAACACACAGGTGG
The DNA here is from genome assembly GCA_963920205.1 of Stenodema calcarata. Taxonomy (NCBI): domain Eukaryota; kingdom Metazoa; phylum Arthropoda; class Insecta; order Hemiptera; family Miridae; genus Stenodema; species Stenodema calcarata. Next base: position 8,517,005 of record OY986048.1, read on the forward strand.
AGGCAAATTGAGTGTGTTTCAAACTCTACTTTGAATGGGAAGTGGTGAAAACTGGTTTTCAGGTCTGTCGCCTCAAAATCTGTTGGCCTTCACGCCATAGTAGCTAACGGCATGAATAACTTCGAAAAAATTGGTGTCAGAGAATGAGAGAGAGAGAGAGAGAGAGAAACATGTTTATTCATCGATGTACAAAACAGAATTTTTTTTAACCCTAGGACTATCTGGACGGAAAAAAGATATATCTAAAGTTATGCCAACATAAAAGGAAAAAAAAATTCTGCTAACCAGCATCCTTCACAAAAAATTAAGGAGCAGGTTAAAACGAAGGAGGTTTTGCATTCCACCTCTTCAAATACACATTCTTTAGGTATCTATAGTATATGCGGTTTTTTACTTGTCTATTTTTCCTCTTTCAATTTACTCACTTTGTGTTGTTAACACTTATTGCCAGCATATAATAAATATAACGTCTCGTTAATTAATGGAAGTATTTACAAATAAAATATCTCATTTTGAAGAAAACAGTTCTTCTCAATCGGGTAACCATCGGTAAGGGTCGTGGTGAGGGCGATCAACATTGATCCCAAACCCCCCTGGGTAACAGTGATTCGCTGGTTCCCAGGAACCCCAATGACTAATTAATAAAACAGACGAAGGACCACGGGACACGATGTCCGGAACAATAATAAGATTATTTCTTACCTTGAGTTTCGGCGCGATCTCCGATTCGCAGGTGGCTGCAGCGTACTGTTGAAGAGAGAGTCGGTTTCGGTCCGGGAAATATATTGAGGCTGGGAAAGCCCTACCTACAAATTTGCGCCAATAATATATAATGCGAAATGGCGACAAACCACCCTATAACTCTTGCAATCTTAAACGGCACAGATCGGTTATTTAGATTTGACTTGGCGGATCCTCACGGTGGATGAAAGATACTGGACTCGACAATGTCCAAGGTCAAACAGTAACTGACCATACTGCCGATCGTGGGCCACTCTAGCTAGGCTGATAAGCCCTTTAAGCTATAATCAAGCCCTTAGTTAAGCCGCAGTTACAGAAGGAACGCGGGGTTTCGGAGGATTTTGCACAGGTCGTACTTTTCTCGTAGGATTTTTCCACATGCTTGGCTTCCTTCGTCGTATAATGGGCCCTCCATCATTTTGTGTACAACGGTTTCTTCTATGCTCACACAGGGGTCGCTGTTCGCGCTGCCCGAAGGGGCTTCTATTGAGTGCTCTATATTCAGTTCTCATTTTGTCTGAGGGCTTCAGAATCAAAAGTGATAACTCAATGTTTCGCCCAAAAACGATATTATTGAGTTTTCCAAAAGTTCAAACATGGAATTATTTGTGCTAAATGTTTCAGGACCAAAATCCAACCCTGACCGTGTCAAATGCTTCGAAGACCATATAGATCACATTTCGTAGAGGAATCAGCAACACCACCAAGCTCGTTTTTCACAACTTTTTAGGAGAGAAAAAAAACCCGATTTTTTCGTCCATCAAGGCCTAATTGACTGAAGTTTTATCTCGATATCCATGATGAATGATATCTATTCATCATAGATATCGAGATAAAACTTCAGTCAATTAGGCCTTGACGGACGAAAAAATCGGGGTTTTCTCTCTCCTGAAAAGTTGTGAAAAACGAGCTTGGTGGTGTTGCTGATTCCTCGACGATTTTCAACATCTAAACTGGATAGTTAAATCAGTTTAAAAAAAATATCTTTAATATAAAATCATATTAGGGTAGTTAGGTGGGATGAAATAAAGGTCCAACCAACCAAACGATAACTTTTAGCTACAAATGCACCAACGATAAATTCATGCATTGCATCGTTCATTGCTATAAAGAAGAATATTTATAATAAAATGAAAGTGAGGGTTGTGGATATTATATAGGTTGTATGGGCATATGATTATTTCATAGATATGAGGGGGCTATATGTCATACCTTGGCAGTATCTTTTGGTTATTATCATCGATAATGAACCATTGGAATCGACCAAAGAATAAAAAATTTAACCCCCCCTCAGAATTTGTTGGTTTACGTTTCAAGATACGTAGATTCAGAAAATTGAATAAAACAAAATCCGGGCCGTACGCCGTCCGCTGTCCGCGCCGTTTTGCCCAGTTAGCATTGAGCTAAAATTGCGAAATTTGGTTTTTGGGTTCGGACCAGCCCCATAATGATCCTTGAAACTTTTCATAATCCTAGCTCAATGGGGAGGAGTTCAAAACGAACTTTAAAATTTCGACAATAACAAATCTTGAAAAATTTAACTGAACGGTATAATTTTTAGTTTACTTTTGAATGACCTCAAAAATTACGAATTTTTTCAAGACCAATTAGATTTTTGTACGACCAGCCGGTCGTTCCAGCAAGCGTTTAGGAGAAACACTAAACTTCGCCTCTAAACCGGCCATTAGGTCGGTCAATATAAATATAAATGTAATAAATTTATATAAATATAAATCTAAATCTAATTTAGATGGAGTTTATTTTTTAGAATTTTTTAAGACCATTGATAAAATTATCAATGATTAATGATAATTCGTATAAATAATTTATCTATCATTTAGTGATCTAGACAGAAGGGTGATCTGCATAAAGAAAATATTAAACCGTTGTGTCAACAATTTGCAGAGTTTTTCCTCTTGAATATGGGACTAATTTAATCAAACAAGTACAGTAAGGCTGAAAATTATGCACATGTAGTCGGCTGGTATAGTGGGATGGTCGGCGTGGCTGATATCTTGATAAGCTTGACCCTGGTCGTAGGTCGATCCATGAATTCTCATGACTCATGAATACACTACAGAGTCCATCGAGTACTTAATTAGACGAGTCGCATTGTAGGTGGCTAATTGAAAAAAGATTTCCTCTCGGATGCATCTTCCCATTTTTGGATGAGAACACGGACGCGGAACTCCACCCTCAGCGTCACGTCGCGTCGCCCCGATCATGATGAACCCGAGTGAAACCGATGGGAAATGAAGATGACAATCTCGGGTCGCGGGCACATCACCTTGGCGAGAGTTAGGAGGCCAAACAATACAAGAACGCATAGCAGTCTTCGGGCCAGTAACCTTACGCTTCAAGGACAAGACAAAGAGCGAACCGCATGATCCCCAGCATCGTCTGCCTGGGCGGGCATAACAAATCGGGTGTATACCGACACGGTGCACTATATCACAATGTGAAGCTCTTCTATCAACCCAAGGGCCCTCGGTTCAGAGCGGGCCTCAGTACAAGACATCATTCGCTGATGTGACACTCCCAACAAACCTAATCCAATGGGTCTTCCACAGATAATGTATGCAAGTACAGTTTACTAAGTAAGGCAGGTACTATAGTCTGTCCAAACCCGGAGCGGCTGTGAGTTAAAGGGACATAACAGGTAAAACTGCCAGTATGTGGCAACCGCGCGTCGACAGGTAACGACCCTTCTTCTAGTACTTTATTAGCACTTTCCATTTCTTCTTCGATAAGTGACTCACCGTTCATCTAAATGGTTGATTTTGGTTTATTATCTTCAATAACACAGTGTCATCGTCATGGATAATGCGCCTTATCACTCTAGAATTAAGGATAAAGCTCCAACTATGTCAGTAAAAAAATGTGATATAATCCAGTGGTTGCAACGCCATTTGATTCCTTGCCACGAGAGCATGCTGAAAGTCGAACTCTTAGAGCTCGTCAATTTACACAAGCCAAGATTTCCAGTCTACATTTTGGATGAAAAAGCTGTCGAACTTGGGCATCGTGTGATTCGGCTACCCCCCTACCATTGCCATTTTAATCCCATTGAGCAAGTATGGGCATGGCTCAAAAATTACGTCAAAACTAGAAACATCACTTATAAACTGGCTGACGTTAAGGCACTTTTCGAGACCGTGGTTTACGAATTTGCGGCTGAGAAATGGAAACCATACGTAGAGCACGCCAAAAAAATAGTTGATAAATCGTGGGAAGAAGAACGCTTAGCTGAAGAATCAGTGGAACAGTTTTTAATCACACTCACGGGCGACGATGTTTGCGAATCAGCGAATCAGAAGATGAACTAATGGATGGAAATGATGACTCTTGTTATGTACCCAATGGATGGTAGTTAGAATTTATTTTTCTTCATTTATTGTCTTGTGTTTTTTCTATAGATTTTGAAAGTTTGAAGGTTTTTTATCATTTGTTAAAAAAAAATTTTCTTTGGTCGATTCCAATGGTTCAATATCGAAGATAATAAACCAAAAATCAAAACCTTTATAATATAATGGTTTTGATTTTTGGTTCAATGCCCCTTCATGCCAAAACCATGAATGTGCCAAAAATCTAAATTTGAGTTCGGCATCAATTGAGGGGGGTATTGAACTCCTCTATTTATTAAAAAAGTCCTTAAAAATGCTTAGAAAAATCCTTAGAAATCCTTAAAAACACCTGAGTATTTGTAAAGATTTTTAATTAATAGATAAGGTCAACACTCCCCTCAATTGAAGCCAAACTCAAATTTAGATTTTTGGCACATTCATGGTTTTGGCATGAAAGGGACGATATAGGAATTTTTCAGTTCACCAAAATCATCTGGCTAACAAAGTCATGGAGAGAGCCATAATGCAATTTAATTTGATTCGAATTTCATTCCCAGTGCGCCAATAGCATTGCGTCATACAGAAATGATGCGGAGTAGCACGCCCGCCATTCATATCCTTCGCTATCTCAAAAGGATGCGTCTTGGATGGATGAGCGCGTCCTTAAAGTTTTTCCTATCATCTGATCGGATCCGACCGAAGGACTTCCATCAGCTTTTATCGAATGTCACAATGTGCGTATAATCTCCGAGCCCGCTTCCTTCTTCCCCTATCTAAATATAACGCACCAGTAGATGAGAACCAGTGGGCTCCACTTTTCGATACAAAGATTAAAATCCGTCCGTCAGCCGTCCGTGGCACTTTGCCTAGTTAACGGTGAGCAAGCGTTTGGTTTACAGGTTCGGACAACACCCACGATGATCCTTGAAACTTTTCATAACCCTAGCTCAATGGGAAGGGGTTCAAAACGAACTTTGAAATTTCGACAATGTCATATCTCGGAAAATTTAAATGAACGAATCTAAAATTTAATCTTTAGTTCACTTTTGAATGGCCTGAAAAATTACGAATTTTCTAAGACCATTTGGAGTTTTGTAGGACCAGCCGTTCGCTCACAGTGAGCGCGCAAAGGTTTAGGAGAAACACTAAACTCCGCGTCTAACAAGCCTCCCAACAAAGATTTACCTTATTTTCATCTTCCCGGTGAACTAGTGACTGTAAATTTCAACCGTTAGTCAGGGATTGACTCCATTGCAATATTCACTAGGTTTCATATCTGTGAAATTGTTTAAATAATACCTTTTTGTAATAATACAAATTAAATTTTGATGATGACTATTGACTATTTCACCACAATGCAATATTCACTCGGTTTCTTGTCTGTAAAATTGTTTAAATAATACCTATTTGTTTAAACAAATTAAATTTTGATGATGAGCTAGATACTTGAAATGATAAATATAGATCAGAACTGGATGACAATGCAATATTCACTCGGTTCGTATGATATGGTATGATATGAAAGAAATTTGTATGGTATTTTAAATTTAATTTGGATGATGAGCTAGAGTTTCATCTAACAGTTCGTTAATTAGATTATTTGCCCAGTTAGCGTTGTGCTAAAATTACGAAATTCGGTTTACGGGTTCGGAACAACCCCACAATGATCCTCGGAACTTTTCATAACCCTAGGTCACGGGGAATGGGTTCAAAACGAATTTTTAAATTTTGAAAATTTCACATCTCGAAAAATTCAGATAGAACGGTGTAGTTTTTTTAAAATCTAACAAAACTAACTGTCGGTCTCTCTTTGCTACAGCTCCAAAACTATTCGTTCGATCCAAAATTTATTTTTTTCTTCTAAAAGGTAGTTAATTTTACATTCAGACCCCATATATGAAATGTTACTCAAGCCCCTTATAATAACCATGCCAGCTCGCTCTTGGTCTCTTCTTTTTGTAAAAGAGTACCGATCTCTGGATTTTCTTTTCAAATACACTTTGTTTTTCAATTGTTTGAAAAAAAAAAAAAAAAAAAAAAAAACACCACTTTGTCACCAAATTGCCATGAAACCACCACTGAAAATACCACTTTGTTACTACCGCTCCCATTACCATAAACAAATAAACCGTATACATAACATATTTTCGATGAAGAGCCCCTCAAAGTAGGCAACCCGTATTGTTTACCCCCCCTCCCCCCTCAACATATAGCTACATCAGCGCCTGATGTACAGTTACCATAGATGTCACGTGCTGGTGACTTGAACCCAATATTGAAATTTGCACAAAATGATCGGCGGAAAATGTATAGAGAAACGCACAGATCTGGGGCGGAGTTCATCGACGTGTTGTATAATATACACACCATGTTATGGTGTGAAGATTTTTGATAGACAGGTCACTGTGCAAATGAATCCTCTTGGATTTTTGGCGAAAGCGGCATCACGTGAATCGTATGTGGATTCTGATTCATCAAATGGACTTGTGTACTATTGCACGACTACCCGCCCTGGACCTGTGCGACTTTACTCTGAACTGCTCACATTCAGATGCATTTTACGAGGGACCTGTGATGTTTAGCTCGATTCTGACTATTCCCAACAAAGTACTTAATTGATGGGAAAGACCTCAAAAACAACCCTAACTAAATTTTCTCCATTTTGTGACTTTTGCACTTTTGCTTGTTACATCCTCATATGTCGAGCATCTGAAGTGATGAGGATCTATAAATTAGGTTTATCTAGGGACGCGGGAGCGTCCCGCCCGCCAAGAAAACCGAAGCCCTGAAAACCGAAGCGACTGAGACACTGATTACGCGACGGAACAAGTTGGGGTTTTCACCATCCCGTAGCTCGGTCCCCTGAGTGTCTCGAGAGTTGATTTTTTGTACACCAACTCTCCAGGGGCACGTGAGGACGTAAAACAAATTTCAGCTCTTGGGAACATCAGGTGTCGGGGGTATAACAATTTTAAAACCACTATTTTTCACGTTTTTCGTGTTCTTCTTCTTCTTGTTGTTGTTGTTGTTGTTGTTCATTGACGGGGCTACAGCCCAGCAGACAAATCGGATCGAGCTGAAATTTTGCACACACGTTTGTTATGCTCCAAGGGAGTGCCTTTTGACCATTTTATCTCCCTCCCCCCATTTCCCCCCCAATTAGGGGGGAAATAGTGTTTTTTAGGAATTTCAAATGGTCATAACTCCTTCAAAATTGAAGCTTTTTCAGATTTTCTTTTTTAGTTGTGTTCAGCATTTCAAACTGTTTAATTTGAGATCAAAAAATGCTTCCTAAAGGGAAAAATAAAGGAGTTATGGTGATTTTTCTATTTTCAACAACAACTGCCGCAAATATTGATGAAAATTGGTGCGGTTGGTCTTAAAATGTCCGCTAGGTTGTCTAGAATATGCTCAATAATTTTGAACTAAATCTCAATCGATTTGACTAATCCACAGCCAAAAATACGTGAATAAATTCCACATCTACTGATTTGGCTAATTTCCGAAAACATCAAAGTTGAACGGTGGTCAGAAAAATTGTCGTAGAGTGGCGCCTAATTAAAGATCGATAGGAAATTTAATGGGCTTTCGAATGAGGGTAGCACACTTTGCCACTTTTCCCAACGGTTCTCGAGTTATTCGCGATTTTTGGTATAAAAACGTGCGTTTTACGTTTTGCAAACTTTCTGTGGCCGCCGGTAGCCTCGTGGACAAGCGCGTCTGTCCGCGATGCGTAAGATCTTGGGTTCAATACCCGCTGGCATGAAAGGATTTTTCACATACTTAGCCGTTGCGGCGGTCACCTGGTGGAAAGCAATGGCAAACTACCACCAGTATCATTTGCCTAGTACAGCCTCTCAAATAGTGCCGTTCGGAACCGGCGATAAACTGTAGGTCCCGTATAACTTGTGAAGACGTGCATCACAGGATTATATGTGAGAGGTCGCCAACGTCCGAAATTCGGATACGGCACTCCAAGAAGAAGAAACTTTCTCTTTACACTTTCTCTTCGACACCAATAATTAAAATTATTGTAATGATTCTCAACAACAAAAATTTGCACAATCCCCAAGAAAAAATGCAACAAATTTTCAAAAAATTTCTAATTCAAATTCATTCAAATTTCTAATTCTTTCTATTTTTTCAAATTTAATAATAATAATAATAATTGTTTTAAATTTTAATAATTTTTTAAAATTGTTAATTGTTTTAATTAATCGAAAATTTTAAAACTACTATTTAACCAATTCGCAAAAATTTTAAAACTACTTATTTTTCAAACACATTTCAGATAACAAACAATAATTTCCAAAAAATAATTATTCTTGTCACAAAAAGAAGAAACAAAAAGGCAAATTAGTAGGCGTACTAATTTTTTACTAAATTTTGACTAGGATAAAACTTCATTTAGGAAAACATTTACTAGTTACCTCGTAGGTACTTTTGTTAAATTGAACCGTATTGTATAAGTACCGCTCGAAAACTAGCCATGCAAAAAGATGTGATATCCCCCAAAAACAACTCCGTTGTAAAAACTGACCCGCCAAAAAACCTCAGCCGCAAAAAGGAATGATATCCATTTTGCCCGCCAGCCACATATATAGGATGCTCGGTGCTTCGCACCTCGCTGTTGAGTGTGCATATAGAAACCTGATCCTCCTACCCCTAACCTCCACCGTCAATGTTTTCCTGTTCCCTGTCTCCTTCCCACAACCCCTTCTCACCCTTAGTCACCCTCGGTTTCACCTAATATGTTTCCTCTGTTACACCAGCAGGGAGCTTTACGCTTCTTTCAATGCTGTTGGCGGGAGCTTTTTGCCAGATGAACAAGCCTGAATTGAAGCATTACTATATTATAAGTATTACTGGTGGTCACGAGTAATCAGTGGTGGTACACCTAGGTATAATGAAGTAATGCTTCAATTCAGGCTTGTTCATCTGGCAAAAAGCTCCCGCCAACAGCATTGAAAGAAGCGTAAAGCTCCCTGCTGGTGTAACAGAGGAAACATATTAGGTGAAACCGAGGGTGACTAAGGGTGAGAAAGGGTTGTGGGAAGGAGACAGGGAACAGGAAAACATTGACGGTGGAGGTTAGGGGTAGGAGGATCAGGTTTCTATATGCACACTCAACAGCGAGGTGCGAAGCACCGAGCATCCTATATATGTGGCTGGCGGGCAAAATGGATATCATTCCTTTTTGCGGCTGAGGTTTTTTGGCGGGTCAGTTTTTACAACGGAGTTGTTTTTGGGGGATCAATGTTTCATTAGTAAAAGACAGGCGCAGATCGTAATTTTCTCGTAATGACGCTCACTCTACTACTAGAAATCCACGCAGTGGCGACCATTGACCACAGCTTCACTCTAATGATCCCATGAGAGAGTCAATTCCTTTGTCTCATTGCCCAGTTTACTATCCTCCGACCTCTGTCCTCGAGGCTAAGCCCGAACAAAAAACGTCATCGGTTTTCCAGCTCCATAAGATGTTGCCGGGGAAAATAACGAGCCAACATATTTTCCTCATAAACGAAAAACCAGTATTTTTTACGGCAACCAATGCGGTTAACAATGAATCAGCATTACTGTACAGCAAGGTGTACTTGTTTTGTTCATGGCGACATTGAAATGAAATTTACTACGCATGTAATGTAATGTTTGTGTGTGATTGTTGTGTATTATTAATTTAACATTTAACATCCATCTTCGACACATGTTTAAAATTTCAAGGTTTTCAAGATTTAAAGAATTTCGCATCATCCAAATTAAATTTGTTTAAACAAACAGGTATTATTTAAATAATTCCACAGACAAGAAACCGAGTGTATATTGCATTTTGATCCATCTTCGAACCATGTTTAAAATTTCAAGACTTTTGCTCATCATCTAAATTTAATTGGTTTAAACTAATAGGTATTGTTTAAACAATTTTTTAAACAAGAAACCGAGTGAATATTGCATTGTCATCCCGTTCTGTTCTATATTTAAAATTTCAAGTCTCTAGCTCATCGGGAAGTTGAAAAGAAACAACTTTGTTCAAACTTTGTTCAAAAAATAAAAAACGGACCTTTGTCACCGGGCCGAAATCTGCTCTTGATTATTCCTTGTTGGAATTCATTAAAATCCGTAGGTACTATCCAGTGCAAAATTGGGTAGTATGTTAGCAGTCATATCCATTTTTTTAATAGACGGATCAACCAGGGGGAGGGATGGGCCCCCTCACCCTTCCACGCTACTCATCAATTATTGAATAAAATATAATTGTTGAAGCAGTATGATACCAATGCAAACGTAGAGTTATGATTAGCTGAGATTAGGTAAGATCGACGGGTGTTGGTAGATGTGAGTAGATAATAGGCTTGTCGTGTGTCCGGCGGGTTGGCGAGAGTGGATAGGTCGAACGTCTTTTCTCGACAGATCTGTCTCGAGGCTTGACAACAACAGCTCTCAGACGAACACACGCTGATACCTCTAATTATTCCGTGAAGTTATGGAACTCGTAAAAATATCATATAGAGAAAGTAATCTAGACAGAAGAGGGATCTATACAGAAAATAATAAACTCTTGTGGAAAATTACCTAATTACATAATTACCCATAATTTAGAATCTGTGAAAAGACCAACGGGCCTAAATATACTGAATTTCCGGATCCAAAACATTTCAAATCCATTGATTGTATTTGTTGAACTTTCAAGATACTATTGCAGTGGTCTCACCACCCCAATATTTATATTTTCCAAAGTGTCATCAATAAATATATATATTTTTTTATTTATTTTTTTTTTATTTTTATTTTTTTTTTTAAGGAGTAGGGATGAAGCTTGCTTTTTTTAATCCTCAAGGATTGGTAATGGGGCCCCATCTTCCATTCCCAGCCCATCTGCATCCCCGAAGCCGCGGATCCGTCTACGAGGCCCTCTGATGCGCATCGAAATGGCCCTTATCACGGCGAAATTCAATTTTACTCGGATCCAACACATGACGTGTTCCTCGGTGGCCAGAGACTGGTAAGAGGGGGCGTCGGCGTTAACGATGCGAGTATCAAAAAACGCCACCCTCTCCCTGTCCCAAACCCCGTCAACTTTAACATCGCCAATCAGTCTAGGCAGTCCTGCATTCGCCTCCTGCATCACAGGCTCGACCACAACCCCCCTCCAGGCCAGACGACTTAAGTCTGCCACAGTGTCCCGAAGAGAGTCATGACCCTGCTTAATCAGGCCTCCTTTCTTGCAATAAAGCAGGTGATTTAGGTCTGTCCTCGCACCGCAACCATCACAAGCATTTGGGAGTGCTAGGGGTTCTTGTCCGTACCTCACAGCCAATGCGTCCCTGAATTGCGTGGCTGATAAATCAAACCATCTGAGGCAAGTGGTACCACTGACAGCCACTGCGATGATTTGCCCTCTACACAACGTCGCACTGTCCGTTGCCGCTGTAAGGGGAGCCTGCCTATGATGATGGTACTCCATTCCGAGGCCGCTGCCTCCCGTCGCTATCGGCCCTCCTTCAGCGCCTCTGACACTGTTTCAGCGTGATGGAGATTATCAAGAGTGGAACCGGTCGTGATTGCTGTGATGAGAGCTGCAGCCCCTGTCTTGGATGTTAAGTGTGCCTCCCCTGGTGTTTTAGTGGGGTCCTCCAGTGCCAGCCCCCCTAATCTTGCAGGCAGGGCAAAGAGATCATGATCTAGGGAGCCGACCTCACGCCCCAACAAAGCTGGTGTCAGGACGTCCCTAATTATGTCTCGCAGTGATTCAAACTGGTCCTCACAGTCCCTGATGACACGTTGGAGGAATGTCCACTCCCGCTGCAGGCATTTAACAAAGGAGGTATAAGCCGCTTGGGGGTAATTTTTTGCAGCTGCCGCCAGCTTCCTGACACAGGCCTCCCATTCCTTCACCTTGAAATCAACATAATCTTTATTTTCCTCGCTTGATCCAATGGCCCCCCCTAAGAAACGGTGGTGATGTACGATTTTCACCTGCGTGCCACTAAATATCTCCCTTGCCTCCTCCTCAAAGCCTGGTTTTACAACCAAGTAGCTCTTGGCAGGTTCAGGGATGTACCCCCATTTCGGCCCCTCTTCCTGTAGCCTGTCCAGCCACTCCTTAATGTACTGCAGCTGGCCTGCACACCCAGAATCGTCCGCGTACCAGTTTTGCCTGTAGTGTTGGCTCTTCAGGGTCCGAATCAGTGGCAATACCCCCACAGCTTACATGTGCATTCCAAGTGGATCCCCTTGTGTTGTTCCCTCCTGACTCTCAATCACAGCCTCACTGTGACGAAACATAGTGAGTGGAAACCCTTTGTATGTGTTGAAGAGGAATCTCGCACAACGTGGCCATAAGATGCGAGCATTCCACAGAGTTAGCGGCCGACTGATTCGATTGAAAGCATTTGCTGCATCCATGAGCAGTACTCCCTCACAGGGACGGGGGTCTTCGTCTCCATGCACCCCCTCATCCTCAAAGAGTTGTGTGAATGCATGAATTGCCCCCTCTACCCCCAATCTTGTTCCAGCGCACAGTTGGTCTGCCCCACACTCATCTCGCAGGTCTTCCCCTGTCAACATCACCATTGTCTTTGCGCAGAGTCTTTGCAGTACCTCTCCCACTCCAATGGGTCGCACTCCTGGTCCTTTTTCCAGTGCTACACCTCGTCTTGCCAGCATTGCTCTGATGCGATCCCACTCAACCATCCCATTTGCTATGGTACGAGTGAGTGCTGCAACTGCCTCTCTCAGATGTTTGCTGTGTGTCCCATATCTCAGAAGCAAATCCCTCCACTGGTTGGCATCCGTTCCACTTAATCCGGCACTGCCTTTCAAGAGCCTTGCAGCCTTCTCTATGTGCCCTTCAGTCACATTAACGTCTACCATAACTGGGAGTTCTTCACACTCCAAAAAGGTATCAGGATGTGGGGCTGACTGAGGAGGATGCTTTTCCGTTAGAACCTCCAGTACGGATTTCCCGTTTTCGAGGATATTTTCTGGTTGCAGTACGCCCCCTCCTCCTCGTTCAGTAATCAGCCGCGTTGCATCACGCAGTGTGCCCCTTGAGATCATTCTCGAGAATGTGGTCTGCCGATCTGGATTGAGGGGATGAATACGTTTTTTGTACCGTTGATCGCACCGAGTAGCCTCCTGCAGTAATTCCTCGGTCTTTCCCTGACGCCACATGTTCATTCTCGTTGTGATAAGCCGTCTGACGTCCCCGCCAGCCTTAACCAGTTGTTCTCTTTGAAGTATGGTCGCGCATAACACAAAGATCCGCTCCGAAGTGGTCGCCCCTCTTGCCACACTGTCAACTTCCTCCGTTAGTAGGGATACGAAATTTCGGCCAACCGCCCCTTGCGGTAGAGTGTACTGCTTCCCCTTCAGTCGTACTGCCTTCTGCCACCACCGATGCCACTCGCTTTCAGTTCCCCCCGCCGAGTTTAGCATTGGGGTCCCAAACCCTCTGATGAAGTGATGATCTTGAAGAACTGGCGTCGTCTCCCTTGTAGTAACTCCTTCCTGTGAATTGGCGATTGTCTCATCTTCGGGATGTGCGCTACGAACATGTCGGCGAATACCGGCTTGTGTGAAGTTTCTTGGACAATAACGACATTGTATACGATTTGTAGCCCTCATAAATTATTCGATGTCACTCAGTAGGTACTTCGGTTATTGTACGTAGGAGTACTCATTTCAGGAACTCATTTCACTAGAGAGTGGTAGGATATGACATATGTGCTGCTCATGCAGATATATATTATATGTAATAATCCATGTTATCAATTTTCAGTAATATAGTAATATATTTTTTTTTTGTTACATCATTTTGATTGAGTCAATACTTAGCCTACAAACTTTACGGCACCATCTGACAACTGCCTTGTTTCACGACGTGCAAATCTGGAAAAGAATTTACAATAATTATTATAATTATTATAGTCAAAGCTTATGATAGATGTACTTCTTTAAGAAAAAATGAGCCGAACATTAATCAATGAAATGAATCATTAAAATTTGGTGAAGAGCCAATTATGCGTGCAATCCCACGAGCCAGTTTTGATTGGGTGGCGTGTATGTTGGATTGATCTCTGAAATAAACATCCACAGTCATGCAACATGACTGTAAGAGCGACTTTTCAAAGAAATAACAGGTTTTACGTGAAATAACTTCATTTTACTGGTTTATAACAAATTTTGTCTTTTTTTGGTTTATTATCTTCGATAATGAACCATTGGAATCGCCCAAAGAAAAAGAATTTTTAACCTCATGTCAAAATTTGTTGGTTTACGTTTCAAGATACGTAGATACAGAAAATCTAATAAAAAAAAAAATCCGTCCGTCCGCCGTCCGCGGCACTTTGCCCAGTTAGCTTTGAGCTAAAATTTCGAAATTTTTGTTACGGGTTCCGACCAACCCCACAATGATCCTCGAAACTTTTCAAAATCCTAGGTCAAGGGGAAGGGGTTCAAAACGAATTTTGAAAATTTCATGTCTCGAAAAATTCATATAGAACGGCGTAGTTTTTAGTTCACATAGTTTTTAGTTAGAGTTTATTGTTTAGAATCTTCTGAGACCATCCGCAGCTTTGTACGACCAACTGTTCGTTCACAATGAGGGCTCAAAGGTTGAGCCGAAATGAACCTATCAACACGATCGGAAATCAAACGGTTGAAATACAGGTCAATGTTCATACTAAGGAGCTGTTTGGAACATCATATGGTTTAGGTGATGTCGAGTTTTTTGTTCTGAGGTACGTTTCGTGCTACGGAAATGAAGGTAATTTCGAATGTTTGTTGGTTGGTGCTTCTTTTACAGAAAAGTTATTGCCGACGTAGTATTAAAAACCCCAGAATTATATCGGTCCATTTTATTTGTAATTAAATCATCATCTCTATCATTCAGGTTCTGCACAAAGGAACCCAGTCGATTCCAACAGCCGGATATCGTATTAATAAATCATAATTAATAATAATTATTATTAATAATAAATACAGATTATCAATACCTAACAATAAATTATAATAATTTTCACTAGGTACTTGATAAAATTATTTATAATTAGTGCTAATTCATAATAATAATTAATCTAACATTTAGGATGTAGACATCCTACTGATCCTAGTGATCTAGACAGAAGGGTGATCTGTACAAAGAAGATAATGAACCGTTGTGTCAAGAATTTGCAGAGTTTTTTGGTGTCTGAATGGCGAAATCTCATTCCGTTATCAAATTAGAGCAGATAAACCGTGAATAACATCTCAAGTAACAACCACGTTTCTTAATCTTCAAAGTGCTCCGGTTTGAGAATGGAATCAGATATCGCAATTCCGACTTCACCATCACTTGTCAGACTGTTTCATTTTTGGAATTTATGAGTAAGTATCCCCCCCCCCCCCAAGTACTCCCCAAAACCCCCTTTTGAGTGGCCCAATTCAGCCCATCTACGAACTTAGCCTTTCGATTGACAAAATAGATTTTTTGTGCAAATTTTAACCTTCATGCCTATTGCTGAAAAATTTGTTTCCGGTTTTTGATAAATTTCTCGTAAACTTCTTCTTCTTGTCTTGGCTCTTCAATAGTGACGGACAACCCCCCGCATTTCAGAACTCCAAGTCAATCACAGCCTGAGATATCCTCCAAAAACCTTCCACCCTAGGTCCTGCAGGCCTTCAACAGTGTGTGGTCTACGCTTTCCGATTTCCATAGGTCAGGATATTTGCTCGTTTCTTGCGTGAGAACTAAGGGTGAAGTGTGGGGGGGGGGGATCTAACTGAGGCAGTTGTCCCAATAGACTGCTCCGAAGATCAAACCATTTTCCCCAGTACAAAAATTAGTCTGGCTACGCCCATGGATTGGTATAGTTTTCTGTGGTAATTTGAATCGATCTTGATGCAGTGAGTTTTTGAGGGCACCCGGAACTTTTCACACCCAGCCGCTAGTTTTAGGCATTGAGGAGCCAATTCGATTTCGTGGCCGTATCTACTATCTATTCAACCATTATATTTCATGACAGAGATGAGAGAGTCATCTAGACCACTTTCATATTTTTTTCCATATTTTACCTTATAATACATAATATGTCGCGACTAGGAGAAATAAATTTAGGATGAAGGGATCACGTCACCAACTCAGTAATATTTATCTTTTTTAGTTTGATTCGAGCGACCCTTGGAAAATATAGCGTTATATAGGGTTATATAATATAGCGTTATATATAGCGTTATATAGCGGTATGAATAAAATATATTGAGCCATTGGAATTAAGAAGAAGAATTCCAATGTTACCGATAACCCTAATAACTCTCTCCCCTGTACAACGCAAGGGTTACACAGGCAGCCGATAATAAGACCCAACAGAAGGTACTCAACTACTTCTCCTACTTACCTGGCATTCCTTGGAACTTCTTGTAACACTCGACTGAGCCGTCACTCCCGTAATCCCGTCCATCAGAACCGCAAACCGCTTGAATATTTTTCGGAGCATTATTCAGACATATCCGAAGATTGTCCTGTAAAAGGAAAGAGGTGGAGAATTAATTTGAAATATCATCATTCTATATGAATTTTTAGTATGTATTAGTATTTTATCAGATTGAGGGCATTGGTGAACTACGATGTTATAAGGCAATACCAGGGGCATGAATCGGGGGCATGGAGTGGGATTATTAAATAATTTTTTTTTTTTTTTTTTTTTTTTTTTTAGCCCTCCCTACCCACTGAACCACACCCCAATGTGCAAACTTGTACAATGTACAATGGGCCTTAGGAATTAGGGTTATTAGTGCAATGTGGCGTGCGAAATGAAATTTGCAAAATCAACAGTCATGCAGCATTGCTGTAAGAGCGATTTTTCGATGAAATAACTGGTTTTGTGTAAAAAGTGATGTGTGAAACATCTCATTCAAATATGGGTAATCTTAAACTTATTGGGTAATTAGAGGTATTCAAGTAGGAAGCTATTCGGTTAATTCAGTGTGCATCAGGTGTGAAGTCGGTAGGTACTTCCTAATAGTTACTTGTCATATTGGACAAAACACCTTAGTTTTCAGATTTTCCAAGCTAAACACGATGGTGGAGTCAGAAATCTCATTTCGCCATCAGATTGGAGCAGATGAACCGTGAAGAACTTCTCAAGTGGTAACCACGTTGCTTCATATTTCGTTATTTTGATAACGGAATAAAATATGACAATATTGACTTCGCTGACCATCTTGTTCTTCATTTATGGAATTTATGGATAATTTCCCCTCCTAAAACTCCCTAAGCCCGTCCTTAGAGTGGCCCGATTCTGCCCATCTACCAACTTAGCCTTTCGATTGCCAAGATAGATGTTTTGTGCCAATTTGAACTTTTTATCACAATTCTATCGAGACTTATCGTTTGGAACGTCTAAAACCTTTTGGCAGCGAATTCAGGATGGTTTGGAAATTTCGATATATATTTTCTGTGGAACTTCGAGTTTTAAAAATCTTGGACCGAGAGCAATAGATTCCTTTCCTTATAAAAAATTTAAAAAAATTTACCTCGCAAGTCCCTTCAGCAACTACGTCGATATCTGTAACAAGGGAAAGCCAATTCAATTATCTTGCCTGGGGAAACGCTCAATCATGCATGACCTAGCAGAAGAATAATCGAAGATCCTTCAAGTTGATTGCACCTTACACAACAATTTTTCGCGATGCGTATATACCTACTTGTGTTCTTATTGTTCCTCGTGAATCTGGAATCGATGCTTCAATATTATAACAAACGTCGAGTAGGTTATGGCGCCATTCAAAGCTGTTCTTATTTTATTAATTGAAGTATATAATTATATGATTCTGTGTGCAAATCTATTACCGCGTCACTATTCATAATACATAACTGGGTAAATACAGGTGTATTTTTCCCGCGATAAGGAGCATCCCAACCAGTCCCGTTCATCACATCATACTCCATGACCGGAACTCGTTCGTTTTCTATTCCCAATTCTGAAACTACAATTGATACAGATCCATTCACGGAACCTTCATGGGTTGTCAAGGCGATGTAATGATCTTACTTGTGGTACGGTTCCACCGACAAAACTCATCCATGTTACAGTATGTTTTCCCATCAGAGCCGCAAACTGGTGAACACCGTTGCAGGCCATCACTGCAATCCTGAAAAAATAGTGTATGAAATATTCGACCAGAAATCTGAGGAAAAATTAAGTTGTAAGTTAGGTACATCAAATGTTTCAATAAATTTTTCAACGTTCGCTATCATTCGCTATCACTCATCAGTAAGAGTGATGCATACCTAATATACATACAAAATTTGCATACTTTAAATGATAATAATCAATCTACCATTTAGTGATTTAAATCGAAGGGTAATATGCACAAAGAAGATAATAAACCGTTGTGTCAAGAATTTGCAGAGTTTTTTTCAATTAGATTTTCTTGAAATTTAACCCCTTTAATTTCGAGGGGGGTAATTTTTATTTACCCACCTAACAACTAGGTACATGGTCTTTTTCTACCAGCAGGACTTTTGCTTACCTGAACCGATCGTGCATCTGCAGCCATTATCGTGAGTATCGACGAGATTATTATCGCTGCCTTCATGATAACAACGGAATTCGTCACCTGAACAGACCGACTTGACTTTCAATTGGAAACATTGGTGAAGGATTGGTGATTGGATGTGCTGTTACTTAATGAATTTTTAAGGAACGTCAAATTCACTGTTAATATTATAGAAAAAAGTCAATCGGACTTTTGAAAGCAAGAACTCAATGAAGAATGTATTTTTCATGTGACTTTGTGAATACGATAGTTTTGTCTCCAGCGCGGTCTGCATCACTGAAACACAGCAGTTGGCTTTTTTCTAAGTTTTGTTTGTACACAATGCCGTAGTTCTGTTGGCCTTTCAAGAATCGAAAAATCTTTCAATCTTTCGCAATCTTTTGCAATGTACTCGGGTTCTAGTGATTTGGACACTAAACCAACTGCATACGCGATGTCTAACCGGGTACCTATCATCGGATACAATGTATTAATGTCATTAAAGCACCCACTGCTTGTCTGTAGAAAAACTTCGTAATTGGTCCATTTCCCTTCAGTGTCATTCGGGCTTCCGGTACCCTCCTTCAAAATAGAACGGGTCTGCAACGGGGAGTTGAAACGGGTCTGCATTCTGCCATAACCAAATCTTTCAAGAATTTTCTTGCAGTATGGATGGATTTTGATTGAACCATCGCGTCTTCTGTTTCAATGCCCAAGTAATATTTTACTGGTCTTTGAATTCATTTTTCAACTGTTCAATAAACGTTTTTGATTCATTTTCATCAGTGGATCCTACCATTCCATCATCGACAGTGCTACAAGCGGTACAATGGTCATCTCTTTGTCATTCTTTCAAATAAAAAGGCACGGGGTCTGCGTCACTTTGATCAAAACCTAATTCGAAGAGGTATCGAGCAAATCTTTTGTTTCAGCACCGAGGCGCCTGCTTCAACCCGTACAGGCTTCGATGTAAACAACAAACTTGGTTCGTTCCTTCTGAATATCCCTCTGGGATCATGGATTTCCTCGTCCAATTTGTAGTAAAGAAAGGCAGTAGAGACGACAAACTGAGTCAAATGCATATTTTCATTTGCGGCAATACTCAAAAGTACTCTCACTGTCCCAGCCTTGGCTACAGGGTTGAAGGTCTGGTCATAGATATTGTGAAGTGGCTCCTCGTTGAAAGTTACGTCGCGAGATCTAATCAATCTATTTGTCTTTTGGCACCACATTCGGTAGGCATCCCAACCATCATAGCCAACTAAAACTCCTTTCACAGCCTTCTTGTCCATCTTCCTACGTTGGGCTTAGGTATGTGAGCATAACATGTGCTCCCAATTATTCGCAGATGCTTCAAGGATGCTTTCTTCCCTATCCAAAGTTCGTACAGGGATTTTCCGTCAACAGGAGAAGGTCCACTGATATTCAATACGTATTGTGCCGTATTTATAATTTCTGCCCACAACTTTTGAGGATTTTTCCTATGAGCATGCATTAGTGAACGTGCTGCTTCAACTACTGTGCGATTTTCCCGCTCTATAGACCCATGTTGTTCAGGTGTCCATGGCATGGTCAATCGAAGTTGGATTGCGTTGCACTGAAGGATATCCAGGACGTTTTTTACAATTGAATTTACCTCCATTATAACAAAGTAGAACTTTTGCAGTATGTCCACTAACTTTCACTTCAGCTAGCATAACTTCTAGTTTTCAGAATACTTTAGACTTTTATTGATAAAATTCATCATCCGATATCTTTTGCAGTCGTCTTTGAACATGACAAAGTAGCGGTTACCTGACATTGTTGGTAGAAAAGGACCACAAACCTCGCCACAAACATCAGCATGTATCAACTCCGCTTGGGCAGAAGCTCTTTCCCTCGTTCCAAATTTCAAACGATGAGCTTTCCCCTTCACAGAGCTCACTTTCAGTTCTTTTATCTTGAGTGGAAAGTATTAGAAATAGGTTCTTCTAGATTTGCGGAATATATCTCTAAACGTTAATCTCGTGAAATTTCTTCTTTTTTTTTTGTATTTCGTGAAGCGCGATCAATACTCTTGTCTGGCGACACGGGCTCTGCCTAATGCCAGACAATAATATTCAATCATGTATGTTGCTTGAAAGTGTGTTTCATTTGTTTATCTGAATATATTTCTTCTTCTTCTTCTTCTTGTCCATGTTACAACAACTTCTACATCAAGATCGATTTCACCCTTTCCAATTAATTTCATTTGCCCAGGTACTTCTAAATTCGCAACTTTCTGTTGTTGAGACAAATGAACTGTCAGTTCTTTTATCATGAGCGGATAGTACTGAAAATAGGTTCTTCTTGATTTGCGGGACGTACCATACATCTGTAAGGGTTAATCTTGTCCATTTTCCATAAACTTCTACGTCAAGATCGATTACACCCTTTCCAAGAGCTTTAACCGAATCTCCGTTTGCAGTCATTACTGAACAATTGGAAGAAAATGGTGTGAATGATCTCAACGAATCTCAGCTTTGTGTGATATGATTTGTAGCACCATTATCCACGTACCTACCATGTATCAGCATCAGGGTTAATCATTGTCATGAGTGTAAAATGGGATCTTGAGTTTTCCTCTTTAATTTGGGTTGACGTAGGCTTTGCTGGTCTTCATAACCCTTTTGATGCACTTCAGTTTGGACAAATACCCACGGAAACGTCTGGCAAGTGATTGAGCAGTTTACTTCCTCACAAGGACTACTATCACATAAAATTATTAAGCGATGTATTCATAAATAAAAAGGACTGAGGAAACTTGAGGGAATCGGATGAATAAAAATGCAAAATTGAGAGAGAACTTTTACAAGGACCTTCATTTGAAATACCATTGCCGTACTGAGATATTCTTCCTCCACACTATTAAGGCTCAGGTGTAAACAAAAGGTTTACTTTTTGTTGTCTCAATTCAATTGTTTGGATTTTTACACCAAGTGGGTAAAAAATTCATCACCTGTCGTCAAAACCACCAAAATGAACCACCAGAAAATGAATTGCTGTCGCCCTACTAAAGGGAATCCGGAGACATCAACGGTCTTCCATTTGTTCGATGTGGACGAACAGCTAAGAAGGCTGCTACGTAGAAACCCTCACGAACCAACCTAGCGAATTTTAGTGAATCATGATTTATTATTATTTTTGTAAGCTATCATTATCATATGTAATTCTGTTTTGTGAGCAGCTTGAGTTGATGAAGTCACCATATCGTTACTGATAAGTTGTGGAGCATGAAGTAATAACAATATAATAACAACTACTGAACTCACCGACACAATGCCCTCCAGCTTCCGAAACACCGATGTCAACGGAATCAAGGATCTCAACGGAACTGTACTATATGACTTCCAAACTTTCACGATCATGCCTCGGAATACAACGAGATCAGTTCGTGCCAAAATAATTTTCCTTTACGGATCATCAACAGCCTAATTACCGCTTGATATCTCGACCCAAGTTGCTACGAGAAACCTTTGCTTGCTTTATCTAATGCGCGCAATCAGTTAAACTGGTTCATGAGAGCTGATACCAGTTGTTCGTCATAGAAAATCGTTTTCCCTGTCGAAATAACAAGCTGGTAGAGATAACAGGCACCCTAAACAATTACAACCCACCTAGTGAACCATAATTGACAATATTCTGGTAAACTAGAACGTGAGGTTTTTCGCCTAATTAGCTCGATAAGTCAGACAATAAGCGCCAAAAGTAAACTGCCGCATGATGGCCTGAATATTGTGGCCATAGCAGTGGTTTAGATTCATAGATGTGAAGTAATAAAAATGTCTCGCCATTTTACCAGAAGAACACCAAAACTGTCTTTTGACTTCCTTATGGTTTTCCAAAATTAGCCATCT
Organism: Stenodema calcarata; assembly: GCA_963920205.1. Lineage (NCBI taxonomy): Eukaryota > Metazoa > Arthropoda > Insecta > Hemiptera > Miridae > Stenodema > Stenodema calcarata. Next base: position 8,539,485 of record OY986048.1, read on the forward strand.
CTTCAGTATTCAAGCGAAATTTCAAACTGAGAGGTGCAGGGGTTATGCATTCGCCATTATTATAATATAATTAATTGATATATTATAATTAATTCGACTTTATATTAAACGGGTGTCTCGCGTCGGAAGCAGGTGAGAACGGCCTCCTCGCCAGGGAATTGTTTCTCACGATTTATCATAGTTTTCGGTCAAGGGCGGCGAACTTCATCATGCGACTTGATGTACGTACGGGCCATTCACACTCCTGTGGAACATATTAACTAATCGCTCTACTCTACCACAGGCTCCTACCACCCTATACAAATCTATGAACTGTTCAACAACACTTACTTTACCACTCTCTCTCCACTGCACTTCTTCTGCTATGCATACCCTACTACACAAACTCTACCACATACATTTTAATACGACCATTACGCGCGATGGTCCCTTTTGGGACGTCGAAATGGTCTCCACTCAAAACATTCTGGGCGCCTCCGTGGGTGTCCGATCATGTTTGCGCCTGACCTAACATGTTCCTGAGATCCCCTAAGGGTTGGGGGGGGGGGGGTTCCCAATTCAGTCGCCTCAGTTTTCCGGTGAAATTAGGTTTTTACAGAAAACGGCCAATTTCACTCCTGAAGAAATGCTCAACTACGATGAAAGCATGGTGAAGTTCTTTGGGAGGCATTCTTCGAGGTAGTTTTTGCCAGGGAAACCCATCAGGTTACACTTACTCTACTGCTCTCCACTGTACTTCTTCTGCTAATCACAGGTACCCTACTACGTATACTCTACCGCATACATTTTAATACACTTACTCCAGTTACCCTAATACAATTACTACGTTTAATCTACTTCATTATTCGACACCATTCACTATACGTACAACAATCACTCTATCTGATGAGCACACGACCATTCACAGTGGTGGGGAACGTTTAAACCAACCGCATGGTGATACATAGTTTTGTGATGTCGAGTTTCATGTTCTGAGATACTTTTCGAGCCTGCGGAAAAAAGTAATTTCGAATATTTGGTGGTAGATATCTAAATCCTCCCATTCGATTTAGATTGAAAAATTACAAAAAACCAATACATAATTAATTTTTTTTTCGATTTTGGCGTTTGCAAATGATATTCTTGAACTCTCATTAACGTACTACTATTTAATTTAAAAAAATTTCGAATTCCGAACAATACAACCTCAAATTTAACTGAATTCAATCCACATTTCGAAGAGAGATAAGCTATTCTTTTTATTAACAACCGTATTATGAGATCCTGAGTCCAATATTGAATGATAATACCTGTATTTATATTTCAATACATCGGTTTGGATCCTGTGAGCCTCACACGACTAGTTGACAACAAATGAGATGTGTGAGGAAGTCGTACTCTTGCGGCCTCAACCCACTTGTCAAATGTTTTTACTTCGCGAGTCGCGGAAGCTGGCGTTGGAAATTTTGACTTTGTTTTCCGTCTTTGATGAAGCCATTGACCGCCAAAGCCAAGCACGCCCATATCCTCACAGAGCCTTGGAGCGGGTACGATATGATCAGAACAGTAATAAATGGGTCATTGGATAATCACTAGTCGATGGACTTACGTACCAGGTGCGCCGCAACCTCGAGGGCAACCTGAGCCCCCACATTCTTTTGGCGAATTTCCGAGTCTGAGAACTTACGTATTACAATGGGTTCCAAAATTGTAGTACGTTATTTCTGATATTTTTTTTAATTCAAATTTATTACATTGTATTCTGAATCTAACTTTGTAGTTGAACCTGTAAGTTAAGTATACACGTAGTGTTGTATAAAAAGAAGAAACCTTTTAGCAGAACTAAGGCTTTATTCAGCTTGAAACCGAAACATTGAAAAATACACGTCATATCAAAAAGACACGTCATATCAGATGTATGAAAACATATGGAGCCAGAGACGATTATGAAAACTGTGATGTAACTCATGTCATTCCCCCCCCCCCCCTCCATTAGTTTTAAATAGAGTACGTAGTCAGCTAGATGAGTAGGCAGGTGTCGTTCTCTTTGAGGCCTAAGAGAATTCATAGGGCTAGTGAGCGGGAAGTTGAGGGAGGAGTCGTGGCAGTATTTGGTGGATGGTAAACAGGACTAGAACTAGAATTGGGATACTGACTAATTGGTGACTGTACAGTTGGCAGTTGAGAAGCTCTTGAATGTTCTAGGGTGCCGTCTTCAATAAGTCGATTTTCTGGAGAATCTGTGATGTTGAGGTCACCTCTGGGCGCTAAGTGCTGGAGAGCTACCGTCAATATCCTCCCGTTGTTATGGCGGGTTTGAATCTAGAAGTTGAACTTCTTCGACAAGCGACTCATACTTGCTTGAGTGATCAATCAAGACAGGCCAAAGTTTGTGCTGACACAAAACTATAGATGATTCCGTTATGTCATTCTTCAATCTTGAAAAGCAATCTATAGCTGATTGTGGCATAGAAAACGTGTTGCATTCAACGAGTGGGTGAATTTGGTTTGGAAAATCCCCAATCCACTTGGAGTAGTAGGCAAGCATACCCAGAAATCGTTTAAGGGATTTAGCATTAGTAGGGGATGGGAATTCCAGAAGAGAATTCATTCTTTCAGGATCAGGTCTAGTGGTATGGTCGGATATCAGATGTCCCAGAATCGAAGTGGCGTTAATGGAATATTTTTTGCATTTATTTTCATTTAAGGTGAGACCATATCGTTTTTTTTTTGCGTTTATACAACTGTTCAGATTTTGGTCATGTTCTTCTTTCGTTTTGCCACAGACAGTGACGTCGTCGACGTAAGCAGAAACCCCTGAGAGATTCTCGTTTCGAATAATTTTGTCAATAAATCTTTGAAAACCAGATACTCTATTAGTCAGACCAAATGCTATAACTCGAAATTGGTAAAGCCCTCCTACTGCTTCAAAAGCCGTAAAGAGTCTATCCTTCCTGGGAATAGGGACTTGGTGATATGCGCTTTTTAGATCGAGTGTGCTAAAATAAGAGTACTTGGAAATCTCAGATACCATCTTGTCAATCATATTATGTGTCTAATAATGTGAATTTATTGATGGTTTGTGAGTAGTCAATCACAATGCGCTTCCTATGTTGTTCAGTATTGACTACTAATACCTCAGCTCTCCAAAGAGACGTACTTTCCTCGATCACACCCTCCGTGATCAACTTTTGGACATCTTTAACGACGAATTCGGAATCTTCATTAGAACGTCGTCTAGATTTTGTAGCTATTGGTTTGATGTTAGGAGAAACGTTTGTAAATAATTGGACGGGATCTACACGAGCTTGAGCTACGCTGCATATTGATACGGGTGGCTTTTGTCTCCGAATGAAAGGTTTAATTATGAATGTTGCTCTAGGATGTCGTGGCTCATCAGAATAACGGCACATAAATTGGGTAGAAGTTCGAGGTTTCTATATTAATGTTCTTGTCAGTACAAATCCGATCGCACAAAACCTTTGATTTCGGATGTTAGAGCAGTAGAGGCTATGGAAACTTTTTCTGGGCTTCCCCCTAGGGACCAATGGACTACGAACAAAAAGAAAATTTATGAGATTCTACATTGAGATGTTTTCAGTTCGTCTCTGGTGGGTTAATAATAATTTTTAATAATTAATAATAATTGTTACTAATTAATGATAATCATTTAGTGATCTAGACCGAAAGGTGATATGCACAGGGAAGATAATAAACCGTTAAATAGAATTTGCAGAGTTTTTCATTTGGCAACCTGCACGTTACTCCCGACCTACAAATTTTTCAACAAATGATAACCAAAACTGCGTAAAAGAAAATGTCGATTTGAGTTAGGGAAGCTGAGATCGGTTGGTCCTTGAGGTAACCTTGGCTCAGGGACTTAGGCCCGTTCGTCGAGGGTGTGTGCTCCTGTATTTCCTCCCACATCGCGGCCTGTCCCTAAGACCTCTTGCCTCATTCTGCTAATAATATCAGTATCAGTCCTCCTGTAATTCCCCATCTCTTTCCGCATTTTGCGGGTGTTAGCTGGTCAAAGGCACCGCCCGTCGGGGACTGCATGTTTGCCAAATCGGTTTCCCATGTACAAAGCGAAAATTTCGCAAATTTGGCTTCATCGATGCAATAATAAACTTTTAAACCCAGAGAGGGTCTAGATTTTACGATTCTAATCTATGGGTTCAAATGAAAGTTGTTGACGAGGAGATTTGAAAAATTACTGTTTTTTGAACACAGGGGTAGCTCCCCCTCCCACCCAACGCTATCGGGGGGGGGGGGGGGGGGCTAGAGTACACTACCACCTATTCTCAAACCTACCTAATAATATCATTAGTATAATATAACACAATATTAATTAACCTACCATTTAGTGATCTAGACAGAAGGTTGATCTGCACAAAGAAGATAATAAACCGTTTTGTCAAGAGTTTGCAGTTTTTTGTTCAAACTGGGGATGCCGGACAGGGGAGCGGCGCGACGTTCCTTATGCCGTTCATTTTTAAGCAGGTACACGAATTTCGTCGACCCCTATTATCTTCAATAATGAACCTTTGGAATCGCAAAAAAAAAACTCTGCAAATTCTCGACACAACGGTTCATTATCTTCTTTGTACAGATCACCCTTCTGTCTAGATCACTAGGTCTAAATGTCTAGATCCTAAACTTTTGAATGACCTTAAAAATTACAAATCTTTTAAGACCAATTGGATTTTCGTGCGACCAGCCGTTCGTTCACAGTGAGCGCGCAAAGGTTTAGGAAAAACACTAAACTTTCGCGTCGAAAACGGCCGTTATGTGACCCAACCCCCAGACGCCCAGAATAAAACTACCTTTTTCCATCTTCCCGGTAAACTACAGTCTAGAAATTTTAACCGTGAGTCGGGGATAGACCACATTGCAATATTTACTCGGTTTCTCATCTGTAAAATTGTTTAAATAATACCTTTTTGTAATAATACAAATTAAATTTTGATGATGAGCTATTGACTTGAAATTTTAAAAATAGGTCAGAACTGGATCACAATGCAATATTCACTCGGTTTCTTGTCTGTAAAATTGTTTAAATAATACCTATTTGTTTAAACAAATTAAATTTTGATGATGAGCTAGATACTTGAAATTTTAAATATAGGTCAGAAATGGATGACATTTCAATATTCACTCGGTTTGTATGACATGGTATGAGTATGGTATGGTATATTATTGTATGTATGATTTGGTATAATACAGTATGGTATGATAGGAAAGAAATTCGTATGGTATGGTATGAGTACGGTGAGAATATGGTATGGTGCCGATTTGCAATACAGTCTGGTATAGACAGAAGGGTGATCTGCACAAGGAAGATAATAAACCGTTGTGTCAAGAATTTGCAGAGTTTTTTAATTCGATTTTCTGAATCTACGTATCTTGAAACGTAAACCAACAAATTTTGAGGGGGGGTTAAAAAATTTTTTTCTTTGGGCGATTCCAATGGTTCATTATCGAAGATAATAAACCAAAAACCGCCCTTCAAAATTTGCCGGCTTACATTTCAAGATATCGAATTATGAACAAAAAAACTCTGCAAATTCTTGACACAACAGTTCATTATATTCTTTGTACAGATCACCCTTCTGTCTTGATCACTAAATGATAGATTAATTATTATTATTATTATTGTTTGTTATCTCGATATCAGTTAACTCGATAGTTAATCAGCTGTGCCCGTATGAACATTGACCCGACTGAGACAAGGTCGACAACACAAAATGTGAAAAAAAGTCGGTTTTTCAATTGAGTAATGAAAAAAATTATAAGAGGCACTTTTTGTTGCAAGTTAGCTGTAGAATAATTCTACAGCTAATTATTGATTCCTTGAGTTTGACCCATACACTGTGTAGACACCCTGTATATTTCAATTGAAAGAAGCTAGTGATCATGGGCTATTCAAACCCCCTAAGAATCGTTGATACCATGAAAATTTCCCGAAACTCGATATCTTTAAAAAGAACCGCTTGAGTGTAATATTCGCTTTCAAAACGTGGAATAGATACCTACCAAAGTGTTCTTAGATGGGAAAGTTTTCTTGCCCCTAACGAATTCAGTGTGCACTCTAGTAATTCCTCTTGATATCGACTTCCCCCAGACATTTTTTTTCGGTGCCTTTATCCGAAGCCAAGCGCATTACGATGAATCATGAGTGGACTAGTTCCTAACTATCACTGGGTTCAAGAAACTTCAGGTGATCGTAAAAAATTGAGTGTCGGAAGAATTTGACTCTCGCGCATCTGTCCTCAAGCTTTGTTACGAGCTTTCGTACATCCGTACAGAAATGTGTTTTTCTGGTATCTGGGACCCTTTCTGTCATGACCCTTCTCAACCCCGTGTAAGGATTTGAGTTTAAAAAGACATATGAATCCAAGGAGTTCACGCCATGACAGAGCGTTTTTTCACATTATTTTCAATTCTCCGCCTCTCTAGTTTTCATCCTCATTTCCTCCGAATCGGGCGATGGGTCATTAACCTTGGCATCCAACATTATCCATAGTGTCTACTTATGTGATGCCAGTCGAATGATGGACCCAAAAGGCCGATGTCCGGCACTCGCCGAATTATCTCCCGGAAATTATTCAATGGTGGACGAGTTTGTTGATGTGTTTTTATGATCTGGAACAGGTTATAGGGAAGGCAACTTTCGTATTTTATGCGAAGTTCCTATACAAAACCTGGTCACGCCGATGGGGGGCGACCAAGTATCAGAGGTGAAGTGAACAACTCCTACAAAAAGGTCGATCTGACCCGCAACACTGTTGTGTATTGCAGGAGACCTCATCGTCTGAGCGAGAGCACGATGTCAGCGGGATGGATCCAAGCGGCTAGAAGTTACATTCCAACACTACGCGGGGATTTTCACTATTTTGAAAATTGAGATATCGTGCCGAAAAGTTTGTCGTAATTGGGATATAAGGCAACTACTATGACCCCCCCTTTTAGAATCCGTCACTACTGCTTTGTAAATGAATTAAAAACTGACCCATTTAATATTCACAATATTGACGGACAACCCTACAGGTTCACTTTGTAATGCACAGGCGTGGCTTGCCCTGGAATGCGGAGGCCAGAGGATTGATAATATCCATCGATTGTTAGTATCCATGCTGTCCTTAAATTCTTCACAGTTTTTAGTAGTTTGTTCAGTTTTTATCTTCCTAAAATGAACGCTTAGTGGTTTGTTTTGCTAAATTTTAGCGAAAAATTCGACATGTACGTCACCGTCACCGTGACCGCTCGTCACTAGAAATTTTAATGTTGAGAACTGCAATAGATACCAATGGTTATCAGGGTGTAGTTCGAAAAACCATAATATTATATTTTGTAAACCCTGATATTATATTTTGTTACATATTATATTATATTACATTTTAAAAACCCTGATATTATATTTTGTTTCCCATGCATTTTGTTTTCCTCGAGAAAAAAAAAACAGAAAAAACTGCAAATTCTTGACACAACGGTTTTTTATCTTCTTTGAGCAGATCACCCTAATCTAATAATATACATGAAACTCTAGCTCAACGTCCAAATTTAATTTATTTTAACAAATAGGTATTATTTAAACAATTTAATTAGTTTCTGTACTAAATATAATACATGGTTATAAGGTACCATAAAACCTTCTAGTCCAGGTACTCCTGTACCTGGTACCATTTATGGGTCATGGGGGAGGACGTAAAAAAACTTCAGTACCTGCAACGAAGTAACAAAACGGCGAAAAATTAGGAAGGTCGTTGAGAAACTTAGAGGAACTGTGCTCAGCCTTAAAATGGAAGTTGCGGCATAATGGAAAAGAGGACGCAGCACATATTACATGGGTGAGATGCTGGCTTCACCAGCAAGAGCAACAAACATTTAAAAAAAAATACAAAATACGAAAAATTGAAATGGATTCCACGTTATATTCTCCTCAGGAAGCACTGGCATTAATTGTTGGAACTCAACTCTCCAAACATCAATAACCACTTCTTCGAAAGGAGGTAAATGCGAAGAAAATCCCTGTGTATCTGTCATATCACTTGATGCTAAACGCCAGAAATATTGTTATCCATCCGGAACAGAGACAGTGATCAGCGATTCAATGACAGAAGTTAAACTTCAGCAAAAACTCCTGCGTTATTACGAATAGTAACATTACAATTTACTCGTCTCCTCTGATCCCCTCATAACGAGTTTGAGACATCTACCTACTGCCAAAGACCTGGATCAATTGGACAGCGAGGTTCAACCATTTTTCACAGATGCTCCTACAATTTCGAGTGACAGCGATGACGAAAATTATACAAATTTTGGTACACATCTAAGTGATATCTCATTGTCATGAAATTATATTGTTTAGATTACTTAATACATTTAGCTCAAATCGGTTTTCACCATCGTGTTCGATGTTTAAAAACCTTTATGGAAACATATATATGTATATACTTACATAGTGTTGATGGGATTGAGTAGTGTGAAGAAGCAGGTTGTATAAAATGACCAAGCTAGTCTTTTTTTCGTGTTTATTTTCTCACGACGTTTCGGCAATGGAACAAAGCCCTATTCATGCGAGGTTACATGTAGAAGTGAAAAGTTTTTACATTAAACTGAAGAACTGTTGTGGAGAAGGGCTTTGTGTTAGATTATGTACTTAGGACGTCGTGTTGACGTGTTAGTTGATGGGCTCTCCGCTAGGGCCGCTAGGTGAGTAGGCGCTCTTCCTAATAAAGTCAGTTCTGTTCAAGTGATCAAATGCGTATTGTCAGTCCGACCCCTTTCCTTATTTCCTATTTCTATTTACAGGTTATGGGCCCAGTGCCTTTTATTTTATTAGTTTCGTTAAGTTCGATCAGTGTGCAGTGCGCGACGCGGACACATGAAAAGTTGTGAGTTTGAGAACATTCAAGAGACGTTCACCGCTGCAATCATGGCGACCCAGCTGGCCAATCCGAGCGTGACGGCGATCCCGCAGCTTACAAACGTGAATTTTCATAATTGGAAATTTCGAGTTCAGTGTTTGATGGACAAGGAAGGGTGTCGAGAGGTCCTGGACCTGTCGGACGACGCGATCACTAAGTTAAGTGAAGAGGACAGAAAAACCTACCTCATGTTAGATAGGAAGGCTCGTTGGCTAATTGTGCAATGTGTGTCGGATAAACACATTGAGATCGTGAAAAATCACACTAAGTCAAGAGACATGATGGATGCTTTGGAAAAGGTTTTCGCTCGAAAAAGTCCTGTATCAAAGCTTTTTATTATGAGAAAGTTGCTGCAAATCAAGTTTAATGAAGGCGATTTGCAAGATCACTTTGTAAAAGTGGAAACTTTGATCAATGAACTCCAAGCTGCTGGGAAGGCAGGGACAAAGTTGGAAGAAACCGACAAGGTCTGTTATCTTTTGTTGACAATGCCAGATGCGTTCAACAACGTCACCGTCGCAATAGAAACAATGACAGATGCCAGTGAAATCACGATGGATTTCGTCAAAGGTCGTTTGCTCGATACACATCTGCGGATGAAGAATGGACATCAACATCGCAATGAAGACGATAGATGTGCCTTCTCTACTCCAAATTATTCATCCGGATGTTTTGAATGCGGTGATACCCGTCATTTCAGACAAAATTGTCCACAACTCAATTCAAGAATGAATCGATCACTGAATACGAGCGGGAAAAATACCCAAACGACTACTTTCAGTCGCGGATTCGTGAGAGGTAGAGGAAGGGGGCGCAGTCGTGGAAGAAGAGGTTCACGTGCGAACATGGTTGTTTTGGAAACGGAACAAAACAACTCTGAGATTTCGTTTGTTGCTGCGGATGATAAGGTCATCTCCACAGCGCTTCAAGCGGCAGGCGGCCAGGTCTGTTTCATCCTTGATAGTGGGGCAACGGACAACTTAGTGACCACAGACGTAGCCTCCCGTATGACGGACTTAGTGAACCTAAATACGCCGATCAAAATAAAGATCGCGAATGGTGATGTGTTGACATCGAATACAAAAGGACGTCTCAAACTCGAATCTGGTGGAAACATCGTGAATGTAGAAGCTCTTATCGTGCCGAAACTAACGCACAACCTCATTTCAGTTCGTAAAATGAATAACAAAGGACTTCGTGTGACATTTGATCGTGATGAAGCTGTCATATCAAATGGAAATCAGTTCGTAATGAAGTGCAGTGCGGTCGGAAGTCTCTACATTGCAAATTTCAACTACATCGACTCTCAATGCCAACTGGCTACGGGGGATGTTTGGCACAAGAGACTTGGACATTTAAACAGGGAGTCTCTGAAGAGGATGAATCTGCCCTACTCCAATAAGTTATGCAGTCCTTGCATGGAGGGAAAAGCTAGACGTTTACCCTTTAAAACTATCGACGGTCCAAAATCGCATCGCAAGGGCGAATTTCTCCACAGCGACGTCGGAGGTCCTATAAGACAAAAAACTCTGGAAGGTTATAGATTTTATCAAACTATTATTGATGATTGGTCACACTATATGGTTGTATACCTACTCAAGAACAAAAGTGAAGCCGCCGAAAACTTGATGAACTATATTCGTCAGCTAGAAGCAACCGGAGATCGATGTTGTCGCATACGTACTGACCAGGGTGGTGAGTACAGCTCCCATGTACTTAAAAATTTTATGAAGCAAAAGGGAATTGAGCTTCAGCAGACGCTACCATATTCAAGTCAACAAAACGGAGTAAGTGAAAGAGCTAACTACACTCTTTTGAATAGGGTCAGAACTCTTCTTGCTGAAAGCAAACTACCTAAATACCTGTGGGGAGAAGCAATTCGAACAGCTGCTTATCAACTTAATCGTTCTCCAACTTCAGCTTTGGATGGTGGAATACCAGTTGAATATTTTCATAACGAACTCAATTTGTCCAGACTTCGCATTTTTGGCTCAAAAGCTTGGGCAAAAATTATACCAACCCCAGGTGACAAACTCGAACCTAGAGCTATCGAAACTCGATTCGTTGGCTATGGTAGGAATGGTTATAGAGTATGGGATCCGAATTCAGACAAAATCATCACAACGAGAGATGTACGTTTTGATGAGTCGGATATTGTTTATATTTTGACGGAAAAGGAGGCCGACTATGACAAATCAACGAAAACAGAAGAAATGGAGTATGAAAGTGTTAGTGATGAAAATGTTAGTGATGTAAACAGTGATGTGAACACGGGAATAGGTGAGATTGTGGATGAAGAGACCACCGAGCCACCAACATCATCAAGGCCTCAACGGAATAGGAAGGTTCCAATCAAGCTAAATGATTATGAACTATATACCGCATATTGTTTTTCTGCAGGAGATCCAATAACATACGAGGAAGCTGTGAATAGTGGACCTGAATGGAAGAAAGCTATTGAAAACGAACTGAGTTCTCACAAGCAGCATGGTACTTGGTCATCAAAATCAGTAATACCTTCTCACAAAAAACCTATAGACACTAGATGGGTGTTTCGTTCAAAACAAGACGGAACCAAGAAGGCCCGACTTGTTGCTAAGGGTTACCAGGAAGAAGAGAGCTACAACGTCTACGCACCTGTGGCTCGATTTTCTACTATACGTATGCTGCTGGCACACGCTCTTCAGATGAAGTGGAACATCCGACAAATGGACGTGCCTACCGCGTTTCTCAACGGGAATCTTGATATCGATGTTTACATTAATCCTCCAAAAGGTGTAGATGTCAAAGATGGTACTGTTCTAAAATTAAATAAAGCTCTCTATGGTTTGCGTGAATCTCCAAGAAAATGGAATGAATGTTTCGACTCATTCATGCAAGAACAAGGACTGAAGCGTTCTCAATATGATTTTTGTTTATATCATGGATCGAATGTTTGGGTTCTGATATGGGTCGATGATATCCTGATAACAGGGAAAAATTGTGATACAATGGTCAAACTTTTGAAGAATCGTTTTCGTGCCAAGGATATGGGAGAATTGAGAGACTTTTTAGGTACCGAGATCGACATTTGTGCAGAAACTTTAAAAATTACTCAAAAACGTTTCATAGAGAAAGTGTTGGCAAAATTCAAGATATCAGAGTGTAAAACAGTCGATACCCCAATGGAGGCAGGCTTTCAGGTTGATGAAGCTTCGAAGCAGGTACAAGTGCCATTTCGGGAGATTATTGGTTCACTCATGTTCATCTCGACTATATCAAGACCGGATATTGCCTACGCCACCTCATTCTTCAGTCGATATCTGGATAGACCAACCGAACAGCTCTGGAAGGGTGCCAAGCGGATTTTGAGGTATTTGAAAACTACTATCAACCTATCTTTGACGTACGATGTGTGTGGTTCAGTTCCTACTCTAGTTGGTTTCTCTGACTCTGATTGGGCTGGAGACCATACTGACAGGAAAAGTGTATCTGGATCAATCCTTATGTTTCACGGTAACGTCATCTCTTGGTCGTCACGTAAACAAACATCCGTTGCATTGTCTACTGCTGAGGCAGAGTACATTGCTTGTGCTGGCGCTGCTTCTGATATACTGCATGCCAAAGGAATTGTCTACGAGTTGTGCGGTGAGATAGTTATGCCTGTGCTAAAATGTGATAATCAAAGTGCTATAAAGTTGGTGGAAAGTTATCAAAATAGTAAAAGGGCTAAGCATATTGAAATTAAATTTCATTTTATAAAAGATGTTGTTGCGAGGAAAGAGATGAAAATGGATTTTGTTAAATCTGAGGAAAATTTAGCTGATGTACTTACAAAGCCTTTATGTCATGTCAAATTCAAACATTTGAGAAATTTAATGAAAATTATTTAGAATTTGTATACTGTTTTCTTGCGGAGAGGCCAAGGAGTTATTGTGTAATTGTTTAACCTGTAATAACTCTACTATTTTGTGATGTGTTTGTCTACGATCTCTCTGTTCAAGTCAATCATTTTTTTTTGTTTTTGTTGATCATGTTTGCCTTGAGGGGGGATGTTAGATTATGTACTTAGGACGTCGTGTTGACGTGTTAGTTGATGGGCTCTCCGCTAGGGCCGCTAGGTGAGTAGGCGCTCTTCCTAATAAAGTCAGTTCTGTTCAAGTGATCAAATGCGTATTGTCAGTCCGACCCCTTTCCTTATTTCCTATTTCTATTTACACTTTGTTCCATTGCCGAAACGTCGTGAGAAAATAAACACGAAAAAAAAGACTAGCTTGGTCATTTTATACAACCTATACTTACATATATATAAATTTTATATTAGCCACGATTTTTGATCAGCTAGATTCGTAATTCGGACCACTGTGCACCGGTTTATCATCTTCTCGTGCAGAAACTAAATGATAGAGATGATGAATTAATTACAAATAAAATGTACCGATATAATTCTGGGGTTTCCAACAACCTACGTCGGCAATAATTTTTCTATAAAAGAAGTACCTACCAACAAACATTCGAAATTACCTTCTTTCCATAGCACAAAAAGTACCCCAGAACAAAAAAATCTACATCACAAAACCATATCGCCATGTGATGTTCCACACAGCTGTTCCTTAGTATGAAAATTGGCCTGTATTTCAACCGTTTGATTCACGATATTGTTGACGAGTTCATATTGGCTCAACCTTTGAGCCCTCGTACGAAGCTGCGGATGTTTAAAAAAAATGCTAAATAATGAACTCAAAAATGCGAAATGAAAAATATAATTACCTACTTACCTTTCCATTTGAATTTTTCAAGATAAGTATGAATTTTTCAGAAAAAAATTCAAAATTTGTTTTGAACCCCTTCCCCTTGACTTAGGGTTATGAAAAGCTTCGAGGATCATTGTGGGGCTGGTCCGAATCCTTAAACCAAATTTCGTAATTTTAGCTCAACGCTAACTGGGCAAAGTACCGCGGACGGCGTACGGCGGATGGACGGATTTTTTTATTCGATTTTCTGAATTTACGTATCTTGACACGTAAACCAACAAATTGTGAGGAAGGGTTAAACAAATTTTTTCTCAAGATAAAACGCAACCTAGCGACCTATTCCATAGTGTTACCCCTAAATCCAAACAAACATATTGAGACCTTCCCCAGCTCTCTCTCCACCTCTGTTGGTTCTCGTGCAGTAAAATAGGGAAACTAGGGAAAAAACTCTGCAAATTCTTGACACAACGGTTCATTATCTTCTTTGTACAGATCACCCTTCTGTCTAGATCACTAGGTCTAAATGTCTAGATCCTAAATGTTAGATTAATTATTATCAATTATCACTAATTATTAACAATTTTATCAAGTACCTAGTGAAAATTATTATAATTTTTTGTTAGGTATTAATAATTCGTATTTATTATTAATAATAATTATTATTAATTAATACGATATAATTCTGGGGTTTTTAATACTACGTCGGTAATAATTTTTCTATAAAAGAAGTACCTACCAACAAACATTCGAAATTACCTTCATTTCCGTAGCACGAAACGCACCTCAGAACAACAAACGCGACATCACTTAAGCCATATGATGTTCCAAAGAGCTTGTTAGTATGAAAATGGACCTGTATTTCAACAGTTTGATTCATGATCGTGTTGTGAGGCACAATCTTTGAGCCGTCATTGTGAACGAACGGCTGGTCGTACAAAGCTGTGGATGGTCTTAAAAAATTCTACGGAACAAACTCTATCTAAATATGAAATAAAAAACATACCGTTCTATATGAATTTTTCGAGATATGAAAATTTCAAAATTCGTTTTGAACCCCTTCCCCTTGACCTAGGGTTATGAAAAGTTTCGAGGACCATTGTGGGGCTGGTCCAAACCCAGAAACCAAATTTCGTAATTTTAGCTCAACGTTAACTGGGCAAAGTGGCGCGGACGGCGTACGGCGGACGGACGGATTTTTTTTTATTCGATTTTCTGAATCTACGTATCTTGAAACGTAAACCAACAAATTTTGAGGGGGGGTTAAAAAAATTTTTTCTTTGGGCGATTCCAATGCTTCATTATCGAAGATAATAAACCAATAGGGAAACCCTGTATCGTGCTGCGCCATTGTGTACCTACGTGCAAGTAGGACCGACGGCTGCGTCGTGGAGCGCTACTGTCGACGTTCACCATCCTCTAGTCCTGTGTGTCTCCAGTGTCTCGTTGAGTCTTGGGCAAAGGACTGATAACAACGATAAGAGCGTTGCCTCCTGTTTGAGCAATTTACAAATCGTTGAACTCTGTTATTATCGCCTATATTCCGTTCTGACACTTGACCTCTTGAAATTAGTGTGTTTCCTTGTTGTTGTCAATCGTTCATCTAATCTTCTGCTGTCCTCGAGCGTTCATTCCATTCATGTCATATTCGAGTTTGGTCTATAACATGACAGCTTTATCCTTAACAATTTTGTTGTCGCTGCAATTCATTTTTTCTTCATTTGCTGCTGGTAAGTTATATGTTGTGTCGTTGATATTATTTAATAGCAGAAGTAGTCTTTGAATAAGTTTTCTATTCGCCTTTCCACGGACTTGCCACTGATACGGTTTGGTTGAGCGTTCAAATGAACTCGTTGTTTGGTATGTCTGGTAATTGTATAAATGTTATTCATGAAGTTCTGTCAAAGTTGAAGAGGATTGACCCAATAATTGTTAAATCCACATGCCCGTATGCTAATACGCTCCAATCAAAGCTGTAGGTTTGAATCATTCGAATGTAACTTGTGGAAGAAGGGCAGCCCTAGCAATATTTCATCTCGACTGATCGACTCGAATAAAACTTTGAAAATACCTGTAACTTTGAAAATTTCTGTAACACTAACAGTTGTGGACCTCTCGAAACTTGAAGGTTGGTTTACAAGGAAACGCAAATCCGTACGGCGAAGTTGTGGAACCTTTTCACATGGCAACGGAATCATAACCTTCAACTTGTGATTCCTTGTGATTATTATCTAGTAATTACTATTTATTACTAATGTACTTTGGCTAGTGGTCCATCGTCAGAGAAAGGGCAAAAAAAAGTTCAAGCAACTCTTGTTTTTTTTGCCCTTTCTCTGACGATGGACCAATAGCAAAAGTAAATTACACATACCTGTGGCCGAACAACCAAACAGGAGTGGTATGCGCTTCTGTAGCAAAAACTTCTGTAGGTAGCACAAATTACTGAAGATTTTGATTTAGTATCCATGGAATTGCATCGCAGTAATCCATTTTGTGTTGGTTAATTGTATTGCAGACCGCGTTCTGTACTGGGTTTCTGTCCGCAATTGAGTCTCCCATTGGCTCCCAAACGTGTCCCGGGGGGGGGGGGGGGGCGTTAATACAAAAAGTGGATGGAAATGTTGAAATTGTAGTTTGTTGTGTGATTCATGTATTGCTTTTAGGCTGGGGACCACATTATGCGTATTTTCAACGGACGTAGGTATTCGCAGGTATACGAGGCCATGGGGTAACCCTTAGGCTACCAGTTGAAAAATATTTTTTTAAAAAGATTTTCTTGTTGAAATCGATAGTAGGTACGACAACCCAATTTGGAGGAACTAGGATGATTTGGGTGAACTTGAGAAGGAACAAAGGAAAAGTGAGCAATGTCCCGATTTGTCCCATTGGGAGTCTAAGGGTTAAAACAATGGGGTGGGCTTCACTTGGTGCGTTGCTGCAAACTGTTGTGGTGTGTACGCAGAACGATGAGTTGAGGGGGAAAGCAAAACCCAAAGAATCAAGCTGCGTTCACATGGATGCCGAAACTGCGTAGTGCGTAAAAAGTTGGATGCGTAAAAGCACAAGTACGCAGTCCTTTAATGCTCAGCCTTGATTCCCGCCCAGCTTTCCAAGGGTCCCAAATTCCCGGTTTTGACCTAACCATGTCAATCAACGTTTCTTTGAATGATTGGCTTATCATGTTGAGGTTTCAGGTGATAAAACAGTTTTTATACAGTGGAGAATAAAGATGTTATAAACTTATCTGAACGAGAGATCCAGCAATCACAAACTAATTGGGCTCGGGGTGTGCGCAGAAGGTATTGCGCTGTTGTGCGATGCGTAAAATATCTAATTTTTCAGATGGTGACACTCCGCTCCAAAAGTCGGCCTGTGGAAGGAGCCCCCCCCCCCCCCTACACGATACCTAAACTCCATCCAATCAGGTGGCGTTACGCAGTACGCAGTTTTGGCATCCATGTGAACGCAGCTTAAAATGGAGCGGATCTACTAGTTGCGTGCCGACGTCTGTTGTATACCTGTTGATGGACTGCGGGACAAGCTAATTGAGGAGAGGGAGCGTCACCCTCCCTCCCTACAGTTCAAAGATGTATAGAACCCCAGTGTTCAATTAAGTCTGGATCATGTGGCAATAGTGATGGGAACATTTTTTTTGGAGGGGATCTTCAGCATATCAGTCAGATACTTTATGGAGCTACAAGTGTAACTAGTCCTAACTACCCCTATAGTATTCTAGTAATTCTTGCTGGATTGACCGAAGATGGTGGTGTAGGGACGCCTGTGGAAGTTCTCAAGCAAGCATCGCATTCCACCAGTTGATAGAATACTCTTAGTTGAGATCCTATGGTACACCAAATACCTCTATGCAAGAATTTCCGAAAATGATCTGTCAAAGGTGACTGGCTGGTGAAGGCTTGGTAACTTCACCCCACAAGTTCAATAATGTTCATTTCAATTTCAGGACCTGTAAGGTACATATCTGAAGAAGAGTTGAAGAAATTTGTTGAAAACTTACTGGAAAATGATGTCAATAACGCTGGAAGTTGGGTTACATTGAATCTCCAAGCTCGTTCCCCATACAATTCAACTGAGGATTTAGCTCCAGCAGCGTAAGTAGTTTTGAGTAATAGTTACCTGCAGAATTGAATAATTGAATAATATTTACTGTAGAAACCCTACTGGGACCAGTGGCTGATAAGTGTGCCAATCAAGTGTTAACAGAAAGTCAATAATAAAATATACATTCACCCCAAACGAAACATCGGGGGTGAAGTGGCAATAAGACCTACCTCAAATGGGGCTGAACAACACGGCCTACCTGAGATAGGGCTGATCATCCAGTAAGTTCTCTGTATAGTAGGTATATTGGGACCCAGAAGTGTCTATAGTTGCAAACATTCACATACCTACATGTTCCCAAATTTTATAAATAAACAGTTTTTTGTGTCCCCCTGTAAATTTTTAAGAAAACACTTAGGTCATGTTGTACAGCACCATTTGAGGTTGGCCATGATGACCGGCCCTATCTCAGGTAAGCCATGTTGTTCAGCCCCACTTGAGGTAGGTCTTGTTGCCACTTCACCCTCGACATACTACTTTGTTTGGCCAAACCCACTGAGTCGGTTCCATAACATAATTATGTTGTTCACCGCCTTTTTTCACCGATTTAAATATAAACATGATTACTAAATACAAAATCATTCATCGAAATTTTCTGATAATTTGTTCCATTTGTTGATTTTGGTCTTTATAGAGAATTTATTATATGGAATGTAAAGATGCAAATTCAACAGTTTGTACAATGATTTATCTGATTGGTTGGAATAGAGAATGGTTCTGTCTTTCGTATTTTTCAATTAGAGAATATGATTAGAAGATATGATTCAATATGATGATATGACTGTCAATTATGGTGATTATGATCCGTCAAAACCCTCACCCAATTTCAATGACAAAGTTTGGAACCTTTTTGGTTGGTAAGCAAGTTAGTTTCCTCTCCGCATTCCTTGGGCAACACTATCTGCTCTATAAAAAACTGATACTGCTCAATGAATTGACCAGTATTTATAGTGCTGTGCGTATACGTATGCTATCACCATTGGCATGAATATTCAAATTACGGATCTACTAGCCTTATCGGTTACGTTAACACCAATTCTTCAAAGTCTTCGTAGAACACTGATGGTGTGCTGAATCAGTCTTCCTCTACATTTTCCTTTTCAGCTTCCTACGCTTTACTGTAGGAAGCAGGAGCGTATCGTGGCTCTGAACATGGGGGTACCGCACCCAGTTCAACACCTCCCCCCCCCTCTGTACAACACACACACTTCGTAACTCTCTCACCCGAAAAATGAAAAGGAGACTTAGCTAGATCACATTTAATGTAATGACTCTATAGCACTTATAAAATCATTTTGGGGATACATAATATGTATTATATTACAATTCATCCATGGATTCTTGATTCAAACCAACTATCAAAGGTAGGTAGCATGGAAGAAGGAATTCTTCCATAGGTAGGCAGGTAGCTTAGGTAATTTTCAATTGAATGTTTTACTTTTGATTAAATATCTTGTTATTCGTAATTAATTTCATTATCATTCAACTTCTACCTACATTCTTCATTTCTTGTGGGGAAGCGCCGCTTCCTACGCTGCCCCTGGTAGGAAGCACATACAAGGACTGGAGAAACGTTTGGATTCTAAGACGCATTAGTGAGCCCCAATGACGAGTTGTGGGCGATTCCTCTTGTGGGTTGAAGGTGCCGTGCATCTGTCATTTGGTCACTGATTATAATCAGTTTAGTAGGTAATCATCCAACATAGAGACAATGGTTACTTTTTGAAAAGATTAAGCCTTGTGATGATTCCTACATTTTTGCGTGCCTAGCTAGTTTCTAGTCTTGTTCTGGCGTGCTAATCTAGTTTAGGGTCAATAAATGTGTAGGTAGCTAGTGGATCTTAATATCGAATATAGGCATTGAGTATTGGCCAAATACTTTTATCATACCCAACATTTAATTATATTGACGCTATATGTACTAATGATGAGTGGATTATGCGGTAGACACTATAATAATTATATAGAGACTATAATAATTACTATAACTATAATGAATTATTCATTCCATTGCTTCCATTTTCTGTTCAACTGTTGTTACAGTCTTCTGAAAGTGGATCCGCAAGCTTACAAGTTACCCACTGTATCTTTATTAGCCCGCTTCTATGACAATTATATACCTGATGCATTGAAAAATGAAGAAGTCACCCCTGAAGAGATCAAGGAGGAGGAAACATTCATGAACACCATTGTGTCTACTCGCATTATGACTTTGACGAGGACTTTCCTCAGTTCAAAAGGTAGGGAGTCTTTAATGTTGAAATGCTGACCTAAAGATGTTGTTATCACGTCACACTTTCCTTGGCGACATTGTGACCTCATACTTGTTTAGTAAGAGTCAGTTGCAGAATCACATCCCCCAAGTTGTATACTGCAAGACTTGATTTCTTGTTGTATGGTCTGAACTTGACCTGGAATCCCATTGGTTTTTTTTTCATGTTTTATGATAAATTATATTAATCAGAACACAAACGAGGATGTCCTACATTTCTTTGGAATCTGCCCAGTGCTGGGGGAATTTAGGCTGCATTTTCTTGGGGATGTGGTTTTGACCATGGAAAAAATGGTCTACTTGCTGAACCATGGTGAGCACTGGTTAGGGGTGGGACAGTTTGGCCTTCAGGCGTGGAGGTACCGAAATTCCCTGGTTGCTGAATTTAATTGGTGAAGTAAATTACTGAATAAAATTGCCCATTTCTGCTTCGTGTTCAACTCCAACGTTAATTTTCTGAAAAAATAAAAAATTGTGGCTCAGGTTGCCCCGGCAGATGGTGTGTGTATACCTATAATATTATGAATCCTGCATACCAACTTGTATTTAGTTTACACAATTGTAATTAATTAATTATTCATAATAAACATGTTTTCTTCTTCTTCTTCTGATAAATTATATTAACTATGGTAAGCAGACATTCCAGGCTGAAATGTCTTATTGCCTATTTGTGCTAGTTGGGCTGGTTTTAGGTTCCTTCACCACTCTGATGATTTTGGGCTCAGGTATTTGCTACTCCGATTATTGTTACATATATAATATCTAAATTTATTTTCAGCAGCCATATCAGGGCAAATAAATTATGACAAATAAACAATACAGCTTGGTTATTCAACCGTCAGCCACACTAACCTGAATAAACCATTCATTAATTGTGATTTTCTGTAGAATGCAGAGAGTTGAATATCTTTTGTATTGATATCGAATCAGCTTAAAACTGTTGACTTTATCTTTACCAGGTATGGCTCCTGAGTCACCAACTGAGTTCACAAAGTTTTTGAGGAAAGTTTGGTTCACAATTTACTCTCGAGGAGCCCGGAAGAAGGGATCATCAGCTTTTGAACACATATTCCTTGGTGAATTCAAGAAAGGGCAGGTGTCTGGCTTGCACAATTGGTTGTTTTTCACGAATCAAGAAAAAGCAAAGCACTTGAATTACTACGGCTGGACCAAGAAAATTGAATTTCCCAAGAAGGTAAGTTAATATCATTTCTCTTCATGTTGCAAACTCTTTGTTTATAAAATAACTCCTTTGTTTTAGATCATTCATAGACAATCCTTCGTACTTCTTGTGCCTGCCCTGATCCTTTTTGGTTTATTGTTGTAATGATAGACGAATTAAAGATGAATAAATGGATAAATCCGTCTGCATTCAAAACTAAGGACTATAAAATTCTCTATGTAGACTCAGACTAGGCTGAGGATGGTCCTTGAAACTATTCATAGTCCTAAGTCAATAGGAAGGGGGTGCAAAATGAGGTTTGACATTTTCAAAACGTCATACCTCGTAAATTTCAAATGGAATGGTATAGGTAGGGTTGCCAACCGTACTTCTTTTTGATGATTTGTACTTTGTACTTTCTTGAGTAGAAAAAGTACGCTAAAATACTTTTTTTTTCATCATCGGGCTTATTCATCGTCTTAAAACTGAAATTCGTAATTTGATTGCCCTAACTAGCGACCCCGACCGAGGGGAGGTCATTACTACACTAGGGTATCAGTGTCCACCACTGAAGAGACGAGTAACTAAATATGCATTTGCTGCAATAAAAATTTCTTTTATGAAATCGATGTATCGAGTTTTATCGCCAATAGCCAAGTATGGAAACGAAGTTATAGAAATTGTTGGTGAACAGTACCGGGTATTCTAGGTACCTACCTAATAAGGTGCTGCTCATTTCTGCATGTTGAGGTGGTGATGATGAACTGAGGAATTCAAAATTTCTTTTGGACCGTACTTTTTTTTTTATGCAAACAATTTTTTTTTTTCAATAATTTTCTGAAATGTAAGTACTTATTTTCTCCGAATAAAAGTTGGCAACCCTAGGTATAGGGGGGGGGGGGGTTTCTTCGAAAATGTGTATTTTTCAAGGAAAAACATTTCTAAATTTAAAACGATAAAACTCGCCTTTTTCTTTCAAATTTTTGCTCTCCTAGATTTCCTTAGTTAACACTGTTAGCAGCAGCACAGGATAGTAAGAACAACTACCATAATCTATTTAGAAAATGTTGACCTGCCAGATGAATGAATAATTGTTGATAATCTTTCATTTTTGGCGAGGAAACATTATAATATAACAAACATGTAAGAAACATTTTATTTTAGCACTTTCGTAAGATTTTTAAACTTGTAAATGCCATAAGAAAGGCTTAAAGGCGTTAAACATGAAGTTTTCTTTTGAGTTTCTCCGCTCTCGACATAGCCTGTTTTCGTGGAGCCATTTTTGGACGTTGTTAGTCCGCTTCAATCTACAAAATGACAGTCACATTCAAGAAAAATTAAATAATAAGTTTAACCTATAAATAACAACTCAACGACATAATAAACTAACATTCTGGCTCTCAAAAGTCACTGACAGCCAGATGAATGAAGACCAGACGAATGAAAATTTTCAACAAATCATCAAATATAGGACACAGGTAGATGCAATAATTAGGCATTTTCAACTCAATGGAGAGTAGTTGTGTGATGCATACAGAAAGCACTACAGATTTGTTTGAAAACTACAAAAAACAAACAATTGAAATGACCAGAAGAATGAAAGACAATAAAGATACTCAAATACAAAAAAGATACACCCATGGACTCTTTGTTGTCACTGATGATGCAATTGAAGAGTAGATGGTGTCAGGCCTGTAACCAATGGTGCCAAACATGGAGCGAAAATGTTCCCAACGCCATTTGTTCAGTGAAGGGAGGCATGAATTTGAAGAGCCATATGACTGATGGTGAACCCATGGGACACACCCATTTTTTGGTGCAGAAGCTTGTAGGACAACAATAGCGATTTGATGTGACTTTCCCTTAAAACTAGAGATGTTAACCAACACAATTTTCTAGGCAACACTTAAGTCTTCCACGAACTTAGTGCTTTACAGAGTGTGAGAACTTGGCTAATATTAAAAATTATTATTAATTGCTTAAGTGCTTTACATAGTGTGAGAACTTTGCTAATACCTGATGAATGAAAAAATAGCACTTTGTGGTGATATTAAACATTGATGGACAATTCAAAACCTTTAAAAAAGCACTGCTTATGTAGTTCAAGTTGCTAACTTGTTTAAAAATTTAGAAAAAGTCAAAAAATTGCATAACAACAGTGAGATATTGACACTGGGCAAGAAAATACACATTCTCGGAGAAAGACCCATAGGTTCTTCTGCCAATACGATTACTTATATTATGATACAGAGATTTTTTAGGACCACCCAGAGCGTTCGTTCACAATTAAGACTCAAAGGTAGAACCGAGGAAAAATCAACATGATCGTGGGTCAGACTGGACCTTAATGACAATTTTCATTGTGGGGAATAGCTGATTTAAACTATACATGATTTAGTTAGAGCGAGTGTCTCGTTCTGATACACTTATGCGTACAGAAAGAAGGTGCTGTTTCGATATGCGCTCTACCAAAGCCGGCACGCGCTCTACCAATCAGTACAGAACTGTTCAGGCATGCGCTCTACCAATCACTTACTATTTCGAGGTGTGATCTACCGACTAATTTGTTGCCAGATCTTACTGACCTCATCGTCTGACAACCCTTCCGTGGGCATGGTAAAACCGGTATCCACTCCCTGCTACGTCCTTTCCTCCTTTTCTCATGCATTTCCGCACCACATTTTTGACACTAATTTTCATCACCACAGGTCTCTGGGTTTAACAATCCATGCAAGCGTAAAAACTCCACACAAGTATTCTCACTTATAACTACCATCGTATAAAATTCTTTCAATAACATTATCAACGCGAACTATAACAAAAATAACTTAACACGGGAATTTCACAGACAGGATAAAAATATCACGGCCAACTGAGGTGACTTGCTTCAGAGAAGATTGGACGAAACGACCCCCTTGAACGTTTAATCTCCAACAATAGTCAACAATACGTCGAACACAGCGATATGAGGGGCATGATCTACATAAACGGACCTTAATTAACGACGCTATAACAACAAACGGATCCCGATGTTCAAATCATCAGTTTAAGCCATGTAGATCACGGTACAGCACAGTAAATCACCGTTGGGCTGACCGTAGAGTGTGGACCTCGATAGAGCGCATGTCGAATACCTGTAGAAGACCTGCAATAATACAAGCAATTGATTCAATAAATTGATAAGTAGATTGATGAAATGATAAATAAATTATATATTAATAAAATAAATAAATTAAGCAAGAATAAAGAGAGGCTGTAGCCTTGCCTAACTGAATAAGAAGAAGAACAACATGGTAAGGGTGAAGAACCGAGTTTTTGAAGTTGTATAAGTCGGCTCCCTCTAGACCTAGCGACTTGAATCTTTCAGGGCTTTCTATTATCCACACAGAGAAGATCTACACCAAATTTCAAGGTGATCGGCTGTGGACCTGTCAAAGTGCTCAAAATTAGCCTAAATTTCAGTTTTTTTTTTTTTTTGTTCCAAAACTTTTCTTGGGTTGGGATAAGGGGTTAAATCATTTAAAAGGCACAGGCTAAAGTTGAAACGACGAAAGTCAATGAGTGAAAGTGGAGAGGCTGTTGCCTTGGCGAACTGAACAAGAAGAACGACATGGTAAGGGGTTTTTTGAAGTTTTATAACCCGGCTCCCTTTAGACCTATCGATTTGAAACATTCAGGGAAGATTCACCAAGAAGATCCACACCACATTTCAGGTTGATCCTCTGTGGACTAGTCAAACCGGCCAAAATTAGCATACATTTCAGTTTTTTGGCCCATAATTGTCTTGGGCTGAGATAATCTTTCATATGGCACTGGGGCATGTTATAAAGAAGGATTGTGTGAACTTTCAAGTCGATTAGTACTGTTACCCAGGCTGTAGACTCGTCATAGTAGACAATATCAGCCTAATTTTTCAAGAGGCTGTAGCTAAATCTTTTAAGAGGCTCTGTCTGAAGCTGAAACGAAGCTCTGTGCAACATTTCAAGTCAATCGGTGAAGGTGGAGAGGCTGTAGCCTTGCCCGTCTGAACAAAAAGAAGAAGAACAAGGTAACGGCCAAAGCAGGGTTTTTGAAGTTATATAACTCGGCTCCCTTTGGACCTAGCGAATTGAAACATTGATTTCAAGTTCAAGTTGATCGGTAAAAAGGAGCCGAAATATGGATACCTGAAAAACGCGTTTAGTGATTTCCTGTAAACATACACTTGGTACTGTTTTTTTTTTCTCAACTTGTTTGCTTGGCGGGGTGGGACGCTACGGCGTTCCTAGATAAACTGTGTGGATACATTTGCATCGTTTCTTGTTGTTGAAATGGTCTTCTCCTATCAAACTCAAGAGTTATACCCTGTCATTTTATATACTAATTCTGATCGAATTATTCTGCCTTATGATTCCAGAAAGGAGGGATTATCAAGCTTCGGTATGCGTGGAATGGCCTTCTGAAGCCAGCGGGCAGCATGTTTTTTGGCACCAGTCCTGAATTGGAACTAGCAGTTTACACAGTCTGCTTTTTAGCCAGGCCAAACGATCGTTGCAATTTAGCAGTTGGACAAAAAACATTCCACATTCAAACATACGCGTTTACTTATGATAACAACTTCTTGATCAGCAGTGCGTATCCTCAAATTTAATTATTCTGATGGTGATGTAATGGTTAAACTTCGTTGGGGAGATTCCATACTCAGTAGATAGTGTTGTAAATAACGAATTCAGCTTCAAGAATTGTGCCATGATTTATATTCATATCTTATTCAGTAACTTGGCTATGATCAATATCACTATAGGTCTGAAGTATCTACCTTTTTTTGTGGAACTGAAGTAATATTTTAAAGGATTCACTGATTATGGCCAATGCAGAATCATTCAAGTTCAGTTCCAAAGTAAGTAAGTAAGTGTATACATTCCATTGCCAACGAAACGTCTATGTAAAATAAGTTATTTTTTCAATCACCCTTTGGACTCACGAATTTTGAACTTCGATCGTATATTTTTATGACTAATAAACTGTAGGACCCTGTGTCCCCACATTCATCATATTTCATTTCCTAATTGATCTGAAAGTACGTGGTATAGTTTAGTGACGAGGGTAGTCTAATCCGATCCACTTGTTGGCCTCGTTGGAATGATATTTGTTTTTTGGGAATTGTATTCATCGTTTCTATAGCACATTATTCGTTTCAATAGGGTAGCTTTATGCTGTGTTGTCCATTTCTGGTAGGTAGAAAACTATTCCAAAATTATTTGATAAATGCTACTAACGATATAATATATTATATTGATACATATATCGATACAAACCGATATATGCCAAACCTCTATATTGATGAATCGAACGCAATATTTCGATATTTATCGTAGTTATATAATAGGTATATATTGTTGCCATCTCTGACACAGGTCGCGATCCAGAAGGTACTTATCAGTTATAGCCCCATTGCAATAGTGGGACGTAGCTTGCAGTGATTGGGACGTACCCACTTGCACTTGATCCTAATTGTTATGTTGGTTAACCTGCCTTCAGCCATTTAGCCATTATCTAACCTTATGGATAACACTTCGACTACCTCTTCTGTGTTTTAATGCAACATGCTTCTTATCAAGCGTGATAATTTCTATAAATAAACCACAATTTGGCGACGAGGATGGGATCGACTCGTCGAGCAGGAGTGGTTCCTGAAGTGTGAAGGGAAACTGCTTCGAGGTTCTCGTGATCGACTCCTGGCCATATGTTGGAATTGCCAGGGTGTATAAGAGCAGCAAGAACCATTCGGGGCCACTCCTCCTTGGACTCTCAACTTGGCTTCCAAATTGAACAATCGGGCTTGAGCACGGCATCTCATTGAGCAGAAACCTCCTTTACAATGCCTGAAGGACTCATACGGCTTGAACTGGTTGTTTTTTGTAAAGAATCGATTGTTGTTTGGGTTTGAATGTGTTTCGGAAAGTTATTTGCTTTAATATGAATGGAAAAGGGATGAATTAATCAGATACAATTGATTCGTTTCGTACGCCATTTCCGAATGCCCTCTTATCGGATGGCTCCTTTATTTGATATGAGAACATCGATTTATGTCTGAATCGATACCCGTAACAGAATGCTTAATAGCCGCAAGCCCGTGTTGCCTTTAAGTAATTGAAGCTCCTGCAGCATTTTTCGATAATGGATGGTCGTAAGGAACGCATTCATCAAAGACTGAAGAGCAGCTGTCTGCAGTACTCTCGTCGCCCACAATGCTCTTCATCTCGACGGTTTAATCGCCATTCGCCACTTCAAAGCTACAACCACAGTAGTTCCTGTTCGAACGGCCCTCCACTAAGTCATCGAGGCCGGCCCTCGTTCTTTTGACCACGTCCCTATTTCCACCAGTTCCTGAAACATTGGCATTGATGAAAACCCCGCCATTCGACTGAGCCTTGCTCTTCTTGGCCTCTTCAAAGCGGATGATCTCATCCAAACTCATGTCGAAGACCACTTCGTCTCTCACCGTCGCGTCCCTTTTTCAAGTCTAGAATAGCGTTTGTGTGATCTGACGAATCCGCGATCACTCGTATGAGCATTTATCTGTAAGGTTAGGGAAGGGCTAAATGGCTGAAGACAGGTTAACCAATATAACAGTAATGATAAACACGAGGGACTAGGAGTGAAAAGGGCTTTCAGACTCTTGAAAAAGTCCTGTTTTATATAATTTTATGTACAATATACATTTATTGCAGTAGTTGACATCTCTTAAACATGAATGTTGGATACAAACTATTCAGTTCACTATGTATATCTGCATAAAACAACAAAACTTAACTGGTTCATCAAGTGAATTCTTTGAGAGTTAAATCATTGAGCACAAATTGTTTTATCGCCAAGTGACAAATTCAACGAACTATAAAAATGTTTTGCCAACGTAACTAGCTTATGAAAGACCATTTTGATATCATATTAATAGTAGGAAATATTCAATGAACATCATGTTTAGCGCACGACATTGCAATGTGTTTACTACCTACCGTAAACTTCTATTCCCAATCATGGTCGGATAACTAGTTTCATATAATGGCTAGTTCATTCATAATTTGTTGTATGGACCCTTAAATCTATACAACTAAATTTCTAACTGTAGTTGCTGTTAATAGTTTACAAGACTAAAACCATTGAACGACAATAAACAAATCTGAATTATGCTTTGAAATCATTAGAAATCTTGTTATTTGTGTTTAATTTAACCCTTAACTGGTTGAGTTGTATATTCTTTAATTTAGGGGTACGCATTAGTTAGACAGTTCATTATTCAACGTTTTTATGTAATGTCGTTTTCATTATATAAGTATTGTGTTTTTGATCTGATGAATTTCACGTGATAGAATAATTCCTAAATTGATTTATCATAAACTCACTACTGATACTTGTATGTAAACGTACTTAGTCAGCGTTTACTAGTGATAATTTTTTTCGATATTCAGTTATTGTTCAATATATACACATGTATAATAATATCTATATTTTCGGATTTTTTTTTTCTCTCGATATATTTTAGTTAGGTATTTCAGCAACTGAATAATCACTGAGCTGATTGGTTTTAATCATCGTGATCATCAAACCTACCCTGGAATGCGTGATAATGAACCTGTCAAGGATTCACATAAACGTATATAAAACTTTGACATGTTCTCCCTTTCTTGCATGTTGATTATTAAAGAATATTATTATTCGTCGAGGAATAAGCAACCTGATAACTCACTTAACCATAATTTAACCAACACATGGGTACCTACTGTCTTCCCCTAAATTTCATGACAGTTGATCTTATTCTTTGAGCAGAAACTACACATCTACATAACTATTTTACTTGTTTGGTGAGCATGAAAAATTCGTTTCATTAAATCCATTTCACTGAGTGATGTTGGACAAAAGTTAATAAACTGCACGATGAATACAATGTACAAAAATCAGTCAAATTAATTTCCAGTAATAATAGGGATATAAACCCAACTCAATTTTAATGTCCAATGTGTTATAATCTAGGTTTTTCGCCCCTCCTTAGTATTCTCATTTTACTAAATACTTGATTGTATCGTGTTATGTAGGATGCAGACGATGCCTCAAGACCTAATAAATTACCAGTTAAGAGTTAAACGAATAAAAACCCAATTGCCGATTTTCATTATGCAGTATACCAACTATTTATTGTCATTATTTTATCATAGGAATGAATGTAGATTAATATGAAGAAAATCCACTTAGAACCGTGTTAGGCAATTATGGAAGGAAAACAAATTTTGAATAAACGCGGGTCTTCCAAAGAATATGAATATCAAAAGGTATATTCGGTTGACACAGTATGTTGATAACATGAACTTAATGACAATAATCATGGTATTACAATATGAAACTGCTGTTAGTTTTAAATTCTAATAGATGATTATATATAGGAGTTGATAAAAAACAACACATTGGTTATGATCTTGCTATCAACTCAATTATCGACTAGTGAATATAAAGGATGAATATGATCATGACATAGGTACTTAGTTTACAACAGTTACTAAGCGATCCGGTCTTACATAGGCGAACTAATAAATGTCTCATAATAATACAATACAATACTTTGATATCACATGATAATAAGGATGGTTACATAATGCTAACGTTGAACAAATTCCTCGGCTTCTCCCACGTATCATACCTATATTATGAATTGTACCAACCCAAAACATCAAGTTGTAAATATCACAATAATTTGAGTAAATTACAAAAAGGAGAAAGAAAACCTCAATGTCGTGAATTAAATAATCGCAATAGTCATACCTACTCAATGTTTACATGATGGCCGAAACAATCTAGTATCAAGGTAATGGAATAAATAAACCTTCTCGAGTGAACATTGTGATTGGCGCGTAATTCAGGTGTGGAGGTAGATGACTTTTATAGTCTCAAGATTTGTCGAACATGGCATTATTGAGGATTATGGATTCACTTAGTGATAAAATTATTTCCAAATCAAAATTTTCTTAGGCTTATATAGTTACCTATATTACAGGAGAGATGAAATATGGCAGTTATTCGTGGTGTAAATGGAATGTCAAGAGGTTCTCGAAAATTTGCCAAGTATGGGCAGTATAGTTTCTCACATTGTTTCTCGGGTATGCTTAATTAGTTGCATCCAAGATGGGTTTATTATTTACGAATCGTATTACATAAACATGTATGAGTGGTAACCGAAGATTTGAATAAAACGAAGAAAAAGGGGAATGTGGTGTTGTCTATCGATCATATGCCAGGGAAGCCTCAGTCAAATGGTTGAAACAAAGTCCGGTTAATAGCGATTGGACAGCAACTTCAATGTTACCAGGACAAGAATAAAACGTGTCAGCAGCAAACCAGACCACAACAATTCAAGGCAAGCTACTGGAAACAAACAACGGACCCCACGAAGTAGATAAACGCTCTTGAAAAAGTGCTTCTCTGTTGGTTGTACTCGTAGGGTGAACTAGAATGTACCACAGATCGTATACGTGGATTTGATCGAGTAAGCTCGACTTTGGCAGGGTGGAACATTCATAACGAGAATGTGCAGAGTGGCTAGTACTGGATGGTCAAATACACTCAAAATAGCATCTACAGGATTAAAGGACTGCTTGCATTTCTATTTTCAACTTCCACTTTACTTCACAGGTGCCTCTAGCGAATTTGGCGGAGCTGTATTCAACTTCAAGTTTACTTCAAGAGGAGCTAACGCTCGCCATGTCAACACAAATGAACTCATTTTGTATCATTTTCATATTTATTTACTACCATCCCCTAAACAAACTAGCTTCCGCTTTTCTTGGGGGTTTTCCGAACTTTACTACTCGTTCGTGTCGTTCTGATTGGTTGCAAGCAACCCCATGTTGTATATACAGGGTGGCCCACTTAATGTGAACACCCTTTTTATTTTCAATAAAAAACAGTAGGTATATTTGAGAATCCAAAAAATCCGTGTTTAATGATTTTTGACAAGGATTCAAATAATTATGTTTGCGCACTTTGCACGTGCGCAGAAGTGCGCAAACATAATTTTTTGAATCCTTGCATAAAATCATTAAACACGAATTTTTTGGATTGTCAAATATACTGTTTCTATTGAGAATGAAAGGGTTGTTCACGTGAAGTGGGCCACCCGGTATATCAACCAATCATATAATCTGCTTTGAAAAATGCAGTCAGTACCAGACTTTTTCCGCCGAGTTTTTTAGGACTGGAAAGGCTTCAGCATTGGCGTTGGTGTTGTAAACCCAGGTGATGTCATTGCCCCCTGAGGCCTAACTCTCAAGTAGTGTGGTGAAGTCAACAACCATTTCAGGCTGGACCTGTACAGCTGTCTGCCTGCTGGCGTTCAGATGTCTACTTTTAATATCAGAATTTGTTCCAGTAATTTTACTGATGGTATCCCATAGCCCTAAGATGGAGGAGGGGTGCAGGGATTCAAAGCTAGTACTAGAGACAACAGCAAATTATCCGAAAATTATAATCCTATCGCTTCATGTTGCAGCTGAAGGCAATCGCCAAATGACTTTGTTGCGTGTGATGTTTTGTGATGTGAGTATTCTCAGAATACTATTAGATATTGCCGAAAGATCTAGGTACCGATGTAATGAGCATTTCTAATCGTTCGATCCAGTCAATATGTTTATTGTTTCGTGCCTTTATGGAAGACTTTATTTTTAAAGGAGAAATGAAGAATCGAAATCTTGGATGGACCAATGAAGGAATGATAAATCTCTGAGGGGGCAGTGGAATGCTAGCTTTATGAAATTTACCTGTGATAAGATGAATCGGCTTTATGTTTCTAGTCATGTTAGACAATGGATATACAAGGAAATATGTATAACGATTCTAAATAAACATCGGTTCAATAATTGATGAAATATTGTAAAATATGCATGATGATATTATTAACCCATGAAAATTCATTCAAGGAGTCGAATATTATTCGAGTCCTTGAACGAATGATGGTGGAAGGACTAGAGTCATAATGATGACAACTCAGATTCTGTTAGTTTTGTATAGAAAACAGTCTTTCCTTATTTTCATATGGTTGAAAGTCGTTTATAAACTTGAAGCTGAAATATTTTTTATGCACGGCTACCTAAAACGATAGCTAGCCAATCTACCCTAGAAAATGTACAGGTAGGTATAAATATGTATATATGTATAAACTGCTGTGGCTGTTTTGTTCTTACAACACATGAATATTTATCATCAAATTTCTGAATAGGTATCTTACCAACAATCTTATCTTATCATATCTTACCAACAATATTGTATGAATCACAGGTCAAGAAGTTCATACACACATACAACAATATAACAAATCCTTGAACAACTGTCACGAACACCTTAGAACTGTGTACACACACAGTGCACACAAGCTTTTATGCCAAGTGTGTCAACACATAGAAGGATACTTAGTTGCTTAATAAATAAGAAATATGTACAGAAATCTGTTATTCAATATACTACTCAATTCCATAAATACAGTTTTACTTTATTTGAGCTCATGTAATTATGTGAAAATATATTTGAAGGCTCCAAACGAATGATGTATTTAGCGACCATCGAATATCTGTAGTCTCAAACGTTAACTGCCTCGACTAGCTTAATGATATGCAACGAATGGACTGCGAAATATTCATCGGTATTTTCCCAATGATGTCTTAGGCGACATGGCTTAGGAACCACTAGATTTCTCTGGTGGATTCCTCAACGTCACCATTGTATTGTTGATTATTTTTCAAGATATACTAAAAACCGAGGGGAGCTGTGATGGAAGGAGAGGGATGAAGAGAACAAGAAAGGAAGTGCTCCCATGGAATGACCATTTGGTGTTATAACATGAATGAGTGAGTCTTGGGTGGTGATACCGCAGGTGAAGTCACTCAATGGCATCTTACAAACACATATCACCAGTTTGTGTTTTTGCTACTGATCGCTCATCTAACCTTGTCTGTTCTGGTCGTACGTGTTGGCTAAGTCAGTACAGGAGACAGCGGATTTGATTTAGGACGGTTAGATTGAGACGAGTTGTTGAGTTGAAGAGTACCCTTAAGGCAGAGATGTACATTGGAAGGCCTCATGATATTCATGTATTACCTACCTACTTTTAGGTCTAACTAATACCCGTTTCATAGATTCTGGGAAGATTTGTTATACAATATACATCTCTCAATATACTTGGTAATTTGTATTGTAGCGATGACAAAAGATCCTTTTTTTTTTCTTTTTTGTTTGGAAACATTTCATGCTCTACATTTGTTGCCGGTAAATTTTGAGAAAAATACAAAGAAGGTATCATCAACAATGAGGCGTGGAAAATGAGAAAGAAAGAACCCTCACAGAATAAAATGAGGGTTGAGGAGTAATACCCTAATCACATGACTGCTGGTAGCCCCTACAGATTTGTTTTACCACAGCAGGACCGTGATGTTTAGTAGGTAATTTAGTAGTGGCCTAAGGCCGCTAGCAGTGAAGAGCCGCCAAGGACTTGTTTAGTGGCCGAGTGGAACAGCGGGAACCCATGGCAAAGCCCTGTTTGGAGAGCAACATCGGTAGAAGTGTAAATCAAATACGCTGTTACCAAAACTCCTTCCTCCTTCTTAACCTTTCTCGTTGTTCTGCCATTGAATGTTCAGGCACTTCGTGAACGAGGGATCCCTAGACCCAACTCCATTTCCTCTGAAGAAAAAACTGGATTCCAGCAAACCCCCTGCAGAGATGAAGGCGCTCAAGTGACGCCGGATGACTAATTGTGGCAGATAAAATCTAAAATGAGGCTCAACGTTTTCCAATGACAGGGTCTGTTGAGTAAATGAAAAAAAAAAAAAAAAAAAACACTGGGGTAGGTACCGGTACAATCTTATGGTGGAAAATAAAATAATTTCACATCTCAATGAATGGCAGATATCTTCATTAAAATGGTACTGAAAATGATAGACGCTTGGAACCTTCAAAATTACGAATTTCCATCGAATATAATAAATAGCACTCTTAAAATGATTTAAATTGTATTGTAATGATATATAAGTGTTATCAATCTTCGATCTCACAATAAAAATAGTTTTCACTCAAATAGTTTTCAAAAGTAACATTAGCGATGAAAGAAATACATTAGATAACTACTACAACTATAATTTCGTTTTCCTCTTCACATACTGCAGAAAAACGTCCGCAGAAACAAAGTTCAGAACATTTCACACATCAGTTTGTAATAAATAAATTTTCAATCTTCAATGTTGAGGATTTTTAATAATATCGATTTTAACTTAACCAACTACACAGAATCTTGAATTTTACTCAATTCTCGATCGACATACCCTCGATATAGTTCAATTATTACTGCACTGTTCACGATATAATAAATTGACTAAACAACATTGGAATGACCGTTTGAATGACAAGTTGACATTCCACATGGTTAACAAGGTTTTTTCGACACCAATATTAAAAAATGTTTCAGGTGACTAAAAATACAAAAATAGATTTTATATTTTCGAACAGTGAACCGCTTCTTTTGAGAAGTTATTTATTCCTAGAGTAAGAAATTATATTTGGTGGCATACACTTGTGGGAAATGTATCATCATGAATTTCGTGCTCCCTCAACAAAATCATTTTACAAAGTAACAAATGGCACGAGTAACAGACATTTAATTGGTCGGTTTTCTTTTAATGTAATGTGAAAGATTGCGTTTTAGTACACTAATTCATGCATAGTATGTTACCGTATGAATGTCACTCAATAACGTATCACAGATGCAATATAAGAATTAAAAAATAAATAAATACAATTAAGGATTCCATATGTCAACTGTGTTGAGTTCTGAAGGAGAAATGAACACGATCAATAAGGGAATGTTGATAATCAACAAATAATTACGGTTAATTAAAAAACTATCAGCACTTTTTTTTCTAACAAGAACACGAGAGACAATCAATATAACTAATAATCAGAACATATTCAATTATTTGAATTGTCCTAATAACATTTTGTTTAACATGTTTAATATTTTCAAATGGTTTTTGATCACAGATATAGATAATATGCACATTCTAACACTGGACGAATCAGTTGCTCAGTTACATATCCAAGAAACTAGGGAAAACTGGTCTATAAGATTCCGTTTTCCAGAAATGCATAGAAAAATATATTTCCGTCACTATCAAACAGTCAAACATTTTTCATACATGTTAGAAAATTTGATGGTGACTTCATTAGAGTTGTACGAGCCAGAACAGAGTTATAATATATGTGGGAATGAGGATCGATAAATTACAATCGAAAGAAAGGAGGACAATACGTCATGAAAATCTTGTATCACCAATTGGAAAACACTCCATTATTCTCCATGTTTTACTTAAATGAAACATTTCAGAAGCCGCAATGAATTGATATACTTCCAAAACTTGAATTTGTACTTGATTTGGTGGTGACAATCGTCTTCAAACATACAGGAAGAAACCCCAAGGAAATGATACCTAGACCGGCATTATCTACTCGGATTTTATGATCCTTTCTCTACTAAAAGACCCGCGCGCTAGGCAGCCCCGTTTCACTGAATGCCAGCTGATTTCGTGCGACTTGCCACACTGAAAACATGAAACTGTCGCTAGACTCCGCGCAGTCGCTTCTGTACAGCTTTTTTGCCATTGTAGAACGACTATGTATGAAGAATGACTTAGTTATCTGTTATCATTTTTCATAACTGTTTCGTACTTCCCAATACTTTTTTTGCAGTACCACCTCTCAAATGGAATAAAAATGCCATTGTATAGAACCTTACCTCGATCGGGTATGTTGGGAGGCGAAATTAAAATTGTTCAAATTTGATTATCCGTGTTTAGATCAAAAGTAAAAACCGCAATTTTCTACAATTTTCATTTATGAGAGATTCTTATCATCTTGAAGTTGTCCACAAAGGAACGCACTTCTAGTATTGATGGATCACTGTCATAACACTGAACGGCTCGCATTTTTACCATCTTATAGCCCTGCATTAGACCTTTTCATCAACAGAACTATAAGGTTCAAGCACGTGCAACCAATACCATAGTAGAAAGCAACCGACCAAAAATTCACAATGACACTTCGAATAATTTTGTTATCTATCGATTAGAGAATCATTACGTTGGTTGTTATCTTTCAAGTTACGAGTATTATCATACTAACATGTATTACTGCTTTCAAGTTTGCGAGTAGCCCTAACCTTAGGAGAGCAGTAACTGCATTGAAGACCTAACTTTGGCCGGCGCGGCGCCCAAATTTCGGCCAAAATGAAAAATTAGAAAAATTATTTCCGAGAAAGTGAGTGCTGGCGCCGATCAATGTCGTAAAACAATTTTGAAAAACAGTGAATTTCATCCAGTTTTTACTTTGGAGAGAAAAATTCAAGAATTTAAATGATTTTTGGTTGGTGTTTACCTCTAGGACTCTACTACATTGGGGTTGCACATGTCATGACAACATCATTTTATATTCTGAGGGATATAGGCCTTTCATAAGGAATCGTGTGCTCGCAAAATGTTTCGTCACAAGGACAAATCAAAATGAAGATTCACGAATTCATACAGTGTTAGAATTCGCCGTATCTCGGCTACACTTAGAACTAATTTTCCAATTCATCACTTATTCATGGTAGGAAGTCCCATCGTTGGAACTACTGAGCTGAACACTGTTAACGATAACAAATCTCGGGCTCGTGTTATTACAAAATATCAACTATTTATTCACATATGTGCAGTGAGTGTATGACAGAATTTTAATTCTGTGGTTAGTTTTAGTGAGAAAGTGCCGTATGATACAAATCTACGTCAACATTACTGCACAATAATGTGTGGGGCAGACAAAAGGACGGCTACAGTTGCTACCACTGTGAACAGGGTGAAAATTATCAGGCAGAACCGATCGACCACCATTGCAGCAAACTTCCAGTCACTGATGATATCTGCCTCTTCCTCGACTCGTTTCATTCGACCAGTGATGAATTGGAGTTCCCGTAAAATCGTTTGAAGCTCCCTCTGCGCAGCAATGCACGGCACTCCTGAATCCGCTGAAGAATCTGCTGGGTGATGTCCTCTCATGAAACTTGATTGGCTGCTCGTACAATGCCTGAAGACAGCATGTTTATATAAGTACGTGCAGTTAGTTACATATTGCCACTCAAAACAGATGGTGCCTAGATGGATTTATTTATTAGATACATGCATATTTTAGAACCCAGGATCATACTTGAGTCGTGTCAGTTAGCATTGCAGATTGCGCCATTCTTCTGGATATTGCCAAATTTCATCGGTTCAGTGCCCACCATCTTTGTATTTAACCTATTCATAAATACAAGTAAGTCGAATTAGAGCTCAAAATTCAGCAGGAACAATTTGACCTCAAAGCTACTCGTACTTTGGGTGCCGAGGTAAGTAAAACTGTTCCGAGCTCTCCTACCTCCAATTCTCCTTCTCTTCATACTTTCTCTGTTTTCATTATTATTTACTCACTCTTCAGGTGCAAATATGTATCATTTCCTCTCCGAAAGTTACATCCTGTTCTAAAAATCTTTCCAGGAGATAATAAGAAATAACCACTAAACACATATTCTTTACAACAGATGCACCTTTACTGGTGCTGAAGACGAACAATCTAAAACCTATGTTTATTGTCTCCAATTATAAAGAAATGAGCTAAATTATGACATAATCTATGACACATTGTGTCCAGGGAAGACTGCCATACAGACACGAAGAGATGTGACCAGACTGGTGAAGCCCAATGATGCCAGGGCCAGAAGTTCGCTAAAATGATGTCAATTTACCCCCCTCCCCCTAATTTAACCATCGGTGGAGGGCCACATTCCCTGGCCTAGCTTCTCCAAGTGGTCCCATGATGATGGATTTTGAATTCTGCACTGTCCACTATTTCTCCGTGATCTATGCAAACACCAGTTGCGCTACCAAAGCTCTGAATGTGATAAGTTCAGCAAAGATGAATAGTAAGAAAATCCTACGGATTTTACAGATCGGTACCCTTTTTGGTATTCGAGTAATATGACGTATCCCATTAAATCTCATGATCACCTGAAATCATCCTCAATGTCCAGCACATTGGCAAGCAGGCTTTTTGATGAACGTTCTTTGAGCTCGAGGTCCTTCATCCTGTTACTGAGGGAGATCGTTTTCTTGGTGATTTTCTTTCCGGGACGACTCATCCTCAGGATCCACGGAAGCCACTGAAGAAATATCGTCCGTATCTGGTTGAAAAATATTTCATTTAACAACCATTCATTGTCGGGAATGGATTATTATTGTCCTAAAAGCACGAACACTTTCCATCTTAATATACATTATTATTCATGAATAATTTATGAAATCGGTTAACCCATTAGTGCCCGTAATTATTTGTGTTCAAATTTCTTCGTGTAATTTCATTTCCTCACTAATTT
This sequence comes from Stenodema calcarata, assembly GCA_963920205.1. Lineage (NCBI taxonomy): Eukaryota > Metazoa > Arthropoda > Insecta > Hemiptera > Miridae > Stenodema > Stenodema calcarata. The sequence continues at coordinate 8,578,132 of OY986048.1, forward strand.
TGACCCGAGGATCACGGGAAAAATATCAAAAAAATTCTATCTGTAGCCAATTTTCCAATATTGGCCGATGCCATATGGCATCGTTGGGCACACAGCAACGTGGAACAGTATTGTGATCCATGATGAACCGAGGCTAATGTAAGTCTCGTTCGCAATCAGAATAGGAAAGTAAAAGGATTTGGATGGTACTAAATTGTGAATAGAAAGTATAATTACAAATTGTAGAATAAAATTACATTGAAAATAGGTATAGTTTACTATGAAATAGAGCAAAACAGTCAATGCATAGGCCAACTTAACATTTTGAACACATTGTACGTGTTTGGGATGTACAAGAGGTCCCTACACAGCGTTTTTCGTTTCTTTTCCGGTGTATGAGTTACATAATGATATTCACGATCAAAACGGATATCCTCCAAAACCCTAGCTGATGAAATAAATTTGCCTGATGGGCCAGGACGTCTTCTAGCAACGGCGTACCTCGTCAAGTATGTTTCCGCAATGCCTCTTCTGAATTCAAGTTGCGATATGTTTCTTGTTTTTTTTATTCAGAATCCAGGCATTTTGGATTACAGCGTCAATGGACCAGGTGAATGGAGACCACCACCACTTCTTCATTCTTATACAAAACCGGTAGTTGTTTTTTTCTGATCTATCAGATCCCAATAAGTACGATTTCTAGGTAGCTCAACGTAACCACTCAAAATCAGAATTCCAAAAAAGCATTTCAACTCTTCGATGGTAATTGGCTCGTCAGTGGAATTTTTTGAACGCATGTAATTTTCCGTTTATTTTTGCAGCATGTCCCATACTTATTCATAAAAAAATGGTTCAAAAACTTCAACAGGTGACCCACTGAACTGTGAATAGTTGATCGAAGGGAAATTCCTCATTTTGTAGTTACTAGCCACTTTGACGTCGTCATCTGACAATTCACTTCATCTGACAATTCATCTGGATTGGGAGGTTCGATGAAAATATCAACTGGGGTGACTGTGTCATTATTCATGTCAATGAGCATGTCAAGGGCAACTTGAAGGGAAAAATCCTGGTCTGAAATTAGAAGAAAAAATTAAAATATAATGTAATTACCTCCGTAAAACCACAAGATACGAATGCACGCCATAAGAACCAAAAAGCGTAGTGGAGAATAACGAATTCCCAAAACTGTCGGTAACTGCCCAACGATGCCGTTTGGCATCGCACATATGAACACGGTCACCACAGTTGTATATCTTGTTTATTCGATTCGGAAACTTAATACTGTACTCAGAAAACATCTCAAGATTATTGAAAAGTATTCATACTTGGCCGAAATAATAATAAAGTGTACTTACGCCAAAGAATCTCTCAGGTGGTCGAGTTCGAAAATTTGATCCATCTTCTAATGTGTCATAAGTGTACTGCACGAGGTTATATTGATCACTGAGGGGAAAAATGAACGGACCAAACCTCCAAGAGAAGTGAACAAGTCGGAACATCAAAGAAAAGTCCAAAGTGCAGTCAGAAAACTCACCTGAGCAACCCCTCCTCCAGCGATGCCGAACGGCATCACTGGGCACTAATGGGTTAATATTGAAAATTTCTATGAATTATTGAAAGATGATGACATCATACATTGTACATTATACAGACAGTAAGCATTTAATTTATATAGTACCTACTTGGTTCTTGGAATTCAGTCAAAAGAATATAGTAAGGTATTCTGAATATATGGTATTTTTCAACAATAACCAATGTTTTTGAAATGTATCCTAGTTATTAGAAAATAGGCAAATAGGAATTAGAAAAAACCACCCAAAATGTGGCGACGGCTTTTTAAAAATTCGAATTCAAAACGCAATGTCCACGAGGTTCTCACCCATGGAGGCATTTCATGAATATCTGCTGTTCTGTGGTGAAAATTCAGAACCACAACGGTGAGAACTACCGATGATGCGACCATGAACATGATGCAGTTGAAGTAGGTTCCTGAAAAAGTAAATTCTGCGTTATACGTTTTACGGATTTCCAGACGTTTCCACCTTACTGATAAAGCATGCGGGCCAAAAGAATATGTACGTTCTCCTCTATGAACTGAATTTGAAATGTAACATTCAAGTTATATTTGTATTATCACTCTTGGAATATTCATAAAATCATACTACCATACATCTTTATTATTATGCTGAATGTTTAATTAAGAGTATTATTAGTATATATTATCACGGCAGTAGAGAGTGAAAAATGAGATTGTGAAACTTCATTCTGACAGTACAAATTCCATTAAATATCTTACTGAATAATGGACAACCATAGTTATGTGGACGAAATTTCGATACGAAACATAAATAAATGAAAAAATTAAACGAATAATAGTAATAATAACGAAATCATGCAAACTTTTACAGTGCATTGTGTGACGAAACAGGTGAAAATTCATGGAAGTTTTCTCGAAACAATTGTAGACTTGGTTACAAGATCATGTACTGCTGAAATCATACATGATACGTATTGCACATACACAATACATCTTTTCTCTTGTATTCATGCTTTAGGCTAATTATACATATTTACTAAACCAATGAGCAAAATACACAGTGAATTGAAAGCATGGACTGGTAAATGCAACACACACAACCAATTACACTTAGAGTATTCAAGTACAGGCATCATCGTCATCTACAGTATTGTGAAGTTCTTATGACTTCGTAACCTCCTCCCATGAAATCTTTATTTAGAAAAGCTATTTTGAACATCTTAATTTATTCATGTACTCATTTTTAGTTAAGCACATAGCTTATTTATAACTTTCCGTTTACATTTTTAGGAAGAATATGTTTGTGAACCTTCTTGTAGGTATTGATAATTTACGAATTTTCACGGAGTAAAATATTTTAGGGGTGATTTAGGTTCTGTTTTTAATGATAGCGAGAGTTTGCATGCCCAAGTCACAAGGAGTACAATCCAGAATTTAATGTATGAAAATCGAATTGGATGTATGGAAATGGATGAAGCAGACTCCAAAATAAAGGGGAACGGGGATTACGCTTAATGATGTGGTAATGGACTACCTTTCGAGCACAAAGGATTTCTGTTGTTGTAAAAAGAGTAAACTGTAAATGATCAAATGATCCATCATGAAGGTTTGGTGAACATGAAACGAATAGAAATGATTGTTGAAGAAAATGTACGTTGATTCATTGTGATGCAGAAAAATTGTTGCCCGAAATGTTCGACTTTCTGTAGCTTAGTATCGAACCCAACCACCTGGTAGATAAACACCTATTTGTAGTATATCAGGGTTATTTGGTTCTACTTGGTATGTGGAATACGTGTAACAAAAAAAGTGAAATCACATAGAATGTTATCATCATAAGTTTTCACTACCCTACTCGTATTATTAGTTAGTACTAGTTTCACTGCGAAGTGTGAGCTGTCAGTTTCAGCTGTGTCTATAGAAATTAAAAGTGGTGGCGAATTGAAAGATTATAGATCATTTAACCATGTGAAGATTTTGAAGAATCTCCCAGAATAGAGCACTCATTAGGTAAAAAATGCTTCCTACACGCGTCAACCTTACAGTCTTACAGTCTACTCTACCATGAAATAGGATTACAAACTATATTTATCGGTGGCATGAAGATCGAAGTTTGTCAACCAAAAGTAAAAAGTTCTTTTACTAACGCTTCACGTTGTTAGTTCTGGTATATTTAACAATTTTAGGTCTCCAACAGAAATCACTTTGTGTTCACGTAAGACAAAATAAGTATCTTGGGCGCGCTAACTTGAAAATTCAATACCTAGCTAGTTTCTGGGAGTATAGCAGTATGCTCTCGCATGTTTGTGATATCACCGGTTTTGGTTTTGGTGGCTGAACACTACGTTCGAATGTGTGTAGTGTTATTTACCCTTCTGAAAGTGAGAATGATCTAGTGTGGGAGTAGAAATCATTTTTGAAGCTGCAAAATGAACTAACTACGAAATTGTCACATTCATGTCCCGTTATCTTCAGTGAACTTACATTTCAATCCTACCTACCTCATGCTTTAGCAACTCGACTTGAGCGGTCTTCAGCTACAGAATGAATCTTTGTCGGCATTATTCAAATAGTGCCGACAAGTACTGATGCCAGAGGCGATTTAATTTTCTTGAGCGATTCCCCAGAGGTTTTTTCATCCGTCCTTCCGATCTTGCGGTGAGTAGAAAAATGAAACACCTCCCCCCCCTCCTATTCCACATAAGCACTCTAATATTTTGTCAAATTTCACTAGGTACTCTAATCAACACGTTATATATTCAGATTACGCCGCATTCATCGTACCGCGGGGTGAAAAATCAAGTTTCAACCACACCTATGAACATTAATAACAGAGAAGAAAGAATTTTGTCGATCCAATTGCATCAACCAACTATACATTTTTGGTTTCTTGACTTCGTTGATGAAGCTTTGTTTTCAACCAAGATTAAAAAAAAAAAAAAATTACCCCCCCCCCTCAACAACATTTGAGGGCTTACGTTTCAAGATACGTTGGTTCCAAAAACCGAATTAAAAAAAAATCTGTCCGTCCACCGTTCGCGGCGCTTTGCCCAGTTACCTACGCATTTCGGTTTATTATCGTCGATAATGAACCATTGGAATTACCAAAGAAAATTTCTTTTTAACCCCCCTCAAAATTTGTTGGTTTAGGTACGTTTCAAGAATCAGCTGGGCCAGTTTGAAAATGGACCCAACTGGCTGCCTCTCGATTCACTCTCATGTTGATGATTTTCGATCTGCTCCAACTTTGAGCCCTCATTGTGAGCAAACGGCTGGTCGTACAAAGCTGTGGATGGTGTTAAACAATTCTAAAAGTAAACTCTATCTAAATATGAAATAAAAAATACACCGTTTCATCTGAATTCTTCGAGGTTTGAAATTTTGAAAATTTCAAAATTCGTTTCGAACCCTTTCCCCTTGACCTAGGGTTACAAAAAGTTTCGAGGATCGTTTTGGAGTTGGTCGGAAGCCGTAAAAAAATTTCGAAAGTTTAGCTCAAAGTGCCGCGGACGGCGGACGGACGGATTTTGGTTTATCATCTTCGATAATGAACCATTGAAATCGACCAAACAAACAATAATTGTTTTTAATTATTAAAAATTGTTTAAAATTATTTTTTTAACCCCCACTCAAAATTTGTTAGTTTACGTTTCAAGATACGTAGATTCAGAAAATCGAAAAAGGTTAGCGTTGAGCTAAAATTACGAAATTTTTGTTACGGATTCCGACCAACCCCACAATGATCTCCGAAACTTTTCATAACCCTAGCTCAATGGGAAGGGGTCCAAAACGAATTTTAAAAATTTTGAAAATTTCAAAACTCGAAAAATTCCCATCAAACGGTATGTTTTTTATTTCATATTTAGATAGAGTTTATTCCTACGAATTTTTTAAGACCATCCGCAGCTTTGTACGACCAGCCGTTCGTTCACAATGACGACTCAAAGGTTGAATCAAACACGAATCAAACGGTTGAAAGTGATGTCGAGTTTTTTGTTCTGAAATACGTTTCGTGCTACGGAAATGAAGGTAATTTCGAATGTTTGTTGGTAGGTACTTCTTTTATAGAAAAATTATTACCGACGTAGTATTAAAAACCCCAGAATTATATCGTATTAATTAATCATAATTAATAATGATAATTATTAATAATAAATACAAATGATTAATACCTAACAATAAATTATAATCATTTTCACTAGGTACCTGATAAAATTATTAATAATTAGTGATAATTCATAATAATAATTAATCTAACATTTAGGATCTAGACATTTAGACCTAATGATCTAAACAGAAGGGTGATCTGTACAAAGAAGATAATGAACCGTTGTGTCAAGAATTTGCAGAGTTTTTATTTCATATTTAGATAGAGTTTATTCCTTAGAATTTTTTAAGACTTTCCACAGCTTTGTACGACCAGCCGTTCGTTCACAATGACCGCTCAAAGTTGGAGCAGCTCGAAAATCGTCAACATGCGAATCATGCGGCAGCCTGTACGGTCTAGATTCTAATAGCACATGGTTTTCAAATATCGAGTTAATTAATAATAACTCATTGTGCTTTTGGCCATTGTACTACTAATAAAAATCTATTATTATTATTTAAAAAAAAAATTAATAATAATTAATAATAATCATCAATCATTATTAAAAATAATTCATAAACATGAGTAATAACTAACAATAATTATTGATAATTTTCACTACTTGTTTTTCAAGTTCCCGATGAGGTAGGAATTTTAAATTTTCAATATAAGTGAGAACTGGATGACAATGCAATATTCACTCGGTTTCCTGACTGTAGAATTGTTTAAACAATACCTATTTGTTTAAACAAATGAACCTTTAGAATCCCCCCCCCCCGTTAAAAAAATTAAACCCCCTCTAAATTTGATGGTTTACGTTTCAAGATACGTAGATTCCGAAAATCAAATTAAAAAAAAAATCGGTCCGTCATACAACATTAAGGGGAAACAATAACAGAATATTACTTCTAGGGGTTGCTCATATTTTATTCGAAGTAAAATAATTAAGTAAATAATTAATAACCATGTTGATAGATAAGTCTCGTGCCATCAATAACCATCTTGATAGATTAGTCACGAGCTATCCACTTGTTTCATATTCTACCTACTGATTCTCCTGATTACAAATGATATCCAATTAGCAGGCGGAAACTTCAGTTTGTTTGGTGTTGTGTAAAGCGTGCATCTGAATGACTAATAATGATTATTATTTAGGGGTTTGAAGAGGGCTCAAAAAAAAAAGATTTGTAGCTTGTTCCATAATAATTCTGAAATTGGATTTTTGTCAGATCGATCAGTACGATTATGAATGTTGAACCAACTTCGATATATTGAAACAGAACTGAACTGCTCTAGGAAGGTCTGCTAGCTTCCTACATCGTCATTAATTTTTTCAAAAATCAACTGTCCTCTTCAGCGTGCTAATTATCTCTACAATCGTCATCTCCATCGACTTCCACTTCCACCAGCTACCCACCCTCCCATTGCAAATCCCGCCTTCGACTTTTTCTTCGACACTTTAACAAAGCTTGAATCACTGATTGCTTCATCTTAATTATCGTCTTCCTTATGCATTCATCCGAGTTAATTTCCCTATTTGTGGTGAATTTATTAATTAATTTTTCGTTAATTTTTTTAAAGAATAGTTTAATATCGTCGGTACAAAGTATTTTATAATTTTTAGTCAGTTTGCTGGCATGTTCTTATAACTGTGTATTAATTTCAACCCTGTGTATTATTTCCCCGTCATTTCCAACATATAAATAAATAAACAATCACTCTTCCGTGATTGATAATGATGAAGCAGCCAATTCAATTCATGACGCGGGGTTTCTAGCCGAAAAATGGTCAAACAATAGTTGCAACAATAGTCGAAAAACAGTTTCAAAAACAGTTAAACAGTTCCTTGTTTTCGATAGTCCATCCCGATAATCAATCGCATGTGATTGAAAAATGTGACAACTCAGCTTAGTTTTCTCATTTTGCAAAATCAAGAATTTGGTCCATTAGTATCATATCACAAACAAATGTGTCAACTTGCGAGTATTCATTTATGGGTATATATTTATGAATGTATGTGTGTATGAGTTTCATGGATTAGATATTGATGTGATTAAACATTAGAAGGTCAGACTGAAGAAATTTACCTAGATATTTGATCCGTTTTGAGATTTTTTTTCCCTTCCAGAAAATGGTATCGATGGCTCTACCAGCAATGGGGTTGTCGCTGTGAGACGCTGAATCAAGTTTCGGAGAGGTCAGTGACAAGTGAATATTACCATGTATTCGAAAAAATAGTCAAGAACTCCTTAGTTTGAAATGCACACCACAGGAACATCCTCTCCCAGATGAATTTTCAAATACAAGTAAGGAAAAATGAATTAAAAAACCGTTTTTGTATTTAATAAGACGCTGAATCCCTATGATATTCTTCCAGCTTATTGTCACGAATGATACCTGTGGATATAGACGGCTTTCAAGGGATGGAAATTTAACCGGAGTATTCATAATATGATGCAGGCGATCGTCGAAGCTACAGGATTTAATTATGATTTTCTCAGTACGCGGCTGGCAATTTTTTTTCTCACTTTTACAGTATTTTATTCAAAGAGAAAATGTGACTCACTGCTAAATTGGTGCATGTAGACATAACAGCATAAACATGGTGTTCAGAATATTGATGCAATTCACTCATGGTTCCGATGGTGTTAGCCTACTTTTGACTCGAGAAATAAACGTTTGCAAAAGTTGAAACACGATTTATCCATTTGATACCAATGTTTTTCCAATTTCCTTCCACACTTTGATAGCACTTTTGTTAAATTTCACAATTCTAAGCTGTAACGAGAAGACAACCTTTTTGTCGTGAGCATCTCTTTTTCAGGTGAACAAATAAAGTAAAGTATAATCTATTTGTAATAAGCCTCGCGGGATTCCAATTTTTAATCTATTCAGAATCCCTGTATATCACCTGAAGAATGTGACGTCCGTATTGTCGAAAATCATCTACGTCTACTCAACCGCTGGTAATAATCGAGGGTTTTAACAATGAACAATGTCCAACAGGTTCAGCACCATTTGTCAATAGTTTTTTATTATTATTACTCTTTTCTTGTTTTTAAACAGAAGAGTTGAGTCTAGAAAATAAAATTGAAATTGTCAGTTGGCTCATTTCCATCCCTACATAGTTTGATTGATGTGACTTGATTGAGTGTGCAAGGCGATGCGTTGGTGATTGTTATTTTCAATGTAAGCAGATGAGAGTATTTGTATAATATTCAGAAGAAACGAGCTGTATATTACAATAATTGGCTCGTTAATATTTTCATTAAATTTACCTTCATCTTACCGTGTAGGTGGTCCAGGCTATGCTATGAGATTAGAAGTCTCCTGCATCACACAATAGGTAATTAGAGTGCCAGAGGCGATTAGTCAATAATTTATTTAGCTTTTTGTTTATTCTTTTCAAGGGATAGAGGAGGTCAACGAGGTTGGCAGAGGGTTTCAACAAAATGAAGAATGAAATCAGGTAGAAAGGGCATCGTCATGATGAACTAACACACCAAACAAGAGGGTAGCAGAAATGAAAACATCCCTAAAAATGAGAAATAAAAATAAATAACATTAATGTGAACAGTTGTCAACAAGGTATGTAAGGTTCATCTCACATGGAGGCCAAATAGTTTGATACTTGGAGCCGGAGGGTTATTATCTGTTTTAGAAGACTTTTCAACAATAAGTTGTAAAATCCTTTAGTTAGTCGTAAACGTGGAACTTATTTGGAACAAGGAAGTGTGAGAGATTGGGAAAACAGAATTAACTAGGATTTTTGATTTTGATATTTCATGTCATGTTAGTATCAGGTTTGATGATTTTTATGGCCATTATTTTAGGACCTATTCAGTATTATTTATTTCATAGGTTTTTTAAAATTTATTTATGAGGTATACCAATTGATTTCATCGAATGTTCAGTCTGTTTGAAGTAGTTTGTAACTTCTACATCTTATGCCATACCATACTGTGCATTATACAGGATAGTGATTTAATACATGTCGCATAATTATCTACCTTCGGGTATAACAATTATCTACTTTTCCATTCAGAAAAATTGAATTAACACCTTCTGATGTATTTATGCATGAAGAGACAATCATTCAGTGAATAATTATGAATTTTACGTCTTCAATAGCACGTAATTCCCAGGGAATTTCAATTTAGCTGAATAAAATTCTCTTTTATTCATGGGTTACATCGAAAAAGTTTGTAAATACTCTGTGCAACTTGTCTGTAACGTAGTGTGGACAGAATAACATTTTTAAACAACACAACCTTCGCTTATATGTTATTCTTGTGACTCTCTTCCCGATTTGCAATTTTCTGGTTCAACACCAAACAGAGAGTATTTCCGAAAGAAATCATCCAGTTTCGTGATATCAACGGTAGTATGTCAAATCAACAACACGCCAGACCACTGCAGTTACAGTAGGCGTGGAATCGTTCAATCCTACTATCAATCGTCATCAACCCAACATTCACAAGACACCACTAGAGTGTTGATGACTGGCGCTGTTCACACTATCAACATTTCCTCATTAACCCAACATGACACAGTCACAAGTAAATACTTGAGGAGGTATCAGAGATTTTTTTTTATAACCAGCCGCTACCGTGTCCGTTATTGATTTAATGATATAAGCTCTTTGTCTCGGGGTAAAATTCGTATGCTTTTCCTTCTACAGTTTCTACCTCAGCAGCCTCCTATTAGCTCGCGAGCAAGATATGAGGTGGATTAGATATTTTGACCTCACCCTATATTCCGATCACAACCACCAAGCGGCCGAGCCTCTTCAGAGATGAGCCATTTCTCGTTAGATTTAAAACATAGGACTTGCCTGAGATGCCGCACTGCCCTCCTTCCCAATCAGATTGATGGGATGACAGGCATTTGCGTTTTGAGTGAGGAAAGAAGGGGAAGTTATTTTAGGTTTATTAACAGAAGGTTATGCTTCTTTTCTTGTAATCGTATCAAGTAGTATCCCGTATAAGTGGACTGGAACAATCGCATGTTGGCGAATAGCGAGGTGTTCACCGAACTATGCTCGTATGCGCAGATCAGATGTTCCTCCTCCACTGGCTGAGGACGTTAACGTACTAAAGGCCACAGTTTTGCAAAATGTTTCCAATATTCAGTCTCTAAAAGTCGATTGTGTCGTTCACATAAGGTGTGAACGTTTGCCAACTGAACAACACCAGACAATTGGCAGGTTCGTGTGGACTAAGTGCACCCTTTCCACTGCCAACACGCTCTGGAGTCAATTACTTCGAATCGTTCAAGAACTTCTGATAACTGATTCAAAAGTACATTGATGATCCTCAGAATTCTCACGTCACAAGCCATTCAATTTACCGCCACAGACCAAATGACACTAAACTTTGTCTTCCAGGCTCTTTCAGATGCACACACTAGATGCCCTTATGAGGTAAATGCTTCTCTTGCCCTCAGCGCGTCTGTGGCTTCAAGTCCATCACATCAGTAAATACATAAGCTGCGTTCTCACGGGGGCAAAAAACGACAGCGTCGCACGCCTCGTGGGGGGGGGGGGGGAGAAGTTCCGTCAGTCGTGGGTCGTGGGCCGTTCACACGATTCACGACACATTCAGTTCATCTCATGATGCTTATCTTGCCCACGTTACATAGGTAGATAATTAATAAATCGCAGTGTTATCAATTGTATAACGACCCCACCCACAGCATTCATCTTAACGGAATATCTATGTCCGACATTGAAGGAAAGACATCAAAGCTGAACCTGAGAAGAGAAGTTCTCATTCTCATCGCTCAGAATATCTGAATCTTTCTGAAGTGTGAAAGTAAAAATACTGACTGAATTCTCATCTTGCCCTTTTGTCATTTTATTCCTCTGTTTCTCGATTATCGCAGTTCGCGAGTTGATTTTTCTATACTCTATATCTTTCGTACTCCGTGTTTTTTTTTAAATATATATTTTGCGTCATTTGTGATGCCTCCCAAGGGTAAATGGTGGGTAAAAGTGCAAAACATACCTGCCACATGTACTAAAAACTTGCACATGTTCTAGAAAAGAAGTACCTTCTAACCTACTTCAACCTCATAACCCACACAGAAAAGCAATATCCCTCATTATTACGCGCAGTTGCTGAATCAGTGAGGTGTGGGTGGTTCCAATCTAGCTACTCATCTTTTTTACTTTTTTTAGGTTAATATAATTTACAAAAACCTAAATTTCTCGCTACATCAACTATTCTGATTTATTCTGATAAGCACTAAAAATACCTAGGGATTTTTCAATGATAAAATTTAAATAATCCATTATTTGACCGATTATTCGATGTTTTTGATCCGGTTATTCGATTTAATCGATTATGGTTTGTTTGTCGATTGTGAAATCAAAGACATAGTCGTCTGTTTGCCTTTGATGTTTCATCCCTACTAGTGCGGAATGCCTCGGGTTTCCCGGTACCAACCTCTTGTTCCCAACAAGCGTGGCCACGCCTGAAAATCAAACAGGTTTGATTCTGAGAGTGAGGAGGTCGTGGGTCGTGATTCGTGGGGATGACGACAGAGGCGAACTCACTATAGGGGCCAATCTACAGTATCACTTCGACGAAAATACGGGATGTTACATTTCAAATGACCGTTGCACAATTGGAGAAAGGGTGGAAACTATTAACTTGACTGTGGAGCTCATTACGACTTCCCCCTGATTCCTGGTTATCGCTCATATCACGCATAGGTACATCCATCACAATGATTGAAACATTGGATAACAGAATGATAGAATCCACATACATCTCAATTACCAAAAATAATCATATTAGATGAAGTGTAGATTGATGAAGACAAAGCTGTCAACAATTCCAGTTAATAATTTCCTTTCGAAACGTGATATAATGGAGTGTTAATATTTGGAAATGTGAGAATAACACTGAGTGTTAGCGAGATACAGTGTTTTCTTTGCAAAATCTAAGCGGCGAATCCGTGAGAAGACACATCTAATGACACATAACTAATTTAGAGTGTACGTTTCAATGACTAAGGTGTGTAACTTAAGATACTCACTTCCTAGACATGATCTGTTATCACGGTAGAAATTAATGTGGTGTATGGCAAACAAAAATGAACAAATATGAGATGAGATTTTGAAAAAAAACTCAAGATTTACATGAAAATGCAGTCATATATGCCGTTGAAAGGATGGATAAAATTGAATAAATCAATAAATCAATAAATGGGATTCGAAAAAAAGCTGTCTCCTATCAACTCCATTGAGTGCGCACATAATATACAGCAAGCCAGGTGTCAACCATACAACACATATTAGGGTTTCAGCAGGTAGAAAAAGCGATCACCTCCACGAACCAATTACCAAGTGAACAATCAGCAGTCATAATCAACACACTGATAATTTGGTGTAATAATTTAAATAAATGAACACAACAGAAAAAATAGGGGGAGAAACCAAAACAAATCAAGAAGTACGTAATAACACTGGAAAATAGTATAGTGTGGAAGAAGCACATTTTCAAATTGAAATTTGGAAGAAAAATTGAAACCAATAACATCAAGATACGGTTTTGGTCGTTCTAGGAACCGATGCCAGAAAGTGGAAATCGCTCTAATTGGATGAATCGAAATAATGGATGATTTTCATGATTTTTTTATATTTTTTTAGTGCAGAATAGAAGCAATGAAACGGAAAAAAACATTGAGCCGTTCGAAAATATTGAACTAGGGATGAGGATGAAAGTAAACAAGTTGGATGAAAAAAGTTGGGTGAAACTATATGAGTTTATAGCGAACTAGGAATGATGGGGATTCGACCAAGCAAGTATCCTTCAAGATCCAAAAAGAAGAATCAAATAATAAGATTTGGAAGTAGTAACAATGAAAAACAGTAAAAAGTATAAACTAGACAAGAAGGAAGAAGATTGCTCAATCAATACGAAGAAGATAATGACGGAAATTCTAAATCAATGTCGAAGAAGATAATGACGGAAAGGTGATGTCAGTATACGAGAAAGAGTGAAAATGAGAGATTTTTTAGAGAGGGGCTCAACCTAGCAAGGGTATTGCATCGGATACTTGGGGAAGCGTTTCAGCCACTAAGTTGAGAAACACGGTCAACGAGAGTAAAATGGTGACGCCTGGAACAGAACCAATGTTAGCTGTTAGTGAAGAGGCAGTTACGTTACTATAAACCGCATTTTTAGAATGGTAACAAGTATTTATGTACTACATAATAACGAACTAGGACTAAATAGGCGAATCTCTCTTCATTTTAGGCTTCTACATCGTTGAAAAATAAAATTCGTCATAAGATTACTATCACCGAGTACTCAACTAACCATCTTATTCTACGATTAACTAGCGTGTTGGAACTGACCCGTTAGATGCCATAATGTCGTCGTTGATGACTACAATAGACCTTGATTATGCTTCGGTTCGATTTTTTAAAAGAAATATCAATAGGCAAAATCTGAAAAATGAATGTGTCACAGAAAATTTTGATTAGTAGAAACGTGATGTTATCTGCAGTTCTTTAGAACGATTATTTGAGTTATTAAATGAAAATTGAATGGAAAAACAGCTGTTTGAAGTGAAAAGAGTTTTTAGACGATGAAGAAGATTCGAGTTTTTAGACGATGAGAGTTTGTCAGGACGATGTAAAATACCGATTTTCAACGATGTCTTCTTCATCTGTGGAAATCAGTGGATATTATATAATATTTCATGGAATAGCACCTAGATTTCATGGTTTGGGTAATGTTAACATTTAGAATTGGCATTTATAGCGTTATTCCAGGAATCGATGTGGGTATTATAGAATAATTATGATTGTGGTAGAGACCTTGAAAGCGCTTATTCCCGAGATAATGATTGGGAAACAAATTTTAAATGTCTCCATTAGATTGTCTGATCTTAACCTTAAATTGTTGTCGATCTTTGGATTTGATTTGTCACATAATCTGGAATTGTAGATCAATAAATCGATAACAATAGTAGCAAAAGCAAAACATTATTCACTATTAATATCCAGAATCAATCAACGAATTATTCAACTGTAATTGAATTTCAAGGAGGAGAAGAAGAAGAAGAATGTAGGTTGCGCACCGACATAATGTCTTAAAGTCTGTATAAAAATATGAAGGAACAGGTACTACTTACCCTATCCTTGACTAGTAGAATTGAACGAACTCTACCTTGAATTCAAGTTATTCTTCAATTATCTGGATGCACAGAAACGCTTTCTAAATGGAGGCATTGAGACAGCCCGGTGAGTCTAAATACACGGATCCTGGCGCACGAGTTGTGGGGTCACCTGACCCACAGGCTTTCAAAGGCTCAGAACGGGCAGCCTTTTAGAGGTGGATAGGGCTCATGTTCAATTCGCTCGTGATGATGCCACGGTGGTTTTAGCCTTGAAAATTCTGGTAAAGTGGCCGCCGACGAAGGCTAATGTTTGAGGGTTGGTGGGTATGAATTAGCCCTTCAAGACCTTGGGAAGTGCAGCAATTTCGGGGGATATGGGGGATTTATTATTTAAATATTTATGTCACAATTGTATTACAACATCTAGCAATTTTTTTCCAATACATTAGAGCGTTTTTGTGGTCTACAGATCACTACCTATTTCCACTACACATCACTCCATACTAGTGAGTCATGACGAGGTCCATTGGTTTGGTCCTCTTCAGTCTCCGTATGTCTCGGCTGTGGTTATGGGGCATAATAGGAAAAAATGAATAGGTATCCATGAATCAAAGTGGTGACTTCCATATTTGGAAGTTATCGCGTGATAGGGAGTCATGGGGTTCAGAGAAAGGGTTGAGATTTTGGGGTTCGATTGAGTTGGGAAAAGAGCTGATAGAAAATCTGTAATTTTGGAGGATAGAACAATAAGGTAAAAACAACAGGCAGTGGTTAACAACATGAACAAAAAAAGAAAAAACCGGCCAAAACTCCAAAAGTATCCTACTATTTTCGGTGAGCTAGGTACACTTCGGGAAAAACATTGAAACAGTTCTATACCCGACCATTTCGTATATACCCTAATACCAGCATATTCTTTTTTTTTTTTTTTTTTCATTGGTTTTTATTCAATGAGGCATTATCAAGCGTATTTTTGAAACTATTGAGGGCTAGCTAATTTTGGTATAAATATAATATATTGAATGCAAACCAATGAAAAAAAAGATGAATATGCTGGTACACAACATATTTTGAGCCAAGAACAGATGTACTCAGTTTATCAATGACAAAACTATGAAATTGGAAGAAAACAGATGTCAGTCATCAAAGTTCAGTCTTTGCCTGTTACTACTTACGAAGTTCATTCGAAAGGCAATGACACTATTGCCGTTATCCACTCTTATCTAATTGCCCCTCAGATACGAGGATCTCTGATGATTTAGGACCTGCACAGAAAACTAATAAAGTCTGCAAGCGACGATTCGCTAAAGTAACAAAAGTTATATATTGCCAATACCATAACGATTAATACTGGTTGACATAGGATTCTGAAAGATAGACACCTAAGGCAATGAAGAAATTGAGATGAACGTCGCGTTCTTCATTTAACCAACTCAACAGTTGTTCAATAATGGACGTTAGAACTCGAATTACTAGGAAGGTCATAATAAACGGACACACTTTTGACATTGGTTGCGAAACAATGAATGCAAGGCATTTAGGATTAAGCAAGATACTTCAAGTACGTACCTTCTGAAGTTGATTCCAAGGTCCAAGGAACCCTTGCGTCAGTTCGGTAAAAACTGGAAAAATCATCATTCTCTCGCATTGTTTTCGCAACAATTCTATCCGAAGTCACTGGAGCCAAGTAAGACAGGTGAGAGGTCGATCGGCTTGAATATTGTCTGCGCGGGCCAACTTCTTCTTTAATTTCAATCTTTTTCGAGTTTTGACCAGTTTTTTTTGCTTTGACTTTGCCACTGTAAGCTGTGATGGTTTTGAGAAAGAAAATCCCCACGAACATTTCAAAATATTTTCTTTATACATATTTTTGCATTAGTTAAAATGCTTCTCATCTTCACCTTGCGGAAGAAAAATTGACATACGTGACATACACGATCCAAGGCTCAGTTAAGGCAATACGGATCCGTTCTGTCTGCCCGCGATGTCATGGAACACAGGAAATTTCGATTCTTCAATGATGTAGTGTGGACAAATAACACCGAGGAGTGACGTATCCGTATTCATCCAAGTAATTTTGGAAAACAAGTAAATATTTGCTATGTCTTCAAATTGATTTGATTCCTCTAACACCCCCAAAATCTTAGCTGTTACGGTGCTCTTGAAGGCTTGTGGGCCAGGAGGCTCCGGGACTAGGGCGCCAGGATCCTTGTGCTTACCGTAAATACTACTGTAATATATATGTTATATATTACTAAACACTCCACATTATGAGCGTCGAAGGGTTTGCTTCAACAGGTTTTGAAACCTCTTCTTGCAGAGGATGACATTTATGAATGAAACCTACCCTTTCGTTGAACACCTAATGTATTTTCCCCGACGCCAATGGTAGTCCTCACAAACGTACTCACCTATTCATTTTGGCGCCAATGTTGATGAAAGGCTGAAATTGAATGAATAACTCGAGGTTCTGCAAGGCGTTAGCTTCTGAATAGACTGGATTACTAAACACAGGTGAAACCTGTCAAGAAGAGTTTGGATACATTTTTGTGCGGGCGCAAATATAACACCGTGCTCAGCTCCAAAATGATAACCAAAAAACTAACTCTTTGCTTCTATTGTTCTCATAGAATATCATTTCGGTCTCATGCTCATTTATTCGCTTACTGCTTGGGCGCTGTTCTCTAACAAAAGACTGAAAGAAATTTTAAATACATGGATATTTAGCGCGAATCTGCAAGTTACAAATGCTGAACGAGAACTCTTTACCGAAACTTTCTACTGTACAAGAACCAATAACCTCGACTCACGATGGCGTTTATTTGGAGTATCACCAAGAACAGTGCTAGATTTCTCAGGAGGTTCAAGCAGCGGCATTAGAAATTAGCATGTTAACCCAGGAAGTCATTTTGGCCCTTAGGAATGCCCCATGAAATGTCTGGAACACAAATGGAGAATTATTCATAATCGTGACTCTGAATCGACACCTCACTCAAGTTTTGTCCACCTTCGCAGTGGGTCCCAAACCGCAGTGGTGTGTCGTGTGGGATGAAAAGTGACAATCAACGCAGCTAGGTGCACCAGTCCCCTGTCGTACATCCAGGAGGGCGAGGACACCTGCATCGATCCGGTACTGAGGGAGAGCCAAGTTTGAGAACACGAGAGTTTCGTGAGAAACCGAGGAAGGTCCTCCTGGGTGGGATTGTTCTATCGTTTGATGTATCTATTACGCTGTGGTTCCTGTTTGAAATTGAAATGACGAATTGTCGGAGATGCTAACTATGTTCAATAACTAAAGATATTGATACACTGCAGCTGTTGAAGTTCCAACCTCCACAGGCGACAGTGAACAAATAATAGAACAGCCAAAATTTCACCTGCAACGTGGAGAATGTAGCAATACTTCGAGCGTGAGATGCTGGAAGAGACGTCAAGCAAAATGAGCGTTGCCTATTTACAGATTATTCTCCGAGTATAAGTTGAAACAAACGTGAAGTAAGAAGGTTGCTGGTCAATTTTATGATACATCGAAGAACTTTGCTGTGCGCAGTCAATGATAGAGTAACCTAGAAAGGTCAAGGTAATAACAGAAGAGAGCTGGGTTCAAGGGAGCGTGAATATTTCCGCATCAACGCTAACGAACCGTGTAGATGGTACAAATGGTTTACATTTCATCGCACGACTTATGGGCTTATACGTTTTTCAAACTCAGAACTTGGTATCTACAATTATGTATACATTTCTTTTTCTCCTATTTTCAGACGGAACATAACGTTTGGACAAATTTTATTCTCACACTATCCGAATGATTCGTATTTAATTTTCATTCTTTTGACTTGGAGAAAACTGAGGGCTAACACAGATGAATCCCATAGCACCAAGTATCAACATATTTCGCCCCCGTAGACACTGCCTGGAAGATGAGCATACCTATGAGAGGCACAGCATCTGAAGTGGTGGGCATAGACTCCGCAACAAGATTCAAAAATACAGTCAGCGACAAAAGTATTGTCACACCTGAAAATTTTCCCATTTGCATGCTCATAAATTTTCTTTGGAATACATCTTCTTCCACATGAATACGTTCAATACAAGGATATTTAAATTTTTGTCCTCAAATACTATGTTCAATCAATGTTACTATGTGCTCAATGATCCTGTACGCGCCAATAAATTATTGATATAATTATAAGGTCCTTCCACAAATTTATCCTAAGATGATATATACATAAGTGTACACAAGTATACGATACATTTTGTAATGCTTTAAAACTTAAAAAATGCCACAATAAAAAAAAAAAATAAATAAAAAAATCAAATCAAATAAAAAATAAAAATTGATTCCGTAAGAAAGACTGCTACTGATTTATACCATTCATGTTTCATTTCAACGAAAGCACAATTGAACCTACTTCATGTTGGTAGGGATCCAATAATAAAAATTCTGATAATGTTTCTACAATGGCTTTTCATTTTCTGTATAGATCACTCTTTGGTCTAGATCACTGTCCTTTATGCACTGTTTTATATCTACACGAAATAATTGGAGTAATAAGCTAAATATATTGTGTGTTGTTCTGAGAAGGAAACCAGATCTCCAAATGAAGGGGGGGGGGGGGGAGTCGGTAACTAGCTCAGTGATGTTTTAACGAAAGCGATGTTTTAACGAAAGCGATGTTTCAACTGTGAGTCAACGAAATTCCGGGCTGTCATTTATTCATCTAAATTTTTAAAAGAATCATTTTTTTAATGGTGAATTATTGATAATTCAAAGATTTGTATTTGCACCTACGTAAATATCTAGAAGTACGTGCCAACAAGTATTCGAAACCACCTTCACCCACTCGATATCACAAAACCATGTGTTGTTTGAACCAGGTGTTCCCGAGTATGAAAACATGCTTGGAGTTCCACCGATTCATTCACGTTCATGCTGATGATTTTTCATCTTGGTTTTACCTTAACAGTTCATCGTACCTCGTCCAAAGCTCCGGGTGGCCTTAAACAGTGCTCTGAATCAAATTATATTCGAATTCCTCCGAAAAATTTACCGTTCTGTTCAGAATTCTCGAGATCTAAACTTCCGTTCCTGAAATTTCAAACTTTCATACCCTTTCATATGGGTTATGGTTATGAAACGTTACAAGGATCATCTTTTTTCAGGTCCGAGCTAGTACGTCAAATTTCACAGTCCTCAGTTAAAGTGCGGGAGACGGTGGACGGACAGACTTTTTAAAACTGAAAATAATCCACTAAAAAGGATGTTGAATGACCAATTTCAGCTCTCTACGACTGGTAGCTTTGGAAATATGACGGTTTTAGGGGGGTTTTGATGTGAGCAATATGGTATACAACATTATGCCAAATATGTTGTGTAGTTATGCGGGTGACTATGATAAATCACACAGGACAGTGATCTAGACCGAATCTAGAAGGTTGATCTGTACATCGAATATTATACTTTCGTAGAAGAATTTTAACATTTTTATTTTTTCAATGTATTTTTACTTGCATTTACTTACTGCATTTTTACTCGAAAAAATCTCAATTGACTTGGGAAATCATGGTACTCATGCAAACCTATATTAAAACTATTTCCGCGATAGAACAGCCAATAGAGAGAGAAGAAGAATTAAGAATTAATTTGATAAATTTAGGAACAATTTGGCATCCTCTCCTCTCGACCATTCTTCTCATTCCATTTGGTTTTCTCTCCCCGATTTTATCAGAAATCAAATATCGATATTATAACGAAATATCGAAATTTCAATATCCTAAATTATATGGCATCAATAGCCAGCCAGCTTGCTTCTGGAGATATTGGAGAACTTTTTTATTGTTCGGCAAATTGTTCGGTTGTTTGAGATTAGTATTGCTGTTGCATCCTGTCTTGTGGTATAATATCAAATATAATTGAAGTATTCAAATTGGTTTATGACTTGAAATAATTATTATTACTTTTATAAGTTGAACAGGGGTAGTGTGATCTAAGGGAGCGTCACGACCAGCTCAATGCTCATAGTTCCAGTTCATTAACTCAATGATAGGTACTGATGAAGGACTCATCTACTCAATTTGAAGGTAAAACAGTTTGTTTATAGAACTTTAACCAGAAAAAAGCGACCTACTTGGTCACGTTTTTGGAATCGTATGTCCCACTCTATCAACAAATGAGTACCTACGAAAGATTTGAGAGCAGTTAGGTAAATAACGATAGATTGGCTTTGGATTATTCAATAGTTCACAACAACATGCCAATGGGAATGTAATTCGGGCCCGAACGGAAAGCTAATGAGTACGTCCACAATGCTTATGACGACTAATGTTTAACTTGGAAATGAATATTTAGGTACTTCAGATTACCAAATGTCCTTCCGTGTACGTACAAACAACTTTGAGAGATCACCTCATCAATCATGTAATCATGATACCAAACGAGGTTAGGCTCATTACACTACCCCGGAGTAATCTCGGTCGAGTTACCAGAAGTTTGAGCTTGACTAGGCGTTATATATAATGACCAAGATAATTCGAACGACTACCTTGTTGATTTTATTCAGATATATCTGATATATCTGAACGAGGTGATTATCTCCCGTTTCATTCATTGACTGACCACCTTGGCCAACTACGTAGCAACTAGTCACATGCTTTCAAATTATTTGAATTACTGTAAGCCACCGTACGAACTCCGGCAAACCTTGTCCCTATGGGTTATGAGAACCTCATTACCAAACCGTAAATAAATAACAAGTTTTGGAAGGAAGGTGCTGAAGGATTGACATCAACAGGTGAATTACTGCTAAAATCAACATTCCCTGAAATGTGAATGTTTCCGGAGCTTTGCTTCGAAATCCTTAAATATGTAGTCGACCGTACTTCTTAGCTCTCCGTAACTTCTTAAGAGTTTTCAATCGATAACTGGTAATACGAAAAGTGCGAAGAACTTGATACTGCTGGACACTCAAAGAGGTATTCACAACTTTCTATTGAAAGTCGCTTGACGGATGAATCCAAAAAGTAGGACTCCTCCGGAAAGTTCAACATTCCTCTGTTTTACAGGAAACTGAATCTCGTATGAATTCGCATAATCACACTCCATTCTTACGAACTCTAACCAATTTCATTAGTGTGGTTTCCCGCGGATTCGTACGTCCACCAAAATCGCTAAGAAGCTCCGATCCAATGTAACCTCGACCCAAATATGAATACCTAAATGCGAAATTGGATGGGTTTCAACCATTTGTAAGTGAAATTTTATAACGAATAAATGGTTGTCCGAAACACATCTGAAACCATTTATTCGTTATTTCACTTACGAATAAATGGTTTCAATGGAATAAATGAAATAACGAATAAATGGTTTCAGATGTGTTTCGGACAACCATGACCCAAGCTCCTCACGTATACCGTAGTATTGCCAACATCATGAGACAAACATAGAAGAAATATGTGAAAATCAAACGTGTACAAATTAGACGCACTTACCCCAGTTCAACTTACACATTCATATGTTTAGTGTACCTTCATTATTCAAAGGTACCATTGTAAAATGGACTTTTGGTATCAGAAAATATATAAAAAGAGTCATAAGTATGATTTGGTAATTGTCGGCAAACACCAGTGGAAAGTCGCCTTAGTATGTGGGATGGGATTTTAAAATTTAACCCCAGAGACGAGTGAAACGAAAAATCTTCTCTATAAAGAAATGATTATGTTTTGAATGATTGTAAGCGCCAGAAAATGACAGGGAGATCGAAACCCGCGAGATACAACGATCATAGCAACATTTTATCTACTGGGGTGGTTCTGTGATACTCCCGGTCGAGATTTAGGACTCCTTTCCAATGTTTGGAAGGTATTCAAGACCTAAACAGATTGTCTCGGCTCCAGTTCCAAAAAATGGTCATTTTAACATCTAAATGACCTTGAAATCTCGTTTTTTGACGTGATGGGGCTCAGATGACCACGGAATCGGATTCAGGACGCAAAAATACCTCGGAATTCCATGGTCCGGTCAAATGATCCGGACCTTTTTTTTGTAAACCAGTGTTATCTATACTGTTAATTTACTTCCAATTAACTTTCAAGGCTTTTCAGAGAAAATATGGTTAATTTCGTTTTTGCTACGATTGTATGTTGAATTGAGAAATTGGAGTTTCAGAGGGCGTTTATTATAAGACTTGGATCATATTTTCACAGATGCGATTCAGAAATTAGTCAGATCATTTCAATTCCAGTGGCAAACTCCGAAATTGCAACAGCTACGTTGAGATTATTACTATCTCGACCTAAACCAAATTGCAAGTAGTTGAATATTCAATAACAGGCAGAACGAGAGATGGAGATTCAAATATCGTAATGTAGTCGACAATCACCAATGAAAGTTGACATTTAGAAATCGGTATTTTCGCGTGTGAATTTTCCAACATGTGAATGTTATAACGTTGTAGAGATGATCAATTGGACTATCAATCACATCCACTATGTATTCGTATCACACACAAGGTTTTTTGCATGAACATGAATAAAGATTGTTTGATATTTCACCGGAACCTACACAAATGTGTGAAATGTTCATCGAATTGGGACTATCACCTGGCTTGAAAAAAAATAAGAAAATAAAAGAAAACGAAACCAAGACCGAATAATCAAGTAAATGTCGGCATATAGTTTTCACCTTAGATAACTATTTATAATAGAAATGTTCCTCGTGAGGGTTCCTTGGAATACCTAGCGTCAGCTTTTCTCCCGAGTCTGGCGGGAGGGTGAATCCCAGCAGTGCCATCGAAGATATGAGGACGCAAGGAACGATTAAATTGAAGAAATAGTACAGCGTTCTGCGCCTGATCTTGATTGTGAACGTTATGTCTACGTAAGGATGAGGGCAGCAACTGTAGATTATTGAATTTCGTTGGCCTGGCATAGCTGAAAAACGAAGTGGACAAACAGAGGTAAGACCACATGTTCTAAATTCTCACTATACAGTGTGTAACAGCACGTAACGAACATTACCAGCCAAACTTTGGTTCAATGCGAAATTAAAGGCTATACCCGTATGTATAACATAATATACATTAAGAGTCGCTAACTTTACTGAATTATTATTTTTACGGAAATATTTTCAACATTTTTTGTGCGTTTTGAGGGCCAAAATCAACAAAAGTAATGCTAAAATCGAAACATATCACTAATGATCAGAACATTAATATTTAATTCTACATCGAATGAAGACCTAACCCACCTCACAAGATACGTTGTTTCGATTTCACGCGATTTTCTACTTCACTGACCTCCTGTTTGTCTGGGACCCAATTGCTCATACGATCGCTGATACAATTATGGGTTCGCTAACGGATCCCATAAATACGGGGGGAATTATTAGCATACGTCTTGATTGAGTACAAAGTCCGTCGTTAACCCTCTACGGCCAGATCTGGCGAATAGAGTACGCCAAGCGCGATCAGGTAGCCGGTAAAGTCCTAAAAACGGGAGCTAGCGTATTTTGTACGCCAATCTGGCCACCATGCCCCGCCGCATCATCACTCCTCCCGAGTACCAGTCGGTTCTATAAGAGCTCAGCAAAGAGGACGACGCTTCTAATGATGACGCCTCAGAGATCATTTGTGAACAGGATAACGTGATCTTGTGTGACCATCAATCTGATTTAGAAATTGGTGGTGATGAACATATTCACAGAGGCAGTTGACAGACAATTATGATCCCCCGGCGGCAGACGACGAAGACAAATCCGTTTTTTCACTATTATGGTGCTTAATCAAATTTTAATCACTAATTCTTATGTGACTGACTCATACACATTTTGTGACTGAGAGATTTTTTGAATTTTCTTTTTTTCTTGAAAATAAACGGTTTTTCAAATTTCTCGAAATCGAAATTTCTCGAAAACCGTGTACGCCAACCTGGGTCCAGACCACCTGGCCGTGGAGGGTTAAGTTAGGTAACTTTAAACAGGTTATAACAGTAGAACTGAACAGTGCCCCAATTAGCACAAGTAGGAGGTCCACCAAACTTTTACAATCTGGTAACCTCAATAGGATTTCATTGGACAAAGAATATAATTTAGAACTACAATATTTATGATTTTCTATCATAGCGTTCCTTGTGTTCGTTATTGCATTGCTCAAGAAGAAGGAAAAAGAAGCCCCCGGTCATGGCTATAAGAGCGAATTTTCGAAGATGTAACCGGTTTTATGTAAAATATCTCTATTTTACTGCTGTCATGACAAATTATGTATTTTTTTTTTTGCCGAGTAACACCTCAGTTAATGAATTATTCAACGCTGAACACGATGTTGAAGTCAGAATTGCGATATCCCATTCCGTTATTAGATTAGAGCAGATGAACTTGAGAAGAACATCTCAAGTAACAACCTCGTTTCTTCATCTTCGAAGTATTCCAGTTTGAGGACGAAATAAGATATCGCAATTTCAATTTCACCATCCTGTTCAGCACTAACAAACCTTTAAAATGAGGTGTCACTTGTCATCAACTGTCTGGACAGTTCCATTTTTGGAATTTTCGGGTAATCTCCCTCCCTCAAAACCCCCCCTCCCTTTAGAGTGGCTCGATTCTACCCATCTTCGAACTTAGCCTTTCGATTGCCAACACAAATATTTTGTGCAAATATAAACGTTTTATCTCAATTCTATCGAGAGTTATCGTCTACAATGACACATAAATAAATATATACATAATATGTATATTATGATTTTTTTTTGTCTTTTGCCAATTCGGAAATTCGAGTTTTCAATCTTTTGGACCGAGAACAATAGCTTCCTTTTCTTCGAAAGTTCACTAAAACCCATTCAAGTCCGTTTAGTGACCTCATATATGGTGCATTCGTGATCAGAGCGAAATTCCTTATATGACTTCAGAGCTTGGCCGAAATGATTTGAAACACCTACATAATGATGAATTCTTTCATGATAAATAACAAAATAATTACAGTCAACGTCGGTGAAACATGAGAAAGGGAGGGCTTGAATTCAGAATCTCATAAAGCCCACAATAAAGCTCTAGGAAAAATAAGGAATGGATGGTGACAAAATTTGATGCGACTGTTTATAAGCAATATCAGTTTAATAATTATCAAACAAACAATTTTAGTCGACGTATTTGATATATTTGATACCAAATTTTTTGACCCTTTTCATGACGTGAGCTCTCGTTTCCCATTAGTGGTGGGGAGAGTAACCTCCTCAAAGTGAGTTAGCTACAATTCACTTACTCGCCAAACTGAATCACTTCAGCTCATAAATTCAAACACGCATCTAAATACTCTAAAATCTAATTACCATGTTGTCCACTACTGCTTCGAAATCACACGCACCTCGTCCAACTCACTAGTTCCAAAACTGTCCAAAGCTCTCAAAATAAAAATCAGATAAAGGAGGAATATCACTATCACGCTTGTTTTACCACCGTCCATTTCCTGATTATTTCTCTACAGAGGTTGACTATTCTTCGAAATAAGTTCCCCCAAACGGTATATCGAAGGTGTCAGAGCAACACACCCCATCATTATTTGCCACTTTTCTGCAGAGCCAAAACTCTAGTTGCTAAAAAACTAAAACCTAGTTAACTTCTCTGAGAAAATTGAGTTTGTATGCAAAAAAACGTGTACTTTCAGGCACATTTTCACGCTGAATCGAATGGTGACATACCCAGACCTCTCTAGCAGCGAATTTAATGAGTTTTCAGTCGCAATATCTCCATTTCAGGGCGTAGAAAGTGTCAAGTCATCGGCATTACTTAGGAAATTTATTTACTTTCGAGGGAGGGCTTTCATAAAATAGAATTACGTGAACTATTCAAAATGTTCTCCGTACTCGTGGATGCAGAGAGTCGCTCGTCTGCGAATGGAGTCGACCGCACGATGACGGTCACGGTGGCTCTGGCAAACCAGAACGGAGGAAATTTTGAGCAGTTCACGTAATTTTATTTTATGAAGGCCCTCCCTCCAAAATAAATAAAATTTCCTTAGTAATTCCGTTGACTTGACCCAGAAATGGATACATTGCGACTGAAAACTCAATTAATTCGTTGCCTGGTGAAACCCAAAGTACAGCTCTGCAAAACAGCCAATTTTTTCCCAAAAGTGCTAATTTCCAAAACACGCGTTCAAAGATTGGCTAACACGTTTGTCGGACTCTTTTGGATATAGCTCCAGAACTATTCGTACGACACAAAATGTCTTTACTTCGGCTTGCAGAGCCCATCTATGAAATGTTAATCAAGTCCCTTAAACTACCCATGCCAGAACGCTAATACACGCGTACTCATATTATGAGGTCTGATAGTAAATTCAACCAGCTTTAAGCCGAAAAAAGAAATATTGAATCGGACAGATATTCTCGGAGTTATAGCGAACAGTTGGCCATAAAAGTGGATTTCAGAACAGTACGGTGTTTTTTTTTTTTTTAGCGTGCTGGCATGGGAAAAATAACAGTACTTGACATAAAATTTTGGGGGAAGAAGGCAGGGAACAGGAAAACATTGCTGGTGGTGGTCAGGGGTAGGAAGATCAGGTTTCTATATACGTGGCTGGCGGGCAAAATGGAGGTTTTTTGGTGAGCCAGTTTTTACAACGGAGTTGTTTTTTGGAAGATATCACACCTTTTTGCATTGGTACAGTGATAATTCTTAACTTGATGGTGGTTCAATATGATGATGGTTCAACAATTCCAAACATAAAAAAATTTTGAATTTAAAAAAAAATCCGAATTTCAAAAAATTGAATTTTTGTTGTTGAAAATTTGTTCGATTTTTCCTTGAGAATTATGCAACTTTTTGTTGTTGAGAATCATTATAATTGGTGTGGAAGAGACTTGGAGAAAGTTTGCAGAACGTAAAACCCACTATCATTGACCAAAAATCACGAATAACTCGAGAACCGTTAGGGAAAAAGACAAAAGGTGTTACACTCATTCAAAAGCCTATCAAATTTCCTATCGATCCTCAAACAGGCGCCACTTTACGACTTTTTTTCTGACCACCGTTCAACTTTGATGTTTTCAGAAATTAGTAGATGTGGAATTTATTCACGTATTTTTGGCTGTGCATTAGCAAAATCGATTGAAATTTAGTTCAAAATCATGGAGCATATACAAGACATCCTAACGGACTTTCTAGGACCAACCGCACCACTTTCGAATAATTTGCAAGGCAGTTATCGTTGAAAATAGGAAAACCATCATTACTCCTTTGTTTTTCTTGTTAGGAAGCTATTTTTAATTAAAATTGAAGAATTGAGTAAGCTCAATGTAACTAAAAAATAAAATCTAAAATACCTCCAATTTGGAAGAAGTTATGACCATTTGTAATTCCTGAAAATTACTCTTTCCCCTCTAATTGGGGGGGAAATGACAGGAGGGGGACAAATTGTAAAAAACTCACTCCTTCGGATGATAACAAATGTGTGTGCGAAATTTCAGCTCGATCCGTTTTGTATGCTGGGCTGTAGCCCCGTCAATGAACAAGAAGAAGAAGACGAAAAACTTGAAAAATCGCGATTTTGAAACTGTTGGCCCCCCCCCCCCCCCCGACACCTGATGTTCCCGAGAGTTGAAATTTGGTTTACGTCCTCACATGCACCTGGAGAGTTGGTGTACAAAAAACAACTCTCGAGACACTCAGGGTGTCGAGCTACGGGTGAGTCAAAACCTCCACTTGTTCCGTCGCGTTATCAGTCTCAGTCGCTTCGGTTTTCAGGGCTTCGGTTTTCTTGGCGGGCGGGAAGCTCCCGCGTCCCTAGATCTCCGATCATTTCGGGACCCTCAACACCGATGAAAAATAATCAAACATCGCAGTGAAAAACATCAATCGTATGATGACATAGAACGTCATGCCTTCACCGCGCTCACTCTTCCGGTAGGATACGCGGCTGCAAGGCCAGAGATTGTGTTCGATACATATTTTTCACCTTCAGTCACAGATTTCTGCTCTAGAACTGTCCGACACGATGTATTGACGTGGTGTTCAACACAAATCGTCATACATTCTAATCTGATCCGTGCTCAACCTCCTCACGCCCTTTGGCGCGGCATCTTTACCCCCGATGACGGAGGATAAATAGCTTCGGCGACCAAGGTTCATGTCTACGCGTGATCGCCAGACCAGCTGAGAGGCTGTTTACCAATTCGTGAGAGTTTTAAATCGACAGGCCGATTTGAAAAGGCCACAAGGCTTGTCGAGATAATGAAAAAACCTCCTCATTTGAGCAGGAAAGTCCAAAGGGTATTCAAGCAAGTTGCTCGGTACATTGCCGTATCAATATGCAAGCCATAACGAAATAATATAATAATAATAATAAAATAATAAAATAATAACCAACATCTTGGCCAATTAATACCTTATTCATTCTACAATGACTTCATGTAAAAAGTTCAGAATGACCCATTTATAAGGTATGTGATATAATATCAATCGGTATCAATCGACCAAGGTATTGTGTATGGAATAATAACAAAATTGGGAAGAAGAGGGAATCTCAATCGTGCTTTCTTCAACCAACAATTGATTAGTAGGTGACGAGATAAACGGAAGCTGACATTCTACCAATGACTAAAGCCTAGGTGAAGAATCTATGTCAAGTAGGTACGCTTCATGAATTTTCGAAGCTGCCAGTTCGAACGAAAGTGAAAATCAGGAATAGAAAAACTAGCCGTACCCAAGTGACTGCGATGTGGGCAAAATATCTAGTTGGTAAAGTATTGTGAAGTTAAACTTTTTGTGATGTCAGTTGAATTGTACATAAGCCAAACTGAGGGTCACATTCCTTCAATAATATATTATATCGCACCTCAAGAATAGGAGTGTGAAAAGTCGAAAAATTGGATTTTAGAGTTATACCCATAGGCAGACAGATCTTGACGAGCCTTACAAGAATATAATATATTCACCATCGTGTTCAGCATAAAAAAACCTTTAAAATGAGGGTTCACTTGTCAGAATGTTTCATTTTGGGAATTTATGGGTAATTTTCCCCCCTAAGACTGCTGTTGATGGAGGAATAATGTTTTGCAAATTTGCGAGTTTTAACGTAGGTACAAAAAAGGGGTACCTAAACGATCAGGGAAAATCATTGCAAAAGAATATAAAAAGTCCAAGATACTAATGTAACAACTCAAAACTTTTTCTCAATTTATCCAACAAAATTAT
Source organism: Stenodema calcarata (assembly GCA_963920205.1). Taxonomy (NCBI): domain Eukaryota; kingdom Metazoa; phylum Arthropoda; class Insecta; order Hemiptera; family Miridae; genus Stenodema; species Stenodema calcarata. The sequence goes on from OY986048.1 coordinate 8,608,054, forward strand.
CCAGAATTTTTTCAAGTCGCTAGTTGTTGATGGTGAAGGTGGCTAGACTTCTCTAGAAACAGTAGTCATAGCCGCTTCTATAAAAAAAAGGTAATTTAACGACATTTTCAGCAATATGTGAGACCCAAAACTTCAAATGCGTTTTCCGAACTTTTAGGGTGTTGGACATGTCACATTCCTATTCTTGAGGTGCGATATCTGAAGACCTGACTAACACCGCGACATAATGAGACAAAGAAAGTCGATAATCACGATGGAGATTTAGTTAGACATTGACGACACGGTCCATCGGAATTTTGTGTTCAACAGAAACATTTGGTATCAGGAGCTACTGCATATTGATTTTCCTTCGCTGTTCCATGTGCACCACTTACTCGTTATGTTAGACAGCAAATGGCGTTGGGCTAAGATTGAAATTGATAGTACGATAGTCCTACTCCGGGTATTACAATGAAGGTTTTAAACAAGATTTTCTCGTCCCCATATCCGTTGGTCATTGTCGCAGGCACTGCAACCACATTCATAAGCGAATATATTCGAAACTATAGGGAACCCAATGGTATTGGATAGTCCACTGCTCGATTCCCATTCTGCAATAAACGGTCTCGCTGAAAGGAATATTCAAACACTCAAACATTCTGAAAACTATGGAAACAGAACCCATTCCACTTCATCTTGAAGTTACAAAGAAACCCCTACGGTACTGAACCATTTGAAATGAGGCAAATTCCCATCAGAAGTGTATTTCAATAGGATGATCCGCATAAAACTGGATTCAAACCAATTCTGACCGACAACCCTGGGACGGGATATTTTCAGATGGGAAAGTGGGTGCACACAAAACGCTTCGTAAGTAATTCAACCATTCTGAAATAAGGTGCTGCAAACTTGGGTTCGGAAACTGGTTGTGGACTTTTGGGTTATCCTACAGTGGTAATACATAGTATTGAATTAGACGGGTTTGTGTACACTTTTTAAGTATCTGATGCTCCTCTAGTTTTTTTGTTCTCTCTTCAAATACGTTCGGTTAGGTATGTCACGTGCATTAAATGACACAAATTTTGAAGACATTAAATTTTAAATTTACCAGTATCGGCTTTCAAGACTCACTTTGTGTCTGAAAATTCTCATTCAAAATGTTCAAAAACCAATTCCACATTCAAAATGTTCAAACCCCAACACCATTATGTACAGCTCTACAGAAAAGTGTACCAATAGATGAAGAAACGTTGTTTTTTTAACAATAACTTGAAAAAAAGAAGAAAAAGTTGGGTAACATCCAGGATGGAATATAATATATTTGCTGCTAGTAGAATTTCAGCTTACTTAGATACATGAAAAGTACACATCCACTGCGCCAGGATGGCCCTGAATCTGTAAAAATACAGTTGTTTATATATAATATAAGTAAGCTGAAATTCTACTAGCAGCAAATGTTTATAACAACTTATTCTTCGGATGAGCAACGTTAATAATTGAACATACTTATTTAAGTGGTACATTTTCGCAGTATATACTTCATTTTATGCCTTTCGGTTTATAAAATAATTTATGTATTGGTAATGAATCAATTGATACCACGTCAGATTATCCAGGCTTCCTGTAACGACTTCGTCCTCGTATCATGAATCAACCCGTTCACTCGAACAGAGGTTTCATTTCCACGGAATTAGCGCATCAGCTGAGCTCTTAGCACTGCTCCAGTTTCTTCAACTCGATTGAATCCTTTCACTCGCTCGTCGAACGACTCGCTCACTCATTTCAATTCTAGCGCTCTTACAAATCTTTCGCCTACTCACTCACCCCACCACCACTGGTACTTACGCGCTACAAGACTCAAATCTGAGAGGTACATTGATATTTTTTACTTCAACGTGACTCACCAATTAGGAACCACTCCCCGTTGGTGATGAAATTTGATAGGTCTCCTCCTTTTTCGTCCTTAAGGATGAGGTCGAGCTGAAATTATTACATCACATCAGGAATGCGAGCTGCATTTTACCGAATTCAAATGATGTCACGTGCACATGCGTAAGTTGCAAGCGTGTTCCGTCACTTTGGCTGTGAGGTTTATGTTGACGGAAATATACTTTTCATGGCCGAAAGTATTTGATGGGCTGCTATCTCAAAGCGAAGTTGGTCGTAAATGTGCTAAAATTGACGTGTTTTCCCTGCTTATTGTACTTTAGACGATTCTTTTTTAAATAGAAACCAAGCTCTGCAGTTGCAAATGTTTCATCATGTTCGTCAGGGCTCCAAAATCTTCCATACATCTTAGAGTTGTTTGACACGTATATACAGAGGTGTGAAAATTATTAGAAACTCAAAGGTTTTCGACGAAAAAATGACAAGGTTTCCGCAAAAAAATATGTTCACAATATTCCTGCAATTCAGTGTTTTGTGGACATAGCCTCACTTTTTTTTGATAAATTTTTGATCCCCCTAGGCACGCAGTCAAATTCTGATGAGTGCAGCCATTTCCTATTGTGGGAACCCACTATCTTCCGAGTAGAACATAATTAGTGCCCGTTTCTAAGAGGAGTGGTCGCTTGTTCGACCCAAATTGTGTAAAAGTGGATGAAAAAAGTTTGAGAATGTTGGAAGTAAAACTGCTAAAAACTATGAAAAACGTCGTAAAACTTACTAACACTAGTGAAATGCGTCACAAACAAATTATAGGTACAATTTTTAAAAAAAGTTATAATAATAATCAGAAGGCAGAACCTGGTTAGAAACGAGAAATCTGCAGATTGGAGAGGAGGGATCAGCAGTGATTTGGATACAGTGATATCCCACAATTTGATTTGATACTGACAGTCTAATTAAAACTTGGAAACGCACAATTTCAAGGGTTTTCCGGATTAATTTCATTCTATCGACGTAGGATGTAATTCTACCATGAAATACTTTCGACGAGAAAAGAAAATTCGAAATGTTATCCACTTGCTTCGTTCAAGGCGATTACCGGCACACGCATTCGAAGTTGAGTAATGCGGGAAACGTTTCGGTGTGAAGGCATCGATCCGATTCATCGAATTCACAGTCAATCAAACTCGTCAAGATAAGAGTAGGACTCAGACTCGCGTCTTGGCGCTGAAAGCCGTCAACCAGAAGGTTTCAAGAACATTCATTCTTTACTTAAACGTTATCCTTACTTGTCGCAGTTATCGGCTTGAACGCGCAAGTGAAAATATTGTATGTGCACCTATCTTGCATTATTTTACGGAAAAATAAAATAACGCTCTTACTGCAAAAATTTGTATTTTACTACTTAATATGATGAAAAATTCTTGATCAATAAATTGATCATAACTTGATGTAACTGTACTCGCATTGCGAAATGTCAAATTCGAGAAAATACAATAACACACGCAAAACTCATGGAACGAGATAATTTGACACAGATGAAGAGAGGTCCACCTGGGTACCACAGTGCATATAACTGATAGATTGAACATTTAATAGTATTACACTTGACTCGGAAAAGATTTTCGGTCTGACGGATTCCGATGCCAGATCATTAGAATGATTCGAATAAGAGGAATGATTCTTGTTTTTCAACATTTTTCCACGGGCTTTAATAATTTCCAAAAACAGAACAAATCCTGATATTTCTCATTATCTTCAGTTCAATGTTCACATCAGTTGTAGGTGAGGGATTTTATTGGACGTTGTTTTACAGCGTATATTTTGTCTATATTAATTTTGCAAAGGTTAGTTGGGTATGTCATACATCTCCGGATTGCTGGGTAGACCACTCTTCAGGCAGCTGTGAGTGAAGCCTAACAATTAAATCCCGCCCAAAAATAATATTGCAGAGATTAGCCAAAATGCGCGAGTTCGAATGTGGCCAGTACGGACACAGTAACCATACGTGAAGAGATTGACGAACATACTAATGGTAGGTACGATATGAATCAACTATGTAATTTGTACCGGATCGGTGGCATAATAATGGGCTACAATGGATATACTAAATTTCAGCCTTCTCTCAATATCATCTTCAGGCGGGACCACAAGCGTGAATACCAAGGAAAGCTGGAACACCAAAATCGTAACGTGACGAAATGAGACTTAAATTATATTATAATTATAATATAATATGTACTGTTTGGCAGTGTTCAAGAGAAGCGTCGATACCCTGTCCAATTACCTCTAACTAATGTGGCCTCTTATATCGAATAATTACCGAATACCTACCCGCTCAATAGGAATCCACCCAACGAACTCTTTGCCATTCCACTAGACTTGAGATCTGTGATTACCATGTGCAAATGCTAACGTGATTTTCAGAGCCCTCAATTGGTTCTTTGATGACTCACCCATGTATTCTGCTCAATTTCAACTTGGGAATAATAAGAGCCGAGAACGTCCCTAAATTCTTTATCCAGTTAAAGTTTACTTATTTGCTCACCATTGACTAATTCCAGTTATCGACCTTCCCTTACCTTCAAGTGTACCTACCGGCTACAGATAAGTTAAATTTAACACAGTAAGTTGAATTTACGAAACGCACCAATACATCAAGTTTCAAAATATGAGTCATTAACCAACCTTAAATCAGCAAATGATCACTGAAGGAAATTCAAATATGGCAAAATGAGTTTTTTTGGCCCTTCAAGGCCTTGTCGTTTTTTCATTTCTTATAGATGACTAACAAAATGGGAAACGAATCCGAACCAAAAAATGGACGAATAATGGATTATTTATGCAGTTAATCTGTCTTCAGTGGGAAAGAGAGAAGAAAACCAATAAAAGGAGGGCAGCTCGAGGTCGAGTTCATTATTCGCTTATTATGTCATACTGCATAACTGGAACTCTTAAAAACCAGGAAGTCGGGAATAGTTGATACATAGTCGATACGATTTTCACTATAGGTTCTCATTCAAGATTAGTAGGTATTTAGTATGCTTATAGTATGTACATGTATCAATATAAACTACCTAAGCTCCCATTTTAGACGTTATATTGAAAAACAATTTATATAATGGTATATATTATGTACTATATGAAATTCATACGCGATGTCCAGACTAGTTTCCCGACTTTCCAACCGAGTTGAACTATAACTAACCAGAATCACGTACTCGTTCGCGAGTTGGTAAGTACTCCCATTCTTTTTGGTGAGTTAAGTATGGAATGCATCGGTGAAATTATAATTGCATTAGATCCACCCTTCCCGCCACTCCCGATTCCGTCAATATTATGAATAGGGTTACGGTTAGTGGGTAAGAGGGAGCTTCCATACTACTACAACTCTATATAGGGGATGTATACACTTCAACTCATCAGTTTCACCAATGAACCGCTAGAACGCTCTGGAAATCACTCCGCAGATTTTTACGCGGGAAGCGCGAATATATGGGCCAATTGCTGCCATCGTTGAGACCGATTAACATTCTTGAAAACGGTACGAATAGTTGAAAGAGCCAGACGAGAAATGCGCTAATATGGCAGAACGACCCTACAACTCGAAATAGCACATAAAATGGAATAAATAAATGTAAATGAACCAACTAGTTACAATGCACTGCTTCAACCATAACTTCACTTTTTGTTCACTAGTAACCCCGTATTGAGTGATACAAGGTTTAACGCCATTTACAGGAACTTGAAATAGTGATAGATTTGTGAAGTACAAGACGATAAATCCATCGTCATTTGTTTCAAAACTAAAACAGCCGACCTGTACTTATGTACTTATGGGCAACCATTGAAAATAAACACAGAATAGGTTATATTACAAAGATAATTATGACATAATATGACATATTATGTCTTTCACAAAGTCATAGTCTATCATAGTTCAAAAGATTGTGCTTTTATTCGTAACGTCATGATGAAATATAAGTGCTCCAGCATTTTCCTCGAAGCATCCTCGCCCCAGCTCCATGCAAAATAGAACACAGACAGTTCACCCTCCAAGCCAACTATTATTAAATATTGTACGAAAAATATATTCGATTTGTTGAATTCTTCGGAATATTTTCCCTTGCGAGAAAACATCAAATACCGAGTAGTGATTAAAAGATTGAGTTTCTAAAAATATATTTTGAAAGTAAGTCAACGAACATTTTTCTCCTCACGGAACGTGATCAATTTTTGTTGGTCTTCATTATTTAAATCATAGTGGTCACAGAATGTACATGTATTATCTGTATTCATCGATACAATGTTCACTGTAATTCTACTCCGAATCAAAAATTATTTTGCAGCTTTTCTCATCGTGCCTGTAAAGATAATTCATACTTGAAACAGTAGGTAGCATCAAATAATTTAATGATTCATTGCCTCTCGTGCTTCAACTCAGGCTGCGAAACGTAGTTGACAAGCGCGGTCATTGGCAATTAGTTACAACGACCCTTCAAACATCCACCGAAAGCTCACATTTCCTATGATATAGGGAGGCATTCACTATACCGTATTTTTTCCAAAAAAATTGACGAGGTATATTTTTTCAAAGGAAGTACCCAAATAAAGAAGGATAATCCAGGTATGAACCCATCACCAAGTACACAATGCTCGATGATCGTGGATTATTCAAAACTTTACAGGGCAAAAGCATTTTGTGATAATACTGTCGTAACAATGTAGAAGTAACTTCTGACTGAATTTTCGTCCAACGGAAGAAATATTAGCGTTCGTTAGTTCTCTCTAGTTTTTCTTATTCAATGGTACAACTGTTGCATCAGACTTTGCAAATGAGAACGTACACAAAACCTGATACTTTTCCAATGAGAAATGCTGCTATGACATGATAACGTATGGTAGTGTTGTACAAATATTGTCCTCATCATTTAGAATAACGGTGCAGAAGAACAATTTTGTATCTCCACGATAATAAATACAATCTGCTACCACATTGAGAAAGAAGTGTGATTTACGGAGAGCCGTATTAACTGTTAATTCATTTAATATTTGGGTTAAAAATTGGAATACAAACAATTTTTAAATTATCCTGTTGTTATTCATTATTATCATTATTAATCGCATTATTTTTAAATAATAATTCTGAATACTTAATATGAAATACTGAATACTTTCAATTTTTAGGTGAACATGTTGGATCTAAACAGACTCCGAATAATTCAAACCTCATTGTGAATTATTGAGGATGCCACTCGGTGGTTTCAAAATACCTGGCTTCCGTCGTAGGTCCAACTACCAAATTTCATTTCACAATGCTGGTCATCGAAGGGGAACCACGCAATGTCTATCTTGCAAGTGCTCTTGAAAATACCTGGTGGAACGTAGAGGCAGCTGCCGTTATGTCTGACCACTACGTTTGTGTGGTAAGTTCCATCGAATCCCTCGTCCGCACTAGTCAAAGAATAGTTTCATTGCTGATTTGTCTAAATATCAAATAAATCGATAATGAGCTCATCTACGAGTGTTTCGTAAAGGTGCAAATAATTCCCAAAAGAAAATTGGTAAACGTTCCAAAACATGATATACTGAGATCAATTTTTGGTACATATTATTTCATTATATCCCATCCTCCCAAATATTCGGCAATTTTGCATGATTGTGTTGGCACACAGGTGATCTCTTATTTAGTTATTGCACAAATGGGCACACACACAGTTATTCTACTATCACAGATATTATTTTGAACGATAATACAAAATTGGTGTGTCCTCTATGAAAAGTGAACCTCTCATTGTAGGTTTCATCGTACTAACTGATTCTGAAATGGCTCAGGTTTAACGACAAAACGTTATGCGTGGATGCTATATATGTGAATATAATATATTCACAACAAGCTGTGTACCAGCGCTTCGCAACGGTAGAACAGACACCCCCTTTAACCTTCCCCAACGTTCACACAACACAATTTCAAAGTTTCACTCCAATTCGTCAAGTAGTTTTTGGATTGCCGGTAAACCCCCCCCCCCCCCACCCTCCACACACAACCTATAGCCCCCCTCCTAAATTGGTCAGAGACCTTCCCCAATGTTCACTCAACATATTCCCGAAGTTTCATTCAGATCGGTCAAGTAGTTTTGAAATCCTGCCAATACCCCCCTCCCCCTACCCTAACTGCCTTTAAACCCCCCCCCCCATAATATTGACCCACCCTACCTGTTTAGAAACATTCCTCAATGTTCACACAACAAATTCCCAACGTTGCACTCCAACTGATCAAGTAGTTTTGAATGCCTGTAGACCCCCCCCCCCTCCCCCTCCGACTAACATCCTGATTGAAGTACCACTTGAAAGTACTCGTCGAGCTGAATCCAGAGACTACTTACAATCGGATTTACGTTCAACCGTTCAAAAGTGATAAGCATAAACGTCCTCATAAAGTGACTATAACACGTTTTTTAGTAGTATTTCATTCATAGCGTTTCAACGGATGGACAGATTTAAACGCGGATTTTTCATAAACCTTCCCAGATAAATTCTGCGTCGAATGGTACCAGCCGCAACTTTCTACATTCAGCCGTTCTCAATTGATGATGAGACAAACAGACAGACAGACACGATTTTATTATATAGTATAGATATATAGCATGCACGCATAACCTTTTCAAACATATTATGTTGAACATATCATGTTCATTTCTACAACATTCTCGTAGGATAACAAGAATATTAGGATGTACTCAATACAATGAATATTGAAGAGGCTCACAGTAAGTAGTAATTTTGCAGTTGAAACACTCATTGATGAACTCATAACCTCTATTCTATTTGAGGCAATTAATTTTTGAAAGGTGTAATCACATATTTATATCAGCGATCTTGGGCTTACCACACTTTCCTTCCTGGGGGCTATTTTCAGAGGTTTCGTGCCAGTATGGAGTTCAAATGAAACCATTCAACTGTCGATTCACATAAATCTAAACACCCAATCAGGCGATACGAAGCCTTTGTAAATCCTAGGAATATTTTGATGTAACTCTAATGTAGGAATCTCTCCCTACATAAGAAATCAGAACTATTCGATTCATACTAATAGAAAATACACTACATAAATATTATTGGCAAACTACGTACTTGCATCTTTTGATCGGGGTTCGAACAATGTAACAAACAGTCAAATGATATTCAAATTGCTAATCTTGATGGTAAGCTGGCATAAAATCTCTGAAGCTTCCAGCAAGGCATACGTACAATATTCCTTACGCATGTGTAGTTGGGCAACAGTAACTAGTAACTGCCTTCTTACAAACATAAACATCATGATAACATATTCTAGCAAATCAGGAATCATGCGATGTACAAAATTGTCATACCCATAGTTCTTCTCACATGTTGTAAACAGCGCAATGAGTATAAATTAATAGCATACTGCAGATCGGTACTTGATACATACGAACAATATTTGGTCAACAATTTTGCCAGTTTGTAGAAGGTAACTATTCACAATTGAAATATACTTTTAACCCGTTGACATGATGGAAATGATGATAAAGTAATAATTTATTTTCTATACAATTCCATCGAACTTTTGGGAAAATCCGAGGAGGAGTGCAATATCGAAAATATTTTGCGCAAATGAATCTAATCTGGCAACCAGTCAGGATGGGGTTAGCATCTAATTCGTTGAGAATTTCTTTGATCGTATCCAACTACACGCGAATCGGAGCCATTAAAGTTTGTTTAGATCGGGATTCCACCCAAAATTAAACGGTTGGAATGTAATTATCCTTAGTACGAGCCTGATCTGAATAGGAAAGGGCAATTTGTTGGAAGCATAAACGAGTTCAACGTAACAGGTTCAACAAAAACCTGTTCAAAAGTCAACAAAACCCGTGGATTTGGTGTGTGGCATTACATTGACCGATGTCAACGGACAAAAGTACCCACCTACCCAGGGTACTGCTGTCCTAGGACGAAAGTACCCACCTACCCGGGGTTATCTCAAGGTGGTTTTCTTCTCTCCAGTATTTTCCTTTCAATTTTGTTGCCTACTCTTCCACAGTTTCTTGGTGATTTGCTCTCGCGCTCGCCTACATAAACCAACATTTAACTTCATACCTAAGCCTGGATAAGGATGGGATAGCGTAGAGGGGGAATAGGAGGAGCCTGCTCGAATCTTCCTATGGGTTCATATAACATAGGGTAGATATTATCAATAAATTATACTCGAAGGGTTACTCGCACTCGATAAGGGAAGACCAGTGTGCTTGCATCTCCAGCTGTTCTTCAATTCCTATTCTCGGTCATTATCAGTGTTCTATTCGAGAATTATCCAACGGATTGTTTAGGATAACACCATTTTTCAAAACAATATTGAATCAACTCCTTTAACAAACCTTCGGCAAATATGTTGTGATGAGGCGTTTTGAAAAGAAGTAGAAAAATCTCAATTTCTCTATAAGTAAACCACTCTTTCGACTTAAAATGAGATATCATCAGCCAAACTCCTTACACATTAGTAGAGACAACTAATGTGTTTCTTAGATCATTTTGGGGATTTTTTAGCAACTCTCCTCTTTGGAAGCCACTATTTCCAAACGGTTACGATGCAAATGGTTATAGTACTTACCTAAATGTTGCTTCCATTCGAAATTCAAAAGCATATTATTTCACTTAAAAAATGTGGCAGTATTCAAACACTGAAATATTGATGCACTGGCAATGAAATGTTAAACCAATCACAAACGTTCATGTGATAGAGTCTGAAATAGAGCCCGCCCATGGGTGCATTAGGTTACCATGTAACAGGTAACAAAGTAATGGGCTTTTAAATCCCCTTAGGTCCGGTGTAACGGTCTGAGTCAACTGACCGTTAGGGCGGTATTTATCCTGTATTTAGATAATGGGGGAGTTTATCAATCTCGAGATGGGACTTACATGGGCCAAAGTTCAGCATCAGGCTGCCAAACTGCCAAATTCATGGCTGGCTAAAGCTCAACCACACCATATTATTTCCAATATCTCCTTTATTTTGGTATTCCAAGATTTTTTTCCTATTTTTTCCACTGCATTGGAATACTCAAGTATTTTCAAATATCTTCGTCAGCAGCTTCAATGAAAACTATGCAATCACTTACAGTGATTGTTGAGTGGTAAAAAGAACACCAGTCAATAAGAGCCGTATGTCAAATTTGGAGAAATAAAAAAGTCAGATGATATGTTTTGAGTTTGAAGAAAGTAATGAATCAATGTAATTCATACAAGAACAGATTTTCCAACTGAAATGAAAGAATGAAACCTCTCTCAATTAGTATCACCCATATGTGGTTGGTTGTTAAGTACTCTTCTTTTATGGCGCCAATCCATAAGTCCCTGGCTAAGTAGGTATTGGAAGATGTTTCAAGATCTTCTTCAATGAGAACGTATTTATTGAAAATACTATAATCAAAGCCACTCGACATTATTCTTCTTCAGTAATTTCTATTTGGCAACTAGCTGGCGGCTATGTTGGATTGATAATCACCACCAAATAGTGAGTCAGAAATTGACTGTAACTATGATATATCTAGTTGCTCATTTTTCTTACTTCTAAACAGACTGATCAATTCGAAAGTTTTAAAAATGTCAATATCTCGACGTTTCAATTCTCGATGTTGGGGGGACAGTTTCAAATTGAACTCCTCCCTATCTTCTCAATGAAAATGTTCTGGTTTGTCTAAATTCCGAATCGCAAGCTACTTGGGAAATTCCAAAGAAAACATGATTTGCCATAACTATTGATTCGATTCGTATTAACCATTTTACCTGTTGTACATAAGTACATCTGGTCTCCATATCTTATTGGGAGTTATGCGGAGATCTTTGACACCTCCGTATTCCGTGTCGTTCCACCTCAGGTTATAGTCGTTCCACTCCTTCAAAACAAACATTTACTGTTAAACTAGTTTAATGATTGATTGCATTAGGCTTCAGCATACGTGTTTAACACACGGATAACTTAGTAACAAACACGTATGATTTTGAACCATATTCAACTATATTGATATTGAGTCTAACATGAGTGGGATATCAAAACAATGGTATTCTATGAATCTTTCTCTACTACCTTGTGTTGTGGCTAGCAATAACAATATAGTTGCAGTCCAATGAATTACAGTATTCATTTAATCAATTTCAAGTTTGGTCCTTGCTTAAATATATTATTTTTGTTATTGAATTTTTATAAAGTGAAAAATGAGATTGCCTAATGTTTAACATGAATACTAAGGGTACCTCTATGAGGTACCGCATTAGAGGTATGCGGTATCGATTCGCAAGAACGACTGAAGCGGCCTGACAAAATATAACGCATACAACCATCCAATACCTAGTTTCTCTGCTGATTATACTAATAGTAAACGTTTTCCAAGATCATTAGAACGGTGTCAAGCACACACACAAAAAAAGAAGTTTTTAATTGAACTGGTTATTAATAGCAAAAACTTATTTTTGAAATTCTCCATTGAGGTGAAGACGTTCATGAATATTTTGGTCCAATCAAAGTTCAATTTGGTTGAGATAATATCTCATCGTTGCAATTGGTGAAACTCAATCGACTTTACTGATAACAATGTTGAGTCTGATGGCGATGGTAATTTATCTTATCAATATTCAAATGGTATATTCCTGTCAATTTGAGTTTCAATATCCGATAATTACACTTCGATATCTTCACTTCTTCCACCAAAAATTGAATTATGGCAACGAAGGAGTGAGTAGAACCATTACCATAATTTCCAACAATTCATATCAGCATGAAATTACATTTTTTTCAAATTCACTTATGAGTAAACCAAGAAATCTGTTCACACTGCATGCGTTACACAACACAACGAAGGATTATAAAAACATGTATCATCGTAATTTGAACAATTGATCGAAAATAATGGTAATTCTCACCAATTCTACTCAATCAGTAAAGTAGTTTTAAAATCATGCAAATACCTACTTCCATGTTGAAGCGCAGACAGAATGCATGCGGAGATTGCGTCAAAATTCCAACTCATTATAAGTCACCATATTTCCCTATGTGGAGGAGTGATGGTTGGATTGCCGGTTGGATACACCACATACATATATATGTATATACACACACACACGCACAAGTATACATGATGTTTCATTTCGTGACGGTCACAGGCTAGGAATCGATTCTACAGCTAATTTTAGGTCGACAATGTCTTATAGCAATTTTTTACTCAGCTAAAAAATTGAGTTTTTTCAATTTTGAGATTGTTTTCGTGTTTTCAACTTTATCACACTAAAATGGCCATAACTCCCTTAATTTAAATGAAAATTCAAATTTAATTACGCCGTTAGAAAGAACACAAAATCTCCTATCCCTCTAATGAAAAATAAAATTTTTTTGATCCGCCAAAACGGGCGAAAAGTCTACTTGAAAACGAAAATTCGTCAAATCGTAGAAATTGCCACTTTTTTCTAACGCTCATAGACCCCTATAATCCGGCATGGTGATTTTAACCCGTAGTCCTAAATTTGGCGCCAAAATACCAGCTTTCCAATGGTATTCACAAAATTATGTTGCAATGCAGTTTTAAGGTAGAAAGTGACGTTTGAATCGAGAAAAACGTGGTTTTCCAGAGGTAAGGCTGGTTTTCACCAATCATTGACTCGTCAGGTAAAAAATGAGTTTGAAATCGGATTTCATATTATTCTTCTAGTAAAATCTTTTTTATTATCAAAATGCTTATTGTAGGTTTTCGAAATGTCCGTTTGTCTTTGAACTGTGACGCGCTTCTATCAATGAGCGATGCAAGTTTGTGCACGGAGGAGTCACTACAGGAATTCAGAGGTGAGTACTTTAAGAATTATTTTATGTGACTAATCTTAATCATATCTCATTGGACGAAAGGTGTTCCCTGGCCGTCCGTATCGGACATCTTTCCACTATAGTGTTGATAGGTCCCGACGAGTACGTTGCGAATTGTACACAATGGTTAATTCCATGATGATGTTGATCAGTCACATAAAATAATTCTTAAAGTACTCACCTCTGAATTTTTCAAATAGAGATGAACCGAACCCCGCATTGTGAATAACAACTGACAGAAACACAGCGTTCACAATCAAAACTTATTTCCATAGTACTTCTACCTGAGGAAATTCGCTTCTATTGGGGACACGCCTGAGGGGAATCGCCGTTATCATTCACTCACAGCTTCTCCAGCGTTCTGGTTTGTAAGCCACAAACAAGCATCATATGTGCATATTCAACGTTGCTTAATGATACCGGCATGGTGTGGAAAACAACAAAAACCAACCAATTATCACGAAGAGATTTTTTTCGAACAGTTCGTCCGACTGACTCCTCCTTGCACAGACTTGCATCGCTCATTGATAGGAGCGGGTCACAGTTCGAAGACAAACGGACATTTCGAAAACCTACAATAAGCATTTTGATAATAAAAAGATTTTACTAGAAGAATAACATGAAATCCGATTTCAAACTCATGTTTTACCTGACGAGTCAATGATTGGTGAAAACCAGACTTTCCCCTGAAAACCCCCGTTTTTCTTGATTCAAACGTCATTTTCGACCTCGAAACTGCATTGCAACATTATTTTGCTTATACCATTGGAAAGCTGACATTTGTGCGCAATATTTAGGACTACAGGTTAAAATTATCATGCCGGACTATAGGGGTCTATGAGCGTCTGAAAAAAGTGGCAATTTCTACGATTTGACGAATTTTCGTTTTCAAGTAGATTTGTCGCCCGTTTAGGCGGATCAAAAAAAAATTTATTTTTCATTAGAGGGATAGAAAAGTTTGTGTTCTTCCTAACGGCGTAATTAAATTTGAATTTTCATATAAATTAAGGGAGTTACGGCCATTTTAGTGTGATAAAGTTGAAAACACGAAAAAATCTTAAAATTGAAAAAACTCAATTTTTTAGCTGAGTAAAAAAAATTGCTATGAGACATTGTCGACCTAAAATTAGCTGTAGAATCGATTCCCAGCCTGTGACCGTCACGAAATGAAACACCCTGTATATATGTGAGTCTGATGGAGCAAACACTCCAGTTTTGTCAAATGGAGTCATTCGTACTCGTTGTGATTTTCCACAGTAATTATTGGCTGACCGCTAGGGACGAATTTTTACGTAGATCCACGGGGAAGCGACGGAGTTTGAAGTTTGCAGCTTCAACCGATGGAGATACAAAACTCGAGTTTTATCTAGAGAATGGTAATTAGTGAGTCTCTGAGGTAAATAAGCGGGCGGTTGGGTAGATACTTGCTTCCCAAAAACATAACGAGGAATGTACTCCGTTTCCGACATCCATTTAAAAGAGATACACATTTTATCGACTTGAAAAATTGATTTACGAGCGTGCCTTTAAACTGAATTTTCGGAAATCATGTAGTAGCTTTGATGTAAAAATTCCTTATTTTTCTTCCTAAACTCAATAAATGGTTTTGTTTTTTCCACCTTTTTTAGCTGGCCATTTAGTGGAACTACTGAGGACATCACAAGTATCCTTGACGTACGAATGACTCAACATTTAACATTCTACGTCGCACACAGCAGTTCTAACCTTCCAAAGGCGGTGATCAATGATATAACTTTGAAAATTAGAAATGAGTTCACTTCTTCCATTACGAAGCGGGACGGGAGTGATTCAAAGTTTATGGATCGCGAAGATCAGCAGTGATACAAACCAGGCCATATGCGAATGAATGGATGCAGCCTATTTTGCGTAATGTCGTTTACATTCGATGTAATAGTCGTTCTAACGTGGAGTATGGTCCAGAAAAGAAGATAGTCGTACTAAGAGATGATTCACGACATCCCGACTCGATGCACCTCGAGTTTTCGAGAGGCATCCTCGACGGATTCCTCTCGGGGTCTTTTCGAGGAGTTCCTCGCGTCAGAAACTGTGTTGGGGTGTGAGAGAAACATATTTTTAAGCTTCCATCAGGCAACTTCCTGACGGCTCCGAAGATTTATCGACGAGGCAACCGACCCCTATGGCCCATCAATCTGATTCCAATACGATGGCATGGGGTACCTTTGTTCTTTCCCCCATGGACGAGATCTAGTTCGGCGAAAGGCATTAGAAATTCGCCTCGTCGACGCGATTTTCCAAAATCACCGCTCGGAATCTGTTCGAAAGTTATACCATCTCCTAGAAGCCCCCAATCAGTTGTTCAATAAGGCATTTACATCAGCTTAATTTTTCATCCGCTTATTTATTTTTTCTCGTCTATTGGTCTAAAAGCAATGAAAAATTGTTCAAACCCCTCAGTCTCTCTTAGTCCTTATTTGTATCATTTCCATCCGCTCTCGACCATCAGGACTGATACAGATACTGACACTTTCTGTCGGACCCATGATGCATATACATTTTTTTTAAAACACAAATAATTTGTGAAGGTGAACAAGGTTATTCAAAGAGAATGAAAAGGGAACAATCATTGGATGATTATAACCTCTTCTGCTCGACTAACAAGGGGCACCAACGATATTTGTGTTGTATCATGGATCACACAAGTATTACTTCGTTAGGAATCTAAGATTACACGATTCAGCTGTCACACAAAACACACGTGGCTAATATTTCTGTAGCGTTTTTAAAATTTTGTTGTTACTGTCTCAAAGTGTTTCAATTCGGTCGAGCGGCGGGATACTCCGGTACATATAAAATAGCTACCAAGTCATTTGGATTGCATAATTTACAGAAACAAGCGATGGAGAAACACCGGACAAAGCTTTCTTTCAGTTTTCTATTTGCCATCGAACATAATAATTATCATAACTGTAAATAGCGGATGGGAACATGGTACAAAATAAAGGAGATCCATAACAGTGACAACATGAGAAGGGTATCTTCGTAACTCTCCGGTAGGAAACAGTCCAAACCAGTAGTTTGGTTGAGGAAACTCTCCAAATCCGTTTTGTCACGTTACTTTACGAATGAAGTAGTTACTGCCTGATATTTCCGAAAATAATGATAGCCTCCGATGACTTTCCCAACCCTTCAGGATACTTCCCTGTACTTCCCTGTAGATTTTAAAAGTTTCCAAGACAGCGGTCATATACTACCAATTCAGGGAGGAACGCTGCAAATTTTTCCACAAAGGTTAATCAATTTCTGGATAGCCCACCTCTCAGTCTCAAAAAGTTGGTAAAACAGCTTAAACAGTGATTATAATTGTTCCTGCTACAAGCAATTACGTTGAATCACTAATGAGGGTTCCAATTAGTATACAATTCTTTGAGGGGAACTCCACACCTCCTTTGCCGACGACCATGACAATGATTTTCAATTTACTTACCTTCAGGTGAATTCTCCATGAGGGAACAGAAACTAAAATTAGCACCTTGATGAAACTCCCAGATCAAAAGTAAATAGTAAAATTTATGAAAAATTGATTCTCGGTCGAGCACTGAGACGACTTATTTGCTCATAGAGACGATCTATACCTCTCCGACACATCGCAGGGATTCGATACCTCGCAATAATTCATATTTCGGTGGTAGTAAACTTTCAGTTCAGTTGTGTACCGAACGTTGACTCCCGAATCAACCCCTCCCGGGCATACACGAACTACGTCGGGCCTCTTCAATAATAAGTGCTGGTGTGCTGAAGGGATTCAGCCATTGATTGCTTGAATTGCCTGCTCACAAGGAAAATATTTTTTATCGTGATATTTCAGGCATCCTACTGAATATCCTAGTTAACACATAAATAATTAAGTGTAGGTAGTCTATTTAAGTATTTTGTGTAGTCAAAACACGAAAACAATTATGACTTCACAAGGTTTAAATTTTCTTCAGTCATGATCATAGGTCTTTCGACCTGGCGTCATGGCGAGATGGCGTCAATGATATTATCGATGGAGCAAGGTACACAATTTTCAAGCTTCAGCAGTCAGCATCACACTACAAAAAAATATGGAGAGAAACCACGTAAAAATAGTTCGAATATACGGTCTGTTGACCACCTCTCAGCGTAGAACAACATAACCCAGAGTAACGTTTCAGAAATAAATGTGTAAGTATATTAAAACGTTCCAGATTATAAACAGTATACGATGTTGTGGTTTATGGACAGCTCCCTTCGCATTATCAATTTGTTGTTTTCATCTGGTCCGACTAGTTTCGGCAGTTGGCCTCGTCAGGGTTCACGCCTCTAATCCATCATCCTCCACCACGCCATCTCCTCACGTCTTGCCCTTTCCACTCTATCCTCTCCGCATGCTTCTTTTTTCCGTCGTGAAATTTGAAATAATGGGATGATACACTTTTACTTTTCCAAAATGTCGGAAAAATTCGGCAGAGGAGAAGAAGAACAACTTGGGAACAATCATGAACATTTGTTATAAAATAATACGAAAAGACTCGTACACATTCTTGTGCTTAAACCCCAAGTGTAAAAATCGCTTAAATGTAATTGAATAGCTATCTAATAATCTCAAGTAAACCTACATGTTACAGTGTGCCTGCATGTGTGTAAAAGTTGCTTAAATGTAACTGAATGGCTATTTAATAATCTCAAATAAACCTGCATGTTACGAATCTATGCTAGTAATTTCCACCCACATGTTTTTTTCTTTTTTCTTCAGTTGTTATTCGATTCAATGAATGTTTAGTTTGGTGGATTTGGTTTGTTGTGTACAATAATTTCTCATTTCGTTGTAGATTTTTTGGTTTTTCTAGTTGCTCGTTAGCATTTGTGGCTTTTATTGTTTCTAAGCAGGTGGGTTTTGATATTCTTGAATAATTATTTGTGATTAGTTACTTTTGTAATCGACATTATGTGCTACGCTGCTACGTCAGTTAGACACACTAGTATTAGATATACTCGCCATATCAAATTATTCTGTCTGCTCCCAATGACAATATTTTCTGAATGACCTACAATTATGACTAGAGGTCAACTAGGTATTTTTCCCCGTGAAGACACAGTTGTTTTGTGTTTTCATTACGGTAGACTGGCTACATGGTATTAATCACGTATTTTTGCTGCTCGTAGGGCCCAGTGATCGATCCAAAATGTCGCGATAAAAAGTATTCTCGCGACTGCGAGTGTATACTTACTCCAATAAATGGCTGCATCTATACTGGGCCTATTTCACCACGAACAATTATATTTATTTCCATAAATTAAATTCTTCGTCTTTTTTGAAGTTTTTTAGACCAAATTAGCAATTTGCAACACCATGCGGAATTTGAAAAAAATGGCAAGCCTAGAAGGTTAAAAGAACGCATCATACGCTAGTTGGCTGATCCATTCATGCGCTGTGAAAGTTTGATTGAAGTAAAGTAGGTACCCACTCACCTACAGTAACTGTAAGTGATAACTGTTGATAATAGAAATCAGCTGGAATTTCGAATCGGTACCACCGAAATAATCAACAATAAATATCAAAGATACACCGATGAGATCAGATAGATAAGCTTACGTCAAAAAGGTTATACAGTAACTACAGCCAGACCACAACAATCATTACACAATAAATGGTACGGAGGAATCAAAGAGTTAGATGGCGTTTCCAATCATTACACATGCCAGTCTGTTAAAGTTAGGTATACAGTTTTTAATGAATACCAGATATGTGATAGTTTGCGTCAGGTAAGAGGACAGAGGGGGGGGGGGAGTGAATAGTTATTTTAAAAATTGCCTCCACCTCTACTCGAAAGTATCAAAATTAGATTTATATGCTAGACATGCAGAGGTAGTATCAAACATTAAGAATTTACATAGCCTCAAGTTGCACTATGTAAAGAAATTGGACCGATATGAAACGTGATTTCCACAACTCCCACGGCTACTTCGCAAAACACTACACAAGAAAGTAATAGTATAATTATTTCATTATAAGGTGAGAGAAAAGTAGCTCCATCTTCTATAATAAGGACAAATAAGAGTTCGAGGATCAAGCTGCAACATGTATACTATATATTTACGTGATGTCAGGTATGGTATTGTGAATTTCCTACTGAAAGATTTCGTAACACTACATAGCCACGTTCTTTGAATAGGCCCAAATACACCAAAGAAAGTACAAGATGCATAACACGACAGTTTTCCTAAATGATTTTATTGTCATAGTGTACAATGAAATGTGGCGGTCCCTTGGCGACGTAATTACTTGTGTAAAATATCGCAACATTATGGCCTACGGGTTACCGTGGTAATCCCGCCATCCAATCGAGAACAAATGTACGAAACTTCAAATCAGACAAGATTGTAGGAATGTTTTGATGAAGAGTTGATGTGCTTATTCTAGCACTAGGCTATCTACTTGTCTCGTTAGTAAAAACTGCCGTGTGCGGCGCAAATCTATGGGATACAAGGAGTTAAACTGTAGGGGTTTGTATAAAATGAGCCGAATAACATACTTACCAGTGTCAGCCAAATATTAGTTATGAGTAGTTGATTTTTCTCGTCCTGGAATTACGTAGGCAGCGTAAAACATTTCGTTAAGTCATACAATCATGCATTCAGCTTGGGGAAGAATTTGTATCTACATCGGTATCCATCCTTGGGGGTGATGTTCAAGTTACAGATAAGTTACCTCAGTTGTGCACTAGAATGTGAGTTAGGAACGTCGCACCGTTTCCGATTCTTACATTTTGTTTGATTTTATGGACAAATAACGGGGCTTCGGTTGGATTGAATTTTGTTGTTCTGTTAGCTTTTGACACCAACCACATTCATCTACAATAATTTTTTTTGAAACTCGATGATGGGCGAATACAAGTTTTAGTATAAAACACGATGATTATGTGCGACATACCTTGGAGTAAAGCTCGACTCAAGACTCTCATAATGGGCCCAAGTAGAAACTATGGCTGACAAGAGTGCAAAGAGATCTACACTTCTGAAACGACTTGCTTAATGCTTGAAACTTGCTCAAAGATGTACTCAATTTGAGTACTTCAAGAGTTACGTGATACCAGCAACGGAGTTTCAGAATGGACTGCTGTGGATTGGATTCAGCAGGTGTGAACTGGATATTGCCTGCATTGTAACTGTCGTTAACTGGATATTGGAACGCACGACTAGTCGTGACAGGAGCTGCAAAATCAACTCCTATAAGGAGATGATTAATGATGATTAGCAGCATACATCCAAGGGAAAAATTTGTGCAGTAACTGCGTGCCACAACAGTAAAAGTCAGTGGCAGTCATTGGCCATATAACAGGCCACGATTATTAGCTCAACGTCCACCGTCACCGAACACGAGTGAAAGGCAACCCAGGCTGCTTTCTCTGCCAATCGACCCCCACCACGAATACCGACCAATTGCATGAGTATCCTCTGCCTGTGGATATAAGAAGAAAATTCACACCTGACGATACCACGTGGTTGAAGAGCTCTCAAGTGTATTGAAACTTGAAACAATAGCAACAAAGCGCAAATGTAATCATAGTCATATGTAATTTACATGTGACGATGAATGTTTTATTCATCACTGTGGACCACTTCCAACGAGGGCTGAACCCAGTTTACATCTATGGGCCTTCTACTACTACAGCCACCTTTTAGTAACCATCATAATTCATCTGGTAAGTAATCGAAATCGGATATCCAAACAAACATAATACCCTTTAGTTTTCTTCCTTGCAAGATACGAATGATCTTCTCGGATCTTTTCTTCCTCAAGAGATATGACTTAAAGTTCTGCGTCCCTTTCTGAGGTCAAATAAAATCATACAACTGAGGCACATTATCTGATGCAAGCAGGCATACAGACCCCGGAGTTCGGATGAAATGTTTTGACTGAATGCATCGGCATGGATTCCGAAATAACTCACCGTTGCATCCCTCACAGAACATCAGGATCAATGAATTCGGATGATTGAAAGCGTCTATGCTATACATGTAACACATGGAACGTTTCACATCTACAACTACGAGCTGGGTCAACAAAAGAATGATTGAGCTGGGAAATAGGAATGTTGGTATTTCACTATTGGCATACGATTGTTATTTTAAGATAATTTGATTACTGGTTTTTTCGGTTTTGCGGGGAGTCATTCGTTTATTCTTTGTATAACATTTCGATGGGTCTAATCAAAACATTTCACTTTCCTGAAGATATGCAATAATTCCCCAGGCGTATTTGATGAATCCGGGATGAGCAACCGTTATGTTAAACACTCGGTTGATAGTTGTTGAAGTCAATCGCCTTTGACAACATTCAAACTGGCGAGCAATAACTAGGTCAGGTTACACTTACCAAATTTAACCAAGCATTCGTGGTCAGGACTTGGTTTTTTTCGTCCTAAAAAATTGCAAAGTTACTTGAAATCAACTGGATAAAGTTGATGTACTCAACCCATGAAGTACATGACTATTAAAGTATGAGTAAGTTCATCAAGGAGAGCCTGTTAAAATTGGTGTGACAGAACATGTAGTGGTAAGTGGTAAAATAAAGATGATTAGTTCTTATAGAAGTGGTGTGGTAAGGCCCAAAAACGCTCAAACAAATAAGTCCTACACACCAATAAGCGTCTCTTGGTAAGACTCAACATTTTTGCAATGAGTCCCTGCTTCCTGCAAAGTGAGTCAGGTTATTCCATATACTCGTATCACAGACCAGAAAAAAAATTCTGCAAATTTGTGACACACCCAATGGTTTATTATCTCCTTTGTGCAGATAAACCGTCTGTCTAGATCACTAAATGATTAATTACTATTATTAATCATAGTTAATTTTAATTATTATTACCAAGTAGTGTATATTATCATTAATTAGATTGATAATTACTAATTATTTATTATTAATTTAAATTATTTATTATTTAAATAATATAATTATTTATTATTTAAATAATATAATTAGTTTTTATTTAAATAATATAATTAACCCTCCGTCCACCAGGCGAACCCCAGGAGTACTGTTTTCTTTCCGCCTCCACAAACATTGGAAAATTAACAATTATATCATCTTACGCACACCTCCTCCATGCCAACCCATAATACACAACACACACTACAACATACTCCTCTGGAAAGTCTGAGGACTGAGGAAGACATAACAGAAACAATAAACACCATCACACGATCCAACACAGACATCGCAATACTGACTGAAACACAACTAAACATGAAAACAAAATTCAAATTCCAGGTTACACGATTTACAGGGCAGGCAGAATAACAAAAGGAGGAGGGTCATTAATTGCAATCAAAGAACAAATCCCTCACGCACAAATAACAGTACCAACACACACTAACATGGAAATCGTTGGCATCCGCTTACTTTACAAAAACAAACACATTCACCTTCTAGGCATTTACAACGCCCCGTCCACTCAACCCACAATTGACCCAACCACTCTTCAGACACTCCTACCACCCGACTCATCTTCTGTCTTGGCGGCTGGTTGGAATGCCCGACATCAATTATGGAACTGTACTAAAAAGAACCATAACGGGGAAATTATTTATGACCTCGTCACAAATGACAGAGTATCAATTGTCACCCCCGCCAACCCTACCTTCTTTCCCCTGCAAGACAACCGCTCTCCTAGCACCATCGATTTCATTCTCACGAGACACCTAGCCCTAATCCAAAATATGCATACCCTCACGAAGGGCACAGCGACCACCTACCCGTTTTCTTCCAAATATCCTCCAATTATAATCCTACCCCGCGTCGAACCCGATATAACTACGCCAATGCAAACTGGAAGTTATATAGGGAAATACTGAAAGACAGCGCCATACCAGCAAATCCGGTCCTCACTTTCTCCCACTCCATTTACCAGGAAGTCTAACGGACCGCATACAAGGGCCCTAGACGAGGCTGTCTCTAAAACCAAAATTGTACCCATTGTCACCCCCCTACCCACACACACAGCCAACCTCATCCAACTAAACCCCCCAGAGAAGTCAAAAGTCTAGTAGACAACAAAGCCCTCGGCCATGACAAAATCCAAATATTGCCCTCAAAAACCTACCACGGAAAACATTAGTCTTACAAACATATTCAACGCCTGCCTTCGACTCGACTGCTTCACATCCCAATGGAAAATCGCCTCTGTAACCACAATCCTAAAACCTAACAAAAAACCCTCTGACCTTGCCAGTGACCACCCCATCAGCCTCCTCCCCACCCTATCCACAATCCTCGAAAAAATCATCATCAAGCGATTAAAACTAGAGGTAGAGTGGCTGAAAAAAGTTTCTGAAACCCAAATGGGGTTTAAAAACCAACATGCTACCACCCACAAACTAGCAAGAGTAGTCAATTGTATTTCAAACAGTATCAAGGACAAACATTCCACAGCTCTACTTCTACTTGACAGTGAAAAGACCTGTGATTCCATATGGATTGAAGGCCTTATCTCCAAACTAATCGACTCCAAACTTCCCTCTGGCTTCTGAAAAATCCTCCTCTCTTACCTTACAAACAGAAAGCTATTCGTCAAGGTCAACAACTCCTCATCCACCCCCATCACAATTCCCGCCGGTGTCCCACAGGGATCTGTCCATACCCCCCTCCTTTTCAACATATACATATCCCATGTTTTCCACGACATCCCCAAAAATGTCTACATCGCCGGTTTTGCTGACGACCTTGCCCAAGGTCTGTAACCGTCTCCAAAATCCGCTCACCTCATTATATCCCGCCTAGAAAGATGGAAAATCAAAGTAAATGCTGCCAAGACAGAAGGTATCATCTTCAGCTACAAGGGAAAGCTCCCGTCCAAGATCAATATAAACTGAAATCCCATCCAGCTATTCCCCTCAGTAAAATACCTTGGACTACACCATGACACCTGGTGGGCGGAGGGTTAATTAAGTCCATATCTGGGAACCATGTGCTATTCGAATCAGCTAGGCCAGTATGAACATTGATTCGACAAGCTGCCGCATGATTCACCCTCATGGTGACGACTTTCAATCAACTTTGAACCCTCATAATGAACGAACGGCTGGTCGTACAAATCTCCTGATGGTCTTCCAAAATTCTAGAAATTAAATTCCATCCAATTGCAGAAGGTTTCAAAGAAACGTTTCTAGGATCAGTGTGGGGCTGGTTGGAAACCGTAAAACAAATTTGGTAATTTTAACACAACGCTAAGTGGGCAAAGTGCCATGGACCGACGGATTTTTTGGTTTATTATCTTCGATAATGAACCATTGGATTCGACCAAAGAAGAAGATTTTTCAACCCCCCCCCCCCCCTACCCACCCTCAAAATTTGTTGGTTTCAAGATACGTAGATTTAGAAAATCGAATAAAAAAAAAAAATCCGTCCGTCCGCCGTACGCCGTCAACGGCACTTTGCCCAGTTAGCGTCGAGCTAAAATTACGAAATATTCTTTACGGGTTCAGACCAACCCCACAATAATCCTCAAAACTTTTCATAACCCTAGGTCAAGGGGAAGGGGTTCAAAACGAATTTTGAAATTTTGAAAATTCCAAAACACGAAAAATTCAGATGGAACGGTGTACTTTTATTTCATATTCAGATAGAGTTTATTTTTTAGAATATTTTAAGACCATCCACAGCGTTGTACGACCAGTCGTCCGTTCACAATGACAGCTCAAAGTTGGAGCAGATCAAATATCGTCAACATGATAGTGAATCAAGAGGCAGCCTGTCGGGTCCATTTTCAAACTGGCCCGGCTGATTCAAACAGCATAGGGTAACCAGATTTCGAGGTAATTAATTAAAATTATTAATTTAACAATAATTATTAATAATGAAACGTAAAAATTATTAATAACCGAAAATAAATATTATTAATTTACATTAATAATTAATTAATAATTAATATTAATAATTAATGATAATTCATAATAATAATTAATCTATCATTCAGTAATCTAGACAGGAGGATAATAAGAGAAGATAATAAACCGTTGTGTAAAAAATTTGCAGAGTTTTTAAAATTCGATTTTCAGAATCTACGTATTCATAAACCAGCCAATTTTGAAGGGACATAATTATTCATTTTTCTTGAGTGATCCCAAAGGTTTATAAAATCGACTAGTTGTGTTTTGATTGACATCGATCGTCTGGAGAGGGTGTGAGTTGGGCAGCGTTTACTGGAGAATGGTTCTGGTTCTTTATTATCTTCAATAATGAACCATTGGAATCGCCCAAGAAAAAAAAAAAAAAAAAAAGATTATCCTTCCCCCCTGAATATTTGAGGGTTTTGGTGTCAAGATACGTAGATTAAAGAAATCAAGAAAAAAAATCCGTCTGTTCATCGTCCGCGGCACAAAGTCAATAATGAACGAATGTCAGGCGGGCTTCAGAAAGGGATATAGTACCACTGATTGTGTTTTCACCCTGACAAGCCTGGCGCACTTGAAAATGAATTCTCCAAGCAAGAGGCTCTACGCATTCTTTGTCGACTTCAGGGCAGCGTTTGACAGTGTCCAACACGACCTCCTATTCAAAAAACTCAACCATATTGGTGTTAGTGCAGCATTCATCCAGGTTTTGGGATCCCTGTATGGTCAGGGTACAGCTGCTGTATGGAGTGAGAAGGGCACAACCCAATCATTTAGAATCGAAAAGGGAGTTCGACAGGGTTGCCTTTTGAGTCCATTGCTGTTCGCTCTTTATCTCAACGATCTTGAGGGTACGCTGCCCTGTGGAGTGCTGGTTGGCTCCTGTACAATCAAAATTCTCATGTATGCGGATGATGTTGTAATGATGGCGGAAAGCATAAGTGATCTCCAACGGAACATTGATGCCCTCCAAAGCTACTGCGAGAGCTGGCAGCTACGGGTGAACCTGGACAAGTCCAAAATAATGGTATTTTGCAAAGGTGGACGGCTAAAACTTGCTGAGTCATGGACTTTCAATGGAGCACCCGTGGAAATAGTGGGTTTATACAAATACCTTGGAGTAACTCTGACCCCTGGGCTGTCATTTTCATCTCATCTTAAGGAAAGGCTCGCATCTGCCAAATGTAGCATAGCTAATATGTATAACTCCCTGCTGAGGCGTCCGCAGGTACCACTCAATGCGAAGTATGAGGTCTTCATGGCGTCTGTCCGTGTGTTACAATGTGCAGGTGTGGGGGTATCAACAATACGGAGTGGTCGACCAGCTGCTAAAATTTTTCGTCAAGCGGCTTTTTCATCTTCCTCGGAACACGCCGGACTACTTTGTATACTTGAGGCAGGAGTTGAACCACTATTCTTCTTCACGCTTTCTCTACACTTCAAGTACCTGAAGAAAGTGGCGAGTATGCCAGCGCATCGTTATCCGCGTGTGGTGGCTGGGGAGACGGCTGCCCGACAGGTAGGACTCTTATGAATTTTTGTGAAAAGTATGCGTGTGCCTATGAGCTCACATTCGAGCACAGTGGAGTTCTGAAGAATTGCCTTGATACACTGCAGATGAAGATCAGGGATGCCTGGATGGCGGACACCAGAGCCAAGGCTCTTGCCTCCCAGGACAGGATATACCGTCTTCTAGATCAGTGGTTCCCAACCTTTTTCCCTCGAGGACCACAAGATCTATAAGAAAACGTCTGCGGACCACATGATTTTATAACTAGGTAAATTAAATTGAGAACTAACATCAGAAATAAAAACAGCACTACTCATGTGCCATACTTTCATAACAAACGTATCTCCGAGGATGAATGTCTCATTATATAGCCAGTAAAAACATTGTTATACTCGTATTGATGAAGAAAACCGTGAATTATAAGACGTACTCTGAAACAGCCCGCGGACCACACGTAAACTCGGCGCGGACCACAAGTGGTCCGCGGACCACGGGTTGGGAACCACTGTTCTAGATCACAACGTGAGGAGCATTGACCTGACCGCCAAAACTCAGAAGGCATCATTGTTTGTACTCAGATGGGTATGTAGGGTCCGAGGTGATCTTTTGAAACTCAATGGCCGGCCATATTCACCAGCTGTGAATCCAACATGTTCACTCTGTAATGAGGGAGTGCCAGAGTACATTGTGCATTTTTTGGCAGACTGCCCTGTTCTGGGTGAATTTAGAGCAGCGAGTTTCGGAAGAAGAAGATTGCCATATGACGACATCATCAACATGCTCAATGGAATAAATTGGCTACCACTTGCCAAGTTCTGTGCTACTGCGTGGGCGTACCGAGCCGATCTGGTGTATCAATTCAATTGGGACAATCAAGTGTGATAGGTATAGCTCCATCAATAATAGCAAATATAGCGATGATAATAAACAATAATATATTATAGTATAATCAACTAATGCGGAACTCTGACAGACGGGCATAGCCCACAGTCATTCCATGTATTTATTATTTATTTTTGTTGTTTTTCGAATTTCAAATACATGTATTTTCTTCTTCTTCTTCTTCTTCTTCTTCTTCTTCGTCCGCGGCACTTTGCCCAGTTAGCGTTGTGCTAAAATTACGAAATTCGGTTTACAAGTTCAAACCACACGGACGATGATCCTTGAGAATTTTCATAACCCTAGGTCAAGGAGAAGGGGTCCAAAACGAATTTTGAAATTTTGAAAATTTCATATCTCGAAAAATTCGAATGGAACGGTATAGTTTTTAGTACCTACGCATTTAAATAGAGTTTACTTTTAGAATTTTTTAAGAATAATAATAATTATTAATAATTAATAAAAAAAATTACTATCTAACAATAACTAATAATAATTTACACTACTTGATAATCCTTATTAATAATTAATGATAATTCATAATAATAATTATCCAATCATTTAATGTGAGGGCGATCTGCACGAAAAAGATGATAAACCGTTGTGTCAAGAATTTGCAGAGTTTTTCAATAATATTCTCAAATCATAAAAATATGACTGAGGGGCCCTGCAAATTATTGTCAGTGGCCGCAAAACTCAATGGACCGCTCTTTCTTCCTCGGAATTTGTCGTTTTGTCACCCTATGGATACCGAATATATAAAACGAAGATGAAACGCGCATCGGCCAAGTACAATCGATATAATATCTAGAACGCTGCTAATTATGACATAATGCTTTATTTTTTAATAGATAACATTTTTTCAACAGTGGATACGAATAACGATGAGCTTCGTTTTATTTGGGCCAATGTTGGCGTCCATTTTTTTTGTGTTATTTATTTACAGAGACCATTGTATGTACAATATTCCTCATTGACAATGTAACCTCACACACTTTTTATTTCACTGTATTTGCTCGGGATGTCAGCATGGTGGCATTACGTTTTAGTGGAAAGCAACAAGAATGTCAAAATTGTAAATTGTAGTTTTCACAAACATGTGTTGGTCATGTCTAGGATGTGGCGCGGGCGGTTGAGTCGTCTGTACCTACGGCGGGGGCTGTAGGCTTTGTGCTACTAATGAATTTGAGTGACTAGCATATCTTCGTTCAAACTTGGACATTTCTCCAATTAGGATTTCTGAAGGCGATTCCAGCCGAAGGTCGTGTAGTAGGGTTTCGTTTTGCACAAATGGAGGAACGTGAACTATATTCTTCTGAAGCGTTTTGTTCTGCTGCTGCTCGATTCTTCAGAACTGGGACTTTGAGCAAGTGCCCCATATGCTGACAGCGTACGTCCAGATGCGTTTCAGATGCGTCCAGATCAGCGTTTTGAATATGATTATTTTATTTTGCAATGAGACATTGTTGTTATTGAGAAGGGAATTTAGTTGTTTAGTCCGGTTTCTTAAGCGGGTGAGTATTATTGTGACGTGATGTTTAAAAGTGAGATGCCGATCAAGGACGACTCCAAGGTACTTGCGGTGGGTTTTATTGAGATCAACTGCTGTGAGTAGGCATGGTAGGAAATTCGAGTTTTAAAAATGTTGGACCGAGAACAACAGCTTTTTTTCCCTCAAAAATTTGCTTAAAAACAAGGATCAACTTAGCCAGAACTCAAAGCACCTCTGGGAAGCAGAGCAACAACCCTTATGCGTTTTCCTGACATCTGCTGCAGGTGATAAAGTCATGTTACGCTCATATGGGAATAATATGGCACAGTGGCTTCTTGGAGTAGTCAAATCAAAATGTGGAGACCTCCATTTCGGAATAGAGGGCGATGGCCGTTGTCACAAACGGCATATTGACCAGCTTTGTTCTGCTGACCAGCGCAAGCCCTCCACTATCAACTGCTCCAGCCCCAGCTCCCCCAATTTACCTACCTAGCTACGCCTCAGTGCAGGTATCTCCTACGTGAAAGTCGCCCTCTGAAGAGGTTTACGTTCTCACGCACGCCTCAAACTCTATGAAACCGCCTGTTCTTTTTATTTACGCGTTCAAATTGTTTGTGTATTTGTTGATTGAATCATAAAGAAAATCGAAAAAAATGATGGAAAAATTGGTAGGGGAATAACAAGCCCCCACGGTAGAAGATATGTCCCAGGATTTCACGGTAGGATGGACGGTTAATGAATGTGTTAATTTCAGTGCATTTCGTGACTACTTTATAATTTTTCCACTTTCAATTCAAATACAGTTCAAATAGTTCAAAGGAAATTAAACTGTGTCTACCTTTTGATTTCGCACGTGGTTTTACATTATGGTGCCGAATACCCACTGTCGTGGTTCGTATTATGAATTTAGGATCCATATAGCCCTGAGACGAGTAAAATGAAGAATACTGACTTGAGTCAACCACTAGGTTGAGAGATTATGTTTCGAGCTTCACGGCGGAAGGATTGTAGAAATCACAAATACGAAATATACGAGGTGCACAGTAGGGGAATAAGAACTAAATACGATACAACAAAAAGTATCGTTCCTCCAATTTACGTTTCTTCGTTGATAAAAACGAACTCACTCTACTTTGCAAGTCTCTTCAGACTGACGGAAAGTGGTAAATTGCGTTTCTCCTACTACCTGAATATTACTCGTATACAGAATAATCTAGTGTCTTTCAGCTTGAGTGATTTTCCGAGTTTATTCAAGAGAAAGTGCACCTTGAAACGCGAAGCAGCAAAATTTGTTGGAACTGTTGGTATAAAGCAAGAAAACATATAGTTCCAAATTATGAATAATATTCCCAAGGCTCCTATCTAGGTCCACTACTTTTCCTTCTCGTGATGAATGGTGTCGCGTCGGTGTGCCGTGTATTGATTGTTATTTTTCTTAAAAGTACCTTGTTTCTATCTTATGCGCTGCGTATCTCTATTGGTTTCATTCAGAATGAAATCCATCGACTGAAATCCAAATCAGCTGTGTTAATAAGTTTTCCGATATGGCGGTGGCAAAATTTCGTTTAATCTACTACCGGACTTGTGTGATTTAGTAACGTAATTTGTTTCTGTTTCTTGTTCCATGTATCTCTATTGATTTCACTTCAAGTAGAGCTACACATCGTCTCGAGTCCAAATGTCCTGTATTCTCAAGTTTTCTTTCTTTCATGGTTCTTTCTTGTTTCCCGTTGCCACAAACAACATGGCGTGCCTGCAATCTAAGGCCTTTTCAGCTCTTTATGAAGAGTGGGTGCTTATGAACAATTTAAGGAGAGCCTCCTCTCATTTGTCACTTGTACAAACCGATAACAAGGTGAAGGGGACACGTCATTTATATCGTGTCAAGCATCCTCGGGTCACGGGCTGTAGTCGAAAACATCAGAGGGCGACACCTCACATAACTTTCCTTAACCGCATTTAATTTATGTGACTGCTAATACTATGGCTCATATCTTCGAAGAGTTCGTATGTTTTTTGTTTTTGTTTAAAGGTGATAATCGGTGGAAGTGGATATAAAAACAACTGACAA
The DNA here is from genome assembly GCA_963920205.1 of Stenodema calcarata. Taxonomy (NCBI): domain Eukaryota; kingdom Metazoa; phylum Arthropoda; class Insecta; order Hemiptera; family Miridae; genus Stenodema; species Stenodema calcarata. The sequence goes on from OY986048.1 coordinate 8,639,636, forward strand.
CTTGTTGAATGTTACATCCAAATTCACTATTATTTCTTAAACAAGTTAATCATTGTATACAGATATTGAGCTGCCTTTTTGGAATTTTTATATAGCGATCGAGTGCAACTTAAAAATATTTTCAGTTACTACAGTAAATGCAATTCACGTACCTAAATTTCATAATTCTATTTCAATATCCTTGTGGCTGATTGGCTTCAAAAGCGTCTTGATGCAAGTAGAAGTCAAGCCTCCAATCAGACTGTTTTTGTAATATTCACTGAGGCCACAATCTTGCACCCATTTCCTTAGAGTTCGAGCATTCCCCCCCCCCCTCCCAGAGTAATCACAATAATTTTTCTTTACAAGCCTAATGGTAAACTAACCGGAATTTAACTCAGAGATGTGCAGACTCTTAGTAATAATGGAATGGTAGGAGTCCACTTGGATGCTCACTTGCGGAAGCGCATTGTGCGGTTGGTTGAACATCTTCCGTACTCCCTTCATCCTATTCTTATCGCGATGGCACAGGCAGGACCTCTGGAGGGAGCCGATATATTTGACATAGGACACGAATCTTCACATACGGGTTCAGCTTGTTTTGAACAATTTTTCATTGAACAAAGAATCGTATTGGGATTTTTATGAGGGCCGATTTTATGATTCCAACATCCGTTACCCATTGTGGGGCCCACTTGGGAAAAGTTGTTTTCTCTCAAACAGTTGATGAATTATGATACGACAAATTAGGTTTCGAAGTGGGTTGACAAGGGATGCGACAAAGAAGAACTTGAGAAAGCTCAATCAGGAGGACGGAAAGGGACACGGAAATGACGGTGAGACCAAGAGTAAGAACAAGAGGCAACGGAGTGCGAAACATGAAACCAGGCAGATCAAAACTTTAGAAGACAACTCTAGAAGTGTTTGAAACTGTTTTTGAAAGTTTGTGGTTTGTGACAAGGAGAAGTCGCAGAAACATTTTTTATGTTCCTCATTTCCTGCACTTCTCCAACTTATTGGTTGGTACGTTGTACACAAATGCGGAGAAAGAGAACAAGAACAATTTCTTGTGGTGTCGATTTGCGTATATCGAATGTTTTGTATTGCTTACTACATTATTGATCAATAACTGATATTTCAAAAATAGTGTGAAACAATTATTCAAAGAAATGAGTAACTTGGAGTGAAATGCGTTAAATAATATAACTGCACATGTTGAATAAAGTGTGTCGATACAATATGTAACACCTGCAATACCACCGGCCCGCCGTTCTCAGTAACCTCCTGAAATCATACTTAAATAGGTTGAATTTATCTTTTTGGTATAATTTTTAATGGGCCATGATTCACAACCAACTGATTGAGAGGTTACGAAGTATTCTTTCCAATCTTTGTCAAAACTATTGGCTCCTCTTGTTATTTCTGTAACTGTTGCCGAAATGACCAGTATCCCAGCAGTAGAATCATCAGCAGTACTGAATGTATGTACTGTCCTACAACGAGACAGCTACTATTCATGTGAGTGAATGATTTGATTGGTTTGTTTGTAATCAAAGTTCCAAAACTTTGCTAGCTACCACATGACATAATTATTCATAATACAATTTATTACATATACATGAAAAAGGCGGATCAGCGATACTATTTCATCTTGTAGATCTCAAAAATAACAGCACCAAATGAGCTAAATGGGGTGAACTTATAGACTGCAACTCGCATGAAATGTAGAAAATCTTTTCCAATATGCAGATTAGACCTATGCGTCGGGCATCATGGACCATGTGTCCCTCATTCAGTTTTTCATCGCGATTGTACATTATGAGCGGAAATAAGTCGCCTAATTACCTATATGTTAATATATGTCAATATCGTATCCAAACACGCTGATTAGACGTAGAAGTTAGTAGGTATCACAAAATTCTCAAACATTTCAATAACAGGAGACATGTGTATGTTGAGTTGCGTGAATAACAGGGGACGTCGACTGAACGTTGCGTAGGTACATAATATGTTTATGTTATTAATATTATTAATATTATTAATTCGCTTCCACTGGTTTAGAGAAGAATATAGGATTTTATGTAGAGGGCAGGAGTACAAATAGGTCATACTGCAAACACTTCCTCAATAGACAAATATAATAAGTACAGCCTGATCATTGTTTCATTATTTAATATTTGGCACTGAATCTATTCGACAAACTTAACGCCCTCATCAATATCTAAAACGTAACGCAAGATGATTCGCATAGGAGTTCAAGTCACGTAGCATGACCTGATGAGCGAATTTTCGAAGTAACATTCTAAACTGGCCTCATCCGGTTTCATTATCTGATATGTAATACGACTAAGGCACTATGGAAGCCCAACTTGTCAGCACTTTCGAACCTGTAAAATCTTTTTATGGTTCTAATAATTGTTTGGTATAAATTATAAATTCACGAAATAACCTACAAACCGTCTATCACTTCGCAAAGCATAATTAATCATAGCTAAAGGCCAATGTATATGTATGTGGTGTGAGATATTTTGTTTCGAGGTTCGGTCAATGAGAACAATTTTTGGTTCCGACGTTTCGGTCGTTTATTCAGCCATCTTCATATGTATGTATGCGTCAATACCAAACAAGTATTGCTTATTGATTTCCAAAATTTTTCATGTTTAAAACCATTCTTTCAGTGAATTTTCGAAGAGAAGGAAACTATTACTCTCAGTCCAGAATTTTAAAACTAGGATTTCAGAAAAACTTTCTTCGAAAATTGGCTAAGAGGTGTCACTTGTCTGACTGTTTCATTTTTGGAATTTATGGGTAATCCCCCCCACCCCCTCAAAAACTCCCTGAAACCCCTCTTATTGTGGCCCTCTTATTGTGTTCTGCCCATCAACAAACTTGGCCTCGTCTGAAGCTTTTGGTTCACTCTAGAGCAAATATTTTTTTTAGACAGTCAACATGTATGCCTGATCCCTCGAATCTCTACATAATTTCTACTGTACCTTAGTACAAAAAAACAGTTTACAAATGTTAAGTAATAAAAAACAAATCCGTCCGTTCACCGTCATGCGTCCGCCGAAATTGGTTTTATGGGTTCGGATCACACCGACGATGATCCTAGGTCAATTGGAAAGGGTTCAAAATGAATCTTGAACATTGAAAAACTTCAGATAAGAATGACGTTTTTTGTACACACTTAGATAGACTTTGATTACCTAATAGAATTCTTTAAGACCACCCGGAGCTTGCAATCCACGTATCGTGAAATGTAAACCCTCAAATTATTTTGAGGGGGGGGGGGGGGGTATTTTTTCCGATGGTTCATTATCGAAGATAAAACCGTTTAAAAGCTGGTTCTTCTATCTCCTGTGAGTTCTACTGTTTCACAAGGATCCGTCTCTTCAAGTTTCAAACTTTTGGGGCGTGTTCTCGAGAAGAGGAATGGGTGGAGTGTTGTGATCAAACCCCGGGGTCTCTGGTATTTACCTTCAGAATATAAACAACTCCCACTTACGAAACTCATACTGACATTAAAAAGAAACTGAGAAGACAACAAAATTTTTTGTCTTCTCAGTATTTAATATTCCCAAACACATAATCACATACACGCTCTCATCTTTAGTATTTTTAATGTATTCGGTAGTTGACACCGCCGTTAGAAAATTTCTCATATGACAAATAAGACCAACAATTTAAAGGTCATAGACTCAGCAGAAAACGGAGGTGTAGATGACATTATTTCTTATTGTGGCGTAATATCATGTAACAGAAACCTGCGGGCATAAGATGAAACCTTGGATTTTCCATTCTTACGTCATTTGGGGCACTTGAATGTCCCCATTCTCATTCGACCAAATTATACGCATGTGGTAAATTCCTTAAATTCGATTAAAAATAATGGAATAAGCGTTGAAATTACGTTGTTCCAACACAAAATGAATTCGCAACATATTATGAACTACGATAGCAAGGCGAAGTACTATTCAATCTCCTGCCATTTATTAAATTCCTTTTCTGTTAATGCACCAGCTATGAACCCATCAGAACACTCAATACTTATGATGAGGTAATCGCACGGTTCCAATCGTTGACAAGGAAACCACTACAATCAACCCTATCTATGTATATACACTCCTCGGTCTATGTATTCAATGTTTGTGACTGTTCGGTTCAAAGCACTCTCAGGCTTCATCAGCGGTCTTTTGTTCTCATGGATAAGTAAGCGGTTGCTCTAAAGCATCACCTTTGACAAATGCTGCAGGGAAAATTGAGCATATGCAATTGATTCATGAATCAAACAATCAGCATCAAAGTGAGGTAGCCTTGCTCAAAATGCCTGTTGTATGACAATTATGCCTCAGAAAAGGGACAATTTGCCATCGTATGTCGATCTGTCCACGGAGAACGTTGTTTCCGTTGATGTTGACCACCATATAAATAGTGCGGCCAGGACTGCTTTATGAAGCAGTGGTTAGAGTGGTTGTGAGAGGGATAGCGGCAATGTGTTTTTTTTTATTGTTACAAGGAGTTCTAGAGAAGCTATGTAAATGAATTGTTTGCCTAGTCCGACAAGATGAAATTGAAACCTGAGAGCGACGAATTTCCAACGACTTTTTACCACCTTCTCAACAACAATAAAGAAGTGATTTCGAAGGTGAATGATCATCATCACCCAAAATCGTGCATAGTACATAGACATAGACATGTACATAATACATAGATACGCAGAAATAAAAACGTCTCGCCATGGGAAGATTTCGAAACGGGTACAGTGCTTGTGAAGTGGTCAGACATCTCTTTTGTTGGAAGGAAGAGGGCGGGCGGGGACAATGGATATCATAACTTTTTCCGGCTGCTTTAGAATGATATTTGGGAAGGTACGTTTGATTTTGAAATGGGGTGTTTTTTGGTGGGGTACAAGTTTCTGAAACAATAAAATATCCAAGCGCCCGCTCCAATTCAACACGGCGTTCATATTTGCGTTATTAATTAATTAAGTAATGTAATGGGGTTGAACTCAAATATGAACGCCGAGTAGGTGTTTGAATCGGAGCAGAGGTATGTAGCTATAATTGGTGAGGTAACTATATAATCGCCTCACCAATTTTAGCTACATCAATATTCATCAGCGAATCGTTCAGTCGGCGTCTCCTGTAACGAATTATTGATTAAATAAAATGATTGCGAGGTTACCTGATATGACCATTTTGATTTCCGTGAACACTTTTAGGTATTGTCATTCGAACAGAAGCGGATCCAACACAAAAGACACAATAGCGTAAAAAACTCACCACGTCGATGATTTGCTGAAGTGTCAGTCCGAAGGTGACTTGCAATGGCTCAGATTCATTAGCTACGGGGCGTTCAAGGGTGTTATAGTAGTCAAGATTGAGTAGGTTGTTGAGTAGTCTCTTCTCGTGGGGTCCTTGTAGGCTGCCTGAAACACAAATAACGAAGTGAGAGTCGGCGTTGAATAATCAGCTAATGGAGAGCGGCGTGGGGGGAAGTAGTCCTTAGAGAAATGATCAAATAGTAGTTTATACACCTCCTCTATTAGTATTATTTCGTAACTGCTTAGAATATCGCTTTCGAACCAGCCATTCAAGTCCATTACCCAATGAAAGGGTACAAGAACCCCTGCTCAGTATAGGTACGTCGAGTAGGGTGCAACCAGCTTTAGACGAGTACTTACAAAATATTTTTTCTGAAATTAACTGTTCGGAGAGAGCCAGTTGGCTGCTTCAATTTTGTTCATTATCAAGAAAAATTGAAGCGGCGCGGAATTTAATTATGATTGTAAATTACTTTAATGGTCTGTATGGGTAAGGACTGGGTCAGGAATGAATATGGGAGAAGAATTGGCGTATGTATGGGATTTTAAATTATTGGAATAAATGAGGACGTACCTTCTTGAAGCGGACTGCCTACCTCAGGGGCCACTGGGCTGAAGATGATGCAGATGATCTTGAAGATGATGAGAGGAATGCGTGGATGAAATGGGAAGGATGAAATGGGAGCGTGGATTGAATAATTGATATTTATGAGAAAAATAGCGGTTTTTGAAAACGCGGCGGAAAATGTCGGCGGTCGGAAGAGGGGATGAAACGGCGCAGAGGAAAAGTGTTGCCAACCAAACAATGCCAAATTCTCTATGTGTGCGTTAACGAAAATCGAGAAAAATAAGTTTTAACCTCCCCCACTCCCGCCATAAATTTGGCTGGATCTGGTTCTTCTATGCTTCGCTGTCTTCACCCAACAGTGTGAGGTCAATCATCGTACATTAAATGTAAAGAAAGCTAATGTAATCGTTTTCAAAAAAGGAGGTAGGCCACCCGAAATGAGGAGGATTATGTGCGGAGATGAACCTCTCAATGTGTCATAATTGTGTTATTTGGCTATGACTTTAAGTAAATCTCTCACTTACATGTAAGTTCGAAACTAACAACGATGCAAAGCTCGAACTACCATCGGCTCCTCGAAGGAACTCTGAAAACTGTAGTGTAGTCATTTCTGCTTTATATCAAAGACGTTATGGGGATATGGTAGGTATTTGGGAGAAGTTCAAAAGTTGAAATCGTTCAAAAATCTTTCATTAAATGTATCTTATGTATGTCGGGAAATGCTCCCTCCCACTGTCTTCGCTTAGAGACGGTTAGACCCGGGTCTACCCATGTCTACCCGGGTCTACCCCTTAGCTACCCATGTATGTAAAAGAACGCTGGAATTTCCAAGGAGATGTGCTTTCCAAGGAGGACTTGTGCTAAAACGTGACAAAGATTCAGACAACACATTGTTTTGTGGTATCGGATTTCTTGTTCTGTAATAATTTTCGTGTCTACAGAAACAAGGTAATTGTTGATGATATTTTAATAAGAACTTCGTGTCTACAGAAACAAGGTAATTGTTGATGATATTTTAATAAGAACTTCGTGTCTACGGAAAGAAGGTTATTGTTGATGATATTTTAATGAGAACACGTTAACAATAAATTAAACTAAAGTATAAATAGTTTATCATTATGCCATTCATAATCTATGGCATTCTTTCAATTATGACTTATGTAGTAATCCTATTTATTATATTTAAACCCTTAATGATATTATTTCAAGGACGGCCTCGGATTCAGTTTTTTTTTTATATATTATTTATTTATCTATGTTACAACTGTATTACAACATCTAGCAACGTTTTTCTAATACATTAGAGCGTTTTTGTGATCTATATATCACTACCTATATCCACTACAAATCACTCCACACTTGTGAGTAATGACAAGGTCCATCGGTTTGGTCCTCTTCAGTCTCCGTATGTCTCCACTGTTGTCCAGTATCTTCAATACTTCAACGTTTGGATGTGTGTGGAGCCGGTTCTCGTGGTCCATCGCAAATTTTCTTATAGTTTCGCCAACAGTTTCTATCTGTATGGAGAGCGGCCGTTCGTATGTAACAAGGTGCCTCGACAATACCGCAGATTCAGTAAGAAAATTGGCGAGGCCATCACTGTGCCAGTTACCGTCATCCATTCATCGATGGAGTTATTTATTGGTCTATTTATGGAGTTACTTTTCCATGCGACTATAATCAGTTTTCCCAGTTTCGATTTACATCCTTTCCCTGAGTCTTGACGAGTTGTTGGTCAGCTATCAACCGAGAAATATAGGCGATCCTTCGGTTGTACATGTACAATGTATGTCATAATATGTACGTATGTACATATGTATGTAATATGTACATGTATGTCATAATATTTTTTCATGTTATCTCGCTCTAGTTGGGTATTAGTCTAACATTGGAAAACCGTGCTCTAAGCGATTCTCCAGGATTTGCACGAGTGTACTATTTAATAGTACACCTAAATTCGATATTATTGAACCCGAGAGCTAAGCGTGTTTCATACTTTCTATGACGCGTTGGTACTCACTGAGCGTTGGCTAATATTATTGTAAAATTTAACACATAATTTAACATACGATCCACGGAGAAGCGGATTATCAGTGGAGGAGGTGTGAGATGTTAAAATATTTGTATCGGACTAATTGAGTAGAAAGGCGGTAAATTATTAATTGAATCGTCCAGATATTGAAGTGTTTCATTTAAGGGTTACCGGTTTCACCGCATTAATTTGCTCCTCGCCATCGCGACTCATGCTCGGAGCAGTTTACCATACAGCAAACAGAACGGTTATAATTTTGAATATTGACAGAACTGTTGGTGCTAATTTACATATATTGCCTTTATAAGAACATTTTCTAAAAAGGCCACAACCGAATCATCGGCTTTTCTGAATTAGTCTACCTAATCCACGCATTCCATGTTTCCTAAATAAAATGTGTTGTACCTTCCTATAGTTTTTGTACTTTTGACTGGGAGATGTGGTCACATTTCAACTATCATTTTTATTGTTTAAAACCAAACATACCTATGTAACATATTCAGTATTCCGAAATTCTGGATAAAAAAGAAACAAATGTATACATACAGATGTGTCTTTTTTGTTGAGCATCACAATGTCAAAGGTTATTGATTCAAAAATTCACTATATAAAAAAAGGGCACATGATCATCTACAATGGAGTGAAGAGGATACATTTTAGGGAAGAGACGAAAAATCGATGTAGTTGATACTTTTTGTTTGGAGAAACAAGTCCGGTTACAAAAGTGATACCTACCAACAAATAATTTTATTTTCCTCCCTTGATCTTTCATCGGCAATTCAACTTGAATGACAGAAATAGAAAAATAATTAATAATACTGTGATGTGCGTTCCGTTCCATCATGTACATTTTAAATATTGGCGTGGTGATGGTGGGGGAAAGAGATGAGACCGCCCCTGCATACTGGAAATGAAAGATTGGAAGCTCGAGCCTCATTCAAATTTCCGTGAGCTTGTTGCATTGTAGTAAGGGAAAGGTTGGATCGGAAACCCGAATTGTCTGACTACAATATTTTTCGAATTCTTCATGTTAAAATACATTCAGTCTGTTTCTCTTCATCTGATGTTTAAGGGATTTACGTTGCGTTTCAGGTGAGCGACGATGATTGTATTGTTATGGAAGCAACGAAGAACCATTCAGTTGTATTTTGATATTCACAATAATGTAGGTAAAGTGCATGCAGGGCGTTATAAGGAGTAATATGCATGGGTATTCTATTCTCCATTAATAACAAAATGTATTACGAATACGAAAAAAAAAGATCCACAAAATAGAACGATTCACTCCATTCACACCACTTATGATTTGGATCGATTTTCGCAAGAGAAAGCCACGAAATATTTCCTCGGCATGAAATAGTGCTGAATATAACACTGTTTGGCGGCTAACAGTTGTTATCGTCGATTAGGGCAGACCCTGTACGCATGCGCCGAGTGGGGCACCGTCAGAAAAATAGTCTAAGAAATCTGGCGGCCAACGACTGACGTCGCACCACGTCCCAAAGCATCAGATTGCGTTACGCGTTTCAAATTTCCGTGTCCAAGTAAAGGCGCTATAACACTTGAGGAAGGTAGCATGAAACTCCTGTTGCTTGGCTTGTAACTTGATGGTATTCCTCAGGGTGAGTTACCTAATATAATAGCAGTGAACGTTAGGAATGAAGAGAACCAGACCATATCACGCTCTTCAATTCCGCGTTGAGACGAGAAATACACCTTCTCAATAGCCCTCGAGAGCAAGCATTCCGCTGTGGAAGGGATCCAACTTCATAACTCCGAGAGCAATAACTGCCGTAAGGACCGGAGTAGAAGACTAGATATCGGGATTATAGTCAGGGAGACCATAACGTTGAACGCCACTTAGAATTCAGTTTTGAAATACCTTGCTATACACGTTCACGAAGTATTGCAGGGACATCTGAAATGCCAACCAGGAGAAATCAAGTAATCGAAAAAATTATAGTAACCATCAGCCCTGTCCCTTCTATATAAGGCAAGAAACTACCGGGTACCATAGAAATGGAATGCGATGGAATTGAATACTGCTATTTAGGAAATTAGCAAAGGAGTGAGGGAAGGGGTGATCTCGGGAGGGTTCGATTTGAATAACACTCGGGTTAATTATCAGTAAGGGATACAAAACAACTAGGATTTTCAGAATCTAGGGGGTCTTGATTGCTTCATTCACATCGCCCGTGAGGGCACTCCGAGTTGATTGAAAACATTTCTATTGATACAATAATGTACCTTCAAACACCTAGATTATCGTGAATTCTTCCCACGCTCCATTGATGTTATGTAGATAAACCAATGTTATCAACTTTGTAATAATAGTTTTTGGTTTATTATCTTCAATAATCAAACATTGGAATTGCCCAAGAAAAAGAAGAAAATTCCTTGTGCAGATCACCCATCTGTCCAGATTACTATATGATAGATTAATCCTTATTACGCATTATCATTAATCAATTTAAATTATTATCAAGTAAGTAGTGTTAATTATCATAAATTATTTTTATTGATTGATAATTATTGTTGGTCATCAATAATTATTAATTATCATTATTAGTTATTATTAATTAACTCGATGTCCTGTTCGAATCAGCTGGGCCTGTATGAATATTGACCCGACAGGCTGCTGCATGAATGACGGCACCCTCATGATTCACACTCATGTGTCATAGTCCTGTGGTTGAAGGTAACTAACGTGACGTCCTTTGTAAAATCCTTCCCGTGACGTCCTGTGACGTCAGTGTAAAATCCTTCCCGCCTTTTCTCATTCCCACTCCTATCCCCTCTTCACCCCTATACCTAACCTATCTATGGGTTTTCAATAAATCGATATAGTCGCAAATCAGAAATCGTACTTATATATATAAATCCTAATTACCGAAACTGTCGCAACGTTACATGGTGTCAGGTTTCTTAATTTCTAAAAACAAAAGTGCTAGGAAGTGAAGTCTGCATTCACCAAATCGTGAATCGAGTTTGCGGAAACTGGAGAAGCCGGAACCTTTCGAGAATCGAGAGAATTTTTCGTGGAACTCTACGGACCCCTACGCAACCAACTTATCATGGCCACCGAAATGAAACCACCCCGAAATTTCAACTTCGATGCTGATAACTTAAAGAAGGAATGGACGGAATGGCTTCAGAATTTCGCCATTTTCCTGATAGCCAGCAAGAAGAAGAGAGAAAAGGACGAAGTGAAATTGCAACCATTCTAAATCAACTGGGACATCGCGGAGTTGCGATATCTAACACGTTGCGACAAGACGCCATTATAAAATTACAGTCGGAAGCAGGAGACGAAGCAGCCAGTAAGAAAGCTTTGGCCAAATATGACGAAGTAATTGATGCGTTTTCCAAATACTTTGCTCTAAAGAAAAACATCATCCACGAGAGATTCAAATTTAATCGAATTTGCTATAATCCCAGTGAATCGCTCATGGATATCACAAAGCTTAAAACAGTAGCCTCAACATGTGAATTTGTTGATCGAAACGAAATGATACGTGACCACCTGGTAGCTGAAATCCCCCCAAAAACAACTCCGTTGTAAAAACTGGCCCGCCAAAAAACCTCAGCCGCAAAAAGGAATGATATCCATTTTGCCCGCCAGCCACATATATAGGATGCTCAGTGCTTCGCACCTCGCTGTTGAGTGTGCATATAGAAACCTGATCCTCCTACCCCTAACCTCCACCGTCAATGTTTTCCTGTTCCCTGTCACCTTCCCACAACCCCCTCTCACCCTTAGTCACCCTCGGTTTCACCTAATATGTTTCCTCTGTTACACCAGCAGGGAGCTTTACGCTTCTTTCAATGCTGTTGGCGGGAGCTTTTTGCCAGATGAACAAGCTAACATAAGTATTACTGGTGGTCACGAGTAATCAGCGGTGGTACAACAGTAATGAAGTTGTCAATTCAGGCTTGTTAAGAGGAAAGAGAAAGTTTGCAACTGGTAAAACGCACGTTTTTATACCAAAAATCGCGAATAACTCGAGAACCGTTGGGAAAAGTGCCAAAGTGCGCTACCCTCATTCGAAAGCCCATAAAATTTCCTATCGATCCTTAAACAGGCGCCACTCTACGACAATTTTTCTGACCACCGTTCAACTTTGATGTTTTCGGAAATTAGCCAAATCAGTAGATGTGGAATTTATTCACGTATTTTTGGCTGTGGATTAGTCAAATCGATTGAGATTTAGTTCAAAATTATTGAGCATATTCTAGACAACCTAGCGGACATTTTAAGACCAACCGCACCAATTTTCATCAATATTTGCGGCAGTTGTTGTTGAAAATAGAAAAATCACCATAACTCCTTTATTTTTCCTCTTAGGAAGCATTTTTTGATCTCAAATTAAACAGTTTGAAAAGCTGAACACAACTAAAAAAGAAAATCTGAAAAAGCTTCAATTTTGAAGGAGTTATGACCATTTGAAATTCCTAAAAAACACTATTTCCCCCCTAATTGGGGGGGAAATGGGGGGAGGGAGAAAAAATGGTCAAAAGGCACTCCCTTGGAGCATAACAAACGTGTGTGCAAAATTTCAGCTCGATCCGATTTGTCTGCTGGGCTGTAGCCCCGTCAATGAACAACAACAACAACAACGAGAAGAAGAAGAAGAAGAAGAAGAAGAACACGAAAAACGTGAAAAATAGTGGTTTTAAAATTGTTATACCCCCGACACCTGATGTTCCCAAGAGCTGAAATTTGTTTTACGTCCTCACGTGCCCCTGGAGAGTTGGTGTACAAAAAATCAACTCTCGAGACACTCAGGGGACCGAGCTATGGTAGGGTGAAAACCCCAACTAGTTCCGTCGCGTAATCAGTGTCTCAGTCGCTTCGGTTTTCAGGGCTTCGGGTTTCTTGGCGGGCGGGACGCTCCCGCGTCCCTAGATCACCGACACACACCTTCTGAGCAAGATGTTGGATGAAGACGACCTCACATTGGAACGCGCCATTGAGCTATGCAAACGCTTTGAAATGAGGACGCAGGAGATTGAGGACTTCAGAACGGACAAGAACGAAGACCAGCAGATTGATGCACTCCACAACAAAAGAAATAATAGCTGGGCCTACCTTTTTTATAATTATTATAAAAAAAGGTAGGCCCAGCTCGTCAGCTTATGAGAAACAATGAAATTATGATTCCAATAATCGGACATATCTGTTTAAGAAATGCAATTCAGAACATAAAGCGTTCAACTGCCCAGCTTTTAGAAAGGAATGTAAATCCTGTAATGGCAAAAATCACTATGCTAATCGTTGTCCAAATCGGAACGTAAGAAAATACTCATGTAATTATAATACCCATCGTAAAACTAATGCTATAGAAAATGACGCAGATAGTGACAGTGACTCGTCAGTATATCTTGACTCCTTAACTAGGAATGTTGATAACGTTAAAAAAGTACCTGACTGGTCTATAATCGGCAAGATTAATAACGTAAACATTAAATTCAAGGTAGATTCAGGAAGTAATGTGAATGTCTTACCATTAAGAATTTATAAACAATTGGAAATGAATCCAAAATAATTAAAAAAATGTGACTTGAAATTGTCAGCTTACAATAACAATAAGTTGAGAATTGAAGGTAAAATAAGCTTATTGACTAAATATAAACATGTTACAGAAAATATCGAATAAGTACATTATAATTGACACGTTGGATAAGCCAATAATGGGACTAGAAACCAGCGAAAGTTTAAACATAATTAAAAAACTAGAAGAATTGAATATTGAGAAAATAGAGAATCTAAAATCTAAAGAAGACGTTGTAAATATGTTACAGGAGTTGGTAAATTTCCAGGAAAACCATACTCAATTCAATTGGAAGATAACGCTTCACCTGTCGCTTATTCCCCTCGTAGAGGACCAAAACAACTACAGAAGTGATTAAAAGAACATCTCGATAGGTTGGAAAGGGATGGAATTATATCTAAGGCAGAAGGACCCTGTATATGGCAACACCCCCTAGTTATAATTGAAAAAGACGCAAATAACCTAAGAATTTTCCTTGATCCAAATAACCTGAATCAGCAAATTATCGACGATAAGTATTATATACCTACGCAAGATGAAATATTTGATGATTTAAACGGAAAAAAGTTTTTTTCAATCTTAGACCTCAAAGAAGGGTTCTACCAGACAGAGATCGATATTAAATCCGCAGAATTATGCAGTATTGCAACCCCTTATGGAAGATATAGGTTCCATCGATTGCCATTTGGTGTCAAAATATGTGCCGAAGTGTTTCAAAGAAAAAATTCCGAACTGTTTGGCGGCATACAAGGTGTAAAAATATATATCTATGATGTCATAATAGCGGGGACATCAAAACAAGAACATGCCGAAATTTTAATAAAAATTTTAGAAAAAGCTAAGGCTTCAAATATAACATTTAATGAAAAAAAGTTTAAATTTTGTCAACAAAAAATTAAGATCTTGGGAAGCATAATTTCTGAGGAAGGAATAGCCATAGATCCTATAAGGATTGAAGCTATTAATAAAATGCCAGAGTCTAACGACAAGAAAGCCATATTACGATTTTTAGGTGTAGTTAAGTATGTAGCTAAATATACTCCCAATCTATCATCAGAAACAGCCCCTTTAAGAAATTTGACCAAGGATAAAGAACTTTGGAGGTGGACGCAAGTACACTCAGATTGTGTCAACAAAATTAAAAAATTGTTAAACAAACAACCCTGTTCTAGCTCATTACAATGAAAATACAAACAGATGCTTGCAATGAAGGATTAGGATGTGTACTGCTACAAAATAATAGACTGAGCAAAAATATGCGATTATCGAGAAGGAAATGTTAGGAGCTTGTTTTGCATTGGAACGTTTTCACTATTATGTACTCGTATATGGACGTATGGTGGAAATTCAAACTGACCACAAACCCCTTATAACTATAATTAAACAGGATAAACAAAGTTGCCTCTAGGCTACAAAGGATGAAATTGAAATGAAATATAAATTTAATATGACATACTTACCTGGAAAGCAAATGGTAATAGCGGATGCCCTATCAAGAGCATTTATACCCGTTAAGTAAATTGTTAAATTAAACAAATTTAATTTCTCATTAGCTTCAAAAGTGGTGATATTCATTCCTCGCAGAGAAAGGTTTATTTCATTCATTTTCTTGAAAATATCCGATAAATACTAAAGTATGAGTATACACTGCCACCGGGAGACCAGCCTAGTCCCGCCCGGTTTGAACGGTTTTAAGGATGATCTTCTGGGTGGTCCCAGCCCATGACCCAAATTTCGTCAATTTTGGTCTATTGTCTTCGACCCCCCCCCTCCCCTCCTCAAAATTTCCTGGTTTACGTTTCCAGATACGTAGATTCAGAAAATCGAATAAAAACAAATCTATCCATCCAAGGTATGCCGTCCGCCGTACGCCTTCCGCGCCAATTTGCCCAGTTGGCGTAGTGCTAAATTTACGAAATTTGATTTGCGGGTGGTTTCCATAATCCTAGGTCAAGGGGAAGGGGTCAGAACGAATTTTGACATTTCATTTCAAGTTTGAGCATTGTTTTTTTTTTTCGTCAACATGTGGGTGATTTATGCGGCAGCCTGTTGGGTCAATGTTCATACTCGCCCAGCTGATGCAAACCGTACATTGGTGTTGAGATATTGAGTTAATAAGTAACAATAATTTATAATGAGTAGCAATGATGATTAATAATAATGATTTATTTTAATTATTAATTAGTAATACTTATTAATTATTACTATTAATTGAATGGGTCATTTCGAAAAGGGATCATCTACATTTTTTTCTGAAATGCACTTTTTTCGTTATTATGGGTTTTCTTCTGTCTTTCCATCGATTCCGCATGAGAAGGGATCGTCTCCTTTAGTCTACCACGGCATTCTAACGTCACCTATCGGGTAGTCACTTCGAAAAGGGATCAAGTCACCGAGTTGTTCCCTTTTCGAACGGACAGGCGGCACAGAACGTGACCTTGACATCAGCTTCAAACATGCCGAGACATGCTCTCTTTCTGTGTTTACAATAGTGAAATGTTGCTACAACCAATTTTCAACAATGGTGGCCGACATTTAAAAAAAAAAAGTGTTGTCCCTCAAGTCCATGGGGAAAGCTGTTCCAAAGGCACAAAAAGAGTATTTTGCAATCAACAAATTTTATGAATTTGAGTGTAACAGCGACAGGCCCGGAATCGTCATCTGCCGGAAATTTTTGGACACCACTTTCGGGGAGCAAGAGTTCAACTTACTCAAACCGAAACCCCACGAACGACTGCAAATACCCGATGCAAGAGCACTACCTGCATACACCAGCAAGATACCCATCAACTACAAGAAAATGGAAGACGTGAAAAAACTGTATCAGTACATTCCTGATATCCATCGACATTTTTATGATGATTTATTCAAATGGCCGACAACCACAGCTGAAGTGGTGGGCGAAGAAGTCTCACATTGAAATTTTTCGAGTTTTCTTTTTTTTCCACTTCCAAATGTTGATACGGAATTGAATACATTAATATTTGGTATATACAGTTCTTCCTCAATAAAGATTTTCCGCAAAATGTACTTTATTTATGGAATTTCCTTCGTTCATTTCGAAAAGGGATCATCTCAGGAAATTTATTAGTAATTTTCCGAATGAGTAAATAATGAAGAGGTCATGAAAACTGGTGAGTGAGCTTGAATGGGTTCGAAGATAATTCAGTAGCAATTTCAGACTCATACCTTTATCCTGGTCAAGGTAAATCAGTTTTTTTTCTCTCCTGTAAAATTTGGTCAGCTGGACATGATCCCTTTTCGAAATGACCCATTCAATTATAGTAATTATTAATGTTAGTAATTAATGATGAATAGTTATTAAATTACTGCCGAAGTAGGTTGGTGGAAATAAAACCCCAGAATAATTTCGGTAGTTACTAATTCAATATTTTCCCTACGTGATTGGTTCCGAAGTTATTTTATACCTCCTCGCAACGTGTTGCTATTGCATCTTACCATTTTTGGCCTTTAGCTTCTTTAAAGTATTTATTAAAATGTATAAGACGTTTGGTATCGGTCAACCCACAAGTTTGCTTCATTCGTTTGCATGATTCGTGACAGGAACTTTTTATTGGTGAGTTTATTACTATTATTTTCGGTTTAACGGTTATAGAGCCAAATTAATGGGATATGCGAAAACCGAAGAATCTCGACAATGACAAACAAGTCGAATAATATAAAGAAGATGTTCCCCCAGCCAAAAATGAAACTGTTACAAAGGAAATTAATTCCATGAGGGTCGTTTATAAAAGAAAGCTCGTCAATGTAAGAGGATTAGAAACTTCAGGGACTAGAGGATGATGCGTACAAATCCTCTTTGTGGTATTACTATTTTCTTGATTTTTTTCAACGATCAAGACACTTTAAACTTCTCGAGAAGCGATTGACGATTAAAAAGAGTTTGCTTCTACTTATTTTGTACAAGTAGTGAGTAAATTAATATTTGAAACGATGAGATATGGATGTGTATTTTGAAACAATAGAAGATGTAGACACTAACACAAACCAATCCCTAGAGTGCGCCACATTATGGGTCCCAATAAGGGATTATTTGTTTTTTAGCAACGGCGCTAACATAATGAACACAACAAACCAAATCATTATCTATTTTTATTTGATAAGAACAAATAATGATAGTGCGGCTTTTAATTGGGTTTATGAGTAACTGATGTGGAGACAAAGAAGGAAACGGATGGAAATAAGTTACTGAGAAAACACCCATCAAAACATACTTTTTATGTGTTTTGGGTGTACAGTAAGTTGAACGATTGCGTGTAAACCCGCCTTACAGGGCAAAACGGAGGAGCGGATGTTTTTGTACACGATTTCACTTGTGCGGATATTCGATAGTTGTCTTAGATGAAAATTCCTGAGTGTTTAGCTACTGAATTCCATCGGGTATACTTTTTCAACGCTGTAAATCTACTCTGCCGTTTCTATTCCGAATATTATGCACGACTATAATCTCCGTTGCCGTCTGAAATATTAATACTCGAAAATGTATCTATCATGCGAGGGGATGCCCATATCGATTTTTCGGATATATCGTGCGAAGAGATTTCCTCTTTCAGATCTTATTCCATCTTCACTAACAAAATTTTAGGAAGGAAGACCGATTTTTGGAATGTCCCGTTGATATCTTCAAGATCTCTCATAACCCTCAACGACGCGACCACTCTTGAAACGTTTAGAGAGCTGTGCTTTGTGCGTTTTATTAGTACTATATTCTTGAGAACACATGTGCTTGAAGGAAGTTCGATGTTTTCGAAGGCCATTCTCATCAGCTTCCAAACATTGACTGTTGCTTTGATGTTGCTGCGTCCTTTGATCTTATTCTATTAGAGTACGAGCAAAGTCTTGGAGGAACTTACGAACTAGTGGGTTGGCCGACCAATACCAGTATCTATCACTTTCAAATGCATATTTCATCAAAGATGCACATCACAAGCTTTGGACAACATAAAAACACTTAGTGCGCATTCAATACCTACCTAACTGAACAAAATTTGTGGTTCCCTATCTAGTCGGTAACCACATTTGTGCCTCTAGCCCTTATATTATGTGCTGGAATTATATTTGTGTCCCTACCCTTATATCATCGCATTAGGGTCGCATGCGCCAACGTTACATTTTGTAAACTGCTATATCTTCTGCAATGCCGTCATACTGCCCGTTAGTTCAGTGATACTCTATAAATTATGGACATAAATGATATATTGAACATTTATATCGATGATTAAATACTCGTATTTATATTTTATTTGTTTCGATATACTGGGCTTTTGACTTGTACCTACCAACGCTGGCGATAATTTGTAACAAGAAGTACCTACCATCTAATTTTTGAAACAACTTCCTTTCCGTAAACATGAAAAGTATCTCTGGACATCGAACTCGATATCACACAACCACGTATCGTTTGAATCAGCTGTTTTCCAGTTCAGCTGTTTTCAGGAGTTCAACCGTTTGATTCAATCACATGTTAACGATTTTTATCGGCTCTAGTGGCGAGCCCGCATTGTGAACGAAGAGCTACTCTGGGTGGTATTAATATTAAGAGAGTTTTCTGAATTTGTACAGAAAACTAAACCGTTTTATTTGAAATTTCCGAGGTATAACGTTTTGAAAATTACAAACCCGTTACTAGTAATTAATGTGATGAAACGGAGGTTTTCCGTACTAGGGGATTGTAAAGTTTCAAGAATAGTCTTCGGAGTGGTCCAAGCCCATAAACCGAATATCGTAATTTCAAGACAACTGTAATTTTGGTTAATTATCTTCGATGTCCTGAAATGACGATATTCGGTCTAATTATTGGACATTGGACAAGGAAATCAATTTTTTCACCCCCCCCCCCCCCCTCGAAAGATGCTGGTTTACGTTTCGAGGTACGTATATTCATAAGTATTCAAAAACTGTATTGAGTATAGACTTAGATTGAGATGTAAATTTTTCAATATTTCAAAATTCGTTTTAAAACCCTTCCAACTGACCTAGGGTAATGAAAAGTTTCGAGAATCATTATGGGGTTGGTCCGAATCCGTAAAACAAATTTCGTAGTTTTAGCATAAAGCTAACTGGGCAAAGTACCGCGGACGGACGGATTTTATTTTTTATTTTTTTATTCGATTATTTATCGAATATAATAAACCAAAAATCCGTCCGTTCGCCGTACGCCGTCCACGGCACCTTGCCCAGTTAGCGTTGTGCTTAAATTACCAAATTTACTTTAAAGGTTCGGACCAACCCCACGATGATCCTCAAAACTTTTCATAATCCTAGGTCATCGGGAAGGGGTCCAAATCAAATTTGAACTTATACTTGAAGTTTGAACTAGGTTTTTTTTCAACTTCCCGATGAGCTAAAATAATAAATATAAGTCAGAACTGGATGAAAATGCAATATTCACTCGGTTTCATGGCTGTAAAATTGTTTAAACAGTACCTGTTGGTTTAAAAAAAATAAATTTAGATGATGAGCTAGAGACTTGAAATCTTAGACAATCCAATATTCACTTGGTTTCTTGGGTGTAAAATTGTTTAAACTATTTGTTTAGTAACTATTTGTTTAATTAAATTTGGATGATGAGCAAGAGCTTCATCTATCATTCTGCTCAATGAAAATCAGAACCGTTGAGTCAAGAATTTGCGGAGCTTTTCTTGGGCGATTCCATTAGTTCATCATCGAAGCTAATGAATCTAATATCCATCCGTCGTCAGCGGCACTTTGCCCAGTTAGCGTAGCGCTAAAATCAGGAAATTTGGGTTATGGGTAAGGACCACCTTACAATGATCCTTGGAACTTCTCATAACCCTAGTTCAATGGGAAAGGGTTCAAAAGGAATTTTGAAATTTTGTAAAATTCATATCCCGAAAACTTCAAGTAAATTTTTTTTGAATTTCTTTTAAAAATAAAAATTCCTTTTTTTTTAATTTTCAGAATTTTTTAGACCATGCGGAGGTTTGAGGGCTTAGAGTTGGAGCAGATCGAAAGCCGTCAACATGAGGGTGAATAATGCTGCAGCCTGTCGGGTCAATGTTCATACTGGCCTAGCCGAGCCTACTCAAACAATTAATAATAATTAATAATCATTAATTTTCAAGTATAAATAATTCATGATAACTAACCATAATAAATTATCATTAATCATAATTAAGAATAATTTACATCACTTATTAATAATTATCAATAACTAATTCTAATTCATAATAATAATCAATGTATCATTTAGTGATCTAGACACAAGGGCTATCTGCCGAAAGAAGATATTAAACCATTGTGTCAAGAATTTGAAGAGTTTTTCTTAGATTTTCTGAATCTACGTATCTTGCAACGTGAACCAAAAAATTTCCACAGTCACATATCCATATTTTACGGCTGTCTCAATTTCCTTCCCGACTCGTAGCTGCATGGGATGGAAAGGAGTCTGATAATTTTCGAGCGAGGGTGATCATAATTAGTTTGTCAAACATTAAGGGTAGTGGCAGATAACTTACCTAGCTATTGTTAACAACTTGCGACAGGCATTTGAATTATTAAAACGGAAATTACGGGCCAGTCAAGGTGGGCGTGATCCTGTAGTGAGGGGGCGATGTTTTCCGAGGTCGATGTCTTCCTCCGCTCCATATTTTCCATTGATGTATAATTTATATAATAGGTATATTCTTGAAAGTTGTCATATCATTTAGGGGGCCTTCAATCTTTCCTCCGACTTCGCCTGATTGTCCGAAACATTCAATCCATGGGCCTGTACAGGATTCCCTTCAGAAACCATAATTTCCGATCCAATTTCGACAAGGCCCACCCTAATTTTGGCCAAGCGGTGGTCTAAAACACCGCCTAGGAACCATCACAGCTTTGACGAACCATGTGTACTGTGTCTCCATTTTATTGAACAAAACGATTGGACTAGAACCCCAAAATAATAGATGTTGTGGTCACTAATCATAATTAGCGATTAGTAGTAAATCTGAACGACCCGCGTAGACAAAATCTTTCTCTACAATATGGATACAATGGTAATTCCGCATCTGTATTAGTCAGGATCACGACAAATTCTGTTTCTATTTTAGTGAATTTCCATAATTTTCACCAATGGCTTCAATTCTATATGAATTTTAGAAAATATGGACGATAAAAATCCGTTTTAGAGTACAAGAATACGTTGAAAAAAAAATAATAAAAGTATATATATTCCTCCTCATTTCAGTTCCTTTCGTGACTAACATCTCGGTCATCACAAAAAAGGCCAAGCACAAAGACGAAGAGTTTTGAATAATAAAGAAGAGGTCTGCGGTGAAACCGGTAACCCTTGAATGAAACACTTCAATATCTGAACGATTCAATTAACACATTAGTGCCCGTAATTATTTGTGTTCAAATTTTTTCGTGTAATTTCATTTCCTCACTAATTTTGACCCAAGGATCACAGGAAAAATATCGAAAAAATTCTATCTGTAGCCGATTTTCCAATATTGGCCGATGCCGTTTGGCATCGTTGGGCACACAGCGACCTGGAACAGTATTGTGATCCATGATGAACCTAGACCAATGTAAGTCTTGATTGCAATCAGAATAGGAAAGTAAAAGGATTTGGATGGTACTAAATTGTGAATAAAAAGTATAATTACAAATTGTAGAATAAAATTACATTGAAAATAGGAAAAATTATAGTTTACTATGAAATAGAGCAAAACAGTCAATGCACAGGCCAACTTTACATTTTGAACACATTGTACGAGTTTGGGATGTACAAGAGGTCCCTGCACAGCGTTTTCGTTTCTTTTCCGGTGTATGAGTTACATAATGATATTCGCGATCAAAACGGATATCGTCCAAAACCCTAGCTGATGAAATAAATTTGCCTGGGGCCGTCTTCTAGCAATGGCGTGTCTCGTCAAGTATGTTTCCGCAATGCCTCTTCTGAATTCAAGTTGCGATATGTTTTTTGTTTTTTTTATTCAGAATCCAGGCATTTTGGATTACAGCGTCAATGGTCCAGGTGAATGGAGACCACCACCACTTCTTCATTCTTATGCCAATCCGGTAGTTGTTTATATTCTGTTCCATCAGATCCCAATAACTACGATTTGTAGGTAGCACAACGTAGTCACTCAAAATCAGTATTCCAAAAAAGCATTTCAACTCTTCGATGGTAATTGGCTCGTCAGTGGAATTTTTTGAACGCATGTAATTTTCCGTTTCTTTTTGCAGTATTTCCCATACTTCTTCATAAAAAAAAAAAACTGTTCAAAAACTTCAACAGGTGACCCACTGAACTGTGAATAGTTGATAGAAGGAAAATTTCCCATTTTGTAGTTATTAGCCACTTTGACGTCGTCAAAATCACCATCGAGCCATTGTGCAGGGCTCTTACGGGGGACCAGTCTCTTTCAGTCGGTTATTCATACAAATGATATCTTCATCACTCATCAGTTGTCCTGTAGACTTCATAACTGCTTCTGCTTCATGATCTTCATCTCCTCCGATTCGAACATTTCCAATCACAATTTGAGAAGGGGCTAATAATTGATTACCTGACAAATGCCGGATCTCTTGGACTTCGTCATCTTCATTGCCTGAATTCATCTGACAATTCAGCTGGATTGGGAGGTTCGATGAAAATATCAACTGGGGTGACTGTGTCATTATCTAGGAACGCGGTAGCGTTCCGCCCCGCCAAGCAAAGAAGTTGAGAAAACGAACGATGCCGAGTGTATATTTACCGGACGTCACGAAACGCGTTTTCGAGGTATCCATATCTCGGCTCCTATTTGACCGATCAACTTGAAATTTGGTGTGGGTCTTCTTTGAGTGTATATTAGAAAGCCCTGAAAGTTTCAAATCGATAGGTCTAAAGGGAGCCGAGCTACATAACTTCAAAAACCCGGTTTTACGGCCTTAGATTGTTCTTCTCCTTCTCCTTCTTCTTCTCCTTGTTCAGACAGGCAAGGCTGGAGCCTCTCCACGTTGACCGATTGACTTGAAATTTTGCACAGAGCTTCATTTAACCTTGAGACAGAGCCTTATATAAGATTTAACCCATTATCTCAACCCAAAAAAGTTTTAGAAACAAAAAAACAGAAACCTTCGGAAAATTCTGTCCACTTTGACGAGTCTACAGCCTGGGTAAAAGGACCAATCGACTTGAATTT
This sequence comes from Stenodema calcarata, assembly GCA_963920205.1. NCBI lineage: Eukaryota > Metazoa > Arthropoda > Insecta > Hemiptera > Miridae > Stenodema > Stenodema calcarata. The sequence goes on from OY986048.1 coordinate 8,663,247, forward strand.
TTTTACATACCTTCTTTATAGCATGGCTCAGTGCCATTTGAACGAAATAAGCAATTATCTCAACCCAAAAAAAATTAGGGACAAAAAAACTGAAATTTAGGGTAATTTAGGCTAATTATGGCCATATCTCGGCTCCTAGTAGACCGATCAACTTGAAATTTGGTATGGATCTTTATGGTGTGGATAGAAGAAAGCCCTGAAAGTTTCAAGTCGCTAGGTCTAAAGGGAGCCGAGTTATATAACTTCAAAAACCAATTACCATGTTTTTCTACTTTTTGCAGTCGGTCAAGGCTACAGCCTCTCCACCTTCGCCGATTGACTTGAAATTTTGCACGGAGCTTCGTTTTAAGTGTAGCAAGTGCCTTTTGAAAGATTCAAGTCGATATCTTTAAAGGGAGCCGAGTTATATAACTTCAAAAATCCGGTTTTTCACCCTTACCTGTTCTTCTTCTCCTTAATCAGTTAGGCATTTCCACCTTCACGGATTGACTTGAAATTTTGCACAGAGCTTCGTTTCAACATCAGACAGTGCCTTTTGAAAGGTTTAACCCATTATCTCAACCCAAAAACTTTTAGAAACAAAAAACTGAAATTTAGGCTAATTTTGGCAACTTTGACGAGTGAACAGCCTGGGTAACCGGACCAATCGACTTGAAATTTTGCATAGACCTTCTTTATAAAATGACCCACTTCAACAACAAAAAGATGTGATATCCCCCCAAAAAACACTCCGTGTAAAAATCACCCCGCCTCGCAAATATCATTCTTCAGAGGCCGGAAAACGTTATGATATCCACTTTCCCCGCCCGCCCTTTTCCTCATTAAGGAGCTAAGTATAATGAAAAGCTTAACCACTTCACAAGCACCGTACCCCTTTCGAAATCTCCCCTTGGCGCTATTGCGAGACGTTTTTATTACTTCCACAAGCAACTAATACTTGATGGTGGTTAACGTTTTATACAAGTATTAGTTGCTTGTGGAAGTAAGAAAAACGTCTCGCAATAGCGCCAAGGGGAGATTTCGAAAGGGGTACGGTGCTTGTGAAGTGGTTAAGCTTTTCATTATACTTAGCTCCTTAATGAGGAAAAGGGCGGGCGGGGAAAGTGGATATCATAACTTTTTCCGGCCTCTGAAGAATGATATTTGCGAGGCGGGGTGATTTTTACACGGAGTGTTTTTTGGGGGGATTCATGTCGATGAGCATGTCAAGGGCATCTTGAAGTGAAAATCCTGGTCTTAAATTAAAAGAAAAATTTAAAATATAATTTAATTACCTCCGTATAACCACAAGATACGAATGCACGCCATAAGTACCAAAAAGCGTAGTGGAGAATAACGAATTCCCAAAACTGTCGGTAACTGCCCAACGATGCCGTTCGGCATCGCACATATGAACACAGTCACCACAGCTGGATATCTTGTTTATTCGATTCGGAAACTTCATACTGTACTCAGAAAACATTCAAGATTATTGAAAAATATTCATACTTGGCCGAAATAATAATAAAGTGTACGCCAAAGAATCTCTCAGGTGGTCGAGGTCGAAAAGTTGATCCATCTTCTAATGTGGTATAAGTGTACTGCACGAGGTTATATTGATCACTGAGGGGAAAAATAAACGAATCAAACCTCCAAGAGAAGTAAACAAGTCGGAACATCAAAGAAAATTCCAAAGTGCAGTCAGAAAACTCACCTGAGCAACCCTTCCTCCATCGATGCCGAATGGATCGATAACTAGCTCATACGATACATGATATTTTTGGTTTTCCAACGAAATTCCCGGCCAACATAATTATAATTAACTGTTTATATACATTATTATTTATATGAGTGATAAATAATGTACAATTCATTTTATTGATACATTTTATTTTATAAAACACGTCACATCTATTACAGTAAGCCACTGCTATTAAGAACTGACTGTATCCCGTAAATTAACTAACCCAACTAGTTATTCTAAAGCAGAGTAGAATAATTAAGTTTATATGTGTTGGCTAATAACACAAGGATTTATCATTTGTGACAATTTATTCATGTGTCCTCATAAATTTTATGAGGCTTTATGTTAATGAGGTAGTCTGCACAATTTAAATGATCTTAGGAGTTTGTTCAGTGGGTAGTGAAGAAGTGAAAATTACGTAGATCTCATCAGTGTGGATGTCACGATGATATCGATACCTCTGAGCGACGTACATTGACAACGAGGGCCGGCGGTGCTGGCAAATCACAAAACAATTTAGTGGGGTCTTCTGAATTTTTTTTCTGTCCCCTTTCGCTCTTTGCAGTGGAAACAGTTGGGGCGATGATGCGGAATGCGAGAGTTGTCGGAAGGAAGCACTGTTCCCACTTGTCCCCCTGTTCTCTCAAATCAACAACAAACTTCCACCCCCGGCGCGGAGCCCTCTTCCTGCCACTAAAGGCGACCTTTCCCACTTCTACGAGTTTTCCACGTTTTTTTGTTCGTCGAACACGACGGTTCATCATGATTAGTGAGGAAAATCCTGTTGAGTACTTTGCATTGGTACCCTTCCCTCATTGTGAAAGAAAGTTTCCAAATTTTCAAAAGGAAGATTTCTTTGATGAAGAAGAAGAAGAATAAAAACAGATCTATTGATTAATGCATACTTTACATATTTGTATGTGACAAATCTGGAAAGCGTTACTGGCCATTGGCCGTCGACCGGAGTGTCCGGGGAAACATCGTTTTAAATAATATTATAAACAATAATACCTTTTAAAATATTATTATTATATGTATATATACCCACTAGTTATAATTAAATTCAGCAATTATGTCCTTATGAATTATTGCACAAATTATCTAATTACTTTCACGCCACTCCAAACATCCTTCTCCTATAGTGCTGTAAGTCGTTTTACCCACGAATTACAATTTGAATAAAGTAGGAATTATCGTAATCGATTTGTTATTCATGTACAATATAAGTGATATGGATTGTGTTGATTTCTCCACGCGCACGCATTTTAATAACCATGCAAAGTAATCCTCCAATGAGCCTCCCAAATACAGCGTGCTTTGAAGCACAAATCCAGCACGTCTGCATATCGACGGTCTCACAGCAACACCCCACATCGTCATTTTTGACGAAAATGCGTTATGCATATCGATGAATGCGCCGTTTTGTTACACATTGACTAACTTTCTTTCGTAAGTTCATAAAGGTGGGTATTTATGTTGTAGAAGTACCACAGTTAAAAAAATATATATTGATCATGGGAGGAGAAAATCGTTAGAAGGCGGTTTTCCAGCCCTCCTGACAAGTTGAGAAAATGACGATATGGGGTGTTGCTGTGAGACCGTCGATATGAGAATCTCCGAAATCATCTGAAATCTTCTCCAGCTGGCCGCAGCGGTACTCCTTGCGCTAGCCAATTCTGTCGTTGTTGCCGCCCATGGGGTGGGGAGTCCTCTCCTGGGAACTGGTTAATTTCTTCCATAGAAAACATTTCTTCGTGGTTCCCGACAAAACTGTTAGTCCCGCGGCTTTATCACTTGACAGACCACCCTCATTACACCACGTGAAGTTCTCTCCTCGCCACTGGAGTCAGTCGTTGATCACTCGCGCTCGGTCGGAGCTTAAACAAAATTTCGACCGTGCCACTCTCGTTTTCTCGATGGAATCCTGGTCAATACTGACGCCAGGTGAACCTTATAATTTTCTGGTATATTTTAGTACTTTCCACTTATCCTCAGATCTTGTGAAGGAGATTATAATCATACTCTTCCTCCCCCCGGACCCAGCGCTCGCATACTGGACAGAGAATGACTCAACTGTGACATCCTCCTTAGAAGCTAGGTTTTTCTGTTTTTGCTCGATAAGCTCACCGATTTTCCGCAGCGAATCGTCGTCCTGTTTTTTCGTCCATCTCCTTCTGTTTCTTAGAACTTTGACTTTGTTCAGGGGAACCCACTCGTTTCCTGTCGACTTGCGGGGAGTTCGGGGCACTCGACGGATCGCCTCTAAAAAAAATCCGGAATTTTCTCTCTGAAATGCGATAGGAGCGAAGATGACAATAAATATTATTGTTATTTTTGTAGCTGAGAGGAGTCAAGATCGCCTGTCTCCTGTGAACCGATAGCGGGCGGGGGTCACGTGAGGAGACTACGGCGGATCGGCGCGGCCTCTGATCATGCAAATCTTGGCTTTGTTTATGTTTTTAAGTATTGATTTCGTCTAAAGTCGATGAAAGTCGTCCGAAATCAGGATGGCTCGTTGAAAACCGGAAGACCTCGGTGAAATTCGGTCGCGTTCAACGTCACACTGTCGGCGTAATGGGCGACAACCTAAAAACCTAGAGAAACGACAGCACAGATTGAAATCAACGAACAAGGAATACGCAATAAATGTATCCGATGCGTACTTTTTTATGATGTTTCTGGCATCACAACAGTCCATATATTCACTGTGCACAATATCACAGCAGACAAATCACTTCAACTAATAGAAAATGAGATGTTGAAACCAACACGACTTGCACACTGTCATTGACCCGCGGCTACTCTCTACGATTTCTTTGATAATGTTGTTTGCTCTTTGCATTTTGAGAAAGAAGGGGAGATCGCCATTTTCGACATCATCATAGTATTAAACTGCTTATAATAGTTCAGTCATTAGGAAGATCTACTTACTTACTTTTCATCGCAATGTATTTTCATGCTGAAGACGATGCTGAGATCGTCACAGAAACTAAGGCGCCGGAATTATGAGTTATAGGCCAAGAAGTAGGACAAATTGGGAATTAGGTATTAACATCACCCCATTCAATTTAAAGAAAATTACAGTAAACTAATTTCTACCAATCTCAGTAAGGGGCTGCGTAAAACAACATTAATCTACATTTATAGTATACACACGTTTATATAATTGCACTTATTCTTAATCAATCCCATAAATACGTGTCTTTAGATGGAAGGTTTCGCCCTACAAAAGGTAGTGTAGTTCTGATTTTGGAATATGTTATTGGGATAGGGGCTCTGATGAAAAATCCAAGTGTTCGCGCTGAGGAGGGGGGGGGGGGGGGGTTCGCTCAATTGGATTAAAGGTCCGAAAAAAAAATGTTTCCGGTTAATCCCACGACAAAAAATTCAGATCCAAATTTGAAAACGACACAATTCCCTACAATTTTTGTATAGACATTTTTTTTGTAAGTATACATCTATGATATTTAAGGGATTAAATTGTGGGGAATCCCATTTCCAATTCGCTGAAATTAGCTGTGAATTCATCTGGATTGTCTACTTGTGTTATTTACTTTAAATCTTTTTGCGACATTTAGTAGTATACAGGTAGTAGGTATACAGTTTAACTCAATGGGCGTCTGTTATTGGTCAGTTCGCCCATTAGTTTGTGTTTCACTTTGGAAATTCGCTCATTAGGACAATTGTAGGACATTTCTGGGATGATCATTTCAGGACGCACATCCTTCGAGTTTGCTTTGACCATAACGTACTCGATTTCATTCGCTTCAAAAATAAAGAGGTGTCGGCTGTCAGTTCAAGACAGGTTCAAGGGATGGCGACAAGGCGGAGTGGAAATGCAATGCATCAATAACCTGCCACATCAACGTCATCGTTGACAACAATCTTGTTATCTAATGTAACTACTATTTCGACGCTAAATGCCGATCCGATTCTCTGTACTTCCCGAACTCATTACAACACTGGCAAGGGCGTAGACAGGGAGGGGCAGGAAAGCCCCCCCCCCCGGACTTTTGGGAACACAAAAATTAATTGTGCTGAACTTATTCAAAAGAAACACTAGAATATCGAATGCGTAGTTAGGGGCATGGGAAGGTATTATTGGAATTTGGAAACATTAAGTGTTAAAAAAAGAAATTTTCTTTTGTGAGCAACAGTACCTTCATAGTAAGAGAAGGTTCTAGGTAGGTATTAAAAACAATTTTGGGATTGAACGATTGATCATAAGACAGGGAAGAGCGCGAAAGGGGAAGCTTCTCAGACAGACTGGTTCCTTGTAGAAACAATTCTTCCAGGAATCGCTCGGAGGTTGTACTGGAAAGTTCGAGAACCTCATTCGCCCAGTATAAAAAGAACTTGGTGGGTACACGAGATCCCCAGTTTAATGTTGACATCCACACGGACACGAGACACGACCAATCGCACTACAAGATGGACATAATATGTCGATTCGTTGGGAAAAAAGGTAACTTTATTGAGCACGATTCCTCATGTCATACCTACCTATCTCAAACATAATGAGAAAAATGAGTGAAAAAGACATTTTTTCTTTCCTGCAGACTACTATAATTTATTAAATTTTATTCTTTATTTCACAGCTGATAAACGAAAACGAGAAACTTCTTCCAGTCCAACACCACCAGTTACATCAGGGCCCAAAGAAGGAAGTCAATTTTCCACTTCAATTCTGGAACCTCTCGCAACATGTCTAGAAGTGATCCTTCAACTTCTGGTCAGATAGGCACCAGATCAGAAAATCGTCCTTCTGGTGGAGATCAAGAAGTAAGCCCTTTGGAAAATGATCTCGGGAAATGGGTAGGAAAGGGTAGTCTCATGACCGTTGAGGAGAAAAAACGAATATTACAGCAATGTTGGAAACCTCCTCCAAATTACCATCTTGAAGTCGATGCGAAGGCCCCTAGGCGAAAATTTCTGAATGCCTGGCTCGACTAATATCCACCATGGCTTGTTTATTCAAGCCATTTGAAAGGAGCATTTTGCTTGTACTGCATCATTTTTGCTCCACCTACTAGGACTGTTCGAGGAGTCTTAGGCTCATTTGTGGTTAGGCCATTCACCAAGTACAAAAGAATGCAAGTAAAAGTCACGTTGCAAGTAGTTGGCATTTGACAGCAATGAAAGCGATGCCCTCATTTATGGTTGAGGTACCTTTGGACATTCAGATAGTGAGTGCACATAAAAAAATTGTGTTGGAAAACAGAAAATATATTTCATCACTCGTGTCTGTGGTGGTTTACATGGTAAACAACTTCATGAGGGGATTCTAGAAGATCTGCTACAATTGAAAATTGATTCTGGGGACTGTGATCTTGAACGATTCACAAAAGAAGGAAAGAAGAATGTGTTTGGCAAGGCTATGATGGTTGCTCCGCAATGGCGGGGAAAGATGGTGGCGTCCAAAAATTCATCAGGGATAAATACAACAATGCTTTATATTTCCATTGCGTGAGTCATCGGTTAAACCTGGTTGTTAATGATTCGAATTCAGTCGTCGAAATCCGCAATACTGTCTCGACAATTACAGAGATTGCCAACTTTTTTCGTCAGTCAGTGCTGCTGAAGAAGCACATTCCTAACATATCTGGATTTTGTGAGACCAGATGGTCCGATAAATAAATCTGTTTTCATGAAGCATTTCGTGGAAATAGTTCAGGCATTGGAAAAGCTCACTACAGAGGGAAACAGTAATACAAGGAACAATGCGTTTCTGCTTTTCAGTGTGTGTTACGACACGACCGAGTGGTTGGACGACCGTTCGAATATCCCAAAGAATATTGGGATAGTCCTGAAGAATATCGGAAACGACCATTCCTGATTCCTTACCTAGACTCGTTTTCTTCAGCGCTGACTGACAGATTTTCTCATAATAATGAACCGGCGTTTTCCCTTCTGTCTCTTCACCCCCACGTCATGTTGGCTTCAAAATTAGACCATTTGAAACTCCAAGCCGAGAAAATAGCCAAGTTTTATGATTTTGATGAGCATCTGCTGTACGCAGAACTCCAATTATGGCACAATAAGTGGGCGGAAAAGATGGACAAGAACGACATCGGTGAAGACTGGAATGAGACTGAAAAACTGACAACACTTCAGAATGTGGAAATGATCGACTTGATCAAGGAAGCGGGCCCCTTCTATCCTTCCATCAAAAAGGCCCTGATGATTGCGGTAACGTTACCCTGCTCGGTGGAAAAAACTTTCAGCACCCTGAGGCGCGTAAAAACACGATCTACAATAGGGGAGGATAGGCTGAATGGTCTGTGTATGCTCTCCCTCCACCGAGATTTGGTGAGATCAAAGAAGGCAACAATAATTATTGTAGATAAGGTTGTTGATCAATTTGCCAGCAACCTCAGAAGACTGATGCTGTCTTAAAAATTTCCCATTGCTGTTTTGTAGTACCTATGTTGTATACTGAAATAATGTAAAATATATAAATAAAGATATGTATAATAGCTCTGGGGCGGGGGCTTGGCTAAATCCTGCCTACGCTATGATAGAATTTCATTTCGGACAAGCTTCTTTACATACTTACCCACTAATAAACAGATCGGTTTTCCGACTACGCGTGACCAAACCAGCAAATTAAAGTGGGTCGGAAATGCACGAAACTCAAATTCCGGCAAGTTGGAATGTGTAAAATTAAATTGACATTTCTCATCGTATTTCAGCCAGTCAGTTTGTAATAAGTACAGGGTTAGGTTCAATGAAGACCTAAACGGTTTTGTATGGAAATAACTTGTCTGACATTACTATACGATTTATGGATTGGTGAGTGAGTGTGGGGAGTGTGGGGAGGAGCTAATCTGAGATATTATAGGATGACACACACTTGACAATCTTCACTAGAGCGATAACTAGCGACATCAGTTCGGCGATGATGCACCTGTGAGCTTTAAATGACTAATAGAAGAGGTAACGAGATAAAGGTTGAATTATAATAAAATATCAATAAGCCATAAACAAGAGGACGTTAAGCGTTCGGTAATTGAATATGAGCCTACGTTCATTTCTCTATCAAAACCCAATAATTACGTGATGAATTATATATTTCTCCGCTTCAAACGGACGGATGGCCGGCATTTAGTCCACGGATTGTTAGAGACTCGAGCGATGAGAATCATGAAGACAAATGGATCCGGGGATCCCGTTGGGAGGCCCGCCACATCTGACGCCGCTCAATTTCACTTAATTATTTTCACAGCGATGAACCTTTAAACAACACGCCCATCTGATTCTAGTTCTTGCGTTATGCATTCTTTTAAATTCCAAAAGGTCTCATCATTTGGGCCAATCTTTCATTTATTAGATCAACTTGATTTGTAGACGAACTAGGAGACGGCCCCGCCGTGTGGGGAAGGTAACATTTTGGATCACCCTCATCGAGAAAGAGTCAAACTGTTCCGGAAAAAAGGAAAGTAACGCATTTGTGATGCCAATAGTGTTCAGGATCCCAATAATTTGTGGTGCCAATACTTTCAGAATCGTAGAATAATTTTTCCGGGTCCCGTTCATTTTTCAGGAGAAGGGTGAGTGTTTATTTTCTGTAATTCTTCATCATTTCGAATGTTCAAAACTTGGGATTCATGAGTTGGTTCGCATAAAACTTTTTCGTTCTTGTTCAATCCTCGTTTTGTTCAGATAATTTGTTGACCAACACTTACATTTTTTCATTCACGAAGTCCTGTTTTCCGTGCAAAGTGCATTGGATTCTGCTCGCCCTTTGTTACAAGCTTAATCAGCTCGTTTGGTTCACTATCGCCAATAATGGACCTCCGGAATCGAGCAGGATTTACACGCAGTTTTCATCCAAGATTTGACACACTTCTGTGATATCACTTGTATTCGATGTTTCTCAACTCATATCTTTTCTGATCAAATTGATGCATTTGTGGAACACTCGAATGTTTCGTGATATTTTGGCGTTCTTTGTATTCTACGTCACGGTATTTGCCTCAAAGTAAGCGACTTTTGTTCCATCACAAACCCTGTGATGAATATGTGATAGGTATTTAGATGGCGAAACTCTTAAAATGAGCAGTTCTAGTTAGGTATTTCAAACCTTTTTATTGAATGCTGTTTTAATAAATTTTTTGGTTTATTATCTTCGATAATGAACCATTGGAATCGCCCAAAGAAAAAAAATTTTTAACCCCCCCTCAAAATTTGTTGGTTTACGTTTCAAGATACGTAGATTCAGAAAATCGAATAAAAAAAATCCGTCCGTCCGCCGTACGCCGTCCGCCGTCCGCCGTACGCCGTCCGCGCCACTTTGCCCAGTTAGCGTTGAGTTAAAATTACGAAATTTTTTTTATGGGTTTCGACCAACCCCACAATGGTCCTCGAAACTTTTCATAACCCTAGGTCAAGGGGAAGGGGTTCAAAACGAATTTTGAAAATTTGAAAATCTCATATCTCGAAAAATTCATATAGTACGGTATGTTTTTTATTTCATATTTAGATAGTTTGTTCCGTAGAATTTTTTAAGACCATCCGCAGCTTTGTACGACCAGCCGTTCGTTCACAATGACGGCTCAAAGATTGTGCCTCACAACACGATCGGTTCATTATTCAACTCAAACTGTTGAAATACAGGTCCATTTTCATACTAACAAGCTCTTTGGAACATCATATGGCTTAAGTGATGTGGAGTTTTTTGTTCTGAAATACGTTTCGTGCTACGGAAATGAAGGTAATTTCGAATGTTTGTTGGTAGGTACTTCATTTATAGAAAAATCATTTTTCTACGTCTAATAATTATTATTACCGACGTAGTATTAAAAACCTCAGAATTATATCGTATTGATTAATCATAATTAATAATCATAATAATTAATAATAAATACAAATGATTAATACCTAACAATAAATTATAATAATTTTCACTAGGTACTTGATAAAATTATTAATAATTAGTGGTAATTCATAATAATAATTAATCTAACATTTAGGATCTAGACATTTAGACCTAATGATCTAAACAGAAGGGTGATCAGTACAAAGAAGATAATGAACCGTTGTGTCAAGAATTTGCAGAGTTTTATAAATACTGTTTTTTTTTTTTGTAAATGGATGCTTGAATGGGTGGGCAAAAACTATTTTCCAGGCAAAATCAAGTAATTTCAAAACAGGAATGTGCACATAAATTTTTATACTTTAGAAACAGCTATGAAATAAAAGAATGAATGCGTTTGTAACTATTGGAGATCAATATCGATTATTTGTTCAATTGATTACATACTAACGTTTACGCTGCTAAACTACTCCGAGGGAAGCTGTGAGGTCGGGTTTTTCGGGTAAGAAGGGTCTAATCTTAGCTGAAAGGCTTCTTGTCAAGGAAGGTCTTGACCGAAAAGCGGTAAGATTATCCCGGTAAACGGTCACAAAATAAAATATGGTGGTGAACTGATTTTCTACACTTACCACGTACAACCTCAGAAGGTGCATGGGCAAGTTGATTACAGATTCGGTTTCCTACTAATCCTATCTCTCGTGTCAATGTAATTGTACTTATGTAGGTACTGATGATTAACGGATTCACTATCTCGTAAATTTGATTTTGTTGTCCAATATACGATGCCTTGCTTGATATACGGTGTTGTCCATGAAGTACTCGAACTCTTTCAAACTTTGACTCGGGGGCAAATTATTGCGATAGATTTCCGAATCCTCGATTGACATGAAACGAGTGTCTTGAAATATAAAGGGGTTTCAAGGGATGTTTACGGAGCTGTCGGAGAAGGGGATATTATTTACAGGGTGTTAAAAGGAGTAGGAGGGCGGAACACCACACGGCAGGGATGATTGGGGGGTGTCTGAGTGACGTGCTTGGGGGTAATTTTTAATTTTTCTTGGACGATTCCGATCGTTCATTATTGAATATAATAAAACCTCCATTATGGAATATAATAAACCATCATTATCGAAGATAATAAACCATCATTTTCGACGATTATAAACCATCATTATCGAATATAATAAACCGTCATTATAGAAGATAATGAACCGACCCCCCCCCCCCCCCCCAGCCTTTGCACACATTCCAAGATGCGTAGATTCAGAAAATCGAATAAAAATATCCGTCCGTCTGCCGACCGCCATCCGCGGCACTTTGCCCAGTTAGCGTTGTGATAAAATTACGAAATTTTGCACTTTTCATAACCTTAGGTCAATTGGTAGAAGTTCAAAATTAATTTTGAATTTTAAAAAACACAACTCACGCAAAAAATTGAAGGTGAATCATGCGGCATCCTGTCGGGTCATGTTCATACTGGCCCAGCTGAATGGCATATTGAGAATATGGAGGGTTTTTCTAATTAACTTTCTTTTAAGTACACTGACGTTTGAACAATTCGGTTCCAAATAATAATTTAGTTTAATAAAGACGGTTTATAGACCTTTAAGTAGATACAGTGTATACATTTTGTGGGCTTTTTACGACCTAAATTGAGCAAACATACAAATTTGATGTGCAACGTGTTTTAATGTTGTATTATAATGTTCACTTGACTCCAGGCTTCCAGGGTTCGATCCCTGGTAGGACCTAATAACTTAGACCTCTAGGGCTCTAGGGAGCGTAACATGTACAAAACTTGTCAAATGCAAAATTGGCAGTGGCTCCTTTCCGTTGAGATAACCACTTGGTAAGCTCAAAGAAACTTTACTCAACTTATCTAGAAACAAACCGTCCAGAGTGAGCCCCTCTAATGTAAGCAATATACGAAAATAATCCCCGAGTATGCCCCCCCCCCCCACCATGGATGATCCTCAAACCTTGAAAATAGGACGGGGTGCAAAACAGGGTTTGAAATAACTCTGAAATAATTTTCGGTTTTGAGAATTATTCTCAAAACTCAAATACAAACCAAACTGGATATTTCCGATGAAATGGTTTGACGTTCAAATTTGAATAGATCTTGATTTGGGGAATTTCATACCACCCTCAGCGGTTGTTCGTTTCTTTACAATGGGGGCTCAAAGGTAGGTTCCAAACCCACATTGGTGCCGTGGTTTGCTGACATGAAATCCAATAGAGGCCTTATAGTAACCATGTGCAGGTTGCGGTCGAACCATGGATTATGTGCGGTGTACAAACACAACTATTTGGACCCTGAGTACTCCCCGCAATGTCAAGCCTGTGAGGGTGCTGAGGGTTCTCTGGAGCATATGCTGATGCTGTGTCCAGCGTATAATGATAAGAGAACAGAGCTTTTTGATTGTATTATGCCAGTACTAGCACTACCTATCCCTTATAATATCATTATTATTATGCAAATCTCAGCGAGAAACTTTCGTTCGGTTTTGTACATGAATTCTTTTCAAACTTACGATGAATCATATAATAATGTAATGTTTGTATAAACACTAGTATATACATTAGTGATTTTTCATAAGATCATTTATTAATTTATTTATCAGTTATTAATATAATGTACTACCTATTTTGACAATGCAAAAAAAAGTAGAACCAAGAAAAAATCGTCAAAACATGAGCGTGAATCAACTGTTAGAACTTTTGGCCCACTGGCCCATCAATACTGGGGAACTTCCAATTTAAACCACACATGGTTTTGTGATCTCAAGTGTCTCGTTCTGCGGAATTTTGTATCTGCGGTATTTTCAAATATTCATAGGCATGTAATTGTTGTTATATCATTGGCAACGTAGGTACAACCAACTACACGCTATTGGTTTGGTTTGGTAGACGTAAGAACGCCAGGATTTTATAAATACAAATTAATTAGGTATAAATAATTCGTAATTTATATAATTACTTCATTCATTATTTTTATGAAAATAGACCGTTATAGACCATCGCTGAACTAGTTATCGAGATCCTACCACTAAGCCCCCACTCGAATATATGACCATATGGTCGGTCACCTATTCGATCAACATTCTCGCTCATGGATCCAATTATTTCGTACCTACGCACACCTTGAAAGTGTCAGGTTGCCTTCGTATTCTACTGATTTCGGTGAGCAAGTTAGTCTCATTCGTAAGGTTTTCCTATAGTCCTGGAGCCGAGGCCGAAAATGGGTGTTCATTTTAGGAGAAGGTTTGATATAAAATTATGAAAATCTAGTCAATTCTGAGTAAGAAAATCCAAGTCTGCCATTTCAAAGCGGTTGCTTTCAAAAATGGCAGCCATTTAAAAAGTGACGAAAACGCACAAACATGACCTGTCTTTAGGATGGATGGAACTTTTATAGATGATAGATTATGTCCAAACATAGATGTTTTCACCAGTCTGCCACTTTCAACCGGTTGAAAATGCGTGGCAGACTCAATTTCAAAAATTGCATTTTTCGGGTGTAAAATTTACAGTATTTGGGACGCCTCAAATTTTCACACATGATTATATATGCCCAAATAAGGAGTTTGAGACTTGTCTGCCAATCTAAAGCAGTTGAAAAGTAATGGCAGACTTGAATTGAAATATTGCCAAATTTGGTGATAAATTTCATCAGTTTTAGGAAGATTCAAATTTCAATACGTTAAAGTACCTGTGGTATGAGAGCAATAGACCATGGTCTGCCTTGCCTAGCCAGTTGCTTTCTACCGACAGACTGAAATGCAAAAATTGCCAAATTACTGATCAAAATTTTGTGATTTTAGGATGCTTCAAATTTCGGCTCAACATTGTTCTCCTGCAATAAGACTGAAAAAGAGTAGTCTGCCTTCAGTAACCCGTTGTTTAAGTTAGGCAGACTGAAATTGAAAAATTGCAATTTTCAAGGTCAAAATGAATGTATTTTGGGAAAGTTGTAATTTTGGCATGTGATACTAGCATGTTAGTGTAAACTTTTTGACGCAGTCTGCCATCAATATTCCGCTGCCTTCTGGCGGCAGACTGAACTCAAACGTGGGAAAACAGAAATAATTTCAATTATTGACCATTTTTATGGTAAAAATGCATCTTCTTTAGGACGATTCAAATTTTGGCACATGATACTACATTGTAAGAAGAAACTTTGTGACATGGTCTGCCATCAATATCCAACTGATTTTTTCGGCAGACCAACAATATTAGGTATCTTACTTACATAATATGTTACAATTTGCCATCCCTCAACACCTTTATTAGCTGCAAGTAATTTTTTCTACATCCATTTTCCTTCATGTCCGACTGTAGAAAATATCTTTAATTTATAAATGAAACAAGGGAGAAGCAGAAAACAGAATGGGAAAACACTAAACTTCGCGTCGAAAACGGCCGTTAGGTGGGTCCCGGGTAGCCGCCCAGAATAAAACTGCCTTTTTTTCATCTTCCAGGTAAACTACAGTCTAGAAATTTTAACCGTCAGTCGGGGATAGACCACATTGCAATATTCACTCGGTTTCTCATCTGTAAAATTGTTTAAATAATACCTTTTTGTAATAATACAAATTAAATTTTGATGCTGAGCTATTGACTTGAAATTTTAAAAATAGGTCAGAACTGGATCACAATGCAATATTCACTCGGTTTTTTGTCTGTAAAATTGTTTAAATAATACCTATTTGTTTAAACAAATGAAATTTTGATGATGAGCTACATACTTGAAATTTTAAATATAGGTCAGAAATGGATGACATTTCAATATTCACTCGGTTTGTATGACATGGTATGAGTATGGTATGGTATATTATTGTATGTATGATTTGGTATAGTACAGTATGGTATGATAGGAAAGAAATTCGTATGGTATGGTATGAGTACGGTGAGAATATGGTATGGTGCCGATTTGCAACACAGTCTGGTATAGACAGAAGGGAGTTTATTTTTCTATGGCCATAGATTTAGGCAAGTTTAGTTATTTTCCATTGTACATTGGTAACATCAACCGAATCCAGAAATAACATTATTTTGTTTACTTTTCCAACAATTTTGATTATTTATTTATCGCCACATTGCATCCGACATTTGGACATTTCACCGCTGAACACGACGGCGAAGTCAGAATTGCAATCTCGCATTACGTCCTAAAATGGACGAAGCGATTAGGAAGAAGTTGAACGAAACGAAACCTATCCATATAAACTTCACGAATCTGAAGACATACGTAATCCCATTAAAATTTAATAAGTTAATATTAACTCACAAACAGTACCTTAAGCGGACGAGGCGAAATACATTGGCATGACTCTCGACTGCAAGCTGAGGTGGAAAGCCCATGTAAAGAAAAAGAAATAAAAAACATACCGTTCTATATGAATTTTTCGAGATATGAGATTTTCAAATTTTCAAAATTCGTTTTGAACCCCTTCCCCTTGACCTAGGGTTATGAAAAGTTTCGAGGACCATTGTGGGGTTGGTCGAAACCCATAAAAAAAATTTCGTAATTTTAACTCAACGCTAACTGGGCAAAGTGCCGCGGACGGCGTACGGCGGACGGACGGATTTTTTTTATTCGTTCTTGAAACGTAAACCAACAAATTTTGAGGGGGGGTTAAAATTTTTTTTTCTTTGGGCGATTCCAATGGTTCATTATCGAAGATAATAAACCAAAATGAAGTACGAGGTACGCGGTGTGGGTGTGACAGGGGGCGCAGAGACATAAAAGGTCTCGTCGTATGACGCACTAGTTGGCTCCTGCCAGCCGTATTACGTCATACGCTCGTGCGTCATAGGCTCTGACGTACTTGTTGGCCTCCTGCTAGCCGTCTTACGTCATACGCTCGTGCGTCATAGGCTATGACGCACTTGTTGGTCTCCTGCCAGCCGTCTTACGTCATACGCTCGTGCGTCATAGGCTCTGACGTGCTTGTTGGCCACCTGCCACCCGTCTTACGTCATACGCTTGTGCGTCATTGGCTCTGACGCACTAGTTATCCTGCCAGCCGTCTTACGTCATACGCTCGTGCGTCATAGGCTCTGACGTACTTGTTGGCCTCCTGCTAGCCGTCTTACGTCATACGCTCGTGCGTCATAGGCTATGACGCACTTGTTGGTCTCCTGCCAGCCGTCTTACGTCATACGCTCGTGCGTCATAGGCTCTGACGTACTTGTTGGCCACCTGCCAGCCGTCTTACGTCATACGCTTGTGCGTCATTGGCTCTGACGCACTAGTTATCCTGCCAGCCGTCTTACGTCATACGCTCGTGCGTCATAGGCTCTGACGTACTAGTTGGCCTCCTGCCAGCCGTCTTACGTCATACGCTCGTGCGTCATAGGATCTGACGTAATTTCCCGCCGGTCGCTTGTGTTCTGACGTGATCTGAGGGAAAGGGTGAATCAAGGGAACAAATTTTTCCCGTTTCAGTTTATGTGCCGAAGCAAAGACATGAAAATGTCAAAAAAATGTGTAAATAGGTACCTAAGCCCAACTGTAATGTCAATTTTCTGACAATGAGTTTTCGACTATAGTTTTCATACCTTTTTACTTAAGTACTTATTGAAATTTGAGACTGATAATGAGCTGTTTGCAAATAAAAAGTCTGATAACTTCATTAGGTACATCTTATTAATCTATTTTCAAGTTCCGATTCACAGTTGAATGTGTTTTATTTAGATGTCGTAAAATTCGAAAACGATGGAATGACGAAAAACCTGTCGACTTCTAACACATGTAGGTCGACTACTAGTGCAAAACCATGTCGACTACTGAAGAAAATGTTGGTCACTGGTATCGACTACTACCTAGAGCATTGGGATTTTTTACAAAACTTCTTTTTCCCTTTTCAAACCATGTTGAATAATATTTCCCGCTGCCAGGTCTTTTAGGAAAGGATCTTGGGTACACAATGAACAGGTTTGCAATGAGAAAAAAACCGAGTGAATATTGAAATGTCATCCATTTCTGACCTATATTTAAAATTTCAAGTATGTAGCTCATCATCAAAATTTCATTTGTTTAAACAAATAGGTATTATTTAAACAATTTTACAGACAAAAAACCGAGTGAATATTGCATTGTGATCCAGTTCTGACCTATTTTTAAAATTTCAAGTCAAAATTTAATTTGTATTATTACAAAAAGGTATTATTTAAACAATTTTACAGATGAGAAACCGAGTGAATATTGCAATGTGGTCTATCCCCGACTGACGGTTAAAATTTCTAGACTGTAGTTTACCTGGAAGATGAAAAAAAGGCAGTTTTATTCTGGGCGGCTACCCGGGACCCACCTAACGGCCGTTTTCGACGCGAAGTTTAGTGTTTTCCCATTCTGTTTTCTGCTTCTCCCTTGTTTCATTTATAAATTAAAGATATTTTCTACAGTCGGACATGAAGGAAAATGGATGTAGAAAAAATTACTTGCAGCTAATAAAGGTGTTGAGGGATGGCAAATTGTAACATATTATGTAAGTAAGATACCTAATATTGTTGGTCTGCCGAAAAAATCAGTTGGATATTGATGGCAGACCATGTCACAAAGTTTCTTCTTACAATGTAGTATCATGTGCCAAAATTTGAATCGTCCTAAAGAAGATGCATTTTTACCATAAAAATGGTCAATAATTGAAATTATTTCTGTTTTCCCACGTTTGAGTTCAGTCTGCCGCCAGAAGGCAGCGGAATATTGATGGCAGACTGCGTCAAAAAGTTTACACTAACATGCTAGTATCACATGCCAAAATTACAACTTTCCCAAAATACATTCATTTTGACCTTGAAAATTGCAATTTTTCAATTTCAGTCTGCCTAACTTAAACAACGGGTTACTGAAGGCAGACTACTCTTTTTCAGTCTTATTGCAGGAGAACAATGTTGAGCCGAAATTTGAAGCATCCTAAAATCACAAAATTTTGATCAGTAATTTGGCAATTTTTGCATTTCAGTCTGTCGGTAGAAAGCAACTGGCTAGGCAAGGCAGACCATGGTCTATTGCTCTCATACCACAGGTACTTTAACGTATTGAAATTTGAATCTTCCTAAAACTGATGAAATTTATCACCAAATTTGGCAATATTTCAATTCAAGTCTGCCATTACTTTTCAACTGCTTTAGATTGGCAGACAAGTCTCAAACTCCTTATTTGGGCATATATAATCATGTGTGAAAATTTGAGGCGTCCCAAATACTGTAAATTTTACACCCGAAAAATGCAATTTTTGAAATTGAGTCTGCCACGCATTTTCAACCGGTTGAAAGTGGCAGACTGGTGAAAACATCTATGTTTGGACATAATCTATCATCTATAAAAGTTCCATCCATCCTAAAGACAGGTCATGTTTGTGCGTTTTCGTCACTTTTTAAATGGCTGCCATTTTTGAAAGCAACCGCTTTGAAATGGCAGACTTGGATTTTCTTACTCAGAATTGACTAGATTTTCATAATTTTATATCAAACCTTCTCCTAAAATGAACACCCATTTTCGGCCTCGGCTCCAGGACTACTAGCTTCCTGGTGATTATAGTAATCAATTTCTGTTTGGTTCTCGATAGGCCGAGAGTTTACTTATAGATCGGTCCCAAATTCCTCAATAAAGAACGTACGCTGGTACATTGGTACGCTTATTCACACCTTTGCCCAGTCGAAGCTCACTAGACAACCGGATGAGGAAAATGAATGTGAGGAAAACGAATGTTGACCAGAAAAGGAGTGGAGTTTCATCAGTTTTAATCAGTGGAGTTTCAGATGATATCAAAGGAGGCTATACAGAGGCTTATGTTTCAGATGTGGAGGAGCCATCAGCAATGTAATAGTTGGAAAAACATGCGATATTTGCGGAAAGCTTTTCCATATGCAATGCCTTGCTGATGTTTTCGGTTTCTGTTACGATAGGTTATGCAAATGTTTTAGTAAACTCCATTGGATTAACTATGTTCTGGTTGAAACGTAACATGAGCTGTGACGGGAAGAGGTAGTCTGATAAGGTATCTATAGCACTTACCTAATTGACCTTGTTGTAATTTTTAGATTACGTTATGGAAATTAAAATTGGATGTTACCAAAATTTTTTACATTCGAAACAGAGGCTTCCATTGATGAAACCTAGGGAAGAAACTTTTCAATCCGAAAGAAAATAAATTAATCCTATAATTTCTATATATTCTATATATTTAAGTCGAATCCTCTTAATGGGGGCACCTCGGGACCTGACTCATTTGCCCACTTTAAGCGGTTCTCCCCTTAAACAGAAATGGGAAGAAACCCTTGAAAAAATTAATATAAATTGTTAAGTACCTACCTATTATTTACACATATTCATATAAATTGTATTATTGTAATTAATATAATGCTATACATTTAACATAAAGCTCCAGTAAGCTATTATGTGATTTCAGTAAGTACCTTAATTATGAAAGATAGAAGATGGGTGGGTCTTTATTCCTTATAACTGCCCCCCCCCCCGCCCCCCTGAGGCCCTACCGAACTCAGACTTACTGCTCCAACCCATTGAAGGTTGTATTCCCCAAAATACTTTGATAGCCTCTCAAATTTTCCAGACAGCAAGTGTGTTTCCAATAAGCAAAATGTATCAAATTTTAACCTGTTGTACCTGTAATCTTATAAAGTGGGTGGAAGCGCAGGGCTCATTAATCGTATTTCATCCGAAGGGTTCGATGAAATCCATGGGATACATCGACGTGTAATTTCGTGTGATGGTCCTGGATTGAGGGAACAAATTAAAACACAGTGATAACCTTAAATGTATTGATTAAGCTGGTTATGGTGAGGTAAGGAAAGTGGGGACGCGGTAAGCGTAATTCTAGGGGGCCGGCACGCGGGAGAGACCATGAGAAGGCAGAACAGCTATATCGATCGCGGGTGACCCCCCCTACACCTGTCCCCAGTGATCCGCTGCAACAAGTCAATGAAACGATCCATCTCTCGATTTCCTCTGTCAGAACAAGACCACTCGTTGTCCTTCTGTCAAAACTGAAACCAGGTAATGGAGTCACCCAGCACAGTCTTCTATAATTGGGCGCCTCTCAGAAGCGATGCTTGAAAGCGTCGGGGGGCTACCTGCTATTTTCTATTTTGAAGATAAAAGAAAAGAACGTATAACTGAACGCAGTGCGACCCAGTGACCGAATACTTAGACAACCCACTGTTGGCGTAACAAAATAATTGATTAAAACAACCCTCTCGACCTCAAGTTACGGGAAAATGCGTCGAACTTGTGGCGGCCCTTAGGGGATTTTACCGGCACCCCGATGGCACCACTTGTTTTTCTTTTTGCCCTCTCACGCCCCTCACGCGTAAGTTATACAAGTTTCGCACAGACTCAAATTATTTCGCTGTTTTGCTCCTCACGGATTTTACGTAAGTAAACCACATGAAAGGGGTTTTCTCGTGGTCAGACAAACCGTAATGTATTCTAATAAGTTCAGTGAGCTCTTGAGTGGGGTGGAAAATGAGGAGTGAGAGGAGGGCAAACAACCTGTTGTTCCAAGGTGGGGGATTCAATGATACTTCACCCTCCCAACAACCAACGTTATGAGATCTCATATCATCTTATAAGTTTATATTTTCTTCACTCGAACCAGGGGGTAAAAGAGACTAAAGTTTAGTATTAAGTACCGGATGTACTCCATGTTTGGAAGTGATGAAATTCACTTTGACACCAAGCAGTGTGAGTGTATTATTTGTTACCTATGCAGACATGTTCCATATGTATAGACTCGGTGATTGGAATTCCCGTCGATCAGAATCCCCATGCAGAAACCATAAATATTCAGCATGTCACCACAGTCCTCGCTGGTGAAGGTATGAGGCGTGATAGAGCGTGGTAGTGTAATTGATAGTTGATAGTTGATAGTTGATAGTTGATCAAATCAATAAGGAGATTTTTATCATGATTTTTTTTAGAGTGGTTTTATCATAGTTCATTATTATAATGAATATCTAGATATGCTAGTCATATAATGTCACAAATGGCCGTATTCTAAACACCACAAATAAACAATTACAAGGCTCCTATACATGAAGTATCCCACTCAACTTGTGATTTAAAGCAAGGGAAATTCCCCCCATATGTTCAATCTTTCCCGATCCGGACGATCTTTTTTCTTTTTCAATTTTTCAATTTTTTACCATCTTGTACACAAAACCGAATCTACAGGTAAATGACGAAAAATTCTAGTCCACCGGCATGAATTCTACCCTTCAATTTACTACACATTCCATCATTTACTACGAAAAATTCCAATACAAACATTTAGGTACCGTAATTACACGTTGGGATTGAAGAACGCGTTCTTCGTTGTTGGTTCTTTCGTAATTTTCGTTGATTTTGAGGACATTATCAATATTTTGAGAAAGTTTAAAGTTCTACTCGCCTCAAGGAGATGCGGTCATCTCCCGTCATCTTCCTCACCTTCTTTCCCACTCAATTCCTACTTTGTCAACCCCTCCTCCTTTTCCTAATTAGATTCATAACCCGTAACTCCAATCAATCCTTTTTTCAGCGCTTCGCGAAACGACTCATTATCCTTTTTCTCCCTTTTATGCCTTCCGGCCTTTTAAATTTTCCTTATTTTGTACGTGAGTACTGGTTTTCATTCCCCCGTTTGCCTTTTTTATCCTTACTTTTGAGATAGTGCGTTTTCTTTTCAATTTTCACTCTTCCCCTTTTTTGTGAGCATCTCTAAGTAGTTTTCCTTCTTCTCTTTTCATTATTACAACCTTTTTCCCCCAACCTTATTTAATATTTTCTTTGTTATCCCTTTATTTAAATTTTATTTGCATTAATTTGGGCTTCGTCAGCAGTTTTTCGCCATTTAATTTCAATTTTGAATAGAGACCTAAGGCCCTATCACAACTGGCACCATTACAACCTTAATATTATGTTCATGTACGAAAAATGTCCCTTGTGCATTATGTCTGAACGATGATTATTACAGCGATACGAATAGGTTATATATAATTAATAACTCATTTTGTCAACCAATTCATAATTAATATACATTAACTATAATTAGATGAACCCAGAATTCAGTGGGAATGTTTACAAGACCACTGCAGAAGTTACCCAAGTCTGGTAGTTTAATTATTCTGTATAGAGCTCTACGCATAAGGATGATCTATACAAAAAATAATGATCCATACAAAATAATAAAACCTGTTGTGGAAAAATTTGCTGCGTTTTTATCAAGCGCCATACGTTGTTGATCTTATTCATGGAGTGTATTGTTCCCTGTAAGTCCATATACTGGCACTCGGCAGAGATGGGCAGATTCGTATTCGTAAATCCGAATCCGAATCTGATTCACAGCACCTTAACGTGTCAATCCGAATTCAAAAATGTGAATTCGAATAGATTCATATTTGCAAGTGTGAATCCGAATCCGAAATTTGGATTCACACCTGTGAATTCAAATCCAAAATTTGGATTCACACCCGTGAATCAGAATCTATTCGGATTCACATGTATGAATACGAATCCATTCGGATTCACACTTGGATTCACTGCAAAATTCAATTCAAAAGGCCAGTATAAATAAATAAATGTCTGTCAGTACCTCGCTACAGGTGTTGGGTGTTAGCGAATTTTCGGATGCATAGGTATTATTGGCGAAGCGAGTGTACGTCGTGTGAACTTACTATAACCCTCCTCCCCACCTAACCATCCTCGGACCTTATAGCCCTAGTTTTAATACAGGGTGTTCGCCACTTGGTGTAAATGAAGAAATGAGTAAAACTAGACTGAAAATGGAGTAGAACACCGCCAACCGCACCTTTCTACGTATCTCAGTCAGTTCCCAAGATATGATTTTTCAACTTTTTCTTCCACAAAACCACATTTGTTGCCATAAAAACCCACGTTTCTCCACATTGAAACAACTTTTTTCTACTTTTGACCACATTCAAGTATGTTCCTCGCGACAACAGCCACACTCGTCATCGCATGTGTCTGGAATGAAACTTTTATTTTTGCATTGTTTTATGTTAACCTCCTTATTTTTTGTTCTGAAATTTAGTTTTACAACGAGGATTTCATTCAGCCCTGATATCCTTACAACTATCAATCTGAATCATATCACTACAACGACAAACACAAAGAAATTGAGAAACCCCCCTTTTTTATTGCCGTTATTGCAGATTCCAATTCTACGTCAAATTTCATGAACCTTTTATTCGGACAATTTTTATTATGGGCGCACCCAGGAGCGTCCAGAAGCGGGCAAAGTTGGACTAACCGCCTTTGCTCGTAATTTCAATAAGACAGAAAACCCCCAGTGTGGCACATGAAATTTCATTTGTTTTCGACACTGAATCACGTGGTGATATCAGATTTTTCTTTGGACTTGATTAAACCGGGGTTACAGCCTGAAACATGGTCGTTTTTAAGGAAAACCACCTTATCCTGGCTCTTGATAATTTTAATTTCAGTTAGATGAGTTTTTAGGCTGGTGGGTAGGTATCTAAAGTATCTTGTTGAGGCCATGTGATTTATTTCCCCTCGCCCTGTCGCAACCCGGGCTTGGGACCGGCTAAGGCGGCCTTAAAAATATATTTTGGGAGACAGTGGTGGTCACTTTGTACAGACACGTATTTTGTTTTTCCTTGGGAGTAAGTGCAATGAACTAGAACACCGAACTACGCACAATATTTCGATTTATTAACAGTTTTAGATCTATATCAATTCACAATTCAATATTCGTTCGAAAAGCACAATGTGGAGACGGTCTCGTAATAACTAACACAAAGAATCAGAACGGGAAGGTTTCCCCAGAGAAGGTTAGCCTCCAAGCCACCAGATCTATATTCAATCATTAATCGAAGAATGCAATTTGGTTGAATCTACAGATCTAATAAATCTACGTATTTAATTAAATAGTAATAAGATAAACCCGAATAATGGCTCTTTAACTTTAGAACTAAATCAAAAGAAAATAGTGATAGAACAGGGCGCATGGATCGTGTTCTGTAGCGTATCCATCAGACGAGAACTAGCGTGGATCCTATATCTGCATTCCTTCCACCATGGGATGAATCGGTCCCACTTGGGCGTGGTTAACCCACGACCAAACATATTTATTTATACTGGCATTTTGAATTGAATTTTTAAGATTCGTGTTCGTAAATCCGAATCCGAATCTGATTCACAGCACCTTAACGTGTCAATCCGAATACGAATACATCCGACATTTGGATTCCCACCTGTGAATCCGAATCCGAATAGACTCGGATTCACACCTGTGAATCCGAATAGTCTTTTATTCACACCTTACGAATACGAATTACGATTTACGAATACGAATCTGCCCATCTCTGGTACTCAGTACTCCACAAATAAACTCGACAAGACTTTGATGTTTTGCAAAGAAGATTCTTTACACCCAAACACACGATCACTTATTCTCTGATATTATGCGACATCATTCAAGAGTTCGAATAATCCACTGACTTGAACGCGTGTAACGATGTAAAATTATCCCGATAAGAGGATAACGACAACCTTAGAAGCTTTGGTGGATATTCTGTCAGCTTAGGAAATAAGAACAAGATGTGGCTTTGATGGGGTAGAAGGTTGAGGGCTGTGAGTGAAAGGAAGTGGTATGCGAAGGGGTATGACGAGGGGGAGTTATTGTGGACCGTTTACTTCTTCGATACGGTAGAAGAGGGTTATTATGAATCTCTATCTAGAGTGGAGTTGACAAAGATTGAAAGCTCAGTAGTTATGAAACACTTTGCCCCGTGTTGTCAGCTTTAACAAAATAAATACCTACCAGCGACTAACTCCAAAGTAATGATCTATGCAACTATAAGACCTGGTTATCTCGCGTATCAGTCTTACAATGGAGAGTTTTCGTAAGTCTCTCAAGGCCACAAATAAGACTTATGCTTGTATATAGATTCACCTTTTAGCGTAATTACCTTTTAGCGTAATGCCGAAAAAATCAGGTGTTGCAATGGACACAATATTGTACCTCTCTAGCCCCCCCCCCCTCCTGCAAAATCCACCCAGGAGGAGAGGAAAAGTGTTTTATAAGGTTAGGTACTCAAAGTACCTAACCTTAATCAAAGGTACTCAATACTGCAACGAAAAAATACAACACGCAAACACCAAAACCCTGGAAATTCTTGACACAACGTTTTTTTATCTTCTCTGTGCAGTTTACCCTTCTTTCTCCATCACTAAATTATAGTTCAAACGTTTATAGAGATTATGAATTATTGACAAATGATTTTAATTATTATTCATTATCATAAATTGTAACTAGGTAGGTACCAAAAATAAAATATGGAATTTATTTTTCTGGAGACACTTATGAAGATTCAGATTGGACATTATGAGGCAGGACTTACTCACCCTTAAACCAAATGCTTGGCTCAATGATATGATAATCAACTTTTATATGGAACTAATTAACCATCGTAGTCGAAACAACGACCGACGTCCGATAACTCACTGTTTTAGCACATTTTTGTATATAAGTCACACCCAAGGTGGTTATGCTCGCAATAAAACCTATTCATCATTGATATAGTTTCAATCAGCATTGGTCTAAACAATCATTGGCGTTCGGTGGCCGTGAAATTTAGGACTAAGAGAATTTTCTACATGGATGCCCTTTCTAGAATTAGCAGAAATATTCTGAATACCATCAAACAATACCTACCAGAAGAACATAAACCTGAAAGCTCTACAAATTCTTGACACAATGGTTTATTATCTTCTTTGTACAGATCACCCGTCTGTCTAGATCACTAAAGGATAGCTTAATTCTTATTATGAATTTTCAAGTAGTGTAAATAATAATTATTAATAATAATATTATTAATAATGACTATTAATAACAATTAATAATACCAATAATTTATTATTATTACTTAACTCGATATCACCATGTGCTGTTCGAATCAGCTGGGCCAGTATGAATATTGACCCAACAGGCTGCCGCTTGCTTCACCCTTATGTTGACTGTTTTCGATCTGCTCTTATTGTGAACGAACAGTTGGTCATACGAAGCTCTGAAAGGTCTTGAAAATTTCTGAAAATTTGTAGGAAGTAGGTAACTTCAACTTTTGGCCTCGCATTCTCCACAACATATTTCAATTAATTGCGACTTTTTTCTGTTACCAGATGTTCCTAAAATCCTTTTTGTAAAATTTTTCTTGCCAAAAAATATACAAGTTCTTCACGTTAGAAACGTATAACTAAAGTGGTGACCCCAAATTTTGGATAGTATTAAGAAACTTGTTTCTCGGCCTATACAACTCTGGATCCTCTTGTATGCAACTTCAGGACATGATGCTTGACGATGGTAACAAATTGGTATGTGAGTCTTCCAGTGTTAAACTTAGACCATTTGTACCGACAAAATACCCGGCGCTTGGTTTCTGCCTCGCTCCACAACCTCGCACATCCTTGTGTCTCAGCCTCAATCAATCCAGTGCAAAATAGATTTTGCTGGCCTTCACTCAAGCGTGATGTCACACTGTGGGCTAAAACCTGTGTCGGGTGTCAACGAGCTAAAACAACACGCCACACCTCCAGTTCCTATCTGATCAAAGATTTCAACGTCACCCCTGCCCAGATAGTTTACGGAGAACCAATTCAACTGCCCATTGACTTTATGGATGACATAACATCGTCCTCTCTGGACATCCCAACCTTTGTACAGACTTAATGAGACCATATCTATACGTCCAGTCGCATACACGCAAAACACCAACAAAGCTGTTTATGTACATAAGAACCTCGCAACCACCTCTTACGTTTTCTTACGACACGACGCATTACGACGACCACCTACTTATTAATGAATGAATGAAATGAAAGTTTATTCCAAAAAAAAAAAAAAAAACGAATAACAAAAAACTTCAATATAATTTAAAATAATGGAATATACCCCAGGGCCATAGGGAAATCCCTGTGCGGCTAGGGGGAGTTGCTTCTTCAAGGTTAAAAAAGAAAAAAAGAAATGATACTCAATTTTTACAACATATGTACAATACATGCTGAGATGAAGAGAGGAAATACATATATATTTTCAGGAATGCATTACATAAATACTAAGAAGAGCCTATTCGCACTTATCATGGACCATTTCGGGTGATCTCCAGAGCGGATGAAGTGTTTAAAATCCAAACACCCAGAGGAGAACAGACAGTATCAATTGACCGTCTCAAGACTGCCTTTCTGCTAACGAACCCAGTGATCTCCCACGATACGCACAGCCTCCATCTTCTTCGGGTACTTCTGACACACCAATAGTTCCAAACCCAACATTTACAACTACTAGGGTTGGACGTCAAGTACGGTTTCCTACAAAGTAAGTAGCTTCCTTTTGTTGACACTGGGAGGGGAGTGATGTGGGAAGTTACCTTCCGTTTCAACTTAGGTTTTGGCTTTGCATTCTCCATAACACCCTTCAGTTAATTACAAGTTTTTTCTGTTCCAGATGTTCCTAAAATTATTTTTGTCAATTTTCTTCTTTAAGTTTAACGTCGTTTAACGTTGTGAAAGTTATTAAGTTATTGGAGTTATTATAAGTATGGCAATTTTGACTCTCCCATCTTATTCAGCGTGTAAAAACCTTTAAAATGAGGTGTCACTTGACAGAACGTTTCATTTTTGGAATTTTGTGAAACTCCCCCCTTCCACCAAACCCCCCTCAGCTTTTGGACATTTCAACGCTGAAGACGATGGTGAAGTCAGAATCGTGATATCGCATTCCGTCATCAGATTAGCATGAACCGTCATCAGATTAGCAGACTAACCATGAACAACATCTCATGTAACCAAGAAGATGTTTCTTCATCTTCAAAGTTTGAGAACGGAATGAGATATCACAATTCTGATTTCACCATCGTGTTAAGCACAAAAAAACCTTTAAAATGAGATGTCACTTGTAAGACTGTTTCATTTTGAGAATTTATGAGGAATCCCCCCCCCCCCCCTTGGGTGGCCCGATTCCGCACATCTACGAACTTAGCCTGTTGATTGCCAAAACAGATTTTTTGTGCAGTTATCGTGAGTTATAGTCTGGAATGACAAATATATAATATAATATATTATATTTGACAAATATATTATATAGGTGTATGACAAAATTTGTTTATATTATATTTATATATATTTAATATATTATATTTGTCATTCCAGACGATAACTCACATAAACTGACGATAACCCAAATAAACTTAGGTTTCTTTTGGCAGTGGATTCAGGATGGCCTGAAACGAATTTTGGTATGAAAATGTTTAGGAAATTCGAGTTTTAAACATTTTGGACCGAGAACAATAGCTACATTCTCTTCGAAAATTCGCGAAAAGGCTTTCAATTTCTCCAATTGGGATTGTGGCGTTTACCCCAACTCACCATAACAAAACAATTGCAATGATTGCGGAGTATTCGATGCCAATTCGCTAAACAAATATCAGCAGACCAAACTATTGCTCCAATACCTCACGAAATCTCTGAAATTCGAAAACATATGTGCTTAGAGATCTTCAAAGGTGAATTGATTTAAATCGTTTCACACTACTCACGATTACTGCCATTGGTACCGATGGGTCTGAAATTAAAACCGTAACGGACAATCCAGGACTTCTACCACACGCTACCACACTACAATATAGAAACCAGACCCTTCTACCCCTGACCACCACCGCCAATGTGTTCATGTTCCATGTCTTCTTCCCACAACCCCTCAGTTTCACCCTCCTCTGTTTCCTCTGTTGCACCAAGAGGGAGTTTTTCGCTTCTTTCAATGCTGTGGGCAAGAGCTTTTAAAAACCTGAAGAGTTGGTGTACAATAAATCAACTCCTGAGACACCCAGTGAGCCGAGCTACGGGTGGGTGAAAAACCCATTTTGTCGCGTAATCAGTGTCTATGTCGCTTCGGTTTACAGGGCTTCGGTTTTCTTGGCGGATGGGACACTCCCACGTCCATAGATACAATAGCATTGATATTGTACAGCATAATTATGTTTTGAACTATCAAATAATATTTCGCTATTTTAGGTACTGTTGGTATTTAAAAGCTCATGTATCAAACTCTTCAGCTGGAAAACCCTTTCTGATAACCAGTTGTTAATCATCAACTATCAGGCGGGTTAATTTGTCAATTGAGATCGTTCGGAGCCCTTGGATCGTTTGGAATACGCGGTCAAGTAGGCAAAAGCTATTTGAAGACAGCTCGGTCTTGCGGGTCATTGCCTACCCCCACATCCACCCCTCTCGAACTCTACGAGATACGCCATCATTTGAATGCTACAAGTTCACAATTGATTAGAATGTGCAGCATAATTGCCATCCTCATGCTCATTTATTGATAGTACGACTCTATATTAATTACGTGATATTGAAGGTTCAGATCAGTCTATTCAGTTTTGGCGTAAATCATGTCCCGCCTCTTGCCTTTTATAAAACGGTCTGCAATGTACTTCTTTCTTTTTGTTGGTCTGTTCAGCGACTCTTGGTTCTATTCGCCTTTAAACGACAAAATAACCTAATAACCGTGGCTCCAGTCGGCTTGGTTTTTATCTACGTGACCTCATGAAGCGGCCCGAGATGGCTTCTCAGTCATACACCTCCGATC
Organism: Stenodema calcarata; assembly: GCA_963920205.1. Lineage (NCBI taxonomy): Eukaryota > Metazoa > Arthropoda > Insecta > Hemiptera > Miridae > Stenodema > Stenodema calcarata. Next base: position 8,693,416 of record OY986048.1, read on the forward strand.
TTTAACACAATCATGTGTCGTTAGCGTCCCACCTTCACCTCCGAACTTCCGAATTCACGTGTGGCCCAGGGCAACGTACAACCAATCTACAAAGGCCCTGGCACACTCATCCGATGGAGATTGAAACTTCTGATTACCGGCGGCCCAGGGGGATATTGGCCTCAACTGAAAAGGGTTTTACAACTTTCGACGTCAGAGTGCCCAGTACTCCCGGTATTCAGAAGTCGGCTCATTCCAATCTCTTCAATGCACATGCTTTTTAAGAGAAAGGCGACGAAGAAAAAGAAGAAGCGGAAAAAAACCGGAATAAGTCGTGTAGTCAGAACTGAGAGAAGAAACTTTTCAATCGTGCACCGAAAACACACTAAGCCTTCTTTCCTATCACAGTATCTTGAAAGTTTGAAGTGGTTTATCAAAATCGCAACCTCCCCGTGTTCCGCTTCACCAACCTGATTGATTACAAGATCTCTAGCTACTATCCAAACTGACAGAAACAAGACCGTTCTCCAGTATTCATTAGGTATACATTTCGCCTACTACTTGGCAAACCTATGAAATTAGTTGCCGCAATTGTGTCGCTTGCTTCCACTCCACAACACAGCCTAGTCCCGCAATCGTGATACGTTCCTCATTCCCATTCAAACGTTCCCCGTTCCCAACTATGTATTTCATTCAGTTTCTGTCGGTCGATATTATAAGAATGAAGTTTAATAGCGAACAAGTCAACATCATGGACAACAATCTACACTTTTAAAACGCCGAAAATTTGTCCTTTTTCTGTAGATATCGTCCTTCTTTCTGAATCACCGTGCGAATGATTAAATAGAGTAATGAGCTAAAATATCGTGCGTTCATTCAAGTATGGTTCTCACCAGGAGAAGTAGAGAGGGTTCAGTTAATCACCTATAATTTATTTTTATTTATCTAACCTATGAGTTTTCACACGCCACCAACCGCCAACAAATATATTCGCTACCAACAAAAAGTATTTCATGACTAGAACTCAATATCATAAATCCACAGTCATGCGGCATGGCTACATGAGTGAATTTGAAGAAATAACTAGTTTTACGTTAAATTTCTCCATTTTACTGGTTTTATAACAAATGCTGTCTCCTTTTTTTGGCGGGTAACAACTCAGCTTATAGATTTTTCAATGCTGAACACGATGGTGAAGTCAGACTTGCGATATCTCATTCCGTTAACACATTATAGCAGTTGAACCGTGAAGAACACCTCAAGTAACACTCAAGTAAGAAAATCTTCAAGTGCTCTATAAACTTATCACATTTCGTATAACCCTGCGGAAAGTCTTGAAAAATAATATAAATCAAAATACATTAAGATTTGTATGGAAAATCTAATGCTCCGTCAGAAGTTTTTGAGCCACGATGTTTTGAGCCACGACCCTTTCTATTGACCTGAGACCGTAAGATGTTTCTAGAACCACGGCCGGCCAAATCTTCTTAATAGATCAACCAACTGTCTTGATTGGTCTGTAAACAATATTCTTGTGAGTCACACACTACTGTACGAAATAATTGGAGTAATGACGTGAAATATTGTCCTCGAAGTGACCAGTTGGTCCTCTTCGAGTTTATGAGGGAGTCGATAACTAGCTGATGGATGGTCACATTGTGAACGAACGGTTCTATGACAGAAAGCAATTCGTTTTCAAATAGACTTCTTCTTTTCTCCCTCGATTCCGAAGGTTCATCATCAAAGATAATGAACCAAAAACTCTGCAAATGTTTCCTCAAAGGTTCATTATCATCTGAAAAGATCGCCTTTCTGTCTCGATCACTAAATAATAGATTAATTATTATGAATTATCATAGGTTATTATTAATTATTATGAAGTACTGCAAATTATTATTATTATTATTGATAATCAATAATTATGATTAGTTATTAATAATTATTGTTATCATTATTTGATAATAATTAACTCGTATCTAAAAACCATGTTCTGTTCGAATCAGCTCGGCCAGTAAGAACAGGGACCTCTCAGGCTACCACATGATTCACTTTCATGTTGACGACTTGTGGTCTGCTCCAACAATGAGTCCTCATTGTGAACGAACGGCTGGTCGTAAAAAACTCCGGATGGTCTTAAAGACTTCTAAAAATTAAACTTCATTCAATACCAGAAGGTTTTTTTTCGAAAATAATAAACCAAAATGATCACATTTGCGTGTTCCAATGCATGTCACCACATATTCAACGAAGCAGCCAGTTCGTAGTAAAAACAATTGTATATACTTATATATAAGTGAAGAACGGATTTTAGAACTTGAGATGGTACGATGATATGGGTCAAGATGTACATTAGTTTATGGGCCCCAGAGGTGCACAAGCTGCGGCACCACTTACGGAAAGACGATTATAGGTACCAGAGCCGGCGGTCGTCGAATGTGGGCTCCCACTTTACATAGGTAGGAAGGTTTTAGTGAAATTAGCAACCACACATGGTCTGTTGTCTTGAATCTTAATGACACTTACATCATGTATGGCTACCCACGAGTTGTTCAACAAGGTTGTCATACACGATTTGATAACTTTCTATGATCACAAGATTTGATCCAGGAATACTCTCAAATGTACTCGTATCAAGAGACATTCAGATACAGCTATCCATTTTGATATTTAGTTCGGTTTTTTCTTGATAGGTGAAATATTTAGCAACCCAGCTGAGAATGAACATCCGACAAAAACTCGATTTTGGACCCAATGGGATGTTCTTTATTTAATACTATCGTTCTATCAAAATCAAAGTGATTTAAAACTCCCTTATTGCGTACTGAATGACTCAACTGTTTGTAATACCATTATCATCAATTTCCATGCGGTCACGGATGGTGGGTAGTTGAAAATCAGGAGTAAATGAGAGCAAGGTCTCATATGGGATTTTGGGGAGCCAAAATATCGTTTAACATGAAGGTTTATCAACTAAGAAATAAGATAACGCTTTCCTTCGGTTTCCTGTTAGCATGGGAATTTCATTAATACGTCTCATGAAAAGTTTGAAAAACGAAATCGGACGAGTGAACATGGCAGCAGATTGTGTGAAAATCACAGGTAAGTGATGTTCATTGCCAATAATTGCTGCTCAATATTTTCAAATAACAGTAATCATGATAGTTTTGGCTGATTACTTCTTTCTACCGGGTGAGCTGACTTTCTCAATTATTTGAGATTATTACCCAGGTGTAATTAGGTATAGAATTTACCAGTTTTTCATTTCTCATTTTACAAAAAACTATGGTTCATTTCAAACTTGAATAACTTTTCGGTTAAATAATCGAAATCCCCCGAGACACCCCGTGTAATAATCAACCACACTCGCAAATGGCATTCTACAGCGGCCGGAAAAAGTTATGATATCCACTTTCCCCGCCTGCCCTTTTACTTCCAACTAAAAATATGTCCTAACCACTTCACAAGCACCGTACCCGTTTCTTAACTTTCCTTGGCGCCAAGGCGAGACGTTCTTATTACTACACATCTATGTATTATTTTATTAGTTCCTTGTGAGAGTAACTAACTTCTACAAGCAAATAATAAAATAATACATAAATTTGAAGCAATGAAAGCATCTCGCGATGGCGCCAAGGGGAGATTTTAAAACAGGTACTGTGCCTATGATGTGGTTAGGACATCTCTTTAGATCAGTGGTTTCCAAACTGGGGGGCGCGCCCCCCTGGGGGGGCGTGGAGAAAGTCCAGGGGGGGCGTGACACCCAAATGAAAAAAATAAAATAAAAATACAAAAATAATTTCCTCAGATTTGTGAAATAAAGTCTTTCTAAGTTTTCAAAATTGTTTTTGTAATGTTTCAATTTCCACGTTTTTTTTAACCAATTTCCACGCTTCCACATAAAAACTTGATGTCGAAAGTGACCTGTGCTTTGTCTGAAACTCAACCCAGGATCTGTCAACTTATCCAGAACATGCAAGCGCACCCATCTCACTAAATTACATTTTATGTTTTGTTTTTGTAAGTAGGTAGGCCTATTGTTTCACCTTCCTTACATTGAAAATGTATCTGTGTTACAATGTTAAATTTTGTACGGCACCGTGGAAATAGGGTATTGCAAAATGGAAAGCTGATATGTGTAGGGGGGCGTGGGGGGTCTCCAAATAACCAGAGGGGGGCGTGGTACAAAAAAGTTTGGGAACCCCTGCTTTAGATGGATGGAAAAGGGCAGGCGGGGAAAGAGGATATCATTATTTTTTCCGGCCGCTGTAGGGTTAAGGGTGAAGAACCGGGTTTTTGAAGTTATATAACTCGGCTCCGTTTAGACCTAGCGATATGAATCTTTTAAGAGCCACTGGCTAAAGCTGAAACAAAGCTCTGTGCAACATTTCTAGTCAATCGGTAAAGGTGGAGATGGTGTAGCATTGGCTAACAGAACTAGAAGAAAAACATGGTAAGGTTGAAGAACCGGGTTTTTGATGTTATATAACTCGGCTCCCCTTAGACCTAGCGACTTGAAACTTTCGGGGCTTTCTACTATCTACACCAAGAAGATCCACGCCAAAATTTAAGTTGATCGGTCATAAAAGAGATATGGATACCTGAAAAACATCTGGATAAGACAGCCAGCTCGACCAAGGTCTATCGCAAATACCTCTGGTGGGTTAGACGTATGGTGTGTACTTGAAGGACTTCAGAATTTTGGCACCGTTGACAAGTGGTTGTTGAGTGGACCCAAACATTGCTGGTGGTCAACCTCACTCTGCCAGGTTGAAGTGAGGTTTGACCCAGTCTGGGCGCCTGCGTCTGTTGTAAGCGTACAACAGATTCAGTAGTTATGTCGAGCACACCGAGGTCTTACCGTAGTCGGGTGGATTTGAAGCACATGTGCAGCTGTTAGGGGTGAGATGTGCATTCGGTGTAAGTGTGGGTTGCTAACCTAAGCGAACTTTCATCAGGCCGAACATTCTCCATCGTTGGATTTCAATGGACTGGCTTTCAACCCGTGCTATGCTGCTTTCATTGTCATGGGGTCTCAGTAGTGGTAGCATGAAGGCGTAGTGCCCTAGTCCTTCGGCGATCCCCTTCTAATGACCCTGGACATATCCTGTTGAGAGCCCCACCCAACCCAACTAAATAGATGCTTACGTACACCCCCAAGCCGGATGGATCTTATAGGCGGTATCTGGTTAGTAATTCCAACATATCGAACTCCCATCGCTCACAGGTCTATGCATATGGACACATTGGCTGAACAGAATGGTAATTAAACCAGTTCCTGACGTGTTCCTAAATGTTCACTTCCACTTCCACCAGTACCTTCGACCAGGTGATGAGCGAGAGATCCTGTAAAGGCGGAATAATGGCTTTTCCTAACTTTGATAGCGGCTAAGGATAATGCAAATAAAGGGTATTAGAAGTTAGAATATGCCCTGAATTTGTTTTTACCAGGACATAACTGATGTATAGTGGCTGATGCAAGTAACTCAGTTCAAAGGCTGACTGAAAGGACTAGACTTTCAAGTCAAAGGCGGAAAGGCACACCCGTTGATTGCATTAGTTTCTCCGTTGCTACGAGCACATCCTCTTTCTTTCCATTAGGTTAATAAGAAGTGTTATGTGAGATTTATTCAGTTGATACGGTTCTTTTCACCGGCGAATTTTAAGAGATAAATGAAATAGAAATATCAATGAAAGATTACGACGTCATCTACGACTATCATCTTATGACTTTTAACTAACGGTACTGATTACGCTGGTTTGATAGCCGCGTGATGAAAGCAGCGAAGTGATGTTCCGATGTTTTTTCTAGTCATTCCTACTATATTTAACACCTATTTTACGTTTCAGTGCGTAATTGCATTATTTATCTGCCTCCTTAGGAACTTTACATATTTACTACATTTTTTTTAAAATTTACGTGGCCCTTTTGCCTTTTGGTTTATTTTCTTCAATAATGAACCATTGTAATCGACCAAAGAAAAAAAATTTTTGACCCCCCCCCCCCTCAAAATTTATTGGTTTACGTTTCAAGATACGTAGATTCCGTCCGTTAAATTAAAAAAATCCGTCGTCCGTTCATACTTAGATAGAGTTTATTTTTTAGGATTTTTTAAGACCATCCACAGCTTTGCACGAACAGCCGTTCGTTCACAATGACGGCTCAAAGTTAGAGCAGATCGAAAATCGTCAACATGCGAGTGAATCGAGAGGCAGCCTGTCGGGACCATTTTCAAACTGGCTCAGCTGATTCAAACAGCACATGGATTCGAATATCGAGTTAATAAATAATATTAAATATTATTAAATATGACCATTATTATTAAATTTTAATAATAATGGCCAATAATGAAGCACAAATTAATAAAAAAAATGAACAAAAATTAATAACCAACAATACAATTTATTTGATGAGCTAGACACTTGAAATAGGTCAGAACTGGATGACATTGCAATATTCAATCGGTTTGTATGACATGGTATGAGTATGGTATGGTATATTATTGTATGGTATGATTTGGTATAGTACAGTATGGTATGATAGGAAAGAAAATCGTATGGTATGGTATGATTACGGTGAGAATGTGGTATGGTGCCGATTTGCATCACAGTCTGGTATAGACAGAAGGGTGATCTGTACAACGAAGATAATAAACCGTTGTCAAGAATTTGCAGAGTTTTTTTTTATTCGATTTTTTGAATATTAATTATTTCAATAATTATAATTGTTATTATTATTAATTATTATTATTAATTTTACTACTTGTTTTTCAAGATCCCGATGAGCTAGGGATTTGAAATTTAAATATAAGTCAGAACTGGATGAAAATGAAATATTCACTCGAATTATTTCGTTAATAATCTAATTATTAGATTAGGGTTGCAAGCAGGTAGCAACTGGGCCGTTACTAATTTCCGAAACCACCTTTTCACTTAGATCGATGTCGTACATATTAATCCACCGTCAATGTTTTCCTGTTCCCTGTCTCCTTCCCACAACCCCCTCTCACCCTTAGTCACCCTCGGTTTCACCTAATATGTTTCCTCTGTTACACCAGCAGGGAGCTTTACGCTTCTTTCAATGCTGTTGGCGGGAGCTTTTTGCCAGATAACAAGCCTGAATTGAAGCATTACTATATTGTAAGTATTACTGGTGGTCACGAGTAATCAGTGGTGGTACACCTACTCGACCTATCAACGTTGAAATCTGGATACCTATTTCAAACTCATTGAATCACAATCACTTAAATTTTATACAAATATTAAGTTTGAAATGGAGTTTGCCTTAAACCTCAAGGCTTCAAAGGGCAATAAGGAAAACAATGCACTGAGGCACGCTCGCGTTCCCTAACCCACTCTATACTACTCTAACTTGTACAGTTGGATAACAAAAGTTCGGTACTTTCGCCAAAGTGACATCTTGTTGAAATTTCTATTTGTACGAATGGAACGTAGCTAGGTACTTTGATTCAAGTTTTAAAGAAATGGTTACTTTGAGCTGGGTTCGTAGCCGTCCTGTATGTTGAAATACTAAATCAGCTACGATGAACGATTTTGTGTTTTTTTTTTCACAAATTTTCATATGGTTATATATGCCTATACAATCAAAGGAAGAAATGGTATAAATTTCGTTACTAAACGTGCTTTTCCGCGCTGAGTTTTTTCCCCCAAGGTCGTACTAAGGGTTTTAGTTCAGCGTTTTACCCAGTGACCTCATTTTTCCAGTCCTCTCTCGCCTGGAAGGACCTTCCTGCTCTGACCCTGTGAGGTCATTTCGCTTTATTCCACCCTAATTTCTAACTAAACATATCGGTATTTCGGGATGGAACGTTTCGGGTACGAAACGGCTTTTCAAATCGAATGGAATACATTATGATATCTAAAAGTAAGTATGTTCGGTTATCGTTCTGGTCGGGCAGCCAGGATTGAATAATCATAAGAGGAGTACTGCTAAAAAGAATTGACGCATGATTGTGCAAAGTTGCATGGTCGTTGTCGCAGAACCTCCGTAGATGGCGTTTTGTGACGAAACGAATGGTGAAGCCTTGGCCGCAGGCGATTGTGTCACACACAGTTCATCCTTGGGCGTGTGGGGCCACTTCGTTTGTTCTGGTCATACTTATTTTTCTTTTTGGGGGGTTCAAATAAAGTTCATTTCTACAAAATTGCAATATAGAGTGTTAGTAAATTTCACAATTATTGGATATAAAAATAAAATAAATAAATCTGCAAAAAATAAATGAATTGGCTATCGCTGAATCTGTACCTGGTACCACCCCTAGCCGATATTCACTTCAATTTACGATTAATAACATTCTTGAAGAAAGGTAGATAGATTGAAGCAGGAAGTCAGAATGGAATGGGAACCGATCATCCACCCAGGGCCGTAGCGAGAAGAAAAACCAGGAGGGAGAGGGAATCCAAATTTTCCCAACTCCACCAGCAAAATTTCTCAACTTTCAAAAAATTAAATCCAAGAGATTGATTCCTATATAATATAATAAGTTATAAGATATTACAAGAAAATAATATTATAGAACAAATAATAATATTATATTACCTAATATTATAATATTATATAATATATCATAAAATAGGTAATACATTTTATTAATTTTCTTAATTAGCTATCCTATGGGATAGCTTATGGCCTTATAAGATTGGCTGAATGCTAACACAATGCTGCATTTATAAAATTTTCGAGCGATGATCAAAAATAAAAAGGTGTTTTATAAGTATTTTTCAACGCTGAATTCAGATCTTTAATCCGTTTTTCTCTATCACGTACACATTTTCGGCAAATCGTATCTACATTGTGAATAGGTATGATGAACAGGTTTCCGGAGGAGACTTGTGGGAAAAGAAGTAACAATCATATTGAGTGTAAACAAAAAAGTTTAATTAACAGGAGAAATATGTATATGGGCCCTCAGAACAAACAATTAATTAATCATTCAAAAATTTTCTCTTCCTTGACTTTCTTGATGTCGGTTTCCCAGCCTCACAGTCCCTCTTCAGATTCCAACAGTAGTTCGACATCATATTCGCGTTCCATTTACCTTGGTATCGTTGTTCCATCAATTTTATGTCTTGGTGGAACCTCTCACCCTGTTCCTCGCTGAAATCCCCCAAATTCTCGGGAAAATACTCTAAATGTGAACGGAGGAAATGGAGCATGACACTCATGAGGCACCCAAGCTTCTGAAAGTTCCTCAGCAAGTCATCCACCAATTTCTTGTAGTTTGGGTCCTTGTGGTTACCAAGAAATCCGTCAACAACTGACTTGAAACTGAGCCATGCGTTCTTTTCCTGAGCGTTCATGGTGTTTTCGAACTCTTCTTTCATAAGCTGGCGGATTTGAGGGCCAACGAATATGGCCTTATTTTCTCTGACGTGATTTTGGGAAACCTTCTCCCCAGATATTGGAAGCAGGGGTTTTCTTTATTCAAGGCCTTGACGAACTGCTTCATCATTCCAAGTTTAATGTGCAAGGGAGGAAGCAGGACATTTTTAGGGCTAAGCAACGGACGGTTGATGATATTTTTTGAGCCTGGTGTCAATTGTGCCCTTTTGGGCCAAACTTTGACGTTCCAGTGCTTATCTCTGGCTCTGCTGTCCCATTTGCACAAAAAACAAGGCATTTTAGTGAAGCGTTCCTGTAAGCCTAGCAGTATAGCGATGATTTTGAAGTCACCACAGATCAACCACTTGTGGGTGTCATATCCAATATTTGTCAAAAGGGTTTCCATATTCTCGTACGTTTCTTTCAAATGAACGGAATGAGCTATAGGAATCGATGCATATTTATTTCCATTATGTAGGAGAACTCCTTTCAAACTAGCTTTTGACGAATCTATAAATAGCCTACATTCAGCTGGTACGTATTCGATTTCAAAAAATTCCATCACGGACTTGATATTGCAACAGAAAACCATGGAATTCTTTTCTTCAAAAACAGGGACAAGTTCCTGTTCACGGTGACGATACCATGCGAAAACGACACCTGGGGCTAATAGATTCTTAGATTTTAATTTCGATCCGAGAACTTCCGCAGGATTTTTGCGGAGATTCAAGTCTCTCACCAAATCATTCAGTTCCCCTTGGGTGAAAAGTTTTGGGGAATGGTATTTGTCAGGCTCAAAGGGTTCGTCCCCATCGGACTCATTTCCATGCTTTGAGAGCAGCATTCGACTGCCACATCAACCAATATATTGGGAGGAATAGGAATAGGTATATCGCTGCTGTGTGAGACAGGCCTTATTGCGGAGGGCAAGCTAGGATAAAAAAATGGAGTTCTTATTCTTTGTTGAGTAGCCACTAACATTGGTTATACAAAAGTAACAATCATCAACATGATTAGTTGACTCCCTCCCCACCATTGGAATGCCAAAAAGTAATGATTTCTTCTTACCCGACACACACGTACGACAAACAGTATGAGGAGCCCATGGTTTGTCTTGATCCCCGAGTTTCATGCCGAAATAAGCAAAGTACACGTTCTCTACAAACTTGGTAATATTTTGTCGCTGTTTTGCAGTCGTATAACACCCACATATGTAACAAAACACGTGGGGGCTATTTACACAGGATCGCCGCGATGTATTCATCTTAAATTCTTCTAAAACCGTTAAAAAAACACGAGGAAACAACTGAAACTGAGACGTTTTATTGAAACTGACGAGTATGTATACATTGGAATGATCTTTGACCCCTGTGGCTCACGCAGTTATCAGGGCTACCAACCTCTGTGTCCCACCTCATGATTCCACCCTAGCGAACGCCATTCCATCAATCTGTAACGTGTAGCGGAAAAACTGTACGTGATAGAAAAAAAATTCCAACGGATTTGATCTCAGCACCCAAAAATACTAAAGAAAAACATCTAAGAAATCAAACATCAAATTTCATGCTGCACTGTGTAATCACTGAGAATAGAATATACTAGAGCGGCCGAGTTGGACACGACGATGTGAAAGGCTTCCCCCACTCTCTGGTTCCCCAACTCATCGTCTTCTAGCCTTCTAGTCCACGCTCCACGCCATTACGCCCCGTGTTTGCACCATTTTCCATATCGGAAGAAATATTCCCTGTGAAGAACTCATCAATTCATCTACACGAAAATCAAGTATGTTGGATTTCGAAGATCCTGGAGAATACGAGGAATGCCCCGAGATACGAGACGCCGTTTTTTCAGACTTGATTCTGGATATCGTTGAGTATATTGCGCGATACGTTGTGCGAGGGATGGGAAGGAATATAAAGTGCGAAGAATGTTTACTTGCAATAACCGACGAAGAGAACAGCCCCTTGAATTTAACTTCAAATTTAATCTCAATGAAAAACCGTGGAGGTTTGATTCAACCATTATCGGATGTTGCCCGCATATGCAAGATCAGCGAGAAAATTTTCAGGATGGCAGTTTTAAAAAACAAATTCAACAGCAACCTTAGTCATTACACCAGAATGCTAATTTCCCACTGTTCAGACATGAATATTTTTGTTGACTCTGCTCACTTGTCGATTGAAGGAGAAGACAACCATAAAAATTGGTTGGTTGAGAGCATTGGCAAGGCCTACTTCAGCATCAGGATTAAAAAGCACCTCCGGGACCAGAATCAGAAAATCGAGGAACAACGCGTACGGCAGAAGCTCAAGAAAATTATTCATTTCAAAGGACAGTGAAAAATCTCATTGTTACATGTGCCGTGCTTTGCATTTTCCCAGGGGTTTTATTCAACTTTCTTGAGGACTCTCTTCAGTTTTGATTCTATTTCCTTCTGTTGCAAAGATTCGTCAAAAGTATTTTTCTAAATAAACGTATTTATCATAAAATAAAACAAAACAGAATACCTTGGGTTATTATTAACTCAGTGATTGAGTAAATTCTTCCTAGTAGGTACCATCATTTCCGAATATATGAAGTTTCGGTTACCTAACTTTGTTTTAATTGATTCTGTTCATTGTTTGAAACAGAAATAAAATAATCATACCTAGAGTTGTTGTCGTACACAGTCGTGTCTATGATCCAAGTCAAAAAATACTCCCAAGATTGATACTTCATTTCCCATATTCTTCAGCCTTCCCCCTGCCAGTTAACAAGGTACTAATACTCGTACGCAGTATAACAAAGTTATCTGAACTAAAAATGTACAAAAATCTAGATGCAAATTGAGGCTATCGGCGAGATTGTGCGGGCGCAACAGTACAGGGGTAATGCTCCGCAGGGCGGGGTCGGGGAACCAAGGGGTTGGGGGGGCAGAGCACACTTTCCGCTAGGCGGCTTGCACGTGAAGGGCCGCTCTAGTATATTCTATTCTCAGTGATGCTAATGCCCGATAGGAAAATTCATTTCTTAATTTTTGGTTTATTATCTTCGATAATGAACCATTGGAATCGCCCAAAGAAAAAAAAATTTTAACCCCCCCTCAAAATTTGTTGGTTTACGTTTCAAGACACGTAGATTCAGAAAATCGAATAAAAAAAAATCCGTCCGTCCGCCGTACGCCGTACGCCGTCCCCCGTACGCCGTCCGCGCCACTTTGCCCAGTTAGCGTTGAGTTAAAATTACGAAATTCGGTTTCTGGGTTTGGACCAGCCCCACAATGGTCCTCGAAACTTTTCATAACCCTAGGTCAAGGGGAAGGGGTTCAAAACGAAATTTAAAATTTCGACAATGTCATATCTCAAAATATTTCACTGAAACGTGTAATTTTCAGTTCACGTTTGAATGACCTAAATTATTACGAATCTTTTAAGACATATTGGATTTTTGTGCGACCAGCCGTTCGTTCACAGTGAGCGCGCAAAGGTTTAGGAAAAACACTAAACTTTCGCGTCGAAAACGGCCGTTATGTGACCCAACCCTCAGACGCCCAGAATAAAACTACCTTTTGTCATCTTCCCGGTAAACTACAGTCTAGAAATTTTAACCGTGAGTCGGGGATAGACCACATTGCAATATTTACTCGGTTTCTCATCTGTAAAATTGTTTAAATAATACCTTTTTGTAATAATACAAATTAAATTTTGATGATGAGCTATTGACTTGAAATTTTAAATAGGTCAGAACTGGATCACAGAACTGGATTCACTCGGTTTCTTGTCTGTAAAATTGTTTAAATAATACCTATTTGTTTAAACAAATTGAATTTTGATGATGAGCTAGATACTTGAAATTTTAAATATAGGTCAGAAATGGATGACATTTCAATATTCACTCGGTTTGTATGACATGGTATGAGTATGGTATGGTATATTATTGTATGTATGATTTGGTATAATACAGTATGGTATGATAGGAAAGAAATTCGTATGGTATGGTATGAGTACGGTGAGAATATGGTATGGTGCCGATTTGCAATACAGTCTGGTATAGACAGAAGGGTGATCTGCACAAGGAAGATAATAAACCGTTGTGTCAAGAATTTGCAGAGTTTTTTTACTATTACCTACTTGTTTCTATCTTCACGACTCGAAATTTCCCAACTTCCCAACAAAACATCAGCAAAAGATGGGAATTTTGAAAAATTTTCACTTCAATCGTTTTGAAAAGGATTCAACTTGAATTTCAATTAAATTCTTATGAAACACGTTCTAAGGGAGTGAAATGAATATAAAATTGCAATCAGAATTGAAAATTTATTTTTCAAATTTATTTGATAGCCCGTGACATATATGTCACGCTAAGCACAAGCCAGATCAGATTTAATAACAATGGCCGATGAAGGAAAAAAAATCATTATATGGTACAATGGTCAATAACTCATTTGAATAAGTAAGTAAGATAAATCAAACACACAAGCTTCACGCTTCACGCTAATCATTGGATTGGTTATGTTTTAGCGAGTGTGATACGGTGCAAAACAATCTACACATAACCCAACGTTACAGTTCTCACAGAAGTACCTTGACGTTGTTTTGCAAGATTGTCCTTTGCATCTTCGTCTCTTTCCATCCGGGATTTTCTTGATGAGATGATCAATGCGGTCGAATCTTGATTCGTCGAGAGATCGTGTCTGAACTCGGCCTGGTGCCTTGGCTGGGTTCTGGAATTTTCTCAGATAAGTGAGGACGATCGCCCGTCTGAAGTCGTGTTGCGAAATGTTTTCAACTGTCTTCCGGTACTGTACCCAAGCATTTTGCAGGCAAACATTGATCAATAACTTATTATAGGCCAGTACCATTTCCGATTTCGAATGCGGATTCGATACAAGTTGACATTTTGATCCATTCGATCAGTGCCTCCCATACCTTTGTTATATTCGGCAATTGACGTAGATGGCATTGGGTTTAGCTGGTCTTCAGAATTTGTCGTTGACTGGACAACACTATCATTTCTGCTTACGCTAGGTGTGAAAATTGAATCTGAATTGGAAGGTCTTACTTCAGCTTCTGCTTCCAACTGCCGGCGGCTTAGGTTCCCCAGATTATCGAGCTCTTCATCACCTGAATCCTCATCACTTACGTAGTTGGGGTCAGGAGGTGTTATATAAACTTCACGTTGAAGAACCTCGTCGCTATCCTCAAGGAGCAAGTCGATGGCCTGCTGGACAGTCAAACCTCCTCCAATGATACTTGTCAGAGCTCTAAAAGAAGAAAGGAAGCAAAACGTAAATGCCCTAAGTAGTGCTTAGCGTGACATATATGTTACACCATACTTTAGGCCTACATCATAATCACAAAAAACCAAATACCCCATCTTTTCCAAGAATTGTCTAACCATCCACAAGTCCACACTCAGAAAATGTAGTAAAAAAAATTTCAATATTGGTACAATAAGCATAATACTTACTCTTGGTCAAAGTACTCCATTTTCACAGGACGAATTGAAATAAGCGTTGAGAAAAAATCAACAGAATGATAGAAACGAGCGCACTGTGAGAAGGCACGGCTTAGACTGACAATAAACATCTCTAAGAACATCATAGAACGTCAAAAGATTAAAGTTCACTTTTGTTTACTCCTCAACTACGCAACCTTCTGACTCCTCTCACTGTAACATATATGTCACGCTAAGCACTACTGGGTTAATCCAAGTTGAGATAATACAAGTAGAACTGTTCCCTACTTGGGAGAAATCAAACTTTTTCTGGTACTTGGGAGAAATCTCCTTTGAACTTTTCAAAACCCAGGATTTCAGTGTATGGGAACTCTAAGTTATGTACGAGTATGTTGGGAAATCCCTGCATCCACCGCACCAACTTTCGCGAAAATGATATAATTATACATCCGTGTTGATTATACACACACTTACACGTTTAATTATTACACACTCATAATTATACCGACTTTATAAAAAACGTATCATACCCAATAATATTTTACTATTCTTTTATTTATCCCTGCAACATATCAATTTAAATGTGTCTTCCATTTTCCTAGCATTTTGTTATTTGTTTCTGTACGTGTAAGTAAATATTTTATGTAATTTGAATATTTTCGTTTCAGTAATTAATCAGGAGGGTATAATGCACAACATTTGTATCAAACAACTCACTTCTTCAACATTGAACATAATATTGAAAAACTTCACAGGGTCACATGCTCGTCAAATAACAACTGCAATGTGCCTGTTGACATGCGAGCTAATTTATAATCTATTATCATTATAGATTTTTTATGAACAAATCAAACAGCGGCATACGTTGGATAACATATTAACATCTACGTTGGATAATATTTAACGTAAAACATTAACATAGTGTGATATAAGATTCTCTATAAATATTCCAAATTCCTGAATTGGCTGGTCGTTGCCGTGGTAGTCTCGACTTCTCTCGTCAATTCTATCGACTCGTATTGATTTTTCAGACTTTGTCCAATAAAGCCTTACTTTACGAAAGGTTCATTCTATAACAATTTATTGGACCAAATCTGTTCGAGCTTCTCAAGGTGCGTTTCCACCGGGCGAGCGAACACAGGCGAACGAAGAAATTTGTGTTCGTCCATTTGGAAACAGCAGACGAGCGAATGATCTTTTTATCGTTCGCTCGCTTGTTGAGTTTGCGATTCTCGACTTTTTCATTAATTTTTCATTACTTTTTCGATCCGTTTTTATTCATTTTATTTATTTCGCTATATTTTGCGATGGAGTGGACCAATGACTTCTGTAGATAATAGAACTTTACTGACAAAAATTTTCCGTGTTTCCATCCGGCAAAAATTTCGAAACTGCCTAAGTTCTGGTTTGTTGTTCAACTCTTGAAGGAGACTGTCAACATAAATTTTCATCCTCTTCTGAATGAATTTCGAAACCCATGGGCATGGTTACGAAATGGAATTTCGAAACTCCCCCCCCCCCCCATCAAACAATTAAAGAAAATAAGTGGGGAATGCGAATTACTTAGCTTGAATTTTCAAGAAAATTCGCTTGAATAAATTAGGGGGGGGGGGAAGAGAATGTGTATAAAGAAATTTTTTTTTTTCAGGAATATCTATTTATTTATTTGATTATTATTTTGGCAGAAATAGTAACTTTCTCTCCAAGAGTTATTTCCTGAGAAAAGGTCTCAAAAAATAATTATTATTGTTAAAGTCAGTAGTAATCGCTCAAAAAATGAGAATTACGAAATTAGCGATTTAAATAATCATTAAATTTGAGAAATCTGGAAAATAATTCTTTCTTTCAACCCCTGGTTTTTTCTCTTATTTTCTGTCGATAATAATAAGAAATTAATTGAAATGAGAACAACAAATTTAAAATGGGAACAAGTATGAAAACAACAAGTGGTAAACCGAGTGGAAGAACGACACGAACAAAATGAGCTGTTTCCACCAAAACGAGCGAATGTTTCTTTGGCGTAGTCATTTGTTGGTTTGGGATGATTCCGAGCACAAGTGGACCAAACGTTTGCACGGCCGGTGGAAACGGTTGCCAATTTGCGTTGCCCAACTGAACAAACGCACAATCATTTGTTCGTTCGGATATGTTCGTTCGCTCGCCCGGTGGAAACGCACCTTCAAATGGTGCGTACTGGTAAATTGCATATCATTCAGTAATTACGAATACATAAGTGATTGCACAAGTTACAATGAAGCCGTCGACATCCTTCACATAATATTTGCACCTATGAACTATTTGCTAGGCATCTACTTGCTAATCGCAAACAGCAAAATGGTGAATCGATCGACCAATATCTACAAGCTCTTCGAAGCTTAAGCAAAGACTGCCACTTCAAGGATGTTGACGCTCTTACATATTGCAACTAATACATCGGAGATGCGTTTATCAGTTGCTTAGCATCTCCACAAATAAGACAACGAATACTCGAAAACGGTAAGTACGAGAGACTGCTCGGTCTTTGGAATCAGCTGAGAAACATTCTCAAGTGTACAAATCATCTGATCCTAACCCTCTTCGACCACTACCCAACAACAAGGAAACGAAGTCTCCTACTCGCACTCCTGTCTCCGACGACGACACTCTCAATGCAGCTGCGAGATCTTATCGCCCCCGCCAGAAGTGCTTCTCTTGTGGCGGACAGAGACATCGAACGAGGGCGGAATGCCCAGCTGTGGATCTCATCTGCAAAGGTTGCTCTAAAAAAGGCCACTGGCTTAAGGTATGCCAAACTTCTCATACACAGAAGGGTAAGTCGATATCCATTTTTACACCTGATGGACGGGTACCGACCTATTGCTACAAAGTCCGGCCGCTATTCCGAGCAAGATGAAATCTTCATGAAATCTGAAATCGACAAATTATTTCAAGGGGGGATCATAGAGGAAAGTTCTTCGCCTTGGAGACCCCAAGTCCTTGTGACCAGGAATGAGAATCACAAGAAACGGCTGGTCATCGATTATTCGCAGACTATAAATAAATAGGCATGCACTACTTAAAGCCAATCCTCAGTATGCCCTTGTACGATTCCCAGATGGAAGGCAATCTACGGTATCGCTCAAACAGCTTGCACCCCCAGGAATTCCATCGTTAAATCAATCAAAAGACCGAAACCCCGCCGAATCCTCCCCTATGCAACTAGTGGACAACGCACCCGATAAAGATGAGCCGCTAGAAGCCCGACCAAAGAGGACGAGGAGAGTGCCCCGAATATTAGAAAGACTATATAACATGAGTTTCTCCTGAGAGGGAATGTGATATAAGATTCTCTATAAATATTCCAAATTCCTGAATTGGCTGGTCGTTGCCGTGGTAGTCTCAACTTCTCACGTCAATTCTATTGACTCGCATTGATTGTTCACACTTTGTCCAATAAAGCCTTACTTTAAAAAAGGTTCATTCTATAACACATATATTATTTAACATACGTTGGATAACATTTAACATACCTAAATTAAATTGAGTTGAAAAACTGAACTGGGTAGGGGCAACGATGGATCAAGATGGAAGTTCAAGAAATCACTGCACTACGTGTGTCTGCCATTTGAATCTGCTTCGAGTGTGTCTAGTGTGAAATCAGCTCAAGACAGAGCCAAAACCAGGTTTTTCAGAAAGATTCAAAGTGAAATTTTTTATTTTGTTCGCCAACCACTGAAACGATTCGAATGTCTGAATCCTGGCTATGAAATTCGGACTATGCAATGTGAATGAGTAAATATCCTTTAGCATTTAGATTGGGAGTTGATGGGGTTCCACGTTTCCGGAATGGAAAATCGGCCTGGTAGTGAATCGTACTTTACGACGCTAATTACTTAATGCATTAGGGAGGTCCATTGATGAAGCTTTATTGGCCAATAAGTTTGTGAGGTTTATAGGCTTTACATATTAAAATACCGCTTAATGGCTAGAGAGAAATAAAAGGTCTCCGATGAAGGAGGATTTTAGCTTCGTTATTGTAGGTGAAATGAATGTGAAGGAATCCGGATAGGACCTACCGAGGGGAACAATGTTAAATATTGGCCGCAGCTGATCCATCAATGGATTAACAGGCGGTCTTAAAATGAAAAGCCGGTTCATTACAAGTAGGCATGTTATGAAGAAAGGGGTTCTGGGATTAGTATAAAATGCAGGATTGGGGCTTGGAGGTTAAATTGGTTGAGTTTGCTCGAGAGACCCTCGTCCTCCCTTCTTCACAGGCTTTCAACACTTAAAACACCTCCTCTACAGTTTGTGTCTCCACTCCAAGCTCTCCGATTTTTAATTGGGATCCCCTTCATCTTGTGGGACCGACCCCGACCCCCCTCACTACCAACCAACCGTGTGAACGCAGCCTCTTCTTTTAATTAAGTTCACACTGTTCTAAATTCAATATGATCTCCCCTGATTGTTGTGTTTCATTTCATTCCATTTCCTGTAATCTAACGTGACAATACGAGCTGGCCCGTTTGGCCAACTGTTTTCCGGTTAAAGAGGGAGCGTGGAAACGCTGAAAATTGTGACACAACGGTTCTTTATTTTTTGAATATAGATCAGTCTTCTACCCACATAATTTATGATCCCATTTGATGAATCCTTGAGATAAGAATCATTTCAAAATTTAAATAATAATTTATTTAGATATTTAAAAAAAATTTCTTCGCCCTATGTAGACGATCTTTTTCAAACATGGAACATATTTTTACGGGCATGATTCGGTTTGGAAGAGCCTCGTCGTCCTGTCCCCAGGCCACGCCCTACCTCCTTGCCTCTTCCTACCTCTTTCCAGGGCTTGAAACGGGACCTTACCAGTCCTTCAAAGAAATTCCTCTTTGTGTTTCTCTCGTGTTTGGCTGTGGGGTTGTTCACTTGTGACTGCCAAGTCATTGTGGGTGTCAAGTGTGAGCATTAATGACATTGTTCTTCAAGTACTATGTTTCCTTTGTTATTATATACCTATTCAAAAAGATATTTCATGTTTCCTTGGTTTGATCCTCGATCTAAAATGTAATATTCGGAGATCCGGGGGTGTCCCCCAGATTTCTTTCTACGGTAAATTTACAATCATGAACACAAACCACTGGCGGCTATAGACATCAACAATGGCAACTTTGTTTTTTCAAGTTCAACCTTCGACCTTTTGATGTGATTGCTCCGGATGTTCCTAAAATGTCCACTGAATCAAAATCTGTTCAAATTCGTATGAAAAAGAATCTATACAAATTTGTATGAAACTGATGCTGTTTTATTTGGAGTTACCGATGTATGGCGTTTAGATAATTTCAAATATCTATCTTCAAATATCTACTTGATGCAGTAAAGTATTATTCATTCCCAGTTTCAGATTGATCCATTCCACTTCTTCCTCACCCCCTATCACACCTAAAATATACAAATGTCTGTAATTTTATGCGTCACAGGACCCAAAAGCGAATCAAGTGTGTAACCAACTGAAATTCGCATTTTCGAATATATCTAAGTACAAACTAGTCGACCGGCCAACTTCGAACGTAATATCGAATATCATTGCATAAATGAATATTCAGGTAAACGACGACACTGGTAGAAATTATGGAAAACTCTGGACACTGGGTAATTAATAGAAACATCAATTCACCTCAGAATGCAAAAAGAAATATTATTACAAATAGGTACGTACATTTTTAGTAGCCTCCATAGTGTAGCTAACGCATTATTGATTTCTCCCTAACCAACTTTTTGTAAAAGGGTCATTTCATCGCCCTAGGATGAACAGGAGAGAATTCAGCTGTATCGGTCACAAAGCTGAGCACAGAGATGATGCCTAAGTTAGGAAGGGATCCTTTAGCGCGTTGTAACTGATGCCTTAGAAACTCCATCGCTATGTAACCTAGTACCAGAGCACCTGAGGGGCCATTCTTGGTTAGCACCATAACACTCGGTAGTGAATGGAACAAACAAACCCAACTTTCCCGAGACATATAGGAATCAGAACAGGGTGGAATGACCTTAACGAAACTAATGTATACTAAAAGGCGATTTCACTCAAACAGGCCAACAGCGGTGGTGATTAATAAAACGATCTACCCTCAGAAAATGCTGGATAAACGGCGAGTTCCGTCGGAAACAGTTGCCGAGAGTTGAGAGGAGGATGAGGTTTTCCTGTTATGATTCCCAGCTTTCCTGTTTGCCTTCGTTGCGGCAGAGGAAATTGAAACAGCTCCTCCTCAGCAGATTTGTCTTTCCAACCACCGGCATCTCTCCCGCCCCGTCGATCTATTCGATTCCAAACGTCGCCCTTCCCCCGCCTATTGTTTCAACAATGAGTCACCGACGTTCATGTTACTGATAAGCGGAGTCGTCTGTCAAACAATTACGAGATAACCACTTGATAATTCGCCGATCAATCCATCAACCGTTTCCGACCAATTCCTTTCATTTTTTCATTTAGCTCTAAATGGCTTTATCGACTTTGGACTTCCCACCATTTAAATCGAATGGGTCTTTTAACGGGTATAAGCTCTGTCCATACAGACTTTTATTTCCTAGTTCACCAGAGTAGCGAATACTAGAGGCATTCGGAATCGAAAGTGGATAATTTCAGGTTGTCAAATTTCAAATTTTACAGGAGATACAATACGCGTTCGGAGCTCACAATCTTTTTTTTCTAGGGCACTATTTCATTGGGTGGACCTCTATTTATTTCAACATAACTGCCTAAATATGATTTCGCTAGTATAGGCATTTTCAAAAAATTTAATTTTTCATCCGGTGTGACTTTTAAACAAATGGTTTGCATTCAATATGGAAACCTATTTACACATATTTTGCAATTAATTTTGACGTGCCTGTCTGATTTTCCATGTTTGTCCATGCCTCAGTCTTTGCAATAAGTAAGCCAAAATAATTTGGTACTTCTAATTCATGTAATTAAAATTTCATTTCAGTTCAAATGCATTTCGTATTGGTATCCCATTTTTATGAACTTGGAAAATTTACGTCGTAGTAGAGAGAATGATTCTCAAGTTATTGAGGATAACTCCTGCCGCGACCAAATCAAAAGTGAAAAATAAATATAGATGACAAGGAGTTACAGAAAACAAAAACGATTGTAACTATTCCAGTGTTTGAACAGCTCAGATACGACGGAACTTGTAAGCTGAATTGTGGGGTTGGTCTATAGACGGTCCGATATGAATATCATTGATAATCCCTATAGCTCCAATTCTATCCGGCCAACTTTCATGACACTTCGATGGCCCTCGTATTCGGTAGGGCTTAGAGCTGAACCTAAATCTACATAACAATCCATGCATAGACGTATCCTTCCAAAAATGTTTCTGTAGAACGATGTTTATGTACGAGTAAGTTCAATTAATTTACCCACTCAAATAAGTTTTAAAGCAGGTGGAACTTTGCTCGATGTACAATGTGCAGGAGAGGGAGGATTTATGGCACATCCTGTGCAATTGTCCCGTCCTTGCCGAGTTCCGCTAGCCCATCTCCGGCACTGCAAATCTTTCCCGAGACCAGCCCATTGCGGAGACAAACGGTCCTAATTGTTTAAATTTGGTCGCTTATTGTAGACAAGCGTGGCGCTATTCATAGATTGGTACTGATTCAAGAATTTGATTGGTAATGCTTTCAATAGAAGCGTAATTTATTTTCCCCACACTGTTACTTTCTTCAAGTAATAAATATAATAATAATAATAATAATTAAAACATTGAACCATCATCCTCATATTATTAATTTTTGTTCTTTTTGTCCGTGCTTCCCAGCAGACGGTTAATAAAACCAAGTCGGTAATTGTTTTCTTATTTCTCCTTCTTCTTTCCACCTCAAATAAGTTTCCTACCTGTTGCTGTTATAATTATAATAAGTATACTCCTTCATTATCTACGCTTACCATTCTACGTTATAATACTGTCTGCAACTATCTACTGCAACTACTGTCTGCAACTATATCTCTTTTCAATATATCTTGACTGGGTCTCTCCGTTGGAATCTCCCAACAGTATTGGCAATCGTTTCTCCCAATGAACTGTGTCCCGGTATCGGGCCTACCCCCATGTCCCCAATTGTACTACGTCCTCAATAGGAACGTTCATTTTATTACTAATCAGAATGTAACCAACTTTTACTGAGTTATGGTAACACGCTAGTTTCTATCCATTAGCAAACACTGTTCAACGAGGTCACCTTTCAACGAAATATCATGCCCGACCCTCGACTATTCACCAGGAGAATCGCATTATTAGCAAATTGTACCATTCAAACGTTCTGAACAGTTGGTGGTAGCTGTTCTACATAAATAAGAAAGCATATGGGATACATTTTGAATCGCTTCATACTCAGTTTTCTCATTTGGCTGCGGTGATTCCCAATGACTAACGTTCGTTTGTGGTCAGTAAATTAACTTTCAAACCACTTCATTCAACCCACATTAGCGTCTGATTTCAACGAATTTTACCCTATTCTAAAGCAGCACTTCGATCACTTTTAATTAAAATCACGATCGTACTACGGTATTCCCAACTGAGCATCTCATGTATCCCTCAACAACCAGAAGGTATAAGGGATGGTCTAACTCAAAGGAACCACTCGGCTTTTCCCCAAATTGAGACGTATTTTGAAAATCAATAATAATAGCCACCTCCAAAATTCGTGGGTTTACGTTTCGAGATACGTGAAATCCAAAAAGAAAATTGTAATAAATCCGTCCGCAGAATTCTGTCCATTCGAAATTCACCAACTGATTTGAAATTCGGCACGCGGGCTCCGACCAGGCCGAGGATGATCCCTAAAACGTTTCATAGCCTTGAGTCAATCGTGTGCCATTATGATTAACCACTTTTCTCTCTCGTCCCGTAGGGTCTATTCTTAAGCCCTCCACCTTTCGATTTTGAAATTTAAATTCGACGTGTTCGACAACAACGTCTTTTCCTGCAACCAGGACAATCGTCAGCGTCATCCCGCCGTTCTACGAGTTCTACCTTTATCTCTCGTCTACGCTGTAGACATACGTCAACTCCAATTATTTCGTATAGTTACGGGGTTCACAAGGATATGGTTTACAGGTCGGTGATCTAGACTGGAGGGCGATCTGTACAGAACACAATAAGCAGTTGAGGAAAAATTTGCAGAATATTTTCTCGATCATTTCAGTGGTTATGCATATTGCTGATAGGGGCATACATCCCTACAAGCAATCCTACTCACCCACTCGGCAAACAAGTTTCTTTCGCACAGTTATAACGTCATTGAAACACTAACGATAACAATTCTGTCGTATCAAATCCTATTAAAAATACGTCGTATCCCATGGAAAACCTAAAGAATGGCCGGAAAGGGAGTGTTTCTACCTCACATTTCATTTAGAACCCACAATTCCATCGAAATTACGTTTTTCCTCAAGTGGCAAGTTGAAGTCTAAAGGGCCCACCTCGCATAGTGTTGACAGTGGATTCTCGACCGTTATCCTTTCATTAGCCATGTTGTAGGCAATGTTCAATAACTAAAATCCAGGGATGGATTCATAATGTCCAAATTGAAATAGAATAGGAAAAATGGCTTATTTTATCAATAACTCCCGAATACAATGATCGCAGGTTAAATAATACCATATGTGTTTGGCTGGGGAACGAGAAACAGGTTCATACGGTACCGATGGAAATAGCTTCATTTCAGCAGGATCGAATAACCGAAATCGAGGGACAGCTGGAAATCTTAGACGATTCAGAGTTCACACAGAAACTTGGAATTGAGCTCAATCGTGAACTACAGAACATGAATATCTCGATCCAAGTTGAATCACTTCCCCGTAATCGCAAGCCAACTGCAATAAAATCGAAGATGACTCCAAACGTCCACCCACTCAATTGATTTAGTATTCGTTAGACAGAGAAATCGAGATATTTCCAGATGCAATTAACGAATACCATTGAATAATTATTGTTACCTGGTTATTAGTAATCATTAATAAATATTATTAAACTTCATTAATAGTTATTAGGTATTAAATAACTCAATATCTGAAAATCTGTGCTGTTCGAATCAGCTGGGTCAGTATGAACATTGAAGGCGTTCGTTTACAGTGAGCGCACAAAGGTTGAGCCAATACCTGCATGTGTCAAAAGGCGGGGGAACCGTTACATTCTTCCTGTAGGACACCTGATTCATACAACATTCTCTTGTCCCATCGAGTTCTGCCAAAGTTCTGCAGTTCTGCTCGAGTTCTGCCCATCGAGATCTGCACGGAGAAGGTAAAAAAACCGTTGTCAAGAATTTGAAGTTTTTTTTGGGCGATTCCAAAGGTTCACTATCGAAGATGATAAACCAAAAACTAGATGGGATACCAAGTTTCTTAATACTGGTGTGAATGATATGTTTTTACATACAGCCACTGCTCAAATTTTTGCCATACTTATCTGACTGATGCACTAAAAATTTACAAAAGTCATCAGCAGGTTCATTCCTTTGCTTGAGAGCAGGGGTTTTTATGAGATAAATTAGCAGATTTCAGGTAGAACGGAGTTTTCTGTTAGGTTGAATGGATCGATGGGAACATTTGATGCAAAAGAGAAGCTTAGGATCCGTTGAAACACTCGCTTTTGTCTCACTGATTAAAGCCCTCAGGTCCAGTAGCAGCAGAGCGCTTCACCTTCCCACCCGCTGTTCCGTGATGGACCCCATAATTCCTTTCACCCGTTGGTGATTGAGTTTTCGGAATCGAAAACCCACCTCGTCATTTTATTAGTCACAAAAAAAAAATTGAAATCAGCCCTCGCAACGTCCAGTGGATTGGGCGGTCGGGTCGAATAAATCGATTTCCAAGTCAGAAACAGAATGGAATAGGCGAACCAAACGATGTGTAACCCCGTGTTAAATATTATATCGCCTTCCGTTAGTCATACATGCTTTAACCTTAAATGAATATGTGCTAGGAGACCTCAAATATGGAAGTGCTGATTGAACCATTTCCTGTTACTAAATTGATTTGGTACTAATGCACACCACACTGCCCCAAGCAGCATTTTTAAAAATTTACCTTGTCTGTATTCCATATTACATGGACAGGCGCGGATCAAGCTCGATGTTGAGGGGGGGGAGGGGGGGCAGGGCAAGAATGCAGGTTGCCTACTTTCAGAGGCTCTTCATTGAAAACATGTTATACCTACAGTATATTTTTTCATGGTGTTATAGTATAATAATTATACTTGTATAATTATTTATAATTAATATTTGAATTATAATTATTCATAATTAACTATATATACTATAGTATAAATAATTATTATTTGGTAACAAAGTGGTGGTTTCAAAGGCGGAAATAGACAATACGAAATTTTAAAAACAATTGAAAAACAAAGTGTATTTGAAAAGAAAAATCCAGGGATCCAAATTAAATAAGTCTGCCAAAAAGGAAATTTTTTCCTCAATAGTGCAAATTTTATGTTAAGTACTGTCATTTTCTCCATGCCAGCACGCTAAAAAACCCGTTCTGTTGTGAAATCCACTGGTTTTTGGCCAACTGTTCCCTATAACTCCAAAAATATCTGTCCGATTCAAAATTTATTTTTTCTGCCTAAAGCTGGTTGAATTTACTGCCAGACCTCATATGATGAGTACGCGTGTTTTAGCGTGCTGGCATGGTTATTTTAGTTTTTTGTTACTTGATTAACATTACATACATGGGCTCTGCAAGCCTTTGAGACGAAATAAAGAAATTTTGGATCGAATGAATAGTTCTGGAGCTATATCCAAAAGAGTCCGACAAACGTGTTAGCCAATCTTTGAACGCATGTTTTGGAAATTTGCACTTTTGGGAAAACATTGGCTGTTTTGCAGAGCTCTTGGTATACGGAGTTTTCACCAGGTATACGGAGTTTTACTACCACTGAAATTTTTAGAGAATTTCAATACTTTAAAAATCGAACGAATGACTTTTTGGTTTATTGTCTTCGATAATGAACCATTGGAATCGCCCAAAGAAAAAGAAAAAAAAAATTTACCCCCCCCCCCTCAAAATTTGTTTCACCATCCCTATGCATCGGATCCGGAAGTGAACCCCCTATGTCCTTCCCCGATCACGGAAACATTTAAATAGGGGAGAAGGGTTCGATCCATTCAGCTGTTTTTGCGTGATTGAAGGACAGACAAACAGACAGACACCAAGTTCTAAATCAGCATAGTTCGACTCCGTTTCACGCGGAACAAATAACTGTAGTGAAATTTTTCGAAAATACCCAAGGAACACAAAAATCGTCTCTAAATTTAGTTATACATATAGATGGTTAGGGTTTTGTAAAAGTAATATATTTCAGTATAAATAAGAATAAATTATACAACATTTATAATTTGTGAAATTCTTTTGTTCATAATTTACACACATACATTGTTGTTAGGATGGCCTGGAATTTAGTCGGAAAACTGACGAGACCATCACTGAACTACTCCCCGCCTTTGACTACTTACCACTTGGAACGACAAAACAATATTTCACCTCATTCCTCTAATTACATAGTATAATTATGGGGGTCTAAAGGATATTGTATAGAAAACATCTGTATATAGACAATGATATTATTACCTAGGTAAACCATTGTGACGAATTTTGGAGCATCTTTAGTTTCAGCCCTCACTCACGTTTTGTGTTACCCTCACTTGGGGTGGGCCATTAATGTCACTAAGATTCAACGAGTAGCACTACCACTTCTTGAAGGATTGATGCAAGGGCCATGAAGCCTCTGGGGAAAGGGAAGTGATTGATAAGGAGAAGAAAAATGGGGTTCCCGAGAATGTCGTTTGGAGACATTAGCGTGCCTTAACGTGTAACGTATTGACTTTGTTTGCAATATGTTGAGTACACCCTGGTTTTAGAATTTAAATTTTACACAGTCTCATTTTGTTACCTTTGCTCCTGCTGCCCACCGACATCGTAGTTACATAACTAGAGTAAAATTTAAGACAACAATATGCCCTCAGATATTTGATAATGCTATTATTCAGGATAATAATAATGTTTACATATGGGTACAAGGGCTTCTCAATGGTACTCTGGTGATATTCATCAACAGTTTCGAATATAAATCGTAACAGTAGTGGCGTCGGTTCTTTATTGCAAACGTATATCTACACATCTACCCAAAAGATAAAAACTCTACAAAAAACTCTACAAATTCTTGACACAATGGTTTATTAAGTACCTTCTTTGTGCAGATCGCCGTTCTGTCTAGATCACTAAATGCTAGATTAATTAATATTAGTTATCATTAATTATTAATCATCTTCCGGTCAGAGGGGGTACCTAATGTTGATTATTATTAATTACTGTTAACGAACAATTATTAATAATTATTTATAATTATTGACAGTTAATAATAACTATTAATAACTGATAATAACTATCGACCTACCTGAAAACCTGAGTTTTTCGAATCAGCTGGTCTAGTGTGAACATTGGTCCGACAGGTTGCCACATGATTCACCCTCATGTTGATGCTCTCATCTGCTTCATCTCTGAGCTCTCATTGTGAACAAATGGCTAGTCGTACAAACCTCCGAATGGTCTTGAAAATTCTAAAAATTAAACTCTACTTAAATACGAACTGAAAACTATACCGTTCCTTCTGATGTTATCGAGATATGAATTTTTCAAATATTCAAAATTCATTTTGAACCCCTTCCCCTTGCCATAAGGTTACGAAAAATTTCAAAGATCATTGTGTGGTTAGTCCAAAGCCGTAAACCAAATTTCGTAATTGCAACACAACGGCAATTGAACGAAATGGCGCGGACGGCGGTCGGACGAATTTTTCTTTATTCGATTTTCCGAATATACGTATCTTGAAACGTAGACCCTCACATTTTGAGGAGGCTTGAAACAATTTTTTCTATGGTCGATTCCTATGGTTCATTATCGATGATAATAAACCAAAAGTATATTTTCATCGTTCTGTTCTTTCAGTGGTATTCTACCTCTCAGATCTTCATTTGCAACATGTTCAACTGATTTATATTTGTTACAGGAGCAACCGTGAATCGTTCACTTTACAATTATGGAATTCGTTTGTCATAAATATCTGATATTTTCCATATGTTGAGTTCAGTCCAGGCTCTCACTCACTGCAAAAGTATAATGAGATAAACTGGAATATTGGTCCTCTTTGCGACTCTTAGACCTCCTTGGTAGTGTCCCAACAGTGGAGCACTATTTCAAGATCAAATTGGCTTCTAGTGTAGTTTGAATAGAGATTATTAAGTGTGGTTGGAGTATAACACCTCAAGCTAACATTTCTCAGTCGTCGCGTGGTTGAGTTCAACAACCATCTAAGTGACTGCTTGCTGTTATCTGCAGAATAATATGAGGGGGAGTGCTATTTTGATCAGGGCTTGGAGAGTACAATTTGGGCTGCCCGTGCGCCCAACCAAGTTGCGAAACAAGATGGAGAGGTTGTGGAACCCTCTTAAGGGAATGGGTGTAGGGGTTAGGGATCTTATGCAAACTTCAGTGCTTCCCACTTTTTTTCTCCATTCTTTTACCGTCCCCATCGGCCGGTGGGATGGAGGTCTGTATTATCAGACTTCTTTGCCAAGGAAGAAAATGTCTCCATCGCGGCCAGACCGCACCCGTTCGCAGCCCACGCCCTCTCTAAACTTGGTTACTTTGCAACTTGTTTCACTTTTCCTCAAGTATTGCCGTGACGTGCACCACATCCCCGAGCTTCACAGCACAATTAGGGTCACACACTGCGGGAATCATGAAACATTGACATTCGCCATTTCGTGCAGTGCGGCAAAATTAAGTTCACATTGAGTCTTATATGAACTTTCTTCTAGCTGGTTACTGGTAGGTATAACACAATACACATAGTACATACCACATACCAATTTTAGGTCAATTCTATCGAAGGTATAGTGCCACGGACGGTCGGATTATGTTTTGAATCGATTTTCTGGTTCTATCTTGAACCACTAGCTCATGGTATTTTCGCCCAAATAGGTTACCAGAGTGGACCAGATATTAGCACTTTCAGAGTGGGAGTTGTCGATAACTAGCCAAGTGATGGATTCGTTAATGTTCCAACAAGGTACATAAGTACCCACCAACCATCATCTACAATTATCTCATTTAGTAGACACGGAAAATACCTCAAAACAAGAGACATCATACTACAAAACCACGAGCGGTTTGAAACAGCTGTTCCGCACTATTTTATCTAGCAACACGTTTCATCGTTCAATTCACACTCGCGTAGATGGTTTTTGTGAGTAGGTATTTTTGGTTCATTTTCTACAAAAATAAACTTCTTTTTCGCCCTCTTGAGAAATTTTGGGTGATGTTTTTCTGAAGATTCTGAAGTTTTTGAAGGTGCTGAAATCCAAATTGCTCTAGCACCCAACATTGCTTTGGGATTAAGAGGTATGAGGCGAATAGTCAAGCAATCGGTATAGTAATTCTTCTAATTCTTAAAGCTATTATTTTGAAATACTCCATCAAAACCCTTTGGGGACTATACACGCTTAGAACAAACTCTAGTAAAACTCATTTTGTGGTCCTTTTTCGCTTGCACTCTTCATTGGGGGCATCTCACACCAGCGTTCAACAGTAGTCTGCAAGCATCTTCTGGTTCGTTTTCCCGCTGTATCATTGCTCCATTGTGCTTATGTCTTGATGAAACCTTTCTCCATAGCACAAGTGTTTCACTTAAGGTACGCTATTAATCTGTAATGTATTTATCTTTTCTGTTTCTCAATAAAAAAGCAATTAAAAAAAAAAAAAAAATACTCATCAGAAACCGCTCCAATGTTGTAAGGGAAAAAATTGCATTGGACCCTCATACAGCATTGGACCCTCACACAGCATTGGACCCTCACATCAGAATATGTGGAGAAGGTGTTGAGGATAAAGTTCCTTGAACGGGAGCGGCAACGAACGGAAGGCGCGGACCGACAAAGGGAAGCAGAGTGAAGAGGACTCCCGAGGACTCAGCCCGAAGTAATGTGTTCAGTAATGTGTGAAACAGTCCCAGGCTGAGCTCCAACACGGGAAAGGTAGGTGAGGTTTTAGTAAGGTTCGAGTCCCACATAACCTGGAGGTGCGGTCCTCTCCAGGTATCTTACGAGATCCAAGTCCACCTATGGTTCTTAAAAATTTCCTCACCGGCCTACGAAAAAAAAGGAAAAAATTGAGATGGGAATGAAAAAACTCTGCAAACTCTTGACACAACGGTTCATTATCTTCTTTGTACAGATCACCCTTCTGTCTAGATCACTAGGTCTAAATGTCTAGATCCTAAATGTTAGATTAATTATTATTATGAATTATCACTAATTATTAATAATTTTATCAAGTACCTAGTGAAACTTATTATAATTTATTGTTAGGTATTAATAATTTGTATTTACTATCAATAATAATTATTATTAATTATGATTAAAATTATGACCCGCAGGGGGTGGATGACGTCAGAAAAGTGGCTGGTAAGAACACCTCACAGGATATGATGACGTACGTGGACCGGCAGTGGGTGGATGACGTCAGACAAGTGGCCGGCAAGAACACCTCACAGGATATGATGACGCACGTGGACCGGCAGGGGGTAGATGACGTCAGACAAGTGGCCGGCAAGAACACCTCACAGGATATGACGTACGTGGACCGGCAGGGGGTGGATGACGTCAGACAAGTGGCCGGCAAGAACACATCACAGGATATGACGTACGTGGACCGACAGGAATGGATGACGTACGTAGACCGGCAGGAATGGATGACGTCTGAGGGATGTTAAGGGGAGCCAAATATTTTAAACCTCCATTTCTTCCTTAGTAATATTAATAAGCATTATGTAAATACGGATCGTAATCTTGAATCTACTTGTACTCTCAACAGTTCCATTATACTCGTATAAAATCGAAACATACCATATTCTCACCGTACTCATCCCATACCATACGAATTTCTTTCCTATCATACCATACTGTACTATACCAAATCATACATACAATAATATATCATACCATACTCATACCGTGTCATAAAAACCGAGTGAATATTGAAATGTCATCCAGTTCTGACCTATATAAAAAATTTCAAGTGTACCTAGCTCATCATCAAAATTTAATTTGTTTAAACAAATAGGTATTATTTAAACAATTTTACAGACAAGAAACCGAGTGAATATCGCATTGTCATCCAGTTCTGACCTATTTTTAAAATTTCAAGTCAATAGCTCATCATCAAAATTTAATTTGTATTATTACAAAAAGGTATTATTTAAACAATTTTACAGATGAGAAACCGAGTGAATATTGCAATGTGGTCAATCCCCGACTCACGGTTAAAATTTCCAGTCTGTAGTTTACTGGGAAGATGAAAACAAAGTAGTTTTAATGATGGACGTCTGGGGGGTTGACCCACCTAACGGCCGTTTTAGACGCGAAGTTTAGTGTTTCTCCTAAGGGCCGGTTTCACCAACGTTTTTAATCAACGTTTAATAATTAAATCGATGATCTTAGGTGGTAAACAACGATGTCGAGTTTCACCAACGTCGTTTTAAATAAACCAACGAGATAAGAAGATAAATCAACGATTAAAATTAACCAGCCGATTTTGGCTGGTTTAAGCCCTAAATCAACGATTTACCACTCCGCCATCTTGCCAGTTCTCAAGTTTTGTTGTGATCCGTTTCTCTATTCTTTTTCATTCTTGACACCTATGATGCCCCTGCTCTGGTTAGAGCATTTCGGTTGGTGGACGAAATTATTGATGAAGATGAAGACTTCTCAATTCGACGGCCGCGATGGATTAGAGAGAGGCTAAATGATTTTGACCTCGATGAAATCGACTTCAGGGTGAGGTACCGGCTCTCGAAAACATCAGTTCCATCCGTTCTTGAACAAATTGAGCATAAAATCGAGTATCCAAGTGACAGGGTTTTCATTTGACTCAAACTTCGGCTCCCTCTTCCGCTTCTGCGACGCTGCCGCTTCCATCGAGGCAACCGATTCACAAAATTTTAAAAATGAAACAATCAACAATAAACAATCACAACTAAAAATCAACAATCACAACAATCAAACGAAAAATAGTAACATATAGGGAAAGCAGAAAAAGAAAAATCGGGAGGAAGGCACACAATTGAACAATCGGTATGCCGTTATCAGTCGTTATCGAATAGCATCCATGCTAATTCGCCGTATAATTCCATGCTAAATTGTCGTTTAAACTTAAATCGATGTTTTATTAAAACAACGTTTTATGAAATCTTTTTAATCGTTGATTACAGTGGTGAAACTCATTTCTCCTTATCAACGATTAAAATCTCTGGTTTGATAAATCAATGATTAATTTTAACCATGGTTACGAGTGTTTGGTGAAACCGGCCCTAAACCTTTGCGCGCTCACTGTGAACGAACGGCTGGTCGTACAAAAATCCAATTGGCCTTAAAAAATTCGTAATTTTTCAGGTCATTCAAAAGTGAACTAAAAATTACACGGTTCAGTTAAATATTTTGAGATATGACATTGTCGAAATTTCAAAGTTCGTTTTGAACCCCTTCCCCTTGACCTAGGTTTATGAAAAGTTTCGAGGATCATTGTGTGGCTGGTCCAAACCCAGAAACCAAATTTCGTAATTTTAGCTCAACGCTAACTGGGCAAAATGCCACGGACGGCGTACGGGGACGGCGTACGGCGTACGGTGGACGGACGGATTTTTTTTTATTCGATTTTCTGAATCTACGTATCTTGAAATGTAAACCAACAAATTTTGAGGAGGGGTTAAAAAAAATTTTCTTTGGGCGATTCCAATGGTTCATTATCGAATAATATTCGCTGGTTTATGGTTTATTATAATAAACCAATTTTTTTTTTTTTTTTTTTTTTTGAAAAATGAATTTTGAGAGACATATTGCACCTCAAGTCCAAGTATGATCTCAAGAGCTGAGCTCTTGATAGTTTTCTGCACGTTTGTTTCCTATGAAATTTTTGCAAACTTGTCTGAAGCATTACCTACCTGACCTTTTTCTCCCATTTTCCCGAAACCCCTTCGAAGTTAACCATAAAAAAATAAAAATCATCATGAAGGATCTGATGCTCTCACCATACCATCGGGACCGCAAATGGCATTGATTTGTGGAAACCTCTCAACCAACCTGTAAGGAATCTCGAACATGAGTTGAATCCTGCAAAACTCGGCAGGGCCACGAGCGTTCAGCGGAGTGCAAGCAATGGGCTGCTCTCCTCAGCCCGACCGATCGTATTCCGCCCGACCTCCCTCGTCATGAATCGGTGGTAGCAGCCTTCAGATCCATCACTGGCCATGACCGTCTGAACTCTCACCTCCACAGACTCCGAGCCCATGACTTCAACTCACCTTTTTGACTGTCCACAACTCGAGGACATACGATTTGCTTTTACTGCTGACGACGCCAACTGGTCGAAAACGGCCAAATTATATTGGGCTGCCAGAAGTAAACTAATGGCTCAAGAGCCGTGACTGATCGGCGTAGGGAAAAAACAAAATGAGTTGCAGCAGACTTTAGGAGCCCAAAGTTTATCCTGATCCCCAACTTTACAACCAAAATAGAGGTGATAAGCTTTCCATACCAGTGAAGGCAGCGATTTTAGTTGAGCCTTCAGAGATTAATTCACGGAGGTTAACTCACGGACGAAGAGGTAACTTGAAGGTGAATTACATTAATTATTCAAACAAACACAACTATGTGTAACCAATGCCTCCATGAAACGATCTCCTCATTTTCCCCTTGGGTTTTCCTTACTTACTTAAAATAAATCCTCGGGCGAGTTTTTAGAAAGCCGTTTATTGATTTTAACAAACAACTTATTAACTTCACGGAAGAAAGTTTCCACAGGAAAGAAAGTTTCCACAGAAGTTTCCATATGAATTATGGAGCGGGGGGGGGGGGGGGGTGGTTAACTTAAGGTCCCTTTTGTTGAGATTGACCTTCTCTCGATTTTTTCCATTTTTCGATTATTTAATCGATATAACCTAACAAACGGCCTGTATCTCCATAAAGAGGGATAGTTGCTGCATCAGAATCGATCAAAACCCAAAAATCCCAAAAATATTTTTGGCATTTTTTCTTAAAACTGCTCTCCTGAAAAAATTGCCATTTTAACTTAAGGTCCCTTTTCCCATGGACGGTCACATATTATGATTATGATTTCGCCATCATATTCAGCGTGGGAAAACCTTCAAAATGAGGTGCCATTTGTCAGACTATTTCATTTTCGGAATTTATGGGTGATTTTGGGTTATTATCTTCAATAATGAACCATTGGCATCGACCAAAGAAAAAAAAGTTTTTGACCCCATGTCAAAATTCGTTAGTTTACGTTTCAAGATACGCAGATTCAGAAAATCGAATTTAAAAAAATCCGTCCGTCCGCGGCACTTTGCCCAGTTAGCTTTGAGCTAAAATTTCGACATCCACACCTTTGTACGACCAGCCGTTCGTTCACAATGACGGCTCAAAGTTGGAGAAGATCAAAAATCGTCAACATGAGAGTGAATCGTACGGCAGCCTGTCGGGTCCATTTTCAAACTGGCCCAGCGGATTCAAACAGCACATGGTTTCAAATATCGAGTTATTGAATAATATTTAATAGTGATAAAGCATAAAAATTATTAATAACCAACAATAAATATTAATAATTTACACTACCGTTGGGGCGGGTAGTGGTCGGAAGGGTGAGATTGGGACAATGATGTAATTCGATTAACAAACCCTGCTGGGGAGCTCCTTATGGGAGGAATCAGTATGGACCGACTGGAAACGTATGTAACTACGACGAGACAAACCTCGTCGTTGATCCAAGATCAAAGAAAGTTCTTGTTAAACGTGGAGCCAAATATCCAGAAAAAATATGTAACGTAACAAAAGCGGCAACCACATTGGTGTGCAGTGGAAGTGCTGCAAGTTATTTTGCCCCGATCTTTGTCAATTATCGAGCAGAATCAATGTGGAGAGAATAGACAGAAGGAGGTCCCCCTGGGGCGCGATATAATCGAACCAAGTCAGGTTGGATTGACTCCAACACTTTTGAAGACTTGTTCCAGTTCACGATGTTGCCCGTGCTCAGACGTCTTCCAGGCAAGAAAATCTTGATTGGCTACAATTTGAGCACCCACATGAACTACTCAGTCATAAGTCTTTGCGAGCAACATGAAATTCGCTTTGTCTGTCTTCCGCCAAATTCCACCCACCTAACCCAGCCATTAGACGTCGCTGTCTTTCATTCGATGAAAGAGTCATGGAGGAGGATTTTGGGAAGGTGGAAGGAAACTGATTGCGGAAGGCGCTGCGGGACTATTCCTAAGCAACATTTTCCCCGGCTCCTGAAGGAAGTGCTCCAGGCAATGAACCCGACACTCAAAGACAACTTTGTACGCGGTTTCAGAGCTAGTGGAATACATCCATTCTGCCCTGAAAACGTCACAAAACGTTCATTGCGTGATACGCGTGAAGATACCACCCACATTTCTGATTCTTTCATTGAGCATATGGAGAGCAACCGAAATAAAAAAAAAACACTTAGGTAAACACCTGTGTGTAAACAATTATTTAAACAATCACGCTCATACCGCAGCTTCTCGGCCACGCACTCCGCAGTGGTCAACGTAATATGGTTAGGTAAATCGAGAGCTATCCAACGAGTAGTGAACGATTTTTGTACGATGATAACTGGCGAAGATAAAGTTCCGTAGCAACGAATCGGTTGTAAGCGAAAATCATCAGAAACTCCGCGTGACGCTCCCCCGCGTGACGATTTTTAATTTATGTGCCATAGTAAAGACATAAAATGTCAATAGAAGAACCAAAGTGAATGTCCCACCAGGAGTTGCCGTCCTCCCTTCTGTCAGTGGTGAATCTGGAGCAGCTAAGAAAAAACGTTCAAGGAATGGTGGAAAGAAGTCTGCTCCTGCAAAGAAGAAAAATAATTTGAAGGACTCATCTGGAAGTGAAGATACCGATTCTGACGTCAGCTACGCAGAAACAGAAGAAAGCGTGACTATCGACAACTTTATGCTCGACGACAATGATTCTGACGTTGAGGAGACTCCTTCATCGATCCCAGGACCGAGCCACTTCCCAACAACTCAACCCGAGCCAAGCAGCATCCCGGAAAATACACTCGAACCAAGCAGCCTCCCATCAGATCAATCTCTACCATCCACCAGACATCACCAGCTTGACGACGCTAGCCAGCTACCATCCACCATCCATCACCAGCTCGACGACGCTAGTCAGCTAGGCACGAGAACAACATTCAGTCCTGATTCACCCAAGAGATTGGGAGACTACGTGGTGGTTGCTTACCGTACCAAGCGCTACCCTGGAAAGATCACAAACCAAGACGAAGACGATTACGAAGTGTCCACAATGGCTAAATCTGGAAAATTTTGGAGATGGCCCAGCATAGAGGACAGAATTTGGTACAATGCTGCAAAAATCATCAGAAAAATTCCTCCGCCTAAACTCGTGGGTCCTGTGAATGGCAATAAATTTGTTGTCGACATGAAAGACTGATAGATACCTATAGGTATACCTACCTAACAGAAATCTTGTTCCTGCTTTCAACGTCGAATTCTACTTACTTACTCCAACTTACTTTTCACCAACATTTTAAGTGTTTTTTTTCTTTTTCCATGATCTCTTTAGTATGAAACTAGTACCTATTCACGATAGGACTGAAAACGTAGTAAAACGTTGCTTGAACGATTGTGATTGAATAAGTCTTGCCATTTAACTCGCATATTCTCTTAAAAGAGACGTTATTCCTATTATTTTAACTGAGAAAACTGTTTTTTTTTTTGTTTTTTTTTTTAAATTAAATGTTGGGTATTGTGTTTGAATTGTTTTCTCTATGAAACCAGTTCCTGTATGCATATATTGTTCAAGAAGTTGACTGAAAATGCCCAAAAATTGACTTGAATGATTGTGATTATAAAAGACTTGCATTTTGTGCTTATTTTCTCCAAAAAGAGGTATTCTTTTTTTTTTTTTTTTTTTTTAGCGAAAACAACTTTTTTTTTAAATAAAAAATTGTTTAGGTTTTTGAAAATTGCTCTCCTTTCATCCTCTGTTGTGTTTCCATTATGTTAAGCAGGTTGGAATGGTACAAAGCCCGAAAACCCACCTTTAAAGCCAAGAAACACGAGCTGTACCATACTCACCTTATTAATAAGGTGAGATTAGTACAACTTTGAGGCCTCCCTATGGCATTATGGGTGGGGGTAAAGCCAATTTTAATGGTGGAATCGAAAGGCCACATTCTCAAGTTTGAACAGCTAAAAGGAAATTTGGATTCGGATTTTTCGTTTGGGAAATACATAAGAAAATGTATGACAACTCTACAGTGATCTGTACAAAGAATATAATAAACCGTTGTGTCATAAATTTGCAGAGTTTTTCTCCCTTAAAAAACGGTTTGTTGAGTTTTTAGCCCAGTGGCTGTAACTCATGATCACTTTGATCACAAGATCAAGAGGTTTAGTTCTATCATGCCGCCGGGTGACGTTGCTGTTGCTTAGGAGTCGAAGAACATGCGGATTCATGTGTTCATGGAGCCGCAGTGTGTGTTTTATAGCATGTTGCTTTGCTACTTCCCTGACAGATTCCATCTTGAGGTATCGATGAAGGTCATCATTTCTGATGTACCAAGGGGTGTTGACAATACGCTTAAGTACCTTGTTCTGGAAAGTTTGAATTTTACTGTTTGAATTTTTTACTATTTTTTTCGATTTAATTCAGTAATTTGATAACTCAGCTATTACTACAACATTGAATACAACATTGAAATAGTATTTTGTACGAGTATAATTACTTTTTCTAGATTCACATAAACAACTTCTATTTATTGACAACATTCTATATTTGTTTTTACGAGCTCCATTCCGACCGAGATGTTAGTTTTGGGTTCGGACTATTCCAGTTAATTCCCGCCTCTATTTCCCCAACCGCCTGCGACAGTCGTTCGTGACTAGCCGACACCGGGGTGACAAATATAGAACCAGCCAGAATTTAACGGTTTGTCAAAGGTGAGGGAACGGTAAATGGGGTAGAGCTAAGGTTTGGCTTATCGGTTAAACTTGGTCACATCCTTTTTATTCCCACAAGAGCTATATAGCTATATCCGCCTTTCCCAGGTATGAGGGTCGTGAGAAATTGATTTGGAGAGGTGAATAAAGGCTCCCAGGTGGCTCCTGCACGTTCGATGTGACCACCCGCCGCACCATCTCATCTCCACCGACAGAATGTAATAACTATCGTCCGGTTTCTGGAAAATAATACATGAGATCCCAATAACACATGTCGCTGGTGATGGCATCCGGAAATAAATAGCGGTACATCTTCGTTTAGGTGGTAGACCATCGGTAAATCTAGATTATTATCCTATTACTGTGGGGTGCTGTTGAAACAGCATAAGACGTACTGTTGGCCAAGTAAAGAAGAAAAAAATAGCCAGCCATCCACTATGGCCTAATGATCGAAATGAAGTAGTGAAACTACCCACAACTCATTACTACGAGGTATTAAGAGTCGAATGTTTGAATATGTGGTAGCGTGGTGTCATTACCGACCTCAGATCAGAGGATCGCCTCTTTCTTGGAACGGCACTCCTGAGAGATTAGTCATCGCTGCTACCAATGTTACGACTCAAGACAGAACACACTAGAAATTTTAAACAGACAACTACGCACAAGGTTCGAATACCAAAATTAGACTGTACGTTTTATTTATAACCGAAATTTCAGAACAACAATATCGAATAAAAAATTAATAAAAATCCATCCGTTGTTCTGTCGATATGAAATTTGGACTATGGGTTCGTACCAGCCCCAAAATGATCCTTGTAACTTTTCATAACCCTAGGTCATTGGGAAGGGGTTGAAAAGAATTTTCGAAATTTTGAAAACGTTATATCTCGAAACTTTTAGATGAAACGGTGTAGTTTTCGTACACATTTAGATAGAGTTGATTATTAACTCAAAAACGCTCTCCTTGATACTTTTTCAAGACTATCCGTAGCTTTCTACGACACGCCGTTTGTTTACAGTGATGCCAATGAAATACCGTCAACAAGAGCGTGTATCGAACGGCCGTTTGATACACGTATCAGCTGTCCCACAAAAAGACAAACCTACATACTTGCCGCGGCGGCATGTATGCCGCCGCGACAAGTATGTAGGTTTGTCTTTTTGTGGGACAGCTGGTTCAAACAATATTGCTTTGTCACTTCGAGTTGCTTATTTGCAGATAATTTTCGGGTCTGCGGAATGAAGGTTATTACAAAAATTTGGTGAAAGATACTGCCTGTTATTATGAAAATTTGGCAGTGGGTACTCGTATTTATTGCCGACGTCGGTGGGTACTAGGAGAAACTCCTGTATTATACCAATACAAATTTATTCTAAATAAAGTTTCACCATATAGATACGACTTTATGTCTATATAGTCTTTATGTCTCGTATTTTAACTCATCTTTTATATAAATAATTTATTAACCATCACTTAGCTAGTCACCGACACTCCTCCCCCCTTTATTTATCATGTAATTGAACAAATATTTTAGCGCATTACTAAACTTTTTCTGTATAGCTAAAAGTCTCACAAGGTATATTAATAATTATTAAAAAGTCTGCAAATTCTTGACATAACGGTTTATTATCTTCTTCGTGCAGATCACCCTACTGTCTAGATCACTAAATGGTAGATTATGAATTATAATGAATTGTTAATAATTATTATGAAGTTATTATTATGAAACTTGTAATTTGGACATTCTTCCCGCTCAGACCACCGTGTATGACGCCAGTCAGAAATCACATGTTCGGTACCGTTCTCCACGTATCTCAGAATGCTGAATTGATTTTCAAACATTCATTTAGCATACACACTGTATGCTATTGGTAAGTGTTGTTATACCGAAAGAAAATTCGGTGATTGGTGTCTAGTTTTTGTTCTCTAGGTTCGGGTGAGTCTAAAATACGTAATACCAAGTGATGGATGTTCTGTAATGGTCAGTCGGTCGACCACTTCCTGGGTTACTTCAACTAAACCGTGAGGGGAATTGATAAGAGTTGAGTAGATGTTTCAAACAGGGCTTCTTTGGTTCATAAATCTGTTCAAAGAACTCATCAAATAGTCGTGGCTTAGGGTAAGAGTACCTTGAGTGCTTGGAAAATTTGTCAGTTGCATCATGCTGTGAGACTGGAATTGTTGTGCCCCTTATCATATTTGTGTACATGGACCTCAAAATGCGAACAGTGCAATATGAATACATGGAGTCTGACGCTATCCATTAGAGGGATACGTTTCGCGAATCAATACACGAGGAGATTCTTTCTATATAAATCCGCTATCACTCTGTTTCATTC
This sequence comes from Stenodema calcarata, assembly GCA_963920205.1. Classification (NCBI taxonomy): domain Eukaryota; kingdom Metazoa; phylum Arthropoda; class Insecta; order Hemiptera; family Miridae; genus Stenodema; species Stenodema calcarata. The sequence goes on from OY986048.1 coordinate 8,734,594, forward strand.
TCATACATCTTCGTGGAATCATCCGCAGATGCATTCAAGGGTTAAACCATGTTCAGTACGAGTTCCGCCACATGTTGATGGAATAGAAGCTCTCGTCTAATTAAAGTTAGTTCTCATGTCTGTGAGAAGGAGACCAGATCGCACTTGCCAACCCACCCAGCAACGACTGAGTAAACATTATGGAGAAAAACTGAGAGTTCATGTGAGTAAGACGAAGTTTGAGGGCAAGAAGCTCACTCATCAACAGAATTACCTCAATGTATGTGTAGTTACTCCTAACCTTTTCTCGTCATCATATTTTCTGAGCTGCCCTTCGTTTTATGACACAAACATAAGTAGTTGAGTGCTCAGTTTGTTACGGCCATCACCCGCAAAACGTGGGGGAATACCATTCTAGATATTGTGGGACGAGATACTCCTCCCGATAAAATTAAGGCTGAAACCATAAACGATAAAAGAAAGTAACGAGTTAAACCATACATGGTCTTCTTTGTACGTAGCTAGGGTCCCGACCGCTAAGAAAACCGAAGCCCTGAAAAAGCGACTGAGACACTGATTACGCGACGGAATTCCCCCCCCCCCCTCCCACAGCTCGGCCCACTGGGTGTCTCAGGAGTTGATTTTTTCCACGCCATTTCTCTCCGTGCCCCTGAGGGCGTAAACGGAAATTCAAACTCTCGGGTGTCGGGTGTCGGGGGTGTAGCAGTTTTAAAATCGCTATTTTTCACGTAGTTCGTGTTCGTCTTCTTCTTTTTCATGTTCTCGTTCATTGACGGGGCTACAGCCCAGCAGACAAAAAGGATCGAGCTGAAATTTTGCACACATGTTTGTTATGATCCGTTCGTGCATTTTGTCCCCCTCTCCCCATTTTACCCCTAATTAGGGGGGGGGGGAAGAGTAGGTTTCAAGAGTTATAAAGGAGCTTTTTTCAAAACTTCTTCGTAATTGGAGCTTTTTCAGATTTGCTTTTCTAGTTTTCCAGACGGGAGCTTTTTGCAAGGTTTCTGAGTATTAGATAATACAAGTAGTAGTGGTGGTGATGAGTACTTAGTGATGGTAAAACAGTGAAGTAACGAGCCATTTCAGGCTGGCTAACATCGCAAAAGCAAGGTGTCCAAGAATTATATAACTACTCGAGTACTGGTGGTCACGAGTAGTTAGTGGTGGTAAAACTACAGTGAAGTTAAGCTCCAATTTAGGCTTGTTCACCTGGAAAAATTGCCGCCTCAGTTACCTCAGCGACCGGATCTTAGTCTTTGGGAAAGTCTGGTGCTGTTGGGTAAGTGTACAGTAGGTACAGTAGCGGGCCCCATAAGCTTCCTTGAGCAACCGAAGCTCCGTTGCATTCCACGGCAAATGTACGGTTCGATAGGTAGGAGAGGAGAATTAGGTATAATGTGGCTGGTAGGTGGGGCTTAATTTTAGCCATGAGGCCTTCATGGCAAACTGTATCAACGGCTTGTTGCGTGTCTAAAAATAATCCCAAGCAGACCAACTTCTCTTCAAAAGCACTCAGAATTTATTCTGTAACTCTGTGGAGTTGTTGGGTGCAGGAGCGTAGAGGTCGAAATCCGAACTGGATGTTTGGTATAAGACTTTGCAGAGGCACTAGCAGGTGGGGTAATAGTAGCCGTTCGAATATTTTTGAAAACAGTGTGAGTAAACTAATTGGCCGATAGCTGTTGGGGTCGTTCTTTCGCTTGTTAGGTTTGTGGATCATTATGATGATGGCAAATTTCCATAGGTGGGGAAGTATCCAAGGCGCAACATTGTATTATAAATTTGCGTCAAAAATACCGTGGCTTTCCTTTTCATTGCTTTCAATAGGGGTTGTACTATTTTATCATGTCCCCACCTTTTTTTGTCGGTGACCTCTGTATAGCGTTGCGCATTTGTCCAGGGGTGAAATGGAGATTGAAAGGGGAAAGCTGTAGTGGTGCTTCGTTTATTTCTCTGACTACCTTTGATAATGGTGGATTTTGAATATCATTAGGCTTGAACTGGTGTTCGAGTATATCCGCGAAGATTTTTGATTTGTCAAATTTGTCAGCGTGGTCAGATTTGTCACATTTAATGTGTTTCCTATTTTTAACGGCGGTATTTGATTTGGTTCTCTAGTTAGTGCTCGTGTTTTCCTCCATAAGGATCCATCGCTACATTCGAGGTTGCTAATTCGGAAGCCTTTTTTTTATTTTGCTCTTCGGCAATGGCATTTTTCAGTTCTCGCGTAGCTCGATTGAAGGCTATTTTATGTGCTGGGAACTTTGTTCCCTCCCAGAGTTTTTTCGCTTCTTTTAGCGAATTTTCGAAGAAAATGTATTTTGAAGTGTAATTGTGATATATCACAATTATATATATGTGTGGCGGGAATTTACGTTTATGAACAGAAACTAATGTAGATGTGCTAGGCGTACTGAGAATTGCGATTACTGCTGCTTCTTGAATATTCCTTGTCAGTGTGGCAATGGCTTTTTCAACGTCTGGGCGTGTTTTTAACCGAATTCGCAGGTCTGTGAGCGTTTCCAGCGTAGAAGAGTATAGCTCCCAGTTGAATGGTTGTTTTATTAGCTTATTGGACTGGTTTTTTGGGGATTTCTGTACCGATGTTGATGATAACTGGTCTATGATCAGAAGACCGTTCGGTAATGGTTTGTGGGACGTCGCATAAGTGGGATATATTTTTCCCAATAAACAGGTCCAAGACATCAGGTGTGCTATTCCGCTGGGTCGAAAAAAATGTTGGTTCTGTTGGGGCAATGGTTTCAAGCGATAGTTGATGCACCATATCATGGAGTATTCTGCCCTCGAGGGTTGACGTGGTTCGAGTTCCATAGTGGATGTTTACTATTGTAATAGTCCATAAAATTCGACCGGTAGGATTTTGTTTTTTGGTGCCGAATAGAAGGCGCCAATTTGGTATTTTGCATTGTTTATTTTAACTAAAGTGCTGCGTGGTTTCATTCGGATCACACTGGAAGTAGGTAACATTACGGTCAATTCCTTGATATAATTCCCTAAGTTGTCTCTAGTTTTAATGGAAATAAAGTTTTCTTTCCAATGTTGTTCAAGTTTGTTTCGAAAATAAGCCCCAAATTGCCTATGTATGACATTTAATATGTACTTCCTCTTTCCATCACTCAGAACGAATTTTTGCGGTAATTACGTCGGGGTATACTTTGTTGCTGCCACCAACCTACACTGTTTCCCTGAACCAATTTTGTTTGTGTTCATGAATTTTCAATTTTGTTTTACTATTGGTGTTCAGGAGGCGGGGGCTGAGGGTATCTTTTGTTCGTGCCCCATTTGTTTTGTTTGGTGAATTTCCAATGAATTTCTAGAGGTTGACTATCCGATCGGCATATTAAATATTTTCTTCATGTATGTTGGAGGGTTGTAGAGTGAGTACTTGAGGCTTGTTATTATTTGCCTAATTGACCTCAGTTCGTTTGTATGACACTTAAGTCTGGTTCGCTCGGCAGTCATTAGCACAAGGAGTCGGTTCCTTAGCAAAGCATCTTAGTAAAGAGAGTTGTTAGTTGAATCTCACGCTCATCCTCCTTGTTCAAGTAACTCTTCGATTCAAGTCGTGGTCTGGTTAGAAGGGCGTTTAAAACATGGGCTTTTGAATCCTTCAGTAATGATTTGAGGGATTCGTGCGGGATGATTTCTTCATAAATGAGACTTAAAAATAAATCAAATAATAAATAAAATAAATCAAATAATCAAATAAGTAGAAATGTTACAACAAAACAAATACCAGTATAAATTGATATTATTCGAACTCATGATACTTGGGAGAGTAAAGGTTGAATAATAATGATAATTATTATTATTATTGTTACTATTATCGAATCATCAGAATAAATCAAACTGCATCGCTGAAAATAAAATGAAGACACTTCAAGATAACGAATGATCCCCCCAAAAACAACTCCGTTGTAAGAACTGGCCCGCCAAAAAACCTCAGCCGCAAAAAGGAATGATATCCATTTTGCCCGCCAACCACATATATAGGATGCTCGGTGCTTCGCACCTCGCTCTTGAGTGTGCATATAGAAACCTGATCCTCCTACCCCTAACCTCCACCGTCAATGTTTTCCTGTTCCCTGTCTCCTTCCCACAACCCCCTCTCACCCTTAGTCACCCTCGGTTTCACCTAATATGTTTCCTCTGTTACACCAGCAGGGAGCTTTACGCTCCTTTCAATGCTGTTGGCGGGAGCTTTTTGCCAGATGAACAAGTTTAAATAAGTATTACTGGTGGTCACGAGTAATCAGTGATGGTACACCTATAATGAAGTAATGCTTCAATTCAGGCTTGTTCATCTGGCAAAAAGCTCCCGCCAACAGCATTGAAAGAAGCGTAAAGCTCCCTGCTGGTGTACCAGAGGAAACATATTAGGTGAAACCGAGGGTGACTAAGGGTGAGAGGGGGTTGTGGGAAGGAGAAAGGGAACAGGAAAACATTGACGGGGTAGGAGGATCATTTCTATATGCACACTCAAGAGCGAGGTGCGAAGCACCGAGCATCCTATATATGTGGTTGGCGGGCAAAATGGATATCATTCCTTTTTGCGGCTGAGGTTTTTTGGCGGGCCAGTTTTTACAACGGAGTTGTTTTTGGGGGGATATCACATCTTTTTGCATGGCTAGTTTTCGAGTGGTACTTATACAATACGGTTCCATTTAACAAAAGTACCTACGAGGTAACTAGTAAATTTTTTCCTAAATGAAGTTTTATCCTAGTCAACATTTAGTAAAAAATTAGTACGCCTACTAATTTGCCTTTTTGTTTCTTGTTTTTGTGAAAAGAATAATTATTTCTTGGAAACTATTGTTTGTTATCTGAAATGTGTTTGAAAAATAAACAGTTTTAAACTTTTTGCGAATTGGTTAAATAGTAGTTTTAAAATTTTCGATTAATTAAAACAATTAACAATTATTAAAATTTAATATAATTATTCTTATTATTAAATTTAAAAAAATAGAAAGAATTAGAATTGTAATTATTGGTGTCGAAGAGAAAGTGGAAAGAGAAAGTTTGCAAAAGGTAAAACGCACGTTTTTATACCAACAATCGCGAATAACTCGAGAACCGTTGGGAAAAGTGATAAAGTGCGCCACCCTCATTCGAAAGCCCATAAAATTTCCTATCGATCCCTAAACAGGCGCCACTCTACGACAATTTTTCTGACCACCGTTCAACTTTGATGTTTTCGGAAATTAGCCCAATCAGTAGATGTGGAATTTATTCACGTATTTTTGGCTGTGGATTAGTCGAATCGATTGACATTTAGTTCAAAATTATTGAGCATATTCTAGACTACCTAGCGGACATTTTAAGACCAACCGCACCACCTATTTCCATCAATTTTGGCGGCAGTTATTGTTGAAAATAGATAAATCACCATAACTCCTTTATTTTCCCCCTTAGGAAGCTTTTTTGATCTCAAATTAAACAGTTTTAAAAGCTGAACACAACTAAAAAAGAAAATCTGAAAAAGCTTCAATTTTGAAGGAGTTATGACCATTTGAAATTCATAAAAATTACTATTTCCCCCCTAATTGGGAGGGAAATGGGGGGAGGGAGAAAAAATGTTCAAAAGGCACTCCCTTGGAGCATAACAAACGTGTGTGCAAAATTTCAGCTCGATCCGATATGTCTGCTCGGCTGTAGCCCCGTCAATGACCAACAACAAGAAGAAGAAGAAGAAGAAGAACACGAAAAACGTGAAAAATAGTGGTTTTAAAACTGTTATACCCCCGACACCTGATGTTTCCAAGAGCTGAAATTTGGTTTACGTCCTCACGTGCCCCTGGAGAGTTGGTGTACAAAAAATCAACTCTCAAGACACTCAGGGGACCGAGCTACGGGATGGTGAAAACCCCAACTTGTTCCGTCGCGTAATCAGTGTCTCAGTCGCTTCGGTTTTCAGGGCTTCGGTTTTCTTGGCGGGCGGGACGCTCCCGCGTCCCTAGATATCAAAGTATATTTTGAGGGTCTTATGAGTATGTCCATACATTTTCAAGTCTTCAGATCTATTCTTAGGGTTGCTTGTTGTGTAATCACCACAGAAATCTACTGTTGAGCACTTTGGATACAATGATACACATTTCGATAATGCTTCCCAAAGTTACAGATCTTCGAAATGTTATATTCTGATGTAACATTCTCGTACTACGAGTATTTAGAAACATTTTGGCCGAGCGTGGGACTTATAGTAAGCTGATACAGACACCTATTGTCCGGAATACAGGTGGTAGGTACTGTGAATGTTCGCTACGAATAGGAATGCAATAGGAATGCGCGTGAATGACCCGTGTACCGCCTATATTGTTGTTTCAATTTTGAATGAACATTTTATTGTATTTTGATCGTTTTCCACAATATTATCATAGCGAACAGATCAATAGTAACGTTTATGCTTAAGAATAATAATTATTCTTAAGCATAAACGTTACTATTCATCTGTTTTGGATAGTTTTGGATAGTTTGGATAGTTTGGATAGTTGGATAGTTTGGAACAGTTTTGAATAGAATAGTATTGGGACGAAGGGAGTTATTCTTAATTATTAAGAATAACTCCCTTCGTCCCAATACTATTCTATTCAAAAATGTTCCATTCATGTAGGAATATGTTCAAGGAGATCATACATCTTTTTGATGCATCAACTAATCCTACATGCATTAGCTGGAAAAATCAATAATAATTCCAATATTTTGGCAGTTCGACACTTGTTGATTAGCGCGAACTTCTCCGTTCAATCAGAGCCAACAATATGGAGGACGGAGTTAATGTTATACAGTAAACTATTTTGCCCATGAAAAAAAAGTGTAGATCGAAAACAGTACGGGTCTGTAATCCGAAGTTCGTTTGAAGACTCGTAGCCACCCGTGAGCACTGACCTCCTTTCTCGCTTCATAATTGTGAATAAACGGTTACCACGAAAAAAAATGTTTGCAATTCTAGGTGTACTTCATATAGTGCTACCTTTGCGACTTTTCCTCCTCTACATCACGCCAGGTGAAACGCTCGGTACATGTATTTCCCCGACCCTGTTGTTTCATCTTGACGGAAGGGAAGTGGGTCATTAAAAGAAAATGAAATGCGCGGTCATTACTGGGGGGGGGGAAATATTAGAACGAACGGCAGCAAACTCTCGTTATCCGCCCGTCGATTTCCATGACCAAGCTCTCAACAATAGTGACGTAAAGAGCCTGGAGGAGTTCCCTCCCAGTTTTTCCCCTTTTTTTTCTTTTCTATCTTTCTTTTACCTTCCCATCTTTCGCTTCACTTGAGGCCGTTTGTTCCAGCGCGATCTACACATTGTTAGGGAGGGTATGTATAAGTCGCGGTTGGATTATTGGGAAATGGTAATCCAGATTGAAAGGTCCCAGAATACACGTACAACCCTCGACTGTGTATATATAGATTTATGACGTGCAACAAGTCGCAAAAAAAACGTAACAATATGGTAACAAAAAAAAAAAAAAAAAAAAAAAAAAAAAGTACGTTAGTGCACTGCAGGCGGGTACTCAGATGATAATGGCTGACTCCGAAGCAAAAAGTGATCAGGGCCTCTCGCAGGTCGTGATGTCATCAACGAAGGTGCCACTGAGCTTATCACAGTTTTCTAAGGTAACACTTCTTAAAGTAGTAAAAAAATGCGAACAATAACTTACAACAATTAGGACTGACAAATGTGAGATCAAAATAATAAATAGGAACATTCAACATGGTTAGGAGCATCAGTAGGTTGGTAAAAGTGTGGTACTTGAGGGGCAACACTGTGGGCGGTGATACTATCTGTTATCTAAAACCCACGAATGTGATGACGGTTTGTTTACATAAATTTTATTAATCTAAAATCGGGAGTTGGAATGAAGCATGAGCCAAATTAACTTCAATTGCGGGAAAAATGAAATGTTGCAGACGATCTTAGCAACGAGTGGCAGCTGACCAGAAATAAATGGTATGGGATAATTTCTGCACCATAGATGCGAATTCGACATTATGCACAAACATACTCCCCCCAATTCGCACTATGGTGCCTGTAGAACGTTGGACTAGAGCGGCTCCAACTGCAATGGTATCAGCTTCACAGCAGGTCTCTTATAGATCCCACGTGCAGTCTTAAGTGTCACCACTCGAACCACTTTATCAGTTCCCGGGTGAACCTGTAGTATTCTGGCCATGGGCCACTGAGTTGGCGAAACATCAGCATCCGATATAAGCACAAGATCCCCGACCTTAAGATTTGGTGAGACTTTTGACCATTTCGTACGGAGCTGAAGACCTCTCACATACTCCTCTCTCCATCGCCTCCAGAAGTACTGAATCCGCTCTCTGACAAGTTGCCAGCGATTGAGGCGGTGCTGTGGTATCTTGGAAAGATCTGGTTCTGGGAGTGCATTGATGGGTTGTCCCACCAAAAAATGCCCAGGCGTTAGCGGTTCCAAATCATCAACGCTGGTTGTGCATGGCGTTAGAGGTCTAGAGTTGAGAATACCCTCAATTTTCGTGAAAATTGTGAACAGTTCTGGGAGTGAGAAGGGGTGGTTTCCAAATGACTTGTAAAGCAGGTCTTTGACAGATCTAACAGAAACCTCCCAACCCCCACCAAAATGCGGTGAAGCAGGTGGATTGAAGGACCATTGAACTCCAAGATGTGCAGTGTGATGGTTAATCGCATCATGTATCCCTGCGTTATTATGCCATTGCATTATGTCTTCAATATATCTGGAGGCTCCTTTGAAGTTTGTGCCCCCGTCTGACAACATTTGTGAGGGAAGGCCCCGTCGGGCAGTAAATCTGTCAAATGCGTCTAGAAAACCTTCAACTGACAGTGATGTAGCTACTTCCAGGTGTAATGCTCTGGATGACATACAAATGAAGAGACACAGATAAGCCTTAAGGCGTTTGGGGTTTCTTCCTACTGTCTCACGATACATGAACGGTCCAGCAAAATCGACTCCAGTTATGAGAAATGGGCGGACACCTGCAAACCTTGATTTGGGTAGGCTGCCCATGAAAGGGACAACACTTGTTTTGGAGAAGCGCGTACAAACTACGCATTTGCGATTGAGAAATCTCAACAAGTTCTTAACTCGCGGAATCCAGAACTGCTGGCGTAAAATGGCAAGCAACGCAGAGGGTCCAATGTGATGGTTACTTCTGTGGTGATGATCCACAACAAGATTAGTGAAATGAGACCTTGCAGGTAGCAGGATGGGGTGTTTCTGCTCCTCTGGTAGTGGTGCGTGATTCAACCTACCACCAACCCGGACGAGGCCATCAGGATCCACAAAGACATTTAGTCGCCTGAGTTCCAGTGGCAACTGATTGAAGGAAGGGGTGTTGAAGACTTCAGCAAAATAAAAATGCTGCAGCAGTTTTATGAAGTGATGGTTTGCATTTTTGAAATCATCAAATGAAACCGGACCACAGGATCGTTGATTCTTCAATTGCCTGGGTATCCTTGAGTTAGCAATAAAGCGTTTGACATAGGCTATCACACGAACAAAACGTGTAAATGACGAATGACGTGAAGCGTAGTCAATGAGATCAGAGCTAGTAGCGACCATTACCCTAGCAGGACAGGTCCTCTTCAGTTCAGGCACGACCACTGTACTGACGTCATTAGACATAGGCCAATCAGAGATGGATTTGTGACACCAAGAAGGCCCATTCCACCAAAGGGGATGTTGTTGAAGAGAGGATGGAGATATTCCACGGGAGCAGACATCTGCAGGGTTTTCACATCCTCGAATGTGGTGCCACCATTCTTGCTGCGTGACTGACAAGATCTGTTGGACTCTGTTTGCAACAAAAGTTTGCAGAAGATGAGGTAAGGTCTTGATCCATGACAAGACAATCATAGAATCAGTGAAGCAGAAGATTTGCGTGATGTGGAGGTTACTTTGTAGGTCGTCAAGTGACTTTAGCAGTTGTGCAAGTAACAAGGCGCCGCAGAGCTCAAGACGGGGAATAGTTAAGGTCCTCAGTGGGGCCAAGCGGGTTTTGGACTTTAAAAGCTTAACTGAGACGTTATCACCATGGGTAGCGCGAAGGTATACCACAGTTCCAAATCCTCGCTCTGAGGCATCAGAAAAACTGAGTAGCTGATAAGATGTATCAGTTTTTGGGAAAGGGCGAGGTATTTGTACACCTGTCAAGGCTGGAAGTTCAGTCAAAAACTGATTCCAGAGAACTTTGATGTCCTGAGGGACTTCCTCATCCCATCCTAGCTTGTGCTGCCAGGTGCTTTGCATCACACACTTGGCGTAAAATATCACTGGGCTAAGATACCCAAGCGGGTCAAACAGTCTTGCAATAGTTGACAAGATAGTGCGTTTGGTGAATCCTACAGGGGGTTTCAAAACTTCATACAAAAAACAGTCATTGCATGGATCCCACTTCATGCCCAAAATCTTAGTTGCCAGATTATCCGCAACACAAAATTCAACGGGCTGTTGTTCTTCGGTAGCTTCAATCAATAAGGGTAGATAGTTAGAACACCATTTACTTAGTTCAAATCCTCCATGTTGTAATAGTGTTGTAAGTTGTTGTTTCAGTTCAAGAAGGTGTTCTGGGGAGTCACTTCCCCCAATGATGTCGTCGACGTATGTATTATGCATTAGAATATCCGATGCATCAGGATATTGATCCTTATAGTTGGTTGCGTGCTGTTTGATGACCCTATTTGCAAGATAAGGTGATGAGCGGAGACCGTAAGTCACCGTGTTGAGCTCATACAGTTTCACTGTTTGACTGGGATCAGACCGCCAGGCGATTTGCTGAAAGCAACGATCCTTTGGATCAATCCATATTTGTCGAAACATCTTGACGATGTCACAACTGAAGACGTACTGATGACGCCTGAAGTTAAGTAGGATGGAGGAAATGTCCGCTTGCAGTTTGGGTCCAGCGTGTAACAGGTCATTGAGGCTAGCTGTACTGGAACGAAGGCTTGCGTCAAATACCACTCTGATTTTACGCTCCTTTCCAATGACCTTGTAGACTGGGTGATGAGGAATCAAGTAAGTTGGTGGTGACGTTGCAACACTCATGTGCTGAAGCTCCTCGTACTCTGACATGAACTTACTATAATCAGCTCGAAGAGTTGGATCTTTGGCAAACTTGGACTCAAGTGAATACAACCGATTGAATACCTGCCGCTGATTAGGCTTGATCCCTTGAGTATTAGATTTGAATGGTAAAGAAACAATGTACTTCCCATCTTCAGCACGTTGATATGTTTCCAAAAAATGTCGCTCGCATTCCTCATCTTCTGGGGACACATTAGAAGTTGCTGCTGTAGGTTCCTCCAATTCCCAGAAGCGCTCAATTAATGGGGAGATGTCACAGTGTGTAAAGAGGCTAACACTTTGGTGAGAAGAGTGGTTCTCCCAGTTGTACTTCCCCATTACAGCGTACCCAAAGACAGTGCGTATCAAGCGTGGTCCATCCTCATGTATTACAATAGGGCTACCTGTGATGATACAAGGATAAATATCACATCCTATGAGGAGGTGTATGGGCCCTGGTTTTGTGAAGTTTGGGTCACTCAGATCGTATGAGAGGTACTCATCCCACATAGATGAGTCAAGCATTCTTTGTGGAAGAAAAGGAGTTATTGAGGGAACCACAACTGCGTCTGTTACAAGATTGTCAGCCTTATAGCGTGGAAGAAGTGTAATGGAGGTAGTACCCTTGACATTCTTGAGCGGTGAATTATTAACACCTGTTATAGTCCCCTTGAATGGGCGTGTGGTTTTGGATAATTTCCTGGCACACTCATCAGTCAAGAAAGTGAACTGTGAGCCTGGGTCGAGGACTCCCCGAAAGAACTGATGTCTACCTTGTGCGTCCTGAATTTGAACCACTACGGTTCCCAGAAGTACTCCAGAACTACCAGACGTACTTGCACCAGCAAATGAAGATGAACCAGGGGCGCTGTTTGCTGAAGCATTGTTGTCAGCTTCTGTTGGAAGATGTAGATCCGAATGATGGCGTTTATGACACTCTCGGCAGCTATGTTGCGACTTGCAGTCCTTTGTCTTGTGTTGTGGGTGCAGACAATTACGACAGCCTGGAAAATGTTTAAGCAGATTGAGTCGCTCAGCAGGAGTCTTGTCTTTAAACTTAGGGCATGCTACCAAAAAGTGATCCATATTGCAAAGGTAACAATTTTTGGTACTATAAGCCTTGTCAACTGGAACCTGTGCCATAAGTGCAGCCTTTGTGGAGCTCTTAGGAGTATATTTGTTAGGAGTTTGGTAAAAACCTGTACCAGACTTGGATGAGTGAGGCATTTTAGAAGTCTTGTATGCTTCAGGGACCTGAAACACATCACCAGTGATGCGTAGAACCTGCGCACGGTTTTGAACAAAGGTCTTCAGTGCTGTGGATGAAGGAAATGTGTTATCAATATTATCTAACTCAAATGCTTCCCGAGTAATAGGGTCTAGACCTCTTAATGCAAGCTCACAGAGAATGTACTGTGCAAGATTTTCAATATGTAAATTTTCGAGTGAAGTTACACTCTCCATAACTTGTGAAAGGAATGCTTGGAGCGACGACGCTGTTGGTTTTCCTTGAATAGGCTTGAAATTGAGAAGCATTTGCAAGTAAGTGCATGCCATTTTCCTTTTGTCATCATACACCCTAAGGAGAGCTTGCCAAGCTTGTGTGAAGTTTTGTTCAACAACTGGAATACTTTTAATAACGTCATATGCAGAGCCTTTCAGATAGCTTACCAAGTAGTGAAACCGTTCAGAGTTGGTGAGCGTAGCCTCGTTGATAATGAGTGTTTCAAACAGCTGCTTGAAGGTCTCCCAATCAGTAAGCATACCATCAAAATGTTTTATAGGAATTTTAGGTAGAATTGAACGTGAGAGACGGGGCATAAGCTGGCTCATATCTAGTGGACTCTGTTGTGCAGCAAAAGGACTAGTATCAGGATTGGATTTGGCAGGTGTCATCAAGGCAACTACCTGCATGTGATACCCAAGAATATCATAATAGTAAGACTTGAACTGGGCAAGGATTTGGTCATCTTCTAATGAAGGGAAACCCGGGTTTAGCTCATGCTCCGAGGAATAGTCACACGCCTCCTCATATAGCAACAGGTATTTATCAAAGGATCTTTCAACTGTGGAAAACATTCCACGAAAGATATTTCGATCTGAGGCACAAGAGACTGCCGAAAAACCTTTTGTTCTAATAGCATAAAAATCTGCGTGTATGGCCTTCATTCTGCTCTTCAGTTTAGTAATCCCTCTCAGGGTAACTGTTCCTATTTCGTCACCTGTCATATTGTTTATAATATACTTAGGTGTAAAGAAATAATTATTGGTGCAATAAATAAGTTATTAAATAGGCTTTGATTGAGTTAATAAATAAATTTGATATTAAAAAGATTAAGCATCAAGTACGTTGAAAAATAAGTTATAGAATTGAATAAATATGTTGATAAATTTTGTAATATTAATAACAAGAAACATATAACACAAAAACGCACTATAGTACCTAATATCACAGTCAATACCCACAACTGTCACTAGTTGTATACTATTAATAGCAATATCACAGAAAGTTATATGGTAATCTAGTATGGAGAGATCAATGTGTTGCAAATGTGACTAGTACCAATCCGGATCGCCAGGACCAACAAATGTAATGTGATCAGGACAGGCTGCTTTATTTGGCAGCTATGTATCTGCACTAATGTTGCAAAAAATGCGCTAATAAACTTGAGAGTGGACTGTATTGAAAGAATAAAAATATATATATATGGTAACGAATCGAGATTTATTCATGGACATGGAACGAGTGACAGTTGTAAATCCGAGTATTTTCGCATCCAAGACATCAAGATGCCAGCCTACAATAATACAGTGGCCACTGGGAAAAGTGAGGAAATACCTGCACTGAAGGTTGTCTATTTTAACAGGGTACCCTGATTTACCGATGAACTGCGGCAGAGGTATCCCAGTGATGATGTGGAAGAACAGGTGGTTGTGACAGGTAAGTGCTGTGGGCCGCTTGGTGTAGATGTGAAATCCGGAAGTTGAAGTCGCTCTAACGATTTCCGTAAATCAAAATGACTGAGCATTGATTATCATGCGGAACTTGAATTTAATAACGAGTTAGAGAGCTGATGTTCACGGATCACTTGAAAAAAGTACGTTAGTGCACTGCAGGCGGGTACTCAGATGATAATGGCTGACTCCGAAGCAAAAAGTGATCAGGGCCTCTCGCAGGTCGTGATGTCATCAACGAAGGTGCCACTGAGCTTATCACAGTTTTCTAAGGTAACACTTCTTAAAGTAGTAAAAAAAATGCGAACAATAACTTACAACAATTAGGACTGACAAATGTGAGATCAAAATAATAAATAGGAACATTCAACATGGTTAGGAGCATCAGTAGGTTGGTAAAAGTGTGGTACTTGAGGGGCAACACTGTGGGCGGTGATACTATCTGTTATCTAAAACCCACGAATGTGATGACGGTTTGTTTACATAAATTTTATTAATCTAAAATCGGGAGTTGGAATGAAGCATGAGCCAAATTAACTTCAATTGCGGGAAAAATGAAATGTTGCAGACGATCTTAGCAACGAGTGGCAGCTGACCAGAAATAAATGGTATGGGATAATTTCTGCACCATAGATGCGAATTCGACATTATGCACAAACATGAACCATTAAAAAAGTGAAATAATATCGGGGTGATTATTTCACACCGTTTATCAGTTGCTCCCTAAACCCTATTTGTATATACAAGTTGCGCTCCGAAGGTGTATTTACAACCTACCAGTTGCGCCGCAGATTACAAGTATATCACTTCAGTAATTAATTTTCAAGGAGTTACTCGGAAAAGGACATACCCGGTAACCAAGGCGCATTACGGGAAGCAGGTCCAGTATGAACACTGTAGGGACGTCGTCAGAAGTCAAAAATCGTAGTTCAAAGCACTTAATCAACCACTTGCTGATTTCTGCTTCCTTGTCTTTGTACACAGTTGATTACCCTTGTGTTCTACAAAGCCTGTGGAAGTGGCAACCAGTCATTTCATTGTCACACACTGCTTCGAGTCGTGGACAAAACGCTGCAAGTCAGCATTGACCACCCAACTATCTAGATTCTTGTGAGTACCATTACTATGCGGGAAAACATCAGCTATCAGAAACTTGATACAATTTCCACCTCCTTCCCTTTCTCACCCAATTTCAAAGATAATGTTGGACTGACTTCGAGGTTTCCTTTTTTAGATGTTTAGGTATGTAATATGTGAGAAAGACACCACGTGTGACGTAGAGAATACTCAACGAGATACGTGTAATTATTGTGATTGGAGACTGGATTACTGTAATGATATCTCTAAAAATTGATAAGTAAACCCATTACAAACAAAATATTCAAGATTAGAAAATCCAACGATAAAACTCACTCACCAACTGGTGAACCAGCAGCTTACCTGAAACAAATATGAAGAAATGGTAAATATACATATAGAATATTCATGGTATAGTTATCTATAGTCATACAGTATGATCCTAAGAGGAGATTCTCATGGGAACCCAAGAGTTGGCTTTGAGGCTTTGGGCGCCACTGCGTATCAATTACAGCTGATATTTAGTGTTGAGTATATACATATATGGGGCTCACTCGGTTATATACGTATAGGTAAGTGATGGTTTGAGTTCGTCGAGACGAGAGATGAGGAAAATACTGATTTCATCGGACACTTAAAAAATGGTTGGGTTCTGCGGTTACGAGAGGAGGTTTGTCGAGTTTAGAGGATTAACGACGGCTTCCGAGAGAATCCGGCGTCGGAGGGAGGCTTCAGTGAATGTTTAGAGGGGGAAAAGGCAAGTACCTACGCATAAAAGGCGCCGAGTGTCAGCATATTGAGTACACGTAACCCCACCATGCCCAGAGCAAAATGCGAAAGTTTCGCTCATGCTAAACATGGAATTCAACACGACATTCGCGAAGGTTATAATTCCAAGTTAATCAGGTAAAACCACAAGTTAAGGCGGCTCAAATGCATTTTCTGCCTAAACGGATGATCTGAGCAAAAAATGCCAGAGGTGAAAGTTGTAGCCCTTGAGCCCTTCTTCCCAAAAATGACTACCGCTCGACGTTTCCGCCGCGAATGCGCCCCCGGCGCAAGATCGAAAGTTGGAGTTAACAGATGACCCATATGTTTATGAACACTTATTCGAAGGGCATAAAAAGACAAAACATATGCCAAAAACCGCATTTCGATATCGTGAATATTTACCGAGTTATGAGGTTTTGAAATTGGCAATTTGAACTTAAATATATTTAAAAAAAATAGGGGATTATCGTCTTTTAGACGCTTAAAAGCTTGATTTTCTACAATGGGGTAATTACATACCCCTTCGCACACCCTTCAACACGATTAAACCATCAAATTCATAACTCGTGAACGGAGGGTCGTACGAACGTGCTGTTTTCACTGATGTTCTCAGAATTTCGAGCAGAAAAATTAAAAATGGATACCTTAAAAATTATATAACTACCCCATTTCACCCGATAGGTATGTCATTTTTGGAAAGAAGGGCTCAAGGGCTACAACTTTTTCCTCTGGAATTTTTCGCTCAGGTCAAGAGCTTAGGCAGGAAATGTATTTGAGCCGTCATAAAACGAACACCCTGTATATTTATCTATTTATAAAATTTATTTAATGTATGTGTCATTCCAGACGATAATTCTCGATAGAATTGAGATAAAAAGGTAAAATTTGCACCAGACATTAGATGTCTGTCCTGGCAATCGAAAGGCTATGTTCGTCGATGGGCAGAATCAGGCTACAGTAAGGGGGATTTTGGCGAGTTCCGTGAGGGGGGGGGGGGATTACCTATTGTTTCCTTTTTCATTCAAAGGAGCAAAATGAGCAATGTTCATGAAATTTCATGATTTTCAAATGCGGCCCCCTAAAAATCCATGAATTTGCGAATTTGGAAAAATTGGCACGCCACGGGAAAAAGGTTGCCGACCCCTGTGGGGTTAGTCTGTTAACCAAATTTCGTAATTTTAGCACAACGCTAACTGGGCAAAGTGCCGTAGACGGCAGTTCTACAGCAATATCATTGGAGAGCCGATTTCTACGAGGGTTCAAAATTAAACCCGCTTGAGGGAAAAGCCTCTCCGCGGGAACAGAGGAGGCGATTGCCGGTACACATTTAAATTCTACATGATCAAGGTATTTTTCATTGAAATCCAAAATGCCCAGACGTTTTGTTGAATTTTTTGAATGGAAACTTAAAATGGAATTTAAGTAAAGCTCATCCGGGAGGGACGCGTGCGAAAGTCGTTTCTTCACTTTTCGGTATCGGCAAACGATAAACGTTAACGTTAACCTAAACGTAGCTTTGTTACATTAGACGTGGTGGTGGTTTTCGTTTCATTCCTACTGTCTTATCTCGAGTCAACCATGACTGACATGAAACCTTTCATTGCAGCTGCTAGAATAATAAAAGTCAAAAGGGCCACTTAAATTGAGAAATAATGTAATAGGTAAGTAAAGTGCCTTAGAAGGCACAGGAATCTAGGGACGCGGGAGCGTCCCGCCCGCCAAGAAAACCGAAGCCCTGAAAACGGAAGCGACTGAGACACTGATTACGCGACGGAACAAGTTGGGGTTTTCACCCTCTCGTAGCTCTGGCCCCTGAGCGTCTCGAGAATTGATTTTTTGTACACCAACCCTCCAGGGGCACGTGAGGACGTAAACCAAAATTCAGCTCTCGGGAACATCAGGTGTCGGGGGTATAACAGTTTTAAAACCGCTATTTTTCACGTTTTTCGTGTTCTTCTTCTTCTTCTTCTTCTTCTTCTTCTTCTCGTTGTTGTTGCTGTTCATTGACGGGGCTACAGCCCAGCAGACAAATCGGATCGAGCTGAAATTTTGCACACACGTTTGTTATGCTCCAAGGGTGTGCCTTTTGAACATTTTTTCTCCCTCCCCCCATTTCCCCCCCAATTAGGGGGGGAATAGTAATTTTTAGGAATTTCAAATGGTCATAACTCCTTCAAAATTGAAGCTTTTTCAGATTTTCTTTTTTAGTTTTATTCAGCTTTTCAAACTGTTTAATTTGAGATCAAAAAATGCTTCCTAAGGGGGAAAATAAAGGCGTTATGGTGATTTTTCTATTTTCAACAACAACTGCCGCAAATATTGATGAAAATTGGTGCGGTTGGTCTTAAAATGTCCGCTAGGTTGTCTAGAATATGCTCAATAATTTTGAACTAAATCTCAATCGATTTGACTAATCCACAGCCAAAAATACGTGAATAAATTCCACATCTACTGATTTGGCTAATTTCCGAAAACATCAAAGTTGAACGGTGGTCAGAAAAATTGTCGTAGAGTGGCGCCTGATTAGGGATCGATAGGAAATTTTATGGGCTTTCGAATGAGGGTAGCGCACTTTATCACTTTTCCCAACGGTTCTCGAGTTATTCGCGATTGTTGGTGTAAAAACTGCGTTTTACCTTTTGCAAACTTTCTCTTTCCTCTTTCTCTTCGACACCAATAATTACAATTATTGTAATGATTCTCAACAACAGAAATTTGCACAATCCCCAAGAAAAAATGCAACCAATTTTCAAAAAATTTCTATTACAAATTTATTCAAATGTCTAATTCTTTCAATTTTTGGTTTATTATCTTCGATAATGAACCATTGGAATCGCCCAAAGAAAAAAAAATTTTAACCCCCCCTCAAAATTTGTTGGTTTACGTTTCAAGATACGTAGATTCAGAAAATCGAATAAAAAAAAAACTCTGCAAATTCTTGACACAACGGTTTATTATCTTCCTTGTGCAGATCACCCTTCTGTCTATACCAGACTGTGTTGCAAATCGGCACCATACCATATTCTCACCGTACTCATACCATACCATACGAATTTATTTTCTATCTTACCATACTGTACTAAATCATACATACAATAATATACCTTACCATACTCATACCATGTCATACAAACCGAGTGAATATTGAAATGTCATCCATTTCTGACCTATATTTAAAATTTCAAGTATCTAGCTCATCATCAAAATTTAATTTGTTTAAACAAATAGGTATTATTTAAACAATTTTACAGACAAGAAACCGAGTGAATATTGCATTGTGATCCATTTCTGACCTATATTTAAAATTTCAAGTATCTAGCTCATCATCAAATTTAATTTGTTTAAACAAATAGGTATTATTTAAACAATTTTACAGATGAGAAACCCGGTGAATATTGCAATGTGGTCTATCCCCGACTCACGGTTAAAATTTCTAGACTGTAGTTTACCGGGAAGATGAAAATGTAGTTTTATTCTGGGCGTCTGAGGGTTGGGTCACATAACGGCCGTTTTCGACACGAAAGATTAGTGTTTTTCCTAAACCTTTGCGCGCTCACTGTGAACGAACGGCTGGTCGCACAAAAATCCAATTGGTCTTAAAAGATTCGTAATTTTTCAGGTCATTCAAACGTGAACTGAAAATTACACGTTTCAGTTAAATATTTTGAGATATGACATTGTCGAAATTTTAAATTTCGTTTTGAACCCCTTCCCCTTGACCTAGGGTTATGAAAAGTTTCGAGGACCATTGTGGGGCTGGTCCAAACCCAGAAACCGAATTTCGTAATTTTAACTCAACGCTAACTGGGCAAAGTGGCGCGGACGACGTACGGCGTACGGCGGACGGCGTACGGCGTACGGACGGATTTTTTTTTATTCGATTTTCTGAATCTACGTGTCTTGAAACGTAAACCAACAAATTTTGAGGGGGGGTTAAAATTTTTTTTCCTTTGGGCGATTCCAATGGTTCATTATCGAAGATAATAAACCAAAATCCGTCCGTCCGCTGTACTCCGTCCGCCGTCCGCGCCACTTTGCCCAGTTAGCGTTGAGCTAAAATTACGAAATTTGGTTTCTGGGTTTGGACCAGCCCCACAATGGTCCTCGAAACTTTTCATAACCCTAGGTCAAGGGGAAGGGGTTCAAAACGAATTTTGAAAATTTGAAAATTCCATATCTCGAAAAATTCATATAGAACGGTATGTTTTTTATTTCATATTTAGATAGAGTTTGTTCCGTAGAATTTTTTAAGACCATCCGCAGCTTTGTACGACCAGCCGTTCGTTCACAATGACGGCTCAAAGATTGTGCCTCACAACACGATCGTGAATCTAACTGTTGAAATACAGGTCCATTTTCATACTAACGAGCTCTTAGGAACATCATATAGCTTAAGTGATGTCGAGTTTGTTGTTCTGAGGTTTGTTGTTGTTCTGCGTTTCGTGCTACGGAAATGAAGGTAATTTCGAATGTTTGTTGGTAGGTACTTCTTTTATAGAAAAATTATTACCGACGTAGTATTAAAAACCCCAGAATTATATCGTATTAATTAATCACAATTAATAATAATTATTATTAATAGTAAATACGAATTATTAATACCTGTTTGGGCTGGTAGGTAATAGTTATTACTTGCCCCAATAGAGTGCTCGCCATGATGGCTGGTAGGAGCCGTTGTTCGGTTGTCCGACCTGTTCCCCCGACCCGTTTGTATAGACCTAGTGTTATCACTATCAAAGTTGCACTGTTATCTTTCATTATAATACCGTTTATTCTATCGATGTTCATCCGTTCTCTTGTGTAAATTAAAGAGTTGTTATCCGGTGTTTATTACGCGTGATTATTTCGTTTACCCGTTCAAACATTTTGGTGCCGAAACCCGGGATTGTGGTTAATGTCGAGCGTGTCCGAATTTAACCTAGTTTACCTCGTGAGTTTACCGTTTTACCGTTTTACCGTCGTTTTTACCCGTTTTTCGCGTTCTACCGTCCAATAATGCCGCCAAAAGGAATTATGAAGCGTAGATCCCGTCAATCGGACCCGGATTTTCCGCCGGACGATGCGGTTGTTCAATCGGTTCATCCAGTTTCATCTGCGTATGATGTCGTCAAGAATAAGTCTATTCAACTTGATCCCGCCGTTTTTGATCTGCTGAGTGCCCCTCAGCAAGACCTGTTGAAAAACATCAGACGTTGGTCAATCAGGGCTAATGCAGTTCTGAAACGACAACCGGTAAGTGCACTGGCGGAGTTTATCAAGGACGATTTCCGTCGAGGAAGAATGTTCCTCGATGCCGTTGAGGAGGCTCAGTTCGATCAGCAGATTGAGGAAAATCTGCTTAATCAGGTAACTTCTGTTGTTGTAAGTTTGGCTGAGCGCCTCCCCGTTGAAATTAATCCAGTTAGCGCTAAGAAAGAGGTTGATGACGAAGTTGTTCTCAGTCATGAACACGCTTACGCTCAGATTAAAATGATGAATCAGCTGCTCACAACCGTCCCGTTATTTGAAGGCCAAATCTCCCGCTTTGCGGAGTTTAGGAAACTGTTTGATGGTGCAGTTCATAACATGAAGCACATACCCGATGAAATTAAATTTGAGAAACTGTTGAGCAAGCTTTCTCCCGATCTCCGATCATCATTTGCCGGTAGCAGCTATCAGCAGGCTTATGACGCCCTGGTAGCGGAAAATACCTCAAAATACCGTTTGGCTCGTTCAGTATTTGCGCAGCGCATACATTTACCCCGTTTGGAAAGGCCCAACGTTGCTGACTTGGAACATTTCCACAACGACGCTCGTTCATGGGTAGGATCAATGCTCGACCTCCCCACTCCCAATCTTCGGGAGTACTTATTGTTTGAAGCCCTGTTTTTTCGCTTATCCGCTGAGCTCAAAGAGAAGTTCAACCGGGAGGTGATGGAACAAATGGATGCCATCCCCTCTCACTCTGATCTGCTTCGGTTTATTGGAAAGGAGCTAAGGATAGCTCGACTGGTCCCAGAGGAGAAGCAGGGGAATAAAAAAGCTCCAACCACTGTTCAGAGAGCCCGTTCACCCTCACCATTCCGGTTGTCAGCCCTTCTAGCCACCAGTTCCACTCCACGACCGTCACCCGCTTCAAGACCCGTTCAAGAAGAAGAAAAAATGGCCATGATGTCCCTTTGTTCCAGCCGTTCGCCCCCCAGTCCCCCCATAGAAACATCAGCCCCGTTATGAAGGTACGACGGCGCTCAGCCGGTTCCTTCCAAGGTATCATTGGTGAGCGCTACTGCCAAGAGCCCATTACCCGTTAAGTCTTCAACTGTTAAGAATTCAGCTGTTCGACGTCAACTTGTAGGTAATGTTAGGCGCATGTTAGCACCTAGGAATAATTTCAGGGGCCTGTTTCCTGGGATTGAGTCATCCAAATTAGGCGTAGCTGGCTCATCCCAACCCGTTAGTAAAATTGACGTCACCCGTGCCTTTGCCTTTGAGCAGGTTGGAGTTGATTTTTGTGGCCCGTTCACTGTTTCTATTGCCGGTCTTCGAGGAGCTCGAGCCGTTGAGGTTTACCTTGCCGTTTTTGTTTGTTTCACAACCAAAGCCGTCCATCTTGAAGTTGTTATGGATCTTAGTACCGATGGGTTTCTCCAATGCTTGGAGCGGTTTATGGGTCGCCGAGGCGTTCCCTCAGCTATTTGGAGCGACAATGGTCGTAATTTCCTGGGGTCATCCAACTTACTCAACCAAATCCGTTCTGCAAGCCCCTTTGATCATGTAGTAGCTGAACGACTCGCTAACCGAGGGGTGGAATGGGAATTCATTCCACCTAGGGCGCCGCATTTTGGTGGGTTATGGGAGGCTGCCGTTAAGTCTGCTAAACGACTGTTGAAGGTCAATTTAAGAGATCAAACCACCACGCTTCAAACGTTCAGCACCGTTGCCATTAGGATTGAGGCCATTCTTAACAGCCGCCCGTTAGTTCACCAATCCTCCTCACCAGATGACATACTGGTACTTACCCCTGCTCATTTTCTCGTTCAACGCCCGCTTACTGCTTTACCTGAGAGCAATGTGTTTGACTTCAGCTCCCGATTAGCTCCTAAGTGGAAGTTTGTTTCTAATCTGGTAAGTCAATTCTGGAAGAAGTGGCACTCTGAGTACCTGTTAGACCTCCAGACCCGATCTAAGTGGAATACCCCTGATCGCCCTGCTACAGTGGGGGATGTAGTGTTGATTAAGGAAGACAATATTCCTCCTCTGTCGTGGCCCATGGGTGTGATAGTGGACCTCATTCCTGGTAAAGATGGTGTACCCCGTGTAGCTAGAGTCCGGTCTGGTAATGGGGAGAAACTCCGCCCGTTAGTCAAGCTCTGCCCGCTACCAAAGGACTGTTAGTGCCCGTTTCTTAAACTTGTTAGAATGAGTGCCTCATTGTGGGGGGAGGATGTTTGGGCTGGTAGGTAATAGTTATTACTTGCCCCAATAGAGTGCTCGCCATGATGGCTGGTAGGAGCCGTTGTTCGGTTGTCCGACCTGTTCCCCCGACCCGTTTGTATAGACCTAGTGTTATCACTATCAAAGTTGCACTGTTATCTTTCATTATAATACCGTTTATTCTATCGATGTTCATCCGTTCTCTTGTGTAAATTAAAGAGTTGTTATCCGGTGTTTATTACGCGTGATTATTTCGTTTACCCGTTCAAACAATACCTAACAATAAATTATAAGGTATGTTCCAACCTGACCAGTTCTTGAACTGGTTCAGGAACTAGTTCTGCGCAGAAGCCATGCGCATGATGAACTGCGTTCCAGCCTGTTTCAGTTCGTGAACTCAGTGCAGACAACGCGTTCCACCGCGGCCAGTTCATGAACTCAGTTCAGCTCAGTTCGGGAACTTCTTGCACTGAATTGAGATGAGGGTTGAGAACTCGAACTGGAAAGGTAACAGTGATCTCACGTTATAACCTCCCACAAAATCATTTGACTTCCTGAGTTTCACGGGAGAAGACGTAGTATAGTAGGGTTTTCTGTGGGAGAAGAAGGGTCCAGTTTGTCTTGTGTCTTTTATTTGTGGTTCTCGTTTTTAGCGTATTCTGGTACGTAAGTGTTCATATCTCGACAAGATAAAATCATATCATAAAATCATTTATCATTTAAATCATTTTATCATAAAATCATATCTCGTAAGATAAAATACGTCTAAGTACAGTACCTTTAAAATAAATAATTTCTCAGAAAACTGTAAAGATAAAATTATAACCCACGAAATGAAAGATTGTTGGTGAACATGCGTGTATTTTCAAACAAAATAATTTTTGAATTAGGTACCTACTTAAATAAATTAGATTGAAATAAAGTGCATTGTTTGAATGGAAGTCAACTTGGCCGACATTAAAATTAATTATAGGCAAACGATATAATATGAACAATGTTGCAGTTTCAATTTAATTGAAAATTGCTTCAATTTGTCCACTGATTAATTTTGGTTTATTATCTTCGATAATGAACCATTGGAATCTCCAAAGAAAAAAAAATTTTTAACCCCCCCCCCCCTCAAAATTTGTTGGTTTACGTTTCAAGATGCGTAGATTCAGAAAATCGAATAAAGAAAAACTCTGCAAATTCTTGACACAACGGTTCATTATCTTCTTTGTACAGATCACCCTTCTGTCTAGATCACTAGGTCTAAATGTCTAGATCCTAAATGTTAGATTAATTATTATTATCAATTATCACTAATTATTAACAATTTTATCAAGTACCTAGTGAAAATTATTATAATTTATTGTTAGGTATTAATAATTCGTATTTATTATTAATAATAATTATTATTAATTATGATTAATTAATACGATATAATTCTGGGGTTTTTAATACTACGTCGGTAATACTTTTTCTATAAAAGAAGTACCTACCAACAAACATTCGAAATTACCTTCATTTCCGTAGCACGAAACACACCTCAGAAATTATAATTATTAGTGATAATTCATAATAATAATTAATCTAACATTTAGGATCTAGACATTTAGACCTAATGATCTAAACAGAAGGGTGATCTGTACAAAGAAGATAATGAACCGTTGTGTCAAGAATTTGCAGAGTTTTGAAGGTGTTCAGAAACGCGTAAGCATATAGTTTTTAGAACTATATTAAAAATAAATATTCAACAATTCCCGCCGCCACCCGGTAGTCCACAGTACAAGAATCTCTTTTTTTTTACAGAAGGAGCAGACCTCTGCTTACAGTTATTCTTGTTTTAAAGAAGTTACTTGAAGTACGGTCAATGCTAGATACATTCCAGTTTCTAGTCCTAGACCAAGTCAATTAATTAACCAAGACCGTTAAATGGGATTCTGAAATTCGGAATTTCAATTCGGAAATTGTTGAGTTCTCATATCTGATAGCGATAGAAGAAGAAGGTTACTCTGATCAAAACCGCCCTCAGCGCTACCTGCCGGAATAGTTCGGGTCGTTCCAGCCATGCAGTTCACGAACCCAACAGTTCTTGAACTCATCCCCACTACTCCTGAACTGGTTCGTGAACTCAGTTCATGAACTAGGTCAGGTTGGAACATACACATAATAATTTTCACTAGGTACTTGATAAAATTGTTAATAATTAGTGATAATTGATAATTAAAATTAATCTAACATTTAGGATCTAGACATTTAGACCTAGTGATCTAGACAGAAGGGTGATCTGTACAAAGAAGATAATGAACCGTTGTGTCAAGAATTTGCAGAGTTTTTTAAATTTAATAATAAGAATAATGATTATACAATAATTATTAATGTATTATACAATAATTATTATTGTATTAAATTTTAATAATTGTTTTTAAATTGTTGATTGTTTTAATTAATCCAAAATTTTAAAAATAATATTCAACCAATTCGCAAAAATTTTAAAACTACTTATCTTTCAAACACATTTCGGATAACAAACAATAATTTCCAAAAAATAATTATTCTTGTCACAAAAACAAGAAACATAAAGGCAAATTAGTAGGCGTACTAATGTTTTACTAAATTTTGACTAGGATAAAACTTCATTTAGGAAAAAATTTACTAGTTACCTCGTAGGTACTTTTGTTAAATTGAACCGTATTGTATAAGTACCACTCGAAAACTAGCTATGCAAAAAGATGTGATATCCCCCCAAAAACAACTCCGTTGTAAAAACTGGCCCGCCAAAAAACCTCAGCCGCAGAAAGGAATGATATCCATTTTGCCCGCCAGCCACATATATAGGATGCTCGGTGCTTCGCACCTCGCTGTTGAGTATGCATATAGAAACCTGATCCTCCTAACCTCCACCGTCAATGTTTTCCTGTTCCCTGTCTCCTTCCCACAACCCCCTCTCACCCTTAGTCACCCTCGGTTTCACCTAATATGTTTCCTCTGTTACACCAGCAGGGAGCTTTACGCTTCTTTCAATGCTGTTGGCGGGAGCTTTTTGCCAGATGAACAAGCCTGAATTAACGCATTACTATATTATAAGTATTACTGGTGATCACGAGTAATCAGTAGTGGTACACCTATAATGAAGTAATGCTTCAATTCAGGCTTGTTTATGTGGCAAAAAGCTCCCGCCAACAGCATTGAAAGAAGCGTAAAGCTCCCTGCTGGTGTAACAGAGGAAACATATTAGGTGAAACCGAGGGTGACTAAGGGTGAGAGGGGGTTGTGGGAAGGAGACAGGGAACAGGAAAACATTGACGGTGGAGGTTAGGAGGATCAGGTTTCTATATGCATACTCAACAGCGAGGTGCGAAGCACCGAGCATCCTATATATGTGGCTGGCGGGCAAAATGGATATCATTCCTTTTTGCGGCTGAGGTTTTTTGGCGGGCCAGTTTTTACAACGGAGTTGTTTTTGGGGGGATAAGAAATTACATACTGAAATGTAAAATAGGTTCGTTAATATAGGTATTTTTGGAGAAAGAAAAAAAAACATAGTTGTCCGGGAAATAATCGGAAGAAAAACATCGATGTGTGATAAACAACGGAAGAAAAACATCGATTATTCAATACCCATCCCTAATGAATAGACCCTCAGTGTTGGTCGGCTAACTTATTAATTCATTGGGTAACTTCGATAATTCGCTCATGAGTTGCTGCTACATGACCAAAGGCTCTTGAGAAATCTTCAACGGTATATGGCTAACTTGAATGGCACTCATCATACTATTTTCCTTGCTGAGGTCCTTTTCAACAGCAAGTTTTATAAAGGATCATCACGATTGTAGTTGGATGAACTCAAACACAACAAATTCCAATAATGAGCCGATCGAACGATTGGTCCGAGTATTATTGTTAATAAAATTGAATAATAGGTACATTTTATCATCCACTAAAACAAAATCTGTGCTATGCCGTTCTACATTGATCGCCTCGAATGGGACAGAGAGGTCATAATAGCAGTGGGAAATCAGGTTGCACAGGATATTCAACAATAGTAAATGACGTCGAAGGGAAAACTAAATCATGAATATTTCGGAGAATGCGACGAAACCGTTATGTTGTATAACATAGTAATTAGAGATAAAATTTGAGGAGAGAAGATAGCTCTTAGTGGAACCTACAGAAGCCGTTAGGGTTGGAAGAGTGAAGGTTAAGCCCTGACAGCTGTTCCGACAGTTTGTCTGTCTTAGGATCAACTTGTCACGAGAGGAGATTAACTTCAGGTCACCTCAAGTCCCTTGAGCGACGTCAAAGGTACCTACCAACCTACCTACTTCATCCTAGAATGGCTCGAGTGGCGAAAAAAAAAAACGAAAACACGACGGTTCTTTAGAGGCTCACCATAACTGGTCAAGAAAGATCCTGTTGGTGTTGTATATTATTATTAATTATGATGAAGTATTAATAATTATTATCAATTAAATCGACATCTAGAAACCATGTGTTGTTCGAATCAGTATGAGCCAGTATGAACATGAATTTTTTGAGATATGAATTTTCCAAAATTTGGTTTACGTTTCAAGATAATAACGTGATGTAGATTCCAAAAATCGAATAAAAACAAATCCGTACGTCCGCCGTGCGCGGTTTAAGGGTTCGGACCACATCCACGATGACCCATAAAACATTTCATAACCCTTGGTCGAGGGGAAGGGGTTCAAAACGAATTTTGAAATTTTGAAAACTTCATATCTCGAAAAATTTAGATTGAACAGATAAAAAGTATGATGTACATACAAATGAATAATAAATAATTGAAAATCTATATCATTATTTTATCTATAACGTATGAAAAATAAATTGTTATCATGTCAGCCTGGAATTTCGATACAAGACTACCACTAAGCTACTTTCCGACTCTCCCTCTTCCACCCTAATATGACCATGAAACCCCTATTTAAACAATATTTTAGCTCATTACTCCAGGTGTTTCTTATAGTTAAGGTGTTTCTCACAAGGAACACCTTAACTATAAGAACAGCGAAACGGAACGGTATACAGAAAGTGTACCTACAGAAAATGATACACTTTTGAGGGAAGATTTGAAGCATAATGCTGTTTGTAATCTGTGTAACCCATGTGTCTGTACGCATTCCATGAAACAACATTATCAATCTCATCTGTTAAACGACAAATCGGTTATTGCTGTCAATAAAAGTCGGTAAGTAGGGATTCTTTTCTGTGCAAACGGCGACTGTTCTCACGAGTGGAATACAAATTACACTACTTGATAGGTGGCACCCGTGCCAGCCTAAAATAGGTACATAAGACATTTTGGGAGTTCGTAGCTGGTTATTAGTGTAGCAGAGAACCCCCCAAAAACAACTCCGTTGTAAAAACTGGCCCGGCAAAAAACCTCCTCAGCCGCGAAAAGGAATGATTTTACTCGGGAACAACATTTCTATTGTTTCAGCGCTCATTTAATCAGACCATTTGACGACGATAATTAAACATGCTTTTAGTTTATTACTGAAAATGAAGTACCTACAGACGACCACACCAATGTTAGCAATAAGCCTACACACCTGAATTTGAGTTTTCTTTAAAGTGGTGGGCTGACTGAACGGCGGTTGGCTCACCAGGCTAAGCTCCCACTTTAAATGTAGCGCTTAATATTCCATAATTTCCCCACAATTTTTCCCTTAACTTCGCTCGTGTTCTGAAGGACCAATTCATACCTAATCCAGTCGTGGGCTCAGAGTTTAATTAACTTGTGGAGTAAGAATACCGTGAGCCGACGACGTTGTAATTGCCTATGTCACTGTCCCAGGCTAGTAGTGGAGAGGAAGAACACTCCAAATAGCAGGGTTGCGCTTGGTCTGACCAACGGTTGGCATTGGCAGAGGTAGTGAAACATATCCTCTCGTTCGCGCATTCCTCAGGTCTCCCAGAGTCGTACGGCCTCGCGCTCAGGTTTAAGGACTCTGCGCGTACCGTGAAAGCCCATCGGGCCACCCCCAATGGCAAGCCGGCATCACGCACCAAACTGGCGCACTTTACATCGGGATTAAGCTCACGGTAGAGTGTTAATGAGTCCGAAGCCTCGACCCGTGCCAGGAGGTTCGACCGTTTCCGCACTCTTACAGCCAAAATGAGTTCCTCCATGTCCGACCCGAGAACCCGTGTTTCAAAAACACTTAAGTTGTCAGGAATGGCATACTCATCACAGAGGGAGGCGTAACGCTCAGCGAACCCTTTGCAACGCCTTATCATACAAAAAGTGAATACAATTATTTAAAAAAGTTATATATAATAGAAATGCTGAAATATTACTTCTCTGCTGACACAGAGAGAGGTGAGTTAAAACTCGTCCCATTACATGGCCGACTCAGTATTTTCCTCTCGTTCAAACAGAACGTAATTCTGCCGGGTTTAACCTAATTTCCCGCTGTAAATGTTCAAGTAATTAAAGGGTTTTTCATTTTAACTCACTCGGCGATCCTATAATTCAAGTACATCGCCGAACGGAGAAATTACTCACGTCAAATTTGAAATAGAGTCATTTCCTACTGTTCGGTTCAGTAGGATTATGTAAAATCATGAACATGATCAAACACCTTCAAGTTCCTTGGAAGATTTCTCCAACTGAATCTATTGGTACTGAGGGTGTTGCTATCCATCATCAGTTTCAGAAATCGATCGGCTCGAACGATTTCACCTCATGGTAATACAACAACAACAATGACAGGACACATGTTTTATGGTAATATTAATTATTATGATCATCTTCGTTATTCCGGAAAATTGCAAATTAATCGCACTTTCGGTTTATTACTTTCAATAATATTCCATTTAAAAACAACGGAGATGAAATTCAGCACTCAAAAACTCACAGTGATCAATAACGTACATGAGTTCCTTACAGAAACCTGCCTGTGAAGACTGGATGGATTCAGAATGCTCTGTAAGGGATTGTTGGGGATATTTTTAGGGAATTCGCTGGAAACAAAACTTTTTTGGGTTCATTCATTGAGATGAATAAACAGAACATACTGTTTCTTTTTCAAGCGAAAAACAAAGCGTTTCGCGAGTTTCTAGTTCTTTTGAAATCTGGTTTTCAGTTGGCAGTATCTTCATGTTCGGAGTGATATCAAAAAGTGAATTTGTGTAGTTTGTTATTTGCAATCCTTTTAGTTTTAAATCTTCTCGGAGAGGTTGATTATTTTATCGTACCATTGTAGATAACAACAGGGGTACGTAGTTTGTGGCGTATAACTTCTTATGCAAGGATGTGAGGGGGCTGGCAGGTAGATACAGAAGGTTTCACTATTCACCTTGGTGTACTGCAACATCTCTTCCTCTGAGTGTGTGAGGGGGGGTCTGTGTACATAATTCAAACCCTCAATATCAGGGAGCTGTCAGGATAAATTAGGAATAAGTCTACCTGCCCTAAAGGTCTGTCTTCGCCGAAGTCAACCCGATGTATCTCTTTTTCGGAGACACGCTCTGAGTGACAAGGGAGTATGTGGGGAGTCCACAAATAAACCATTCTGTTGAAGGGAAGCTGCCAAATTCATGGCCACTGAAACTAGACGGCTTCATCTCAAAGCCGCTGGGTTGAATCAAGGATTGATCTGAAAAGCATCGAGACCCAACAAACGGTTTTCTGTGTCATCACGCACAGCAGCCCATACGAGGAAAATCGTTTGAACACGACTTATAACCCAATCATCTACACCTGATGTCAAAAATCTGAATGTTCGCGTTCTAAACAATATACCTGATCCGATAAAAAAAAAATTCGTGATTTTAACATAGCGACTGCTGGCACGGTGGCAATTAAATTCCTGTCGGCACACTATTAGCTTACCTAATCTATGAAACTTACAGATAGACCGGCATGATTCCAAGATGATTTTAATGCGGTAAACGCAATGGAAGAAGTGATTTTACCCATAGTAGTAATGTCATTTTTAAAGTAAATAAATTGACAGTTACTATTGGGAAAATCAATAGGAGGGTGGGTGATTCTCCGAAAATAGGGAATTTGCGTATGGCACATCCGTCTATATCAAAAACTACATTTTCGGATTTTTTTTTTAAATATCCATCTTTGAAGTGGTGTAATGATTTCCCTACCATAAGGGAGATAGAAAACGGTTTTACAGATCAATATTCCACATTATTTTTGATGATGATCATTTTTTTTTTTTTTAATATGATCAACTTTATTGTAATTTATTTTTACATTACAGTTTTGATAATTATTTAATGAACATATAGTGGTATACACCACCCTTAACATGTTGCAGGTTACTGCCCACTGACAGCCCCCGCTATTAATTAATTACTATGAGAATAACAATAATATCAATAAGTAGCCAATAAATTAAACAATTCATAACATAGAGTAGGAACAGTCTTTCTATTGCAGTTTTTCAGATTTATTCGTTGACAGTATAATTTAGTCGTTCACAGCAGGTCTGGTGGTCTCTTACGTTTTAGGCGGCGTTCTGGTCGTGGTGGAGGAGGGTTGTTTGGGATATAGGCTATGAGTTCGTTTGGGTGGTCTCGCATAGCAGTTTCCAATTTTTGATATGTGGCACGCAATACTTCACCAACTTCAGGAATTTGAAGATCTCTGTGCAGGAGGGAGTTTCTGACGTACCACGGGGCGCCTGATAGTGTTCTGAGCACTCTATTTTGAAACGTCTGGATCCTTTTAATTTGCGAGTTGGAAGCCGATCCCCATATCTGGCAACCATACAACCATGGATGATGATCATGGATGTAAAATATTTTGTGTAGAAACTTCAAAGTAAAAACTCTGCAAATTCTTGACACAACGGTTCATTATCTTCTTTGTACAGATCACCCTTCTGTCTAGATCACTAGGTCTAAATGTCTAGATCCTAAATGTTAGATTAATTATTATTATCAATTATCACTAATTATTAACAATTTTATCAAGTACCTAGTGAAAATTATTATAATTTATTGTTAGGTATTAATAATTCGTATTTATTATTAATAATGATTATTATTAATTATGATGAATTAATACGATATAATTCTGGGGTTTTTAATACTACGTCGGTAATAATTTTTCTATAAAAGAAGTACCTACCAACAAACATTCGAAATTACCTTCATTTCCGTAGCACGAAACGCACCTCAGAACAACAAACTCGACATCACTCAAGCCATATGATGTTCCAAAGAGGTTGTTAGTATGAAAATGGACCTGTATTTCAACAGTTTGATTCACGATCGTGTTGTGAGGCACAATCTTTGAGCCGTCATTGTGAACGAACGGCTGGTCGTACAAAGCTGCGGATGGTCTTAAAAAATTCTACGGAACAAACTCTATCTAAATATGAAATAAAAAACATACCGTTCTATATGAATTTTTCGAGATATGAGATTTTCAAATTTTCAAAATTCTCGGCAAAAACCTGCGATGCCAAAAAAGTACTTAGGTTTTTTTTAAATCTATGTACATAATAAATCTATGTATATAATAAAATCGTGTCTGTCTGTTTGTCTGTTTGTCTCATCATCGATTGAGAACGGCTGAACGTAGAAAGTTGCGGCTGGTACCATTTGACGCAGAATTTATCTGGGAAGGTTTATGAAAAATCCGCGTTTAAATCTGTCCATCCGTTGAAACGCTATGAAAGAAATACTACTAAAAACTCTGCAAATTCTTGACAACGGTTTAGTATCTTCCTTGTGCAGATCACCCTTCTGTCTATACCAGACTGTGTTGCAAATCGGCACCATACCATATTCTCACCGTACTCATACCATACCATACGAATTTCTTTCCTATCATACCATACTGTATTATACCAAATCATACATACAATAATATACCATACTCATATCATGTCATACAAACCGAGTGAATATTGAAATGTCATCCATTTCTGACCTATATTTAAAATTTCAAGTAGGTATCTAGCTCATCATCAACATTTAATTTGTTTAAACAAATAGGTATTATTTAAACAATTTTACAGACAAGAAACCGAGTGAATATTGCATTGTGATCCAGTTCTGACCTATTTTTAAAATTTCAAGTCAATAGCTCATCGTCAAAATTTAATTTGTATTATTACAAAAAGGTATTATTTAAAAAATTTTACAGATGAGAAACCGAGTGAATATTGCAATGTGGTCTATCCCCGACTCACGGTTAAAATGTCTAGACTGTAGTTTACCGGGAAGATGAAAAAAGGTAGTTTTATTCTGGGCGTCTGGGGGTTGGGTCACATAACGGCCGTTTTCGACGCAAAGTTTAGTGTTTTTCCTAAACCTTTGCGCGGTCACTGTGAACGAACGGCTGGTCGCAAAAAAATCCAATTGGTCTTAAAAGATTCGTAATTGTTCAGTTCATTCAAAAGTGAACTAAAAATTACACCGTTTTATGAGAATTTTTAGAGATATGACATTGTCGAAATTTCAAAGTTCGTTTTGAACCCCTTCCCCTTGACCTAGGGTTATGAAAAGTTTCGAGGATCATTGTGGGGCTGGTCCAAACCCAGAAACCAAATTTTGTAATTTTAGCTCAACGCTAACTGGGCAAAGTGGCACGGACGGCGGACGGCGTACGGGGGACGGCGTACGGCGTACGGGTGACGGACGGATTTTTTTAAATTCGATTTTCAGAATCTACGTATCTTGAAACGTAAACCAACAAATTTTGAGGGGGGGGGGGTTAAAAAATTTTTTTCTTTGTTCGATTCCAATGGTTCATTATCGAAGATAATAAACCAAAATAGACTGTACTGAAAAAAATACAAAATCTCAAGAAACTTCTTTTAAATTAAATATTGAAGAAATAGATTAAATACAATCATGTATAGTAGGTAGTTCACAGACAACACTGATTAAAAGTTGAAGATCGATTTGCAGGAAGAACAAATCTTAACTTCCCCGTCATCACCTTCAGTAATGTTCATGTCTTCACAATTTGGATGGTAGTGCTTCGAACAAAGTTTACACGTTGTTACATTATCGCCTTTTACTACGCCCCCAAACTTAAAGCACAAAGCTCCCAGTCTTTGGATTTTTCTTGTTTCCTGTTCGGGTGTTTTTTTCTCTCTTCGCTGTTCGTCAATTTCTCCGCAGAGGTTGCAAGGAGAGGGATTTCCACTACAAGCGTTCGGACTCCAGGCCCATTGGCTTGCTCCCTCCTTGAATCTCCTGTGACATGATTATCTTCCCGGTAATCCTTTCACCTCCAAATGAGAAACATCATGGAACCCTATTTTGAATTTTTCGCAATTGTAGCAACTGAAGCAAGTCAACCTGTTCATCTTCAGATATCCTGGCTTGGAGGAGTGGAACACAAACTGGTGCACGCTCATAGTGTCCCGGTAGGTCGGTAGGCTTGAAGGGATTGAAGAGGAAATCCTCGATATGTCGTTGTCGGTGACAGTGTGAAGTTCGACATTCTTCACACTGTCCTTCAGATGGATCAACGGTTGAGTTTTTGTTCTTTTGGGACCACTTTTGAAATTTCTCTCTCCAAATTTTTCTGCTGCGTCTCAATCCACGTGGAGTCCACGTGGGTTCCTTGGCGAGTTTTATATACAAATTTGAAAAACCTTTGTCAGTTTGGAGGGTTGTAGGAGGCGGTAAGAAAAGAAGAAGTTTTTTCGAGCTTTCGGCTTTAATAAGCCATCTTCAGGGCTGCAACATATATTGACATCTGCTATAGGTTTGACCGTTGTCGGAATCATCAACTTACAATAATACAACTTACAAGAATAGAATTATTCTAATTAATTTAATGGTAGGTACGGTTGTTGACTTACGTATGTAGGTATTGTTTCCTCAACTCGGTCTCTTTCGTTCAGAATAAACTACATGTCAGGTTATTTTGTTTCTCAGTAGGTACGGATAGCCGTACGTGGAGGTTATAGAGGTGTTGTTTGTAGTTATGGAGGATGTTCGAAGAGAGACCGGGTTGGGGATTACAGGTGAGCACTTGGTAGGTAGGGAATATTTTAGTTTTAGTTTAGAGAATATCTATTGTCTATATGGAGTCGGGGTTGTAGAGGGTCTTTGTTATAAAATAATGGTATGAATTGTGTGCCGAGTTGAGGAAACAATACCTACATACGTAAGTCAACAACCGTACCTACCATTAAATTAATTAGAATAATTCTATTCTTGTAAGTTGTATTATTGTAAGTTGATGATTCCGACAACGGTCAAACCTATAGCAGATGTCAATATATGTTGCAGCCCTGAAGATGGCTTATTAAAGCCGAAAGCTCGAAAAAACTTCTTCTTTTCTTACCGCCTCCTACAACCCTCCAAACTGACAAAGGTTTTTCAACCAAAGGAGATTATGAACAATACAGAAAATTACAAATTTGAAGAAAAAACAAAACATAACCACTAAAACCTAT
This sequence comes from Stenodema calcarata, assembly GCA_963920205.1. Classification (NCBI taxonomy): domain Eukaryota; kingdom Metazoa; phylum Arthropoda; class Insecta; order Hemiptera; family Miridae; genus Stenodema; species Stenodema calcarata. Next base: position 8,770,293 of record OY986048.1, read on the forward strand.
TGTACCATTACCTATTGTGTTATACCTAGATGTACTGTTACACCCACAGAGTGAGAAGAAATCCATTAAAGGGATGAAAATTTAAAAGCAATTTCGATGGGTTCTCATCTTTACTCAAGTGCACACTAACTTGTTTTTTCTCCAGTTTCTTTTTGTACTTCATCCGTTCCTTCTCTTTCATAATTTTGGCTTGATTCGGGTCACTCTTCATTCTTTCCCTCCTCTTCTTGTCGTATTCTTTTTTGTTCATCTTCTGCTCTTCATTCTTTGTTTTTCGCATGTTGGGGTGAAAACTGTTGAATAGTTCAAAAATTGAATATATACGCACACATACAATTCTCTAATGGGTGGGGGGGGGAGGATATTAGTTAGGTAGGTGTATTTAAAGTAAAAACTGAATCTTACACCCTCACTTTTTAACAATGTGAGGGAGATAGCACGAGGGAGATAGGATTTTTGTGAAATATCAATTTTAATCATGGACGACACGGGCATTCATCAACTCCAAAAAACACATCCGATTCTACTTGAAGACTTCTAACATATACTTCAACCCCATCAAACATAAACACATACCTCATCAACGTTTCCGTGAGGTGAGGGAGATAGGTTCCAAATTGGGAAACACCGTTTTATTTCACGAAAGATGATGGCAACCGTGGATGGACCGATAATGTTCGGCGAAGTTGGGCTCCGCGAGCCACCGATAAAAAACATCGACGATTCAATTTGATCAGCTGTGTCCACACACGCTTCTGAACAATTGTGTGAATGAGATATTCTCCAGCTGTGAGACAGTCACATTACGACCTGCTGGACCGTCCTAGTGTCAACAAGCTGGTTCTTTGGCTTGCAATAGTAAAGTGGGGAGGATTCTGAAAATATTCCTGTGAAGCATTGAATTTTCAATACACGCGGGTAAAGGGTATATGTGATAATTGACGCCAACCTGAGGCGTGGGACACGTGAGGGAGATAGATTTTCGGCTATTCACTCAATTATTCTGGATAGCTGACATCAGGTAGAGGGGGACCGATTGATTCAAGAGGTAAAATGCAGGCTTTTAACGCAGAGGAAAAACAATTTTTTTTTTTGCCCATCCAAACCTTGATTATTGGCGGAGGACAAAAATTCCCTCGTTTCAGAGAATGACCCGGGTATTCAATATTCAGCCGCATCCTTAGGAAGAAAGTTTGGAGCTATTGGGCCGGCCGGTGGCCTAAATTTGGTAAACAGCATTGTCTTTAGGCGTGACAGCGCAAATGAAGGTCGAGTAATGCCAATAAATTGTGCAAGCAATGAATGATCACGACAACGAACCAGTAATTGTGTTGATGGTGTGGCAGGGTGAGAATTGTGAGACATTTAACATTCAAATCAACTGGGATGCCGCAGTGAGCCAACAAATCAGCGCCAATTTCCTCATTTGTTTTAGGAAATATTATTGAAAATAATAAAGCAAAATGAGTCTTCCTGACCACATCGAGGGGTTCTCTCATATCAAACTGACGATATATATCACCATAGATCTGTTTTCGATGTGACTAAATTTGATAATATGAACGTCCTGGAGTGTCCTCTGTAATTCATCATACATTTTTCAACTTTATGGTTTTCCATTGGGCACAACAAGAAGAAAAAAGTTCTCGCAAAATTGACATGAGAAACTTTGGGAAACCTCCTTTGCCAGTATGAATAGAACGAGAAAAAAGACGAGCACTCTGCCGCGGTGAATATTTATTAAATTCTTAACAAACTTTCATGTCATTTTCGTGCGCCTTGCAAACGGTTTATTGTGCACGGTTTTTATTCCGCAAAAATATTTCTGTATCCCCTTGAATGCACCCATCCGACATGAGGAAGAAGAATTTTCAAAAAGCCGTTTGAATGAGGCGCATAAGGCTGGGCAAGAGGAGTTGCCGAGTGAAATGTGTAAGACCCGTAATGAGCCTCTGTGAAATAAGAAGAAATATAGCCGAGGGAAGAAGATGCGGAGCGTGTAAAATGTACGTTGAAGAGCTGAGTGCTCAAGATGGATAATATACTTACTATACAATTCAAGTCTTTTGAATTAATGGTTGACTGATCAAAGGACCGCTGAGAAATGGTCTACCTATTACATAGACATTTTTTATTACTGTGTATTTATGTCCAATAGGAAAACAGAGACGAGAAGATAATGCAATGTTGAGAAAGTTAAGATTTCAATAAACCTCCTTAAATTGAGGGTAAGCTGTACTTGAATGTACTTAAGCTGTACTTCTCTGGTTTCGTTAAGTTTTGCTATTGTTTTTAGTTTTAAGTCTTTGAGTTTGTTGTTGATGTTGTCGTATAACAGTTTAACTTTCTCCTTGTGTTGGTTGAGGTAGTTATTTGTGAATGTTTTTCCTATATCGGCGTCCAATAGTCCATCGTTTCCTATGTGTCCATAGAGAACTTCGAATGGGGTGAATTTTGATGTGGAGTGGATTGATGAATTGTAGGCTAGTACCGCGTAGCAGACTTTAATTTGGGTCGTGTCATTTTGAAATTCTTTTCAATTATTGAGGAGACGAATATGCTCAACGAGGGTTGAGTGGAAACGTTCGACGACTCCGTTGGAATCGGGATGTTGGGATGAAATAAAGTGAATTCTAATTCCATGAAATTCTATAAGTTCTTTCACTAGGGAGCTATGGAATCCCGCGCCGTTGTCAGAAATTATTGTGGACGGTATGCCGTGGTGGGGAAAGTAAGAAATTAGTCCTTTAACTAATGCTGGAAGATTTCAACAGGTTTTGGCTTGGGCGAATTTTGAAAATGAGTCGACTATGGTTAGAAATTTTGAATTTTCCAAGGTCATCTTGTCGACGTGAACTATTTCTAGTGGTTTGGATGCTGTTGCTGTGATATTATACTTTATTTTGAGAGGGTGTCTGTCGTATTTGCATGTGAGGCATGTCTCGCAATTATTAACAAATTTTTGGATGGTCTTTTTCATATTTGGCCAATAGTAATTTCTTTTAAGGTGTTCAAATGTTTCTATGACGCCTCTGTGGTCCGTGGCTCTTGAATGGTACTTCTCTAAATTTTAAATTTAGGGCAGAACTGGATGGCATTTCAATATTCGCTCGGTTTGTATGACGTGGTGTGGTACATTATTGTATGTATGATTTGGTACAGTACAGTAAGGTATGATAGGAAAGAAATTCTTATGGTATGGTACGAGTACGGTGAGAATATGGTATGGTGCCGATTTGGAACACAGTCTGGTATACACAGAAGGGTGATCTGCACAAGGATGATAATAAACCGTTGTGTCAAGAATTTGCAGAGTTTTCGTTTTTCTCGGTTATATTTATATATAAATATATGTGTGTGTGTATGATTTTTGGTGTCTTTCGGCAGTGAATTCAGGACGGTCTGAAACAGATTTTGGTGTACAAATTTGTCGGGAATTCGACTTTTTAAAATGTTGGACCGAGGACAATAGCTCCCTTTTCTTCGAATTCGCAAATGTATTATTAAAATAATTTGAATTTAGCACATGTAGCATGTTACTCTACACAATAACACCATCCATGATAATAGCTGGAACAATTCAAATTTTCTTGGTTGAAACATAATGTTTACATAAAATTACAACTATGTACATCATCAGTGTATTACGTGGGTCACAAACAACTGGGATAATGTTGGAATAATTTCTTGTATCTTGAAAAACGAGCTATTAATTAGTTTTTGTGTGTTAGCGATTAGTAGATAGGGTTTCCCGCTCGGGTTTTTCTTCAGCCTCTCCACTCCACGAGTCACCCTGGAACGTATCCCCACAGCTTGTTCTTAATGAGGAGAGTGACTGACCCTCATTCTCGATCGTTGACCCACAAGGCAAAAAAACTTTGCTCCGCGTAGGCGTATGAATTTTTTTTATTTATGTGGTTTTTCGTTCAGCTTCTCGACAACACATCCGGCCATGTTGTCCCGTTAATATATAGGATATATACAGGATATAATATATTATATTATATCACCGGGAGGAGTGCAACTCCAACACTGGTCCTTCAAGAGTTCCAAAGAGAATTCCACTCAACAATTGTGGTACCAAGCAAAACGTCACAGACACAAACAACTTCGACGAATGGCAAGCTCCTCAACATTTTTTTGGTTTATTATCTTCGATAATGAACCATTGGAATCGCCCAAAGAAAAAAATTTTTTAACCCCATGTCAAAATTTGTTGGTTTACGTTTCAAGATACGTAGATTCAGAATATCGAATTTAAAAAAATCCGTCCGTCCTACAAACTAGTTATGAATGGAATAAAAGTAAGAACTTACATGATAATTATCCGATTGGTACACATTTTGTCGCGTAAGGCACAGTAATGTTTGACAAGGAATGCAAGAGGTGGATGGATGTTGTTGGGATGGATATTATATAGTTACGGTGGTGGAGGTTGGTTGGACAATAATATGTGTTATACCTACCTGTGTTATTGAGAATGGAGGATGATTTGGAGTGTGAATGGGATGGTTCATTTTAAAAGTCTATGGTATGTTGTGGCTAATCTTTTGACGTCTCTTTTGTAGTTCATGGAGTTGTGAGTTTTTAAGATGTACGCCATTTCTTTGATTTTTCTTTTTTCAAAATTGGGCTCAATGCATTTAATTTTCCAATCTTTGATATGTGGGTTGTGTTTATGTGTGGCTGTGTGTTTGGCAAAGGCTGTGGCGTAGTTAAAATCTTCAGGATTGGAGCAGTTGTTTATTAATGCTTTATTGTTGTCTCGTATGTGTCCTTTAATTCTTTCACTACCTAATTGTCTGGTTTCACCTATATATATTGAGTCACAGTCTTGGCAATTGGCAGAATAAACTATATTGCTAATTTCTTCTTTTTTATCGGGTCTTTAAGTTGGCTGAAGAGTTTTTTGTTGCTATTGACTGGGGGATTATAAAAGGAGATTTTTGTATTTGGGCTGTAGGTGTTGAGTTTTCTCTTAATGACTAGTGATGCGGATCCAATGTAGATCGGTAGCGGTTGGTTTGTGTTTGATGATTGTTGGTTATTTGTTATGGTTGGTGGTTGTGTAGTAGTAGTAGTGAGTTGCTGTGTGAGGAAAATAAGTTTTCTTGTGAGTTTTAGAGGATAACCATTAGCTAGTATTATTGTGTTGCATTCGTTAATAATTCTGGGGTGGAATTGTGGATCTGATAAGTTTAGTCTACGTTGGGAGAGATTTTTGGCCGTATTGTATTTGTATTGATAAAGTTTGTGGGAATGATAATTAATGATGCGTCCAGAATAAGTGGGGTTTTGAGCCGTTCGTTCACAATGACGGCTCAAAGTCGGAGCAGATCGAAAGTCGTCAACATGCGAGTGAATCGTGGGGCCGCCGGTAGTTTCAATATTCATAATGGATCAGCTGATTCGAACACACATGGTTTCAGACGTCGAGTTAGTTAATAATAATAATAATTATTAATTATAATAAATGAAAATTTTTATTAACTAACAATAATTAATCATAATTTTCACTACTTGATCAAATTATTAATGACAATTCAAATAATAATTAATCTATCATTTTGCGATCAAGACAGAAGGATGAACTGCATAAACTACTTAGATAATAAACCGTTGTGTCAAGAATTTGCAGAGTTTTTGGTTTATTATCTTCGATATTGAACCAGAACCATTTGGATCAACTAAGAGAAAACAAAGAAATTTTGAGGAGGGGGGGGTTGAACAAATTCGAATAAAAAAAATCGAATAATATGAATAATATGAATAATCGAATAAAAAAAACTCTGCGAATTCTTGACACAACGGTTTATTATTTTCTTTGTACAGATCAGATCACCCTTCTGTCTGGATTACTGAATGATAGATTAATTATTATTATTGTGTGTGGTTTTGTTGACCGTCAGTAACCATGATGTTGAGGGATGTCGAGGGTCGGTCAAATGAAAATTGATTTATGTGCCAACGTTTCGAAGAATATATTTCTTCATCTTCAGGGCCTAAAAACAGTTTCATAATATTGATTACAGTTCTATTGTGAGAAAGTTGTTGTAGTTATTTAATTACCATTAGTTATAGTTGTTGTAGTTATTTAGTTATATTTAGTTACAGTAATAATTTAGTTGTAGGTAGTTTTTATAAACAATTTGGTTAAACGAATGACGTTAAAACAGATAGCTAAAGAGATAAATTGAAATGGTGTGTGGGATGTACAATAATTTGTGACTTACAGTTTCAAAAGATGGAGTTAGACTCCAACAGGGAAGTTCTTTCCTCCAGGGCACCGGAGTTACAACTTAACAACTTAGCTTAAAGTTACCTATATATATATATACGGATGAAAGTATATCCAAGAGTGGGGTAACAAAAGCCAGGACATCGTGGCGCCAAGAAACGTGTGAAAATTGAACAAACAAAGTCGTAAAAAGCAGGTACTTTAAAAAGGTCGGTGTTATTCCAACTAACTTCATAAAATGGTACACATGCGAAAAGTAGAAAAACATTTGAGAATTTTCTAGTGAGACATGTTTGTGACGTGCCGATTTTCAATTGTTTAAAATGGTACCCGATGCCGTGCAATAGTGTTGTTGGATGGAACTGAAGAAACTGGGGATTTGAGATTGATCCGTGATTGCTACCTCTGCCATAAGTGTGTGTGGTTTTGTTGACCGTCAGTAACAATGATGTTGAGGGATGTCGAGGGTCGGTCAAATGAAAATTGATTTATGTGCCAACGTTTCGAAGAATATATTTCTTCATCTTCAGGGCCTAAAAACAGTTTCATAATATTGATTACAGTTCTATTGTGAGAAAGTTGTTGTAGTTATTTAATTACCATTAGTTATAGTTGTTGTAGTTATTTAGTTTTATTTAGTTACAGTAATAATTTAGTTGTAGGTAGTTTTTATAAACAATTTGGTTAAACGAATGACGTTAAAACAGATGGCTAAAGAGATAAATTGAAATGGTGTGTGGGATGTACAATAATTTGTGACTTACAGTTTCAAAAAATGGAGTTAGACTCCAACAGGGAAGTTCTTTCCTCCAGGGCACCGGAGTTACAACTTAACAACTTAGCTTAAAGTTACCTATATATATATACGGATGAAAGTATATCCAAGAGTGGGGTAACAAAAGCCAGGCGCCAAGAAACGTGTGAAAATTGAACAAACAAAGTCGTAAAAAGCAGGTACTTTAAAAAGGTCGGTGTTATTCCAACTAACTTCATAAAATGGTACACATGCGAAAAGTAGAAAAACATTTGAGAATTTTCTAGTGAGACATGTTTGTGACGTGCCGATTTTCAATTGTTTAAAATGGTACCCGATGCCGTGCAATAGTGTTGTTGGATGGAACTGAAGAAACTGGGGATTTGAGATTGATCCGTGGTTGCTACCTCTGCCATAAGTGTGTGTGGTTTTGTTGACCGTCAGTTTTGTTGACCGTCAGTAACAATGATACTGTAACTAAATATAACTAAATAACTACAACAACTATAACTAATGGTAATTAAATAACTACAACAACTTTCTCACAATAGAACTGTAATCAATATTATGAAACTGTTTTCAGGCCCTGAAGATGAAGAAATATATTCTTCGAAACGTTGGCACATAAATCAATTTTCATTTGACCGACCCTCGACATCCCTCAACATAATTATTATTATGAATTATCATTAATTATTAAGAATTAATATCGAGTAGTGTAAATTATTAATATTAATTGATGATTATTAATACTTTTTATGCCTCATTAATAATAATTATGATTAAATATTATTATCAAATTATATACTTACCTATATAATATATAATTATATATAATCAGTAGGTATGTATAATGTATATTATTATCAAATTATATACCTATATAATATATAATTATATATAATCAGTAGGTATGTATAATGTGTCACTCCAGACAATTACTCTCTATAGAATTGAGATAAAAAGTTCAAATTTGCACAAATAATCCGTCGTGGCATTCCAAAGGCGATTTTCGTATATGGGCAGAATCGGGTCACTCTCAGGGGGGTTTTTGGGAGTTTCAGCGACGGGGGGGGGGGGACTTACCCATAAATTCCCAAATTGAAACAATCTGATAAGTGACACCTCGTTTTAAAGGTTTTTTATGCTGAATACAATGGTGAAATCAGAATTGCGATACCTTGTTCAGTTCTCAAACTGGATCACTTTGAAGATTGAGAAACGTGGTTGATACTCGAGATGTTCTCCATGGACATCAAGTTCTTCAATGGAAACATTTTACGTAAAACCAGTAATTTCTTCAAAAATTCGCACTTATAGCCATGCTGCATGACTGGACTTGTTTGTATATCAACTTGATAGCTGATGTTCTACCACTTTTATAGCCCTGATGCTGTCCAATGAATAGCACTAATTGTCGGCCTAATTAAGCGTTCATTATTTGGACCTACCCTCAATTATCCTGGCGTAGGTTCAGATAGGCTTTTTAAATTTTGATTACTACAGTCCCATATAACCCTTTGGATTGAGTAAGGGAATAAAAAAATATTGGAAATATCGAGCACATGAGTTCCGGATCACCATTAGAGTGCAATAACTATTAGCGGAGGAGTCAAAGGCACTCAAGTGCCAAAGAAAAACCATCTCAAAGACTTTACACCGGATAAATTAATATTTCCTTGGGAATTACGATTGGCAGGGGAAGGAAGAATTTAAAAAAAAGGGTTGTAAATTAAATTAAAAACATGGCAATAAAGTTAAAGATGAAAGAAGAGGTCAATGGAGAAAGAAGCCTGCCTGCGTGCTAAGAGCTGAGGATCACCGATTCGTTTATAACTTTGTTGCATTCGCTTATTGTAGCGATACATTAGCGAAGAAATCTAATTGTAATCGAATCTTTTTGAACCTGCCTCTCGAGGCCATTGGGTGAAAAGTTGGAATCACTCTTCAGGTTCGCAAGGGGTGTTTTTTGACAACAAAAGTTTCAGTGGTGAGGAGATCAATTACATTTGGAGTCATCGCTGTTAAGTGGTCTGAAGTTTGGAATATTATATTCGGGATTTGGTCCACGGTGGGGCCTCGACTGTCAATGGGCCGTCTGCTCATGTAAATCCAAACGAAAATACGTAGTCAAGAGCTTTGGACGGTAAGTGTAGAGATCATTATAGATAAGTGTAAGATAAGATCTTTGCAGATAAGTTTAATTACATTTTAATAAGCATGAGAACTTTATTCTTGAAGCCAACCTATGAAAAATCACAAGTTCGCCAAAAATGTGTTAATTGCAAAAGGAAGGTGGATGTTGAAGACCAGCCTTTTTGGATTACAAAAAACCGACCCTAGAGAAATGTGGTCCAGCAAAAATTAACCAGCTGTCCCAGGTGTTTTTCAATTTCCCCAAAGCCCTTTAAGCCTAAACTTGGCCAGCTCCCAGTTGATAGAGTTTCACTAATACACCCGTTTAACCAAGTTGGTATTGATTACGTTGGGCCAATTAAAATTTCCCTGACGGGTACACGGGGATCCCGTATCTTAGACGCATTCATATGCGTCTTTGTTTACCTGACCACCAAGGCAGTTCACCTAGAGTCCATACTTGACCTCAGCACGGATGGATTCCTGTCGTGCTATGATCGAATTGTAAGCCGCAGGGGTTATCCTGCTGTGGTATGGAGTGACAATGGTCGTAATTTCTTGGGTGCCAACAATTATCTGCGTAAACTAAAGGGATCCCCAGCATAAAAACCGAGTGAATATTGAAATGTCATCCATTTCTGACCTATATTTGAAATTTCAAGTATCTAGCTCATCATCAAAATTTAATTTGTTTAAACAAATAGGTATTATTTAAAAAATTTTACAGACAAGAAACCGAGTGAATATTGCATTTCCATCCATTTGCGACCCGTGTTTATAATTTCAAGACATTAGCTCATCATCCAAATTTAATTTGTTGTACTCGTAGTTACTGCTGGACGAGAACCTACCTCCTCACCAGTGGGCGCTTGGACGAATAACTGCCCTGTTTCCTGGTATTGATGGCTGTCCTAGAGTAGCGGACGTCGCTACCTCCAGTGGTCTAAAGCGTCGCGCCGTTACCAAATTGTGCCCATTACCGTCCCAATCTTGGATACCAATCCCATCCAATGTCCCATATTGTCAATTATTCTGCATTGCACAACTCTCCAACAATTTTTGCCAATTCAATTCAATTTAAACCCGATTTGTTTTCTTTTTTTCCCCCTCTTCTTGAATCTCTTAGCCCCCGGGGCTCCTTAGGGAGGGAGGGAGGTGGGACCATGTTGGGTCCTGCTAATGAGCTCAGTGACACTACCTCAGCCCAGACATCTTACATACCAACACAACACATCATATTATGTGAATATTGCGAGCATCCTACACACGTGGCTGGCGGGCAAAATTAATATTATTCCTTTTGGCGGCTGAGGTTTTTTGGCGGGCCAGTTTTTACAACGGAGTTGTTTTTGGGAGTATATCTTCCCAGTTTAATACTATTTTCCCAGTCGAACATTGGTGCCGAAACCCGTTTATTTTGTTATAGTGCTTCAATTACTGCGATTTCAAGATGTCTCAAACGTCTAATCAGTCACGACAACCATCACCAGATCGCCCAGTTACAAAGGTTTCAGTGAGTATTTCGTCGTTACTCTCCCAGATATCAAAAGACATTGATACTGACCCGTCGTCGTCTGCCCCCATGCTTTCCCGTTGTGCTGTTGATTTTGTTTTTCACATAAAACATCACAGGTCACAGAATTTACTACCTACACATATACCCCGGATGTCTCTCGGTCACAAACTATTTCCCAGCCCTGTCAATCCCCAGCCTCTCGGGATTGATGTTTTCTTAGGCCGGCCGCTCCACATTCCCAGTATACTAATTTAAGACATAAATTGACGAAACCATCCATACGATCACATTCCAGTTCAGCCCAATCTTCAAAACAATATTCCCTCTTACTCCCGGCTGGATTCTCAATTGTTCCCAGTGCTATGGTTCGTTTATCACCTTCGGGTAATCGCCCTGGAGCGGTTGGCCGGTCGCTTCTTGACACAGGCAGCGATTCAAATCTTATTTCACTCAATTTTGCACGTCGTGCACACCTAAAACTTGTGCCCGCAAAAACCACAATCTGGGTGGTGGGTGGCTCTGTTGTTTGGAGTGTCCACGGTACCACCTCGGCTCTCGTTCCTTTTCCTATGTATAATTCACGGTATTTTTCGCCCAGGTTATTATCCTTTCTTGTGCTCGATGGCCCATATTGCCAACTTAAAGCTAGCAGATCACAATTTTAATGTCACCAAATCGGTAGATATATGGATGAACATGAATGAATGTACAGGAGGATGAAAATTATAGAACACACGGAAATTTAGAAAAACTTGATGATAATGAAACATTTTCCCGTTACATCGTCATCAGCCCTGGAAGAATATAATATATATAACAAGAATATATATGGAAGAATATATATAATTTTTGGTGTCTTTTGGCAGTGGATTCAGGATGGTCTGAAACGGATTTTAGTATGAAAATGTTTCGAAAATTCGAGTTTTAAAAATTTTGAACCGAGAACTATAGCTACATTTTCTTCAAAAATTCGCTAAAAATGAGGATCGTCCCCAGTACATATCGGTGCAGATTTGTACCACACCTATTGCGCGAAATTGCCCGACGGGGTCCGGTGTTTGGGCTCGCTCGGTAGTTGTTCAGGTCAATGGCGTGATGGAGACCATCATATCTGACAGGGTCAATGATATCCACAAAGCCTGCCGCGATAGAACCATCGCAACCCATCCATCTTCCACTCACTCTGTCGCCCTGTTATCAATCACAGTACGTAGCTACCATTCAATTTCGTAATAGTGTCTAGTGAAGTAACAATCGCGATGGGATCGGGAGTCGTTTCGGGCTCGGACAACCAGTGGCTTTTTGCCTCAGAGGTACCGGACTCAATCTCCTACTATTAACCCCTCGCTTCAGCTAGTACGCATTATCTGAACAGATAAGTTCAACAAGTGGAGGGCGCGATGACAATGGGATGGAGGGGAACTGAAAAATTACCACCAACCGCTGTTTTGCTTCATCTCCACACTACCCAACTAGACGATGCATAGGTCGATACTAATTTTTTTTTTGTTGATAAATCAGGAAATGGATATCTCCAACCTCTTTATAAAGCCTTCGTCGACAGAACGGGTTCAATTTCCATAATCCCCAAATAAATCCGAATTCTAAATTATTGTAAAGACTGGCATCGATTTCGATAGATACATACTCGAGGATATTGTGCACATATTTGAAAATTCAACACAAAAAAATCCAATACCCAAACGAAGAATTCCGTGATAGATATTGAAGGAAGGTTTTTTTTAGGAGAGAACACTAAAATCGTACACTTTTTGTGGAGGAAGGTTTTATGATGGAGCATTTCAATGAATATACATTTTTTTACTTGTTTTAATATTGAAAACATTTTGAAATAAAATTGGGAAAAACTAAAAATGCCGTGAAGTCGCCACAGTAGGTACGAGTATTATTATTATTATATTATTATTAATTATTAAAACTTTCTTCAAAATTCTGACTCCATACCTTTGAAAATTGACATTGACTCATTCCAATAGCATTATTCATCGTCTCTTATTATTTATTTTTTATATTTTTTTTTCCAATTCATTCCCTTCACTACTTGCATTTACTATGTAGCCTCAAGACGTCAGTTTGAAATATACTTACTACCCAAAGATGAAAAAAGCCACCAATAACTTCCTGTAGGACCAAGCCGCTCTATAAAAAGGAGTCAGGTCAGAGTAGCGATCGCCATTCAGCAGCTCAATGACGTCCTGTGTATCAGTTGTGGTTTTCCTGAGAAGCGTTTCCTTATACTGCGGAGCACGGCACACCTGTCCAAGAAGGTAGAGCAAGTTCAACGAGTTTGTTCATGTTTGAGATTCTGTGGAAGAAATGTGTCAAACTTCATCGCAAGGACCAAAGCGAGCATTACTGGGATTTCTTGGCTCAGGGGAAGAGTAAGTGCAAGAGCAAAGATGGCAAAAAGTCAGTGGTAGGATATGGGGGTTGAAACCGAAGATGCTGCACTGGCTGTACACAGCTGTGGTAAGACCTGTGATCCTCTATGGGGCGCTTTGTTGGTCAGGGTATGAGGATGACCTAGTCATACTAATCCAGGGCAGGTTTCAGAGTAAGGAGTTGGCACAGGTACCCCTGGGAGTAGTGGAGCCGTGTACTGGCGGGGACGGGCTGCTCGTTCATCCCAAGAAGACAGTGGCTGTTTCCTTCACCATGAAGCGTATCACCCTGGAATCATAGAGCTTGGGGATGTCAGGGGAAAGGGTAGGTGTGAGAGGGGAGGCCAAATATCTAGGCATAATTCTAGATAGCAAGCTCACTTGGAACCCACTACTGAAGGCAGTATGTTCCTGGGCAAAGTTCTGTTGACAATGATGGTTTTAGTCAAGTATCTAGCTTTCCTAGCACACTAACACGTGAAGTTACCTGGAGTCACATAGAAAACCAAGGTTATCCTAACCGGAAGGTCATATTAAGAGACTTTAAGGCCAATCGTGCTGTATAGAGAACCCGTAACAACTTGTATAATCCGTCAGAAAAGTGGCCAAGTAATGTGAACAGAACTAATTCAACTCACGCCATCCTAATTTTACTCGTTATAACGATCATAGCTGATGTAATAATATTTGATTTTTATGCTCAATAGGAATTTATTGTGTTGCGTTATGAGTACGTTTATCACAACTCACTTATGAAAGATATTGATATTATGAAAGATATTCAGTTAGACCACCACAACTGGATCACGACACCCAAATACAACACAAATTGTTTTGAAATGCTTATGAAATATATGGCGGATGAACAGTGTATTTGATTATCCCTGTCACAATACAAAAATTGAGGCTAGTATAAATATTGTAGGGGTTGGGACGTCGGCCACGTCCCACCAGTTCCTTCTCAATAGGACTAAAATCCGAGATTTTACTGCAAATAAGACTCTCGGTCAAACGACCCTCCCCGTTTTTCCCTCAACTTTCCTCCGACTCTGATGGTTCTCATAGCTGTGATGTTCAAATTAACATAGAGACAGGAATCGTAAAACTGTTTTCAATTGCAAGAAATGGAAGGGAAACAAAGTCGTATATGTTCAGTATGTACTTAACTGCGAATATTGGCAAATGGGGGGAAAACGCAAATCCCAAAGTCAAAATCGTGAGCTAAGTAAAGCATCTCCGCAATTGTGATAAAATTTGCATGTAGCTTCAAGGAATAACGAAGAACAATTTGTACCGCACGAAACGGCTGAACTCACATGTTGCAGTCCAATTCAATTTCGTGATTGGATAATGTTGTGGTATGCTTGAGTTGTTGTAAAGAGACGATCACTGTCCCACCTGACAATCCTTCTTCCGTGCACCAATGGAAATTGAGTGCACGAGAATATTTCTATCGTTTCATTGGCAGAGCTACCACGACCATCACATGCGCCATCAACGAGAAATTCCCACTTGTGTGTCCAAACAGGGGAAAAATTGATAGATGACAAATTGAAAAATTTTTTTGTATTAATAAAGTTTCGCACTTGTGACGGTTCCCGAGTTTTTGATAGAACCAGTTGAGATGGGAGCGGATCTGCTAAAACAGATCCGTTAACCCTATCTAAGCTGTACGATAATGTTCCTCCGTGGAAGGGGTCGGGGGGTCCTCCGGGATCTACCGTCACATCCCTCACCACATTCGTGTGAGGAGGCAGAGAACTAGGCGGTATGGGCGGCTAGTTTACCACCTCGTCACAAATTATATAAAATATTATTTGTGACGAGGAGGTCGCAATTTATATATTATATCAATCATCCGTCACTTTCACAATTATATAAATGAATTCCTGAAGAGGTTGTAGTGAATACCTTCAGTTTTGCAATTTTCTTCAGCAAAAAACACTTTGACAAAATTTCCCCGGGGAAAGGTTCTAAACAACAACGAGATCATTACTGGTAGCGTCAGTGAGGAATAAGACGACTGAGAATTTATTTTTTGAAGAAAATCAACTATTTATCAAGGCTGAAAAAAAAGAAAAATTACAGTTTAGATGAAGGATCAAAGCAAGGAAACATGGAACATGTTTTCGAATGGGTACATAATAACAGAGGAAACATAATGGAAGAAGAACACTTGACACCCACTCACAAGTGAACAATCCCTGTCGGAGAAGGGCTTACCGAAAGTCTTGGTCTTAACACGATACTGTTGGTTATCTAGGAAAGCGGTAAGGTGCCGCCCCGACAAGGAAACTAGCTGAGAAGAACAAACGGTACCGAGTGGTCCCAAACGCATTTTTCAGGTATCTATATCTCGGCTCCTATTCAACCGATCAACTTGTTATTTGGTGTGGATCTTCTTGGTGTAGATACTACCACCGCCCTGAAAGTTTCGAATCAATAGGTCCAAAGAGAGATGAGTTATAAAGGTTCAGAAACCCGGTATTTCGCCCTTACCTCGTTCTTCTCCTTCTACTTCTTCTTGTTCAGTCGGTCAAGGCTACAGCCTTTCCACCTCCACTGATTGACTTCAAAGTTTGCACAAAGCTTCGTTTCAACTTCAGACAGAGACTTTTAAAATATATAACCCATTATCCCAATCCAAAAAACTCTGCGAATTCTTGACACAACTATTAACTGATTAATATTTATTGTTAGTTATTAATAATTTGTTTGCTTCATTTTTAATAATTATTATTAAATATTATTTATTAATTCGATATTAGAAAACCATGTGCTGTTTGAATCAGCTGAGCCAGTTTGAAAATGGATCCAACAGGCTGCCTCTCGATTCACTCTCATGTTGACGATTTTCGATCTGCTCCAACTTTGTGCCGTCATTGTGAACGAACGGCTGGTCGTACAAACCTGCGGATGGTCTTAAAAAACACTAACTAAATGTGAACTAAAAACTATACCGTTTCATCAGAATTTTTCGAGTTTTGAAATTGAACCATTGGAATCGCCCAAAGAAATAATTTTTTTAACCCCTCCCCCCCTCCACATTCAGAAACTAGGTAGTCACATGATCATGAATTCAGAAAGAAATCACAGTCGTGTTTCAGTTGAATTCAGAAACTAGGTAGTAATATGATCAAGAATTCACAGTCGCGTGTCAGTTAAATTCAGAAACATGATCATTAATTCAGAAACATGATCATGAATTCAGTTGTGTTTCAGTTAAATTCAGAAACATGATCATGAATTCAGAAAGGTGTGGGGGACAGTCGTGTTTCAGTTGAATTCAGAAACTAGGTAGTAACATGATCAGTTGAATTCAGAAACTAGGTAGTAAATTCAGAATTCAGAAACTAGGTAGTAAATTCCCATCAAACGGGATAGAATATTTAGATAGAGTTTATTTTTTAGAATTTTGTCAAGACCATCCACAGCTCTGCACGACCAGCCGTTCGTTCACAATGACGGCACAAAGTTGGAGCAGATCGAAAATCGTCAACAAGGGAGTGAATCGAGAGGCAGCCTGTCGGGTCCATTTTCAAACAGGCTCAGCTGATTCAAACAGCACATGGTTTTCGAATATCGAATTAATAACAAATATTTAATAATAATCATTAATAATGAAGTATAAAAATTATTAATAACCAACAACAAATATTAATAATTTACACTACTTGATAATAATAATTAATGATAATTCGTAATAATAATTAATCTATCCTTCAGTAATCTAGACAGAAGGGTGATCAGTACAAAGAAGATAATAAACCATTGTGTCAAGAATTTGCTGAGTTTTTCTATAAAGAAGTACCTACCAACAAACATTCGAAATTACCTTCATTCCGTAGCACGAAACGTGCCTCCGAACAAAAAACTCGACATCACTAAAACCATATGATGTTCCAAACAACTCCTTAGTATGAACATTGACCTGTATTTCAACCGTTTGATTCACGATCGTGTTGACAGGTACAACCTTTGAGCCCTCATTGTGAACGAACGGCTGGTCATACAAAGCTGTGGATGGTCTTAAAAAATTCTAAGGAATAAACTCTATCTAAATATGAAATAAAAAAACATACCGTTTCATCTGAATTTTTCGAGTTTTGGAATTTTGAAATTTCAAAATTCAGTTTGAACCCTCTCCCCTTGACCTAGGGTTATGAGAAGTTTCGAGGACCATTGTGGGGTTGGTTGGAACCCATAAAAAAATTGCTCAGCGCTAACTGGGCAAAGTGCAGCGGACGGCCTACTGTGGACGGCGTACTGTGTACGGCGGACGGACGGATTTTTTTTAATTCGATTTTCTGAATCTTCGTATCTTGAAACGTAAACCAACAAATTTTGACATGGGGTTAAAAAATTTTTTTCTTTGGGCGATTCCAATGGTTCATTATCGAAGATAATAAACCAAAACTCACATTTTGGCTAACTTTGGCCACGTTGACAGCTGATCAACTTGAAATTCGGTATGGAACTTCTTAGTGTGGATAATAGATAAAAGCCATGAAAGTTTCAAGACGCAAGGTCCGATTAAATAACTTCAAAAACCGGATTCTTTGCCCTTAGTATATTTTTCTTCTTAATCAGTTAGTTGCTTGTGAAAGTTAGTTACTCACCATAAAAACGTCTCGCCATGGTGCCAAGGGGGGATTTTGAAACGGATACAGGTCATGTGAATAGGTAAGACATCTCTTTGGTTGGACGGAAATGGCCGGGCGGGGAAAGTGGATATCATAACTTTTTTCCGGCTGCTGTAGAAAGATATTTGCGTGGCGATTTTTACACGGAGTTTTGGGGGGTAAGATATCAATCATACATGCCACTCTCTTCCATTTTTTACCTAATAGTTAAATCTGTGGCATATTTATACTGCACATGGATATACGATACCTGTGTCAAATCTATCCTATCATACATGCGAACACGATACCTATGGCATATCTACACTTATACTACATGATACCTTTAGTAAACTATACCTATACCTATAAATATACTTAGTACACGGTATACATAGTTCCACAAGAGATGGTAAATACACAATGGAGACTACTGTGGTTCGCTACCATAGCGCCACGTGAGATAGTAATGAACACTTTTGTGCTTGTTCCTATACCCCCATGATGGATGGTGTAGGCCACGTTGGGTGGCTACACGTACCAGAATGCATTCCATAATAAGGTACGCATAATATGGTATATTATATTATTATACTCATTATACTATACGCAGGGGCGTTGCGTCCATAAGGCCACTTGGGCCACTGCCCCGGCATCCAGAAACACAAAAAACTCCACAAAAAAATGCCAATTAGTTGGCATTCGAATTTCCTTCCGTATACTGCACCTAGCATTTTTCACGAAGTCAACAGCGACTCGACAGAGTTATCTCTCTCTCTCTCTGTCCCAACCTATGTCTGGCATGGCTGCGGCCAAGACAAGTAACTGAGAGGAAGAAGAAGACCGAGTATCCATAATGGATATTCGAGCATTTTATCGGAATATAGCTACAGTAATCGATGTCTTGCAATCGAAATCGAAACCTTCGCTTCTGAAACTGACGGGGTCCGGGACCCGGTGTTGCCAATGGCAACCCATGGAAACAAATAAATGTGGCACCCCTGCGCATGCTCAGTAGAGTAAAAATTCGGTAAGCCACGCCTCTTTTCGGCCCTGTCCCCACATTTCCATCAAAACATCGTTTGTGTTCACAATCGATTCGATTGTTTCAATTCATCTTGTCATCTCGATAGTAAAACTTGTGAATCACTTTCTGTTACTATGTTGAGTATTCAGTTTTCTGCTTAGGTTATAATTTTGTATGTTCCGATTTGAATTCAAGTTCCCGCGACAGATTTGAATTTTTTTGTGGTTATTGAGTCCGTTGTGTCCTGTCTGTGGTCTTGTGGATTGATCAACGTCAACATACACAGATAAGTACTGCAGTGGAGGTTTGTGATATTATCATAGCTCAAGCTAGAATCAGATATTCGTTCAGGGGGCATTTGGCAGCTTCAAAACTGCTTGATACTGCAAGTTTTCCGAATTTTTCAAAATGTTTTCCATCTGAAGATTTTGAAAACACGGTCACTGCTTACTCTATCCTAGAATCTCGGAAACTTGAAACTGAATTGGTGACAATTTATCAGAGAACCGAGTTTACTCATTTCACAGGCGCAATACCATTTCTGTTGTTTTTGCACAACAATAATTTAGTTGATACCTATTCTGAAACTGAGAAACTACTAACATTATTGATTCCAATTCCAATGACTTTTGCAGAAGCTGTTTCGTTTTTCTACCCTTAAAAGAATAAAAACGTTTATTCGATCAACTATGACCCAAGAGAGACGTAATGCTTTGACTATGTTGTCAGTAGAGAAGAAAATGATTGCTAATTTTTCTGATTTCAATAAGAAAGTTATAGTTAACTTCTCATCTCTAAAAGAACGAAGGCTGGATTTTACTTATAAATTTTAATTCCTGAGTTTTTTAATGGAATTCCTTTGTCAGTATTAGTGTCTTCATTTTACAGTTACTGTATTTATTGAGCCTAAAACGTTGAAATATTTTTACTTCGTACAATAAAGTTTGGTATTTGTAGTGTTATTTGCTTTTTTTTTTTTTTTCGTTCGCTTAGTCTTTTCATTTCTTTACCTTTACTCTAGTTCTTATTTCTTTTGTCTGCCATTAATCTCGTTAGTCTTTACTTAGTCATTTCTGTAGTACTTTGGTTCTAGTCATTACTCTAGTCACTATACTCTTCAGTCATAATGTTATGGTCCTAACTCGTGATCTCTTTCTTGTGTGCTCTGAAAGTGGTGGTGGCTACCTACCTAACGACATTACTCATATTTTTTTACGTTGTCTTCACACATTTTTGTACATACACGCAGCCACCTCCTCGTATGAAGCTTCTGGTAATCCCGGGTAGGTACTGGTCAGAACTACTGTGAACACAGAGCTTACATTCTGACTTGCTAAGAGCTGCGGTTGATTAAAATGCACCCATTTCTCATAAGAAGACTCCTGTTGGAAAACATTTACAGGTGTTTTTTAGAAAAAGCTCTTAATTTGTGTTCCGAATTTGGTGGCCCACCATTTTCAGAGCCCACGCACCGCTGATGACTATACGTACAAGCCACGTGCTGGGGAGGAGTATACAAACCCCACAGAGAGACTGGAATCATAAAATATCTAGCAATACATAGATACGTGTAATATGCATAAACCTTGACCAACTGTCTCATTATTATATCTTATATGTCATAGACGATGAGATTGTGGTACTCTTTGTAGTTAGCGCATTTCTGTAAGTTATACCACTGTATTCACAGTACTAGGACGGCGATGACGACATGGTGAATCGGCCGGGATACCTCAATGATGAGTATTATTTTCAATGCTTCTTAAATCGGCTCGCTTGAACCTATTGACGGCTACAACGCTCACGAGTGGTGGTTCGCAAACAATAAGAAAAGGTGGATGTCGGATATTCATAAGTGGAAACGCTTATCCTTATTGATTTTTTCACAGTTTTGGCACGTTCAGTAGAGCCATATTAATAATAATTAATAGTTATATTAATAATAATGTATATTAATAATTGTTGTAAATATAACTATTAATTATTATTAATAAGGCTTTACTGAACATGCCAAAAACCGTGAAATGTTTTTTTTTTTTTTTTGGAAATTATGGAGTTATCCGCTTTTGATTCTGAACGCTTCAAATGCTTAACATGTGAGGACATCCATTCTCTCCGAACCGAATTAAATCCATAAAAACATGTTCCATGTTGGAAAAAAACCACACAAGTTACACTGATATTAGATAAGTTTGAAGGGACTCTCAAGTTTAATACAAATTAAATAATCAAATTAAATTTAAGAACTATGGAAATACGAGAACAAAATTCATGGGTCATAAAGTCATGCAGGTGAATGCGAGAGCCTGTTTATCGAAGATCCACCCAGTTTTTTGGAACATACCCAAGTTGCTATATAGATTGGGTTTAAAATGTATTTCAATCGTTTTCTATATTCCCCTCCAACGTAAAGTTTCGGAAGATGTCAAGAAGCCGCGTCTCTAACCGCGCAGTTCCGAGTCAAAGGAAGGCCGATCTCATTTGAAAATAAACTTCGGAAAGCTCAGTTCGGTAGTTACCGAAGTTATTGAACCAAATCAAGTCCTACAAACTTCTCCCCCCTCCCCCTCACCACTACATACCCCCACAACCCACCGCACCCACTGCAAAACGCCGTCAAAACAATCAGATTGGGGATTCAAAATGAGCCCGCATGAACAAACTCGGCGGCATCTGCTTCAGATATTGTTGAAAGCACAACAGTCAATAATATTAATTTTCCAATTTATATAGCCTCATTCAACTTTTTAAGCTATTCATAATCAATTCTACTTATCAAAACATCATACACGTTTCTGGTATGCGGCATGATTTATTGATAGAAACATCCATCATTCCCATCGCTGAAATAGTTTCAGCAACGGTTTGTCCATGTTGATTTCACCCTTCAGTATAGCTCAATTATAATTGAGCTATACTCAGATAATTATCTGAGTACTATGCCCTTATGAGTCCCATACCTATACGAAACCACTGGAGTTATGAGATAAAGTATTCACAGTGTCGATCGAACCTTTGTAGTTTGAGGATCTCTTGCTATACTCCAAGCCGACAGAAGACCATCTAAAGCGATAAGGTGAGAGAGGAACAGACGTTCATCAACTCGTGCCCTACCCTACTAACTGCCTCCACGTTATGACAAATCCCCCTATGCTATAGGCTGTCCCGCTCAAGAACGTTTGGAGAAACAGCAAACGACGAACGATACTCCGAAAACTAGAGTGAATTCAGAGTACTTAAAGCAAAGATTAACAACCTACCGGAACAGAGAAACACAAAAAAATAGTACAACGTTGAACGAACACGGCTGTTATGGAAATCGACGAAATACAAGAACAAGTATCAAATGACATTTATGATATTTTAGCTCGCACTCTTAACCCAAATGATCACAATATGGAACTCTTTTACACAGCTATTGAAAATGCCATCAACCCCTACATAAAAAGGGGTCAACTCGACTCTCCCAATGACATCTAAAATGCCTACAAATACAACTAATACAGAACCTGTGGCATTCCTACAGTGGAATGCGAGATCCCTAGTTAGGAGCATGGGAAGCTTAGAATATCTTCTTAGCCAAACACCAATAACGGCGGTCGCTGTTTCAGAAACATGGTTTCAAAGCAGTCGAAAGTACCGAATAAACGGGCATAACATACTCCGTAATGACAGAGATGATGGTAGAGCTGGTGTAGCTCTACTGATCAAAAATGGAATTAATTATAACGAAATTAACATTTACACAAATATACCAAATTTCTCATGCGTCAGTGCCACTATCTCCATTGAAAATATAAACATTAATATTTTCTCCATATATGTACAATCACCACAGTAATCCCACATCTCAAAGAGGTTGGGAGCCTCCCTCATCCTTGATAGCCACCGGCAATTGGAATCGCCACATTGTTCAGGTTGGAAACTCATACACTGATGCCAAGGGGAGAAATCTGATGAATGCGGCAGCGGAAAACAACTTTTGTTTTATCAACGATGGGTCTCCTACCCTGATTCCAGCTATGAATCAAAGAATTTCGTCAGCAGTTGACATAACTTTTGTGTCCAGCTCGCTTGCAGCGATAACCTTGTGAAAACAACTAGACGATTATCTAGGCTCAAATCATTGGCCATCTCTAATATTCATGGTTGGCTTGGAAGTAAATACTATACCAGTAATCCCATCCAGGCGATGGAAAGTTAACAAAGCAGATTGGAACCGTTTTTATAATGTTCTGTGTCAACATGAGGAAAATCTAAAGGCATACCTAAATTATACAAATTTCATGGAGTTTAGCTTGTGTCGTATAGCTTGTGACGATTCGATACCGCATTACAGAATGGTGGTACGCGGAAATACCCGTAGAGTGCACTGGTAGCAGCAGGACTGCTCAGAAGCGACAGCCATTTAAAAAAAAAAAAAAAACATTAAAAATATACAAGCGAACACCTAATATAGACACATATGTCACAATGGGGCTCATCAAAGGAACACAACTTCTTCTCCCAAATAACGTACCAAATTTTGCATAGATTACCTGAAAGTTACTAGCGTATGCTTCTACAGCTCCTAAATGCGTTTTGGGGTACCTACTAGAAGATTTCCTGATGATTGGTCCCAGTACATTGTGATACCAATCCGGAAGCCCGGTAAAACCTGGAAACGACCTCGTACCGCCCGATATCACTCGCCTCTTGTATGATGAAAACATTTGAACGAATGATGAAATGTCGCCTCCAATGGTGGGCTGAAAGTCGACGAGTGCTCCCAATTACCCAATTCGGATTCCGCTGTGACCGTTCCACGGATCCTGAAAGAATATCTTGTGAACGATGGACTGCAAGGAATGTTCCCGCGATCTTTTTTTCTCCCAAGAAAACCGCCACTTGCTCAAAATGTAAGCATTCGTACCATCCATCTTGCACTAGACTCAAAACTGTCGAGAATTATCGAAAGTTGAAAAAGGACTTGCGAACCAAATGGATGTGTGACCATTGCGAATTGGCAGTGTGAATTGATGCGGAATCAGCAGCGGTTTCGAGTGAAGAAAGTGTCGATGGTGAAGAAATCGGAGAAATGCCGGTCAAGGGTAGGGCGGCTGTGGAGGCGATAGTTGATGTGAACTTCAAGTTGGATATACTTATGTCTATGGTTGAGGATCAAGGACCTAGCAATTTCAAACTTGAAGTCAGCCATGGGAACGTTGCAGAAGGAAATACTGAATTGAAAGGAATGGTTGGTGAGCTACAGAAGAAAGTTGATTTCCTCGCACAAGAGCCAAGGGATTCCAATATTGAGCTGCATGGAGTGCCGGAAACGCACAATGAGGACTGTGTTGAAATAGTAAAGAAGGTTTCCAAGGTGCTCAAAGTGGAATGTTGTACCATTAACAGGGCTCGCAGAGTGCCCCAGAAGGATCGGCCGCGAAAAATTATAGCAGTTCTAAGCTCCTCTATCGACCGAGAAAATCTGACGCGCGCGGCAAAAATTGAAAAGTCTCCTTCGATATGATCGCTTTTTATCCACACATAAGCTCTTATAGGCACGGTCGCTTTCTTTGTACTGAGTCGGGACCAGAGCCGAGTTTGTCTTTTGATGGAGCCTCAGCAGCCTGAAAACCTGTTCGCGAAGATTATGCCACTCAAATGTGAACCAGGGCTTCTGATTGATCCTGGCATCCGCACCAGCCGGAGGAATCTTCCGGCTAGCACACTTTATTATTACCTCCTTTACTGCCGCTTGGCTTGCAAATCGGCTGCCCCTAAAGAAACCGAGATAACTTCGAACCTTGTCCTTATAACGAATCTCGTCATTCGGAGTCCATTTCAGAGCCAGAGGAAACCGAGCACCAACCGCTGCCTCAGATTTGGGGCCAGCAAGTGAAAAACTTCTGTTTTCTCTGACAAGACTCATGGCTGAAAGCTGAATGCAGAATAGATCAATTACTGAGTTACCTCGACCTTCACAATTCCTTCCACTGGTAACTCTATAGACCTCAATCCTTCTTCTTCCCGTCAATCAGTTTGTTGCCGCCCCTGGCTATTGGTCGCACCAGGATTCACTCTCAATCGCGTCACAGCATCAGTCAGGTCCAAATTTATTTTCTCCTTCCATCCTCGCCCCGAGTCGGCTGGAAACCCTTCTCCAAGTCCCAATGTTACCCACCATCAAGGCCCCGCACTTAAACGATACAGCTACATCCTTCTTGAGCTTCAAAATTTAATTTTTAATATTAGAAATTTTGTTTCTCACAATCCTTTCCTCTTGGGACTAGTATCGATGCACAAAGAATCCTGTGCCCTTCAGATAGCCTTGTTTACCTAGTGGGAACGCACCGCTTATAACGACATCCTGTTCGATTCTCAGCACTTGCTTAACGATGTTACCCCCCCCCCCCCCTTCCAATGTTACCCTCACCGTTGTTTAAGCTCCCTTTCACTTTGTCTGCCTTAATTGGCATTTGTTGATCCGCCCCTTACCTTCTCTGAGCCAATAGGATTTAAGTTCTCCCTTCACTGTAACCTGCTTCAATCCGATTGGATGATACCTGTCACTTCTCCTACTATATAAGCTGTATTTCATGATGTACCTTCAGTTCATGTTTGTTACTGATGATGAGTAATCGTCTAATCGTGTAAATTGATTTAACAATTGCACTCATTATTTTCGTGGAAATAGACTCTCTCACTCTATACCTCCGGTTTTTTATTGAAATGGGTTTCCACAACCTCGTCGCGAGTGATCTAATTCCTCAACTACAGCTATCATATTCATTTCGCCCGCCAGCCTCGCTGTTGAGTGTGCATAAAGAAACCAGATCCTCCTACCCCTAACCTCCACCGTCAATGTTTTCCTGTTCCCTGTGTTCTTCCTACAGTCTTCTTTCACCCTCAGTCACCCTCGGTTTCACCGAATATGTTTCCTCTGTTGCACCTGCAGGGAGCTTTTCGCTTCTTTCAATGCTGTTGGCGGGAGCTTTTTGCCAGATGAACACGCCTGAATTGGAGCATAACTTCACTGTAGTTGTACCACCACTGATTACTCGTGACCACCAGTAATACCTATATAATTCTTAGACGCCTTGCATTCGCAATGTCAGCCAGCCTGAAATGGCTCATCACTTTTTTGTTGTACCACCACTAAGTAGGTACTCATCACCACCAATACTACCTTCATCATCTAATTCTCAGAAGCCTTGCAAAAAACTTCCGCCATCAGCATTGAAAGGAGCGAAAAGCTCCCTGAAGGTGCAACAGAGGAAACATATTTGGTGAACCAAATCTCTCAAGTTCTTTCTCAGTTCTCGACGAGGAAACAACTCGAATTCGCGCATAGTCAGTACTTTCTGAAATAATAGTGATCGGCGCCCGGTGTTTGACGAGGCAGTTTCGCGGGTTCGGATCGCAGCGTTGGCCTGATTACGCTGTTGTATAATTATGACCGCTCCGGAGAGCAAGGTTGTACCTATGGAGGAATATACTTGCCAAACTGTGGCAGATATTGGTGAAATTGAGCAAAAGATAGTTGAATACTGTCTGAACTCTGACAACAAGATTGGTAAGCAACAGACTACGCGAATAACGGATGCTATTAAAAAGATTGTTAAACTATCGAAAGATTTGGCACTATATCTGAATCTCACGCATGGGAAATATTTAGAAGCTGTAAACGGGAAGGCGAAGATGTGTGAATCCTTGGAATCAAATATGCTCACTATACTTGATCTTGTGTCCAAAAGTGAGTCGAAGGAATCGCAAAGTTCGGGCTCATATGCTCAAATTTTGAAAACAAAATCCGTGCAGAAACCATTACGGGCAGATAATAGTGTTGTAGTGTTCCCGGCAAATAGAACCTCTACAAAAAAGGCGGAGGAAATATTGCTCAAAGATATTGCTGGCTGTGCTGGGAGTACCCGCAGGAATGACGGAGGAGGAGATAAAAGAACGAATGATGAAGCTCAATAACAGAAAAAGAAATCAGTGAACAGATGAAATTCCTGTTCAAATTCGGCAGGAGAAATGAACTAACGGAAAATATTGCAATTGAGGTCTCACCGGAGTTCCGTAAGAAACTATTGAATTTGACTAGGCTGTAGTTGGGCTGGAGTTCTTGCAGGGTTGAGGATTATACGCGAGTCTCACGTTGCTACAAATGTAATGGTTTTTCACATGTTCAAAAACATTGTAAAGCGCCAACGCCCACATGCGCCCACTGCGCAGGAGATCATGATACCAAAACGTGTGATAAAACTAACACTCGGCCAAAAAATTCAATTTGACACATGATCATGTGGCAAACGACCAAAACTGTCCCAGCTACGCCAATGCACGACAAGGGCTAATCAATCGTACTGACTATCAATCAACATACGAAGCATTCAAGCTAACTGGAATCAACTCCTATTTTACCTCGATCAAATATGTAAAATTTATATGTAAAATATGTAAATATGTAAAAATATGTAAAATCTATATGTAAAATTTGAATAACAGAAATGTACTACCACAACGACCTCCGTTAGACGTTAAGTAGGGATACTGAGTATAGGTTTAAGTATACTACCTTTTAGTTTGTTAAAAGTAGGATATTTAAGAAGTAATATATAAGAATAACTCTTATAATAATTATAATTATTATAGACTAAAATGCATTACCGAACGTAAGCACACGCAAGCTGAGCTGGGAGAGAAAGAGCCTGGACAGGTCACTGACCTTAGGCTCAGATATTAAACAAACGAACTTTGCATTCATAATTTGTACTTGTGAATATATCTGTATTATGTAAAATGTGTAAATGAACGATTTATATATATAAAATTAAAATAAAACCCGAGGGTGACTGAGGGAGAGAGAGGGATTGTGGGAAGAAGACAGGGAACAGGAAAACATTGGTAGTGGTGGTTAGGGGTAGGAGGATCAGCTTTCTATACGTACACTCAACAGTGAGGTGCGAAGCACCGATCATCCTATATAGGTTCGTAGCTGGCGAGCAAAATGGATATCAATCCTTTTCGCGGCTGAGGAGGTTTTTCTGGCGGGCCAGTGTTCACAACGGAGTTGTTTTTTGGGGGATATACATATTCTTCGGTCTACCTGGACGTAAGGGATTCAACTCTGGGGCTGCCAAGAAGTAGAATATTTCAAAAACTCAAACCTCACAAAACATTATACTGAGAAGTAGTAGGCGCCCTTTGGTACATGCGGAATGGTGATGTACACCTCTGATCGTCGTATCATTCAATGAAACAATTGCCAAATACGCGCGGAAGCACGAGCATTTTGTTTCACGAACATGTGAACCCGGACATGCTCAACGTTCTGATCGGGGAACAACAAACCACTGGACTTGATTGTGCTGTGAAAATTGCAGTGAAACCCAGTAACTATGCTGAGTCAGCTGCAAACAAGGGCTAGGTTTGCTGAATATTAGTTTCAATAAAAATAATCCTAGATGAAATGTAAGTTAAATATTCAATTGCAATAAATGAATCGCGAAAAAAAATTCTGAATTTATAAAAATAAATTATCACTAGGCCAGAAATTCAGTTGAAGAATTGACGAAACTCCAATGAGCTAGTTATTGAAACGAGGGTTCGAGTCTCCGCCGTCGATATATGGGAAATGGTCAATAATCTGGAATATTGCATGCTAACGCTTTAACTCTTGAAAAAATTCTAAAAGACATTCTTTTGATACGAGTTTACTAACGATATAAATGGTTCTTTCGGATACACCATGCAATAAAAAAGTTTTAGATCCTCAACTTCTATGTCGATTCAACGCTAACAATGCCAATTTACTGCGAAACTGAGGCAGTATTGAAGTGGTTCAAGTTTGGGAAATCGTGTGAAACAACGTCTAAAGTGCTTCTACAACGGTTTATTATTTCCTGCTTAGACTGCCTCTCTGTCCTTATCACTGTTCTGTGAACAAAATAACTACACGGAATAATTGAAGTAATTAGCCAAGTATTTGGTGTGTTTCGTTCGAGAAGGTGACCAGATGATCGACTCAGATTGAAGGGAGGGAGTCGATAACTAGTTCGCCGATGGTCTCCAGAACTGAGAGAATGTTAGCTTACCTGCCGCTTGCTGTCATGCTCACCACCACCATCACCAGGAGGAATCATTTGATTGATAACGTAAACACGAAACGCGTCTCAAGTGAGTCTTGTAATCCCTTTTTGTTATTTTATTTCTATCTAAAATTTAATATATATATATATATATTGCAAATAGAAAATGAAATGGAGATCACATTTAAAGCGAAAATCAGAAAAATATACATATATATATTTATGTATCTATGTATTTATGTATTTATTCATCAGAAAAAAATATATATATATATTTATGTATGTGTCATTCCAGACAATAACTCTCGATAGGATTGAGATAAAAAGTTCAAATCTGCACAAAAAATCTGTCTTGGCAATCGACAGGCTAAGTTCGTAGATGGGCAGAATCGGACCACTCTAAGGGGGGGGGGGGAGTTTTAGGGGGGACAAAGTCATCATAAATTCCCAAAATGGAACCTTTTGACAAATGACACCTCATTCTAAAGGTTCATTTATGCTGAACACGATGATGAAATCAGAATTGCGATATCTCATCTTGTTCTCAAACTGGAGCACTTTGAAGATGAAGAAACGTGGTTCTTACTTTTTTTTTTTTTTTTTTTGAGAGAGAGAGAGAAGTGATATATTTCATACATAAAAAGAACAGTTTACAATCTTCGAGAAGGAAAAGAAAATTACAGAAATATTATTGTCTGGCACTAGGCGGAGCCCGTGTTGCCAAGCAAGAGTTGTTCACAGCCACATCTCGCAGTGTATTCCTGCAGGCCATAAATATTTCTTCGAAGGTAGCATTGAGATTCGGCCAGAATAACGATATCCTCCGCTCACAAGGACTGATAATAATGGCATCGCCCACCTTGACCCCACAAGGCAACGATCCTATGAGGTCGTTTATGTACAAAGCAAAGAGCTGAGGGCTCAACAAGCACCCCTGTCTCACCCCACATCCTTTCCCCATACTGCCCCAATGCCATTATCATACATAGCCCTCAAAGCCGCTATGAAGCACTGCCAAACCTAAGCCCCATCGAAGGCAGCTCTGAAGCTTTTGGTTAGGACCAGCATTAAGTCGGAGATGGAAGATCCCAGTCAGTGTAAAGACCCTTCTTAAACAGTGGGAAGACAATTGACTTCTTGAAAGTATCCGGGACAGCTTTCAGCTCATAGGCACAATTGAAGAGGTCAGGCGCATGCTTATAAAACTCATAAGCGATTCTTTCGGGGTAGGTGCCTTGTTATCCTTAGCCTTTGTCAACGCACACTTCAGTTCCCCCAACGTGAAAGGATGATCCATCATCTCGTTGACTGCAAGTGGCCCCCGTTATTCATTTTCAATATTCATTCTTCCAGCGAGACCCCACTGCGCCCTGAAATGCTGCACCCGCTCCGACATAGGAATTTTCCCAACCCTCCACTGCTGACCTGGTCTAAATTCCCTCACCAAGCCTCAGAAATCAGATCCATCCCGCATATTAGCGAACTTCATTCCCAAGCTCCCATTACATAGGATCTG
This sequence comes from Stenodema calcarata, assembly GCA_963920205.1. Classification (NCBI taxonomy): domain Eukaryota; kingdom Metazoa; phylum Arthropoda; class Insecta; order Hemiptera; family Miridae; genus Stenodema; species Stenodema calcarata. Next base: position 8,800,580 of record OY986048.1, read on the forward strand.
AGGATGCAGGCTTATTCTCCACAAACTTCTCAACCATCCTTTCTCTTCCTCACTAAAAATTACCTCTTTCTTACCTTCCATCAATAAAGCACAATAGGTACGCACTGAAAACTAAAACAGGCGGGGAAGACGAGAATCCTCGTATCACCAAAATCCCAATTTTTCAGGTGAGTAAAAAAACTGTTTCTTGGTCCCTATGATGCCTTGGGTAACCAGGCAACTCTTCGTTTGATTTTCACGCTTTGAACTAACTCATTCGCCGCTACAAGCACTAAAATCGGTGCTGTTACATGGAAGGTAATTCCGGCAATTCTTCCTCGAGGCTCGAGGTGTTCTGATTGTCTATGAATGGCACCGCTCATGAATGAGTGGAGGAACAGCTCGGGTTGAGGGAGGAAATCGGCTCTTTTAGGAACGTCCGTCAATTCTGGCCTAAGTTGACATACCAAATCCGGTTCCAGTAGAGAATAAGAGGGGAAATTATATTTTATTATATTAGACTAGCTGTGTACCCGCGCTTCGCAACGGTAGAACGAACCAAACTGGTCAGAAACCTTCCCAATGTTCACACAACACAATTTCAATGTTTCACTCCAATTCGTCAAGTAGTTTTTGGATTGCCTGTAGCCCCCCCCCCCGCCCACCAGACACAATCTGTACACCCCCCCCCCCCCTCCTAAATTGGTCAGAAACCTTCCCCAATGTTCACTCAACATATTCCCGAAGTTTCATTCAGATCGGTCAAGTAGTTTTGAAATCCCTGAACCCCCCCCCCCCACCACCACCAAAACTTACTAAGGACTCTCCCTACCTGGTCAGAAACCTTCCCCAATGTTCACACAACACAATTTCAAAGTTTCACTCCAATTCGTCAAGTAGTTTTTGGATTGCCGGTAAACCCCATAAATTTATTATATACATAGATTTATTATGTACATAGATTAAAAAAAAAACAAAAAAAAACTAAGTACTTTTTTGGCATCGCAGGTTTTTGCCGATAATTTTGGTCGAAAATACACATTTAAAATTCATAGAGGTCATTTTCGAACGACAAATTAGAGGGCTACTCACAAATTTCCCTCATAAAGTCATGCTACATGACTGGGACGGTTCAGTTCTTTCAACTAATAGTATTAAACTCGTGATTAATCGGAAACACGACATTATTTTCCATTTTGTGGTTGTTGCAGGCGCTCTAATACAATTATCTCAATTTTCCTCCGCCTCAACGTTTGTTTGCCCATAATGGACACGAATCATCTTATTTTCATGATACTCTTACTAGGTACGAGCTGGATGGTGCAAAAGGTCTCAAGACTAAGGATTAAATTGGCTGGCGGAGCCCAACAGTATTCAGAGAAGGCAGGTTGCGGAGAGGGGAATAATACATCAGTCTCGTAATTGCAACTTTGTAGTATATAGAACTGCGTATTCAGAGATAGAAATTCAGAGAACGTATTATTTCAAATGAGTGTTTTCTTTCTTTCAGAGAGAGAGTGTATCTTTAATTCCAGCCGTTTAACTGGTTCCATTGAAAAAATTGCATAAGATCTTGCGCTGTATATAATCCCAATAAATTATGAGGTTCATACGTTCATTATATATAATACAACAAAACGGAATACATAGCGCTGGTGAAAATAATATATCCCTCCGCCACATCGTTACTTTTCATTTGGAGGTACTTTATAATTTAAATATTCATCAAACGAAAAGAATGATACAGATTTCAACAGACTGGTAACTTATGTTATACAAATTTATTATTTGAAATGCATTGTTTGTATTTTTATAGGAGCTTAATATAAAATCTAGTATCTACATTACTTATTTATATTCAAACTATCCTTCTTTTATTCGAGTGTGGAGATCTACGACAGTGCCCTCATTACCTGCACTCAAGTCACTGTTCACATTTCTCTTTGAAAGTTGCGGTTTAAAAGGTTGGGACGAAGACGGAAGAAGCCTTTAGACGTTCCTCCTAATTTAGCTCCGTCCTTAATTAGGGCGTTCTCTTTAGATCTCCCTTGGTTTACGTGTGTGTTGAGCAAAGCGCAGTTCCCTACGTTACTTTTTCGGCCAACATTGTACAGTGTTGCCAGTCAATGGGGAATTTTCAAGGCAATAAATAAATAACATACAACTTGGATACAGGAACGAGTGATTGTTTGACACACACTGATAGAAGAAGCAGCTAACAAACGGCTTGCAGAGGAGGAGGAGCCTCGAACGTATGGAGTAAATTAATCCTTCGATAAGACGAATCTACATATTACGAGGGACGATCAAAAAGTAAGAATACAAGACGTTTTGCGCAGCAGGAAAATATCTGTTTTCAAATGTGGCACCCCAGTGTTGTGGGCGGGATCATCCAGAACAAAACAAGAGGTCCGGCGTTTAAGTGCAACCGTTAGTTTGCTTTTGAGAGCCTTTTGAAATGAGCGCGAAGTGATACGTTTTCATATTACTAAAGGTAAAAAACCAGCAGAAATTCATCGCTAGCTTGTTTCTGTTTATAGGGAGGAGGTAATGAACCGCAATAACTTAGCCAAATGGTGTGGGAAATTAAAAAACGGGAGAAATGATGTTCATGACAAAAAACGAAGTGGCCTTACGTCTGTGGTGACTCCCGAATCGAGTTTTGCGATAGCCAAGGGTTTCTGAAATAATGTTTTGCACATTTCCATATCAGAGATCAGGAAAATGCTCATAAATGTCCACAAATCTTCGTTGGCGATTCACACGAATCAACTTGTTGATTTCTTTCACAATTTCGGGAGTCTCCACAGACGGAAGGCCACTTCTTTTTCATCATGAACATCAGTTCTCTCGTATTTGGATTCCCTACACCATTTGGCTACGTTATTGCGATTCATTACCTCCTCCCTATAAACAGAAACAAGCTAGCGATGAATTTCTGTTGATTTTTACCATTAGCAACATGAAAACGTATCACTTCGCGCACACAGCATCGTATCGGAGGTGGCGGGAACGTCCATGGAAGCGCACATTTCAAAAGGCTCTCAAAAGCAAAAACGGTCGCAGTAACGGTCGCACTTAAACGCCGGACCTCTTGTTTTGTTCAGAATGATCCCGCCCATAACGCATTTGAATACAAAAATTTTCCTGCTGCGCAAAACGTCTTGTATTCTTACTTTATGATCGTCCCTCGTATATAGGATTGAGTCAACAATCACCCGATCCGGGTCAATACTTCTTCATTGCGCAACGGCGCTCGCAAGGCGGTAATTTAGCCGCGTTTAGGTTTAACATGTAACAAGTTTTTACAGGCGACAGTCGGTTAGTAACCAAGTCGTTAAAGGATTTTACCCACATGCATCTAACGGATTTTGAATTCTCGCTACGAAAGATAGGTCTGAAAAAAGCGAAAAAGGACACGACCTTTCGAAGAGCCATTTCGGCGCAGAATAGGCTCGCTGTGAATTTGCGGTTTTTGGCCACAGGTGGCTCTTCCATGAGCCCACAGTATCTGTTCGGCTTTTAAAACAGGCAATCAGTTCAATCATCAATGAAGTATGTGGTGGTTAACGTTTTATACAAGTATTAGTTGCTAGTGGAAGTAATAAAAACGTCTCGCAATAGCGCCAAGGGGAGATTTCGAAAGGGGTACGGTGCTTGTGAAGTGGTTAAGCTTTTCATTATACTTAGCTCCTTAATGAGGAAAAGGGCGGGCGGGGAAAGTGGATATCATAACTTTTTCCGGCCTCTGAAGAATGATATTTGCGAGGCGGGGTGATTTTTACACGGAGTGTTTTTTGGGGGGATATCACATCTTTTTTGTTGTTGAAGTGGGTCATGTTATAAAGAAGGTCTATGCGAAATTTCAAGTCGATTGGTCCTTTTACCCAGGCTGTAGACTCGTCAAAGTTGCCAAAATTAGCCTAAATTTCAAGTTTTTTGTTTCTAAAAGTTTTTTGGGTTTAGATAATGGGTTAAACTTTCAAAAGGCACTGGCTGATGTTGAAACGAAGCTCTGTGCAAAATTTCAAGTCAATCCGTGAAGGTGGAAAGGCCTAACTGATTAAGGAGAAGAAGAACAGGTAAGGGTGAAAAACCGGGTTTTTGAAGTTATATAACTCGGCTCCCTTTAAAGATATCGACTTGAATCTTTCAAAAGGCACTTGCTACACTTGAAACGAAGCTCCGTGCAAAATTTCAAGTCAATCGGCGAAGGTGGAGAGGCTGTAGCCTTGACCGACTGAAAAAAGTAGAAAAACATGGTAATTGGTTTTTGAAGTTATATAACCCGGCTCCCTTCAGACCTAGCGACTTGAAACTTTCAGGGCTTTCTCTTATCGACACCAAAAAGATCCAAACCAAATTTCAAGTTGATCGGTCTACTAGGAGCCGAGATATGGCCACAATTAGCCTAAATTACCCTAAATTTTAGTTTTTTGTCCCTAATTTTTTTTTTAGTTGAGATAATGGGTTATTTCGTTCAAATGGCACTGAGACATGCTATAAAGAAGGTATGTAAAAAAATTCAAGTCGATTGGTCCTTTTACCCAGGCTGTAGACTCGTCAAAGTGGACAGAATTTTCCTAAAGTTTCTGGTTTTTTGTTCCTAAAACTTTTTTGGGTTGAGATAATGGGTTATATCTTATATAAGGCTCTGTCTCAAGGTTGAATGAAGCTCTGTGCAAAATTTCAAGTCGATCAGTGAACGTGGAGAGGCCTTGCCTGTCTGAACAAGGAGAAGAAGGAGAAGGAGAAGAACAATCTAAGGCCGAAAAACCGGGTTTTTGAGGTTATGTAGCTCGGCTCCCTTCAGACCTATCGATTTGAAACTTTCAGGGCTTTCTAATATACACTCAAAGAAGACCCACACTAATTTTCAAGTTGATCGGTCAAATAGGAGCCGAGATATGGATACCTCGAAAACGCGTTTCGTGACGTCCGGTAAACATACACTCGACAGCGTTCGTTTTCTCAACTTCTTTGCTTGGCGGGGCGGAACGCTACCGCGTTCCTAGATATTTGACACGGGTATCGTATATCCGCAGCTCTGTTCACTCTTAGATTTGAAGTTAAACTGAGCTCCCCAACAAGAAAAGCAAAGGAGTTAATCGATTTGGCTAATCTACAGCCAAAAATACGTGAATTAATCCAACATCTACTAATTTCCGAAAACATCAAAGTTGTACGGTGGTCAGAAAAATCATCGTAGAGTTGCGCCTGTTTAAGGGTCGATAGGAAATTTAATGGGCTTTTGAATGACTGTATCACACTTTGTCACTATCCCCAACGGTCCTCGAGTTATTCGCGGTTTCGGTCAAAAACTTTAGGTTTTACGTTCTACAAAAATTCTCTCCTACCGATTATAATGATTCTCAACAACACAAAATCGCACAATTCCCAAGAAAAATTCAACAACATTGAAAAAAATATTCTTTGAACTTGTTGAAAGAATTTTTGCACCATCATCATATTAAGAAAGTATCACAGTACCAATGCAAAAAGATGTGATATCCCTAAAAAAAAAAAAAAAAAAAAAAACAACTCCGTTGTAAAAACTGGCCGACCAAAAAACCTCCTCAGCCGCAGAAAGGAATGATATCCAATTTGCCCGCCAGCCACGTATATAGGATATAGGCGTGTTCATCTGGTAACAAGATCCCACCAACAGCATTGAAAGAATCGAAAAGCTCCCTGCAAGTGCAACAGAGGAAACAGAGGATGGTGAAAGGGGGGTTGTGGGAAGAAGACAGGGAACAGGAAAACATTGGTGGCGGTGGTTAGGGGTAGGAGGATCAGGATTCTATATGCACACTCAACCACGAGGTGCAAAGCGCCGAGCATCCTATATACGTGGCTGGTGGTCAAAATGGATATCATTCCTTTTTGCGGCTGAGGAGGTTTTTTAGCGGTCCAGTTTTACAACGGAGTGGTTTTTTGGGGGATATTGTATACAGAACACTGATCTTTCTCTCAAGAGATTCCCCTCACCGGAATATCTCACATCCGATTCAACACATACCATCATTACTGACACAAGACGAAACGCCATGTAAAACAGTATTCAAATAACACTTTTAAATCTACAATAAAAATATTTTAAAAACTGAAATCTCAAAAACATTAGGTATTTGATTTATTTCAAATGAAGAGTTGATCTCAAAGTTGATCTGGTGAATTGGAATATCCGGGGCTCTTGGAATTGCATTATTATCTCGCCCATAATCAACACCCTCCAATATGTACGAAGCGGGACCTGCTAATTTCGGCCAGTTTTTTCCTCCCGTCTCACAATCCTTTTGTTAGAATTGTTCAAATTTCGAGAGCTTGATGTCTTGTCAGTTGGAAATAACTCAACAGTCACCCATGTTGGCCTGTTGATTGTAGAGACGCCATCAGGGCTACGGGATTAATCCGACAATACCTGTAGGACATTCATCCTCTCGAGCGGAGTCTCAGCTGGATTAATGGTACCGTTACAGCTTTGAATAACATCACGCGATCAATTGAGTCAATTTTCTACCTGTTTCCATTGAACCGGAGTCCATGGCGTTCAGAATATTGTACGCATCAAGCACACTGCCGTATCCCCCTCTCACATCACGCCAGGGTAACTAATGTGTTTGCGCTGTTACTCCGATCTTACTCAATAGCATTGTTCGAGGTGATTCTCGGTTCTTCGCATGGATTTTAGTCGGTGCAGGAACAGGCCTTTCTAGCTGCCCACCGATCAGTCTCAAACTGGTCACAAAACTGGCCCCAGCTTCCTTGAAGAGTAGACCTGGGAAAACTCTGCATGTTCTACTCGCTTCTTCCACCTGCACTATTTTGGATTTTGAAATTTCGTTGCATTCCTAAACTATTTCGGAACGTTCCAGCTGACCTACATGTCTGTATAAATGAAATGAATTGATTATAATGACGGTTATTTGGAAGAGGCATGAAAAAAACTTCGTATTAAAAAAATAACAAATAAGTACATCATTTTTTTTTCAAAACTGAAATCTGAGCATGAAATCGAAAATGAAGATTTAAAATACCCATTGCAAATGAATTCAGTAAACCTCATAGAAAACCCGCAAATAAACCATGGGTAACCATAACCTGTGAAGGAAAAGATTGTGGTGCTAGCGTAAGCATCTACCCAAAACAAGCACTCCCAAAAAACGCTACAGTTAAACCTCGTAAGGATCTTGACTTGAGAGGCGTACAGAACGACAGCATACCCATTTTAGGAGTAGCAAAGAAAAAATTTCAGTTCTCAAAAAGAAATTTAGAATTTCAACATACATTTTTCGTTTATGAACCAAAAAGTGCAGAAAAAGCGCCAATCGCCAAGGTTCTGATTTTCTGATAACACATAAATGTTCCATAAACTTTCAAACCAAAACTCAAGATTTCTCGAAATAACATGTATCCATCGAATTCACGATAGAGAAACAATTAGACCACTTCATCATTAAAATAACAACAGACAAACACGAAAGAACATTACAAAACTTAGCTCGTCCATTCACTTGGAATGATAAGGGTAATTACAAGCTGAACCATCAATGGGACACACCTGTAGATGCCCACGATCTCTTAAAACACACATTTTCTAAATTCAACATTGTTAACCGTTTCAAGTCCGCGAAGAAAATCTGTAACATACCAACACCTCCCAAAAAAATGGTCTTTACCGGAAATTCTTCAAATGACAAAAACCCAAGGTGTGGACGTACGACTCATTCTCCCTGACAAGCACGATCCCACACGATCCGACATACCTAAGAGCAACACGGGAAGCAAGTCTATAACTGCACTTATGGGCCTACAATCCTTGAAATTCAGCCGTCCTCTTGGAAATGCTGAGCAAACTCAACCAGATGCGTCGCTTACGGACACTTATTGTACGGCGCTGTTCTATCTGAGGTACACGAATCCGTATGGATCAAGTTGAGAGTGACAGGCCAATAAAAGGATGCGCTGAGTTCCGGTGAAAATGAAGCGGATAGACGGTGCCTCTGCGAGCTTAACGAATTGTCGTATACCTACAAGGTATTTCATCTCATACGGTTAACCATCCCCATGCCAGTAAACAAAAATCGCAGCCTTCACTAATATATTTCAGTTTTAATTGCAAACATGTTTCGATGAATAGGATTGGCAGTGAAGTTTCTCAGAGATTCTGCACAAAGATTAGTTTACTGCCACTATCATCGAAGAGGGGGAAAATACTACGCCTATTTTTCCACAACGGTTTTTATTTTCTGCCAGAAAACCCACCGGTACACAATATCGTTTTGAGTCCCATCAGTACACAAAATAATAGGAAGAAAATATTCACGGATGGCCACATAAGTTTTCCAATTAAATTCCAGGCTGACCTAATGATAAGGTCTATGTAGAATGATATTTGCAAGGTACACGAAGTGTTACACTTGCACGGGGTGGTAATCCAGGGTTAATTTGCTTAATTTATTCTTACATACAGCCTCTACAGAGCTTCTCAACTTCAACAACAAAAATACGTGATATCCTTCCGAAAAACATTTTGGAAGGATATCACATATTTTTGTTGTTGAAGTTGAGAAGCTCTGTAGAGGCTATAATATAGTATTATGTAAGAATAAATTAAGTAAGTATTACATATTATGTAAGAATAAATTAAGCGAATTAATAAACTTATAAATTATTTATTAATTAATAAATTATTCATTTATATAATAATAAACTGTTAAAAAATAATAAAATGAATGAATTAAGCAATAATAAGGAGGAGAACATGGTAAGGGCGTAGAACCGGGTTTTTGAAGTTGGCTTGAAGCTGGCCCTTTGGGCCTCGGTTACATTTTTCAAATAGCACTGGGTCGATTGGTACTGTTACCCAGGCTGTAGTCTCGTCATAGTGACTGTAGTCCCAGGCTGTAGTCTCGTCATAGTGACATAGTGACTAGTATCCCAGCAGTAGAATTATCAGCAGTCCGTGTCGTCAAAAGGTTTTTCATTCCCATTAGTATCTTCGCCCAAATTATCATGAGCATCATATACAACGAAGGATCACAATACCCCAAATGTAAGCGTGATGTTGAAACACTATGATACTGAACTGAAGTTCCTACAATGAGACAGCTACTATTCATTTGAGTGAATGATTTGATTGGGTTGTTTGTTATCAAAGTTCCAAAACATTGCATTTGAATGACCTAATTGTAGATCTCAAAAATAACAGCACCAAATGAGCTAAATGGCGTGAACTTATAGAATGCAACTCGCATGAAATGTAGAAAATCTTTTCCAATATGCAGATTAGATCTATGCGTCGGGCATCATGGACCATGTGTCCCTCATTCAGTTTTTCATCGCGATTGTACATTATGAGCGGAAATAAGTCGCATAATTATATGTGAAGCTAAGGCTGAACATTAATGTATGTCAATATTGTATCCAAACACGCTGATGCTTAAATATAGAAGTTCTCAAACATTCTCAAACATTTCAATAACAGGAGACATGTGTATGTTGAGCTGCGTCGTGAATGACAGGGGACGTCGACTGAACGTTTCGTAGGTACATATTAATTCGCTTGCACTGGTTTAGAGAAGAATATAGGATTTTATGTACAGGGCAGGAGTACAAATACGTCTCTACAGCAACAATTAGGGGTCATACTGCAAACACTTCCTCAATCGACAAATATAATAAGTAGGGGAAACTAGGGATGTTTGACCCTTAGGGATGCTTGACCCACCCTCATTATCTGGGCCTCAGGACATATTATTGAAATAACCGTGGCAACACTGGGACTTCCCGCCAGACAGCAACAGCTGGCAATAGGAAGATGGCGGTTTTTTCTGTTGTGTAGGGAGCTGTGATAGAGTGATGCTTTGACCAGTGTCAAACTTTTTTTTTGGTGTGGCCAGTTCTTGTTGGATTCCGTCCATAAATCCCAGGTAAGACAAAATTTTATTGTATCAATCTCTTCGCTAGGATTCAGGCTTTCGATTCATATAATATTTTTCATATTTCCAACTATGAGGTGAGAAATCAGGGTAATGCGCAACAACCCCAAATTGGGATCCTTGACCCACCTGTGTTAGGGATGATTGACCCACCCTGCTGTGGTGGTATTTCGTCAAAACAAACCATAATTAGTCTTATTTCAGCTGTATTTATTAGCGCTTGATCGTAACAAAATTAGGTTTGTACCAATTTGTGTTGTCTCTTTTGTTAGGTAACCGAAAATGCCTCAAAAATACACTCGAAAAGTTAACGCGGTGAAGTATGCGAGCAAGCAGAAGGTAAAAAGATATGCGGGACAAGTTTTGGAGGCGTCTTCAGAGGGCTTGACAGTCAGATTCGCTAGACGGGTTGATTTTAATAAATTTAAATGGCCACAGAACGATGATATAGCGGAAATTGATCCTGATCAGATTGACGAATTTCTCCCAAAACCTACACAAAATCTTCAAAATGACAGAATTACAAGCATTGTTTTCGAGAATCATGTGTTTCGTCATTTAATTGAGTAGGGATTTTCGATGTTTCATTGTGGTTAGGTAATTTGTAAGTTTCCTTATTTCCTGTCACTAGTCTTGTGGTATTTTTTAGCTTTGTGGTGTTTTTTTTATTGACCAACCCTCGAGAATGTCCAACTACGTATTTTTTAAATGTTTGTGTTTTCGTGTTCCTACTTGAACGTTGATCTCAAGTTACGTCCTAAATCCCATTTGATTAGCCTTAAGCTGCGTTTATTTATAACAATTACCTTAAGTATTTCTCTCAAAGAAAAACGTAACTTCCTGTGATTTTTAATGCTATGGTGTCTTCAAAGACTACCATTAAATTTTGCAAGATTAACATTTGTATTAATAGTTCCTATATAAAAATTAATAAAACAATTATTCTTGTTCAATTTTTGATTCATTAATTCATCCTTTAATGATGATTCGTCTGATTTGCGACGTTTGGGATGTTTGACCCACCACCCAATAGTGAGGGGGTCAAACATACCAAGGGTAGGGTCAAGGATCCCTAGGATTAGGGATGTTAGACCCTTTTAACGTATTTTGGGAAAAAATGTATTCCGTGACACTCGTTCATGTTTTTCATAGTTTTTTTAGTTCAAAGTGTGTGTCAGTAGTGCAGCCAATCAACCTGACCCTTTCAGCACTCCCAAACTGGTTCTAGACCAAAATAATGACAATAAACTGAAAAGTGGGTCAAGTATCCCTAGTTTCCCCTACAGTCTGATCATTGTTTCATTATTTAATATTTGGCACTGAATCTATTCGACACACCTAACGCCCTCATCAATACCTAAAACGTAACGCAGCAACTCTCAAACTGGAGCACTTTGAAGATGAAAAAACGTGGTTGTTACTTCATGGACATCATGTTCTTTAATGGAGACTTTTTACATAAAATCAATTATTTCTTCGAAAATTCGCTTTTTTGAAAATATAATTATATTTTATTTGCGGAATGATAGACTTGCGGAACAATATTTACTGGGTTTTTCAAATAGTGCTAAGCTTACAAGATAACTTGTGTTAACCTCTCAAAACTGATATTAAACGCAAAAACCTCTTAAAATAATAACTTAAAAATGATTAACCTCTTGGAAATGATTAACCTCTTAAAAAATGATAACTTGCGTTATACCCTCTCAAAAATGATATTAAACTCAACTTCTTTGAGTTATACGGCCTGCGATAGGAACTGAGTCTGAGATAGAAACTGCTAACATCATGCAATTATCGCAAAAAGTAGAGTATACTTCACCCCATTACTGCTGCCAGTTGAGAAAAAAGTTATTAAAATCGGGGACACTGCATTGAATTAAATCCACCTATTTGAGGAACGTATGTATTAATATTCAGAATCAGAGAATGTGTGTCAGTCCATATTCCTGCGCAAGCTGAGTGCCTGAAAGGTATCAATGCGTGTGAATAACCCTCCGACATTATTATTCACCGAGCGTGGTGAATACGTTGACAAACTCTAGCGGATGGCATGCTGATTTTCCCCGAGAATTCGCCCACCAAAACCCGCCGCTGCGTTTCATATATGAACCTCATCTCCAACAAGTGCCGCAGTAATTACCCGGGAAACCTCCGTATAAATTATTATAGCTCAAACAAGACGCCTATGAAACTAGACCAGTACAGTCCCAACTTGGGTGTGCTCGCTCACGTGAACTAATGGACCAGTCCAATACGACAGTTTCTCCTTCCGGCATCACTATTGGGACAACTCAAAATTTGCCATATTCAAGTTATCCACGCTTTTCAAGCATAAGCCGAGTGGCTCGAGCACTAAGTCTTTTGAGATGTCCCGGTGTTTTTGTGTTCATGTTCCCATTTCCAATTAGATTTGACGCATTGTTTACGCGGCTCTCAGTAAAGTGAAGGCTGTATTTCTACTTGTCGCTCTGTAGTTTCTTGATTTTATTGTGTAGTTAGGCATCAAACTAGTTATTTTATTTAGATAACCACTCAGCGCTTCACTAGTGTTCCATGTACCTACTCGTAATGTGAAAAAGTAGCAATGTTGGTTTCAAAATGTTTAATATACTAATATTTTTTATGTTTAATATAATAATATAGGTAGTACCTATTTTGTAAACTACAAATGAATTGATTCACATTAAAAAGGGTTTAATGCACTACATCAAAATAATTGTAAGAAATATAGGTAGTATGTTGATTAAATAAATAATTAAAATCAAGGTGAGCATTGTCAAACACAAAATGAACTATTGAAAAAATACTGACAAATAATAGATACAGAGTAAAATATGAAAAATAAATAGTTTGGAGTAACGCAAATTAAAACAATATTTGATTGGTATTATGTATAACTATATTGGTTACCTCATTCTAAAGCGTCGAATTGCTTAATAGTTTACACTACAAAGCTGGTCGCAATCTTCGAAATTTCTTCTTCGAGTGAATCATTTCACCATATATGGTGAACCATTTCACCATATAGGTACTCTTATATAATGTGTAATACGTTATATATTATTTAAATATATAACACCATATATATAAGTTAAATAACTCGATTCAGCTTTTTAGTTTAAAAAAAAAGTTTATTTGAGTTAAATCACAAATTTATAACGTGCGACAGAGAAATACACTCGAAGAAGGGCAGCTCAAGACTGCCTGTACTATCTTTCTAAGCGGCGAGGGTCCACAGGGGTTTTTCTGGGTACCAGCAATTTTTTCAATGAGACTACAACTTCAATTACATATAACTTATATATATAACACGTATATATATCATTATATACTCGTATATATAGGTATATGAACAAACTAAGCGTTCTACTAATACTCGTGTATGTACGAGTATTAGTAGAACGCATAGTGTGTTCAGATGCCATCTCATTCGGGTATTGGCTGCGTGCGAGGTCATCTTTTGGTATCACCACGTGAACCTTCATCATTATCCAATGACTTACCGACACAGATTGAAAAAAAAATCCAGCATCACGCATGATCTACGATGAAAGCATACGGAAGCGGATCTAGCCATTGATAGCCAAAACTGCCTTCTATTGTTTGGACTCGGAAAATATCTAGATATCCCAAATCATCTCTAAAACCTCGAAGAAGATATTAATTAATGGGCAGGCAATCAAACCTGCCTTTGCACACAAAATTTGTACTGTAGGACTTTGTATGTCTACTACAAAGTCCTAAAGCCAGTGGACTTATGGAGCTCAGACCAATCAAGAGATCATTCAGCGCTTTCATAATAGTAGGCTCGGGAGCTTAGTTAATGCGCCCTGGTATGAAACTATCAAGAAAGTCGCTATCACCTACCAAGACCAACATCGAACCTGTCGTTTCGTTGATGTTTTAACAACCTGCTGAGACGATCGAAGGGTAGAAAACCACATAGTTTACCCAGATCTCAAGTTAATCAAAAATGTCGGAAACCACTACGGTATCTTTGTTTGTTTTGTATACAGAGTAGTAAATTGGGGGTAAATAATACTCTTTCGGCTGGCTCATTGTACGATTCTCCATGCGATCCTTAGATCCACCGATTATTTACCCGTTCTACTGAGAGACCGCTATGAAAAGTTTCTAGGATTATCCTCGTTGATCAGAGCTAACATGTTGAATTTAAAAGGTCTGCGACAGTTTTTAAAGGGCTTATTTCAAACGGAGGACGCATGGATTTTGTTTCATCCGATAATCGGATTCTATGTATCGAGATCATGAATCAACAAAGTGTGGAAATAGGACGGAGCGGGGGGAAGGGGAGTCGACATTATTTATTTGATTTATTCGTGGTTTATTCTAAAGATTCAGTATTACGGATTATGAACCGACAATAGTTTTTTTTGAGTCTCATGTGCATGATTTAATCCTCAGATTAAAAGGTTTAGGAAACTAGTACCAGTTCGTTCTGAGATCAGTTTAACATTAACAGTTCCATTAACCTTTCACCTCGCGCATCTCAAGTCACAGCAGCGCTCGAAGGTTTAGTAGATGAAAGGAAGGCCAGCTCCGGGTAAAGATGGATTCAATTTTCATGCAACCATAAGTAAGTTGAATATAATAACTAGAACTAAGTAATGGTATAGTAATGCCTCACCCTCCCGATGGCCCTGTGGGGGGTTAGCCAAAAGAGCGGACGATTGATCGAACGGAAATACTGCTAACACCAAATGAGATCGGTTCGGTGAGTAGGATTGACTCAACTATGATACAAATGACCACAGTCGCGATGGCGTTTGTATAATCCTATGGTTGAGTGATTCAGTACCAATGTACAGTATAATATACATAAAACTTTGCTGCGTTTTAGGGTTTTTTGTTAACTTTTGGTAACTTTACATCGAATTCAGATGATCTAACCAGTGGACTATTGCATGTGCTTACAGGACAGTATCAGAACCTGCAATACTCGTCCAGGCGGGTGGGATACCCAAACAGCTGCTGGCTGCAGAAAAGAAGCGGGTGTGCGAGTGGAAAGACCAAGGACAGAGATCCCGTGTCTCCAGGGAGGACAGAGAACGCACAATAACAAGATGGCATTAAATGTGGACAGGTGAGTTGAGAGGGCGATGGACTGCTCGATTGGTCCCTGACATCGAGGTATGGATGCAAAGGGGACATGGAGAAGTGAACTATTTCCTGACTCAGTTCTTCTCAGGACATGAACTTTTCTACGCCTACTTGTACAGAATGGGAAAGGTGGATACCTACTCCATCGTGCCGCAGCTGATGGGATGTGGAGGATGATGCGCTCCACACGTTCTTTGGATGCGCGAAATGGCCAGAGGAAAGGAGTTGACTCAAAGAAGCACTGGGTATCACGTCTCCCAATAATATTTCTATAATAGTTCTGCTCACTCTGCAACATCTTGGCAACTAATAATTAGTTGCCAAGATGTTGCAGAGTGAGCAGCATCGGACCCTCACATCAGATTATGTGGAGAAGGATTTGATGGCGAAGATGCTCCTTGAACGGGAGCGGCAACGAACGGCAGGCGCGGACCGACAAAGGGAAGCAGAGTGAAGAGGACTCCCGAGGACTCAGCCCGAAGTAATTTGTTACGTAAAGCCCCAGGCTGAGCTCTAACACGGGAAAGGTAGGTGAGGTTTTAGTGAGGTTTGAGTCCCACATAACCTGGAGGTGCGGTCCTCTCCAGGTGTCTTACGAGATCCAAATGCCACCTATGGTTCTTAAAAATGTCCTCCACCGGCATACGGTAAAAAAAAAAAATAACATAAAATAAAAAAAATAAAAATACGCCGTCAAATGGAGCTTGATAGTTTTATCTCAATGCCATCTCGCATTTATAAATGGAATTATAAATCAGCCGTAGGAGATGAACATCACTTCATTTCAACCGTGGTTACCGCAATCGGCTCTGTCGTATCATTTTCCGTTTGTATTCACCGCCGAGTTAAGTTAAACTCAACTAAAGGCCGGCAGTAGGCTCTAGCGGAATAAGTTCAGACATTCCCATCTTTGGAAGGTTCGGCATATGAAATGGAGTGTGCACTCGCTGCTGCCGAAACCAATTTAAACAGCTCCAAACCCAACTGCTCCCTTATCCTCGGCATTTCAAATTACATCGCCCACTGAAGTGGCTCTCAACAAAGATGGTAGAGGATTCGAGGGGAGGGGGATGGGGGGGAGGGGGTGTTTTGAGGAAGCGAAGCAACCAAAAGGGACTACTTGGAAACAATCGAGTAGGGAACGATAAAATTAATACGGTTTACCAAACGTTCTAACTAAAGAGCATAGTAAAAGTAAAACAAAAAAAAAAAAACAAGTGGGCAGCTTCCACGTCATAACAACGACGAGTTACATACGAGTTGCAGGGCAGTAGGGAAGTTTACCAATGTTAGGTTGTGGGATATTCCGGCGAAACGTGAGCTATCAGTGATCACCCGAATACCACGATAATTTATATTCGATTCTATGAGGATTATTTGAGATGTATCTAGCAATTTTCAGGATGCCAAATTTGAGTATGGCGCCAAGGGGAGATTTTGAAACAGATACGGTGCTTGTAAAGTGGTTAGGCTGGCGGGCGCGATAAGTGGACATCATTACGTTTTCAATATGCAAAAAAACTCTGCGAATTCTTGACACAACGGTTAATTATCTTCTTTATGCAGATCGCCCTTCTGTCTAGATCACTAAATGATAATAATTATTATTACGAATTATCATTAATTATTAATTATTATAATCAAGTAGTATAAATTAATAATATTTATAGTTGGTTATTACTAATTTTTTTGCTTCATTATTAATCAATATTATTAATATTATTATTATTATTTATTAACTCGATATTTGAAAACCATGTGCTGTTTGAATCAGCTGGGCCAGTTTGAAAATGGACCCGACAGGCTGCCTCTCGATTCACTCTCATGTTGACGATTTTTGATCTGCTCCAACTTTGAGCCGTCATTGTGAACGAACGGCTGGTCGTACAAAGCTGTGAATGGTCTTGAAAACTTCTAAAAAATAAACTCTATCTTAATATGAAATAAGAAATACACCGTTTCATCTGAATTTTTCTTTATTCACACCAAGGTTCATGTTGATCGGCTGCAAACCCCGCAAAGTGCCAAAATTTTCCTAAATTTCAGTTCTTTGTTCCTTCAATTTTCTTGGGTCGAGATAATGGGGTAAACCTTTTAGAAGGTACTGTCTAAAGTTGGAACGAAGCTCTGTGCAAAATTGCAAGTCAATCGTTGAAGGTGGAGAGGCTGTGGCCCTCCTGGCAATCGAAAGGCTAAGTTCGTGGATGAGTAGAATAGGGCCACTCTATGCGGGGTTTTTGGTAGTTTTAGGGGGTTTAAAATTATCCTTTCATTCCCAAAATGAAACGTACTGACTAGTGACACCTCATTCTGAAGGTTTTTTTTACGCGATATCGGAATTTCGATATCTTATTCCGTTATCAAACTGGGGCACTTTGAACATGAAGAAACGGGGCCGTTACTTGAAAAGCTCTTCACGGCCCATTTGCTCTAATCCGATAACGGAAATAGATGTCACAATTCTGACTTGAACGTGTACAGCGATGAAAAATCTGTTGTTACAAAAACCAGTATAATGGATATATTTAACATAAAACCAGTTATTTCTTCGAAACTTCGCACTCACAGCTATGCTAAATGACCGTGGATTTTTTTCTATTATCCAAAACCAATTTCAAGTTGATCGGCTGTGGATCCGTCAAAGTGGCCAAAATTACCCAACATATTGTTCTGTTTTTTTGTTCCTAAAATTTTCTTTTGTTGAGATAATGGGTGAAATCTTGCCAATGGCATTGGCTCATGTTATTGAGAAGGTCTGCAAAATTATAAGTCGATTGGTTCTGTTACCCAGGCTGTAGACTCGTCAAAGTGGCCAAAATTAGCCGAAGATGTGTGTATTTCGTTTCTAAAATTTTTTGGGTTGAGATAATGGGTTAAATCTTTCAAAAGGCACTGCATTTAGCTAAAAAAAGAGTTAATTCAGCTTTATTTAATTGCAACGTCATCTTCGCGTATGATTGTGATGAAAAATGCATCTCACATTATCAGTTCTGGGTTCTTGAATATTGTTCAACGAATTGAATATCCGATATGCAAATTCCATGAAATTGAACCCTAGAAACTGACTGACATATCTTGGTCTCCAACAAGTAGGTACCGACTGGACTGTGTTCCCTTCCGGTTGGCCGGGCGGACGAACGAAATTTCGTTCGATCATAGGCCGACTGTTCAGGCGTCTCTAACAGGCAGACCAGAGCCCACTTACCTTTCGGCCGCCGCATCGGTCTTCTGTGGACTATTCAGGCACAACTGACAGGCTTGCCGGACCGTGTATGGTCTCTTATAGTACGAACAATAGGAGAATAAGAGAATTGGTCTGATCATTTCGCTCGAAATCCCATTCCTACACCGCTCTGGGTTAAGAATCGTCAGCACTGAGAATGAGGGAAACGATTACTGTAATAGGTGAGAGTAATATCCCCACCAAAGTATACCAATTATAATTTGTAGGCTGTAATAATTAATGAAATCCAGGGAAAGTGTTGAATTCTTCATTATGCCATGATTCCGAATTCTAATGAAAGGCAGTCTTATACCTACTCTCTCAGCCATTCTACACAGTCCGATTGCTGACATTCTTCTTCCATTCGTTTCAGACGGTATTTTAGGAGTAAATGCATGAAAAATGAATTCAATTATACAATGTAAGTTTGTAATCATGTAAGTTATGTAAGTAATGTAAGTCATGTAATATATGTCATGTAAGTTTGTATTCAACTCCCTACTCGTATTCAAGTTTGTACGAAAAACTATACCGTTTTATGTTGAAGTTTCCTAGGTATGGCGTTTTGAAGTTTCTCTTTGGTGAATTCCGATGGTTCATTATTGGGTATAATAAAACAAAATTACCATCGAGATGTAGGGACGCGGGAGCTTCCAGGCCGCCACGAAACCCGAAGCCCTGAAACCGAAGCGACTGAGGCACTGATTCACTCTCCCGTAGCTCAGCCCCCTGAGTGTCTCGGGAGTTGATTTTTTGTACACCAACTCTCCAGGGGCACGTGAGGACGTAAACCGAATTTCAACTCTTGGGACCATCAGGTGACGGGGGTATAGCACTTTTAAAACCACTACTTTTCTCGTTTTTTTTTTTGTGTTCTTGTTGTTCTTCTTCTTGTACATTGACGGGGCTATAGCCCAGCAGTCAAAAAGGATCGAGCTGACATTTTGGACACACGTTTGTTATGGTCCAACGGAGTGCATTTTGTCCCCTCCCCCCATCCTCCCCACCTCACCCAATTAGGGGGGAAAGAGTCGCTTTCAGGAAGTTCAAATGGTCATAACTTTTTCAGTTTTATTCAGCTCTGTTTACTCTTAGATTTGAAATTAAAATGAGCTCCCCAACAATGAAAACAAAGGAGTTAATCGATTTGGCTAATCCACAGCCAAAAATACGTGAATAAATCCAACATCTACTAATTTCCGAAAACATCAAAGTTGAACGGTGGTTAGAAAAATTATCGTAGAGTTGTGCCTGCTTCAGGATCGATAGGAAATTTAATGGGCTTTCGAATGGATGTAACACACTTTTCCCAACGGTTCTCGAGTTATTCGCGATTTTTGGTCAAAAATCGTGGGTTTTACGTTCTGCAAACCTACTCCCATTCTCTTCCACGCCAATAATTATAATTATTAAAATGATTCTAAATGATAAAAATTTGCATAAAAGGAAAATTTCAACAAATTGTCGAGAAAAAAATTTTAATTCAATTTTTTTTTTTTCAAATTCAAAACATTTTTGAATTTTTGACGATTTGAATTTTTGAACTATCACCATATTGAACCACTATCATATTAAGAAAGTTTCACTGTAACAATGTAAAAGATGTGGTATCCCCCCAAATACAACTTGGTTGTAAAAACTGGCACGCCAAAAAACCTCGTCAGCGGCAGAAAGGAATGATATCCATTTTGCCCGCCAGCCACGTACTGTATAGGATGCTGTGAGCTTCGAACCACACTGTTGAGTGTGCATATAGAAACCTGATTCCTACCTCATTCCTACCGCTAACCATTACCACCAATGTTTTCCTGTTCCCTGACTTCTTCCCACAATACTCTTTCACCCTCAGTCCACCTCGGTTTCACCGAATATGTTTCCTCTGTTACAGCTACAGGGAGCTTTTCGCTTCTTTCAAAGCTGTTGGCGGGAGCTTTTTGCCAGATGAACACGCCTGATTTGGAGCATAACTTCACTGTAGTTGTACCACCACTAAGTACTCGTGACCACCAGTGATACTTACATTATTCTTAGACGCCTTGCTTTGGCGGTGTTAGCCAGCCTAAAATGGCTCATTTCTTTACTGTTGTACCACCACTAAGTACTCATCACCACCACTACTACCTGTATCATCTAATTCTAAGAAGCCTTGCAAAAAGCTCCTGCAAACAGCATTGAAAGAAGCGAAAAGCTCCCTGAAGGTGCAATAGAGGAAACATTTTCGTTGAAACCGAGGGGGACTAAGGGTGAGAGGGGGTTGTAGGAAGAACACAGGGAACAGGAAAACATTGGTGGTGGTGGTTAGGGGTAGGAGGATCAGGTTTCTATATGCACACTCAACAGCGAGGTGCGAAGCACCGAGTATCCTATATACGTGGCTGGCGAGCAAAATGGATATCATTCCTTTTTGCGGCTGAAGAGGTTTTTTGGCGGGCCAGTTTTTACAACGGAGTTGTTTTGGGGGATATAAAATACGGATGTGTATTAGAAAAAAATGGTTTCTCGCCATAATTTCTATTTTTAGGATAATGTCCCTCAGCCTCAGGCTGCAGACCCTCTCCAAAGGACCTACATCCTGTTATAATGCAGCTGACCAATTGATAATATTAATAATATATTATATATTTTGATTCCTTTTCCGGCAATGAAGTAGCTTGGAGCCGATCTTGGATACATCAAGTATCCCTACAAACCCATGCTGTGGCGTATGAGGAAAATATATTTCAAAACAACATGGTAAACGTTTTCAACACAGTTTTGGGTGTTTGAAGGCATGTGTACCTGAAGACAAAAGTGGCTTACGTTGTCAACTACCCGAATGAGTAATAAATTCCGGGTTTTAACGTCAGAAGAGGTGTGAGTATTCGTTAGGGTGTACAAGGATACAATTAAGTTCTCTTGAAAAGGGTCAAATTGAATATAGGAGGGATCAGTTACTTCAGGGCAGAACCTACATATCCATTTTGAAGCTTAACTGCCACACATCTGATCTCAATAAGTTGGTTACCATCCTTTCCAATCTCTTTGAAACTATGCACCCGTAGTGATGATATTGACAACGGTACGCCAATTTTGGCACAATGCCTCATCCAGGCAACCCTACATAATTCGAAGGACAATGGGTGAATGAAAGTCGGTGAATGAAAAGCACAATGAAAATCGTATCAAACTCAGTCATTTTCATCGATCCGTGGTTGGTTCTAAGGATGACCTCTTCCGCTCCATGTGGCGGGAGGCCATTCAAGAATTCCGAGAGGGACCCAATCAAATACCTCGCGTTGTTGCCTGCGTAAAATTGTTCGGGTAAAAATAGTTTATCCCCCAGATGGTAAAGACTATGAATGTACGACACAATTCTGGTTCATTGATTCGCGGTCCGCCAATTTCCCCTTTTATTAAGAAGTTGCTCAGGCGGATGTCCAATTTATAACGATGATATTTATTTGATGGGAGATCGATAAGGTACTAGTAGGTAGTAGTGATACTGAACTAAAAGATAATGGGACAACACCTGCTTGATATGAATCATCCTGCTTGATACGTACCATACTTGAGATAGACTAAGAGAGGGTTTTCGTCAAAAACTGCTTATATAAATGTATTTCGTAGTAATCTATGGTGTACGTAAGATTTAAGATAAATCGACCAGGTTGTCAATGTAAATGAGTAGTACTAGTGGTTTGAATCATTGTTTATGAATTTCAGTATCGCGCGAACATTCAGTGAGCTCCGCTAAAAGTTTAGTGACTCATTGTAACAACGAGGTATTTACCAGGAGGACACAATGAACTCGAACAGTGGCGGTTAGAAATTATTTCGCAAACTGAGACCAGTCTTGCGAAACATCAGGCTTAAACAAGCCAGATTCCAGATTCAATTCTACGACAGACATTCGGTGAGTTATATAATATAATACTCTCTGCTCCTATTTAAGTGAAGCCAATATTCAAGTTCTATCCTGGGAGAAAAGAGCTTCTGAACTTCAAATGGATTTCCAGTCGCAATTTCAACAGTGCACATCAAAAGGGAAAGTAATGGCCCCGAGACCGGGAGAGTCAAACGTTCAAATTTGTAACGGATGAAGAAGAGCTAGGAAAAGAAACGAATTGGATCCTTGAAAATAGGGTATCCAACAAAAAACGAAAGGCTGAATCCTCCGCCGTATTGAGAAAATCACCAAAAATAGGGACTCGAAAGACCGCTGCAATCACTGAGGATAGTGATGCAAGACCTCCTCCACCAATAAATGTTGCTGGCTTCAAGGTTTTCACAAAACTCCGAGTTTTCATCCAATCCCTCATTCAGCCAGAATAGTCAGTTATAGCCCAGAATAATAACGTTTGGAAAATAAATGTTCTTAACAGTGGCGTCTAACTCGATGTTACTCGCAAATTCAACGAATGCAAAATTCAATGGTATTTTCATGAAAATAAACACAATCGACCAATCAATCGCTGAATCCACGCTTCTCACCTTGTGCTCACTCTCGTGGAAAAAGAACAATGCACCAACGAAAAAGTTGTACCAGCTACAACTAAACGTTGAGGAATGAAATCGAAACAATTTTGAATGTGAAGGTCACAATAGAACCGTTGAAACAAAATATCTATCGAACTGTGACATTAGCAAGAGAATCGTTTCCACCTAAATACAGCAACTGTAAATATCGTCATGGTTTGACAGCCTGTCAAACCATGACGATATTTACAATCTAATTATAATTAGAGAGATTTACACATATGCTATGCCTAAGAAAGGGAGAGACAATACAAACTCAATTTTCTCAAAAAAGTTCCCTCTAAAATAAAAAAAAATAATAATACCGTTGGAATGCTAAGATTCTGGGCGAGTTTTTCCCAATGATTGCCTACCGAATGACCTCCGTGATAAAAAAGCGGACAACTAAAGAAAAACAGTGACTTCAAGAAAATCTTCAAATGTTTCAATTTCGCAATTTTTTACCAGTTAGGCTAGACTAAAACAATCGGATTTTGCACCAAAAAGATAGAAAATTTAACCCTTTTTCGAACGATACCCTCACATTTTATTTTACATAATAATTTAATGGAGTTGGGTCAGTTTTACAGAGACAAGGTCGAGAAGCCGAAAAAAATCTTTTAAGTGAAAAAAGTCGGATTTTAAGTTGAGTAAGAAAAAAACTCTAGGGAGCATTTTTTGTTGTAAATTACATGTAGAATCGATTCCTCAAGTTTGTTACATAGTTACACTAGGCACCCTATATGTGACTACCTATCTAATGAACCGCAGCCTAGTGTATGTGTCCAAGGGGAAGGTGTGCAGGAGGACGATCACCAGTGCAGTGTCCCAGGGATCTAAATTTGGGCCCGGACTATGGAATGCAAACTACAATCGGCTACTTCTGCTGGACATGCTGAAGGTTGTGTTCCTGGTGGGTTATGCCGATGATGTCGGGGTGGTGATAAAGGACCGGACTTTAGAGGGACTCTAGTGGAAGCTTAACCAATCATTGAGGCGAGTCATACATTGGATGGAGGAGCATGGGTTGCAACCTGCAGTCCAAAACACCGAGATAGTGCTGCTGACTAAGAGGCATATTGACCATGTCACCCTATTTCAGGTGATTGGTGACCCTCGACTGTAGGCTCACCTTCTGGAGCACATCAAGGGTGCAGGAGAAAGGGCAAAGATTGGTGGCCCTGGACCCAAGAAAAAGAAGATTCTCATGAGAACAGCTGGAGCAATCATGCTGTATGGAGTAGAGGTGCGGGCTGGGACCCTCCAAATTAAAAAGTATCGAGACCACCTGTGGCCGGTGCAGAGGAGGGAAGCCTTGTAAATAGCATGTGCTGATCGTACGGTCTTCTTCCCTGCTTTAGGTGTCATTGCTGTCACTATTCCAATCGACCTCCTTGAAATGGAGAGAAAGCGGACCTACCTCCGACAATCCTCAGAGGAGTCACTATTCCACATCAGGAAAGAGGAGAGAGAGACAACACTGCAGCATTAGCAGAATGAGTTGGACTCTGACGTCAGGTGGGCCATGGGCTACCTACATCAAAAAAAGTTAGCATACTCCGCGAACTGGTACTGCAATGTATCAAGTTTTTCCACTGCACCAGACGGATATGAGAAAGAGAAATCCTGGAAGAAGAGAAGGGAAAATCACACCTGCTAAAGTCATATGGAAGATAATAAGCGAACTTGGGAGAGGATTGTGTCCTATATAGTTCGAATCCTCAAGAAAAAAAACTGGACGACTCCTCAGGCGAATCCAACTGGAGACCAAGAACCAGAAGGGCCCATGACATAGCCCAGTGATCGACCCCACTCCGAAGTAATGCTGAATAAGTGACTGCGGGGTGCATAAGGTCAAGAGGATAAGGGTTAGTTGGTTTTTGGTGAGTGAAATCTCACACGGCCATAGAGTGCGGTCACTTGAAAAAACAAAATCCATCGGAGAACCAACAACTAAGCTAAAGAACTCTGTAGGCAGTATTCATGAATGGAACAAAAAAATTAGTTTAAGGCTAAACACGACCGAATTAGCTCACATAACCTTACATACACACATAGAAGTTAACCCCAAGTTTGTGCATATTAACTCAGTGACAGAACTCCATGCTGATGCAGCGAAATACTTGAGTATGAGGCTGGATACTACTGTACTGGAAAGAAAATGTAAACAGGATACGGGATACAAGGGAGACATTCTGAACTCCCATTCCACAATAAAGAGCTGCTTAATCAGCAAGTGATTAAACCAGTTTGGGCCTAGAGCTGCTCTAAGAAATGTTAGAGAAAAACAAAGCCAACTCAACCGAACAAACAACGCGCAGTGGAGCACGAATAGAG
This sequence comes from Stenodema calcarata, assembly GCA_963920205.1. Classification (NCBI taxonomy): domain Eukaryota; kingdom Metazoa; phylum Arthropoda; class Insecta; order Hemiptera; family Miridae; genus Stenodema; species Stenodema calcarata. The sequence goes on from OY986048.1 coordinate 8,825,678, forward strand.
GTATTGCGCCTGCTGGAAAACAGTGGTGACTTGCAGCGGTCAAAGAAGACCCTTTGGACCTTGTTTCAACCCGTTAATCAGTGCATTTGTGCAGTGGATGAAAGTGGTGATTTATAATCTACCAAATATTTACACTATGTATGATATCAAAGTTACGAGATGTTAAATCAGTTGTAACAATAAGTAATTATCATGGGGGAAAAAAGTATAGGAAATTTAGAACTACCGCATCGATTTTCGAACTTGATGATATACCTACGGCAAGTAACGAGTGATGGCACCTGTAAAGAAATACATTGTTGGTAACAATAAATCGTCCTCAATCGTTATTGGCCCAGTGCTTGGTTAAATTTGATGGGACCCTCAATGAAATTATAATTCCAATAAATGTTTACCAAGTAGGAGGACAGTACAGTTTCACCATATCGTAACATGGGATCACATAAATAGTTCATAGCTAAAATTGATTTTGTGTAGTAAATGGAGCTGGTCCCGGATACCCATCAAACTTGAAAGTTGGTGTTCAAATAGAATCTCAGATGAGCCTCTAAGCGCTCCAATTGCAAACCACACGGGTCATCTGAAAACCAAACTGGAAAACTCATGAAAATATTATTAAAACGGGTTGAATTGAACCGAGCGCTTAGCAGACGTTACTACAAATCCGATTACGATGGAACACACAATGAGAAAATTATTATGGTATGTATAAATCATGTCGATTACAACTCAACCATGGCACCTACTCGTACGGGGCTTCCACGATTTATGGCAAACGTTGCACCACGCAAGACCTCAACTAGGAATCTGTTTTCCGTTTCATGAAAGATTACACTAGTTTACAAAATTTTGGGTCGGTCTTGCATCCAGTCAGAGCTTGACGATTACTTACGTTTTTTTTGGGTGATGAATCCGAATCCGACGTCTGGTTTTTTCAAATTGGCTAGTTTTTAGAGAAACGTTGGTTTTTAAGGTTGTTTAAATGTTTTAACTTCACTATGTTTTAGTTATACCTCAATCCAACTCAAACGCCTTCCAAAGGTGCCTAACTTATGGAAAAATGTGTAATTACTGCTGGAGTCGAGCAGTAATCATACATTATTCTCGAGTCCAGCAGCTGAACCGTCCAGAGACCTTCCTCGCCCGGATCACCAGCGTAAACGTTAATATCACCAAAACCTGTGTTGAAAACATTAATTGACCATAGAAACATGTAAATGAAAACAAATCAACCTTTGTCGAACATTTTAGGCTGCAGGTTTTTTATACACCTACATGCTTTTTTTCGAGGTTCAAAATAGTTCTCCTTTCTCAAATTTATCGAATGGAAGTGAGCTGGCTGCTACTAGGTATTTATTTCATTGCTTTGTCCATAAATAGAATACATTGATTCCCAAAGCATATGGACAGGATGAGCTAGTTGGACTCGTTTCCATCGAGGGTCGTGATTTTGTCGACTTTGTAGTGTCTGGCAAAAAAAAAAAAAAAAGTCGCTTCTCCGTTATTTTCAGGCCAAAAAATGCGCAGTTAGTCTTATTGGTTGCGGAGAGATGTCCTCAACAAGATGCACGGGCGAAGCATTTTTCCAAGCATGTGCAGAAACAATGACGAAAAACTGGGATTTTTACAGACTTTTCGCCTGTTTTTCGAGGCAATGGTGGGGTTGGAAGCAGTGCAATCGAAGAAATAAGGTGATATTCGGAATTATCGATAAATGTTACGCTTTTGGAAGGCGTTTGAGTTCGAGTGAGGTACAATTGAACAAAAAATGAAGTTAAACAATTTTTAAAAAATCTTAAAAACCAGCGTTTCTCTGAAAAACGAGCCAATACGAAAAAAACGGACCTTGGGTTCGGATTCAGCACCCCAAAAAACCTAAGAAATTGACAAGCTCCACCGGATGCAATGACCGACTCAAAATTTTGTAAACTAGTGTTATGTAAATATGAGAGTATCTAGGGTTATTTCTTTTTGCAGGTCAGGCCGGAACCTACAGTTGGTCATTCCGTTCATCAAAAAATTAGCATAAAGATATTTACTAAAGGGATTAAAAGCATCGGTAGGCCCGTTAACGAGGACCAAACCCTCATCCACATTATGGCAAGGTTCTTTCCAGGTAAACAACTTCCAGTTTGGTTGAACCTCATAATATTCAAAGAACAAATAATGTTAATAGACATACACCTTTTTAAAATCCCTCAAACGTGAATCTTCAAGTAAACGAGCAAAAAATTCTAATGAGATGAAGATGATTATAACACTATTAAAAGTGGAAAGGCAAATGAAATAGATAGGCTAGGAGCAGTACCCTCTAACTGTCTCAACACTCAATTACACCAAATAAATTGATGGATCACAAAAACATGAGAATTTTCAAGTCCCTAAAGTAGAATTATGTGTGTACAAAAAGTATGATAAAGTTGAATTTTATGACTAAGATTGGGCTGACTGAGAGGTATCAATGGTTTCCTTTACCTTGATATACGGTCGGAAAATTACGTTATGATTTAAATAGAACATGAAGAGATGAATTGAAAGGACAATATATTGCGTTGGGTAAAAGCAAATCTGTGTGGGGAGGGTATAATGCCCTCGTATGGCGCGGTCATTGGGTGGGCTTCGTATCCCCGAGGAGTAATGTATTACCGGATTTAAAGGGAAGAAAATATATGAGAATCCCATTTAAAGAAGAAAAACGAATTTCTTCTCGACTTAATAAGGCACCAAACATACCCTCACAACCAATTCGTAATGCTTTATAAAATCACGAAAAGCTAACATGTATGTTCATCCAATGGAATCATAGGAATGGAGGGTTTGTGTAGTTGAAACTGCAGGGATTCCAGAAGGAGCAACAATCCTACGTCACCGATCACAAGCTGCCTTACTTATTTGCTTTAATAAATACGTTAACATAATTGGTAGAAACCAATACCCAATAGAGGCACAGACCGCAGTAGGAAAATGGGTCGTAATGAGCCTATCCAGTCGTAATAACTATTTGTTACTGTTGAAAATGATAAATTATAAAATTGATGAATGATAGAATTGATAAAAGATAAAACATGTCCCTCTCTATTTAAATCAAACCCCTCAGAATCCATTAGGTCATCAAATTGTACCAAAATCCGTTCAGTGATCATTTCAGATTTATGGGACTGTTAGACCAAATTTACTGTTGGCCTACGATACGAATCATATGGGTGATTCCTAAACTACGGGCGAATTCGTGTAAATGGCACGCTGTGACGGTTAAAAAGTCAGACTTCCCCATTTTCTAACCTTAACTGCATACTTTCATTGAGTATTGCGTCGACCAACAGAAAAAACGTAGACACTAATATAATTTCTATATTTTCTACGGTTGACATACCTTAGTCATATCATTGTCATGACCTGTATCTGCATCGAGATTCGCAACTTCGCGTTGGTTTATCGAATATTCTACTTCAGATTTGAAATTTCCCAAAACTTTTTTCATCTTTGGTTAAATCTGAAGAGTCGTTATCAATCCCACCACCAAGTTGTTTTGTCTTCACACTGCACTTTATTCATGTAACTATAGTCTGGGGTCATTATCATGGCTCAAAAAGAATGTGTTCCAGAGGGAACAAAACAGGGATTTTTGAGACAGTTCTTGTTAGGTTGGCATCAGTGACTTACAAACAAGCGTGAACGTGGAGATTCCCGCCCTAAATGGCAGTTGGCGAGTAGCAGCTCATGGGAGAACGCTGAAAGTCAGGTTAGTATGTTTATTGAAAGTCGTTGTAATGGCCCTAGTTGCTCACCTATTATATTTGATCCCAAAAACTTTCTTGTTAGTCTTTTTATTCTTTTTGAAGGTCTGGTTACGCTGCATTTTTCAAAACCACAAAACGTTTACTAGTATTGGAAGAAGACTGGATGAGAAGGAGAGAAGGAGAAGCCAATGAAGAACTGAGGGAAGAAGACAAATTGAAAAGAAGACGGAAGTATGATGAAGTGAAAAATAAGGGAAAAGTTAAAATGATTGGTGAAATGTCTGCTCGGGAGAAGAGGAGTGTGAGGAAACATTGGCTGGAAACTGCTGACCGAGTCGTGGCTCAAAGATGCATGGACATCAAAGACTCAAATTCATTCATGAATTTTTTGAAAATTGCAATTAAGAGAATTGACATTCGTCGAGTTGACGAGCAAAGCTTCACTGATTCTGACAAACTGATCCTCATTGGGACAGTGAAAAACAAGATGCAGTTCTAATACTCTTCATTTCAACAAGATCAGCTGCTTTGTGGGAACTCACTGAGTACACTATTCTATTGATCATCCAGTTCACCTTCCCGAAGTTGATGAATCAGTCAGCTCATCCTCTAGACAACCAAGAAGCACATACCAAGCGCCAACTTTCCCTGGAAGAAAGAAACTGGATCGTCAATGAACCACCCTTCAAGTGAACCTGCTCGAACCTTCTGATGAATATTTCTCCTGGCCTAATATACCAGTAAGAAAGACTGCACAAGGACTGTGTATCAGTCCCTTACAAAATGGAACCAGCAATTTCACTTTCCACCCACCAGATGTTGGTTAAACACCTCCGTTACATCAATTTTCTTATAAAAAATAATTCACTGAAATGAGCTGACGAACTGACACACAGACATCGTCGGATTATTTCTGAGTCCTGAGTATTTTGATAGCTATTTTGAATTCTGAATATTTTAGTATTTTTTTTTTTCAGTTCTGAGTGCTTACCTCGTTTATGAGTTGAGGTATTTTTTCTTGTACGTTCTTCTGTCATTTTGACGCTCTTTTATGGACGAAGGTTCGCTTTCATAGCCATGCTGCATGGCTGAATGAGTACATTACTTTCTAAGCTCATTTTAGAGCAAATCTCAAAGAAATTTCGGGTAAGGCACTGATGCTGTAGTGTCATAAACTACTTGTGATCCTACTTAGCTGTTAAGAATTCGAAGAAGACTTTAAAACCAAAGACTGTATGTTGAAACTGTATGTTCCTGTCCAAGCTGGGTCTAGGAATTGATGATAAAGTCGTACGCATGTCTTACCCTGCTGGCATTTCGAGGGTCTCACGATAACTTCCCACATCGTAATTTTTGGCTAAAATTAGTTATGCATACCATGTGAAGCGTCTTCTCCAAGCGGATTGACCTAACCAAGTATAAGTTAGGTACCACGTGTATAGAACAGTGGGTCTCACGATTTATTTTACTGAATTACTGAGTAAACATAGTCATTGGCAAATGGTTTTTTGGCTCTGCTGAAAAGTTGCCGAAATGTCGATGTGGGAAGTTGCCGTGAGACCCTCGTTTTACGTTATATTTTAACGATTTATTACAATCTGTAAATTACTCTTACATTTTTGTTCATCCTTTTTCCTTACTTTTCATGGACAAACTTAAGCTGGTATTGTCATGTAAGTAAAAACATACCGAGAATGTCATTGTCGGGGGAAAACCCGCCATGCAAAATTTGCATTGCAAATGTCATTTCATGACGACTGTCATTGTCGTGGAGGTCAAAAATCAAATTTGAATTTCTTTAAAAATAGTGGGATGTCTTGAATGATTGGGCATCCGAATAACGTCAGGAGAGGTCAAGTAACTACAAACACCAAAAACCTTGCAAAAAAAAAAAAAAAAAATTTTAATTTTAAAAATTTCAGGACCTAAAAATGGCCTGTAGTTTGAGAATCACCCATATAGAAACATCTCACTCCGAAAATAGCAACTCGTTTAGATTATAATTTCAATACAAATACTAAATTTATTGCTTGATGTCTGTAGACGAAATTTCTATTCTTCTGAGAGTAATCTGAGGCACCTAAAACTCATAATCGGTACACTTGAATTTGCTATCTGAACTGTTGAATGAATATTCATAGGCTTCTTTGTGAAAAACTCGACTGGAATGGGACCAATTCCCATCGGGCTGATTTCGGCTCTTGCGAGAGTTTTATTAATTATTCACTCTAGTTTCCGTCATTTTTCCAATCAGGTTTACACATTTTATTAATTTTCACACAGTTTTATTCATTTTCACTCTCACGGTACTCTCACGCGTGTCATTGCTTTTAAATTAAATCAAAAGACTGGGAGGTACACACAAAATCCGGCTCAATACTCTAAAATGATAAGTGAAAAATATATATCCAACTGAGAGAGGTAAGTGGAAATTTAGCAAATGTTTTTCAGCCTCTCTTCCCAATTTCAGATCGTTTCTATTACTCTTCCATTGAGACATATGAAGGTTAACTGGTAATTGGACAGAGACAAACATATCGGCGCTGAACAGGATCTGTTCTTTCATGTCTAAAATTCAAAGTGTGGATGGTAATTTGATTTTCGGGAAAAGCAATATTCCTTGGATGAATACAAGGCTTCTCTGGTGGAAACAATAAGCGCTTGTGTGCCTCTCTTAGTTGGATACATACTTCGGACTTACCTCTTTACAGTCGTATTTTCGGTTTAATATGCATTTCAAACTGATAGGTAATGGTTAGGTGGCCCAGAAGTACATGGGTTACTTTGAAAATTCGTTTTTAGAATAAAGGCATGACTGGAACGTTTTTCTGGTTGGAAGGGTTTGAAATGGATTTTTGTCCGGTAATTTTTTTTCTCTCAACTCCGGGAAGTTCTCAGCATACCAATATCAAAACCAATAGGGCGCACTCCTAACCTGGACTCAGAAGATTTTTTAACTCAATTTTACTCAAACTTCAATGACAATTTTTTACACGAACAAACAAAAAAGTTTAGTATTATTGGTTTTACTGTACGTCAACCGAAAAATCATCGCTTTTCTCAAACATTCTCAATGAGCAATTCACACCAGCTGAAGTCAATATCAGACTTGAAGAACCTCTTCAACTTTCGCCATTCACCACTCATTTCATTCCTGGTCAAGTGCGTAATGCTATACCTCGCTCTTCAACCAAGAAAGCCCCAGGGTATGACATGATTACGCAACCACTACTAAAGGCATTACCACGCAAGTCAATCGTACTCCTCACTCAAATATTTAATGCTATGCTTCGTCTTGGTAACTTTCCAACGTCGTGGAAGTTTGCTATCATAACGATGATTCCTAAACCTGGAAAGGAGCGAACTGACCCGACCACATACAGACCCATCAGCCTACTGCCCTTCTTTTCAAAAATCTTTGAACCACTGCTGCTACCATCTTATTGAGACCAATTGAACCACTGCTGCCAGACACAAAATTTGGATTTAGAGCTTCCCCCTCCTGTGTTCCACAGAGTAGTGGATACTATTCTCGACACATTCGAAAACAAGGAGGTATGCCATGGAGTGTTCCTGGACACGGAAAAAGCGTTCGATCGAGTTTGGATACAGGGAAGGTTGGTCAAACTAAAACCAGTGTTAGCGGATTAAATTTACAGGCTGAATAACAGGACATTTGCAGTTAGAATCAACGACTCGGTATCACCCATGAGAGACATAAAGGCAGGAGTCCCACAAGGCAGCGTCCTTGGACCCATCCTTTACACATTCTATGTGCATGATCTTCCAAGCTCTTCCACTCTCTCTGTTGCGCAATTTGCTGATGATCAGGCGATATTCTCTTCCGGATCTGATCGGGAATCTGATCAGAGCTGCAGAATTATATCGACCGGCTCGGGAGATGGTGCTGACCCTGGAGAACAAAGCTGAATCCTCAAAAAAGTACCCTCATCCACTTTACCTATAAAAGAAGGACAATATCTCCTTATCTTCGGCTGATTAACACAACCATGCCTCACAAACATTTAGCCAGATACCTCGGTCGACAGCTCGACCCAAAACTCACGTGACATACTCAAATAACTACCATTCTGCAGAGGGCAATGCATCGCTTCAGTCAGTTATAATTGTTGACTTCAAGTCAACAATACCAATGACCCTAAAACGGCTAATCTACCTCACGTTCCTGCGCCCGATATGGTTGCCAGATATCGCAACTCGCAAATTAAAAGAATCCAGACGTTCCAAAACAGAGTGCTCAGAACTAAACTGCTAACAAATTGAAGTGTACCACTCATCAAAAGTTAGGTAACTATCTTTTTAACCCATACTTCTAGTTATTTTTGTGCTTATACCTTGTATACCTTAATTATCCATTAGTGATGGTATTTGTTTAAAAAAATAAATAAATACATCAAACCAAATTTAAGAAAAACCAAGTCTTGAAGCTGAGCTACTTGTTGGAACTTGTCACATAAGGTCCTGTTTGTTTCCAATTGTGTTTTGTAAACAGTATTTCCCTTTTATCGTCAGTTTTACTCCAACCAGTGCTACACAGAACTCCATGGTGCACTAAACACTGTTTTATAATGCCTTTACGATGACTTAGTGTTGAAGAACTCGCGAGACTCCTCCTCCACCACGGGCTTGCCCATATGGAGGATTATCCACAATGTTATGATTACGAGACTTTCGTGGAAATAAAGAAATGGGAAAAGACAAGTGGAAACAAACAAATATGACCTTATGAGACAAAATCAATAAGCAACTTACCATTACCAATGTATAAGTAATGTATTTAAGCACCAGAGTATGGTTAAAAAAGAGTTACCTAACGTTTGATGAGTGGTCCACTTCAATTTGTGATTAGTTTATATCAGGCGCCCCGTGGTACGTCAGAGACCTTCCTGCACAGAGACCTTGAAATTCCTGAAGTTGGTGAGGTGTTGCGTGCCACGTATCAAAAATTGGAAACTGCTATGCGAGACCACCAAAACGAACTCATAGCCCATAACCCAAACAACCCTCCTCCACCAGGACCAGAACGCTGCCTAAAACGTAAAAGACCACCAGAGCTGCTGTGAAAACTAAATTATATTGTTATGAGGTTGCAAACCATACCAAGAAACTCAACTCTTTTTAATTTTACAACACAACAACACTAAAACAACATTACATTAAAACAACATTTAATACATTTTAACATGTGTTGTAAAATTAAAAGAGTTGAGTTTCTTGTTATCAATTGTTGAAATTATAAAACATTATAACAATACTAGCTGTGTACCCGCGCTTCGCAACGGTAGAACAGACACCCGTATCCCCCCTCCTCAACTGGTCAGAAACCTTCCCAATGTTCACACAACACAATTTCAATGTTTCACTCCAATTCGTCAAGTAGTTTTTGGATTGCCTGTAGACCCCCCCCCCCCTCCTAAATTGGTCAGAAACCTTCCCCAATGTTCACTCAACATATTCCCGAAGTTTCATTCAGATCGGTCAAGTAGTTTTGAAATCCCGGTAATACCCCCCTCCTCCTACCCTAACTGCCTTTAACCCCCCCCCCCCTCAAACTATTGACCCACCCTACCTGTTTAGAAACATTCCTCAATGTTCACACAACAAACTCCCAAAGTTGCACTCCAATTGGTCAAGTAGTTTTGATTGCCTGTAGACCCTCGCACCCTGCCCCCCGCCCCCTCCCTCTAACATCCTGATTGAAGTACCACTTGAAAGTACTCGTTGAGCTGAATCCAGAGACTACTTACAATCGGATTTACAATCGGGTTCAAAAGTTATAAGCACAAACGTCCTCATAGAAGTGATTATAACACGTTTTTTTAGTAGTATTTCATTCATAGCGTTTCAACGGATGGACAGATTTAAACGCGAATTTTTCATAAACCTTCCCAGATAAATTCTGCGTCAAATGGTACTAGCCGCAACTTTCTACGTTCAGCCGTTCTCAATTGATGATGAGACAAACAGACAGACAGACAGACACGATTTTATTATACAGTATAGATTATCTCAATAAATCTGAAAAACTGCACTAGAAAAACTGTTCCTACTCTATGTTATAAATTGTTTAATTTATTAGCTACTTATTGATATTATTATTATTATTCTCATAGTAATTAATTAATAGCGGGGGCTGCCCGTGGGCAGTAACCTGCAACATGTTAAGGGTAGTGTATACCTCTATCCCCCCCAAAAACACTCCGTGTAAAAATCACCCCGCCTCGCAAATATCATTCTTCAGAGGCCGGAAAAAGTTATGATATCCATTTTCCCCGCCCGCCCTTTTCCTCATTAAGGAGCTAAGTATAATGAAAAGCTTAATCACTTCACAAGCACCGTACCCCTTTCGAAATCTCCCCTTGGCGCTATTGCTAGACGTTTTTATTACTTCCACAAGCAACTAATACTTGATGGTGGTTAACGTTTTATACAAGTATTAGTTGCTTGTGGAAGTAATAAAAACGTCTCGCAATAGCGCCAAGGGGAGATTTCGAAAGGGGTACGGTGCTTGTGAAGTGGTTAAGCTTTTCATTATACTTAGCTCCTTAATGAGGAAAAGGGCGGGCGGGGAAAGTGGATATCACATCTTTTTGTTGTTGAAGTGGGTCATGTTATAAAGAAGGTCTATGCGAAATTTCAAGTCGATTGGTCCTTTTACCCAGGCTGTAGACTCGTCAAAGTTGCCAAAATTAGCCTAAATTTCAGGTTTTTTGTTTCTAAAAGTTTTTTGGGTTGAGATAATGGGTTAAACTTTCAAAAGGCACTGTCTGATGTTGAAACGAAGCTCTGTGCAAAATTTCAAGTCAATCCGTGAAGGTGGAAAGGCCTAACTGATTAAGGAGAAGAAGAACAGGTAAGGGTGAAAAACCGGGTTTTTGAAATTATATAACTCGGCTCCCTTTAAAGATATCGACTTGAATCTTTCAAAAGGCACTTGCGACACTTGAAACGAAGCTCCGTGCAAAATTTCAAGTCAATCGGCGAAGGTGGAGAGGCTGTAGCCTTGACCGACTGAAAAAAGTAGAAAAACATGGTAATTGGTTTTTGAAGTTATATAACCCGGCTCCCTTCAGACCTAGCGACTTGAAACTTTCAGGGCTTTCTCTTATCCACACCAAAAAGATCCAAACCAAATTTCAAGTTGATCGGTCAACTAGGAGCCGAGATATGGCCAAAATTAGCCTAAATTACCCTAAATTTTAGTTTTTTGTCCCTAATTTTTTTTTTGGTTGAGATAATGGGTTATTTCGTTCAAATGGCACTGAGACGTGCTATAAAGAAGATATGTAAAAAAATTCAAGTCGATTGGTCCTTTTACCCAGGCTGTAGACTCGTCAAAGTGGACAGAATTTTCCTAAAGTTTCTGGTTTTTTGTTTCTAAAACTTTTTTGGGTTGAGATAATGAATGGGTTAAATCTTATATAAGGCTCTGTCTCAAGGTTAAATGAAGCTCTGTGCAAAATTTCAAGTCAATCGGTCAACGTGGAGAGGCTCCAGCCTTGCCTGTCTGAACAAGGAGAAGAAGGAGAAGGAGAAGAACAATCTAAGGCCGAAAAACCGGGTTTTTGAAGTTATGTAGCTCGGCTCCCTTTAGACCTATCGATTTGAAACTTTCAGGGCTTTCTAATATACACTCAAAGAAGACCCACACTAATTTTCAAGTTGATCGGTCAAATAGGAGCCGAGATATGGATACCTCGAAAACGCGTTTCGTGACGTCCGGTAAACATACACTCGACAGCGTTCGTTTTCTCAACTTCTTTGCTTGGCGCCCCACAATGGTCCTCGAAACTTTTCATAACCCTAGGTCAAGGGGAAGGGGTTCTAAACGAATTTTGAAAATTTGAAAATCTCATATCTCGAAAAAGTCATATAGAACGGTATGTTTTTTATTTCATATTTAGATAGAGTTTGTTCCGTAGAATTTTTTAAGACCATCCGCAGCTTTGTACGACCAGCCGTTCGTTCACAATGACGGCTCAAAGGCTGAGCCTGTCGACGCGATCTTGAACCAAACGGTTGAAATACAGGTCGATTAAATACAGGTCGACTCGATTTTCATACTAACTAGCTGTTTAGAACATCATATGGTTTTAGTAATGTCGAGTTTGTTGTTCTGAGGTACGTTTCGTGCTACGGAAATGAAGGTAATTTCGAATGTTTGTTGGTAGGTAGGTACTTCTTTAATAGAAAAATTAAAAAGTATTAAAAACCCTAGAATTATATCGTATTAATTAAATACAAATTATTAATATTTAACAATAAATCATAATAATTTTTACTAGGTATCTACTTGATAAACTTATTAATAATTAGTGATAATTCATAATAATAATTAATCTAACATTTAGGATCTAGACATTTAGACCTAGTGATCTAGACAGAAGGGTGATCTGTGCAAAGAAGATAATGAACCGTTGTGTCAAGAATTTGCAGAGTTTTTTTGCAGATCACCCTTCTGTCTAGATCACTAGGTCTAAATGTCTAGATCCTAAATGTTAGATTAATTATTATTATCAACTATTTCTCATTGCAAACCTGTTCATTGTGTACCCAAGATCCTTCCCTAAAAGACCTGGCAGCGGGAAATATTAGTCAACATGGTTTGAAAAGGGAAAAACAAGTTTTGTAAAAAATCCCAATGCTCTAGGTAGTAGTCGATACCAGTGACCAACATTTTCTTCAGTAGTCGACATGGTTTTGCACTAGTAGTCGACCTACATGTGTTAGAAGTCGACAGTATCACTTGAGTCAGTAGTCGACAGGTTTCGTCATTCCATCGTTTTCGAATTTTACGACATCTGAATAAAATACATTCAACTGTGAATCGGAACTTGAAAATAGATTAATAAGATGTAATAAATTAGTTATCAGACTTTTTATTTGCAAACAGCTCATTATCAGTCTCAAATTGCAATAAGTACTTGAGTAAAAAGGTATGAAAACTATAGTCGAAAACTCATTGTCAGAAAATTGACATTACAGTTGGGCTTAGGTACCTATTTACATATTTTTTTGACATTTTCATGTCTTTGCTTTGGCACATAAGTTGAAACGGGAAAAATTTGTTCCCTTGATTCACCCTTTCCCTCAGATCACGTCAGAACACAAGCGATCGGCGGGCCATTACGTCAGAGCCTATGACGCACGAGCGTATGACGTAAGACGGCTGGCAGGAGGCTAACTAGTACGTCAGAGCCTATGACGCACGAGCGTATGACGTAAGACGGCTGGCAGGAGGCCAACAAGTACGTCAGAGCCTATGACGCACGAGCGTATGACGTAAGACGGCTGGCAGGAGGCTAACTAGTACGTCAGAGCCTATGACGCACGAGCGTATGACGTAAGACGGCTGGCAGGAGGCCAACAAGTACGTCAGAGCCTATGACGCACGAGCGTATGACGTAAGACGGCTGGTAGGAGGCCAACAAGTACGTCAGAGCCTATGACGCACGAGCGCATGACGTAAGACGGCTGGCACTAGGCCAACAAGTACGTCAGAGCCTATGACGCACGAGCGTATGACGTAAGACGGCTGGCAGTAGGCCAACAAGTACGTCAGAGCCTATGACGCACGAGCGTATGACGTAAGACGGCTGGCAGGAGGCCACTAGTGCGTCAGAGCCTATGACGCACGAGCGTATTACGTAAGACGGCTGGCAGTAGGCTAACTAGTGCGTCAGAGCCTATGACGCACGAGCGTATGACGTAAGACGGCTGGCAGGTGGCCAACAAGTACGTCAGAGCCAATGACGCACGAGCGTATGACGTAAGACGGCTGGCAGGAGACCAACTAGTGCGTCAGAGCCTATGACGCACGAGCGTATGACGTAAGACGGCTGGCAGGAGGCCAACAAGTACGTCAGAGCCTATGACGCACGAGCGTATTACATAATACGGCTGGCAGGAGGCCAACTAGTGCGTCATACGACGAGACCTTTTATGTCTCTGCGCCCCCTCCCACACCCACACCGCGTACCTCGTACTTCATTTTGGTTTATTATCTTTGATAATGAACCATTGGAATCGCCCAAAGAAAAAAAAATTTTAACCCCCCCCCCTTAAAATTTGTTGGTTTACGTTTCAAGATACGTAGATTCAGAAAATCGAATAAAAAAAAAAATCCGTCCGTCCGCCGTACGCCAAACGCCGTCCGCGCCACTTTGCCCAGTTAGCGTAAGAAATTCGTATGGTACGGTATGAGTACGGTGAGAATATGGTATGGTGCCGATTTGCAATACAGTCTGGTATAGACAGAAGGGTGATCTGCACAAGGAAGATAATAAACCGTTGTGTCAAGAATTTTTTATGGGTTTCGACCAACCCCACAATGGTCCTCGAAACTTTTCATAACCCTAGGTCAAGGGGAAGGGGTTCAAAACGAATTTTGGTACGACATGGTATGACTATGGTATGGTATATTATTGTATGTATGATTTAGTATAGTACAGTACGGTATGATAGGAAAGAAATGGTATGAGTACGGTGAGAATATGGTATGGTGCCGAATTTCCAACACAGTCTGGTATAGACAGAAGGGTGATCTGCGCAAGGAAGATAATAAACCGTTGTGTCAAGAATTTGCAGAGTTTTTTCGATTCTAGGTTGAATTTTGAACAGAAAATGCCTCTTTGAAATTTCTGTTTTTGGGGCTTCGTTTCTGAGTTATTCCACTTTTTGCGAAATACAGAAAATCGCCGATTCCTTTTAGACGTTACCAACACTTTCTTACTATTTTTATCTTCGATTTTTTTCACCACACTTTTGAAATCAGCATTAAACTACCTGTCATTCAGTGTGGTGAACATCTCAAAAATTGAAGAAAAAATGGTAAGAAAGTGTTGGTAACGTCTAAAAGGAACGGCGATTTTCTGTATTTCGCAAAAAGTGAAATAACTCAGAAACGAAGCCCCAAAAACAAAAATTTCAAAGAGGCATTTTCTGTTCCAAATTCAACCTAGAATCGAAAAAAGCAATAAAAAAGGGGGGTCAAGACGAAACCGTAAGTTTCAATCAATGATTTGAGACCCTAAAACATGGAAAAATAAAAATCGGACTTCGGCATCGTGAAGATGAGTTAAAATACTATGAAAAAGGCCCAGTTCAATTTTTCGATAGCTCGCACCGCAAGGCTGTAATTTCCCGATGGGCCCGTTTAGATGGGACACCCTGTATAGAGGTTATGGTCCACTCTTTTTATCTCCGTTGTATGGAGGGTTAGAAAAAAACTTCAATCAGTAACCCACCTTAACTTTTTGTGAGGAATTCGAGTATCACACTTTCGCGCGTGGCGCATGCGCGGGAATGTGCGTAACGCGCACTAACTTGTTATATTAAATTAGAACCCCCATTTTTGGTTTATTATCTTCGATAATGAACCATTGGAATCGCCCAAAGAAAAAAATTTTTTAACCCCCCCTCAAAATTTGTTGGTTTACGTTTCAAGATACGTAGATTCAGAAAATCGAATAAAAAAAATCCGTCCGTCCGCCGTACGCCGTCCGCGCCACTTTGCCCAGTTAGCGTTGAGTTAAAATTACGAAATTTTTTTTATGAGTTTCGACCAACCCCACAATGGTCCTCGAAACTTTTCATAACCCTAGGTCAAGGGGAAGGGGTTCAAAACGAATTTTGAAATTTTGAAAATTTCATATCTCGAAAAATTCATATGGAACGGTATGTTTTTTATTTCATATTTAGATAGAGTTTGTTCCGTAGAATTTTTTAAGACCATCCGCAGCTTTGTACGACCAGCCGTTCGTTCACCATGACGGCTCAAAGATTGTGCCTCACAACACGATCGTGACTCAAACTGTTGAAATACAGGTCCATTTTCATACTAACAAGCTCTTTGGAACATCATATGGCTTAAGTGATGTCGAGTTTGTTGTTCTGAGGTGCGTTTCGTGCTACGGAAATGAAGGTAATTTCGAATGTTTGTTGGTAGGTACTTCTTTTATAGAAAAATTATTACCGACGTAGTATTAAAAACCCCAGAATTATATCGTATTAATTAATCATAATTCATAATAATTATTATTAATAATAAATACAAATTATTAATACCTAACAATAAATTATAATAATTTTCACTAGATACTTGATAAAATTGTTAATAATTAGTGATAATTGATAATAATAATTAATCTAACATTTAGGATCTAGACATTTAGACCTAGTGATCTAGACAGAAGGGTGATCTGTACAAAGAAGATAATGAACCGTTGTGTCAAGAATTTGCAGAGTTTTTTATTTCAGATTCAGATTCTTCGTCAAATTTCATGAACTTTTTGCTTCGACGACTTTTTTTTTTTGGGCGCACCCAGGAGCGTCCAGAAGCTCTCAAAGTTGGACTAACCGCGTTTCCACGTAATTTCGATAAGACGGAAAAAACCCCCAGTGTGGCTCATAAAATTACATAATTACGACACTGAATCACGAGGTAAAGTAATTTCTCTGATCAAACCGACAATTTGATAATTTTTCATTGCTATGACCTCCATTTAAATTCAACTTTTCCTCGGATAAGAAAATCATTGTCTCTAATCCTACTAGGGCTGTTTTATTTCTTATCTCCCGTCAGCGATGAACGACTAGACCAGGTTGAAATTATTTTCGCCCCATCCTTAATTGACAAGTTCCCACATGCTCATAAATCTAGGTCTCCATCAAAGATAAACATTACGGGAGACGGACATGACCAGTCAGGAACAACACTTAGGAGGAACTAGTGCATGACAGCGGGAGTTCAATAACACCTACGAGAGCAAGAAAAAAAAAAAAAAAAGAAGAGATTTTCACGAAAACAGTAAGTAGGTACCTACTCAATGAGAAGTTCGTAGCACTGAAAAATTATCAAATTGTCGGTTAAAAGTGCCATTTTTCCTTCTAAATTTGGAAAAATGAAGATTGAAGTTTTTTCTAACCCTCCAAACAACGGAGATAAAAACAACGGAGATAAAACTTCTGACACACCCTGTATATTTTTTTAAATAATTTTATCAACTTCATTGTAATTTTTTTACATTACAGTTTGGATAAATACATAATGAACATAATATGTTCATTACAATGAAGTTGATAAAATTATTTAAAAAAAGATACAGGGTGTGTCAGAAGTTTTATCTCCGTTGTTTTTATCTCCGTTGTTTGGAGGGTTAGAAAAAACTTCAATCTTCATTTTTCCAAATTTAGAAGGAAAAATGGCACTTTTAACCGATATAATGAACATAATATGTTCATTATGTATTTATCCAAACTGTAATGAGTTCATTTGACCGACCCTCGACATCCCTCAACATCATTCTTACTGACGGTCAAACTAAATCACACACGCTAAAAAAATTACAATGAAGTTGATAAAATTATTTAAAAAAAATATATATATTGGTATAGTTACTGCAATATATCCAATACAACATACATAGTCTAGTTGGTTTAGTAAATAATGAAACGACTGAACCAAGCAAGCCTTCACTCCCCAGGGAACGTTCAGTTTCCAGTTCGATTTTGTGCTCAGCTCCAATGTTAGAAGCACGATTGTAACTCAGGGCAGCCTCAGCTCCTGAAAACTTAACGACATCAATATTTTAACTGAACAAAGGACTTCCACCTGTTATTAGAAACAATTACTATCCGGGAGCAAGGACTCCAAAATGGTATCCGTTTCAAGTGAGAGTTTCTTACAACCATCAACACCTGTTGTAGGTACAGAGTCACATTCGGTTGCGCACTTCAACAACAACCAATTATACAAATCTTTTTCAGGTTATACGATGGATTGGTGAAACTAAAGACACTCGCGTGAAATATGAACTTGAATGAACGTACAGGAGGATGAAAATTATAGTAAACACTTACGTAAATTTGGAAAAACTAGATGAAAGTGGAAATTTTCGCTTTACAGCGTCGTCAGCCCGAGAAGAAAATGCAGTTTATATTTCATATATAATTCATATATAATAATTATATATATAATAATTATATATAATAATTATTGTCAATCATTATTAAAAATAATTCAAAACATTACTAATAACTAACAATACCTATTTTCATTTTCACTACTTGTATTTCAAGTTCCAGATGAGCTAGGGATTTAAAATTTTAAATATAAGTCAGAACTGGATGAAAATGCAATAGGTATTCACTCGATTTCTTGTCACTAAAATTGTTTAAACCTATTTGTTTAAACAAATCACATTTTGATGATGAGCTGGAGTCTTGAAATTTTAAACATGCGTCGCAGATGGATGACAATGCAATATTCACTCGGTTAATTTCGTTTAATTGGATTAGGGTGATCTGCTCAAAGAAGATAATAAACCGTTGTGTCAAGAATTTGCAATTTTCAATTGTTTTTTACATGGATATGTCTATTATATGGGGGTCAGTCAAAAATTTCCGTCATCAAAACCAAATTGAAAAAAAGTTGAAAAAAAAAAACATTGTAACGTTTTTTGGGACACTTCCGGTG
This sequence comes from Stenodema calcarata, assembly GCA_963920205.1. Taxonomy (NCBI): domain Eukaryota; kingdom Metazoa; phylum Arthropoda; class Insecta; order Hemiptera; family Miridae; genus Stenodema; species Stenodema calcarata. The sequence continues at coordinate 8,843,915 of OY986048.1, forward strand.
GTTGGAGAGGGTAGCGAGTATCATGAAAGTTTTCTAAGAAAGCAGACGATTCCAACGACTGGTGAAAGATTTCTGTGCGATGAACACTACGGTTGTTCCATTTCCCTACCAACGGCTTGGTTGTACGTGAAAATCATGAGAATTTTTTCGTCACGGTTTTGGGTTATAACAAATAAACCTCTCTTTATAAAAATAATCATCTCTCTTATCTGAAGTTGAATATTAAACGACCTATTGTTTGCCTCGCCCCCCACATGATCCTCGAAACTTATCATAACCCTAGGTCAATGGGAAGGGGTTCAAAACGAATTTTGAAATTTTGAAAATTCCAAAACTCGAAAAATTCAAATGAAACGGTGTATTTTTTATTTCATGTTTAGGTAGAGTTTGCATTTAACACGATTCCACCTAGGTACATTCTTCTTCTTCCTCTTGTTATTTGTGTTCTTCCCAGTTGATTATTTGATAGTTCAATTCAAAGAACTACTTGTGCCGTTTTTTTTTCAACTAGTTTTTTGTTCAAATTGAGAAACGGTTATAACATTTTTTTCCAAACTAGTTATTTCAAACTAGTTTCTCGTTTCTTGACCCATCTCTAGTCCGATATGAGATAATCCGTACGGACGAGAATAATCTTTATTATTATTGAGTACATCTAAGTTTGATTATCATTTCAGGCTAAGATGGATTGATATCTATGGGAAGTTAACTCCTTAACTTCTCATTAAATCCTAGTGATCAACGTAGAGCTAATTTTACCCCGATGATGATCTTTTTTTTGTGGCGCCTCCTAACTACGGAATTCAGAAAATGGTTTCCTACCTTCCGATCGGATTAGCTCATTACAAGTCCTAGCCTGAACAACCTATCAACCAACTATTACCAAATTACTATGTGTCGTTAATCAACCGCAGTACTACCTGTATAATATTAATATTATCACCGTTTGCGGGAGGACCGTCGACATTAATCCTAGAAAGTAGATGAACTAGCTTATCACTCACTTTTTACTCCTATCGACAAAACAGCTCGAAGTATAATCCAATGACACATCACCAACACTCGCGTTTGGTATCGAAATGCCCATACACTGACCCGTTGCTATCGGTCAGCCCCAGTGTCCCGCGTTTTCTTAAAACCCAGCTTCGTTTACGACGGACGGATTTCAGTGCAGTAAACTGCAGTACTCACCGGGGAAACACGGATCGTCTGAGAAACCAACTCCCAGACTTGGCCTACCAGAACCCCATCGTCTACCTACCTGGTATTGAACCGAATTCGGTAAGATCTTTCCATATCAACGTAATTTTCTCATCACCAGAGAAAATTAATACCTGTTTGGAGTGACCTCATCAACTTTTCCCATCAATATCTGACACTGGGTAACTTTTCCCGGTCATCTTCGTCGAGCAGTCTACCTCATCGACCTACCTCTCGGAACCTGGAGACTTCAACTCAAGTACCTACCCCCTTAATAACAACTATAAACTTTTCATACTCATCGGTTGTGTTAACACACTATCTAGTAGTTTGTAGGTTCAGTGGCCACTGCATGCTTCATTGTCACATTGTTTCAGTTTTAAACTTATTATATTGTTGAATGTTGAACCAAATAATCGTTTCACAGTTTTTTGTCCTCCTTCGAGAATATTAAACAAATTTAACATCAATTTTCAAGTCGTGTGTGGGGTAAGAGCCTGAGCTATCCTATCGTGAAGCATCAAGGGCCCCCCTACATACGCACATCAGTATTTGATAAGATTAATTATAATTACCTGAATTGTAAAAAGTGTACAAAGTGTACAATTCTGCTAATTAAAATTAATGGTATCGAATGCTGATAAGAAGTCGAATTCAAATTAATCTTATCAGTGTGCATCCGTATGATAATACCTACGCACCCCTGTAGTTCACATGGAGAAGGTTTACCAGGTTTATTTTCAGCACTTTTGGTCGAACAAAACAAAATTTAAGAAATATTGATTTCTTACTTAGGTTAATATTGATTTCCAGACTGTTCAACATGAATGTAATGCTTTGGTATGGTGACGTATGATATGCGAAAATATTATACTTTGGGGAAAAATAATTAGTGGCCGATGAAGTCGGCAGTGCTTACCTGACACTGGAACTGATAACTGCGTAGTTTCTGTCCTGATTGTTATGTGTTTTTTTCTAAATTTGCATTTTGATGAACATTCTCCATGTGAACTATAGGTACCTGTAGGTATTATCTTACTAATTCGCACTGATAAGATTGATTTGAATTCGCCGAATTGAACAAAGTGTGATTTTGCATCAAGATATCAACGGATTCAACTCCTTTTGGTCTTCCACCACTTTTGAATTGAATCGTGAGTTTCAGGGTGTTCACGATGTCGGAATGAAACTCAATAGCAACGGGTCAGTGTATGGGCATTTTCGGATGAACAAGCCTGAATTGAAGCATTACTATATTATAAGTATTACTGGTGGTCACGAGTAATCAGTGGTGGTACAACTATATCATCTGGCAAAAAGCTCCCGCCAACAGCATTGAAAGAAGCGTAAAGCTCCCTGCTGGTGTAACAGAGGAAACATATTAGGTGAAACCGAGGGTGACTAAGGGTGAGAAAGGGTTGTCGGAAGGAGACAGGGAACAGGAAAACATTGACGGTGGAGGTTAAGGGTAGGAGGATCAGGTTTCTATATGCACACTCAACAGCGAGGTGCGAAGCACCGAGCATCCTATATATGTGGCTGGCGGGCAAAATGGATATCATTCCTTTTTGCGGCTGAGGTTTTTTGGCGGGTCAGTTTTTACAACGGAGTTGTTTTTGGGGGATATCACATCTTTTTGCATGGCTAGTTTTCGAGCGGTACTTATACAATACGGTTCAATTTAACAAAAGTACCTACGAGGTAACTAGTAAATGTTTTCCTAAATGAAGTTTTATCCTAGTCAAAATTTGGTAAAAAATTAGTACGCCTACTAATCTGCCTTTTTGTTTCTTCGTTTTGTGACAAGAATAATTATTTTTTTGAAATTATTGTTTGTTATTCCACCAGGTGACCGCCGCAACGGCTAAGTATGTGAAAAATCCTTTCACGCCAGCGGGTATTGAACCCAAGATCTTACGCATCGCGGACAGACGCGCTTGTCCACGAGGCTACCGGCGGCCACAGAAAGTTTGCAAAACGTAAAACGCACGTTTTTATACCAAAAATCGCGAATAACTCGAGAACCGTTGGGAAAAGTGGCAAAGTGCGCTACCCTCATTCGAAAGCCCATTAAATTTCCTATCGATCCGACAGGCGCCACTCTACGACAATTTTTCTGACCACCGTTCAACTTTGATGTTTTCGGAAATTAGCCAAATCAGTAGATGTGGAATTTATTCACGTATTTTTGGCTGTGGATTAGTCAAATCGATTGAGATTTAGTTCAAAATTATTGAGCATATTCTAGACAACCTAGCGGACATTTTAAGACCAACCGCACCAATTTTCATCAATATTTGCGGCAGTTGTTGTTGAAAATAGAAAAATCACCTCAACTCCTTTATTTTTCCTTTTAGGAAGCATTTTTTGATCTCAAATTAAACAGTTTGAAAAGCTGAACACAACTAAAAAAGAAAATCTGAAAAAGCTTCAATTTTGAAGGAGTTATGACCATTTGAAATTCCTAAAAAACACTATTTCCCCCCTAATTGGGGGGGAAATGGGGGGAGGGAGAAAAAATGGTCAAAAGGCACTCCCTTGGAGCATAACAAACGTGTGTGCCATATTTCAGCTCGATCCGATTTGTCTGCTGGGCTGTAGCCCCGTCAATGAACAACAACAACAACAACAACAACAACAACAACAACAACAACAAGAAGAAGAACACGAAAAACGTGAAAAATAGTGGTTTTAAAACTGTTGTACCCCCGACACCTGATGTTCCCAAGAGCTGAAATTTGTTTTACGTCCTCACGTGCCCCTGGAGAGTTGGTGTACAAAAAATCAACTCTCGAGACACTCAGGGGACCGAGCTACGGGATGGTGAAAACCCCAACTTGTTCCGTCGCGTAATCAGTGTCTCAGTCGCTTCGGTTTTCAGGGCTTCGGTTTTGTTGGCGGGCGGGACGCTCCCGCGTCCCTAGATCTATGGGCTTGATATCGCCGTCAGGTGTGGTTCTACAACGCAACTAGGTGGCATAATACATGACCAGGTGCACTACGCGATCAATCGTTCAATGAGGACGCAACCAATACCTACGCAACAATAATTGTAACAATAACAATAACGTTTTAAAACATCGAGTATTCGATAACCATCCCTAGTTTAGATAGTCTATCTAAACTAGGGATGGTTATCGAATACTCGATGTTTTAAAACGTTCGATGTTTTTGACATCGAAGTTTTTTCCTTTGTCCCAAAATACCTATTATTAGAAATTATTTTATGTCTCACCTACTACATTATTTCTTATTTTACGTTGCCCTAGCAGCTGCAATGTTGAGGAACCGTAACCCAAATTTCGTAATTAACTGGGCAAAGTGCCGTAGACGGCGTACGGCGGGTGGACGGTTCTCTTCATTTTTTTGTTATTCTATTTTTTTAATCCACGTATTTTGAAACGTAAAAGATCAAATTTTGTGAGGGGTAATTTTCTGGTAGATGTTAATGGTACATTTTCGAAGATCAATTATTTGTTACATTTGGAGTTTGTATGGTTTAAATGGACGTAGAATCAATTTTTAGGTCAATTTACTTGGGTTCAATTGTGTGGATTCGTTACTCAAACTAATTTATTCCTTTTGAATGATTGGAACTTGTTTTTCCAATCCTTGAGAAAGGTTCAACTTGTAAATATAAAAGTGGGACATGGAATGCTACGTAATTATTTGCTTCCAACTTGCTGATTTGCTCCAAGAGGAAAATGAAAGAACAAATTGCCTACTGGCTGTTACAAAAGCACTAGTTACATTATAGCAATAATTCTCAGAGGTCATTTCAAATTCAAGTAAGAACCTCATTCAAACTGAAGCTCAAAAAAAAATATCACCGAATGAAAAACTCCCAAGTATTATTCTACTTACTGGCGGCTCGTAAATTAACGGGCGCATTGCTAGGTTGGAGATGGAGCGGGAAGTAGGTCGTGCTGAGAATGAAGAGTAAAGAAAAGTTGGGTTGGGAAGAACCAACCTATACCTTCCTTTCAAATTATTGTGGAGGAGCGCCGGCGCCGGGGAAGAGAAGAATAATGAAAGATATTGTAAAGCTTGGATTATTAGCGGGCCCCCTCTTGAGACTCTCACAGGCTTCACTCCTATGGAAAGGCACTCTTTGGATGTAATGCGAAATCGTAGCAATATGATTGGAAGGAGTGGGGGAGGAGAAGAATGAAGAAAACATCGCCGAAACTGTTACACGGAGGACCAACACTTTTCGAGCACAGTCGAGCTCTGTTATGATATTATGCGGCGCAATGAATATTCACTTTCCCCATCGACGAGTTTCGGAGATCGTTAATGGGGTACCGATTTATGTAAATTTCTTCGTTATTCCTCCCAGATACTCGTATTTAGCCAGTAGATATAATTACCTTTAAATCGATAGAGTTCGGTCAGCGTCGTCGGCAGTGTATTTCTCATTAAGTATCAGGTCTGAATCGAGAATAATTAGCATAATTGTATGTACATGCAAGTGCCTACCTCCCACGTTTCCGTTGGTCATCGTTCAGTGACAACAGAAGCCTTCAGGTTTGAGCTGTAAACCATCGGAGACCCCACAGCTGTTTATCGTACGCAAATGAATGAAATACAATGTATTTCGCTCGGCGAATGGAAAAGTTCTTGCGATTACACTGTACGGTATTTTTAGAGCACCTTCAAGAGCACACTCAAACCACAGTGACTTTTACAATCATCTACGGTCGTCCATGAGTGATACTGAATCTTGTCTGCCGATTAATATAAACCGGTCATTACATAAAGTCGATTTACGTAATACCACCGATGTTGGTACATTATACTCACCAACGTAACAATTGCCCCATATTGAGATTGAAAAACGGATCAAAGCATCAAACAACACTTATAACTGCCAGTTATAACACTACAGTTTCTGTCTGGAAACATATTTTTAAAATCCAGTCGCACAATATAAACTGATGAGCGAATTTTCTGAGGACTATCACAGCACACTTGAATGAGAATATATGGAAGATTATTATAATAATAACATTTAAAATCCACAGTCCTTCCGCATGGCTATAATAGCGAATTTGCGAAGGAATGATTGATCTAATGTAAAATTTCTCCACTATAGTGGTTTTATGAAAACTTTTGTCAGCATTTTTTGCCGCGTAGCACCTCAGTTTATGGATTTTTCAACACTGAACACGATGTCATCTCATTCCGTTATCAGATCAGAGCAGATGAACCGTGAAGGACATCAAAAGTAACAACCACGTTTCTTTATCTTCAAAGTGCTCCTGTCTGAGAACCGAAAAGATAGCGCGATTCTGACTTCACTGTCGTGTTCAGCGAAAAAAACACATTTAAAATGAGGTGTCACTTGTCAGACTGTTTCATTTTTGGAATTTATGGGTATCCCCCCCCCCCCATTAAAGCTCTCCGAAAACCTCCTTAGAGTAGCCCATCTACGAACTTAGCCTTTCGATTACGAAGACGGATTTATTGTGCAAATTTGAGATGAAAAGTTATCTCAATTCTATCGAGAGTTTTATATATATATATGAAGTGTACAGGAGAAAAACCGCCTCCGTCCACTTTTTCTAGATTCTGAGCTGCCATCTTGTGGCATTCGAAGAGTACTATCGATTGCTGTAAAGTTTTGGGCGCTAAAACAGCCTTAGTCCTGTTAGAATGGTGACTTTAGAATCGAGGAGCTGGGGAAAAACCGCCTCAGTCTAAGCGCTTGTAAAGAAGAACTCATTCACCTCAGTTCATTTAAATGGACTTCCAACCTTGACCGCCTCCCAGGACTGGAGAGAAATATCACTTCTGTGTTGAGAAATATCAGAGTCAAACCTCTTCTGATCGAAGTTATTAAGTGTGGTGCTAATGAATTTCAATTTCAAAACTGGACAAGCCATCTAGCTTCGTTCTATGCAACAAAATGCCCATTCCCCACCAGACCCATTCGGATACTGAAAATTACGAAGGAAGAACCTCATGCTTTTTTATAAAAGCCGTCGTTTATAGGAAAATACATCAAGTCACCAGTAAAACCCAATTCCAGAAAAAAAAAAAACAACGAGAAAATCGAGGATGTTGCCACTGACCAAATTGCATAGTGGACCAATTCAAAGAAAGTCAGCAAAATACGCAGATCTGAGCCAAAGATATCTACAAAAATTTAACTTCAGATAAAGTGGTCAAAACACCTGATTTCAGTGATGAAGTATACATTGATGACCCGTCCGCTGACTGATTGGCTTGAATTGGCCGTACTTCATCGTTGCTCTTCAGAACTCGTCTTATTCTATTAGATTATCGTCGTTCCGGCAAAAGTAGAGACAAAGACAGACAGGCATTACACGTGCATGTCCACATTTACGGCCCGTATGGAAATTTAGACTTGAATTGCGAATAAGTCAAACCGAGATTCAGCTCACACTGTTTACATTGTACGTGAAATCAGTACAAAAAAGCGCCAAAAAGGCTGATAGTTGATGTAGTCAAGTGGGAATTATAATTTTCAAGCTGACGATCATGATAACATTTTCCAGAAAATGATGAGGGATGAGGGGTATTCGCCGAACCCTATGTATATGGCCGTATATGGCTATGATTATATGTCACTTGCCTTCTTCCCAGCCTTGTCACCCAGTTGGAATATATCGCAGAAAATTGGCAGTAACAGGTTTTGAAGGGTGCTGAGTCCAACTTTGTTAATAACTAGAAACAATATCAGGAATCAACCATAACACATTCCAGTTATATTGATCATGGAAATTGGTCTGAGTATGGTAAATATTTTACAGCGCGACTCTGTGGTCTGTGATGAATTTGGACGCCACAACAAACATTTATGGAATGTCACGGCACTATTTTAGAAACATCATTTGCTGTTATCAGAAAAACCAACCCCAGATCCCCGTTCACATACAAAGCGACGTGTTCTTTCGTACTCATTCGTTGATTCATTCTTCCAATCAGTTCAGGATTTTGCACCACACCAAATAGTTGCAGTCGTTCCCATTTTCCAGTATGTGGCCACACAATTCGAAGAAAAAATAAAAAAAAACTCTACAAACTCTTGACAGTTCATTTTTTTCATGTGCCGGTGTCGGGTCATTGTTAATACTGGCCCGGCTGATTCAAATAGCACAGTGGTGTTGAGACATTGAGTTAATAAATAATAATAATTGGTGTTAATTAATAATTATTCATTATTAAAAATTAATGATAATTTTTAATAATGAATAATTAAAAATACTTTTGAGTAATTAATAATTAAATTATTTCCAAAGTAGGAAGGTGGAAATAGAAACCCCATAATCTTTTGTAATTAATTCATCATCTCTATAAACGTTTCATCTATAATTTCGTGATTTAGATAGAAGGGTTGAGATATGCACAAAGAAGATAATAAAGCGTTGTGTCAAGAATTTGCAGCGTTAATCACACCCCTCACCACCACAACCACCACAGTAAGCAGTATACCACAGTGTAACCATGTTAGATCTATCGTATGCTATCTATACTTCACATGCCTTACTTTGGTTGGAGCAGATGAACTTGTACCGGTAGATTACCTAGAACAATGATAAATTCATAATTAGATACATTCAAAATAATGTTGAGTCTAGCAGTTGATGACTAGCCGTGGATACGCGAGATTTGAAACTTCATCGATCGTACACGTTAACGCAAACAGATTAGAATTTTGTTGAGCGACAGTTCACGTTACAACTTACCTACTTACCGCAGTAACAGTGCGTGAATTGCAAGAGTTTTTTGGATTTATATTTTCATTTTATAATATAATTCAACAATAAATGATAAAGTAATAAATTATGAAACGTAATTATATTACCTAAGTACTTTCATTTTATAACCATTCACTTGCATTATCGATATATTATTGCTCCAAAGAACAAGATTTTTCGGGTCCCTCGCATGTGAAAACCAACCTGAAGGAGTATATACTCGTATATTCAAAGGGAAAAATTTATTCAGTCAGCCCTTAGCGTCACATGTCATTGTCACTTCAGTTCTTGACTTTCTCGTTTCTCCACAATACTTACTTACATACCTACCCACTTGTTCCCCGTTCAATGTTTGTAGTGGGGTCGTCCAATTCGTTCTCTCTAATATAATATATTATTATATGTGGATAAGAATATGATTTTCCTTTGAGGATCGTTTTTCCGCCAGGACGATTTCTTAACTAGTTTGTAGGGGTTCAGTGATGATTTCGTGAAGTTTGTATCTGAATTTCGGGCCGTCATAATAGTAACTTATTCATATTACTTAGTTATAAATGGAATAATTAAATTATGATTCTTCGTCATTCATTTGTACTTATTAAATCCTAGAGTTCTTACTTCCACATTCGACGGCTACTATACGGGGTGTCCCATGTAAGGGGACATCCCGCCGGGGGTGAATTCTGCAAATAATTTGTGACTAAGAAGTCCTCATATTTTTTACTCCACTTAAAACCCGAGTTTTTTTCACATTTTAATTTGTTTTCGTGATTTCTACTCGTACCTTATGTCATTACAACGGACATAAATCCCGTATTCTTCAAGGTAATCTGGAACCCCAAAAACAACTCCGTTGTAAAAACTGGCCCGCCAAAAAACCTCAGCCGCAAAAAGGAATGATATCCATTTTGCCCGCCAGCCACGTATGTAGGATGCTCGGTGCTTCGCACCTCGCTGTTGAGTGTGCATATAGAAACCTGATCCTCCTACCCCTAACCTCCACCGTCAATGTTTTCCTGTTCCCTGTCTCCTTCCCACAACCCCCTCTCACCCTTAGTCACCCTCGGTTTCACCTAATATGTTTCCTCTGTTACACCAGCAGGGAGCTTTACGCTTCTTTCAATGCTGTTGGCGGGAGCTTTTTGCCAGATGAACAAGCATTACTATATTATTATAGCATTGAAGCATTACTATATTATAAGTATTACTGGTGGTCACGAGTAATCAGTGGTGGTACAACTATAATGAAGTAATGCTTCAATTCAGGCTTGTTCATCTGGCAAAAAGCTCCCGCCAACAGCATTGAAAGAAGCGTAAAGCTCCCTGCTGGTGTAACAGATGGTGGCCTTTCTGGTGGTGCCAGTTTCTAGGGAGATGACTCCCACTTATGAGTTGAGAGGGGTGGCCCTCGAGACGCTGCACAATCGATATCCAGAGCCGGACTGGCTTAGAGTATACACTGATGGTTCAGCGATTGGAGCTACTCGTAGCGGGGGTGCCGGAGTTTTCTCTGTTGCTGGCTCCATAGCATCGCCTGTTGGAAGGCTCGCTACAAGTTTTGATGGTGAAGTGCGTGCAGCTGTCCTGGCTTTGAATCTCATTAATGAAGTAGGCTGCACGCGCGCTGTCATACTTATTGATTCGCAGGCAGCAATCGTGGCATTTCGCTCCAGTGCGAGGACCCAATCCAGGGATGTGGCGCTTGGAAGAAAAGCCATCGAGGAACTCCAAGCAGGAGGAACCACCATCGCTTTGCAGTGGATTCCTTCCCATTGCGGCATCTGGAGAAACGAGCGTGCCGATGCATTAGCCAGAGAGGGCTCCCAGATGGAGATGCCGAACAGCCCGGTTGCATATCAAGCGGCAAAGGGGTGCATCAAGAGCTGGGTGAAGGAGAGGATTGTGGAGTCCCAGACACAGACGGCGACTGGCAAAAGATGGTCCACCCTGTTGGAACCAAAAGATAGAGTTCCTCCCAACCTATCGCGAATGGAAGCTGTGGCAGGTTTCAGGCACATCACCGGCCATGATTACCTAAATGCCCACCTTCACAGGATCCGAGTAAAGCAACACCCAGGATGCACATTGTGCCGATCCCCTACCCCAATGACGACAGACCACCTATTTGACTGCCCTCACCTTGAGGACATTAGAAATTCTTTCTTGCCGGACGACACCCGCTGGGTGAAAATCGCGAAACTATATTGGGCTGCTCGAGGTCACATGGCGGAAGAGCCGCAGACCTAAAATGGCGTAGGGGAAAAAAAAAAAAAAAAAAAAAAGTGTAACAGAGGAAACATATTAGGTGAAACCGAGGGGCACTAAGGGCGAGAGGGGGTTGTGGGAAGGAGACAGGGAACAGGAAAACATTGACGGTGGAGGTTAGGGGTAGGAGGATCAGGTTTCTATATGCACACTCAACAGCGAGGTGCGAAGCACCGAGCATCCTACATACGTGGCTGGCGGGCAAAATGGATATCATTCCTTTTTGCGGCTGAGGATTTTTTGGCGGGCCAGTTTTTACAACGGAGTTGTTTTTGGGGGGATATCACATCTTTTTGCATGGCTAGTTTTCGAGTGGTACTTATACAATACGGTTCAATTTAACAAAAGTACCTACGAGGTAACTAGTAAATTTTTTCCTAAATGAAGTTTTATCCTAGTCAAAATTTAGTATAAAATTAGTACGCCTACTAATTTGTCTTTTTGTTTCTTCTTTTTGTGACAAGAATAATTATTTTTTGGAAATTATTGTTTGTTATCTATCTGAAATGTGTTTGAAAAATAAGTAGTTTTAAAATTTTCAATTAATTAAAACAATTAACAATTTAGAAAAAAATATTAAAACAAAAACAATTATTCTTATTATTAAATTTAAAAAAATAGAAAGAATTAGAAATTTGAATAAATTTGAATTAGAAATTTTTTGAAAATTTGTTGCATTTTTTCTTGAGGATTGTGCACATTTTTGTTGTTGAGAATCATTACAATAATTGTAATTATTGGTGTCGAAGAGAAAGTGGAAAGAGGAAGTTTGCAAAAGGTAAAACGCACGTTTTTATACCGAAAATCGCGAATAACTCGAGAACCGTTGAGAAAAGTGCCAAAGTGCGCTACCCTCATTCGAAAGCCCATAAAATTTCCTATCGATCCTTAGACAGGCGCCACTCTACGACAATTTTTCTGACCACCGTTCAATTTTGATGTTTTCGGAAATTAGCCAAATCAGTAGATGTGGAATTTATTCACGTATTTTTGGCTGTGGATTAGTCAAATCAATTGAGATTTAGTTCAAAATTATTGAGCATATTTTAGACAACCTAGCGGACATTTTAGGACCAACCGCACCAATTTTCATCAATATTTGCGGCAGTTGTTGTTGAAAATAGAAAAATCACCATAACTCCTTTATTTTTCCCCTTAGGAAGCATTTTTTGATCTCAAATTAAACAGTTTGAAAAGCTGAACACAACTAAAAAAGATCTGAAAAAGCTTCAATTTTGAAGGAGTTATGACCATTTGAAATTCCTAAAAAACACTATTTCCCCCCTAATTGGGGGGGAAATGGGGGGAGGGAGAAAAAATGGTCAAAAGGCACTTGGAGCATAACAAACGTGTGTGCAAAATTTCAGCTTGATCCGATTTGTCTGCTGGGCTGTAGCCCCGTCAATGAACAACAACAAGAAGAAGAAGAAGAAGAAGAAGAAGAAGAAGAAGAAGAAGAACACGAAAAACGTGAAAAATAGTGGTTTTAAAACTGTTGTACCCCCGACACCTGATTTTCCCAAGAGCTGAAATTTGGTTTACGTCCTCACGTGCCCCTGGAGAGTTGCTGTACAAAAAATCAACTCTCGAGACACTCAGGGGACCGAGCTACGGGATGGTGAAAACCCCAACTTGTTCCGTCGCGTAATCAGTGTCTCAGTCGCTTCGGTTTTCAGGGCTTCGGTTTTCTTGGCGGGCGGGACGCTCCCGCGTCCCTAGATCTGAGGATACTGTTGGAATGAAAATTGAATTTCCTATCTCTCTGAAGCCAAACAAAAATGTTTTGCTCAGGTTGAAAATTCAGCCTAAAAACAAAAATTTGTCAAATACCGGAAATTTCCAGTTTTTTCAAACGCCTGCAAGACTACTTGAAAGTGTCGTACTGTAACTGCAAAAGTTGGCCAAGACGCTCAGCTTTCTAACGGTATACTCAAATTTTAATTTACATAGGGAAATAAGAGAGAAAAGGTCGTTTCCCCGTCGGAAAACGCGTGTTTTTTTTTCACGCGAAATTGAGGGTTGTGGGGTGAAAAATGACTACCTTACGACGGAAATGTTTTTTTCTCGCTTGGAGACAATATCTGCGCAAGCTTCTGCAGGGATTTGAAAGTTGATACACTTTTAAGCAACTCAGACTGTTGATGTTCGAGCGGAGCGAGTGTTCCTCACCTCAGAGTGTTCGATAAGCCCAAGACCTTTTTGGGTGCGCCCCCCCCCCCCTCATAATTTGAGAATTTCTACTGTAAACACGACGGTGAAGTCAGAATTGCGATATCTCATACCGTTATCAGATTGAGCAGAGTTGACATGAAGATCATATCAAGTAACAACCACGCTTCTTCATCTTCAAAGTACTCCAGTTTGACAACGGAATGTGATATCGCAATTCTGATTTCACCATCGTGTTCAGTATAAAAAATCCTTTAAAATGAGGTGTCACTCATCAGAATGTTCCACTTTAGGAATTTATGAAAATTCCCCCCCCCCCCCCTAAAACTCCCCAAAACCTTCCCTTAGAATACTCCGATTATGCCCATCTACGAACTTAGCCTGTCGATTGCCACGACGGATTTTTTGTGCAAATTTGAACTCTTTATCTCAATTCTATCGGGAGTTATCGTCTGGAATGACACATACATATATATATTTATTTATGTTCGGTTGTGGAAATGAAAGCACTCGCGGTGATATACTGGATAAATATTTTCACAGGAGGAGAAAAAAGAAGGATAGAAACACTTAATATATACAATTGTAAAGCTTATTGAAATTTTCGCGTTACAGCCTATATATTTATTTATATTTTGTAAATAGATTATGAAATGTAGATCAATTTAAAGCAAAAATCATAGAAAAAATTTTAATACACCTCAATATTTCGGCCGGTGGCCGTGATCACGATCAATATATAAATATTTGGCTCATTGGCTCTTGTAATAGTAGTCACACCAACTGGATCAGCTCGTGTGGGTTTGTCCTCATGAGTCGTCTGAGTAGATCATCCGTGTCAAAGAGTTGGACTACCTCCTCGTTGATGTGATCTTGAAACCTCACGATGTGTTTGATGACTTGCTTCCGAATTACTTCCTTGACAGAGTCAATTTGTAGTTCGATGTGAAGTCTGTCGTTGCGGAAATACCTATCTGTATGGGTCTACGCAGGTACGCAACACATTATTCTGAAAGCGTTAAATAATGTCGCGATTTGACTGAGCGGTGTATCCCCACAGTTGCGCACCATAAGTCCAAACAGGTTGCAGGACTTGGTTGTACAGGATGAGTTTGTTGTGGATGGACATTTTTGAATGTCTTCCCAACAACCAGTACCTACATCTTTCAAAATTTTAAAGTGAGTTCTGCCTTCTTTATTTGATGTGCGACTTCCACCTCAGTTTCGCGTCTAGTGTCACACCAAGGTATTTAGCCTCAGTGGCGTACGGGATAATTTTGTTATTGAGGTACCGCCTCATATTTTATTTGCTTGTTAGTAAAGACAACACGAACTGATTTAGCCTCATTCATACGGATTCTCCATTTGGTTGTCCATTCTTCAATTCGGGAGATGGATCGATTTAGTTTTGAAATTGTTTCAATGTTTGGGTCGCCAGTTGCAAGGATAGCTATTAGGTCTCCATTAACCCCCCAAAATTGTAAAATGAATATTGCTTATAAGTACATTGTGTATTCACTTTGTGTACATATTATTACTTAGTGCAAATAAAGAAATATCAAAGAAAAAAAAACCTTCATGCTCAGCTGAGGGGGGTTTTGTGGTGTTGGGGGGGGGGGGGGGAGTTTCACCCATACATTCCAAAAATAAAACGATCTGTCAAGTGAAATGTTCTTCATGGACATCATGTTCTTTAATGGAGACATATTACATAAAACCAATTATTTTTTCGAAAATTCGCTCTTATGGCCATGCTGCATGACAGTGGGTTTTTTTTTCTTACTCTATCTACTCTGCAGGCTGTAGGCATAGTTAGCAGAACACAAGCAAGTAGCACCTCAGGCCCATCAGCCATCAGGAGAAAAAATCTAAGGCAACACCGACAGAAACTCGCTCACCGACAGACTGAATCATCTGGATTTTCCCCTTGTCCCTTTGAAATTTCTAAAGTGACATCGCGCCATTCCACACGACACGATTTTCGGAGGTTTTAACCCACACTCGAACGTTTTTTCCCTCATAAAATAACCTGCCGCGCAATTCACTTGCAAAATGAAGAACGTTTGTGTATGGACACCACTTGCGAACCATCTTTCCCTTCCCGTTCATTCCCCTCGCGAATCCTCTCCCGTTTTCGCGTGACACTATTTAGCAAGGGGAACACTTTTTTTCGCCGCGCTTTCCCTTCCCGTTCTTTACTGCCATGTTTCCTCTCACATTTCCACGTGCCGCGATTTTGGAGATGAACGAACGTACGTGTATGGCCAGCTAATCACTGTTGACAGCTGTTCCAGGTCGAACTCGTGGTTGACAGCAGTTCAACTGCGGTTGGACGGAAACCAACCGCTCGGAGGGTTGCGGTCGGTAGCTGTCGAACTGTATTTATAACCGTATGATTTTGAAACCTCCGTCCTATCATTTTCATTTGATTCGTGTGCTCGTGGAGTCAATCCCTCTCAACCCCGTGCACGACCCCTTCCCTCGGCGACTACGCGAAACGTTTCCTTTCTCTTATGTCAGCAGGCACGGGCTTTGTTGAGCCTGATTTGTTGAGAATGGCTCGCCGGCTAGAGCCAATGTCAACTGGCGTGCCAAAAAAAAGTCCCGTTTTCATACTACTAATACAATGGGTTTTGAAACGACCTGAAATAAAAGGCAAAAGACAAAACACTTTTTTTTTTTTTAATATTTTTATTTGGCATAAGATTTCTCCATACAGCCATTAAACGTATATACATGAGTTACATCTTATCAACTAAACATCATACCCAATTGTATTAAAAAAACAGTTCACTTTCGCGTAGGTGTCCGGCTCGACTATTATTGTAGTGTAATTAAATGGGCAGAGTAATAGCTCGCTAAGTTCGGCAAATAATGTCTCCCGCTGCCTTTCAAATTTTTTGCACACCAGTAACACATGCCCTAAGTTGTCAACTTCACCGCACACATCGCACTGGTCCGACTGTTCCTGTCCAACCTTATGGAGATATGCTTTGCATATGCCATGGCCCGTCCGTAGCCTGGATATAGTGGAGTAGAATTTCTTGACTGTCTCAGATCTCCATGGTCTTCCACTAATAATTGGGAACATGGATCTATAAGTTCCACCTGCAGGATAATGATCGTGATACTCCTGCCATCTTCTCGTCATTGCTTTCTTGAAGTGGGCGTACATATCCGTGTATGGTAACAATGTGTTGCATTCGTCCTCACAGTAGCACCCCAGTTTCGCTGCCCGATCAACCTTTTCATTGCCCTTGACTCCGATGTGCGCCTTCACCCAAACAAATTTCACCCTTACACCCTTGCCACTCAGCCCAAAGATGCGTAACTTCAATTGAATAAGTAGGGATGAGGACTTAGTTAAGGCTTTTGGATTTTGAAGGTTCTGTAGTACGCTCCTGGAATCCGAGACAATCAGTACAGTTGTGGGTGGAACCTCCATTTGCTCGACGTACTCCAAGGCTTTATCAATGGCAATTAGCTCTGTTGTAAATACAGATGCCATATTGTTAACTCTGAATGACTTAACGACTTCAGCATATAAATCATACATCGCGCAACCGGCGGCACCATTAACTTTCGAGCCATCTGTGTATATGACTTTACAATGTGGTCCTTGGCGATCAAACAACTCCTGCAGGACATGTTCCACTTCGTGGTGACCTGTTGATCCTGTGAAGTTCGGAATTATGACGTGTATTCGCTTCATTAAGGCCCAATAATCTATATGATACATGGGTGGCCTGCTTTTTGATGACACAAATGACACGAGTTGAGAAGTTTCAGCGAAAATTTCGGTGAGCGTTGGAGCTACTTTCTTCTGCCAGTATCTTTCCGTTAGGACATTCACGCTTAAGCACGCAATTTTTTTATATAAGGACGGGTGCCTTGCGTACAGACGAGCAATGTATCTGCTTCCCAACATCATCCGTCTCGCTTTTAATGGGGATTCTCCACTTTCTTCCACTTCTCCACTTCCACTTTCTCCACTTTCAAGAAACACTTCCAAAATTTGGAACGAACCGATTTTATTGAACAATTTATACATTGAAATGCTCTTTAGAGGGTACAAGTTCATATAGCGGTGGAAGTAAACCTCCGAAAATGTAACCTCCCACCACAATCCGAAGCCAACTACAAGAAACACGAAAGCCTGGACTATATTTTTTCTAAGGTCCAGTGGAACATATTAAAATCTGCACTAATCTATTTTCCAATTCTACAGTACTCCCGTTTAGAAAAAAAACTCTGCAAATTCTTGACAACGGTTTATTATCTTCTTTGGGCAGATCACCGTAATCTAATCAACGAAACGATAGATGAAACTCTAGCTCAACATCCAAATTTAATTTGTTTAAACGAATCGGTATTGTTTAAACAATGTCACGGTCATGAAAAGAGATAGATATATAATATATATAATATAGATAGATGAAGCGTTTATTAATACAAAAAAAACTTTGTTGTACAATGGAATTTACATATTTCGAACACGCTTATACTGCATAATCATTTGATTGTCGCAGGAAGTTTGCTCGGTTAAATACCAACAGTTACTATACTTTATTATTGTTATTATTATTTTTTATTCTTTTTCAATTTATGAGATCAATACCGTTATACGTTCAGAACAAATCTATACTATATAATAAAATCGTGTCTGTCTGTCTGTTTGTCTCATCATCAATTGAGAACGGCTGAATGTAGAAAGTTGCGGCTGGTACCATTTGACGCAGAATTTATCTGGTAAGGTTTATGAAAAATCAGCGTTTAAATCTGTCCATCCGTTGAAACGCTATGAATGAAATACTACTAAAAAACGTGTTATAATCACTTCTATGAGGACGTTTATGCTTATAACGTTTGAACGGTTGAACGTAAATGCGATTGCAAGTTGTCTCTGGATTCAGCTCGACGAGTACTATCAAGTGGTACTTCAATCAGGATGTTAGTGTGAGGGGGGGGGGGGGGGGGGCTACAGGCATTCAAAACTACTTGACCAGTTGGAGTGCAACTTTGGGAATTTGTTGTGTGAACATTGAGGAATGTTTCTAAACAGGTAGGGTGGGTCAATAGTTTGAGGGGGGGGGGGGGGTTAAAGGCAGTTAGGGGAGGAGGAGGGAGGAGGGGGGGAGGGGTATTACCGGGATTTCAAAACTACTTGACCGATCTGAATGAAACTTCGGGAATATGTTGTGTGAACATTGAGGAAGGTTTCTGACCAATTTGGGAGGGGGGGTGGGGGGTGCAGGTTGTGTGTGGGGGTGCAGGAGGGGGTTTACCGGTAATCCACAAAACTACTTGACGAATTGGCGTGAAACTTCGAAATTGTGTTGTGTGAACATTGGGGAAGGTTTCTGACCAGGTAGGGAGAGTCCTTAGTAAGTTAAAGGAGGGGGGGGGGGTATTTCAGGGATTTCATAACTACATGACCGATCTGAATGAAGTTAGGGAAAATGTTGAGTGAACGTTGGGGAAGGTTTCTGACCAACTTATGAAGGGGGGGGGGGTTACTGGTTGTGTGGGGGGTGGGGGGGGGTACTGGTTGGGTGGTGGGAAGGGGTTCTACCGGCAATCCAAAAACTACTTGACGAATTGGAGTGCAACATTGAAATTGTGTTGTGTGAACATTGGGAAGGTTTCTGACCAGTTTGGTTTGTTCTACCGTTTTATTTACGGGAAGGAATTACAGTGGAGAGAGACCTAGATGGGACTGACACTAACTGAGAACTAAAGATCTCGGGATCAGGGTGGTCCTTAATGAACGTACCACCCTTTCAATTTCGTTGGTTGTGGAGAAATCTAAAAACTTGTCGAAGTAACCTCCCCTTTTTTTTGCAATGAATTCAAAAATTGAAGTTTGAAGTGTCGCGCATGTGCGCAAATGCGCGCTGCGCGCACCAACATTGTTTTTTAAATGGAACCCCCCAATTGTTATTGCAGATTCGCATTCTACATCAAATTTCATGAACATTTTACTTCGACAACTTTTTTTCCACTGCGCGAAACGGGCGCCAGGAGCGCTCAAAGTTGCTAAGTCATCACAATTGCGCAAAACATGGACTATGGTAAACCCCAAGTGTGGCACATGACATTACATTGTTTTTCAGCGCTGATTCACGTGGTGCTGTCAGTTTTTAGATTTACCTCAGTTTTTTCGACTTTATGCCCTTAATCTACGTTTTGTGGTGAAATATTACAGTTTTTCCGAAGTATCAACCCGCCTTAGCCGGTCCCAAGCCCGGGTTGCGAAAGGGCGAGGGAAAATAAATCTACTGCCAAAGTTGATACTTCGGAAAAACTGTAATAACGCCAGGAGCGTTCAAAGTTGTTGTTTTTTTTTTTTCAAACGTACAGTGTTTGTTGTTTTTTATTCGTACAGTGTACGTTTTAGTTTTCGTAACAATTATTATTAGTAGACAAAGTATATTTCACTTGAAACGTGGAGACAGGTACAAGTATCCATTGATACGCCTCTCAGATGGTAAGTAAGTAGAGCAAATTATTAGTAGACAAAGTATATTTCACTTGAAACGTGGAGACTGGTACAAGTATCCATTGATACCTACGCCTCTCAGATCTAGGGACGCGGGAGCGTCCCGCCCGCCAAGAAAACCGAAGCCCTGAAAACGGAAGCGACTGAGACACTGATTACGCGACGGAACAAGTTGGGGTTTTCACCCTACCATAGCTCGGTCCCCTGAATGTCTCGAGAGTTGATTTTTTGTACACCAACTCTCCAGGGGCACGTGAGGACGTAAAACAAATTTCAGCTCTTTGGAACATCAGGTGTCGGGGGTATAACAATTTTAAAACCACTATTTTTAACGTTTTTCGTGTTCTTCTTCTTCTTCTTGTTGTTGTTCATTGACGGGGCTACAGCCCAGCAGACAAATCGGATCGAGCTGAAATTTTGCACACACGTTTGTTATGCTCCAAGGGAGTGCCTTTTGACCATTTTTTCTCCCTCCCCCCATTTCCCCCCCAATTAGGGGGGAAATAGTGTTTTTTAGGAATTTCAAATGGTCATAACTCCTTCAAAATTGAAGCTTTTTCAGATTTTCTTTTTTAGTTGTGTTCAGCTTTTCAAACTGTTTAATTTGAGATCAAAAAATGCTTCCTAAGGGGGAAAATAAAGGAGTTATGGTAGTTTTTCTATTTTCAACAACAACTGCCGCAAATATTGATGAAAATTGGTGCGGTTGGTCTTAAAATGTCCGCTAGGTTGTCTAAAATATGCTCAATAATTTTGAACTAAATCTCAATCGATTTGACTAATCCACAGCCAAAAATACGTGAATAAATTCCACATCTACTGATTTGGCTAATTTCCGAAAACATCAAAGTTGAACGGTGGTCAGAAAAATTGTCGTAGAGTGGCGCCTGTCTACGGATCGATAGGAAATTTTATGGGCTTTCGAATGAGGGTAGCGCACTTTGGCACTTTTCCCAACGGTTCTCGAGTTATTCGCGATTTTTGGTATAAAAACGTGCGTTTTACCAGTTGCAAACTTTCTCTTTCCTCTTCCTCTTCGACACCAATAATTACAATTATTGTAATGATTCTCAACAACAAAAATATGCACAATCCCCAAGAAAAAATGCAACCAATTTTCAAAAAATTTCTAATTCAAATTTATTCAAATTTCTAATTCTTTATATATTTTTAAATTTAATAATAAGAATAATTGTATTAAATTTTAATAATTGTTTTTAAATTGTTGATTGTTTTAATTAATCGAAAATTTTAAAACTAATATTTAACCAATTCGCAAAAATTTTAAAACTACTTATTTTTCAAACACATTTCAGATAACAAACAATAATTTCCAAAAAATAATTATTCTTGTCACAAAAACAAGAAACAAAAAGGCAAATTAGTAGGCGTACTAATTTTTTACTAAATTTTGACTAGGATAAAACTTCATTTAGGAAAACATTTACTAGTTACCTCGTAGGTACTTTTGTATTGTATAAGTTGTTGAACCGTATTGTATAAGTACCACTCGAAAACTAGCCATGCAAAAAGATGTGATATCCCCCCAAAAACAACTCCGTTGTAAAAACTGGCCCGCCAAAAAACCTCAGCCGCAAAAAGGAATGATATCCATTTTGCCCGCCAGCCACACATATAGGATGCTAAGTGCTTCGCACCTCGCTGTTGAGTGTGCATATAGAAACCTGATCCTCCTACCCCTAACCTCCACCGTCAATGTTTTCCTGTTCCCTGTCTCCTTCCCACAACCCCCTCTCGCCCTTAGTGCCCCTCGGTTTCACCTAATATGTTTCCTCTGTTACACCGGCAGGGACCTTTACGCTTCTTTCAATGCTGTTGGCGGGAGCTTTTGGCAAGGCTTCTGAGAATTAGATATACAAGTAGTACTGGTGATGATGAGTACTTAGTGTTGGTACAAAAGTAAAGTAATGAGCCATTTCAGGCTGCCTGACATTGCAAAAGCAAGGCGTCTAAGAATTATAATATAATTATAAAATATAATTATAATTATAATTAAATTAATATATTAATATATTTATAAATAATTATAATATAATTCTAAAATATAATTATAATAATATTATAATAATAATATTATTATATTATAATAATATTATATTATAATTGAAGCATTACTTCATTATAGGTGTACAACCACTGATTACTCGTGACCACCAGTAATACATATAATATATCTAATAATATATTATAATTCTCAGAAGCCTTGCAAAAAGCTCCCGCCAACAGCATTGAAAGAAGCGTAAAGGTCCCTGCCGGTGTAACAGAGGAAACATATTAGGTGAAACAGAGGGTGACTAAGGGCGAGAGGGGGTTGTGGGAAGGAGACAGGGAACAGGAAAACATTGACGGTGGACGTTAGGGGTAGGAGGATCAGGTCTCTATATGCATACTCAACAGCGAGGTGCGAAGCACTGAGCATCCTATATATGTGGCTGGCGGGCAAAATGGATATCATTCCTTTTTGCGGCTGAGGTTTTTTGGCGGGCCAGTTTTTACAACGGAGTTGTTTTTGGGGTGGTAAGTAAGTAGAGCAATATTGTAAATAAATAAGTAGAGTTAACATTCCTAACAATTAATGAATAAATAATAATTGAGTTACACATAATTTTCAACAATAGTAATAGAAATATCACACGTAGTCACAGATCAGGTTATCAAATCAATTGTTCAGAACAATTTGTTCTTTTGCTCTTTAGCCTTCTCAGGTCCCGAGTGGTTGGCTGTCTGATAGTACGAGTTGGAGTTGGCTGTCTGATAGTACGAGTTGGAGTTCCGCGTTTTCGTGCGAAGTGACGGCGACCCATTTCTTTGAGGACTTCGATGACAGTGGGCATATTAAGGTCTGTGTGGAGGGTTGTTTTTCGAATGTACCACGGTGCCTTTGTAATAATTCGAAGGATTCTATTTTGCAATATTTGAACCTTTTTGATTTGACTGTTTGAGGCTGATCCCCATATCTGGCATATCTCGTGCCAGATGAGTTTTTTGTCGAGGATCAATCCCAGATACCTCACATGATCTGCCTCAGGAACATATGTTTCATTCATAAAAATTTGATGACGGGTTACTTTCCGGCGGTAGGTGAACTTGACTAAAGTAGATTTTGAGGGGTTGACCTTGACGAGACCATTCTTCTATTGAATTAATGTGTTCTTGCAACATTCTACTCGATTCTTCGCAAGATTCGCTCCGAGCAAGTATGGCTACATCGTCTGCAAGCATGGCAGTGATGGTGCTTGGACTACTTGGGAAGTCGTTCGCATAAATGAGGTAGAAGAATGTTACCCACACTCTGCCTTGCGGCACTCCCGCTTTAATTAGGTATGAACGCGACTGGGCTCCTCCATATGTGACCGTGTATGATCTCCCAGATAGATAGGACTGGACAATCCTATAATAAGTATAGGAATGTGGGGCTTTATTTTGAAAAGCAGACCGGAGTGACAAACCTTGTCAAAGGCCTTTTCGTTGTCAATGTACAAGCCCATACACACTTGTTTATCCTCGTAAGTTTTCAGTTTGGCGTCTAATACTCTGTGGAGTTGTTGAGGGCATGAGAGGTTGGGTCGGAAACCAAACTGCGTCGATGGTAGAAGCGGTTCTAAGAATTGGAGGAGTCTTGGAAGCAGTTGCCGTTAGATCACTTTGGAGAAGAGAGAAAGTAAGCTAATAGGCCTAGGTATATCCGTATATGCGGCTGTGATTCTTATTGGGCTTAGGGTTCATTATGATCATTGCATGTTTCCAGCTTGACGGGAAATGGGCTAGGCGGATGATGGCATTGTAGATCTGGGTGAGTAGAACTACTGCTTTCCTGGGGAGTGCTTGTAGAAGAGGTTGTATGATTTCATCTTCTCCTGGTGTATTTTGTGGTAGAACGGGAAATTGCCTCTCGAACTTGTGAGGGCTGAAACAGTTGGAGAGGTTCGTTTAAACATTCTTCTACCGATTGGCAAAATGCTGCATCGTTTTGAGGATGAGGAGAGAATTGATTGAACAAACTGCTAGCAAAGGCTTCCACTTTTCGTTCCGGTGTTATGAGCCACGTACTACCCATTTTGAGTGGAGGAATGTTATCTTTTCTTTTGGTCAGCTTCTTTGTTTCCCTCCACAGGGATCCGTCCTCACTTTTGGTTTATTATCTTCGATAATGAACCATTGGAATCGCCCAAAGAAAAAAAATTTTTAACCCCCCCTCAAAATTTGTTGGTTTACGTTTCAAGATACGTAGATTCAGAAAATCGAATAAAAAAAAATCCGTCCGTCACCCGTACGCCGTACGCCGTCCCCGTACGCCGTACGCCGTCCGTGGCACATTGCCCAGTTAGCGTTGAGCTAAAATTACGAAATTTGGTTTCTGGGTTTGGACCAGCCCCACAATGATCCTCGAAACTTTTCATAACCCTAGGTCAAGGGGAAGGGGTTCAAAACGAAATTTAAAATTTCGACAATGTCATATCTCCAAATATTTAACTGAACCGTGTAAATTTTAGTTCACCTTTGAATGACCTGAAAAATTACAAATCTTTTAAGACCAATTGGATTTTTGTGCGACCAGCCGTTCGTTCACAGTGACCGCGCAAAGTTTTAGGAAAAACACTAAACTTTCGCGTCGAAAACGGCCGTTATGTGACCCAACCCCCAGACGCCCAGAATAAAACTACCTACCTTTTTACATCTTCCCGGTAAACTACAGTCTAGAAATTTTAACCGTGAGTCGGGGATAGACCACATTGCAATATTCACTCGGTTTCTCATCTGTACAATTGTTTAAATAATACCTTTTTGTAATAATACAAATTAAATTTTGATGATGAGCTATTGACTTGAAATTTTAAAAATAGGTCAGAACTGGATCACAATGCAATTCACTCGGTTTCTTGTCTGTAAAATTGTTTAAATAATACCTATTTGTTTAAACAAATTAAATTTTGATGATGAGCTAGATATGTACTTGAAATTTTAAATATAGGTCAGAAATGGATGACATTTCAATATTCACTCGGTTTGTATGACATGGTATGAGTATGGTATGGTATATTATTGTATGTATGATTTGGTATAATACAGTATGGTATGATAGGAAAGAAATTCGTATGGTATGGTATGGGTACGGTGAGAATATGGTATGGTGCCGATTTGCAACACAGTCTGGTATAGACAGAAGGGTGATCTGCACAAGGAAGATAATAAACCGTTGTGTCAAGAATTTGCAGAGTTTTTAGTTTTCAAGCACAGAGTGTATGCTCCGTTCTCTGTGTTCTTTTAGAGCTTTCTTGAACTCTTCGGTGGCTTTATTATTTACTATCTGTGTACCCGCGCTTCGCAACGGTAGAACAACGGTATAACAATCAACACAATTTCAATGTTTCACTCCAATTCGTCAAGTAGTTTTTGGATTGCCGGTATACCCTTCCCCCCACACAACCTGTACCCCCCTCCTAAATTGGTCAGAAACCTTCCTCAATGTTCACTCAACATATTCCCTAAGTTTCATTCAGATCGGTCAAGTAGTTTTGAAATCCCCCTCCAACTTACTAAAGACTCTCCCTACCTGGTCAGAAACCTTCCCCAATGTTCACACAACACAATTTCGAAGTTTCACTCCAATTCGTCAAGTAGTTTTTGGATTACCGGTAACCCCCACCCCACCCACCAACCACACACAACCTGTACCCCCCCTCCTAAATTGGTCAGAAATCTTCCTCAACATATCGAAGTTTCATTCAGATCGGTCAAGTAGTTTTGAAATCCCGGTAATACACCCTCCCACAACCCCCCCCCCCCCCCCCCCAAAAAAACCTTACTAAGGACTCTCCCTACCTCAAACACCTTCCCCAACGTTCACACAGCACAATTTCAAAGTTTCACTCCAATTCTTCAAGTAGGTAGTTTTTGGATTGCCGGTAGACCCCCCACCCACAAAACATAACCTGTACCCC
Source organism: Stenodema calcarata (assembly GCA_963920205.1). Taxonomy (NCBI): domain Eukaryota; kingdom Metazoa; phylum Arthropoda; class Insecta; order Hemiptera; family Miridae; genus Stenodema; species Stenodema calcarata. The sequence continues at coordinate 8,869,735 of OY986048.1, forward strand.
CCACCCTCCTAAATTGGTCAGAAACCTTCCCCAATGTTCACACAACACAATTTCAATGTTTTACTCTTATTCGTCAAGTAGTTTTTAGATTGCCGGTAACCCCCCTCCTCCCCACCAACCACACACAACCTGTACCCCCCCCCCTCCTAAATTGGTCAGAAATCTTCCTCAACATATCGAAGTTTCATTCAGATTGGTCAAGTAGTTTTGAAATCCCGGTAATACACCCTCCCACAACCCCCCCCCCCCCCCACCAGAAAAAACTTACTAAGGACTCTCCCTACCTCAAACACCTTCCCCAACGTTCACACAGCACAATTTCAAAGTTTCACTACAATTCTTCAAGTAGGTAGTTTTTGGATTGCCGGTAGACCCCCCACCCACAAAACATAACCTGTACCCCCCCCCCCCTCCTAAATTGGTCAGAAACCTTCCCCAATGTTCACACAACACAATTTCAATGTTTTACTCTTATTCGTCAAGTAGTTTTTGGATTGCCGGTAACCCCCCTCCTCCCCACCCACCACACACAACCTGTACCCCCCCCCCCCCCCACATAAATTAATCAGAAACCTTACCCCCCTACCCTAACTGCCTTTAACCCCCCCCCCCCCCTCAAACTATTGACCCACCCTACCTGTTTAGGAACATTCCTCAATGTTCACACAACAAATTCCCAAAGTTGCACTCCAACTGGTCAAGTAGTATTGAATGCCTGTAGACCCCCCCCCCCCCCCACTCACAACCTGCACCCCGCCCCCTCCCACTAACAACCTGATTGAAGTACCACTGAATCCAGAGACTACTTACAATCGGAATTACGTTCAACCGTTCAAAAGTTATAAGCATAAACGTCCTCATAGAAGTGATTATAACACGTTTTTTAGTAGTATTTCATTCATAGCGTTTCAACGGATGGACAGATTTAAACGCGGATTTTTCATAAACCTTCCCAGATAAATTCTGCGTCAAATGGTACCAGCCGCAACTTTCTACGTTCAGCCGTTCTCAATTGATGATGAGACAAACAGACAAACAAACAAACAAACCAACAGACAGACAGACACGATTTTATTATATACATAGATAAGCGGTTTTATGAGGGTGGTCTCGAGTTTGCTCCCACAAAAGTCTGCTCTGTTTCTCCATCAAATTTTTCGACTTTATTCCCTTAATCTACGTTTTCCGAAGTATCAACCCGCCTTAGCCGGTCCCAAGCCCGGGTTGCGAAAGGGCGAGGGAAAATAAATCTACTGCCAAAGTTGATACTTCGGAAAAACTGTAATATTTCACCACAAAACGTAGATTAAGGGAGTAAAGTCGAAAAACTGAGGTAAATCTAAAAACTGACAGCACAACTTGAACCAGCGCTGAAAAACAATGTAATGTCATGTGCCACACTTGGGGTTTACCATAGTCCATGTTTTGCGCAATTGTGATGACTTAGCAACTTTGAGCGCTCCTGGCGCCCGTTTCGCGCAGTGGAAAAAAAGTTGTCGAAGTAAAATGTTCATGAAATTTGATGTAGAATGCGAATCTGCAATAACAATTGGGGGGTTCTATTTGAAAAAACAATGTTGGTGCGCGCAGCACGCATTTGCGCGCATGCGCGACACTTCAAACTTCAATTTTTGAATTCATTGCAAAAAAAGGGGAGGTTACTTCGACAAGTTTTTAGATTTCTCCACAACCAACGAAATTGAAAGGGTGGTACGTTCATTAAGGACCACCCTATTGACTGTAATCCTTTCCCACGCTCTTGACTCTGGACAGCATATTATGCTGTCCGGAGTCAAGAGCGTGGGAAAAGGATTACAGTGCTGATAGATCAGGTTAATAGTACGTAACTCGTCCCTCCCCAAGACGAAATTTTATGAGGGAAACAATTTTATAAATTCATTACCAGAACATTTAGAAAGTACCTAGTGAAGATATTAAGTGTGTTACATGGATTTCCTAATATTAAAATGGTATGTTACATCATGAATACAATGAATAATTAGAAATAAGTATGAAAACAATGGGTAAATATAATACAAAGAATAATTAGGAATAAACATGAAAGTAACAATTAATTGGGTATAGTACAATGATTGTCTAATTAATTTAGTAACTAGTACACGTCCTAGTACTACATGTCATGTTATATGAAACAGAGTGAGTTGAAGTACTAAGTCTTATTTTGTGAACATGTCTACGATATTTGAACATTGCGTACCCAAGACTAGTAAGAGGACAAGGTGGGTAAGGCGAATGAAGTTAAATTGACGTTTCGAAATGGACGTATGTTTTTTGGTTCGCTCCAATTTAATTCGAGGTCGATTAAATTGAATCCTTGTTCTGGTTTTCGGTTTTATTTAATTTGGAGTTGAACGTCTCCTATTATGAGGGGTTTCCCTGCTAGTTCTTGATGGGGGGCAAAAAGAGTTTGTATATTATTTGTTGGTCTCCAGGAGAAATTAAGTAAATGCCGTACAGAGTACGAGTTTCGGTGATATCTTTATGAACAATACTAATTGTATCACCTTTAGGGAAAAACAATACGTATCTATTAATGTTTGTCATTAATTTCGTGGTTTACGTCAGAATTTAATGCAACAAATTTGCAGTCTATTGTTGAACCGGTCGCTAAGAATTTAGTTTCACAAGCTGGTTTTTGTGGGGATATTAGGTAGCTTGGGCATCATCTAGGGACGCGGTAGCGTCCCGCCCGCCAAGAAAACGAAGCCCTGAAAACCGAAGCGACTGAGACACTGATTACGCGACGGAACAAGTTGGGGTTTTCACCATCCCGTAGCTCGGTCCCCTGAGTGTCTTGAGAGTTGATTTTTTGTACACCAACTCTCCAGGGGCACGTGAGGACGTAAACCAAAATTCAGCTCTCGGGAACATCAGGTGTCGGGGGTATACCAGTTTTAAAACCACTATTTTTCACGTTTTTCGTGTTCTTCTTCTTCTTCTTCTCGTTGTTGTTCATTGACGGGGCTACAGCCCAGCAGACAAATCGGATCGAGCTGAAATTTTGCACACACGTTTGCTATGCTCCAAGGGAGTGCCTTTTGAACCTTTTTTCTCCCTCCCCCCATTTCCCTCCCAATTAGGGGGGAAATAGTAATTTTTAGGAATTTCAAATGGTCATAACTCCTTCAAAATTGAAGCTTTTTCAGATTTTCTTTTTTAGTTGTGTTCAGCTTTTAAAACTGTTTAATTTGAGATCAAAACGAGCTTCCTAAGGGTTACAATAAAGGAGTTATGGTGATTTTTCTATTTTCAACAATAACCGCCGCCAAAATTGATGGAAATTGGTGCGGTTGGTCTTAAAATGTCCGCTAGGTTGTCTAGTATATGCTCAAAAATTTTGAACTAAATCTCAATCGATTCGGCTAATCTACAGCCAAAAATACGTGAATAAATTCCACATCTACTGATTTTGCTAATTTCCGAAAACATCAAAGTTGAACGGTGGTCAGAAAAATTGTCGTACAGTGGCGCCTGTCTACGGATCGATAGGAAATTTTATGGGCTTTCGAATGAGGGTAGCGCACTTTGTCACTTTTCCCAACGGTTCTCGAGTTATTCGCGATTTTTGGTATAAAAACGTGCGTTTTACCTTTTGCAAACTTTCTTTTTCCACTTTCTCTTCGACACCAATAATTACAATCCGCAAAAAGGAATGATATCCATTTTGCCCGCCAGCCACGTATGTAGGATGCTCGGTGCTTCGCACCTCGCTGTTGAGTGTGCATATAGAAACCTGATCCTCCTACCCCTAACCTCCACCGTCAATGTTTTCCTGTTCCCTGTCTCCTTCCCACAACCCCCTCTCACCCTTAGTCACCCTCGGTTTCACCTAATATGTTTCCTCTGTTACACCAGCAGGGAGCTGTACGCTTCTTTCAATGCTGTTGGCGGGAGCTTTTTGCCAGATGAACAAGCCTGAATTGAAGCATTACTTCATTATAGGTGTACCACCACTGATTACTCGTGACCGCCAGTAATACTTATAATATATATGTATGTATGATATATGAATACTTATACATATTCATTGGAATTAACAATAGGGATTTCTAAGAAATATACGATTTCTTCCGAACCTACATAGCATCTAACTCGTATGTATTGTTGAATTTCGAAAAGGTTTTGGTTTTCGAAGTTTAAGAACCTGTTCCCGTAATAACTTGATAATTTTTATAGTTCTTTGGATAGAATTTTTGAATCAATTACGCTGGGGTGAATTGTGCCGGCTTTACACGCTGTTATGGAGTTTTCAATATCCTGAATGGGTTTGATGGTAATTTTCAGTACTATTTGATGATGTTCAAATGTAGAGCGTGTCCATGATGATTGATGATTCATTACTTCCATAGTTTTATTTAAATTCATTTGCATTTCCTCATTGATAGAATATTGTTCGGCAATTTGAACTTGTAGGTCTAACTGATTTTCGTGTAGGTGTTTTACTATTTCATCGTATAGGATGTTCATTTTTTCTTTGTGTTGAGTTTTGTAGTTAGTGGTGAGAGTTTGGTCTATATTTGTATCCAGTAAATTGTCTTGATTTGAATGTCCATATAGAATTTCAAAAGGAGTGAGTTTTGATGCACTGTGGATGGAATTATTGTACGCTAGTAATGCATGTCTTACTTTGGATTCAATTGAGTTGGTTTTGTACTCGGGTATTTCGTTTAGTAGTCTCAGTTGTTCAATCAAAGTTGAGTGAAATCTTTCTACTGGTGCATTTGAATCTGGGTGTCGAGATGAAATGAAATGGAGATTAATGTTATGAAGTAGCATAAATTCTCTAACTATTGTGTTTTGGAATTCTGGTCCATTGTCCATAATTATGTTAACGGGGGTTCCATGGTGTGAAAAATGATTTATGAGTGTTTCAACAATCTCTATGGCGTTAGCTGAATTTAAGTAGTAGGCTTGAGCGAAACGACTGAATGTGTCTACTAAGATGAGGAATTTTTTGTTTTCTAGTGTCAGTTTGTCAATGTGAAGAGTTTCAAGAGGTTTAGCGGTAGTTGGGGTGACATTGTACTTGACTTTCAAAGGGGAACGATCATATTTGCATTTAGTGCAAATTTCGCAATTGTTAATTACCTTTTGAATTTCCTCTTTCATGTTTGTCCAGTAATATGTTACCTTTTAAGGTGTTGGTAAGTTTCTTCAATTCCGCGATGGTTAGTAATGCCTTCGTGATAATTCCGTATGATGGTCGGCCACTCTTTTACACAATAAACGTCTTCTAGTTTTCATGTGTACTTGGTCATGGAAATTTCGGAAAATGTAAAATTCTTTGTCATAATGTTAGCAAATTCTTCGTATACGTCGTCCAAAAAGTAAATACCATACTTAATTTTTGGTAGCACGTATTCCTTTACGAATTTGATGACATCAGTTACGAAATGTGTGCGTGAAAATGTGACGGTTATTCTTGTTTTATTGTAAAATTTGTTTTTATCTGAACTGGTTTTTCGGGTGTACGTTTTGCTGTGTTGATTAATATCTGATTCGTGCAATTGTTCGTCTTTAATGGGTATTTCTACTATGGAGTGTCCCATTACATTTGAATGAACTGTATCTGAATCGGAGTGTACAGTACGTCGTTCCGTTTCGTCAAATTGTGGTGAAATGGAATCTTTGTCAGTTGGTACAGGGTTTCCTTTCGATGGAGTCAAAGGGAGTTCAAATATTTTCTCTATCGAATGGGGGGTTAGTGCGGAAATGAAATTTTCTATGTCTTTGTCGTCCATGTCTTGTATTTCGGGGATATTTAAACTGTCTTCTGTGTTGTTCAGAATTTCGACTCTAGAGAGTGCGTCTACGTTGGTGTTTAAGGAGCCTTTCTTATATTCGATGTCGAAATCGTAAGCGGATAGTTTGGTTTTCCACTTGAACAATTTGGAACTAGGCTCTTTGATTGAGAATAACCATTGTAGTGGCTTATGGTCAGAGAATATTTTAAATTTTCTGCCAAATAAGTAGGGGCGGAAATGTTGGATTCCCCATACTATTGCCAGCAATTCTCTTTCAATTGTCGAGAGGCGTCGTTCGGAATCACAGAGAGTTCTACTAGCGTATGCTATTGGGAAGTCTGCGCCGTCTTTGGTTTGACTTAGTACAGCTCCGATTGCAAAATTGCTAGCATCCGTAATTACGTGAAATGGTTTTGAAAAGTCGGGGTATTGTAGGATTGGTTCATTAGTCAGAAGGTTTTTGCAAGTGATAAAACAATTTAAATATTCGCGATCTAAGGGATCAATTTTACTACCTTTTTTCAAACATCTCGTCAAAGGATTCGTGATTTTTGCAAAGTCTTTAATAAAACGTCGGTAGTAGCCTAACAGTCCAAGGAACGATTTGACTTCTGTCGTCGTCTTTGGGACAGGATAGTTTAGAATGGCTTTAATTTTGTCTGGATTCGGCTTTACATCTTCAGGGGTAATGACGTGTCCTAGATATGCTATCTCTTGTCTCAAAATTTCGGTTTTATCAATTTGGATCTATAGGTTACCTATAGATACTTTTCGAAGTCTCTTAAAAACTTCTCTCAGGCGGAGCATGTGTTCTGATAGCGATGTACTGAAGACAATAATGTCGTCCATATATATGCAACAGTACTCATTCGCAATCCCTCTGAGGATGTTTGTCCATGAGACTTTGAAAAGTGCTGGGGCTCTTAATTAATCCGAAACGGAGTCTTTTGAACTGGAGATGATAGCTTGGCGTGCTGAAGGCAGTTTTCGCCACACTATCTTCATGCATTTCAATTTGATGAAAGCCTGATTTTAAATCAATTATGCTGAAGTATTGACAACGTCCTAATTCATCAAGAAGTTCTGAGATTTGTGGTAGGGGATAACGATCGGGATATGTCTTTTGATTAATTTTACGATAGTCGATAACAATTCAAAATTTGGGTACGCCGCTGGTGTCTGCTTTTTTAGGGACGATCCATATGGGTGCGTTCCACGGGCTATCACTATGTTCCAAAATTCCCTGAGGTAACATTTCCTCGATTTGCCTATCTACTTCACGTCGATAGATTTCGGGGAAACAATCGTTTTTTGCATAGACTGGGATTTCATCTGTCGTGCGGATATGGTGTTTGATGTTGTGGGTGAATGATAGTGGTTCGTTGTCCATATGAAATACATCTGCGAATTCAGTTACTAGTTCGGTGATTAGATGTTTCTCTTCTTCGTTCATGTGATCCATCCTAATTTTGGAAGGGTCGAACTGGAAATTGAAATTTTCTCCGAAATAGTTGTTTAAATTTGGGGTTCTTTCAGGAAGATCATGAGGGACTTCTACAGGGGTAGGACTGAGTTGTCTGAATTTACCTTCTATTTCATTGGGATTAAGAATCATTACGTGTGTTTCGCAATTTTCCATTAGTACCTACTAGACATTCGGGAATTTCTAATTTTTCTATTTTAGTGTACGGTAAAATAGCTTCGCCGTTTTCTACATTTTTCACTCGAATCTTGACTCGCTGAATGGGACGAGCATCGATTTGGAGTAGCTCGGTTTGCTCTGGGAGCTTCCCTACCTTCAGGAATTATTCGGTCAATTAGTACGGACTGTAGCATTGACGTTAGCTGTTGGATTTGTACCCTTTGTTGATCGATAGATGTTTGATGATTAATGTCGTCATTATCAACGTGTTGGGGGCCTTAGGCACCAGCGGGAATGTCTACCCCCCAAAAACAACTCCGTTGTAAAAACTGGCCCGCCAAAAAACCTCAGCCGCAAAAAGGAATGATATCCATTTTGCCCGCCAGCCACATATATAGGATGCTCAGTGCTTCGCACCTCGCTGTTGAGTGTGCATATAGAAACCTGATCCTCCTACCCCTAACCTCCACCGTCAATGTTTTCCTGTTCCCTGTCACCTTCCCACAACCCCCTCTCACCCTTAGTCACCCTCGGTTTCACCTAATATGTTTCCTCTGTTACACCAGCAGGGAGCTTTACGCTTCTTTCAATGCTGTTGGCGGGAGCTTTTTGCCACATAAACAAGCCTGAATTGAAGCATTACTTCATTATAGGTGTACCACTACTGATTACTCGTGACCACCAGTAATAGTTATGTTAGCTTGTTCATCTGGCAAAAAGCTCCCGCCAACAGCATTGAAAGAAGCGTAAAGCTCCCTGCTGGTGTAACAGAGGAAACATATTAGGTGAAACCGAGGGTGACTAAGGGTGAGAGGGGGTTGTGGGAAGGTGACAGGGAACAGGAAAACATTGACGGTGGAGGTTAGGGGTAGGAGGATCAGGTTTCTATATGCACACTCAACAGCGAGGTGCGAAGCACTGAGCATCCTATATATGTGGCTGGCGGGCAAAATGGATATCATTCCTTTTTGCGGCTGAGGTTTTTTGGCGGGCCAGTTTTTACAACGGAGTTGTTTTTGGGGGGATATCACATCTTTTTGCATGGCTAGTTTTCGAGTGGTACTTATACAATACGGTTCAACAACTTATACAATACAAAAGTACCTACGAGGTAACTAGTAAATGTTTTCCTAAATGAAGTTTTATCCTAGTCAAAATTTAGTAAAATTCGGCGCTTCGCGCCTCGCCAGGGGGGCTTGCCGGACCCCCCGGATCTTTTCTCTTCTATACTTTGTATAGAACGAGGTATTTGCTATGCAAAACATGAATAATGTTTTCGCGTCCCGTTTCCCCTTTTCCTTATCCCTTTTCTTTGTCTGTATGGAAAATATTAAGAAATGTGCGGAAAATTTATTAGTTTTTTTATTTAATCAGGGCTGTATCTCAGCTTCTTCGATATTTACAGCGGTTTTGGCAGTATATAATTTATGCATAAATTAAAGGCTTTCCAACGAATGGAGAACGATTTTTGTCCGTTGAAAACTAAAGAAGTTTCATTTCCCTAGAAACGGCTCGGTTGTACGTGAAAATCATTAAAAATCTTCGCGACATAATTTCGTGACTTAAACTTCGTTACGCTTTTCAACTCTGGTAGGCCACCGCAAAAACATTATTCATGTTAAAATTAGTACGCCTACTAATTTGCCTTTTTGTTTCTTGTTTTTGTGACAAGAATAATTATTTTTTGGAAATTATTGTTTGTTATCTGAAATGTGTTTGAAAAATAAGTAGTTTTAAAATTTTTGCGAATTGGTTAAATATTAGTTTTAAAATTTTCGATTAATTAAAACAATCAACAATTTAAAAACAATTATTAAAATTTAATACAATTATTCTTATTATTAAATTTAAAAAAATTTTTTTTTCTTTGGGCGATTCCAATGGTTCATTATCGAAGATAATAAACCAAAAAATGGAAAGAATTAGAAATTTGAATAAATTTGAATTAGAAATTTTTTGAAAATTGGTTGCATTTTTTCTTGGGGATTGTGCAAATTTTTGTTGTTGAGAATCATTACAATAATTGTAATTATTTGCAACTGGTAAAACCCACGTTTTTATACCAAAAATCGCGAATAACTCGAGAACCGTTGGGAAAAGTGCCAAAGTGCGCTACCCTCATTCGAAAGCCCATAAAATTTCCTATCGATCCTTAGACAGGCGCCACTCTACGACAATTTTTCTGACCACCGTTCAACTTTGATGTTTTCGGAAATTAGCCAAATCAGTAGATGTGGAATTTATTCACGTATTTTTGGCTGTGGATTAGTCAAATCGATTGAGATTTAGTTCAAAATTATTGAGCATATTTTAGACAACCTAGCGGACATTTTAGGACCAACCGCGCCAATTTTCATCAATATTTGCGGCAGTTGTTGTTGAAAATAGAAAAATCACCATAACTCCTTTATTTTTCCCCTTAGGAAGCATTTTTTGATCTCAAATTAAACAGTTTGAAAAGCTGAACACAACTAAAAAAGATCTGAAAAAGCTTCAATTTTGAAGGAGTTATGACCATTTGAAATTCCTAAAAAACACTATTTCCCCCCTAATTGGGGGGGAAATGGGGGGAGGGAGAAAAAATGGTCAAAAGGCACTTGGAGCATAACAAACGTGTGTGCAAAATTTCAGCTCGATCCGATTTGTCTGCTGGGCTGTAGCCCCGTCAATGAACAAGAAGAAGAAGAAGAAGAAGAAGAAGAAGAAGAAGAAGAAGAAGAAGAAGAAGAAGAAGAAGAAGAAGAAGAAGAAGAAGAAGAAGAAGAAGAAGAAGAAGAAGAAGAAGAAGAAGAAGAAGAAGAAGAAGAAGAAGAAGAAGAACACGAAAAACGTGAAAAATAGTGGTTTTAAAATTGTTATACCCCCGACACCTGATGTTCCCAAGAGCTGAAATTTGTTTTACGTCCTCACGTGCCCCTGGAGAGTTGGTGTACAAAAAATCAACTCTCGAGACACTCAGGGGACCGAGCTATGGTAAGGTGAAAACCCCAACTTGTTCCGTCGCGTAATCAGTGTCTCAGTCGCTTCGGTTTTCAGGGCTTCGGTTTTCTTGGCGGGCGGGACGCTCCCGCGTCCCTAGATGAGGTTATCCACACTATTTGAGTGTTCTGAAATGGTTCTTAGAATGTTTTTAGTTTTTTGAGCGATGTAGTCTCCTAAATTTCGAGCAATGGTGATGGATTTGTGCTTACCGATATAAAATTTCGGAACAAACAAAGGTGAATTGATTAAATTGTCAATAAATGGCTGAAAAGGTTAGCATACAAAATATATAGAATGGGATATGAGAAATAGAATATAGAGAATGTGTGAGAGAAAAATAATTATCTTAAATATATCTTATCTATGCCGGATGAGGAGTGAGGTGCGGTCTTGTCTTATCCTTAGTGAAGCGGTGTCTCTTTCTTGATGTCTCGGCGGGAGATAGAGAGATGGATTCTCTGTTTCTTTACTGCGATAATTACGAAGGATGTTCCGAACGGTAGCTTCGGAGAGATTTTGAAGGGTTGAATTTACTTGATGAAGGAAGATCTTCGATGAATAGTCAGTAGAGATTCCAGTTACTGTATGCTTCAGTTAACTGAGGTGAAGTACTGCTTGATTATGATCTTTTTTTTTTTTTTTTTTTTTAAATAAGTAAACTTTATTGTTTGAAAAATCAACATTACAGTTATGATAACAGCTGAATATAGTAGATTATGTATCTAATTAACATGAAACATGCATAGCAGGTACAGCCCAGTGGCTGCCCTGTACCAGTCTTTGGCACAATACACAGTGCTTACGATGATTTAAACGAGAAGTGCATCTTGAGGTCGCTTCCTTTTTAATCTGCGTCTATTTGGTATTGGTGGAGGATTAGCTGCCAGGTTGGAAACTGTCGGGTTAGGGTGATCAGTCATGCGAGTGTGGAGGTTGCTGTAGGTAATTTTGATCTCTTCATGTACGTAGGGGATGTCCAGGTCATTGTGGAGTGTCGCATGTCGTACGTACCACGGAGCCGCAGTAATGAGCCTCAGCACTCTGGTTTGAGTCACCTGCACTTTGTTAATATGTGTGGCCGCTGCGGATCCCCACAGACCGCAAGAGTATGACCAAATTGGTTTGATGAGCGAGAGATAGATCAGTCTTTTAGTGCTGAGGGAAATAGGTGATCGATCTCCAAGTAATGGTTTTAATTGCCTTATTCGTTGCCGGACTTTTGTGACTAGATATTTTATGTGCTCCCCCCATGTCAGCTTACTGTCCAAGTTAATTCCAAGGTATCGAACTGAGCGGTCCTGCGGGATCGGGCCTCCATTGAGAAGGAGAGTTCCATGGAAGTCTTGGTGGCAAAGGGTGAAGGGAACCACTACTGATTTAGCTGCGTTCATTTTAACCCGCCATTTCTCACACCAATCTTTCGTGTCTTCGAGTGTGCTCTGCAGTTCCAATCCGGATGCTCGGAATGTATCCCCTACTTGCAGGAAGGCTGTGTCGTCAGCATATTGTGCGGACATGGAGTTAACTGAAGGGGAAACGGGAAGGTCACTCACATACACCAAGTACAAAAACGGACCGAGTACACTGCCCTGCGGGACGCCAGTGTAACAGGTCGGGTTGCAGAGATGGCTGTTTTGTACTTGACCGCAAATGTCCGTCCTTGCAGGTAGGAAAGCATTAGTCGATAGTAGGTGTCTGGTAAATGTGGCTTAAGTTTGCTGAGAAGACCAGGATGAAAAACCTTATCAAAGGCTTTCTCAGAATCAAGAAACACGCCAAGGCACACTTTCTTGGTTTCATAAGTATCAAGAATCTTCTCAACTACGCGGTGCAACTGCATTGGGCAAGAGTGATTTGCTCGAAAGCCAAATTGGGTATCAGGGAGAAGATGTGCAAGGTTTGAGAGAAGTTTTGGCAATAAGAGGCGCTCGAATACCTTGAATAGGGCTGGCAATAAACTAATAGGTCTGTAACTATGCGGGTCAGAGGCTCTTTTGTTCGGTTTTTTAATTAAAATAATTTGTGCATGTTTCCATTTGTTTGGAATATGGGTTGTTCTCAACATGGCATTATATATTAGCGTTATGATCAATTTGGATTTATGATCAATTTGAATATATGACCAAATTGGATTTATCTTCAATTTGAATTCTTCAATTTTGACTCACGTGGTATGCATGAGGAGTCTCAGCAGCCGTTTTCCTGAAATGTGGTCCTCTCTCCTTCCCTTTCTCGTAGTGGGTAGGTCCTGGACTGTGTCCTGCAGCTGTGATAACGATGTACTTTCGTGTTGCTGTGGTCTTCACAAGTCCTCGAAGCTCTCTTCGGTTTTGTTTCATTTGATCTCCGCAATCCATTATTCTTTGAATGAGATGATCTCTCGACTCAATCCTGACGTCGTACACTTTTGCTTTGAGATTCCCCCAGAGGTAACAGTCCATCGGAGTGAGGTCAGGACTGCGCGGGGGCCAAAGGGTACAATTTTGTGAATGGTACCAAGCAGAATTCCCAAGACGCGGTGACAGAGTGATGTGGATTGATGAGGCCACATTTACACGGGCTGGGATGTTCAATCATCGCAACAGCCACATTTGGGCCGAAGAAAATCCTCATGGGACCCATGTGTCCCATTACCAATATGATTTTTGGGCAAACGTGTGGGCTGGAATGATCCGAGATCGTATGTTAGGTCCTGTTTTGCTGCCTGGCCGGTTAAACGGCAATTCTTTTCGTAACGTGAGTAAAGACTATTTTCCATACTTTCTCTTTATCATACTCTCTGTCAAATATGTTCTCGACCAAATAAAATAGTAAATTTTTTTTTGATATACCTTCGAAAGCTGACCTTTTGTTGCATTTTGGTTTATTATCTTCGAACCCCCCCTCAAAATTTGTTAGTTAACGTTTCAAGAAATGTAGATTCAGAAAATCGAATAAAAAAAATCCGTCCGTCCGCCGTACGCCGTCCGTGGCACTTTGCCCAGTTAGCTTTGAGTTAAAATTAGGAAATTTGGTTTCTGGGTTTGGACCAGCCCCACAATGATCCTCGAAACTTTTCATAACCATAAGTCATGGGGAAGGGGTTCAAAACAAACTTTGAAATTTCGACAATGTCATATCTCTAAAAACTCTCATGAAACGGTGTAATTTTTAGTTCACTTTTGAATGACCTGGAGAATTACGAAGTTTTCAAGACCAATTGGATTTTTGTACGACCAGCCGTTCCTTCAGTGAGCGCGCAAAGGTTTAGGAGAAACACTAAACTTCGCGTCTAAAACGGCCGTTAGGTCGGTCAATCCCCCAGACGGCCAACTACAGCAACTACTTTGTTTTCATCTTCCCGGTAAACTACAGACTGGAAATTTTAACCGTGAGTCGGGGATTGACCACTTTGCAATGTTCATTCGGTTTCTCATCTGTAAAATTGTTTAAATAATACCTTTTTGTAATAATTTTGTAATAATAAGCTATTGACATGAAATTTCAAAAATGGGTCAGAACTGGATGACAATGCAATATTCACTCTTTGTATGACATGGTATAGTACAGTATGGTATGATATGAAAGAAATTCGTATGGTATTTTAAATTTAATTTGGATGATGAGCTAGAGTTTCATCTAATAGTTCGTTAATTGGATTAGGGTGATCTGCTCAGAGAAGATAATAAACCGTTGTGTCAATAATTTGCAGAGTTTTTTTAACCTACAGGCACCTGATCAAAATGCAGATTAGAGTGGAGTTTTACATTTAATAGTTTTACATTTTACATTTAATGAACGTTTTAAAAACCTTCTTTTTTCAAATTTTCTTGAAGTTTGCTTTGTAGAGTGATTTTTCGCCAACTTGATGTGAGCGAAAAAAATTGGTTTGGCACTGGAAAGATAGGAAATTTAACGCACTTTCCAACGGTATCCTCAGATTTTACTTTACTGTAAGTGAGTTATAGCCTTATTGCTGAGACAAGGTCGAAGACACGAAAAAAATCTTAGAAGTGAAATAACTCAAAAACTAAGCGAGATTAAAAAAATGCTAATGGGCGCTTTTTGTTGGAAATTGGTTTTAGAATACGTGGGTGAAGTACTGCGCACCTTATCTGATACACCCTGTATATAAGTTACGTACTATTAACCTGATGTATCAGCACTGTAATCCTTTCCCACGCTCCTGACACATTATTATATATACTACTTCTTAGGAGGCCATCGAATGCCGCGAATCGTTCTTAGCAAGCCCCTTTGTCTTTCTGCATATGGAGCCTCTCCCTCCACATCGTCAATATCGCCAATATCCCGAAGCCGAAGTGTGCATTTGAATTTTGAATTTTATGTGCGATCTCATTCTAGTTTATCATGTAAAACCGACAAATGCTCAATTGAACGAGGGGAAAATTTAATTACGATTTACTGGATGGATTACAACTTTTATGTGAGAAAAAAATGATCAAGAGGAACAACTCTCTGCAACCACGTGGATTCAATTAGGGAATAATTCAAACCCGAGTAGGGATCCCGGAAAAATTAATCGTCCGTTGATTACTTAACAGAGATAAAAGGGAGAGCATTTCTTACTCACCTTTTTATATCCATTGTTCCTGTGTATAACACAAAGAACCGGGTAAACCCTTCTTAATGGCCATCTCTGGTGATGATTCGAAGCTCTTAGAAACGCTCACAACCTTCTCCCGAGCTCTGTCCATATTCCATAGATTTTGTTGGCTCATCTTTCCTTTGCATCACGGAAGGTGACCATTGCAATTTGGTATTATGTCGATGCTTAATACCACTGATCAATGTATTCGCTCTCCATCAATTAGTTTATTTATTTATTTTCTGCGACTCGTAAGAGGAGTAGAGGGCCTCAACGAAATGCCTCCGTCCCTCTCTGCCTTCCACCAGAGCGCCCTTTTCTGCCTTGCACCCTGCCTGGCGAGAGCAGCTTATGAGTTTGTCATCACTCCGTCCCGAGGGGAGTAGACCTGGCAGAAGGAAATGCAAGACTCCGTCCGATGACAACATTTGCGACAGGCCTAGCACAATTCTAAGGGAGCTTATCAATGAGGGAAACGTGAATTTACTGAAGGTACATAGTGTGTATACGTACATTATATATAAATGTCTAGTAGTAGGTGCTTGAATTCTAAATAAACAGTTCCTAACATGAATGTACATCCTTGCAGACGAGCGACTTGCGTTCATCCTGTCAAAGTCCTGTCAAGTGGACGGGGTTGCGGAATAACAACCTCCCCGAATCAACTGATTAGTACCATATAGATTAGTTGGATATATAGATCAAGTGGACGGAGTTGCGGAACAAAAATATCCCCCAATCAACGGATTAGTACCATAAAGTACCATATTACCATAGTAGCATATTAGTATATATAGTACCATATTAGATGGACATATAGATCAAGTGGACGGGGTACAGCAATAAAAACATACTCTTAATAAAATTTGGTGGCATGAACTGCTACTTGTAACTGGTTCCTTGGTCACAGTGAACGAGTTGAGGAGATTACGAGTATGAGTGCATCCCGCGCGCAATTTACACTGGGGTTCATCGAAGGATTGGGCAGGTACGAAGTTAAGGAAGGAATATTGAGTTAAATAGTAGGAATGAGCCACATCGATTTCACGACCCCCGTATATTAGCCCGTAAAAATGCTAGTGACAACCAAATTGCTGTTTACACGTCCAAATCGCCGACTTCTGAAACAAGAGCCAATTTTATGTTGGCCGTTTCTAATGTCTTTGCACAATTTGTGGGACAGTGATTTGAGACAGGTACTGTTGAGAACGCCCAGGTAACGCGCCTACTTAGCAACGCAAAGACAATGTGATTTTTGAATTTAACTTTTCCTTGTGCTCATTTTTTTTTTTTTTTTTTTTTTTGCTTCCGAATAAATTCAGTTTTGTAAAGCTACCTTTTATATTTGTCACCTGTCACTGTCTACTTCCACCTTCCTGTACAAGCGTATTTTTGTTAAGCCGGTGATGGGTCGGCGGGACGGAATCTTATACTTTTCTTAAGCCGCACTGGGTTGCTAATGAGGGTTTGGGACGGAGTCTTGGCCCTTCCCCTGCCACAACTTCCCAAAGCGAACGGATCTTCCCATGTCCTCGTCTTCGATAGCCCTGGGGTTACAGTCAATGCTTTTGGTTCATTATCTTCGATAATGAACCATTGGAATCGACCAAAGAAAAATTTTTTTTTTAATTTCAAAATTCGAAAAATTCAGATAAAAAAGGTACTTATATTTTTTATTTCATATTTAGATTTTTCGTTTAGAATATTTTAAGACTATCCACAGCTTTGTACGACCAGCCGTTCGTTCACAATAACGGCTCAAAGTTGGAGCAGATCGAAAATGGTCAACATGAGAGTGAATCGAGAGGCAACCTGTCGGTATATTTTCAAACAGCACATGGTTTTCGAATATCGAGTTAATAAATCATATTTAATAATAATTATCAATAATGAAGCATAAAAATTATTAATAACCAACAATAAATATTAATAATTTACACTACTTGATAATATTTAATGATAATTCATAATAATAATTAATCTATCATTTAGTAATCTAGACACAAGGGTGATCTGTAAAAAGAAGATAATAAACCGTTGTGTCAAGAATTTGAAGAGGATAAGGAATTTGATAAGGAATGACGATTCCAACGTCATTCCTTATCATTCTCCTTATCATTATTAAATATAGAGTCCCAGGCTAAGCTCTAACACGGGAAAGGTAGGTGAGGTTTTAGCATCAATGTATATACATCGATGGGTTTTAGTGAGGTTTGAGGCCCACATGACCTGGGGATGCGGTCCTCTCCAGGTATCTTACGAGATCCTTAAGTCACCTTGGATCTTAGAAATTTCCTCACCAGCATATGAAAACTAAATTCCGCGAAAAAATTGATCGGCAGGGTTGTCCAACATGTTTAGTATCTACTTGATTTTGTTGTTTATTATCTTCGATAATGAACCATTGGAATCGACAAAAGACAAACATTTGTTAACACCCCCTCAAAATTTGTTAGTTGACGATTCAAGATACGTAGATTCGGAGAATCGAATAAAAAACTCTGCAAATTCTTGACACAACGGTTTATTATCTTCTTTAAGCAGATCACCCTAATCTAGGAACGCGGGAGCGTCCCGCCCGCCAAGAAAACCGAAGCCCTGAAAACCGAAGCGACTGAGACACTTATCTGACCTTGGCAAAGTGAACGTTTCTAATGAGGATACTGATGTGTTATCGCGAGATACATTTCACGAGCGACGAGTGAAAATGGTGCATGTTGAGGTAGCAGCTACACAGCTACAGCGGCTATGAGCGGCTATGAGTATAGCGGCTATGAGGAAGAACAATGCTATGGAAAACGCTTCCGTGTAAATATAATGAAAACATCATGAAAGTACGAATTTCGTCCAGTTCATTGCACATTATATCAGGATATACATATTAGTACATGTACTAATCTCATAGAACTGTTTCACAATAATCAGTTTTCTTACATACCTACTGTAATATTGTTACTATTTCAATTCAAAGTTAACAGGTTATTCAATAACGTTCAATTTTTATTTGAATTCTTGTTATAATTTCATCAATTTAAATTTCAAACATTTTTGGTGGAAATATAATATATTATATATATAATATATATAATAATATAATCATATTATGATCACAGACATGAATGATTTTCGCGTCGAGAAATTATTACGTCTCCCCTAAATCACACTTGGCCATAATATATTATATTGGCTGGGCTTTCCTTTGGTGGGAGTGAGTTAGGAACCTTGTGCAGGGGCCGGACATTGATCCGTTGGGCCTTCTCATCATATTTAGCGAGTTGGCGAAACGGGTGATTCATGATGCCGAGCTTTTGAGAACTCGACCGACCAGATACTTCTTTGCCAGGACTTGAATCCAGACGTAGAGTACCTGACCAAATCCAACGTGAGCGATGCAACGATTATAATCGTTGTAGAGTAACTGTAATGCAACGTTATAATCGCTGCAACGTTAAAGGCGATGCAACGTTATAATTGTTCTAATCATCAAGCGTAGAGGAGAAATGCTAAACGTCAATTGGAAGCTATGGATCAGAGATGGAACCAACACATGCAGCTCTCGTTGCGATCGGGGAGTAAATGGGTCCACCTCGCTTTTCATGGTTCATTTCCCCATACTCGGCTATTCTATAGGGAGGCCATTCTTCGGTGAAGTGGCTCTCACTAGTGCCAACTCAGTAGATATTCCAATGAGCGGGTTTGGGTGCAGTTGTGCGCGTGGAGATATAGGACATGTTAATAATTATCATAATTTCCTAGATATTTGTATCTCGTCACTGAATTAACTACATCAACTAACGTTGTGGAATAAAAACCGATTGGATATTGCAATGTGGTCAATCCCCGACCCACAGTTAAGTATTCCAGTCTCTAGCTCACCGGGAAGATGAAAAAAAGGTACTTAGTTTCATGTTGGGCGGCTGGGGGGTCGTAATTGATGTTGACCCACCTAACGGCCGTTTTAGACGCGAAGTTTAGTGTTTAGCCTAAATCTTTGCGCGCTCACTATTATTTATTAACTCGATATTTGAAAACCATGTGCTGTTTGAATCAGCTGGTCCAGTTTGAAAATGGACCCGACAACCTGCCTCTCGATTCACGCTCATGTTGACGATTTTCGATCTGCTCCAACTTTGAGCCGTCAATGTGAACGATGGCTGGTCGTACAAAGCTGTGGATGGTCTTAAAAAATTCTAAAAAATAAATCTAAATATGAAATGAAAACTGTGCAAATTCTTGACACAACGGTTTATTATCTTCTTTATGCAGATCAACCTTCTG
The DNA here is from genome assembly GCA_963920205.1 of Stenodema calcarata. Lineage (NCBI taxonomy): Eukaryota > Metazoa > Arthropoda > Insecta > Hemiptera > Miridae > Stenodema > Stenodema calcarata. Next base: position 8,888,990 of record OY986048.1, read on the forward strand.
TATAGATCACTAAATGATAGATAAATTATTATTACGAATTATGATAAACTATTGATAATTTTATCAATGGTCTTAAAAAATTCTAAAAAATAAACTCCATCGAAATTAGATTTAGATTTATATTAAGAATTAATTAACTCTAATCCAATCTAATCTGATTAACCCTAATCTAATTAACGAACTATTAGATGAAACCCCAGCTCATCATCAAATTAAATTAAAAATGCCATACGAATTTCTTTCATATCATACCATACTTACCATACTCATACAATGTCATACAAACCGAGTGAATATTGCATTGTCATCCAGTTCTGACCTATATTTAACATTTCAAGTATCTAGCTCATCATCAAAATGTAATTTGTTTAAACAAATAGGTATTCTTTTAACAATTTTACAGACAAGAAACCGAGTGAATATTGCATTGTGATCCAGTTCTGACCTATTTTTAAAATGTCAAGTCAATAGCTCATCATCAAAATTTAATTTGTATTATTACAAAAAGGTATTATTTAAACAATTTTACAGATGAGAAACTAAGTGAATATTGCAATGTGGTCAATCCTGACTCACGGTTAAAATGTCCAGCCTGTTGTTTACCGGGAAGATGAAAAAAAGGTACTTAGTTTTATGTTGGGCGGCTGGGGGGTTGACCGACCTAACGGCCGTTTTAGACGTGAAGTTTAGTGTTTCTCCTAAGCCTTTGCGCACTCACTGTGAACGAACGGCTGGTCGTACAAAAATCCAATTGGTCTTAAAAAATTCTTAATTGTTCAGGTCATTCAAAAGTGAACTAAAAATTACACCGTTTCATGAGAATTTTTAGAGATATGACATTGTCGAAATTTCAAAGTTTGTTTTGAACCCCTTCCCCTTGACCTATGGTTATGAAAAGTTTCGAGGATCATTGTGGGGCTGGTCCAAACCCAGAAACCAAATTTCCTCATTTTAACTCAAGGCCTAAGACCATCCGCGGCTACTTACGGTCTTAGGCCTTAGGCCGCGGACGGCAGACGGCGGACGGACGGATTTTTTTAATTCGATTTTCTGAATCTACATATCTTGAAACGTTAACCAACAAATTTTGAGGGGGGGGGGGGGTTGAAGATAATAAACCAAAATGCAATAAAAGGTCAGCTTTCGAAGGTAGGAGTATCAAAAAAAAAATTTTACTATTTTATTTGGTCGAGAAAACTTCGTTTGAATGCAAAAAACAGCGAAGTAAGTCGAGGTTTTTGACGCTTGGTTTCAAATTAGTAGGCATTTTGACGAACAAAATTAATCTGTTTTATCTTCTAAGGTGCAGTTTTAAATTTGTGCAAGCATGTTCTAATACGTAATTACAGTAAATTAAATTTTTAGAGATTAGATTAGATTAGATATTAGATTAAATTTTTTAGAGACATGACATTGTCGAAATTTTAAAGTTCGTTTTGAACCCCTTCCCATTGACCTAGGTTATGAAAAGTTTCAAGGATCATTGAGGGGCAATGTGTAAAAAAATTACGGACGGGTTTTTTTAATTCGATTTTCTGAATCTACGTATCTTGAAACGTAAACCAACACATTTTGCGAGGGGGGGGGGGATTTTGGTTTATTATCTTTTTTATTTCTTTGGCGATTTCAATGGTTCATTATCGAAGATAATAAACCGAAATGGGTGAAACATGACTGAAAATGGAGTAGAATGCCGCCAACTACACCTTTCTATCTCAATCCGTTCCCAAGATACGATTTTTTATAGGTTTTTATTTTATTATATATTTTTTTCAGAAAACCACGTTTTTTGGCATAAACGTTTCTTCACTTTAAAACAACTTTTTTCTATTATTGACCACATTTTTGAATCCAGCGTTATTTTCAACATACACTTGATGCACGTTCGTAATCAAAAACGAACTCCTAAAGACCGTAACTGCAGATCAAACATTGACAATTTAAAAAAAAAAAATTTTTGAAATACTTTTTCGTTAACTGCATTTCCAGAAAACGTGCTGGAACCATGCAAATCCTATGGAAACTTGCAAATGTGATCAGCTTTCGAATGGTATGGTCTACATTGCGATTCCTCATCGAATGCATGGAGAAATTAAAGTTTGAATGCGGAAAAAACAGTAGGCACCCACAAAAATACGAGTATAGGTACTCGTAGGTCTACCAGAAAACTAACAAACGGATTCTCAATTTTTTGTGTATGCCGTTTTAGTGATATGATTCAGATTGAAAATTTCAATGATATCAGGCCAAAAGGAAATCCTCGTTGTAATTGTGATATCGTTGTGTATTGTAATTGTAACTCAATATAACTCACTATATTTTGGACCAATATTATAAAATTTTGGACCGAGCAATAGCTTCATTTTCTTCGAAAACTCGCTAAAAGCAAGCAACCAAGTGTAGTAATCGATTTTAGGATCAACACAAGGATAATTCTTATTTCGTGTGAACCTCTTACAATATTATCTAGCTCGACATTTATGGTTCATAGTTTAGTTCATCAAACTAGGAATTAAAAAAAAAAAAAAGAGGAGTACATTCTCAAAACCACGGTAATTATTTCAGGGCTGTAAGTGATGGCTGTTCTACCTAACTTATCCAGTTCGCTAGTTTTCCATCAGTTTTCTTTCCGGAGGGTTTCTTTGATCACGAATAATTCTCTAGCTTTCCTCTCAATATCCGCTCAGATCGAATGGTCTGACCTCTTCATTTTCTTGTTTAATTTCCTCGAATGCCTTTTAGAAGGACCTGTTTGAATCGATCCCCGTACCATATAATCAGGAACATGCAGCACCATCATGTTATACACATCATTCCCCCAAGCTGTTTTGCTACAAGATTTCACCAAGTAAATTATTCCATACCAGTAACACTACTGTGTTACGCTACCGTCAGGTTCCTAAACCTTACGTTTTATAGGCAAGTGTCTGTTAATGAGTGTTATTGTACCAACTCGGTAACAAGGATTATCAACGAATACGCCATATTGAAAACTCTGTACTTATCAGGAGGAGATATTGAAGCTGGATCGCGGTGTTAAGGTGTCCCACCAAACAGTCGTGTTAGCTATGTTGGTCACCGCCGTAATTTACAGTTATTCTTCACATGCTTTGATCCACCGTTCCACATCTACATTCATATCGTAAAAGGTGACCTGGAATCGTTTCGAGTCCCTCGAGGGGCGGCCGGTGGCAATAAACTCATGTTACTTAGGTACCTTGGCATCAGGAGATTTGACAATAAGGAAGCCGACCGTTGCAAATTAATTTACGGTTGATCTAGACAGAAGGGGGATCTGTACAAAGAAGATAATAAACCGTTGTGTCAAGAATTTATCGGATAATAATATCGGATAATAATAACCCTTTCTCAAGCCGCCAATTCCGCACTTATCTAGACCAACATTACCCTATAATGTCACTTTGCAGCGTTGAGCTATAATTACGAAAATATTTTTACGGTACGGACCCACAATGATCCTCGAAACTTTTCATAACCGTTGGTCAAGGGGAAGGGGTTCAAAACAAATTTCGAAATTTTGAAAATTCCAAAACTCGACAAATTCGAACCGAACGGTGTATTTTTTATTTCATATTTAGATGGAGTTGATTTTTTTAAATTTGTTAGGACCATCCACAGCTTTGTAGGACCAGCCGTTCGTTCACAATGAGGGCTCAAATTTGGAGATCTAGCAGAAGGGTGATATGCATAAAGAAGATTTAAACCGTTGTGTCCAGAATTTGCAGAGGTTTTTTTTTTTTTTTTAGTGATCTAGCAGAAGGGTGATATGCATAAAGAAGATTTAAACCGTTGTGTCAAGAATTTGCAGAGTTTTTTTTATTTTGATTTGTGGAATTTAGGTACGTATCTTGAAACGTAAACCCTAAAATTTTAAGGGGGGGGGGGGGGGGGGTGAAATTTTTTGGTTTATTATCGTCGATAATGAACCTTCGTAATCGATCACGAAAAAAATTACGTTTCAAGATACATGGATTCCAAAAATTGAATTAAAAAAATCCGTCCGTCCGCCGTCTGCCGTCCGCGGCACTTTACCCAGTTAGCGTTGAGCAAAAATTACGAATTTTTTTTACGCGTTCGGACCGGCCCCAAAATGATCCTTGAAACTTTTCATAACATTCGGTTTATTATTCTCTTGTCATTGAAATAGTTTAAACAATCCTATTTGTTTAAACAAATTAAATTTTTATGATGAGCGAAACTCTTGAAATTCTAAACACGGGTCGAGAATGGATGACAAGGCAATATTCAATCGGTTTCCGGACTGTAAAATTGTTCAAAAAATACCCATTTGTTTGAACAAATTAAATTTGGGCGTTGAGCTAGAGACTTGAAATTTTGAACCATGGGTCGCAGATGGACGACAAGGCAATATCCACTCAGTTTCTTGCGTGTAAAATTGTTTAAACAATACCTATTTGTTTTATTAAATTTGGATGATGGGCTAGAGATTTATCTATCGTTTCGTTACTTAGATAAGGGTGATCTGCCCAAAGAAGATAATGAACCGTTGAGTCAACAATTTGCAGAGTTTTTAGTATTTTTCCGGGTTACCCGCGATTTTCGCTAACCGCGGTGCCCTTGCCCCCCCAATTCCGCAGACAGTGGGGGGCTATTGTAATTATAAGACTGATAAATTATTTGTAGTGCATTTTCATATAAACAAAGGGTTTTCACTTTTTCCTACCTACGCGTAGGAATACGTAGCTAAGTCGGCAACACCTAACAACCAATATTCGAAATAAACCAAGAGTATTCCAGAACAAGACAAAACAATGTGTTGTTTGAACTTGCGTGATTATGTTTTCTTGGTTCTACCTTTATGCCTCCCTTGCGAACGAACGGCTTGTCAAACAACAGTCCGGGTAGTCTTAAAAAGTGGTCTGAATCCCCCCAAAAACAACTCCGTTGTAAAAACTGGCCCGCCAAAAAACCTCAGCCGCAAAAAGGAATGATATCCATTATGCCCGGCAGCCACATATATAGGATGCTCGGTGCTTCGCACCTCGCTGTTGAGTGTGCATATAGAAACCTGATCCTCCTACCCCTATCCTCCACCGTCAATGTTTTCCTGTTCCCTGTCTCCTTCCCACAATCCCCTCTCACCCTTAGTCACCCTCGGTTTCACCTAATATGTTTCCTCTGTTACACCAGCAGGGAGCTTTACGCTTCTTTCAATGCTGTTGGCGGGAGCTTTTTGCCAGATGAACAAGCCTGAATTGAAGCATTACTTCATTATAAGTGTACCACCACTGATTACTCGTGACCGCCAGTAATACTTATAATATAGTAATGCTTCAATTCAGGCTTTAGTAAAAAATTAGTACGCCTACTAATTTGCCTTTTTTTTCTTCTTTTTGTGACAAGAATAATTATTTTTTGGAAATTATTGTTTGTTACCTATCTGAAATGTGTTTGAAAAATAAGAAGTTTTAAAATTTTTGCGAATTGGCTAGATAGTAGTTTTAAAATTTTCGATTAATTACAACAATTAACAATTTTAAAAAAATTATTAAAATTTAAAACAATTATTCCTACTATTAAATTTAAAAAAATAGAAAGAATTAGAAATTTGAATGAATTTAAATTAGAAATTTTTTGAAAATTCGTTGCATTTTTTCTTGGGGATTGTGCAAATTTTTGTTGTTGAGAATCATTACAATAATTTGTAATTATTGGTGTCGAAGAGAAAGTGGAAAGAGAAAGTTTGCAAAAGGTAAAACGCACGTTTTTATACCAAAAATCGCGAATAACTCGAGAACCGTTGGGAAAAGTGACAAAGTGCGCTACCCTCATTCGAAAGCCCATAAAATTTCCTATCGATCCTTAAGCAGACGCCACTCTACGACAATTTTTCTGACCACCGTTCAACTTTGATGATTTCGGAAATTAGCCAAATCAGTAGATGTGGAATTTATTCACGTATTTTTGGCTGTAGATTAGTCGAATCGATTGAGATTTAGTTCAAAATTATTGAGCATATACAAGACAACTTAGCGGACATTTTAAGACCAACGCACCAATTTCCATCAATTTTGGCGGCAGTTATTGTTGAAAATACAAAAATCACCATAACTCCTTTATTGTAACCCTTAGGAAGCTCATTTTGATCTCAAATTGAACAGTTTTAAAAGCTGAATACAACTAAAAAAGAAAATCTGAAAAAGCTTCAATTTAGGAGGAGTTATGACCATTTAAAATTCCTAAAAATTACTATTTTCCCCCTAATTGGGGGGGGGGAATGGGGGGAGGGAGAAAAAAGGTTCAAAAGGCACTCCCTTGGAGCATAACAAACGTGTGTGCAAAATTTCAGCTCGATCAAAATCTATTCGAATATGTATAAAACCCACCAAAAGACCAGGTCGGTAAAACTGAGCCTGCAAAGGGGAAGAGGAAACAGCAAAGCACATAATTTGTGACTGCCCTGCTGTTGCACCTACGCGATTCCGGCAGTAGGGGGAGGGTTTTCCTCGTTTCACCGATGTTGCTAAGGAGACACCCGTAAACCTCCTTCACTTAGTGAGAGAAGAGACCATAAACCGGGTTTTAAAATAACGTAGGACAACGTCACAATAGATCTATTCAGGCCTCGGTGACGACAATGGGCTTTCACCCGCCCTTTAACAAGAAAAAAGAAAAACCTACATTTCCAGATGGACAAATGAGAATGTTTTCCGGAGATTAGAGCGTAACCGGGTGTCAGGACGGAAGAGTTTAACAGAGTGATCAACAATACATCACACTTTTACCATTCATCCGCTATTCCAAAAAGAACGAATATTACATCTTAAAACTTGAATAATATTATGTTCACATACACAATTTTTGGACTGGATATTTTGCAAAGGTTCAAGTGCTGTTTAGCAATATGCCATCATAAACCCCCCTGGAACCTTCTATTTTCCTTAATCATGATTTTTACGTAAATCTCAATATGGTAGAGGAGGTACGGAAAGGATAAGAATAAAGTTCAAGAAAGATGACTGTATCTGCAGACTAGATTGTGTTTCAGCACTTTTCAAAATTTTAATGAAATTTTGATTTCGGATTCTTGATTGACCTAAATAATCACGCGGAGTTTCACCACTTGACATATTTTCATAAATGAATGAGGTGGGCCCCATTATAAATGAGTCACACAATTTCTCATCCTACAAACTTCATCTTACAAGCATTTTCAATAATATTAAAGTATCTCGTCACGCCTTGGCCGCCTTGAGAGTTTTCCGATTTTATGTATTTGAATTCCTCGCCTTGATTGAACAAGCAGAGTGTTCTTACCGAGAGGTGGAGTTCTGTAGCCAACGCTTTGGGACCGTCCGCTGACCTAAACAAGTTTGGTTGAGTCCTTACCAGCTGACGCGTAGAAAACTCATTTCCTTCGGAAACGCTGTTGATCGCAATGTTTTCAGAAACGGTATTCACCGCTGATCCAACTCATCGCTGACATTTTCTCAGTATTGAGCTCACAGGAACTTGCTGCGATCAACGATCGTGTGACACAACTCAAATATTTTGTTGGAATTCGTTTTCTTATTTGATAAATTGACAACTAATAACATCTGAATGAATCTATTATGAATCCAAGATGAACTATTCAGCCATAAGTAAATAAATTCATTCATGGTATCTTTCTCTTGCAACATTTATCCGACATCAACTTCCCGTAACCAGGGCTCGGTGGTAGAACGGGATAGCATAGTTACAAATCATAAAACGCATCTACCTAATATCCATTGCCGAACGTTAGAGAGGTCAATCAGACTCACAAGTGGTCCTTGACGGCCAGAATGTCATCAGCGATAACGACCCTCGGAATGCATTCTCATGGCTCATTTGACTTGACAATTTGAGGATCCACTCGTTAGATTATAAGGATTTTCCGTAGGTTTGTGGTTAGTTCAACTGTGCCTGGGAGACGAGGCGTTGCCAAATCCGAAAAGTCCGATCCGATCTGAAGACTTGAAATTTTGAGGGTACGTAATCGTTAGACTGTCAGAATTTTCCGTACGTGTTGTGATGCCACAGTTCTGCCAGGGAGTCCATTAAATCCAGAGGATAAACCCGCTTCGAAAATTCTCAGTCAACTAGGGTCCGATTTGTTAACGGGCGAAGCTCAATTACACGAATGATGCGAATAAAAAAGTATAATAGGTTTTATTTTAAGGATCATGAAAAGAGCTCAATTACACGAATGCTTCGAATAAAAAAGTATAATAGGTTTTATTTTAAGGATCATGAAAAAAAAATTATTGAAGATAAATCATGTCCCTATCGTTGTACGTCTTCTTGAAAAATTAAATTGAAATAATTCATGCATTAATATTACCATTGAAGGCACTGTGTTCGCTACTTGTCAGTCGAATTCACTGTTAGGCTACTTGTCGTATCTTAACGTGCACTTATCTGTCCTGAGGCGGTTTGATGTCCTCATGACGGTTGGGATTGGCGAAAAGAATGGGTAGTTTTCTTCAAATTGCGGAACGGCGAACACATCAACGCTGCCCGGTGGAACACTGAAGTTCAACTCGGCGAGATATTCCGGCACATCGATAATTAGGTATATTCAAGACCTCATGGAGGAAACTTATGTCGGTTACTCCTCTCCTGCTCTCAAGGATTTCCAGCATTATATGGGCGTATGGGGAACTATTGCTGAACCTTTTTGATGGTCTCGATATGTTCCTGGCAATATAACGAGCCGTTTTTGCTTAAACTTCTCAAAGTCCTCCAGGTAACTTCAAGTCCTCATGACTTGACATTTGAAGAGTAGGTGAACCCGGTAACCCTAAAAATTGTTATAATGGAATAAATTATTATTTATTGTATATACCACCAATAAGCTAAGGATACAGTAAGTTTCATACTGGTTCGTTTTAGTTGTTTGCAGGTTCCGACGTGCCGAATTGAATATAAACTCACACACATAGTTGTTCTCACTTTGAGTAAGTTACTAACAAAATTATGTTGCAGGTCCAAACGATTTGTGCTCTGAGAGAGATTGGAAAAGTGAGAATAGTAAATTTTCAACAGCAGGAAAAAAACTATACACGTTCCATCTATTACGGGGATGAGGACAAACTTCTTTCCACCCGGAATCTCATTACTCGCCGTGCTCCAGCATTATTTGCTGCGGAATCATCAATCTCGAGGACCGCAGGCGATCTTCCCCATATGATGCCTTCGCCAGTTGGAGTCGCTCAACGCTCCACGTTCGTTTGTCTTGGTAACCAAGTCAGGCTGCGCTAGACAGATTCATAACTCAATGGTTAGGCCTCATTTTCTCTCGTTAAAATGAATGTGACTTCATAACTGTTAACGCTAATTGATGATTCATGGCCATTGGCACAGCTACAGGAATCGATAAATATACCTATAGGTATACAATGGATTGGTGAAACTAAAGACACTCGCGTGAAATATGAACTTGAATGCACGAACAGGAGGATGAAAATTATAGAAAATTATAGAAAACACTTACTACATTTGGAAAAAGTGGAAATTTTCGCTGTACAGCGTCGTCAGCCCGAGAAGAAATGGTGGGGTGTCTTTTCCAAATGTTTTTCCAAATGTAGTAAGTGTTTTCTATAATTTCCTATAGGTATACATATATATTTAAATTTACAAATATATAAATATACAAACATATTAATTCAATTACGTTCACAGCATCGGTAATTCATGTATTTATCAGCCACGGTATTGTTACATCATTTATCCATCATCAATGTACCAAGTACAGTATAATTCCGAATGCTTTGAACTTCGAAGAGTTTCACCACACTTCCTGAGCAAACTAAATCACTAAATTTAAATCAAAAATTCATTTCGAAGTCCCGACGTTATGGACGCACTTTATTAGACGTTCCAGTTGCACACGATTCGATCGTTTGTTCTTCTCTTATGTTAGGCCCATTGGTCCTTTTCAAACACGATTCCTCGCCTCAAAGGCTAGTGGGGAAGATTGAAGGTAACGATGAACGTCAACAAACAGTACCTACCTATTGGAAGAAATAAACGGGTGTAGGTGTTGTCCTTTGATCCAGGGATGTAGTTCCCTTTCCCATTTCCCCCTATCCTACCGTTTTACCTCATTTGTCTAACTCTATTATGAGTCTCTTCTTCGTTTTCTCACTTTGAAAAAAACGTTGGAGTCCAAAATGTTGGTGAATTAGAAACCAACAGGTGTTGATACACATGTTGTTGTTTCTAATTGATGGAATTTGTTGTCATTGATGCAGTTTTAATTTGTTACTCGACGAAATACATTTCGTGATATAAAAAAAAAAGTTAACAAAGGTTATCGGTCCCAGATCGCGCAAGATCACACGGAAAGGTTGAAGAAATGGCTGATGAAGTTCAAACAAAAGTGAATGGCATAGTAAAGTTAAACAGAAAGAATTATAAAACATGGTCATTCAACATTGGCTTAGAATTGGAGGAACAAAACTTGTTAAACATTGTCACCTCGCAGGATGACATAGAATTTGCTGCTTTTGACGTAATCAAGAAGAGAAAAGCATTCAGGCTTATTGCAAGGACGATTTCAGAAGATATTCAGAATGACATTATAGATATCGAGTGTCCTCAGGAGTTATGGAGAAAACTAGCTTCCAGATTTGAGCCAAAAACCAGATTACGACGTCTTCAAGCCTGAAAATGCCTGTACTCAGCCAAAATGTCGTGTGAAGAGGATATGGAAACCTATGTGAAACCTATTGGGATATGCGTCGGAGGTTGTGAAATCAGGAAGTGCGAAAATCTGTGAAGAACAGATATGTAACGTGTTAATTAATGGCTTGCCTGAAGACTACGAAACTATTGTTAGCATGGTTTGTACTTTTAAGGACGATGAATATACACCAGAAAAGTTGGAGAGTTTGCTATGTGGTGAATATAAAAGAAAATATCTCAAGAAATTGGAAATGGAGAAGTCTGAAGATCCTAAAGCACTTTTTACACAGCGAGAGTTCAGAAAAAAGAGTTTCAGCTGCTACAAATGCGGAGAATGTGGACATATTGCGAAGTTTTGTCGAAAGAAAAAATATGACCAAGAAAGAAATGTCAAAAAGAAGGAGGAAAACGAGAATCATTCTTCGTTGGTGTGCTTAAATGCGGTTGCACGCACATTCAACAACAACGTATGGTTGATAGATAGTGGCGCAAGCAGCCACTTCACTCCTAAAACAGAAGATTTTGCCACGTACGAAGAGATGTAAAATCCACAGGTTGTAAGGTTAGTGTCTGGCACAAGTAGTCGTATTATAGGCACAGTAAAAATGATATCAAAAACCATTCATGGAAGGACAACACTCGCACTGAAAAATGTATACCACGTACCCACCCGATTTCCATTATAGACTTCTATCAATTGCAAAGATCGAGATGAACGGACATAGAGTGGTTATTAAAGGTGGTTGTTGTCAAGTTTTTGATAGGAATAGAGTCGTGATTGAGGCTAAAAGAAACAGCGCTAACATGTATGCCTTCCAGGAATTCGATATGGTTCAGACTGCTTACATATCAAACGTAAAGGTGGATAATTGGCATGAGAGACTTGGCCACATCAGCGGAGACACAATGAACACGATGATTACGAAACAATCAGTACGAGGTTTGGATTCAGTTCGTTCTACTGACTAGAAACCTAAGGTATGCGAAGCTTGCCTTAGGGGTAAAAGCACTCGTCATCCATTTCCAAGAGCTAGTAAGTTAATTACTCACGAATTGCTAGAAGTTGTTCATTATGATGTCTGTTGCGTGCCTATTGAGTCATTCTCAAAGTATAAATACTTTGTAAGCTTTATTGACGATTTTTTGAGAAGAGCAACAGTTTATTTTCTAAAACGAAAGGATGAAGTATATGATTGCTTCAAACGCTACAAACAAATGGCTGAGAAGCAAACGGGCAAAGTTATAAAGTGCCTGAGGAGTGATAATGGTCGAGAGTACTTGAATAAAGCTTTTGAGACTGAGTTGGATAAGTTATTGTGCGTCAATTATCGTGTCCATATAGTCCACAACAAAATGGAGTTTCTGAGCGTTTTACTAGGACAGTTCTTGATTTGGCACGGTCAATGTTGATAGCAGCTAACGCTCCTAAGCGTTTCTGGGCAGAAGCGGTAAATACTGCTTGTTACATCCGAAATACATGCCCCAGGGATGATGGGAAAACGCCAGAAGAGATGTGGACCAGCAGAAAGCCAAGTGTGAAGCATATGCGATCTTTTGGTTGTAAGGTTTTTGCTCGTGTACCGAAAGAAGTTAGAAAGAAACTTGATGGTCGTGCTTATGAGTGCATCATGTTAGGTTACGCAGGCGTTTCTAAAGGATATAGATTGTTGAATTTGAATAAACAAGAGCTCATCATAAGCAGAGACGCGGTATTCATTGAAAATGAATTTCCATTCACAAAGAGAATGCGAGAAGAAAAGAGAAAAATTGATCAAGAGATAAATTATTCTGGTCTAGAAAAAGATGGTATAGTAAGTATTGGTAGAATCGGAGCAGTTAGAAGTGGAAGAAACAACAATGAAAGTGAAGAAAGAAATTATGAAGAACCGGTGGTTGTAGATGGTGGGGAAGAGAAACAAGATGTTATTCAGGCCATGGGCGAGGAAGATATTGCACAATACACAACAAGTAACAATGAAGAAAATGAGAAGATGATTTTAAGAGATAGAGCCCGAATAAGAAAACCAGATTATATTTGTTGTACAACAGCTACTAGGAAGATTGAGCCAACAACATATAAACAAGCCATGAGAGGGGAAGATCGAGACTTGGTGAAAAATGGTGTATTGGAACTCGAATACGTAGGTACCAACAAATGAGAACAGCGCTGATATCTTCACGAAGCCACTGTCAAGGATCAAGACAAGAATGATCAGATACTAGAGAGAATTGGCGTAAAGAAGAAAGAAAAGAGAACAAGCCAGAATCTGTTGGTGAATTAGAAACCAACAGGTGTTGATACACATGTTGTTGTTTCTAATTGATGGAATTTGTTGTCATTCATGCAGTTTTAATTTGTTACTCGACGAAACACAAAATCATATAAGTATCATGTTTTATAGCTCGCATGTTATGTTTTATACTTCCAAAACTAGTGGGGTTCTATGCAAGAGTGTAAGTACCAATCTTGACGAAATTATCAGAGATAGAACTGGTTTTTGATTCTAAGTGAGTTCAGATGAATTTTAACACAATCTGTAGGCGGAAACTTGATGTAATCCTAAAAAACGCATGTCAAGAATACTCAAATCAAACGGGGTAATTTATAAGTGACATTACAATTAGAACAATAATAGCATCTGCTCGTGGACAAACGTGAAATCATGTGAACAGCTGTACCTGCTATACTTATGAGTTGATCATATTCTAATTTTTGTGGGGTGGATCATACTAATGAGTAGATCATATTCTAATTTTTCCCCAAACTTCATTGCATTGTGGCCTTTCCAAACCACACATTCTCAGTAGCCATTGTCCAATTTTTCCTGTGTAATTACATCTGAACTCTATGTATCACTTGCACGTGAGGGCAGTTCATTGGGCAGTGAGGGGACAACGTTTCTTGATGAAAACCAAAGGTATTCAAGTATTTATGTGACACACCTTGTGTGATTTACGGGTGCAATCTCAACCGATTTTCGAATTTCTTTTTTTTCCATTTTGAAGGCTCAGTTTAGTGTCTTGTAACTCCATGACATCAAAATTCATACGGAAAGTGAGGGTAATTAGGGAGGGGGGGGATACTACCAAGAATGACCCAATTTCCAGAATTATTTTTTTTAATAGGTCATGTCCTAATCAAACCTAATTTGTCTATATTTTTTGCTCCTACGCAAGTAGCTTATTCTAATGAATATAGAACAGCGGAAGGTTCCAGACGTCGAGTTAATGAATCATGATAATAATTAAGTATTAATTATAATAAATAAAAATTATTAATAACTAACGATAATTAATGATAATTCGTAATAATAATATTAATTAATCGATCATTTAGTGATTTAGACAGAAGGGCGATTGGCATAAAGAAGATAATAAACCGTTGTGTCAAGAAATGACAGTTTTTCAAATCAATTTTAGAATCCACGTATCTTGAAACTTAAACCAGCAAATTTTGAGTGTGTGGGGGGGGGGGTGATATTTTTTCTTTCAAAGGAGCGATTAAAAAGGTACAATATCGAAGTTATTAAATCAAAAACTGTAGGTATAGAAGCTGTGATACAGGAGATAATCCATAATTTTGAAACGACCCAAACACTAGACTCTAGTGACAAGAGTATCCGTTTCCCAAAGATGCAGTGGGAATGGGGCAATGTTATGATCTAACCTACACCTTCAGAAAAGAAAATAAACCTTTAAAGAAGAAATGACAATCGAAAATGAGCACAGCCATAGTGCTTGCGTCGACGGGTCGATGTTGGTGCTCCTCAGGAAGGTGACAAGCTTGCTAGATTCAGAGGTCCTACTTTATTCAACTGCCTGCAGGACCGTTTCCCTAACTCCCTATTGAGGCGACGCATGCCGATGGCAGATTTGGAAACTTTGCAGGGTGGAATTGGAGGTCTGAAATTGACACCAAATTCAGAGAAAATACGGTTGGCTTGAATATTACCTCACGACCACGGGTTGCTCACCTTACCGTTCTAGAAGATTGAAATGAATGGAGACTTGGAGCCACAAATTATGTTTCCAATTACCTTCTACAATGAACTTGAAGCAACTGTAAGATATTCGATTGCGTCTGTGGCTGATATAAACCAAGTAGTGATGGGGCAGGGGGAGGGAGGAGTCATGTTTGTGATGTTTGGATCTAGCAAATTACTTCGTGCCCTCAACCGTGACCAACCACGTTTTGTTAACATGATAAAACTTCGATGGGATTACCCACGCACTGAGATTAGTTTACATTATTGGCAAAGGGTGGGCAGATATAACAGTCCTCTATTTGAATATATGTGTATCTAAAGGCAAATCTAAAGGCTTTGGATGAAGAATATAGTTTCACGCAGGTGTTTCATTTCGTGACGGTCACATGCTAGGAATCGATTCTACAGCTAA
This sequence comes from Stenodema calcarata, assembly GCA_963920205.1. Classification (NCBI taxonomy): domain Eukaryota; kingdom Metazoa; phylum Arthropoda; class Insecta; order Hemiptera; family Miridae; genus Stenodema; species Stenodema calcarata. Next base: position 8,904,080 of record OY986048.1, read on the forward strand.
TTTCAGATCGACCATGTCCTGTTGGAGTTTTTTCAATTTTAAGATTTTTTTCATGTTTTTGAATTTATCACACTACAATAACCATAACTCCCCTAATTTACATGAAAATTCAAATCTAATTACGCCGTTAGAAATAACATTAAATTTCCTATCCTTCCAATGAAAATCAAAATTTTTTTAATTCGTCTAAAAGGGTGAAAAATAAACTTGAAAAGGAAAATTTGTCAAATGTTTTAAAACTTCGAGTACTCGATACCCATCCCTAGTTAATATTATTCGTAATTGTTCACAAACTGGCTGAAGTTTTTCCAATTGGTCAGTAAACTGTACTTGACTTCTTTTTCATGAATCAGCTTTCAATAACCGGATGCTGTATAGGATGGCCACCTCACATCCAACAATTTTTGGATTTCGATGCGCACTGCATATTTGAGCGGGGGAGAGAACTTGAGTAATGACGCACCTGGCCGTAGATGTACATCGTAGTCACCGTTTTTGTGCAGATTTGGTTATTGTTCGAGTAATCGTTTGGTGAACTCCTTCCTGTTTATACTGCTACAATTTGCGATGCAGAAGGGGATACTTGAGATGAATAAGGTTGGTGAAACGTTGAAACTTGACGGTGATAGAGTCATAAATTATTTTGGCTGGAAAGTCGTAGGAAATCAATGTTGATTATTACGTCGGGTCATTTAAAATGGACTCTCCTGTGCATTTTCACCTATTATGACTAATGGGTCTACTTCACAAACCGGAGAGAGAGAAAACGGTACGAAATGGGGTCGAACAATAACGAACTAGCTCAGTGAGCAAAGTAATCTCGGCCACAGCCACCGACGACGGTTCTCTAACTCCGAAACGTACCATGCTTCCTTCATTTGTATGCCTGCATCCGAAAACCTCCCCACCTGCCAAGGCTGCTTTAGGACATCTGGCACCTTTCAACGACCCCTACTCACCCTGTATGCCTGTTTTATAGCCAAGCCCTGAACTGTTCACATCCCATTCCCTCCTCCAATTGAACGATCCGAAATTGTGACCCATTCAATGTTTGAATGCAGGCCGAACGGGTGTCAAAGTTTTCAATGAACAGGGGCATATCGCACTTCGCAAGCGCACACGACCACTGCAGACCGTGTATAACCCGTGCACTGATCGATGTGGTTTTCAAACACCATCACCGTTCGACACGTGAAACCCACCCCAGAGTGTTCCAGACTGGTTTAAATAGGAAAATTACTATGGTGTTGATGCCATTATGAGAGAAATGCTGTCAATTATTCCAAAACGGTTCTTTATATTCTGAATAGATCACCGTCCTGTCTAGATGACTATTCCGTATACAATACCCTGTGTTCGTTCCACAATATCATGTTTTCCTTCGAGCTAGTGACCAGATGATATTCTCCACAAGGTAGTGGTGCTAGAGAGGAAGGGGATTTGAGCCTGTAAGTAGCTAAGTAGTGCTCTCGTCTATTTTTCAACTATATTTTTTTTATTTACACGAATAATGAATGAAATACTTTGTATTTATATAATCCAAGGGTTTCACTTGTACCTTCCTACACCGGCTATGATTTAACAAAGAGCAGCATAACAGAACCTTCTCTTTTGAATGGCGATAGAATTGAGATGAAAAGTTCAAATTTATAAAAGCTAAGTTCGTTTGTGAGGTCGTAGATGAGCAGAATGGGGCCACTCTAAGGGGGGTTTTGTGGATATTTAGGGGTGGTGGGGGGAATTATCCATAAATTCCCATAAATCAAACATTCTTACTAGACACTTATTCTGACACCTCATCTTAAAGGGTTTTTGTTTTACTCTGAACACGATGGCGAAATCGGAATTCCGATTACTTATTCCGTCATCAAACTTTGAAGATGAAGAAACGTGGTTGTTGCTTGAGATGTTCTTCACGGTTAATCTGCTCTAATTAAATAACGGAATGAGATCTCGTAATTCTGACTACACTATCGTTTTCAGCGTTGACACATTTATAAACTGAGGTGTTAGTCGGCAAACAAGGGAGAATTCTTGCCACAATGGTTTATCTTCTTTGTGCAGATCACCCTTCTGTCTAGATCATTAAATGATAGATTAATTATTATTATGAATTATTAATTATTAATAATTATTATCAAGTAGTGTAAATTATCATTATTTATTGTTGGTAATTAATAATTTTTATAACTTATTATATTTAATTATTATTAATTAACTCGACATTTGACAACCAAGTGCTGTTCAAATCAGCTGAGCCAGTATGAAAATTGGCCCGACAAGCTGCCTGACGATTCACTCTCATGTTGACGGCTTTTGATCTGCCCCAACTTTGAGCCCTCATCGTGAACGAAGGGCGAGTTGTAGAAAGCTGAGGATGGCCTTGAAAAATATTAAAAAACTGCAAATTCTTGACGCAACGGTTCATTATCTTCTTTGTACAGATCACCCTTCTGTCTACATTACTGAATGATAGATTAATTATTATTACTAATTATGTTGAGGGATGTCGAGGGTCGGTCAAATGAAAAATGATTTATGTGCCAACGTTTCGAAGAATATATTTCTTCATCTTCAGGGCCTAAAAACAGTTTCACAATATTTACATTAATTATTTTGTTAGAAATCGTACACACTTATATAAAAACTCGACAAGTGTATTAAACACGATTCACAGAAAGAATGAAGTTTCCTGAACTACGGAATGCTTAGTTCACAAACAGTTTGAAACCAAGACCACTTGTTGGTCTTATCAACGAATAACATCAACAGATCCACCTTCTTTCTTCTTCTCTCTTAATCCAATGTTTTTGAGAATTTCTTCATTACGAAATTTTGATAGCGGCTTGGTGAGCATGTCTGATTTGTTGTCTCTTGTTGGTATATATTCAATTCTTAGTTTTCGATCATTTACCAGATCTCTCAAGAAGTGATATTTGATGTCAATGTGGCGTGAATGAGATGTGACACTGTTTCCTTTCGCAAAGTTGAGTGCCGACTGATTGTCGCAAAATATTAGTGGTTCAGATGGCATGTTACACTCAATTTCATGTAGAACTTGCAATAGCCACAACATTTCCACGCTGCACGATGCGATTCCAACAAATTCAGATTCCATCGTAGACAGAGCGACTGACGTTTGTTTGTTTGATTTCCAGATGATCGCCGTGTTGTTCAACTCGATAATTAGACCTGTGGTCGATCTTCTGTCGTCTTTGTCTCCAGCCCAATCTGCATCTGAATAACCTCTTACATTCACCTCATTCCCTCCCGAATCTTTAGTTATTTGGAATTCGTAGTTTGTTGTGCCCTTCAAGTAGCGCAGCACCCGTTTAGCAGCTTGCCAATGAATTTTGCCTGGATTTGACGAAAACTGTCCTAATTTAGAGACAGCAAATGCTAGATCAGGACGTGTTGCTTGAGACAAATACATTAATTTTCCTACTAGCCTTCTGTAAGGAACCTCTTTCATTTCTTCTTCCTCTTCTTTTGTCCTCGGACAGTCGGCTTTACTAAGACATTGATTAGGTTCAAAGGGAGTTCTCACTGGTTTGCAATCTGACATTCCGAATTCACTCAGAATCTCCTTTATATACTTTGTTTGGTTTAAGGCTAAAGAACCATTACCTGCTTTTTCTACTTCAATGCCTAGGATATAATGGAGAGGTCCCATGTCTTTAATGTCAAAGTAGTTTCTCAACGTTTTCTTTGTTTCCTCCATAGCTTTTTGACTCGAAGTTATGAGGATCAAATCATCTACGTACACAGATATAATTCTGAAATCACCATCTTTCTTCCGATAGTATATGCACGGTTCCGCTTTGCATCTTTTCATTCCTCCACTTTGTAACTTTTTATCCAGCGTTTCGTACCAAGAACGACCTGATTGTTTCAATCCGTAGAGGCTTTTGATCAACTTGAAAACTTTTCCTCTCGAATTAGGCTCACATACTCCTTCAGGAATCTTCATATAAATGTCTTCCCTCAACTCCCCATTTAAATATGCCGTTTTGACATCCATTTGGTGAACTAACCAATTATTCTCTACTGCCAATTTTAACAAAACTCTCACTGACGGAAGGCTGATTACAGGACTATATGTTTCATCATAATCAGCACCCGGTTTTTGTGTGAAACCTTGGGCTACAAGTCTGGCCTTGTATCTTTCAAGGTTCCCGTCTGCTAAGTATTTCTTTCGGAACACCCATTTACATCCAACCGGTGTTTTACCTGGTGGTAAGTCAGCCAATTCCCAGACCTTCATCGCCGTCAAAGAAGATAATTCTTCTTCAATTGCTCTTATCCAAAATTCTCGATCTGTTCCTTGCATTGCCTGCTTATACGTTTTAGGATCCGGATTCTGCGAGGTGCTCAAAAATGCATTTTGAAATTGGGGTCTCTTGAGTGTGCTCCTGTCTCTTAACATCATATGATGCCTGGGATGTTCTTCGTTTTCATTTTCTTCTACCTCTTCTTCATCATCACTATTCAAATTTTCATCGTAAAGGTCTTGATCAATGTTCCCATTATCTTCTCCGTCATATATTTCTTCCAAACGTTCACCTGCTCCATCTTCCTCTTCAATAAGTTGTTCTTCTACATTATTTGTTTCGTCCCTTGACGGTAATTCCACTTTCATTGAGGGTCGTTCCTCTTCTTCTATTATGATTTCTTCCAACACATTAGTTTGTCTCCTCCCTCCAGAAATTCTACCTTGTGGTCTTGCATTGCTTATTATTTTCTTTCCCTCTTTATTAACTCTGACATTTTCTGGTGCCTTCATTTCAATTTCCATATCTGAATAATCCTTTTTTTTCGATTCACTGAACGGATACTTGTTTTCCTCAAAAGTTACGTCCCTACTTATCAGAATCTTCTTTCCTTCAAGATCCCACAATCTGTAACCTTTGGAAACTCCCGCGTAACCAATCATTATGCAATCTCTGGTCTTACTATCCAGTTTTCTTCTGAGTACATTAGGGATGTGAGCATGGGCCTTACACCCGAAAGGTCTAAGATGTTGTACATTTAGTTTTCTACCCGTCCACCTCTCCTCCGGAATCCGACAGTCACCCGACGAGGGGCATCGGTTACGCACGTAGGTTGCTGTGCTCACAGCTTCAGCCCAGAAACTCTTGGGTAAATTTGCAGCAATCAACATGGATCTTGAAAGGTCAAGGACAGTTCTATTGTAACGTTCAGCAATTCCATTCTGCTGGGGACTATAGGGTACGGTCAGTTGGTGTATGATACCATTTTCTTTAAGAAAATTGTCAAAATCTTTATTAACATATTCTCTCCCATTGTCGCTCCTTAAGCACCTAATTAGCTTCCCGGTTTGTTTTTCTGTCATAATTTTGAATTTCTTGAAATGGTTGAACGCCTCATCTTTACTTTTCATGAAAAACACAGAAACTCTTCTTGAAAAATCATCAATGAATGTGATAAAATATTTGTATCCGGAATTGGATTCCACAGGCATAGGCCCACAGACATCCGTATGGATCAATTCTAGCAACTCTTTTGTTTCATAGCAACTTAATTTCGGGAATGGCTTTTGCGATGATTTTCCTTTGATGCAAGGTCCACAAACATCCTGCATTTTCAAAACTGTGCCATCCAGGCCTTTCACCATCTCTTTCTTGTACATTGTTTTAATTGAATCCACATTCACATGGCAAAATCGTTCGTGCCAATTTTTCTTGTTTACTTGCCCTACACTGGCCCTTTCTTTCAAAACAACATTCTCAAGTTCATACATATTCGAGTCACCACGCTTAGCATCAATGATTAATTCATGTCCATCATAAACTTTACATGCTCCTTTCTTAATTACAATATTGTAACCATTCATTTCAATTTTAGCTATAGAAAGGAGTCTAAAACAGAAATCAGGAACATGAAGAACTTCCTTAAGATTGAGGGTGAATTTACCATGTGCAGTTGTAGATATTATAGAGACTATCCCTATTCCAACAATTTTACATTCCACGTTTGACGCAAGCGTGACCACCTTAGCACAATCTAAAGCTTGGTAATAACTGAAGTCTTCTTTGTATGGGGAGAAGTGACTGCTGGCCCCACTGTCAATCAACCATTTATCAATTCGAGGGGCATTTGCCACATTGAGACAAACTGCATTTAAAGATTTTTGAGGGTCTTCACCTTTTGATTGACTTTTGTTTGCTGAGTCCTTTTGTCGACAAAATCTAGCGATATGACCCTCTTTACCACATATAAAGCATACGAGTGGCCCCTTTTTAGCGTATTTCTTTGCCAGCATTGCGTTACCTAATGGCTCACTACATTCGTCTCTCTTCATCTGTTTCCTTTTATACTCACCGCATAACAAACTTTCGAGTTTCTCAGGCGTGTAATCCTCATCTCGAAATGTGCATACCATACTCACAGTTGTCTCGTACTCTTCACCTAATCCGTTGATTATAACATTACTTATCTGTTCTTGATCTATTCTTGAACTTCCAGCTTTTTCAACCTCTGAAGCGTACCCCAAGACACGATTGACGTAGGTTTCCATGTCCTCATCGTTCTGCATCTTGGACGTAAAAAGACATTTTGATGCCTGGAGGCGGCGTAGTCGGGTCATTGGCTGAAACCTTGAAGAGAGTTTATGCCATAAAAGTCTAGGGCATTTTAAATCTATGATGTCCTGCTGGATATCCTCAGTTATGGCCCTAGCGATTAACCGAAATGCCTTCCTCTTTTTATCTCGAGAGAACGTAGCGAATTTTTCTTCATCCTCAGTTGTGACCAATTCCCATAAATTTTGGTCTTCTAGCTCTAGTCTCACGTTAAATGCCCATGTTTTGTAGTTCTTCTTGTTGAGCTTAACAATACTATAGTTCGACTTACTATGTTCTTCTTCTTCCATCGCGCAGTAGAAACTTTAAGCCCGTAACCTTTGTTAGAAATCGTACACACTTATATAAAAACTCGACAAGTGTATTAAACACGATTCACAGAAAGAATGAAGTTTCCTGAACTACGGAATGCTTAGTTCACAAACAGTTTGAAACCAAGACCACTTGTTGGTCTTATCAACGAATAACATCAACATATTTGAATTTTATCCTAAGAAAATTGACAAATTGTGTTGAGTGAACATTGGGGAAGGTTTCTGACCAGGTAGGGAGAGTCCTCAGTAAGTTTGGGGGGGGGGAGGGGTGTTTCAGGGATTTCAAAACTACTTGACCGATCTGAATGAAACTTAGGGAAAATGTTGATAACCAATTATGACTCAAACCATAATGTTCACTTGGGACGCACCCTTGAACCGTGGCTTACAGTAGCAAACAACCACTCTTTGTCAATCCTGAGGTAGTATCTGTTATGAGTGGGGCCTGTCCTAAAGGGGGTGTATGTTCTACCGTTGCGAAGCGCGGGTACACAGCTAGTTTAGCATATATTTGATTTATTGAAAATACTTTAGCAATAGAAAACAGAACATTCGTAGGGAATCTTTTAGGTTGTTTTATAATGATTTTTAACATTCTCCTCTGCGCTACTGCCAATGAGTTCAGTATCGATGGAAAAGTGCGTCCCCATGATAGCACGCCGCAACCAAATAAACTCTGCACCGAAGCCTTGTACAAGATTATTTGCGTTTTAAATTTCAAACAGTTTCTAACGGCATAAAAGAGATAACTCATCCCCATGACTTTTTTGGACAGTGAAAAAATATGAGCTCCTCATCTGAGGTCTTTATCGATAATCACGCCCAAATATCTCGCCGACGTGACTCTATCTATTTTTGGACAGGAGCATGAGTTAGAATATATGGATAGCAAAGTGGATTTTTATGACATGCTCTCCATCTGCTCTACGACGAGATTTTGAGAAAATGAGGTATTTTGTCTTATTGACATTCAAACTCAAGGTGTTCGCCGACAGCCAATCATACATCAATCCCATATCGTGATTAGCTTCCGCAAACAGCTCGTTCCAATCATCGGCTGTACACAAGATAGCGGTATCGTCAGCGAAGAGATATACTTTTCCTCTCAAGGGTATATCCTCAATCCTATTGTTTGATATAAGGTATCATACCCTCACGAAGTTAGGGAGCAAATCAGGAAAAAAAGGAAAGCTAGAAGAACATGGCAACTTACTAGGGCCCCAAGTGTTAAAACTAAATTGAATAGACTGAAGAATCAGTTGGATAATCTATGCTCAGAAATGAAGCAAGAAACTCACCTGAGGCTAATAAATTTATCTAGGAACGCGGTAGCGTTCCGCCCCGCCAAGCAAAGAAGTTGAGAAAACGAACGATCCGAGTGCATGTTTACCGGACGTCACGAAACGCGTTTTCAAGGTATCCATATCTCGGCTCCTATTTGACCGATCAACTTGAAATTTGGTGTGGGTCTTCTTTGAGTGTATATTAGAAAGCCCTGAAAGTTTCAAATCGATAGGTCTAAAGGGAGCCGAGCTACATAACTTCAAAAACCCGGTTTTTCGGCCTTAGATTGTTCTTCTCCTTCTCCTTCTTCTTCTCCTTGTTCAGACAGGCAAGGCTGGAGCCTCTCCACGTTGACCGATTGACTTGAAATTTTGCACAGAGCTTCATTTAACCTTGAGACAGAGCCTTATATAAGATTTAACCCATTATCTCAACCCAAAAAAGTTTTAGAAACAAAAAAACAGAAACCTTAGGAAAATTCTGTCCACTTTGACGAGTCTACAGCCTGGGTAAAAGGACCAAACGACTTGAATTTTTTTACACACCTTCTTTATAGCATGGCTCAGTGCCATTTGAACGAAATAAGCAATTATCTCAACCCAAAAAAAATTAGGGACAAAAAAACTGAAATTTAGGGTAATTTAGGCTAATTATGGCCATATCTCGGCTCCTAGTAGACCGATCAACTTGAAATTTGGAATGGATCTTTATGGTGTGGATAGAGGAAAGCCCTGAAAGTTTCAAGTCGCTAGGTCTAAAGGGAGCCGAGTTATGTAACTTCAAAAACCAATTACCATGTTTTTCTACTTTTTGCAGTCGGTCAAGGCTACAGCCTCTCCACCTTCGCCGATTGACTTGAAATTTTGCACGGAGCTTCATTTCCTGAGGAGCCCCAGGTTTGCCCCGAGCAGGGGCAGGTTTTCTTCGGGTTTCTACGATTGGTGCCCTGGGCTCGCTCTGGGTTCCGCCCACAGGAAACAACCAGGGGCGTGTTCAGGGCGAATTCGCGTGACTCTTATCAGGAAGTTAAAAGTGCGACGCTAAATCTGCGAGTGTTCTGCTTCTAATTTTTTGTCTTGGCCGAGCGAGTGTTGTTTGTTTTTTAGTGTTGTCGTCAGTTTTTGTGGGTTTCGGTCTTTTTTTAGTGTCGTCTCCCTTTTCACGTCTCCCGTTTTCGTCTTATTTCGTCTTAACTCGCTGTAGACCGGTAAGTCAGTACTATCGTTGCCTGAGCGTACGAACATATTTTGAATATTTGAAATAATAATATTATGCCTTTATCGGACAGCTAAGCGAAAGCATTTTGTTAGTGGCATTTTCCGTCGGCATATCTTTCAGCCAGGTCCCTGGCCAGCTTTCTCGTAAGCCTAAAATGCTTCAAGAAGTCCTCCTCAGTGTATGTCTCTACTGTAGAGAAAAAGCCTTCATTTTTCTGATGCTCCTGGCCTTCGACGCTGACGAGAAACATCTCCAAATCATCATCTTCATCAACTAAGAAACCACAAACATCTTCATCATTCCAAAATAAGTTCAATAACTATGGGTATCTTGCTACCAATCGTTTCCAACAGGTAACGCTGGGCTTCTTTTCTTACGAATTCCTTGTACTTAGTGGCTTCAAGATACAAAACAGAAATACCTAGATACTTACGCGGTGCGTCGAAAAATAAATTGGCCGCCAACTCGTCAAATGGATCCATACTCAAGTGTTGAAAAAATAATGTCAACAAGTCAAGCGATTGTGGGATAGGGCTGAAATAAAATAATGTAAAGAGATATAATATATAATAAAGAGATAATAATATATACCTATGTTTCATCATGTTTGATCGGCTTTCATTACTTTCTACTTCTACTTATTTGATGAGTTGTTCTCCAAAACCTGATTACATGCAAAAAACAAGTTAACTGAAAATGTCATAATGTAGTTTTGTTAATATTTTGGAGTAGTTTTTTTGGCAAGTCCCGTCCAGTAAAACCATTCTCCTTGCTAATTTAATACAAACTATCTTTAAATGCGTCGACAAAGTTTTTGTTTTTTTCTGTTACTTATCAGTTGAAAAAGACAGTTGAATCGCACTCGTATAATAATAATTATTATAAGACTTGTATAATAATAACAAATATGTATTAGACTTACCTAAATAACACACCTCGGAACTCGGAACACAACAAAACAAACCACCGCAGGCAACAGGTTATCTCCGCCCATGTAAGGTTTCCGAAAATAATTATTATCAATAAGGCAGTGGCGGAGCTCTGGGTCGACCCTGCTACTCGAAGGGGCGACCCCGAGCGAGCCCGGGGCGTGTTCTACAGCTACAGGAAACACAGTTTTGTAGCGCCCAGGGTTGACCCGGGGACACAAGAAACGGCTCTGGGGTCCACTGCCTTCTGAATATCGGCGGAAAATGGCTTCTGCGCATGCGCGGGGCGCCCCGGGGCTCTACAGGAAACGAACCACGTGTGAAAATCCTCGCAAATATCATTCTTCAGAGGCCGGAAAAAGTTATGATATCCACTTTCCCCGCCCGCCCTTTTCCTCATTAAGGAGCTAAGTATAATGAAAAGCTTAACCACTTCACAAGCACCGTACCCCTTTCGAAATCTCCCCTTGGCGCTATTGCGAGACGTTTTTATTACTTCCACAAGCAACTAATACTTGTATAAAACGTTAACCACCATAAACTTTTTCCGGCCTCTGAAGAATGATATTTGCGAGGCGGGGTGATTTTTACACGGAGTGTTTTTTGGGGGGTTAAACATATTTCTTGTGGGGAAGCGCCGTTTCTTGCGCTTCCCCAGACGCTACGCCGCTGGAAATGATAGTGCCTTTTAATAGAATTGGTATCACTTCTGTATTAACCCACTCTTCTTAGGAACAAAAATGATGAGGTCTCACAATTCAGGTTCCCACCGAAATTGAGTTACGGGAGATTGAGAAGTTAAGTGGTTGAGGTCGATTCAATAAACTATAACTGAAAATAACTTCTGGACTCCTCCCATCTTTACTCTGAAAATAATTGTTTTTCTTCAGTCTTGTTCATTATAATGATCAAGACTGGAAAAAAGTGACGCAAACGAAATTGAAGAAAAACATAAAATACAATTGATTGAAACCAGTTTTATCGGAGCAATAACGCAAATGTACAATATGAAGGTTGCTTCCCTTCGGTTGTCACTATAAACCTGAGCTTTAAACCCAGGGGTAAGGCAGAAGCGGGACTACTGAGTAGCAGAACCGGAGATGAATGAAGGTTAACAAGAGGAAGAGAGAACAAATCGGCACGCTTTAACAGTATGTTAATGGAGGAGGAACACAAGTCACTAGGAGAAGTGGAAAGATTGCATTTCTATCAGCCGCGAAGTGAATTTGGAGTAGAGCCCTGGATCAGCCGAGGGACCGTCAGTTATGGGAAGCCTTTTTATCCCCGCATTTGCCGGTTCTTTCCAACTTTTCGCGTAAGCGAAAGTACTCTTCCTCAAAATAGGTTCTCGCCATTGTGCCATTAGTTCAGCCTCTGCGATGATAGAGGGTCTGGGTTGATTTCAAGACTTGAAAATTTGGTGCAACGAAGGTGCTTGTAAACAGCGCCCCTTGGCTCCTCCAAATACAAATAAAAGATCATTTTGAGTCATATGAGCTGAAATATTGACCGTAGGGTTACTCGTTCAATCCTCCGCATTGGCAGTATACGTTTTGATTTCGGAGCAATAATGTTACGGAGCAATAATGAGCTCAAGGGGAAGGGGTTCAAAACGAATTTTGAAATTTTGAAACTGTCAAAACTCGGAAATTTCAGGTGAAACGGTATGTTTTTTATTTCATATTTAGATAGAGTTTATTCCTTGGAATTTTTTAAGCCCATCCACAGCTTTGTACGACCAGCCGTTCGTTCACAATGACGGCTAAAAGTTGGAGCAGATCGAAAATCGTCAACATGAGAGTGAATCGTCCGGTCCATTTTCAAACTGGGCCAGCTGATTGAAACTGCACATGGTTTCAAATATCGAGTTAATGAATAATATTTAATAATAATTATCAATAATGAAGCATTAAAATTATTAATTACCAACAATAAATATTAATAATTTACACAACTTGATAATAATTAATGATAATTCATAATGATAATTAATCCATCATTCAGTAATCGAGACAGTAGGATGATCTGTACAAAGAAGATAATAAACCGTTGTGTCAAGAATTTGCAGAGTTTTTTTCCTTCGAACGCTCATTGTGAACGAACGACTGGTCGTACGACACTCTGACTGGTCTCTTTAGAAGCTGGGTATCAAAACCTTCTCAATTGTGTGTTAAACTATACTGTTCTATTCGATATAATCGAGCTATGGTGTTTTGAAAATCTCAACCTGTAATTTTCTCCCGTTCCTGTTGACTTAGGATGAAGAATAGGTTTAAAGTATTAAGGCATTAGAATAGTTTTAAGTAGTTTGAATAGTTTTGGGTCACCTTCAGTCGAATCAAAGCCCACACGCAAAATTTCCAAATTCTAGTGAGCCCAAAGTATGATGAGAGGTTGTGTTCCATGTTGGCAGCACTACAGTGAGTTCAATTTCTTCAGTATCGGAGGCACTCAGCTGCGGTTGCATTGGTCACTTTTGATTCCAGTCTGAAAGTGTGTAGCTGGGGGAATGACTGTTGGATGTGGTTACAGCGTGGGAAGGTTATGAGAGATGTGAGGAGTTTAGAAGCCTTAGCCCCCCAATCACAGAATCACTTTGTGCTCTACCACTTCAAAACCTCTCTCGCCAACTCCATTTAAAACTCTGAGGTGAACTCCGGCGATGTTTTAGTTCGCCGCTCTATTCAAGTGTTTTGAGTTTCTCTCCAGTTCAAACTTGGAAGTATTGGGTTCCAATCACAAACCGCTCTCCTTCCGCTACCCGGTCCCACTGACAAAGGTCTTCATCATAAATTAATATCCTACTCAGAAGGCAGAGGCAAGTTGGTTTGGTAATAGGTTTGAAATTAATATGAAGAGGAGTCGAAAATGTCGCTAATTATTAATTTGGGAGGTGATCGCTTTAAATGTTCCCATACCCTAACTACGATGGTATCAAGGACATGAGTAGAAAATCAACCTGAATACTTCTGATGCCTGAACCTCGGATACCCCCGCTTTCAGCTCCCTTGGCATGAAACTGATGATGAAATAACCCGAACATTTCAACGTTTGTTTCCAATTAAAATAATAGTTTACTACAATAAAATCTTCAGTGGCAATAAATATGATCTTGTACGGGAAGTAAAATTGCTAAAGTATGGTCGTAAATTGTGAAAGCTTTTGGACAGTAACTGTTCAACTGTTGAAGACCAAAAACATACTTAGCCCATAGGTCGAAACCCCGGCCTCCCAGGCTGCTATGATATGTAAAGGAGGGGGGGGGGGAGAGGGGAAGATTCGTTGCTAGAACGTCTATCACTTCAGTACCTTCCTAGCGGTTGATGGGGATGCTAACCCATTTGGTTATGTGAACCCGCACCCCTCCCCAACAAATTCCCTGAAACCTTGGCAGTGTGCCAGGCCGGCGTTTCCCCAAACCGCTCTCCTCTTACCGGCCTCGGAAGCCGACGTTTCCGTGATTGTGTACAATTCCGTTCTTTTATTGTTATTGTACTATACGTATTATACCATGGAGACTCCCAGTACTTCTACAGAAGAGTCAGTTGACTCATCACGACAGCCAAATCAGAAAATGAAAGATTATCTGAGGCCCTCAGATCCAGACTTTGCACAGCGAATCGCGCGATGTTTGGCTGAAGAAAGCGATTCAGATGGCGAGAACCTACATCTAGGTGAGCAGTCCGATTCAGAAAGTGAAGACATGGCCATTGTGTAGCATCGTTCTTCTAATAATGAAAGTGATTCTGATAATGCATTTGAAGATGTGGAAAGTGAATTCACATCTTCTGTATCTTTGTTTTAGACAGAATCCCGATTTAAAACGATTTGATCTAGGAACGCGGTAGCGTTCCGCCCCGCCAAGCAAAGAAGTTGAGAAAAGGAACGGTGCTGAGTGTATGTTTACCGGACGTCACGAAACGCGTTTTCGAGGTATCCATATCTCGGCTCCTATTTGACCGATCAACTTGAAAATTAGTGTGGGTCTTCTTTGAGTGTATATTAGAAAGCCCTGAAAGTTTCAAATCGATAGATCTAAAGGGAGCCGAGCTACATAACTTCAAAAACCCCGTTTTTCGGCCTTAGATTGTTCTTCTCCTTCTCCTTCTTCTCCTTCTTCTTCTTCTCCTTCTCCTTGTTCAGACAGGCAAGGCTGGAGCCTCTCCACGTTCACTGATTGACGTGAAATTTTGCACAGAGCTTTATTTAACCTTTAGACAGAGCCCTATAAAAGATTTAACTCATTATCTCAACCTAAAAAAGTTTTAGAAACAAAAAAAACAGAAACTTTAGGAAAATTCTGTCCACTTTGACGAGTCTGCAGCCTGGGTAAAAGGACCAATCGACTTGAATTTTTTTACATACCTTCTAATTTTAGCCATATCACGGCTCCTAGTTAACCGATCAACTTGAAATTTGGTATGGATCTTTTTGGTGTGGATAATAGAAAGCCCTGAAAGTTTCAAGTCGCTAGGTCTAAACGGAGCCAAGTTATATGACTTCAAAAACCCGATTTTTCACCCTTACCTGTTCTTCTTCTCCTTAATCAGTTAGGCCTTTCCACCTTAACGAATTGACTTGAAATCTTGCACAGAGCTTCGTTTCAACATCAGCCAGTGCCTTTGAAAGGTTTAACCCATTATCTCAACCCAAAAAACTTTTAGAAACAAAAAACTGAAATTTAGACTAATTTTGGCAACTTTGACGAGTCTACAGCCTGGGTAACCGGACCAATCGACTTGAAATTTTGCATAGACCTTCTTTATAACATGACCCACTTCATCAACAAAAAGATGTGACATCCCCCCCAAAAAACACTCCGTGTAAAAATCATGTATCATCGCAAATATCATTCTACAGAGGCCGGAAAAAGTTATGATATCCACTTTCCCCGCCCGCCCTTTTCCTCATTGTGGAGCTAAGTATAATGAAAAGCTCAACCACTTCACAAGCGCCGTACCCCTTTCAAAATCTCCCCTTGGCGCTATTGCGAGACGTTTTTATTACTTCCACAAGCAACTAATACTTGTATAAAAACTTTGTATTTGTAGTATTTTTATTACTTTCACTACAAACCTGATCCTCCTTCCCCTCACCACCACCACCAAGTATTAGTTGCTTGTGGAAGTAATAAAAACGTCTCGCAATAGCACCAATGGGAGATTTCGAAGGGGGTATGGTGCTTGTGAAGTGGTTAAGCTTTTCATTATACTTAGCTCCTTAATGAGGAAAAGGGCGGGCGGGGAAAGTGGATATCATAACTTTTTCCGGCCTCTGAAGAATGATATTTGCGAGGCTGGGTGATTTTTACGCGGAGTGTTTTTTGGGGGTTTATTTTACCGGGAGAACTAGAGAGCACCACGACTTCAATGAACAAGATTTTAGTATGTACAAAGAAATAAAACAGATAGCTATACCTGTTTAAGGAGTAATTTATGTGAGTGTCATCAACTACTTTCGAGACGTTAGAGGGAAGGGGGAAAGTAACTGCTAAAACCAACGGTTTGGTACCTATTACGTCGTTTTCAAACCCGGAATAATAAACACAAATGACCGACTGTATGCATGCTGGCTCCATCCTTTTGGTTTACTAGCTGTCGGGCCCGTCGCTGGCGGGCAGAACACGGGGTGTGTCCATCTTCCTCTGTAACCTGTCCTGGACGGGCAGAACTCGGGATGGATCCATCTGCCACTCTTACCTGTTGCTTTACGGATTATACCTCTTCATGAATCTTTCTGAATCTACGTATCAGAAAATCCAATAAACCAAATCCGTCCGGGGGGCGTACGCCGCCCACGACACTTTGCCTAGTTAGCGTTGAGCTAAAACTACGAAATTTGATTTACGGGTTCGGACCAACCCCACAATGATCCTCGAAACTTTTCATTACCCTAGGTCAATGGAAAGGGGTTCAAAACGAATTTTGAAAATTGAAAATTTCATACCCCGAAAAATTTCAATTGAACGGTAGGTACCTATAGTTTTTAGTTAACTTTTAGGTAGAGTTTATTTTTTAGAATTTTGAAGACCACCCGCAGCGTTGTACGACAAGCCGTTCATTCACAATAAGAGCTCAAAGAAGGAGCATATCAAAAGCATTCTGTGAGAGTTTTACATTTATTTTAAATAGAAGTACGATACCCAGTTATCCACCTATTGTCCGTAAGTTTGTGTCAGCATTGCCGTTTCTAGGTTCCTCCGAAAAAGGTAAGTAAATGCTTTTATTTGTCAGTTCAATTGGATAAACACTTTTGTCCCTTAAAAAATGATAGTTATTCTTGAATTTTCTCTCATAAATTTCAGTTGGTTATTGAAAAATCCTGACTCGGACGAAGGAACAGTCGAAATACCTGTGACAGCACGGACTCAGAAAAATAGGTACGAAGCAAAAGTGGTTACTCTCCGAGATTTTCTCGAACGCCTGGCAAAAATTGTGTCCCATTTCTGTAGACAAAACACGAGCAAACTGTACTTTGAGCGAGTGTTCCAGAGTGAAAAGGATGTTTACGATTTGTACAGGAATGAAATAGACAAATTAGACGGTGGTTACCAGAACAGAAACGTTAATTTGTCTAATGCTCTGCTGAGTTTGAGCCAGGAGTTGGGCATTACCATCATGCTCGATGACTTCTAGGTCCTTTTGCATGAAGGTAAGCCCATTTCCTTGATCAAACTCAGTTGGTAAGTAGAGGAATTTCTTTTGAGGAATTTCCTATAGTATAGCTCACGCACTGGTCACACAGATCCTTCCGAGGCAAGTAACTAAACAGCTAACTAGACAGTAACTATACAGAGTTCGTCGAACTCAGAGTAGCACGTGGTAAGAGAGACTACACCGTCTAATTTGTCAATTTCATTCTATCGTAAACTTTATTTTCACTCTGAAACATGTCATGGCTCCAGGCTCCATGCCTTCTCCCCAAAACTTCTCATCTCTTTCCACAGTGGTGTCAATCTTATTTTTATTTTCCTATAGTTGGCTATACTGCCTATCCATCCCTTCCCTCTTCAAGGGACCAGCTGCCTTATACCACTAATTATGATTCGCTTCCTGTTCTTCGTCAAAGTGAGATCTATTCCTTTTCCGATTTGTGCCATCTCGCCATCTTTATTTAATTTCAGTTCAGCCACGTGCTATTTTTATTTTCATTTTTTCACTTATTAGTGAAAGTATTAGTTTCTTGTGCGTTAGACACCTGAGTGTTGCTAAGAAGTCAATTACCAGTTTGTATGTAAGTAATTTATTTTAATATTCTTTTTGCATCTTTGTTCTTTTTCCCATTTTCCATTTTAGGTTAAATTCCCTTTATTTTAATTGAGGTTCTGATTTTTCCTTTCTTATTTTCACGGCGTATTTCTACTTTGCCTATTTCAACAAGTACAGTTTATTTTTCCCTTATTTCTCTATTTTTATTTTACTACCTTTGATTTACGAGTACCTTTGTCTTGTTTTAAGGTCCTTTGGTTGAATATTTTCTGAACTCAAGAGAGTTCAGTGGTAGCAGAGCTGCTTACGTGGTAGCTAAATTTAGTTGCCATAGCTTATTTGGTAGACATATCGTTTCTCTCTCTATTACATGGTAGCAGAGCGTGACACTAATTGACTGAATTTACCTAATTCTGTTTTATTTCAGCTTTTAGTGACGATCCCATCTCTATTTTTTCTTTTCCCAGTACGAATTTCTTTATTTTATATTACCTCTCAGGAAGTAATAATTTCTCCTTGCTATATATTGCATCACCCCGTTTCAGGATAATTCCTGTGTGATTCGCCACGCCCCTTTCGTGTAAAACCCCGTAAGTTTAATCGGGGTTTTAGTTAAAACTCCGTAAGTTGGGAAAAGTGGCGTATGCACGCGAAATTGGTAAAATATAAACTATCGATGGCGTCATATGATAACCTCGTATCTTGATTTTTGACGATTTTTAGTTTTTTGCATGTATGGGAAGAAAACCTCGTATCTCATCGGCCTGTGGTTCAAATTTGAGCGGAAAATGAATTTTCTGCCCTCTAGAGGACTATATGAGATTGTAACTCCTAATGCCACTTTATGCCATTGCTATCAGTTTTTTGCCTCTCCTGTAAAATTTGTTTTTTTGAGATACGAGGTTATCATGTGACGCCATCGCTATGTTGTTTGTCATCACTCATTATGCTCATCACCAAGCAACCAAACCAATACAAACCTTCGCAAGCTTCATTAAAATGACTTAGGAAGTTTTTTTCGTCTCCTGTAAACTTTTGATTTTTCAACTTTACGGGCTTCTACACTTGAACTATCGATTTATCGCTGAAACGTAAATGTTCTCAGTTAGTGACTTCATGCGTATATTCTATATATTGCAAGATTTGCAAGCCCTATGTATTCGGATACTCTGTATATTAGACATTCCTTGATTCCTTTAATTGATGGAGGATATGGATTGAAGATCTCTAACGATCCAAATCTTACTTTAATTCTTTCGATCCCACTGTAATTGTTGTCAAAATCTCCAAGGACAGACTGACGGTTGTGATTATTCCGTTGGGGATCATGAGCCCATCCTGGAAACTTACTGTCCTCCTACATTTCCATATTTTCCATCCCAGCATCCCCTTGGTTCCATTGTAACTGCCCTATTGTGCTTGAGTAATCCATTCCAAGTTTCTGTCATCGACGTTCCGATTGTTGTCTCTGTGCAACCAATTCTCCAAAAAATATTCACCGTCGAGGCTATAATGGAGAGGAGGTTATTGGTCTGGGTGTCCGATCTCGTCAATATACTGAATATCACGTGAATAAAGTATACACTGGTATACACTGGAAGGTATACTGGTATACACTGGAAGGTCTGGTAAGTTTTTATCATTTTCAATAACGAACCAAACCCCCTCAAAATTTGTTTCGGAAAATCGAAGAACAATTTTGTCTGTCTGCCGTGTGCGGCACTTTGCCATGCTAGAATTCTTCTTAGGCCGCGTCCTTGGACAGAATTCTTCTTAGGCCGTTTTTTTCTTGGACGTTTACAAAGGTTCATTATCGAAAATAATAAACCAAAATATAGGTACGCTCTCCCTCCATGGCTGAAAAGGGACTGAAAAGCGTTCGCGGGAAACCTACGAATCTCTCGGTTCGCAGGGCGCTCGCAGTGTGTTCGGAAGAAATAATTTTCCCCGAGCAAGAAACGAATGTTCGGTTCGCGCTCGTGCTCGCCCATGTTCAAATTCAAATTCAAAAATATTTTATTGGCATAAAGATACATACATAGATTGTTTTACAGTGGCTAACTATCTTAATAAACGGTAAACGGTAATAAAGTTAACACATTCATCTTCGGTCCACTCCATGGTGATAGGGGTGTTATCCCGACCACACGGAGCTACCACATACCATCAATCATTCTTCAATTCTAGTTCACAAGCTGGTGCTCGATTAACGGAACTATTTTGAAATACTATTACTGTGCCCAGAGGACAGTAATTCTAACTTCTCATCTGCTAGTAGGTAATTATGTATAATTCATCCTCTTCGAATTACCACTGCAGTTTTGACTATGAAAGGACAATGAATGACATTTTCTCATCATAGCTATCAATGCATACCGCAAAAGAACTGTCCATACGGTTTTAAAATTCATCAACCTGCCTAACTGGGATCTTTTCTAACTCAGTCATCACCTTTGGTTTATTTGGTTTTTTTATCTTCGATAATGAATCATTAGAATGAATTAGACCAAGGAAAAAAAATGTTAACCCCCTGAAAATTTGTTGGTTTGCGTTTCAAGATAGTACCCACTTTTTCCAGTTAGCGTTGTCCTAAAATTACAAAATTTGGTTAAGGATTCGAACCACACCGACGATGATCCTTGAAACTTTGCATTAACCCTACGTCAAGAGAAAGGGGTTCAAAACGAATTTTGAAAATTTGAAAAATTCATATCTCAAAAGATTTAGATGGAACGGTAGGATCGTTTTAAATTTACATTTAAACGAAAATGGATTTTTAGAATTTTTCAACACCATCTGAAGGCTTGTACGATCAGCCGTTCGTTCACAATGAGGGCTCAAAGTTGGAGCAGATTGAAAATCGTCAACATATGAATCATGCGGCAGCCTGGTTGGTCTATGTTCAACTGGCTCAGCTGATTCGAACAGCACATGGTTTTCAGATCTCGAGTAATATGTCGTATTAGTGCTTTATTAATTATTAATAATACTAATTAATCACCAAAAACAATAATTAATCATCAACAATAGTTAATCATAATTTACGCTACTTGACAATATTGATTAATAATTAATCTATAATTTAGATAGAAGGGTTATCTGCACAAAGAAGATTATAAACCCGTGTGTCAAGAATTTGCTGAGTTATTCCTTAGCAAACTTGAAATAACTTGATGAAAATTACTTAGAATTTGTTAGAGCGAATCCGCACAGTGAGTTAAAAACCAAATTTATACATACCTATCCAACCGATAGGAAAGTATTGTAATCGCCTTAAAAAGCAGTTTTGGAACTCACTCAAACTCATACACTATCTATGCTTCTCATATAAATTAATGTACCTATCTATGTACCTGTGTATGTACTTCACACGTGCACAGGATTGCGGCCTGACCAGGCAATTTTGATTTCGGGGCTCTGTCCCTATTCACAACAATTATTTCTTGTGGAAAAATAGGAAATAGTGCCAGTTATCCATTGTTCAAATATCTACCCACAAATGATTCCCGATTAATAGTTGTGTTTTAAAACCACCACATGATTGCTGTACACTTGGAGTGTATGAACCATATTCAATGAATACTGATAAGAACAATTATTAGCTCGCAGTTCAGCATTGAAGAACATTGAAAAACAAATTAAATAAATAAATATAAGAAACACCGAGAAGTTTATTGTGATTTTATTGTTTATTGTAAAAATCACCAAAGGGGTATGAATTTCCAAACCACAAAAAATTGCCCAGAAGCTAGGTACGTTCATTTGTAAAAACACCATATGTCTAATATACTGATATTATTAAACATATTATGTTAAACACCATATGTCTAAGTACTCAATGTAAGTTTATTACATTCTTAGTACCTACCTAATTGAATAATGGGTACGCTGGTAGTTTTCATTTAAAACACACTTGTAAAGTAACTCATTTGTAATAAACGAACGACGAAAGTAGGTAACTACATAAAAACCTGAACAAAGTGCTGAAGCTATTAATAACCTCCTACCAACGCTGAGATCTTTCATAAGAAGTAATTTCCAGATAAATTACCATTTTGATGTATTAAATCCTTCCCAAGGCATCAAGTCGTTATGGCGCAATATAGAGAGTCTGGGTCTAGAGGGTGATAAATCTCGAGAAACTTCCAATCACACTGCAGATGAGTATAATGAGCTTATTCTGCATACAAGCAATCGCCATTAGCGTTGGACACATTTATCATTTCAGTTAAAGTTGGGGTTTCATTCTAAAATGTGTGGCTCTGTTTTTTTTTTTTTTTTTCTTCTTTTTTTTTTTTTTTTTTTTTTTTTTCAGCGAATGTTTGAAGCAGAACCAATTTTTTTTTTTTTTTTTTTTTTTTTTTTTTGTATCTAGTACATGATTTCTGGAAAACTTTTTCCGTTGTAAAGCATCCCAATCCAGACCTAGACAGTGAAGTATTTTTTTGTGCAGTTTCGATATTGCCATTATCAAGGATTATAAATATAAACACATTAATTTATTCGGTCAACAATTCGACTAGAAATCATGGAAAGAAGGACGGATTTTTTAAATTCAACTTTCTGATTCTACGTATCTTGAAACGTAAACTCAAGAACATCTTTTGGTTTATTATCTTCGATAATGAACCATTGGAATCGCCCAAAGAAAAAAAAATTTTAACCCCCCCTCAAAATTTGTTGGTTTACGTTTCAAGACACGTAGATTCAGAAAATCGAATAAAAAAAAATCCGTCCGTCCGCCGTACGCCGTCCGCCGTCCCCCGTCCGCCGTCCCCCGTCCGCCGTCCGCCGTCCGTGGCACTTTGCCCAGTTAGCGTTGAGCTAAAATTACGAAATTTGGTTTCTGGGTTTGGACCAGCCCCACAATGATCCTCGAAACTTTTCATAACCCTAGGTCAAGGGGAAGGGGTTCAAAACGAAATTTAAAATTTCGACAATGTCATATCTCCAAATATTTAACTGAACCGTGTAATTTTTAGTTCACTTTTGAATGACCTGAAAAATTACGAATCTTTTAAGACCAATTGGATTTTTTTGCGACCAGCCGTTCGTTCACAGTGACCGCGCAAAGGTTTAGGAAAAACACTAAACTTTCGCGTCGAAAACGGCCGTTATGTGACCCAACCCCCAGACGCCCAGAATAAAACTACCTTTTTTCATCTTCCCGGTAAACTACAGTCTAGAAATTTTAACCGTGAGTCGGGGATAGACCACATTGCAATATTCACTCGGTTTCTCATTTGTAAAATTGTTTAAATAATACCTTTTTGTAATAATACAAATTAAATTTTGATGATGAGCTATTGACTTGAAATTTTAAAAATAGGTCAGAACTGGATCACAATGCAATATTCACTCGGTTTCTTGTCTGTAAAATTGTTCAAATAATACCTATTTGTTTAAACAAATTAAATTTTGATGATGAGCTAGATACTTGAAATTTTAAATATAGGTCAGAAATGGATGACATTTCAATATTCACTCGGTTTGTATGACATGGTATGAGTATGGTATGGTATATTATTGTATGTATGATTTGGTATAATACAGTATGGTATGATAGGAAAGAAATTCGTATGGTATGGTATGTGTACGGTGAGAATATAGTATGGTGCCGATTTGCAATACAGTCTGGTATAGACGGAAGGGTGATCTGCACAAGGAAGATGATAAACCGTTGTGTCAAGAATTTGCAGAGTTTTTTTTTTGTTATTGATCGATTCTAATGGCGTATTATTGAATGTAATCAACCAAAAGAAGAAAATACATCAGTTATTTTATATAGTGTCATGTTTTGCTCAGCAGGCGCGGATGACTGAGAATTGAACGGTGAAATGAACCAGAGGCTCACAGTGACTTGAATGTTGTCAGGTTTGCGGATCCTCAGAAGCTATTTTAGCTGATTCTAACCGACAAGGCACACCTACTTGATTAATGACAATGAGAATGTATATAACTGTAATCTATTCAATGGATGGTGGACATGATAATCATTTATCGGCACTGGCGCTCTCTAATTTGAAATTCAGTGACTACGGAAACTGAATTCGATCAGGTGTATCAGAATCATTGAATGATTTAACCCGAGAGTTGTGATTGATTGGAGCTCTCGCCGCCCAATTGACGGCAACCCGATGAGGGCGAATTCAAGAGTACAACGCTGGAATTCGACTGATAAGACTGTTGCCGCCTCCAAAGAGAAGATTTGGTTGACAGTTGTAGCTTATATTATAATACCCCGTGAATGACTTGAAATTATTCCATCTTGAGTTGCCACAGTGACGGTATCAAAAACTAGTCGAAATGTATTGTTGTGAACGGCAGTGGCGTACAGTACCTACAGAAGGCCACGTTCATGTATCAACGGCCCCTATAGTCTTCTAAACCGCTAAACAGAATACCAAGTAATTGAAGACACAAATGGATAAAGGTGCTAAGTAACAAAAGTAAAATGTAAAGAAAATTGAGTTTGCATACTTGCCTATTTTGTTTGGTTCGGAATTTTTCTCTTTTTTTCTCCTCCAAGGTGTTGCAAAGGTGTTGTCAATCATGCACTGATGACAATAAACATAATATTTTGAGGATTATCTGCGCTACGCGCTACCACATGAATTATCGAAAAAATGTTACATAGCACCTTCTTCCACTCGTGTCTTCAATTGTTTTATAGACCCAAATCCATTGTTGAGAATTACTTAGTGGACTGGTTTGGTAGAACTCCACACTAATTCAGTTCTACATTAGAAACGGATTTCTTTTGGTCAACTCCTGATTGAAAGAAGTTAGAAGTGACCTTGACCGATTATTTAAACAATTTGTTGAGAATTTGATCGCGAGAATCAATCGTAGGGCCGATGAGACAAGTTATAGGCCGACGTTTCGATGTATTTTACATCTTTTCAAGGGTTATCAGCATAAATTGTATGAAATTTTATGCTGATAGCCCTGAAAAATATGTTAAGTATAACATCAAAACGTCGGCCTAAAACTTGTCTCATCGGCCCTACGATTGATTCTCGTGATCAAATTCTCAACAAATTGTTTAATTTATCGGTCAAGGTCACTTCTAACTTCTTTCAATCGGGAGCTTCAGGTATAAGCAGATAACATTATTAATTTACGAACTAGCGGGTCGACCGTCCAACGCCAAATGTCCATTACATGAAAATGTATATACCATAACCAAAAACTCTGCAAATTCTTGACACAACGGTTCATTATCTTCTTTGTACAGATCACCCTTCTGTCTAGATCACTAGGTCTAAATGTCTAGATCCTAAATGTTAGATTAATTATTATCATCAATTATCACTAATTATTAACAATTTTATCAAGTACCTAGTGAAAATTATTATAATTTATTGTTAGGTATTAACAATTCGTATTTACTATTAATAATAATTATGATTAATTATGATTAATTAATACGATATAATTCTGGGGTTTTTAATACTACGTCGGTAATAATTTTTCTATAAAAGAAGTACCTACCAACAAACGTTCGAAATTACCTTCATTTCCGTAGCACGAAACGCACCTCAGAACAACAAACTCGACATCACTTAAGCCATATGATGTTCCAAAGAGCTTGTTAGTATGAAAATGGACCTGTATTTCAACAGTTTGATTCATGATCGTGTTGTGAGCCGTCATTGTAAACGAACGGCTGGTCGTACAAAGCTGCGGATGGTCTTAAAAAATTCTACGGAACAAACTCTATCTAAATATGAAATAAAAAACATACAGTTCTATATGAATTTTTCGAGATATGAGATTTTCAAATTTTCAAAATTCGTTTTGAACCCCTTCCCCTTGACCTAGGGTAATGAAAAGTTTCGAGGACCATTGTGGGGCTGGTCGAAACCCATAAAAAAAATTTCGTAATTTTAACTCAACGCTAACTGGGCAAAGTGCCGCGGACAGCGGACGGCGTACGGCGGACGGACGGATTTTGGTTTATTATCTTCGATAATGAACCATTGGAATCGCCCAAAGAAAAAATTTTTTTAACCCCCCCTCAAAATTTGTTGGTTTACGTTTCAAGATACGTAGATTCAGAAAATCGAATAAAAAAAAAATCCGTCCGTCCGCCGTACGCCGTCCGCCGTACGCCGTCCGCCGTCCGCCGTCCGCCGTCCGCGCCACTTTGCCCAGTTAGCGTTGAGTTAAAATTACGAAATTTTTTTTTATGGGTTTCGACCAACCCCACAATGGTCCTCGAAACTTTTCATAACCCTAGGTCAAGGGGAAGGGGTTCAAAACGAATTTTGAAATTTCGAAAATTTCATATCTCGAAAAATTCATATAGAACGGTATGTTTTTTATTTCATATTTAGATAGAGTTTGTTCCGTAGAATTTTTAAGACCATCCGCAGCTTCGTACGACCAGCCGTTCGTTCACAATGAGGGCTCAAAGATTGTGCCTCACAACACGATCGTGTATCAAACTGTTGAAATACAGGTCCATTTTCATACTAACAAGCTCTTTGGAACATCATATGGCTTAAGTGATGTCGAGTTTGTTGTTCTGAGGTGCGTTTCGTGCAACGGAAATGAAGGTAATTTCGAATGTTTGTTGGTAGGTACTTCTTTTATAGAAAAATTATTACCGACGTAGTATTAAAAACCCCAGAATTATATCGAATTAATTAATCATAATTAATAATTATTATTATTATTAATAAATACAAATTATTAATACCTAACAATAAATTATAATAATTTTCACTAGGTACTTGATAAAATTGTTAATAATTAGTGATAATTGATAATAATAATTAATCTAACATTTAGGATCTAGACATTTAGACCTAGTGATCTAGACAGAAGGGTGATCTGTACAAAGAAGATAATGAACCGTTGTGTCAAGAATTTGCAGAGTTTTTTCAATTCGATTTTCTGAATCTACGTTTCTTGAAATGTAAACCAACAAATTTTGAGGGGGGGTTAAAATTTTTTTTTCTTTGGGCGATTCCAATGGTTCATTATCGAAGATAATAAACCAAAATGAAGTACGAGGTACGCGGTGTGGGTGTGGGAGGGGGCGCAGAGACATAAAAGGTCTCGTCGTATGATGCACTAGTTGGCCTCCTACCAGCCGTATTACGTCATACGCTCGTGCGTCATAGGCTCTGACGTACTTGTTGGCCTCCTGCCAGCCGTCTTACGTCATACGCTCATGCGTCATAGGCTCTGATGCACTTTTTAGTCTCCTGCCAGCCTTCTTACGTCATACGCTCGTGCGTCATAGGCTCTGACGTACTTGTTGGCCACCTGCCAGCCGTCTTACGTCATACGCTCGTGCGTCATAGGCTCTGACGCACTAGTTAGCCTCCTGCCAGCCGTCTTACGTCATACGCTCGTGCGTCATAGGCTCTGACGTACTTGTTGGCCTCCTGCCAGCCGTCTTACGTCATATGCTCGTGCGTCATAGGCTCTGACGTACTTGTTGGCCTCCTGCCAGCCGTCTTACGTCATACGCTCGTGCGTCATAGGCTCTGACGTACTTGTTGGCCTCCTGCCAGCCGTCTTACGTCATACGCTCGTGCGTCAATGGCTCTGACGTACTATTTGGCCTCCTGCCAGCCGTCTTACGTCATACGCTCGTGCGTCATAGGCTCTGACGTAATGGCCCGCCCGTCGCTTGTGTTCTGACGTGATCTGAGGGAAAGGGTGAATCAAGGGAACAAATTTTTCCCGTTTCAGTTTATGTGCCAAAGCAAAGACATGAAAATGTCAAAAAAATGTGTAAATAGGTACCTAACCCAACTGTAATGTCAATTTTCTGACAATGAGTTTTCGACTATAGTTTTCATACCTTTTTACTTAAGTACTTATTGCAATTTGGGACTGATAATGAGCTGTTCGCAAATAAAAAGTCTGATAACTACTTTATAACATCTTATTAATCTATTTTCAAGTTCCGATTCACAGTTGAATGTATTTTATTTAGATGTCGTAAAATTCGAAAACGATGGAATGACGAAACCTGTCGACTACTGACTCAAGTGATACTGTCGACTTCTAACACATGTAGGTCGACTACTAGTGCAAAACCATGTCGGCTACTGAAGAAAATGTTGGTCACTGGTATCGACTACTACCTAGAGCATTGGGATTTTTTACAAAACTTGTTTTTCCCTTTTCAAACCATGTTGAATAATATTTCCCGCTGCCAGGTCTTTTAGGGAAGGATCTTGGGTACACAATGAACAGGTTTGCAATGAGAAAATAACCGAGTGAATATTGAAATGTCATCCATTTCTGACCTATATTTAAAATTTCAAGTATCTAGCTCATCATCAAAATTTAATTTGTTTAAACAAATAGGTATTATTTAAACAATTTTACAGACAAGAAACCGAGTGAATTTGCATTGTGATCCAGTTCTGACCTATTTTTAAAATTTCAAGTCAATAGCTCAGCATCGAAATTTAATTTGTATTATTACAAAAAGGTATTATTTAAACAATTTTACAGATGAGAAACCGAGTGAATATTGCAATGTGGTCTATCCTCGACTCACGGTTAAAATTTCTAGACTGTAGTTTACCTGGGAGATGAAACACTAGGTCTAAATGTCTAGATCCTAAATGTTAGATTAATCATTATTATCAATTTTATCAAGTACCTAGTGAAAATTATTATAATTTATTGTTAGGTATTAATAATTTGTATTTATTATTAATAATAATTATTATTAATTATGATTAATTAATACTATATATTTTGGGGGTTTAATTACTACATCGGTAATAATTGTTCTATAAAAGAAGTACCTACCAACAAACATTCGAAATTACTTTCATTTCCGTAGCACGAAACGCACCTCAGAACAACAAACTCGACATCACTTATGCCATATGATGTTCCAAAGAGCTTGTTAGTATGAAAATGGACCTGTATTTCAACAGTTTGATTCACGAACGTGTTGTGAGGCACAATCTTTGAGCCGTCATTGTGAACGAACGGCTGGTCGTACAAAGCTGCGGATGGTCTTAAAAAATTCTACGGAACAAACTCTATCTGAATATGAAATAAAAAACATGCCGTTCTATTTGAATTTTTCGAGATATGGAATTTTCAAAATTTCAAAATTCGTTTGAACCCCTTCCCCTTGACCTAGGGTTATGAAAAGTTTCGAGGATCATTGTGGGGCTGGTCCAAATCCAGACACCAAATTTCGTAATTTTAGCTCAACGCTAACTGGGCAAAGTGGCGCGGAAGGCGTACGGCGTACGGCGGACGGACGGATTTTGGTTTATTATCTTCGATAATGAACCATTGGAATCGCCCAAAGAAAAAATTTTTTTAACCCCCCCTCAAAA
The DNA here is from genome assembly GCA_963920205.1 of Stenodema calcarata. Classification (NCBI taxonomy): domain Eukaryota; kingdom Metazoa; phylum Arthropoda; class Insecta; order Hemiptera; family Miridae; genus Stenodema; species Stenodema calcarata. Next base: position 8,932,965 of record OY986048.1, read on the forward strand.
TTTGTTGGTTTACGTTTCAAGATACGTAGATTCAGAAAATCGAATAAAAAAAAAATCCGTCCGTCCGCCGTACGCCGTCCGCCGTACGCCGTCCGCGCCACTTTGCCCAGTTAACGTTGAGCTAAAATTACGAAATTTGGTTTCTGGGCCCCACAATGATCCTCGAAACTTTTCATAACCCTAGGTCAAGGGGAAGGGGTTCAAAACGAATTTTGAAAATTTGAAAATCTCATATCTCGAAAAATTCATATAGAACGGTATGTTTTTTATTTCATATTCAGATAGAGTTTGTTCCGTAGAATTTTTTAAGACCATCCGCAGCTTTGTACGACCAGCCGTTCGTTCACAACGACGGCTCAAAGATTGTGCCTCACAACACGATCGTGACTCAAACTGTTGAAATACAGGTCCATTTTCATACTAACAAGCTCTTTGGAACATCATATGGCTTAAGTGATGTCGAGTTTGTTGTTCTGAGGTGCGTTTCGTGCTACGGAAATGAAGTTAATTTCGAATGTTTGTTGGTAGGTACCTACTTCTTTTATAGAAAAATAATTTTTATTACCGACGTAGTATTAAAAACCCCAGAATTTTATCGTATTAATTAATCATAATTAATAATAATTATTATTATTAATAAATACGAATTAGTAATACCTAACAATAAATTATAATAATTTTCACTAGGTACTTGATAAAATTGTTAATAATTAGTGATAATTTGTAATAATAATTAATCTAACATTTAGGATCTAGACATTTAGACCTAGTGATCTAGACAGAAGGGTGATCTGTACAAAGAAGATAATGAACCGTTGTGTCAAGAATTTGCAGAGTTTTTGGTTTATTATCTTCGATAATGAACCATTGGAATCGCCCAAAGAAAAAAAATTTTTAACCCCCCCTCAAAATTTGTTGGTTTACGTTTCAAGATACGTAGATTCAGAAAATCGAATAAATAAAAATCCGTCCGTCACCCGTACGCCGTACGCCGTACGCCGTCCCCCGTACGCCGTCCCCCGTACGCCGTACGCCGTCCGTAGCACTTTGCCCAGTTAGCATTGAGCTAAAATTACAAAATTTGGTTTCTGGGTTTGGACCAGCCCCACAATGATCCTCGAAACTTTTCATAACCCTAGGTCAAGGGGAAGGGGTTCAAAACGAACTTTGAAATTTCGACAATGTCATATCTCTAAAAATTCCCATGAAACGGTGTAATTTTTAGTTCACTTTTGAATGACCTGAAAAATTACGAATCTTTTAAGACCAATTGGATTTTTGTGTGACCAGCCGTTCGTTCACAGTGACCGCGCAAAGGTTTAGGAAAAACACTAAACTTTCGCGTCGAAAACGGCCGTTATGTGACCCAACCCCCAGACGCCCAGAATGAAACTACCTTTTTTCATCTTCCCGGTAAACTACAGTCTAGAAATTTTAACCGTGAGTCGGGGATACACCACATTGCAATATTCACTCGGTTTCTCATCTGTAAAATTGTTCAAATAATACCTTTTTGTAATAATACAAATTAAATTTTGATGATGAGCTATTGACTTGAAATTTTACAAATAGGTCAGAACTGGATAACAATGCAATAGGTATTCACTCGGTTTCTTGTCTGTAAAATTGTTTAAATAATACCTATTTGTTTAAACAAATTAAATTTTGATGATGAGCTAGATATTTGAAATTTTAAATATAGGTCAGAAATGGATGACATTTCAATATTCACTCGGTTTTTTATTCGATTTTCTGAATCTACGTATCTTGAAACGTAAACCAACAAATTTTGAGGGGGGGTTAAAATTTTTTTTTCTTTGGGCGATTCCAATGGTACATTATCGAAGATAATAATCCAAAATACAGGTCAAATACTGGACGAGATTGACTTACCTCCGTTGACTCTTATAGGGGCACAGGAGAATATACATGAGTTCCATTCCGCCCTTTCACCTGCAACCTGTGTCCTTCCTGCCAATCTTGGGCGACCCGGCTCAGTTCCTTGTTTTCCCGATCTCCACCATGTTTTTCTAGGTCCTCCTCTTTTTCTTTCTCCCTGGGAGTTTCACTCCACTACTTTTGGATGGCACCGTCAGGTTTTCTTAGCGAGTGTACCATCCATCTCCATTGTCTTTTTCTTATCTATCGATGGATAGGAAGCTGCTCAGTGCCCCTCTAGAAACCTTCGTTAGATATATTTTCAGGCGACAAGTGTTCCCACTGGTTCCATGTTGTTCTACGTTATTTCCATTTGGTACGGCCTTATTTGGTTTTTTTGGACCGTAACAACAAGTTTCCCAGGATCCTTCGCAAGTTGATGAATTTTTGGAGTGGTCTGGTGATCATTCCACTCACCTCCCAAGTCTCACTGTCATAAAGCAAGACTGACTACCTACATTGGAGTTGAAAAGCTACCGTTTCGTTCTTCTTGCTTGATCTTGATATTTTATATAGCTGAACAAACATCCCACTTGCCAATTTTATCCAGCTGGTCACGCCTTATAATGTACCTCCGTTTTTAGTTACTAAACTTCCCAAGTAGACGAAGGATTCTATTCGATACACGGTGTCATTGCTCAGAACTACGAGAATGCCGCGTCATCGCTTATTCAATCGCATCTCTGTTGATTCGCCAACATTATAAAATCCGACCCGGCGGGCGATGCGGTTTAAGGCGTCAACCTTGCTTTGTAGATCACTAAACTGCCATGCGAGAAGACAGAGGCCATCAGCAAAGTCGAAATGTTCAAGCCTCTCTGAGCCTTGGATAGTCCACTGGATTCTACGTCGTTGCTCTTCAAGCGTAGCCCTCACGATACTCTCAAGAACCTCAATGAGGCGTACGGACTTTTTTCACGCCTGTTTCGATCTTGACTGGGTTTGATAGTGCTTCTTCATGGACAATTCGGCATTCATAACGAGGTTCATGGGCTTAAAATGTTAATACCTATGTATTTTTCTGTTGTCCTCATTGGTTCCATCCAATACTAAAACGTAAGTTATAAAGTTCGACAATTTATTCAGCATTCCACAATGTATAATGATTGACACTAGTAGTAAAGAAGAAATGGGGATTTCAGATAACTGCCTCCCCCCCTTACCAGTGCCAGTAATGGCGGCAGAAAAACATTTTTGTTAAGTGTCAGGGTGTTTGGCTCAGATCAGCAATCCAAAGTGGTCCAAAGCAACCTATCTTTAAAAGGTTGCTATTAACTGGGATTTTTGTGAATAGATATCAGACAGTTTCCTTTTGTATGTCCTCTTTCCAATTCAAAATATGTCTTCTAGTACTTTATATTGCATAATTTAGATATAATGGTATCAAGTTGAGTATCCAAATGGTATCCACATCTTGAGGAGTTCCATAAATGTTTTTTATACTGAAAGCTGACAAACTAATGTCCATGACCAGTATCGAAATACCAACTAAAATCTTATGGATGGTGAGAAGAAGAGTGATTTCTTGACATTCGAAACCAGTCGAATTTTGGATTTAATTCATAGAAGTACCATATAAATCTTTCAAGTTAATCGCTTTATATCCTAATTCTGGGTCAATTCCAGATTTTTTTTCTGGGTGATAAGGATTTTTTTAGGAAAACTTCATGGTTCAACACTAGAATATTATCTACGAGCAGGTTCGCTATCGTGGATTTAAATTGCTCAAGGCGAAGGGAGTGAGATGTGTATCGTCTTCTGGAGTGAAAATAGAAACTCTGATATCGATGATAATAGACCAAAACGCCCTTATGAATGGGTGTTGAGCTTCGCAATTTCAAGAGTATACGGTGCCAGGCATCCTGATGACAGCTAATATTCAGTGACAAAATTGGTATGTACTAGACTTGATATAACCCCATAAATGGACTTGACAACGATTATAATTATAGTTAATAATTATTATTGCGATTATAATTTACGATCATAATTATAGTACCAGTACACACATAATACATGTTTGGTATCGTGATTCATACAAATAAGAATGCATAATCAAGTTGATTATGGCATTTGTACAAAAGTACGACGTTGATATTTGTTGTGCATCCCCAGCATTCTAATTATAAAATCAATGCAAACAATAATAATTAAATAAAGACGAGACGCGATAGGGAGAGGATTCGAGACGAATAGCCCCCACTTTATCAACAGGGCTGGCCCTCAGACACCGCTCTCCCCACCCTAATCCCGAGAAGGGAAAGCAGAGGAGGGGTAATAAAAACCCCGATTCCTCAGAGAATGAGACTTTCCCTCCACGTCACAAGTTCAAAACCATACAGTGCTATAATCATTGCCTTTGCCTTCTTAAGGAGTTAAGGTTTTCTTGTGAAAAGAATCTGCCAGTGGGTATGTCCTTTTTCGAGAATATGAATACAGGAAGATCAGGGTATAGAGCGAAGAGCGCCTGTCAGGTTGCCTCTACCCAGCGACTGACTCTGCATAGCGAATTTACGAAATGCGTCGATTAGTAAGGGAGCCTTTAGCGCGTCGTAACTGATTTTTTTAAAAATCCGTCGATTTTTAACCTAGTACGAAATCACCTGAGGAGATTCTCGAACAGCGCGCCGCAATACCAAAATGGAATGATGTACAACTGCACATGATTATTTAGGCACTCGGTAGTGAATTGAACAAGCAATCCAAAACTCCCCAAAACACAATCAAATGGAGAGATAGGAGTCAGATCAATATGGCAAGTAGGTGCTATACATTGACTTGGACTCTTATCCCCATTGGGACTAACATGTCTTTTACTAGTGGTTTATGATGCAGGTGTTTGCCCAATAAATGTCATAAAGAACATTCTACACAACCTGCCCAAGAGTTCTTGAGGGAAGAATGTAATTTTAAGTACCAAGTCCCATTATAAATTGATGCTCCGCATGTTCTTGGTAGGTAATAGGATTATTATTCAAGAGTATCTTGATCCTCCAACTCCACTTTACGGTATCGCGATGTCGGCACCAATGGATTCTCCGTCATTTCGCTGGGAGTGAATAATTGAGAGTAAGTTCTTTGTGTAGCAGTATGAACTTATCGTGGAAATAAAGCGCAATATTGAAACATTCCACTTGAAATGGACATGAAAGTAAGGCATGATAAGCGCTCTTGAGCCAATGAATAGGCTCAGGCTATATTATTGGCAACTGTTTATTATTGCAACTGTTTACGGAACGGAGCGAAAATAGATTTCCCTCTCAACAACACCTCACTTATTCGTATTCACCTCACTTACCTCACTCCCTCATCTATTTAGCATTTTATACCTCTCTTCATGATCGTCATTGGCTACTCATTCAAATCCTCTGATCCGCCTCAGTTTATTTTGTTGTTGATTCAGGATGGTCTGAAACGGATTTTGGTATGAACATTTTTTGAAAATTCGAGTTTAAAAATTTTGGACCGAGAACAATAGCTACATTTTCTTCGAAAATTCGCTACAATGTTATGGGACCAAAGTTGTTGCAAAATAGTTTTAAAATCGATCCCTGAAGTTTAGACCATTCATACTGGGACACCCTGTATACAGTGTCTAGTGTAACTAAGTAACAAACTCAAGGAATCGATTTTGCAGGTAATTCGTAACAAAAATTCCCCTTAGATTTTTTTTCTTACTCAACTAAAAATCCGACTTTTTAACTTTTAAGATTTTTTTCGTATTCTCGACCTTGTCTCTGTAAAACGGACCTAACTCCCTTGAATTGATGTCTAAAATAAGAGTTGAGGATACCGTTGGTAAGAGCGTTAAATTTGCTATCTCTCTGATATACAATCTCATCTTTTAAGACAGTATTTATTGATTAAAAAATGGCCAAAAGTGAAGATTTTTTTTAAATCACCGTTTTTTCTTTAGTTGTTCGCTTTTTTATTACTGAGGTCCTTCGGAGGGCACTCCTTGGGAAACACTTGCCCAGAATCTCAGCTTTCCCACGGTATAATTAGTTCTTATTTTTTAGGGGGAACTTGTTGAGAAATTCGAGTTTGTATGCATAAAAACGTGTATTTTCAGGCACATTTTCAAGCTGAATCGAATTGTGACGTACCCAGACCTCCCTAGCAACGATTTAAATGAGTTTTCAGTCGCAATATCTCCATTTCAGGGTGTAGAAAGTCAACGGCATTACTTAAGGAATTTTTTTCTTTTGGAGGGAGGGCCTTCATAAAATAAAATTACAGGGATTGTTCAAAATGTCCCCCGTTCTCGCGGATGCAGAGGGTCGCTTGTTTGCGAATGGACTCGACCACTCGATGGTTCTGGCGAATCAGATCCCCGACAAAATAATATACCGTTGGAAACCTAAGATTCTGAGCAAGTTTTTCCCAAGGAGTGCCCGCCGAATGACTTTTTTTATAAGTTTCAATGCATGAAGAAGTTTAATTTTCGTTAGAAGAATCTTCAGTTATTCATGAAGATATAATGAGTAGCGGAAAATTCGAAGTTTACGCATTACTTATGAGCGAATTTTCAAGTAATCTACGAACTATTGGGTCTGCCGACCGATCCAAAATTAGCATTACAGCGACACAAAAACTACCGTGGGGCCAAAATCTACAGATGGTACTGTTCTCGCAACTACATCCACCAGCAGGCTTATGTTTATTTTGTTCTATCTTTGAACTCTAAGTGTTGAACTCTAAGTGTTGTGAGGTGTTGTGAAGTGTTATCGCGCCCCTTCCCCGTCGTTCGTTCCGCGAGCCAGCCAGTACCAAGAGTCCCTTCTCAGGAGCACAAACCCAACGAGAATTGCTGCTTCCGCCATCTCGTTTTTCCTGCACTCTCTTATAGTGTGTTTTGGAGGGTATTCAAAGTACCCAAGCCTGGCTGTTCTACAACTCCATTGGAAACAGCATCCCGATTCGTCCCACACCTGCAACATTGCAGGTCCGTAAGTCGGCATTCCCCACGAGGAGGATCATCCCGATTCGTCCCACATCTGCAGCTTTGCAGGTCCGTAAGTCTGCATTCCCCACGAGGAGGATTCCCTGGACCATCACTACGTGCGTCCAACCCCTGCAGCATCTGCAGGTCAATAAGCCTGCATCCGCCGACGGCTGGTGGTTTTGGACATCCCAGACGAGGACGGCGAGGGACATTCATCTTTCAAGGTCGGACCTCTCCATTTTTCAAAATATCGCGAACGAACTCAATTCCTCACTGATAGATCTCAGTTTATTTTCTATTCATCAAATTCTCAATTTTACTTTCCTTTCTTTCTAATCGGAGCTCCGTAATTGTAATTTTTTTCTTTTCTTTCCACGTTTCACAAATAGATTTAATTTATGAAATTGAGTATTTTCTTTATAGTACCTCAATTCTGTTCTTCGTAAGAACATTCTGGTAGCAGAGCATGGTTTTTCTTCACGTGGAAAGAGTTGTATTAAAATTAATTCAAGTTTAGAATTCGAACGCATATTTTTTATTATATTGAGTATAATTCACAATTTATATTTACGTATATTTCACAAATTTTATACCTGCCTGCACGAATTACTTGCATGTCAATTGATGTTTTATGTACTTTGCATATTTTTATATGATGATCGTATAACTATTAGGACGGCAAGTTTATTATCAATTAAGTTTACCATCAACATTATTATCAATTTTCATTACATCGGTAATATTGTATTCCGAAAAGGGGGTGTAGTTGCGAGTTTCATCCTATCTATAACATTGTAATTGAGACTTGTTCCCAATCTTTCCCCTACTCACGTGACCAATCCTTCAAACCTTTTTTTTATTTTCTTCGTCATTATCATCATTCATAATGGAAGAAGAGCCAAAAAAGGCAGCGGAAGGTGCTAAGCAAAACGAATTTACCAAAAGGGCTGAAGTTGTACGCAAATCTATGCTGTTGGCTGCGAAGGAAGTAGTTCGAATTAACGACAAGGGTAATCAGGCTGTGAATGATCCAGATTCTCGTGACTTGTTCAAAGGTATGTTTAGGACGATCGAAAAACATTTTACCCATTTTGAAGAATATTATGAAAAACTCTTGATGCTATATGATGAGTATGATCAGCTTACAGAATTCCCGTCGAAGTATGATTCTGCTAATAGGTCAAAGGTCCTTGATTGCTACTATCAATCTCATGCTAATTTTGAAAAATTGTTCAACAGCGACCAACCTCGTGCATCCACGTCTACTACATTCAACCCCAACATCACATTGCAAGATTCCCGTTCTTCGAGAAATTTGCCCAAAATTACTCTTCCTCACTTCAATGGTAGTCAGATCACGGAATGGCCTAAATTCCGAGATACCTTTACATCTTTGGTATACCGAGACGAGTCGTTGACCGATATGGAAAAATTCCATTATTTAGTTGGTTCTGTTAGTGGTACAGCAGCCTCCCTCATCAACCATTTACCATTATCGGAATCAAATTTTGAAGTTGCGTGGAATGCTTTGATGGATACTTATAACAATAATCGCCTTTTAGCCAACACGTATCTGAATAATATATTATCAGTTCGGCCGCAGCAGGGCAAACCTACTCATGAATCTCTTCGTACATTTTTGATTAAAGTTTCTGACAACATAGCTGCGCTAAAATTGTTAAATATCCCCAAGGAGTCAGATTTTACTATTCTATTTGGCGATTCGCTGTTTGGATCCTGTTACGCGTCAAAAATTTGAGGTAGCGCACAAACATGTTTTATTTCCAACTTATGATGTGTTGACCAAATTTGTTCGAGAACATAGTATTGCGCTACAATTAGCCGAAAATAGTAGTAGCATGGAGCATCAGCAGCATAATGAGAAGTCATTTGATAGATTTAAATCAAAGCAGATGCCCAAACCTACTACGAAACCCTCACTACTCGCTAGTTCCGAAACAAAACAACCATCCAAGTCGGAAGTTCAGTCAAACTGCCCGGTTTGTAAAGGAAACTTACACGCTGTCGCAAAATGTGCAACATTTTATTCACTCTCCCCAAATCAACGATTGAACCTTCTAAAAAATTGGAAAGGATGCAAAAATTGTTTATCTGCCAGTCATAACACGCATTCTTGTCCGTCGAAGTGGACTTGTAAGGTATGTAATCATCGTCATAATACATTATTACACATCGAACCTGCAGGTAATCCTTCGAACTCCGGTCCAGCTGTCGCGTCTACTCAAACAAAACAATCCAATCCCGATGGAACCTCTCTTAGTTCAACATCACACCAGGATATCAATGTCATTCTCGGAACGGTAGTTGCTGATATTTTAGACGATCAAGGTCATTATCAACCTGTGCGACTTGTTGTTGATTCGGCTTCTCATTACTCGTTCATCACGCACAAATGTTTCAATAAATTGGGATTGCAAATGAAATATAGTCACAAGAAAATAAGTGGTATTGGACAGACACTATTTGAGGGAATAAAAGGCCAATTATTATGTACGATAAAACCTCGTAATAAAATTGCTCCACAGGTACATGTTGACGTTATGGTGGTAAAGAATATAACTTCTTACCTACCTACCGTTCCTGTTCCAAACCATATTGTCTATAATTATGAACAATTTGAGCTAGCCGATCCACAATTTTGGAAACCAGCATCGATTGACATTTTACTCGGAGCGGATTTATTCAGCGAAATCTGGAAAGGTTCGCCAATCACTATAAAGGATGATCTTCCCAAATTATTCGAATCTATATTCGGATTTATTGTCATCGGGAAATACGCTGATTCTTCACCTCCCGTTGGCACTTCATTGATGATTTCTTCATGCGAACCAGACGATTTGAACACAAATTTGACACGTTTTTGGGAATTAGAAGAGCCATCAGTAACAAAGCTCCTCATTTCCCCTGATCAGTCTGAATGTGAGGATCATTTTTGTAAAAATCATTATCGTACGGAATCGGGACGGTATGTGGTTAAGCTCCCCTTCAAACACGACCCCCCCGTTTTCCCTCATATTTCTGCCATCGCATTGAAGCGTTATCGCAATTTGGAAACAAAGTTGGATAGAAATATGGAGTTTAAAGAACAATATTCAGCCTTTATGACGGAATACGTGAATTTGAACCATATGGCTCCGACAAACAGGTCTGCTAAATTCGTAATACCTCATCATGGTATTTTCAAAATCGACCGAGGACAAAAGAAATTGCGAGTTGTTTTCGATGCATCTGTCAAAACAACCAGTACTGTTTGTTTTGCTCTTTTAATCGTCGTGTTCGTACTTTAAAGTGACAGGATTCCAAACTGTTCTAACTTTGGTGATTAATTTCACCTTGCAGCATGACATAATGTGCGCATTTTTATAGTAAAATATGTACAACTACACTCGACTTACAACTATTAATCAAGACAATTGAAGTGTTGAAAACGCGAACTCGTGCAAGACGCCAACGCTTACTAATGACCATTACCAATTATGATTATTTAACTTGTTGTATATATTTACCATCATATCCTAATTTCATTGATGTCACGGCGCCATTTCCGATTTCCAGTTATTTTTAAATACATTTTAGTATTTCAAACTTTTGCTGTAACTTGGTTTGAAACTGACACTTTCACTTTCTCACGAGCGGTTGGGAACAATACAGGTATTGAATCAACCTTTGTTTGGCATAAGCCATCGCAGTACTTCCACCCACCTGACAGTTCCTACAATAATATTTATAGGAGGAAATGGAGTTTTAAACTGAAAACCCGAGAGAATTGGGACTGAATCGAGGTACATATTTGGAATTAACTTGACCCCTATTGCTGGAGGAGTTGGCTGTTTACTTTTACGTAATTTTCTACGCTGAATCGAATGGCGACACCCCCGAATCCCCTCGACACTCTGGGAACCTAACCAAGACCTTCACTGGGGCATTCAACGACAATAACTTCTAACAAAATCACAGAAAGAAACGTAGATTTGACTAAAAATACTATCCACCCTGATATCCCTCCTTTCAAAAAATTTCTATTGCTAAAGTAGCTTCAAGATTTATATTGCACTATAGTTCGAGGAAAAAATGCAATAGTGCCTACAAATTTGTTACCCTTCCGACAGTCGCGCCTCCAGCTCGACATTGATAGTTGCACGTATGTGTCACACACACAACATAGATCCATGTGTTTTATTCAGCAAAAAACCAAGGATTCTCACAATGATCCTTGAAACTTTTCATAACATTCGGTCAATGGGAAGGGGTTCAAAAAATTGCTTTCAAAAGCGCATTACTCCAATTGTTTCGTATTATTATTGGACTCGGAAGGTTATTGTATCCAGAACAGTGATCTAGGCAGAAGGATTGATCTGTTCAGAAGATAATAAACCGTTGTGGAAGAATTTGTATAGTTTTTATTTTGTGCACTTCTTACATAACCCTACTTTATTATACGAATCCACTGCTCATCGGTATCCATCGAATCCATTCACCCGCTAGCAAACGGGAAATCATCCTCATCTTATGAGAAATTGAAATTGGGTCAGATGAATATTTAACTTTGATTAGATGGGGTTAAATCAAAATCAATAATGGACTGCATTTGAGGGGGGTAGAAGTGAGCACGGATTAAGCATGAGAGAGATTACACGTCCACAAAGTTCGACGTAGGATTTAGTCACTCATCATGAAGCTGAACACACATAAAAACCACAATTGAAACGATTTGGCCATTAGGCCCTTAACTTCTACCAAATTACATTCGTGTCCTTCTATATGAAAGTTCATTTTGAAGAAAAGTCAATCGTGTCGGGCGCCCGCTCCATTATGATAACGTCGAGTTATTTGTTCCTTCGATACCTTTTGCCTTGTTGAAGAACAATTTGTATTGTAAATTATTTGAGCGTCATCCTTCGATGGACTTGCATTATTCGTAACTGTTCAAGGATTGACGATTTTTATTTTGCATAACATCGCGTAATATTTTTTTGTAATGTATGGTAATTAATACGCAGTGATGGCTGTGTTACCCTAATTATGCGCAGGTTTTTCAATATAAATACAGGGCGTCCCACAAATCTCACCCCTCCCTTCTCCCTCCTTCAACTTCCTTCAGGAAATTATTCTTTTTAGAGCTTTAAAAGAGCAGCTCCACCTCAGTTTGGATGTAGGAAGTTGGTATTAGGTATATTTTTAGATGGATTTGAAAAACGAATACTTTACATGCAACCGACCGATAACCAAATATGTTACTGTCAATAAATACTCCAACATGACGTCAACCAAAACCCCAATGTATTGTTTAACAATATTTTATCATCTTCAAAACTTACGTCCAGTTTACGTTGATTACAACCCCAGTTGTCCAAATCCTCATCGGATCTGACGGATTCTCTTTAGAAATGGCTATCTGCAGTGTTATAATTCGTAGCTTTTTGAAAAGATTTGAGGAATATAATCAACCAACTTGGTGGTTGATATATTATTGACATCTTTTGTTGGACGTATCTACATCACCAGCTGTACGTAACCTATCGTTCCCACTAATGCCCTAACATGTCTCCCTTGCAGGGCAAAACGGCAGATCGTGGATATACATATATAATATATCATGGATATGCCAACGGTTGGTGTGAGTTACTTGTAAGTTTATTGTATTGGGTGAGACCGTTGCCTGTTTTACATACTATGGAGGTTGGACGTGACCTATATAACTAAATTTAGAGACAATTATCGTGTTCCTTGGGTATTTTCGAAAAATTTCACTACAGTTATTCGTTTCGCGTGAAATGGAGTCGAACCATGCCGATTTTGAATTTGGTGTCTGTCTGTCTGTTTGTCTGTCCTTCAATCATGCAAAAACTGCTCAATGGATCGAACCCTTCTCCCGTATTTAAATGTTTCCGTGATCGGGGAAGGACATAGGGGGGTTCACTTCCGGATCTGATGCATAGGCGTGGGGGTTTATGGAGAAGCCGAAATAAAAAAATGAAATTCCCGAAAACGGCTCAATGGATCGAACTTTTCTCCAGTATTTGAATGTTTCTGTGACCAGGGAAGGACATGGGGGGGGGGGGGGTTCACTTCCGGATACGATGCATAGAGGAGGGGGTTTATGGGGAAGCCGAACTATAAAAATTTTTAATTCTCGAAAACGGCTCAATGGATCAAACTTTTCTACCGTATTTGAATGTTTCTGTGACCGGGGAAGGACATGGGGGGGGGGGGGTTTCACTTCCGGATACGATGCATAGAGGAGGGGGTTTATGGGGAAGCCGAACTATAAAAGTTTTAAATTCTCGAAAACGGCTCAACGGATCAAACTTTTCTCCCGTATTTGAATGTTTCTGTGACCAGGAAAGGACATATAGGAAAAGGTTCACTTCCGGATCCGATGCATAGGGGTGGGCGTTTATGGGGATAAAAATCTTAAATTCTTCCTTCCCGTGAGACAGATGAATATTATTTTTGGCATTCAAGATTGTAAGGGTTTGTAAAGGGACATGTAAGAGGTTTAATCCGTAAAGCGACAGGTAAGAGTGGCAGATGTATCCATCCCGACCGGGACAGGTAACAGAGGTAGATGGACACACCCCGAGTTCAGCGTAGGGACCGACAGCTAGTATATTACTAAAACAACATGAACTACAAAATTTCCTCTTTTCTCTAGGTAATTTTCGATGAGATATTTACAGCTTACTATCATATTATTGACAAATAATGGGCAGTGAGATTCCTGGCACGACTCACAATCAACATCTCCCATATCCAGGCTTCTACAGAGAAAAAAAATCAAGGGGATAGGTACAATGGGTGAAATTTGACAGGTGTTAGACTCAAATGTGCCCGTAGTTTAAGAAGCACCCGTGGGAATAATAATTATAAGGTATAATTATTATAAGTATAAAAGGTAATTATTTTAAGGTAAAATTGTATAGATACAATTTAATAATGATATATAATAATGATAGAACGCAGAATGTGTTAAGCCCCATCGATATGATGAATAACATAGCAGTGATCTTGTGAGTCTGATTGATGTTTAGAAACCTGTTGGTATCACAGAGGAATTCAGCCTTAACTACGGCGTAATTTGTACGTAATTAAAATTAGTAAATGATGATTATTAAGTTAATTTGAATGTATTGACATAATTTGCTTGCGAATATAATTCGTTTCGTGGTACGTACCTTCATTTCAGTGAAATCAACTGAAATGAATTTAATTGTGCGGTGTTGCCAAGGTAAATATGCTGCCGTCAAAACCGTGGTTATGCTCGAGTAGAGGCTTTATGCTAGTGATCATTAACTTTCATGATCACTTCGAAGTATGGAATTCAGAAGAGGTGCGTATAATTAATTATCTTCATTTCATTTCACACACTACAAATCCTAAAGCAACTAGGTACCCCGAAAAGTCATAATCAAAATTACAAAAATAATCAATGCTACGCTTCGCCTGAAATACGTACCCCAGCTTTGGAAGATAGCCGAGGTTATTATGATTCCAAAACCAGGAAAACCACCTGTGGAATGCACATCGTACAGACCGATTTCCCTGTTGCCAGTATTGTCCAAGTTATTTGAAAAACTCCTTCCGCTAATTGAAGAACGTCAATTAATACCTAACCACCAGTTTGGATTCAGACAAAAGCACTCAACAATAGACCAAGTTCACAGAATTACCAGCATAATAGAGCAAGCGCTTGAAGAGAAAAAGGTCTGCTCTGCCATCTTTCTTGACGTTACCCAAGCGTTTGACAAAGTGTGGGATGATGGCCTAAAGTAGGTATAAACTGAGAAAATCACTACCATCACCGCGTTAAACTATGATGACGCCTACTCCGAACCTAAACCAATTGGTGCTGCTGTACCTCAGGGTAGTGTACATGGCCTACTCTACACCAGTTACCTACCTGAAATCAGTGGTAATACAACCGCCACTTTTGCAGATGATACCGCAGTGTTAGCTGTGGGGGAGAGCATTGACGCTTCTATGGGCAAGCTCAACCAATCTATTACACAAATCCAAAAATGGACTGCTAAATTGAGAATAGTGATGAATGAGGCAAAGTCGCGGTCCATGTTAATTTCACGAACCGCAAAATCAACTACTTGCCCGCTTACCTCAATGGCAAAGTCATCCCATACGCCAACGAAGCGAAATATCTTGGGATGACGTTAGATGCGAAGCTGCGATGGAAATCGCACGTAAAGAAGAAAAAAACCGAACTGACTCTTAAACTCAGAAAAATGTCGTGGTTAATGGGCAGGCGATCAAAATTGTCTGTGCAAAATAAACTAACCCTGTACAACCAAGTCTTAAAGCCAGTATGGACTTATGGAGCGCAGCTGTGGGGCTGCACAGCTCAGAGCAATCGGAAAATTATTCAGCTCTTTCAAAACAGTGTGCTCAGGAGCATAGTTAATGCACCCTGGTACATTCAGAATGATAGACTTCACCATGATCTAGAGGTGGAATCTATCGATGAAACTATCAAGAAAATTGCCATCGCCCACCGAGAGCGACTAAGGGGTCATATCAACATCGAAGCTGTCCATTTGCTGGATGTAAGTGACCTACTGAGAAGATTGAAAAGAAGGAAGCCTCACGAACTAACACAGTGAATGTGAAGTAATGAATAGTAGTTCAACAGTAGTGAAGTAGTTCAACAGTTACCTGACTCAACAATTAACAAGTTCTGTATCTTGTTTCGATTGCTACACGTAGTAAATAAGATCAAAACCAAATTGCAAATAAGTTGTAAACTTGGTGTTATAAAGAATGTTTTAAAGGAAAAAAAAATTTCACACAGTTTTAATTTATTTATTTTTGAACAGTCGAATTGACACCACGAGACATAAACAGCTCTTCTCTTACCGCGGGCCATTAGCCCATATTTGTTTCAGTCATTTATGTATTTGTGGCAATCTGCATTAACCATCAGATTCACTGGGATTTTTTTCATCACAACATATTATTTTGTAGTTATTTTAAACACAAAACATGAAAGATAATTACAAAAATTAAAACAATTGCATAGGTATATGCATATAAATACACGTAGAGAGGGTTTCGTCTTTGGAACATGCTTTTGATTTACCAACCAAATCACGTTACGGAACAATGTAACGTGAGTAGCGGAAAAACAAAATTCGCTCAAATTTTGGGAGATATTATTGGAGATAATTTCATCCGTGGTATTTGACACACAAAGCTGAAATTTAAAAAGCAGGCTCCAGGGTACAGATAAAGACAAACCACTGGTTCCTGATCAGCTAAGTGAGCTCTAGAGCTAATTTCTTCCTTATTCAGTCTACATAGCTGGCAACAATGTTTCAAAATCATCGGGGAAACCGAGTAGAGGAGTTTCAGGTATTTTCGATGATAATAATGTTAAATGGCCGGGAAAGGCTTTTCCCCAAAGATGGTTGTGTGTGACTCTACCAAAAGATGTTGTACCTAACTTGTCCGGCTCATGCAGTGCACAGAGTAGATTTCGAGCTGCGAGAAAATTCCGCCATAGCCATTTCATCAGAGATGAAAATGTTCGACAAGGCAGTTTCTACCCGCTTTCGTCCCTTGACGAGCTCTCTTTACCTTCTGAGCTCATATTAACGCGATGGGGAACTTGAGTCTCGGCCTCCTTGTATTTCAATGAAAATATTTCCTAACATAATTCTCTAATATTTCCTTCCACATAATTTTCCTTCCACTCTCACTGTTTCATTTCTTTTACGGCGCTTCAAGCTTATTGTATTATTAATTCTCCTTCTCATCGTACTCAGACCGAATTACTCAGCGGATAGTTGGAATCCGATTGAAATGAGTTAGTAGACGCGGTCGAGATGGTGCCCGGTACACAAGACTACAAGAAGGATGGTACACAAGACCACAAGAAGGATGGTACACAAGACTAGTGAGACGGTCGAAGAACATTTGAAGTAACTGATGGCTTGAGAAATTTTATGCTGGATTGATGGTCTGAACTGTGTGTCAGGGTTCACTTAACTACTGCCCACAAGAAGAAACTTCCTTTCCAATATTCACCTGTGGTTTAAACTTAGAAAAACATTCAAAACGTGAAACCTGGAAAACATTCTCGTTTTCCAAACTAACGAAGCTCTCTATTTCATTGACTTTCAACAGTGCCTATTATATTACATCAATAAATCCTAAATTCGTGTGCACACGTAAATGATCCTATAAATAGGTGAATGATAAATCATAGTACATAGAGATAAATTATCCAATCACTCAATTGACCACTCAATTCATGTAATAGACGCTACTAACCTCAGGAGTTTTACGGGAAGCACTGCAGTCAGAAAGGTCGACGTCAAATGAGGCCTTCCAAAAAAAGCGGGTAACTCTAAATTGTCAGATTTTACAGGAGAGTCCAAAACGCATTCGGAGCTCCATCATTATTCCAATTTATTCCGTTTTAATTTATATTTTTGCAATATTATTCCGTTTCGAATGCCACATATTTTGGCTGAAAATTGTAGGTATTTGCTGGGTTTGCTATATCAGCTTTCGGACTTTGTATTGTGTATTTTTAGAGTTTTAACTGTTCAGTCTTAGGGTACTTTCCTCACGGACTTGGTCTCCTCACATTATCCCGTGTTGAGCCCCGATTTAGTGATATGAGTTGTTGAAGATCCAATCAACTTTGTTGCCAAATACCAATTATGTAATCATAGAACGATTCCCGTCTTAATTGAACAGAACAGATTACTTTCATGAAGCCGACTTTACCCGTTCTCTCTCATGAAGCCCCGTTTTTTTATAGCAATTCTCTGACAACCTTATATAACGTAGAACGACTTTGTTTGGGAAGCTACCAAAAAGGAAGCGGCCGTCAGTGAACAAGTGAAAAAGGAATACATCAAAAGCGAGCCGGCTGAGGACCTACATCACATTCAAAAGAGGAAAGAAAAGAATAATCAAAGGGCTGAGTCGAAGGGATAACTCGAAGACGTCTCGTCAACACGTTCCCTTCGATCCAGATAAGTTGTTGTCATAATCCAAATTTTTCTGATATTGTAACCACTTTTTCACCGTACTCCGTTAACTCAAGCACTATGGGGTTCCTGCAGTCTTCAGGGCCCCTTCATAAGCAAAGTGGGTGCTTATAAAAAAAAAAAATTGGCCCTCAAATATCTAAACCGGTACCAAGGTGATGTCCCCGTCCCCATTAACTCAATGTATATTTTAGGAAAGCATTGTAATCATACTAGAAAAACATTCCTCGCCCCTGCCCATTCTGGTCGAAGGCCAATTGATGCCAAATCAATATCATACAGACGGATATGTCATAATATGATATGTTACATATTATGTAACTCGTGAATGATAAAGCGAAAATTCTGGAAAAAGTCGACGTCAGGGCTCGATTTTGATTTACAACAGCATCAAAGGTGCTGTTTTGCTTCTATATAAAAACCGTATTTTCAAGTCAATTGTTCGGGTTAAAAAAACAAGAAAGAATGACAGAAAATAACGTACTTTCGGCCAATTTGTTAAAAGAAAATAAGCACTTGAAGAAAAAACTGTACTGAAGGTGGGTTTGATACCTAGGTAGTCCCAAACTGACGTACTTCGAGGTTTAATAGGCAATACCATGCTGATCACAAATATCCCGCATATGGACCTTGGGATTTTTTTACTGACGAAAAATAGGTTTTCTAGATATTTTTTGATAACGTCTAAAATCATACTCCAAAAACCCTCGAAGGTAACGTTGTAGCATATCAAATTCTTTGTCGAATGAAACCAACTGCGGCTAGCAAGACGCGTAGCCAGGATTTTTGGTGAATCCAAGAAGTTTTGTTTCGTTGATATTAAATATTTTGTTTCAGATGAGCAGGAAGGGAAATAGTGGTCAAAATAACAATAATGATGTCTAAACCCCCATTCGATTTTTTCCGTGGGAGACAGTGAAAAGATTTCTCCGCCGCAATGCTACGGTTAATTGTACGGATATTTGCGAATGTACGGATACGACGTGCGAATATTTGGTCAACCGCATACAAATTGCCTTTGAATTTTCTTAGTTTACTCATTTACAATTATTGTTTTGTGTAATACTACACATACAATTGTTGTTTTGTGTAATCACCTTGTTGTTCACTTATAAACACTCGAAAAACACTAAAAACAGGGTTCTTTTGAGATGAATGGGACGTTTTCGTTCAGGTATAATCGATAAAATTTTCAATAAAAACTCGAAGTAATTCCATTTTGTTTGGGGCCATCCGGTTTAGGATAGGGTGTGTCTATCCAGACGATATTTACCCTCGTATAAAACTCTCAAATATTTTCAAAATGCTAGTAGTGATTATTACAAAATGTAAATAAGTAAATCGAAAATCAGCCATTTTGTACCCATAGCATTTTGCCTATGTAATATTATTATAAATTCGAGATACAGGCTCAACCTGGCCCCTGAAACTTGGTAACCCTTTTCAATGAGAGGGGGTGCGAAATAAGGCATGACATTTTCAAAGGGTCTGATTTTGGGAATTTCAAAAGGAACCGTAAAGTTTATTGTACAAATTTGAATAGAATCGTCCATTCGCAGGGCTAAAAATTAACCAAAAAACGCTGTCAACATGGGCGTGAATCTAACAGTGGGACTTAAGGTCATTTTTCATGATCAGGAACAGCTGTTTCAAAGAACACATGATTAGGTGAAATCAAGTGCCTTGTTCTGATATACTTTCTGTGTATACGGAAAAACTATAACTCTAAATCGCTTTTGGTAGCTAATTGTATGTATTTATTACAGAGAGTGACATTGAGAGAGAGGATGGGGTGTAGAATTATTCCCACAATCCTTGTAGATTAAGTACATCCATCAAAATCGGTTATATCAAACAGGGTTGAACGCGTGGCGAGACAGACTTCAGTGGACATACAGACGACAGGCTGAACCAAATTTGTTCCTTACTGTCTAAAATGCTGAATTTGAGTGGAAATGATGAATACCAGGCTAAAACCAATGTTTTACACCTCAAAATACAACCATGAAAATTTTTTAATCATCAAATCAACCCAAAGCCCGCATTAGAACCATTCAAGGATACCGCTTCACAACATTTCACTTAGAGATACATTTTGGAGATAAATTGTTAGTTAGCAATCACATCAGGATACTGCGATCTTTCACGTTTCACATAAAGCGTAAAGTGCATCAACCCCGGAGTTCTATCAATGACCCCCCTCCGTATCTGCGTGGGTAGTTCTCTCCCACGCTCGTTCTCGTACTTCAATTTAAATCCTTACTATCACATAGCCAAACCTGAAAAATCCAACAACCTCCATTTCATGTGACGTATCAGGCACGTGTATCTCCCTGTTCATTCATAAAACCTACTACACGACGTAAAACTATAAAAGTCGTCTGAGAGTTATACGGACTCCTCCAAAATACTAATAATTGTAGTTATAATGAACACACGTATTTATACAGAAAAAGTGTTCAATATTTAGCATTAAATAGTTCAAACTTTAAATATTTGCCCACGAATGTTAGGTTTCTTTGGTTTTGGGGTTTTTTGAATGTGAAATATTGGTGAATGTGAAATGTGTTTGTACCATCTACCTTTTCTAAAATTCAAAAATAACTAATAATTGGACACAAGTGCTAAGGACTGTAGTAGGTATTTGGAAAGGACCCATAATTTGATGATCTCTTTAATTTCACTCACTAGGACTAGAGCCTTTTAAACACCATTTTTATAGGTCCAAATTGTGTATTTCCCGTGCTCATTCCTCAGTGGGTAGCGGGAATTTCCAATGCACCAAGGTTGAATAGTGATGTTTATGTAATTTACTATCCTCCCAAATAATTTTTCATGAGTTTAAGAAATGAAAAATTCGTGCACAATTTGGAAGAAAAAACATTATGGTGGAAGGGAATTATGTATTTATTGTTAGTATATATATTTTTTTCCATATAGTTATATGGAAAAAAATATATATTAATAATTTAGACAAAAAATTGTAGGTTTTATTTTTATTTCAACTTTTTTGTAAGTTTTTATCAAATTTTAACGTAAATTTTGAATTAAAAAAATATTTATACACTTCTAAATGGCTGATAATAATTCTAGAGGGCGAAGGCATCATGTTAAGATAAATCCGCTTACCTTGTAAGATCGTGAAGAGGATGATCAGTGTATAGTGTTGTGAAGCCATAGCATACGGAGTTTGGAGGGACCACTAGCTGCTATGCTGTGCCATAGCGTACTCCAGTATACTGAGAGCAGGCCAGGTGGGGGAAAGAGCCGGGCACCCCAATACATCCCCCCGCGCATGCGCCCTCCACCTCAGCATCCCGCAATCTGTTAACTGGTACAATGTCAACAAGTCCCCATAGATATGATGGGTCCCATCATTAGCAGCTCCGGAGCCCTTTTCAAGGTAGGTCAGCTAAAAGGGTTTGTTCTCCACATGAGAATTATTGTCCTGAGGGCGTCCTATCAAAGGCAGAAGGGCTCGTGGGGTCGGAGCCGCCTTCACCATCCCTTCCCTTTCCATTTAACGAATAAAGAGATTCCTATCGAGGCAAACGTCTAACAGGTGCGTGCCGGCCGACCTCTTCGTTTAATTGACTCATCTGTAATTTCACCAACTATGGAACTAGCCGTACCGTAGAAACTGGGACGCGGCAAAATTCAACTTTTGACAACTTTCATCCCTACGTTAATGCAAAATGTGGTTGTGAAACATTTAACCTTCCTTGGCGAGGTTCCAACCAACCTTGTGTATCTATCTGAAACTGCTCTCAGGCTACTGAATCGTGTGGGTAACTTCATGTAGTTGTGAGCTCTGTAGTAGACATAGCCAACTGAAAACTACGAGTCAAAGAACATAAAGTTATCTTTCCTCCGAGGATGAACTGTGTTTTTTTGACTGTTTATAAGTTCTGTTTGAAAACCGCAGCGATTTCATGAACTAGAGTAGATTAGATCTGTAACATTCATAACGGTATTATTGACACATTATAATAACTGCTTAACGGCTCAAGTAGGACCTTTTTTAGGAGACAGAAAAAAATTGGTTTATTATTGAAAATAATAGACAAAAACTATACTCAATGTCGCTGGATTAGATCGATCGGAGGGTGACATTCACTCGAGCGTCTCGAGTCCAGGATGTCTTTCGTACCTCTTACGTTTCGACTCAATAAAACTGATAAACGGTGCAAATTGAGGATCGGAACAATTCACCGTCATGTTGGAACGGATTCAGAAAAGGTTACAATAATAAACCGACTCACATCATGGAATTTTATTGACATTTTGTATTGAGGACAAAAATTTGCGGTAACCTTGTACTATTTATAAAATCAGAATCCACTATAGTTGTATTTTAATTATTTTGAAGTCATGGAAATCCATCAGGTGCACTAAAAAAAAAAACTGCTCTAACTGCTCTTCAACACCCACAGTTCGTCTTAAAAATTGAAAAGAGTAGGTTGGCACATTTAAACTCCCACGTCTCACCTCACGTACCGAATACAATTAGTGGGTGCAATTCATTCTCCCTTTTCTACAAACATTTCGTCGCTTAAGGGGCAGCACCACGAATCTAACTTTTGCCAACTTTTCAGGAGGACGAAAAAACATGTTTTTGTCTAACATAGCGGCACTTCTGTCATTTTTCTCACTATTTTTTATTGTCTAGGAGGTACCACACGTTTCAAAAAATGGTGAGAAAAATGACAGAAGTGCCAGTATGTTGGACAAAAACATGATTTTTTCATCCTCCTGAAAAGTTGGCAAAAGTTAGATACGTGGTGCTGCCTCATAAGCGACGATTTGTTGAATTGCCTTGTCCTGTTTCACATTAATAATTACTAATAGAGTAATTATTACTCTAAACAATCGAAAGTTTGACCTGACAACAATGCAGCAGTCGATCGCCTGGAGTTGTATCTTTCGTAATCGTCCTGGCGCTTTTATAAGCTAGATCAACTATAACGTTGCACGGCCAACATTTGTGTTCATTGCAACCCAGACAATCCTATGAAAATTGAAGTAAAACAACGGTTTAGTATTTGTTTGTGCAAATCTCCCTTCGGTCTAGATCACTAAATGATTGAATAATTATTATTTTGTATTATCATTAATTATTATTAAATAGTGTGAATTATTATTAACTATCATTAATCATCCATCCTTATTGTTAGTTATTAATAATGTTAGTTATCAATCATTATTGTTAATTATTAATGACGATTATTAATTATGATTACCTAATTAATAATGATGTTGAGGGAATACATAATTAAGAATAATAAAAATAATAATGAATTATTATTCATGTTTATTATTATTATTTTGGTAATCAACTCGATATATGAAAACCTTGTGCTGTACCAATCAGCTGGGCCAGTGTGAACATTGACCCGACAAGCTGCTGCATGCTTCACCCTCATGATCACGACTTTCGATGTGCTCCAACTTTGAGCCGTCATTGTGAACGAACGGCTGGTCGTACAAACCTCTGGATGGTTTTGAAAATCTCTACAAATTCTCGACACAACGGTTTATTATCTTCATTGTACATCACCACTTTTCTGGATTAATTACCTACCTATTCATTAATTATTCACGATTATTATCAAGTAGTGTAATTACGGCAAACGGCAAACGGACAGGTTTTTTTCTATTCGATTTTCTGAATCTAGGTAAACGTAAACCACCCAATTTTGAGGGGTTTAATTTTTTTCTTGGGCGATTCCAATGGTGTATGGTCGAATATAATAAACTAAAATTCTACAAATTAAACACTTTTCCAATTTGAACTAAAAACAATACCGTTCTATTTGAAGTTTGTTTTGAACCCCTTTCCATAGACCTTGGGTTATGAAAAGTTTCAAGGATCATTGTACATAGAATAGTATAGTTTTGGTAATCGACCAAATAACCATTGTAATCGACCAAGAAAAAAAAATCCCCCCCCCCCCTCACAATTTGAGGGTTTGCGTTTCAAGATACGTAGAGTCCAAAAATCGAATTAATAAAACTGTGCAAATTCTTGACACAACGGTTTATTATCTTCTTTGTAGAGATCACCATTCTGTCTGTATTTGGCAAACTATTGATTTTACAAATCTGGCAATATTTTTATTAGACAGGTGATGAAAAAATACGCTGAAAACATGTACCACTTGTTCCAAACAGACCACGGTAAAGGAATATAATATTTTTTCTTTAATTTGAAATTGCAAATTTCAAAACCTCATAACTCGGTAAATATTTAAGATATCGAAATGCGGTTTATTGCATATGTTTTGTCTTTTTATGCCCTTCAAAGAAATGTTCATAAACATATGGGTCATCTGTTAACCCCAACTATCGGCTGGGACGTCAAGTGGTGGTCATTTTCGGAAAGAAGGGCTCAGGGACTACAACTTTTACCCCTGGCATTTTTTGCTCAGATCATCCGTTTAAGCAGAAACTGCATTTGAGCCGTCTTAAAATGAACAACCAGTAGGTATATGAATAAGGGTGAATTCATGGAGGGAACTTCCCTTCACCTGTTAAGAATTTTCCTTCTAATGGTTTCCATAGCACAGAATAATCCCAAAGTCGTCAGTTTGTCCTTTCTTAGGATCACAAGCAGTAATTATTTTTTGAAGGAAATAATTTTTTTAAATCTCATTTTTTTTTTTTTTTCAAGATGTTCAAATTCTTTGCGGGCCGCAAATATTGGCCAGGAGGGCCGCAGGTGGCCGACCCCTGTCCTAGGTGGTAAAGTGCATGTCACTTACATACCTCACTTACCGGACGGAAGTGCTAAAACTTCTAAAATAACTTCAGCGAGGGCGCTGTCAACCGTCATTGTACAACAAATCTACCGAACTATTTTTCGAGCCACCTTCAAGCTCAGATCTCAGAGGAAGCCTTGTAATCATCTTCCAGATGAAGCCCGGTTCACGCCAACCAAGACAGAAATGCATTTGGCGTTTCAGACATACCTTTTGAACAGAGTTGAGCCTTTTTGAACAGATTGAGCCCATCTGTCAATGTGATTAACCCCAGCAACCCTGGGTTGTTTGGGGGCTCGTAGTCGGCTTGATATAAATGCATAAGAAATTCGACTGTAACTTTTTACTGCGCATGCGCAAACTTCGCCATGGGGCATTTTTTATGGATTTTTGACAATTTGAAGTGCGGTAGAATAAACAACAGAGTGTGTAATTTTACCAACTTTTCCCAATTTGGCCGAGTAAATATGACAATCTTCCAGAAAAATTAATAAATTAAATTAAATTTTTAAACTAAATTTAAATTTTACTTAGTAAACCAACGGGAAAAGTGGTAGAAAGGGTTAATTTCACAACACAGTGTTAATTTCACAAAGGGTTAATTTCACAACACAGTGTTAATTTCACAAAGGGTTAATTTCACAACACAGTTCACAACACTAGTGTGTACTAATTTTTTCTGTTCGTCGGTGTAGTAGGTACCTACGAGGTTTCTTTTCACAACTACTTAAGCTGATTGAGAAGGTAGAGGAGAATTGAGAATCGTGAGGAGCTTGAATTATTTTTATTGATATGATGCTATGCTTTACTCGAAAATATTATCCATAACGAGTAGTATAAATGACCATGATTTATATTTGGAGACCTGGAACAATAGACTGCGGATGGCAAATTGAAAGGGTGGTTTTCAACATTCAAACACCTCCTGACCCACTTGTCCCCCTTACCTCTTCCTCGGTCAATAGGAAAGAGTGCGAATAGGAGTTTGAATGTTCTAAACATCATATCCCGGAATTTAAAACAAAACTATATATTTCGGGGACGCAGAGGAGACCATCACTGAGCTGGTTATATTTATTTAATACAAATTTGAATAGATTTTTATTCAAATCATTTACTAAAACCATCCGGAGCGTGTATGATCAACTTTTTGTTCATAATGAGGCCTCAAAGGCAGAACCGAACAAAATAATCAAAATGAGTGTGAACGTGGTACTTCTTTTATAAGCTATGACGACGTAGGTAGGTATTAGTAAAAATCCTAGCATTATATAAATTCAGATGAATTATAAATAATTTATCATGTTGCAATTGTTTTATTCTTAAGTAATATAAATAAATTATTTAAGATCAGCCCGGAATTCCGTTCACAAATGAGCTAGTTATGAATTCATGCTGTAAGATAGAAGGAAGTAAATGAGCGGAATATATTGTTCTGATAAAATGTATACGAGAAAACGAATGAAGTAAGATTAAATAAATTATTTGTTCGCTTCCTTTCCATCCGTCTAACGTCAAGCTCAACAAAAGTCAAGCTTTCTGCCTTGAATGCAAGATTTTATTCTCCTTTGTCTTGGTATACAGGCGTTGCGATGGGGGAACGATATCATGCCAGCTTGACGTCTGCTATTCTTCTCTAAGATACCTCTTCACATGTGCTCACTCCTTTGTACAGATCGGGCGGAAGATTTTCATTTTGGCTTATCATTTCCATTACCACACATCAGTGGATATTCATAAATAGGATCTCGAACGAAGAATTTGATTAACCTACTGACAGCTGATATTTCGCAGGGTGCAATAAGAATAAGTTATTATTTTGGAGGATAAAATTTGGAGAATGATGGAAGAAATCAATTGGAAAAAACCGAGTGAATATTGAAATGTCATCTATTTCTGACCTATATTTA
Source organism: Stenodema calcarata (assembly GCA_963920205.1). Classification (NCBI taxonomy): domain Eukaryota; kingdom Metazoa; phylum Arthropoda; class Insecta; order Hemiptera; family Miridae; genus Stenodema; species Stenodema calcarata. The sequence continues at coordinate 8,959,546 of OY986048.1, forward strand.
AAATTTCAAGTATCTAGCTCATCATCAAAATTTAATTTGTTTAAACAAATAGGTATTATTTAAACAATTTTACAGACAAGAAACCGAGTGAATATTGCATTGTGATCCAGTTCTGACCTATTTTTAAAATTTCAAGTCAATAGCTCATCATCAAAATTTAATTTGTATTATTACAAAAAGGTATTATTTAAACAATTTTACAGATGAGAAACCGAGTAAATATTGCAATGTGGTCTATCCCCGACTCACGGTTAAAATTTCTAGACTGTAGTTTACCGGGAAGACGACAAAAGGTCTGGGCGTCTGTGGGTCGGGTCACATAACGGCCGTTTTCGACGCGAAAGATTAGTGTTTTTCCTAAACCTTTGCGCGCTCACTGTGAACGAACCGCTGGTCGCACAAAAATCCAATTGGTCTTAAAAGATTCGTAATTTTTCAGGTCATTCAAAAGTGAACTGAAAATTACACGTTTCAGTTAAATATTTAGAGATATGACATTGTCGAAATTTTAAATTTCGTTTTGAACCCCTTCCCCTTGACCTAGGGTTATGAAAAGTTTCGAGGACCATTGTGGGGCTGGTCCAAACCCAGAAACCGAATTTCGTAATTTTAACTCAACGCTAACTGGGCAAAGTGGCGCGGACGGCGTACGGGTGACGGACGGATTTTTTTTTATTCGATTTTCTGAATCTACGTGTCTTGAAACGTAAACCAACAAATTTTGAGGGGGGGTTAAAATTTTTTTTTCTTTGGGCGATTCCAATGGTTCATTATCGAAGATAATAAACCAAAAGGATAAATAGCCACGGTTTAGCTTTTTGAACATATCGCTTCCGTGTCCGTCTGTTGGTCTGTCTTTAGTCCAGTTCATGTTCCAGGCGTATGCGCCATACATGTTCATGGTCAAGGGCGTACCCAGAGTCAGAAATATGGAAGGGAAGGGGGGACACGATCTTTCAGGTTGTAAAATCTTAAAACGAAAAAGTTTAGTGAAACCAAACAAAATTATAAATAATTATAACAGAGCTTCATTAGTTATTACGATTAATTATTTGATGATGGCTAGAAATCCATCTCACGGATTAGTTATTGCGACGTGGACAATTCTTATAAGTCTGCCACACCCCGTCCAGGGAATGGCAGTCAGTCAAATTCCGTAAAATTGTTAATTTTGTACATATTGGTTGATGGAGGTAATTTGTGCAGTACTTACGTATCTCTGTCTCCATCTATCACCCGTCTTAGCTACAACAGAATTGGTTCAAAATTTCAATTCCAAGTTTCAAAGAATTAGTTGACGCTAAAACACAAGTACCCAACCCTCAACTGGATCAGAAAAAATTTTCTTGCTACCACAATACAGCGGCCAGGAAGTCTATTGCAAATTTAGGGGTTATATTTAACCAATTTGAGAGTTGATATTGATTCTTTGAGTAGGTACATAATAATTAGTTGTTTTTAAATTCCCGAGTCTGTTATTCTCATTCCACCCCATTACGAGAATTAAATGAATGGATTCATAGGAGGAAGAATTCGACCCGTGTCCTAATCAGGTCCCCCTTTGACGCATACGCTACAAGTATCTTACAGGACCTCCACCTTTACAATCTGGCCACTGACAAAGCAGCCCTTCCTTTTAAACTTAAACGATTGAAAGACAGGAAATTCGGCTGCGAATAAAAGGTTCAAGCGGATATCCTCCTAACGATATCCTAACTTCTGTTTGAAGAGTTTCTTTGAAATTGAAAATTGAAATTGAAAAAAATTTTATTGTACATAGGACTAGTCCCTCATAGTGTATTTGCTTATACGTTGCCACCTGTGCCTATATCGTTGTCACATTGCGATGGTTCAATGTTATCATGTTAAACATTCCTATATCATCAACGACTTTTAATACCTAATACTATATCATTCACATATCCAACATCATAATGGCACGAATGTGTGGCTATGTTGGAATAACTTTGTCGACTGGAGTCCAAAACTATGGTGATGATGAATAGGCCGAAAATCTGTTCGATCTGGCATTCAGATCATACATCAAGGGCTGAGACTATCTGACAAAAACTTCTCAAAACACCACTTCAAGGCAGCTTTTTTCTATTTTCTGAAATCAGAATGTTCTACAGACAAACTTTCCAATTTATTCAGTGTTCATAACGACAAATACATAACTGTACGTAACTTCCCCAAGTTGGACGAGTCTGAATGGAAGAAATCGCCTAATAATCCAACAGCCATTTTGAAGCTATCTCAATCATTTTGTATCTATTCACACCAAAAACCGATGTATTTGGAAGAGATCAATCATTTTAGCCATGCTGAACGGCCGAAGGCCAAAGATGAACGGATCACAATGCAATATTCACTCGGTTTCTTGTCTGTAAAATTGTTTAAATAATACCTATTTGTTTAAACAAATTAAATTTTGATGATGAGCTAGACACTTGAAATTTTAAATATAGGTCAGAACTGGATGACATTGCAATATTCACTCGGTTTGTATGACATGGTATCGTATATTATTATTTGGTATGATTTGGTATAGTACAGTATTGTATGATAGGAAAGAAATTCGTATGGTATTGTATGAGTACGGTGAGAATATGGTATGGTGCCGATTTGCAACAGAGTCTAGTATAGACAAAAGGGTGATCTGCACAAGGAAGATAATAAACCATTGTGTCAAGAATTTGCAGAGTTTTCGTGTTCTTCTCGTTCTCGTTGTTCATTGACAGGGCTACAGCCCAGCAGACAAAACGGATCGAGCTGAAATTTTGCACACACGTTTTTTCCCATTCAAGAGAGTGATTTTTGTATTTTTTCACCTCCCCCCCATCCCACCCCATTAGGGGGGAAAGAGTAATTTGCAGGAATATCAAATGGTAATAAGTTCTTCAAAATTGGACCTATTTCAGATTTCATTTTTTAGTTTTATTCAATTTGAAATAAAAATGAGCTTCATAAGATAGAAAACGAAGGAGTTATGATGGTTTTCCTATTTTTCAACGATAACTGCGGTAAAAATTAATCGAAATTGGTGCGGTTGGTCCTAAAATGTACGTTGGGATGTCTAGTACATGGTCAATGATTTTGAACTAAGTCTCAACCTATTTGACTAATCCACAGCCAAAAATACGTGAATGAATCCAACATCTACTAATTTCCGAAAACATCAAAGTTGAACGGTGGTCAGAAAAATAAATTTTCTGATTATAATTATTATCGTGGATTTGCGACTGTTTAAGGATCAATAGGAAGCCGCTGTCGAGTGTGCATATAGAAACCTGATCCTCCTACCCCTAACCTCCACCCCCAATGTTTTCCTATTGCCTTGTCTTCTTCCCACAACCCCCCTTTCACCCTCCTCTGTTTTCTCTGTTGCACCTAATATATTTACTCTGCTGCATCTGCAGGGAGCTTTTCGCTTGTTTCAATCTGTTTAATGCTGTGAAGCATAACTTCACTGTAGTTGTACCACCACTGATTACTCGTGACCACCAGTAGTACTTTTATCATTCTTAGACGCCTTGCTTTTGCGATGTCAGGCAGCCTGAAAATGCTCATTACTTTACTATTGTACCACCACTACTACCTGTATCATCTAATTCTCAGAAGCCTTGCAAAAACCTCCCGCCAACAGCATTGAAAGAAGCGAAAAGCTCCCTGCTGGTGCAACAGAGGAAACAAAGGAAGGTGAAAGGGGGGTTGTGGGAAGAAGACAAGGGAACAGGAAAACATTGGTGGTGGTGGTTAGGGGTAGGAGGATCAGGTTTCTATATGCAATGGATTGTTTGACTGAGTGACAAACCATATTATGTATAAATTATTCTCTGTTGGCGATGCGTTTTACTGTTTGATGGGCGTCTAGAAAGTGGATGAGCGCAGGAATGATGTCACACGATTGGAATAAGTACTTACTGAGTTTTCAAGGGGAAGGGCGAAAAGTAGTTCTTGTTGATTTTGAAAGGGGTTGCCCCGGTCACAGATGAGCCCCTGTGTTTTGTTGTGCTCAAAATCCTGCTCGTTTGTGTTTTATCTCCTGATACCTCCAAAAGCAAATATTTAGCGTCGTGCGCACAAAGGTCGCTCGCTAGGCTTCAGATCGATGTTCGAAAATGAATCCTCATAATCCTCATAAAATAACAGTGACGATCCATAATCGTAATAGAGGTCGAAGTTACGCTTGGATGACAGCTAGTTTGACCAGGCTGACAGCTAGTTGACAAGCCTGACAGCTTAATCAGTGCTAGCCCGTCTGCTACTAACACGATTACTTGAAGTGGGCCATAACGTTATGTTCCTGATCAAGGCCTACTAAACTAATTCTATTCTGAATTCATCAAATAAATTGGTGGTTCCTCCCAATATTGATTGTGTAGCCATAAATCCCATACATGTATGATGTATGAATCCCAAACCATTCAACATAAGAGTCATTAAATTCCCCGCAACGGTACACAATTTTCTCTTGTGTTCAACGACCCGGCTACTCAAAATAACACGTTCCACAGTCCATTAAAATCGGTACTTCCAAAAAAAGATTGTTTTTCTTTCAATTTCATTAAAGTGTGCCTTTATCATAGTGACTTCTAGGCCTTGATGCTCACACGATTCAAGCTCTTTGTTGTGGGAACTTGGAACATTTCTCAGGATTTCGTTACTCGTATAAACTCCCCTAAGCGTAGCAATTTGACTGAATGTCGCTGAATATATTTAGAACGATTGTATTCATCCAGATACATGCGAGTGTTGCTTGAGATCATACTAAATTTCATCCTCGTAAAGTTGCGAAAACGGCGCTCGCGTTTCGAAAGGTACACTTTCATACTGAGAACAAGAGGGTAGAAGATCCCAAGGGTAGACGTGGTAAGTGATCTGATTTCAACTCGATTGTTGATAAGGCAACCAAGAAGTTCTGATATCGAGTAATGAGATTGTTATAGTTACTGCATTGGCCTAGTTACAGCAATTTTATCACTCCCGATACACCGAAGGGTGCCTAAATTAAACTTACTTTTTTCCGCATTCAGAGATTTCGGAGATGGCAAGTTGTATACCATCTGAAAGACAGCTAAATCTCTAGAAGAATCACATTTAAAATAATAATAAATTACACTGCAGGGCCGTAGCCATGGGGGGGGGGGGGGGATGGGGGTGAGCCTTTCCCCCCCCCCACTGCTTTTTCGACTTGAAAAAGTTGGGAAATTTCGGACTGTGAAGATATAAAAAAATAGTAGTGACAAAATGAATGACAAATAAAAATGAGAGAAAAGAAAGGGAGAGGGATAAGAAAAGGGAAAGAACCAGGGAAAGGTTGGGATTTCCCAAACTGCATAACTTGGAGTTCCCATACTCTGAAATCCTGGGTTTTTTGAAAGTTCAAAGGAGATTTCTCCCAAGTAAAGTTAAAAAAAATTGATTTCTCCCAAGTAGGGAACAGTCCTGCTTGTATTATCCCAACTTGGATTGAACAAAATGTTGAAGTGAAAAATGCCCAACTTTTCGCTGCTTTTGGTTTATTATCTTCGATAATGAACCATTGGAATCGCCCAAAGAAAAAAAAATTTTAACCCCCCCTCAAAATTGGTTGGTTTACGTTTCAAGATACGTAGATTCAGAAAATCGAATAAAAAAAAATCCGTCCGTCCGCCGTACGCCGTCCGCCGTCCGCGCCACTTTGCCCAGTTAGCGTTGAGCTAAAATTACGAAATTTTTTTTATGGGTTTCGTCCAAACTCACAATGGTCCTCGAAACTTTTCATAACCCTAGGTCAAGGGGAAGGGGTTCAAAACGAATTTTGAAAATTTGAATATCTCATATCTCGAAAAATTCATATAGACCGGTATGTTTTTAATTTCATATTTAGATAGAGTTTGTTCCGTAGAATTTTTTAAGACCATCCGCAGCTTTGTACGACCAGCCGTTCGTTCACAATGACGGCTCAAAGATTGTGCCTCACAACACGATCATGAATCAAACTGTTGAAATACAGGTCCATTTTCATACTAACAAGCTCTTTGGAACATCATATGGCTTAAGTGAATTCGAGTTTGTTGTTCTTAGGTGCGTTTCATGCTACGGAAATGAAGGTAATTTCGAATGTTTGTTGGTAGGTACTTCTTTTATAGAAAAATTATGACGGACGTAGTATTAAAAACCCCAGAATTATATCGTATTAATTAATCATAATTAATAATAATTATTATTAATAATAAATACGATTTATTAATACCTAGCGACCTAGGTCGCTATTTACGATTCATTGTATAGTTCATGATTTATCGTCCTTCCCCCAGCACGGAAGCGAGTTGATCACACCTCGCGGGTGAGAGAAATGTACAAGCTAGAAGCTGTAGAGTTATGTATGACATTACGTGCATTTGTGCCTTTCAAACTGATGCCACTTGAGAGGAAAACATTCAATGGAACTCCATAAATACCCACATTCCCACGGTACAAGGTTTCAATGTATACATTACTATAGTAAATATTCTAGAGTATAAGCTACAAGATAATGATTGATGAAGTAGAGGGTAGTACCTAGTAAACCCAAAGTTATTCTACTCCGGTAGACTTTTGAAGCAAACGTGTTACTTAAAGCTCGTGAGTACGCCTTGAAACCGTATCATTCAAACTACCCCTCATTTCTTTCAGTTGTTGATCAAAATTTAATTTTAACATTTGGAAAGCTCAACCTAGATGACGTCAAAAACAGACACATTAAGGGAATTGAGGAATCTTCAACTTGGTCTCATGAAATATAATATAATAAATGCACCAACTGCATAACTCTATCTCAATCCATTCTCGAGATATGGTATTTTAAAGGTTTTTGACATGGATATGTCTAAGGCGTGGGGGTCTATCTGTGGAAATTTAACACGAAAAGAATGCAACGTTTCTATTTCGGTCGATTTTCTCGTACAACCTATCCGTTGGTAGGGAAATTTAACTTCCGCAATTTTTATCGCGCAGAAATCGTTCGCCACTCGTTAGAAAGCTCTTGATTGATTTGAAAAATGTACACATCCCATCCAATTTCCCCCTCCTTACGCACCTGGCTACTTTCCTGCACTAATTTGATCGGACTAAAACAAAATTTTCTTTGCAGAAACTTGAATGCGTAGGTTTCTACTAAAGAATTCCAACACGACCGAAAGACGCTGTTAAGACTAGAAAATACCTCCTTATTTCTAGTGCGACTAGCACTCTTCTCATATTTGATTATTGTCTTACTCGGTTTCAATAGGGTTCAGATTCATTTATGTAGATACAATCAGTATATAGCGTCGTCAATAACAATATTATTTCTAAAATCTCAGAATTATAGTTCATTCGTCGTAATACACGTTGTTCAATATTAACGTAAATAAGAGAGTGAACGAATTCGATTGAAGCCTCAGCCGAGTATCAGAAACTCCATTCAATTAGAAGTCTCAGCTAAGTATAGAACAACGACTCCTCGCCATCAATTCTGCTTCAGCCGGGTACCCTCCCTAGTACCTATATAATAATATTATAAGCTACATATTATGTAGCTTATACGATAGGTAAATCTAAAACATATTTAATAAGATAGTTAACAGTGGAAGAGTTATTTATTTAATAAAATACCTAGCGGAAGAAAAACAAGAACGTCTTCTGAGCGTTCACGAGAATATCGTAAACGTCCATTGGACCAGAAAGTAAATGAGTTCATTCGGTCTCAGCCTGGTACCTCCTCTATGTCGCATGAAGAAAAATTACTCCGATCCAAGCAAAAGCAGAATGAGAGTTGGTACAACCATCTGATTTACCTACGAGCGGAATTACCTACCATCCGGCTAAAAACCCGGAAACCCGGAAAACCAGAAGTTGTATCTAACTACGATAACTTATAACTCCTTAACTTTCCATTAAATCCTAGTGATCAACATAAATCTGACGATCTATTTTTGTGGCGCCTCGTAACTACGGAATTCAGGAAATGGTTTCCTACCTTCCGATCGGATTAGCTCATTACACGTCCAAGCTGAACAACCTATCAACCAACGAAATTACTATGTGTCGTTTATCAACCTAAGTACCTGTATAATATTGACATTATCACCTATGTAGGTATATGCATATAACAAAAACGAGTGAACCCCGTATTTGACCTGTTCTACTTACCTACCTATAGATAACGGAAATACCTACCTACCTATTTATTGATAAAAGGGTAGAAAATATCCAAAGAAACAAAATGTACCGTTCTAGGCTCATAACTTTATTCGGAACGGTTTTTCGGTCGGCCAACAATGCTTATCGACCTCCCTATTTCATGCAAATTTTATTATATTCATGCATTCCGGGGGGACCATCGACATTAATCCTAGAAAGTAGATGAACTAGCTTATCACTCACGTTTTAATCCTTCCGACAAAACAGCTTGAAGTAATCCAAATTGCACATCACCAACACTCCCGTTTTGTATCGGAATGCCCATGCACTGCCCGTTGCGGTCGCGTTTCCGACATCGCGAACACCCCGAAACTCACGATTCAATTCAAAAGTGGTGGAAGACCAGAAGGAGTTGAATCCGTCGATATCTTGATGCACAAACAAAATTAAAATGGAAAAAACCACAGAAGGATCAGCACAGGAGCGGGTGCGGTCGGGAAACTAAAACTACGCAGTTACCAGTTCCACTATCAGATAAGGACTGCCGACTTGATCGGCCACTAATTATTTTTCTCAAAAGTATAATATTCTCGTATACGAAGTGTAAAATTCAGCTAATTAAAATTAATATTAGAAGTCGAATTCAAATGAATCTTAGTACGATAATACCTACACATCCCTATAGTTCACATGGAGAAGGTTTACCAGATTCCTTATCGGCACATATTCTTGTTTTGTTTAATCAAAGGTGCCAATAAGGAACATGGTGAACCTTCTCCATGTGGACTATAGGGATGTGTAGGTATTATCCTACAAATGCACACTGATAAGATTAATTTGAATTTGACTTCTTATCAGTATTTGATAAGATTAATTTTAAGTACCTAGCTGAATTGTACAATGTGAATTGTACGTGTTGAACATGAATGCAATATTTTGGTACAGTGACCTAAGCTTCTCGTATGATATACAAGAATATTATACTTAGGGGAAAAATCATTAGTGGCCGATCAAGTCGGCAGTCCTTATCTGATACAGGAACTGCTAACTGCGTAGTTTTAGTTTCAGTTTCCCGACCGCAACCGCTCCTGTGCGGATTCTTGTGTGGTTTTTTTCTATTTTGATTGTGATTTTGCATCAAGATATCGACGGATTCAACTCCTTTTGGTCTTTCACCACTTTTGAATTGAATCGGGAGTTTCGGGGTGTTCGCGATGTCGGAAACGCGACCGCAACGGGCAGTGCATGGGCATTCCGATACAAAACGGGAGTGTTGGTGATGTGCAATTTGGATTACTTCGAGCTGTTGTGTCGGAAGGAGTGAGTGATAAGCTAGTTCATCTACTTTCTAGGATTAATGTCGATGGTCCCCCCGGAATGCATGAATATAATAAAATTTGCATGAAATAGGGAGGTCGATAAGCATTCTTGGCCGACCGAAAAACCGTTCCAAATAAAGTTATGAGCCTAGAACGGTACATTTTGTTTCTTTGGATATTTGCTACCCTTTTATCAATAAATAGGTAGGTAGGTATTTCCGTTATCTATAGGTAGGTAAGTAGAACAGGTCAAATACGGGGTTCACTCGTTTTTGTTATACGCGTATACCTACATAGGTGATGATATTAATATTATACAGGTACCTAGGTTGATGAACGACACATAGTAATTTCGTTGGTTGATAGGTTGTTCAGCTTGGACTTGTAATGAGCTAATCCGATCGGAAGGTAGGAAACCATTTCCTGAATTCCGTACTTACGAGGCGCCACAAAAATAGATCATCTTCGGGGTAAAATCAAATTTATGTTGATCACTAGGATTTATTGGAAAATTAAGGAGTTATAAGTTATCGTAGTTAGATACAACTTCTGGTTTTCCGGTTTTTTAGCAGGATGGTAGGTAATTCCGCTCGTAAATCAGATGTTTATATCAACGAAATTATTAGTATTATAATTATTAATTACTTCTATCCGAGCAGTCCATACGGTGTATGATCAACTACATACTCCAAACTAGGTATCCAAATCTACTCCAATATCCACATAATGATGTTAGTTCGTAGTTGGAACATTTGAAGTAATAATTACAGCAACTCTTCTATACGTATAGGTAGTCTTCGTACTACCTACCATGCAATCATAGTATCCTTTGGTCAATTCGCTTTGGTTTTATGATATTGAGTCTCATGTTCTGAGATTCTTTTCGTATTTTCAAAAAGAATTTAGTTTCGAATGTTAGTAGGTTCTTCTTGACACAAAATGAGTGGAGAAGTAAGTAGATTCAAGTAAAATACGAAACTTATATAGAGTATGGGTAAACTTCATTAATGATTCATAATTTATAATATAAATTATGAATCATTAATGAAGTTTATTTATATTATAAATATCCTGCTATTGGGTTGGCCCAAAATTTAGTAATCGACTAGTCTTTTCGCAGTCAATTCCGGTAGTCGATGAAATTAATGAACCAAAAGAGACGCTAACCTCGGAGGGAGCAAACTCCACGGAATTCATAACAATAATAATTATTACTTACTAGTAATTATTACTACCTACAACAATATACAAATTCGATTTTGGTTTATTATCTTCGATAATGAACCATTGGAATCGCCCAAAGAAAAAATTTTTTTAACCCCCCCTCAAAATTTGTTGGTTTACGTTTCAAGATACGTAGATTCAGAAAATCGAATAAAAAAAAATCCGTCCGTCACCCGTACGCCGTCCGCGCCACTTTGCCTAGTTAGCGTTGAGCTAAAATTACGAAATTTGGTTTCTGGGTTTGGACCAGCCCCACAATGATGCTCGAAACATTTCATAACCCTAGGTCAAGGGGAAGGGGTTCAAAACGAAATTTAAAATTTCGACAATGTCATATCTCCAAATATTTAACAGAACCGTGTAATTTTTAGTTCACGTTTGAATGACCCAAAAAATTACAAATCTTTTAAGACCAATTGGATTTTTGTGCGACCAGCCGATCGTTCACAGTGACCGCGCAAAGGTCTAGGAAAAACACTAAACTTTCGCGTCGAAAACGGCCGTTATGTGACCCAACCCCCAGACGCCCAGAATAAAACTACCTTTTTTCATCTTCCCGGTAAACTACAGTCTAGAAATTTTAACCGTGAGTCGGGGATAGACCACATTGCAATATTTACTCGGTTTCTCATCTGTAAAATTGTTTAAATAATACCTTTTTGTAATAATACAAATTAAATTTTGATGATGAGCTATTGACTTGAAATTTTAAAAATAGGTCAGCACTGGATCACAATGCAATAATACATATTTGTTTAAACAAATTAAATTTTGATGATGAGCTAGATACTTGAAATTCTAATATAGGTCAGAAATGGATGACATTTCAATATTCACTCGGTTTGTATGACATGGTATGAGTATGGTAAGGTATATTATTGTATGTATGATTTAGTACAGTATGGTATGATAGGAAAGAAATTCGTATGGTATGGTATGAGTACGGTGAGAATATGGTATGGTGCCGATTTGCAATACAGTCTGGTATAGACAGATGGGTGATCTGCACAAGGAAGATAATAAACCGTTGTGTCAAGAATTTGCAGAGTTTTTCTTCTCGCTACGGCCCTGGATGACACCTACTAACATTCACACTTCAGCTTTAATGAAAAAAAAAAAAAAAAAAAACATCAGTTTATGATGGCGTGTGGTGGACCATCTCCACTATAGAATCGCCAAGACATCCAATAAGAAGGTTACGAGAAAATAAATTAGTTCAAGATCCTGCCCGCTCATTTCACATGTTTTAACTGCAATGTTTGCATCTTGCGGTCTATAAGCCTAAACATGGCCCTCTCGTCTCAGTTTTTCTTAAGAAGAAAATGTAAAAAAAAAATTTTTATGGATTTCAAAAATCGGACGACGTAGGAGCCTTTTCTTAATAAATGGTGAATTTAGAGTTTTATTTCAAAACTCTAAGTCAATTACAGTCTGAGATATCCCTCAAAAACCTTCCAACCTAGGTCCTTAGGTATCTAGGTCCCAACCTAGAATTGACTACCTACCTTAAGGGTATGCAGGACCTAGGTCGGGCAGTTGTTGAAGGATAAACCGGTTATCACGTCCTCTCTTCCAGCAGTAGAAATGTATTCAGTTCCCATCCCATTTTCCGAATCCGTAAAAAACCTCGGCATAATTTTAAGTCCAGATTTATCTTGGTCAGCCCAAACTTCCGCCATTTGCCTATGGATCGCTAAAAGTTTATGGATCGCTTTATGCACTGAAAAGACTTGCATATAGCACCCCTCAGAATCTCCGTTTGCTGCTGGCGAAGACTCTCATAATTCCCTTGTTTACCTATGGTGATCTCCTTTATGTAAATTCTTGTGATGCTGAATCGAGGAGAAAACTTGAGGTTGCATTCAATGGATGCATCAGATATGTCTACCACGGGGGCATGTCTCCTCCCACATTAATTCTGTATTAAGCTATGGCCTTTTTGATTACTTGTCCATCCGTTTCTTCAGATTCGTCTTTCAAGTCGCCCATAAAACGAACAATGTCCCTTCTTATCTTCATGGAATTTTTTCTGTTAGTTTGTCCCCTCGACTGTACACTATAGTGCAAACATTTGCAAAAACTAAAGCATTTAGTAATTCCTTAATGTGGCAGGAGCAAGAGCTTGGAACCGTCTGCCTCTCGCTGTCAGGTCTCTCCCCACTCTCGGAGCAATTACCAAATCACTTCAAGAACATTTTACCCACCAATAGTCTCTTCATCACGTTTCAATAATCCTCTTTCCTCCTTCATTTCTACTGAATTTTCTTTCTACTCTTCCTCTTTATATTCTTTTCGGCTCGGCGGGAACTTTGTTCCTATTTGGATAATAAAAGAATTTATTATTATTATTATATCTCGGGTGTGTTTTGAAATAAACGTCTAAATTCACTGTATCAGTAAGAAATTGCCCCTACGTTGTCCGATTTTTGAAATTCATAAAATAATTTTTTTCACATTGTGGTTAAATTTTTTTTATTCAAAGAACGAGACGAAAGGGCATTTTTGGACCGCATAATGCCAACATCGCAGTTAAAACATGTTAAATGAGCGAGCAGGATCTCAAATAATTTTTTTTTTCGATTTTTCGAAAATGTTTCGTAACCTTCTTCTTATTGGATGTCTTGGCGCTTCTATAGCGGCGGAAAATCCCCCGCATTTCAAAACTGCAAGTCAATCACATCCTAAGATATCCTTCAAAAACCTTCCAACCCAGGTTAGTTCCCGCAGGCCGTTAACCCATTAAGTAACTATTTTACACGATCCGATCCTGTGCACAGGATACGTGGCTCCTTCTATCCTGTCCTAATTCACCCCCCCCCCCCCCTTCCAAAGATCGCCGTTCACACAATCCTATCCGATGTCCGACCAGAGCCCCCACGCGCTTCGTTGTAAAAATATGGCCCCTTTATAGAAAAAAAAATTGGTTTTATGTAAAAAAAATAATTGGTTTTATGTAAAATGTCTCCATTAAAGAAAATGATGTCCATGAAGAACATCTCAAGTATCAGCGACGTTTCTTCATCTTCAAAGTGCTCCAGTTGAGAACGGAATAAGATATAGCAATTCTGACTTCACGATCTTATTCAGCGTGTGAAAACCATTAAGATGAGGTGTCACTTGTCGAATTATGAGAGAACCTCCCCCTCACCACCCCATACTCCCCAAAACCCCCCTCAGCGTTTGCAAATTTTAATGCTGAACACGACGGTGAAGTAAGAATTGCGATATCTCATTCCGTTATCACATTAGAGCAGACAAACCATGAAGAAAATATCAAGTATCAACCACGATTCTTCATCTTCAAAGTGCTCCAGTTTGAGAAAGGAATGAGATTTCACCATCGTGTTCAGCATTAAAAAAAACCTTTATAATCACCTTTATTATAACCTTTAATTTCACAACTCAGAAAGTTTCATTTTGGGAATTCATGAGGAATTTTACCCCCTAAAACTCCCCAAAACCCCACTTAGAGTGGCCCAATTCTGCCCATCTACAAACCTGCCTCGAAATTCTTAATTAAATGGGATCTCCTGTCTCTGTTTATTTTTTTTCAGAATCCGCACTCATTCTGAAGACAAATTCATAGAGACAGGAGATCGAATTACGAATTTAAAATCGCGAGACCATTTCACCATACTACGCTAAAGTCAAGTATTAGGATTCAGCAAGAAATTTCCGAATAATCTAGCCCCATTATACCTATATATATATATATTTTTTTTTTTTTACGAAGTTCGTGATGACCAGAAAAATAGACAGTAAAGTTGAAGTAATTCATCATAAAAACGTCGAAAAATCGTCCAACCGAAAAAAAAGGATTCGGATTCAGCACCTTCGAAAACACCCATCCATGATAAAATGAGGCCGGCAACTTTCAGGTCACTAATTTTAGTAGAATAGTGTTATTGCTGAAACTCCTTCTATGGACCTGTCGTAAAAAGTGCAAATCATTTGGTGGAGTCTGATGTTGCAACTCTGTACAGGTGGGGTTGTAATCAGAATACGAAGATGTTGTCATAATATGGTATTATCATCTCGCTACCTCTTTTTCGTAACTCGTTCACTGGCTTAAGTAGCTATAATGTGAACATCTTTTGAAATTGATATTAGGGTACGTTTGTTTTTATTATACTTGTCCATTTATATATGCCAATAAATCAATAAATCTGTAACATCTGGACATTTTGCGAAAAAGTTGATGTTCCCAATGAGTGACGCTACTTCTTTTGTGGTTCTCACAAAGTCTTGCTTGTTTCAGACGGCGGAAAACTTCGTGTACATACCTACTTACTTTGCATTTCGTCCATAAGTTTGTACAAAATCTGGCCTCTAAGGCACCCTTTGGTAACAGTACCTATGTTACAAGTTCGTTTCGAAAGGTTGACCGCCTTTCGATTTTGGACCTATGAGTGAAGGAATTGGGTGATAATACTGACTTGGGTTCTGTCAGAGTGAAATATTTGTTGCTATAAGATTCAAGAATGCGCTTTTGATAGGTTTGTTTGTTTGTTTGATGGCTTTTATTTAAATAAAAAGGACCATCCCCCCTGTACAAATCAGTTAACAAATCCATAATAATAATCAATAAATAATAAGTGGTATTAGAGTATTGTAGGTATACCTACAGTAATCTAATACCACCTATAGAAAGTTGTGAGATATAGTACTGCTACTATGTGATATAGCAGGACTTATCTATAATCAGCAGAGTCTGCTACCAGGGATATGATCCCATAAAAAAAGAATATAATATATTATATTAGGAAACAAGGAAGTAGAAAATAAGAAAATGCAAAATGAGGAGAAATGAATGTACAGTAGCAACGCAGTGGAAAATTAATTATACCTCCTTCTCTGCTAATAGTAAAATAAGAGGTAAATTCTTGAAAGTAGTAAATGGAAAAGCACTGAATTGGCTGTCGAGTGATGAAAATAAGATAAATTGAAAAAGAAAAGCACACGTGGTGACCTAACTAGTAGGATTTGTGAAAGTTTGAGAATGGAAATTGGAGTGAGCAGCTAATTGCTGGAATGCTGGATAGCGAATAATATATATAATATGCTGGATAGCGAATAATAAAGACTCGGGGAAGGGGGTCTCTAAGGAAGTGGTCTCTCTCACTTGCCTCCCCCAGAGCTGCCAACCCTGTTGCACCACTACTGTAGGTCTGGGGGCAGCGCATGGACTGCATGGAGCTGCACATCCATGACAAAGTAGGTACCTATACCTTGGTACTCAAAACACTTGTTGATCTGACGAAAGTGGGCAACTAAACACCAAGCATTAGCTGTTTCCTCATTTTTCTTTGAGACTAGAAAACAAAGGGAACCTTGATGCGTATCAAAAGGTTCGATAACATTTTCTGCGGTGAGCTTATCTAATATTCCTCTCGTAGCTTGTTGTCTTATTGGCCCTCGAGTATAATCAATCTTTGCATTTTTCGGTGCTGATGTGAGTTTTGATTTCAAATTGCACTGTAGTATAATTGTGGCCTTCAAATTGTCGGTCAATACTCAAAAGTATTTATGTTTTAAATATGGAAGTAACGCTTCCTCGCAATCTAGTCCCAATTTAATTTCTTACGGTGGAGTAGGTACGATATGAAACACATTGTTCCAATTGTGTCTTTCCATCTTTCTTCATCTATGGGCATGTTTTTCTCCTGACTAATATAATGACTAGTCCCGAACGTCACAGATATCCTGGAGGGACATCGTAGTTTTGAAGTTTTATCAACCATCGCAGTATTCTCAACTTTGTTCACCAATATTTTTGTTGAAATAAGTCTTTGACCAGTTATTCATGGTTATTTTGTTGAAAAATCCTTCTTTTTTCGCATTAACTATTGACTGGAACCCCTTTTAGAGCTTTTTCAACTTATCTGAGTTTTCAGCAAATTTTCAAAGAAAAGGAAGCTATTGTTCTAGGTCTAATATTTTTAAAGTTCGAATTTCCGAGAAAAATTCAATCCAAAATCTGTTCCAGACCATCCTAAATTTCCTAGCAAAAGACAACAAAAATCATATACATATGATTTTATGAATACATGTATTCATATATTCATGTTTGTTATTCAGTTTTATAACATGCAATGTTATCTTGCAATGTTTTCTTACAGTTGCTGAACTGTTACTATGTAAATTGACCCTTAACTGACTTTGTATTGTACTAGGACCTACAAGGAATTACAAACTGGTTGTATTTCCTTATGTCATTTTTACACACACACACACATATGTGTATCACCAACAAATTAGGGAAATAAGCCTGGAACCATGCTGTTTCGTATCTTTATCATGAATCGAGTTGGGATAATCAATTACACTTTTGCTTCCACAAACTTTGTTTAATTGAATGTAAAATAAATTGTGATTTATGACAGTTATAGGCAACTCTTATTCGCAACCCTCAGCCGTCAGTCTTGCCCACAACGCCTGCCTGTCAATATCACATAACTTTATCACACTAAACCAGAGTTTGAAGAGTAACTTTGAGAGTAATAATGAGAAAAGGTAAATATAGTAAATAAGAGTAATAATAACTGTTATTCTCTTAAGGTTTTCGCACCCCACATTTTTACAAGTTAGACATAGAATTCTGGTTTCTTAGGTACACAATGACCGTCGCTGTATTCTTCAAATGCTTTGTGAAGATCATCCAAACAGAGTGTAAACTTTGCTTTCGGATCATCAAGACTCAAATGATTCCTTTTGGCACAGTAGTGTAATGCTGAAGTTCCAATATCGGAAATATATTTCTGAGCCGCCATACCACATATCCTCAGTCTGAAACAATAGTAATAAGAATCAGTATTAATGGGGCTTACGCAAATCACAATTATTTAACAGGACATACCTACAACAGCATTGCCAACAACAACGCCATTAACCCATTTCCAGCCGGACGGACGCGAGGGGGGGGGGGAGTCATGTACGAGCCTTGACTTTGTATTTTTCGTTTTGTCCCCGAAAAAGTATTATTGTGAATGAACGACGGTTTGCATTGAATTTTTCAATATTGAGCTGTCATAGTCTAATTTCATTATGGGCTATCCCAAAGTCCAGGAACATGATATTTATAAGACATTTATAAAACACGGAGCTTCGAAGCCTTTGAAAACAGTTACTGAACACTAAGGAACATAGACTCTGGCCCAATACATGTAGAAGTGATGATGTGTGAGTAGTTAGCTTCCGGGAAGGTCATTTCCCATTAAATGGGAAACAAATTTTGTTTACTGAACATTTTTGATAAGCTGCACGAAAATGTATGCGATCCAGTGTATTGTCCGATAGGCTTTCCGTTGATGAGGACACGGTTCCTTTTTTGGGCAAGACTTGGCGAAAATCTATATGAGGAATAAATCTGTAAAATTTGGTTTCAAATTGTTGTGCCTTTGTTCAGATAATGGCTACTTATATAGTTTCTTTCCTTGTTGTGGAGCAGGAACCAACATGTCATCCGACCTTGGCCATGGAGGTCACGCATCTATGAACTTGCTAGATGGTCTTCTTTTCCTCTTATGCACTATTCAGGGCTATAAAGGAGAAAGGATTTTGCCCTGCGAGGACTGTGTTGACAAGATTGGCCACTTCGTTATCAGGCACAACTCGGAAAAACAGAATCGTTGAAAGTTTGTAAGGATAAAACATTGAATTTGTGCGAGAAGTGCCAGGAACACCAGCATCCTGACTGCTTCAAAAGTTACCATTCTATATGACGAATCAGGCCAAAGGGTCGTGTACGACTTATGCTATATTTCAATGAAGTAAGACAAACGAAATGTGTTTCTGTGTTGTTCACGACTATAGAGCTTCTAAATATATAACATTTCTAAAATAAATAGCGTTAACGATTTTTTTTATGTACTAGGCCTGAAATTAATAAATTAATAAATTGATAAATAAATCAATAAATAAATTAATAAATTGATAAATTAATAAATTGCACCATAAATTAATATAATTAATTAAATTAAAATTAATTAATTAATTTAAATAATAAGTCAATTAATTTAATAATAAATTATTAAATTAAATTAATAAATTAATAAATAAATTAATAAATTGCACCATCTAGGATTGGGAAAGATCAACCATTTAGAGAAGGAAGTCAACCCAAAGGCAAATTGTTCCATCCCATCCTGAATCTGTTAAGTTGTCTTTTCACTGGGTCTGAACTGTTAAGGTACCAAAGGTAAACACAGTATGAACATAGTCTTTCATTGCAACATCGTCGTCAACCCGCTCAGGAATTAAATTGCGAGACAGAAGGTCAGCTATAATCATCTTGGACCCAGGTAAATATTGCAAAGAAAAACTGTATGGAAGAAGCTTCATCCTGAGCCTCCGCAACCTATTATTCTGAATCTTATCTATATCTTTCTTAATTATTGGTGTAAGGGGAGCATGGTCGGTATAGGCAAGGACATCGTTATGCCCATACACATAAGTATGTAATTTCTTGAAAGAAAACGCAAGAGCAAGTAGCTCTTTCTCAATTTGTGCATACTGTAGGGGTAAGACTCCTACTAGAATAAAGTACAGGTTTCCCATCCTGGATCAATGCACACCCCAGAGCATTCTGGCTAGAATTTCTATTTTCTTCAACGGATCAAAATAAGTCAAAGTAGTTATGCTCCTAATCGTTTCTTTCAGCCTAGCAAATCGCTCGTCGTGAACTGAAGTCCACACCCAGGATGCATTTTTTTGAAGTAATTGACAAAACGGGGTTATGATTTCTGATAGATTGGGCACATACTCACGCAAGTAATTAATAAGTTCTAAGATGCTTTGTAATTCCTTAACGTTTTTCGGTGCTTGTAATTCCATGATAGATTTTATTCATTCAGCATCAGGGCGATGATCATCCTTGGAAAATATTACTCCAAGAAACTTCACATCATGAACAAAATATTGCATTTATTCACCATTAAATTTAATGTCTATAATCTCTATAATTTGTTCCAATTCTGCTTCTGATTCCACAGAACATAAAATATCATCATAATAAACCATCACCCCCTCAATGTTTCCAAAGTATTTTTGCATCAACTTTTGAAAGATTTCGGGCAGGAGACACAACCCAAAAGGAGCCCTTAAAAAACGATAGATTCCATATGGGGAACTGAATGAACAAAGTTCTTTGGAGGGATAATCAAGCTGGACCTGATAAAATCCTTGTTTGAGATCAAAAAGACAAAAGTGGGATTTAGCAGCCATTCTAGTTTTCATTTCATCCAATGTAGGAATTTCATAGTAATCCCTGAGTAAATTTTGGTTCAAGTACTGCGGATCTATACACAATCTAAGAGGAGCGTCTGGTTTTGGAACTATAACTAGATTATTGATCCATTCTGTTGGATCAACAACTTTCTCTATTATACCATTCAGTTTTAATTCGTCAAGAGTGAATTTCAATTTCTCTTTAATTTTCATTGGAACACGTCTTGATGGACATGCCCTGGGAATAGCCCCTTGCTTCAGCTTCAAAGAACACTTATCAGGAAACAAACCTACACCTTTAAAAATGTCTGCATTTTTCGCAATAAAATCAACCTTGGGGGAGCTAGCAACTTAACTCACAGCGAGGTTATTTACAGCGATGTTACAACAAGGCCATGATGACGAAAACCTATATCCTTATACAATACAACATGAACAGCCCAGCATGACTTCCCAACAATGGGACCGCAGTAAAAGTAATCAGTTGAAGGAAAAGGAGCACTCGCTGTTACCCTACTTGCCGGTAATTATAGTTTTGGGGAGGAATGAGTATGCGCCAGTTTGTTAACTTCACCCTGACAATTCAGTGTGAGTTGTTCTTTATAGATGCAGGTCTCTAACAAAAGTAACAGAGTTTTTCAAGGGGTCATAGCAACCCCTACCCACTTACAGTCACTTGCTAAGTCATGGAGTAGCCTAAAACAGTAGGAATACGCTCATCTTGAATTGACTGGCCCATGATATGATCATAACGACACTTCTCAATCAGATAAAATGGATATAAACAATTAAATAGAATAAAAAATAAAGTGAAAGTTTTTTAAAAACAATAATCATAATCAAATGTCACCATCAACAACATAGGTGTCAAGAGACATTTGGTAAAAACTGACTGCAACTAGGAGGGCGTGAAATATCACGAAGGCAGTCCAGTAAATGTAAAGAGAGATTGACACACTCAGGTGATAAATTATGACTACGGCAAATTGGAGCAATCCACGTGAATTGGACGTTAATTTAACTCCAAGATTCAGGATATCATCCCTTGGGCGAGAGAGAGATGATAACTAAACGAGAAGAACCATCCAATATAATTAGGATACTTGAAAAAAAACTATAAATTGTCTTATGGCCGATTTCACCGCCTGGGGATAAGGTTGGTGTTACCGTTATCTTGGGATTAGAGTCAAAGACTTGAGCAATCCTTGGGCCCAGGGCAGGGTATTCGACTATTGGACAGAGTTACTCCCTCATAAGTAAACTATATTGGATTCAACATCTAACAGAACTAGACTGAACAATGTTTATTGTAGATTATAATAATCAGTTATTTTATTGACGATATTTTAACCTAAATTTGACGGTTAACTAGGAGTTATGGTAAAACGGGATGCAATTCAAAATTTAATCATAAGTGACGACATAGCTAGAACATGCTTCAACTTACACATGTGGGACTGCAGTATCCACTCCGGCCCGGTTCATAATATTAGCAATAACCTCATCAGGCAACTAAAACACAATCATAAATAATTACTTATTGAACTACAGGGAGGGGTGTATGTAGGTATAGTATAATGAAACCATCAGAGCTATCTAGTCTAACGATGAGAAATAGTTGAATATGTGGATGCCTACCTACTCCTCCAACTATGGTTCGGCAATTTCAGTGTTTTCAAAATTTTATAAGGGATTTTGATGACGTTATACAAACAAATCTGTAGTAGAAATCAAACCCTTAGGTCGGGGAATCTTGGACCTCATTGTATGAGGTTTTTTCAAAGTGATATTATAGTGCTTTTTCATCAATCCTTCCTGCTGAAAGTTATTCACTATATGTCATTGGGACTTTAGGTATGTATTTTGTATATAACCACAAAAATTAATATACTAAACACACGCTTTTGAGACATTGCTTACATAGTTTTCTACGAGTTTCTCAGATCGAGGTGAGGCTAATTTGGTTCCGTCATTTTTAATTCCCATTCAACAACCAACAACACAGGTGCAACAGGAAGAGACCGAAAGTAGAGGTATGAATTTATCCCAATATTAGTTGTACCCCATGAATTCATCAATGAATCGAAGAAATTGACAGCACAAAAGTGAAGATCCACACTACTGAAGATCACTCTAGAGCAGTGCTGAAAGATTTACGCCACTTTGTCAATCCCTAGACTCCGGCGGACGCCCCCTGACAATCTATTTTAATGAATTTTTACCCATATAATTCAAGTAACTTCCAAACTAGGAGTCACCCTACCAAGTCTCTCTGAAACCATCCCAAAAACTACCATGGAAACTACCTGTTTATCATAAGTCCGCCACATAAGTTCACTACCTATTTTTCATTGCCTTTCAAATCAACGTAGAAACTTAGACTATCTAGACTCACCACAGACGGACAGTCCCGTAGATGATCCAAACAACCATCCTATGAACAAAATATCATTAATTATTGAACAGTTTCTAATATTGATAGATTACATAGCAATAAAAATCCGTAGGTAGGTACTGCCAAGATACGAGTAGAATCTCGTAGTTGTACTGGATGACGCAATAAACAGGTGCAACTAAAATGTATGGTTGAACATTAAGTAAAAACCAGAGAGATACTCACAACTGGGGAACAATCCCGTAGATGTGGCGTGAATTCCATGACGAGTCTTTAGTTGCTCGGTTTCGTGATATGTATCAGCAAACTCTAAACAGAAAAATTGATCTGTAGGTAATAATAATGAAGAAATCTGCTGCTACTATTTTCAACCACTGTTTACAGTTCAGGTTTCTGTATATTCACTCAGGAGTCTACTGATAGTGTCTGATACTGAATAAAATTTGGTTATATGTTTGTTATTTATAAGACTATTTTTTTAATACTGTAAGTATTTGAATTTGAAGGAAATGTAAATATTATCAGCCAATATTTTATCAGTCTGTCGACATTATAAGGATTTTTACATTTGTGCAGCCAAATGGTTCTATTTTCATGAAATCCCCATGGAACCATTTGAACCGTTGAAATTTGCTACAATTAGTACGGAACAGGACGGTCTAACAAGATGAAAATCATATGGGAACATCCACGGCTCAAGCCGCAACTATCCTCTAAATGTCAGCGAATCACTATCGTTCATTCGTATAGTGAAGTGTGTAAACATGATTGGTGACCTCACAGAAAATTTGTTAAAAAGAGTCTCAAACGCAAAACGCCTATTTAGACTGAGTGGTTTTCCGCTACCTTTGGTGGACTGGACAGCAATTACACTGATAAAGATAGCCTTTGGGTAGAACTGTTGAAGCTGGACTGGTGCCCCTTGTATGTATAACATGTTATAACATGAAAGACATGAACTCCACAGTTGATTTCTTCAATAATAAGCTTATTTGTTTGCCTGACGATCATGCCCCATTAAAAACAGTAAAGTTCAAACATCCCATTAATCCATGGTTCACCGCTGAAGTGGCTTTTGCTTTTCGTAAGCGTGATTGTGCCTATGATGATTGGATTGGGTGATGATAGTGATTACGAACGCTTTAAACGGATCAGGGCTTGGGCTCAGTCAGTTAAGAGAGGTGCCAACGAAAATGCTGCTTTGAGGAGCTGGGGCGGAATGTTCGTAGTTTGGGCATGGCTAAGGCCTCCAGTGCGGAGGAGAATATGGAATCTTATGGAATATCTGCTTCACAGTTGAAATCCAGGATACAAACCGTTGAAATTGAAATTTTTTATTGAACATAGTCCCTCATCAAATGTTTACATCAAATGACTTAAGATAGGTACCTAATTGATCGCACGTTGGACGTTAGTACACATAACTATTCATATCCATGAGTGTATAACTACTAAGATCATACAACCTCCATTGGCCGACTTACCTACCAGGCGCACGTCAAAGTGAACCCGACGAACAAGGACTCGACTTCAAGCTTCTACTATTCAACTCCCCGATCCAGTCGTTACAGATAAGTAGAGGGTCTATGGATTGAGACGTCCTTCGACAACAATGGTAACGATTTTCACTCACATCTACCTATCACAATCAGATCACCTCACACAATCCTAGGTTTGTATCAGCACGGACCTTCCTCTTATCATGTGCATCTTCCATGGGGCATCGTCAAAACCGTGGAGGTAGTGGATCATGGAACAATGAATTTAATTCCTTCTACCATGGTAGTGAATGAGCGCACTATAGTATCCACGTCTAGTAGTGTCCATGCAATTGAAGACACAAGTGGATGAAGGTGCTATGCAACAAAAGTAAAATGTCAAGAAAATTGAGTTTGCATACTTGCCTATTTTGTTTGGTTCGGAATTTTTCTCTTCTTTTCTTCTCCTAGTTGTTGCTAAGTTGTTGTCAATCATGCACTGTCTTCAATTCTATAAACGAAGCAAAAGTTGGTAGGGATGGCAAAAAAAGAAAACATCGACAGGCCGGCATCGATGCTTCAAAAACATCGGACCTCAAAAACATCTGTTTAAAAAAAAAAAACATCGATGTATCGATGGTTTTCAATCACTTTTTTATTTTATTTCTATTCTTTTTTTCATGCAAGACGGAAAGAAAAAATGATAAGCTCTGAAAAAGAACAATACTTTTATTTTCAGTTTTATTTTATTTGTTACCATTATAATTCAGTTTCAAGAACGTACGGGGTAGGAAACGGAATCGAAGCCAGAAATGAGAAGGAGAAGCGAAAGCGAAACCATGTGATGCCTTGACAATAAAAGTGGAAAAAGAAGATGTGATGGGAAGGGAAGGTTATTATAAGGCTACAGCGCCTGGACAAGAAAAGAGAAGAGAAGAAGAAGGTTATAAAACAAGGGACGGCACGAGACTTCCGATACATCGGAGATATCCGTATCGATACTATTCGGAAGAAATATTGGAAGTATCGATACTTTTCAGCCAACACGCCTCGACATTTTCATTTAAAGGAAATAAAAATTCAGAAATAATATTCCTAGGTATGTGAGAAAAACGTTAGAAAATTCAGCAGCCTATGGCAAAAAAATTAAAATATCGATGTATCGATGTGCCGATGCATCGAAACCCCGACATCGATGTTCCAAAAACATCGACTCAATCGATGTTTCCCGCAAAAACATCGATGTTTCAAAAACATCGATGTATGATTGCCATCCCTAAAAGTTGGATAATTCATGTTATTTGATGCAGCGTCAGGACAAGAAAAGAGAAAAGAAGAAGAAGAAGAAGAAGGAGGTTATTTGATTGCTATCTCGTTGGTGAAAACATTGAAGTTGAGTGACAGTTTAGTAGTTGGTGATATTATTGTTATTATTTTACTTGATGCGACAGTGTGAGACTATGGATTTTGGCTAAAATGGATTTATACCGATTTAGTAAGTTGTAGATAATTATGTACCTATATTGAAATCCATTTTGAGGACTACGTGGGTGATTCCTGAAAAAGGGTCAATTTGGCGTACTTACCTAGTGGGCTATGAAGAATTTGAGCTTCGTTTAGTTCCACACCTTTTCGTTGTGATACTCTAGACAGCATTTTTGACCACGAAAAGATAATGATAGATGCATTTTCATTGAGGTTCCTTCACACAAACTGAGAAAAATGTAGAACCTCCGCTGTAACTGGAGCGTATGCTAAATTTTTAAACATAATAACCTTCGTTAGGTTAGTGCCCTTTGTATTTTGCCCTCAAAGGTTTAGACAACATTTGTGACTTCAATTGGTTCGTACTCAAATCAGCGAAATTCGCGCACAGTGTAACTGTCGAAACCGACAAAAGTATCCTCATTTCTTTAGCGGAATGTTCTAAGTGATTTTACCGAATAACTGCCTTATCCAGTGCCAAGCCGCCACAGTCGTCCACAGTTTTTAGGGATAGGCAATGAGGGTTCATGTTCAACTACATAACTTAGGGTCAGCATATTTACGGGATTCACCTGGACAGTCGAAGAAGGAGCACGTCGTCCGGTACGGCTTTCTTCCTTATTAATTTAGCAGTAAAAAGTAAATTTTCCGGGTTTGGGTTTTATAAATCTCAACTTGGGATCGTAGGTCTGATAGTCGCTGGTCAGGATAGATAGAGGGTTAGTGTAAGTAATTGTAAGACTTTAATTAATTACTTACGCGATCGTTTTTAATGGGATAAGGTTTCATTTTACTAGAATGTTCTATAAGTAACGCACATGGATCGTTTTGACGTGCTTGCAAGCTTGGGGTTCTTTGTAAATAAAGGGGTTTTTTTATTTTCAATAAATTCCTGCGTAACAGCCTGTCAGGTGGCCATAACTGGGTGCACCTCCAGAATGTTGTTGTTATAGTCAGAGGTCAGATCAAAGGTGTGAAGTTTTTCTAACAGTTTCCCACTAGAAACGACTGTTTTGATCACTTCTCAACGACCCAGCCTGAAATGGAAATTAGACACCCTTGAAGTTTAAATAATTTTCAAATAATTCGATGTTAGCTAATCTACGATAGTGGGTTCGTTTTTCATGGAGTTTGGCTTCTATTTGGCTATTACTATTTTACTGAAGATTTATGTCAAAATGTTCTCTCATCATACCTATACGAGTAGGTATATATTTCTTGCCGCATTTCAGATTCCAAAGACGACGGAGGCACCTGCAGCGCACCATCTGAGGTGCCGGTGTGCTCAGGATGTTTGAACTCATTAAAGACTGACGATTCTGCTGTGTCCGCTCTGGGACTCCAATGGCATTCCGATTGTTTCAGGTAATTATATCACCTATATAATTATCAATAGCGTGATAGCAAGAATATTTCCTGTAACCAATGGTGTTAGTTTGGGAGGTTGTCTATATAAGTAGGTAGTTGAGGTTACTTGACAATTATATTTCTTAATAATTATATAGGTGTTCTGCGTGTGACGCAACATTGGATGACTGGTATTTTGGACGCAATGGTTTGCTGTATTGTCTGCACGATTTCACCCTGAAGTTTGGACGCTCTTGTCAAGGCTGTGGCGAGGTGAGTTTTAATGTGATCCATACTATATTTATTTTTTTGATATTTCATCCCAATCACCCCCACCATAACCTTATAATATTATGTAATATACATATTTATGATCCTCAGGTTATAACTGGACCTGTGATGGTTGCGGGGGACCATAAATTTCACCCAGAGTGCTTCTGTTGCTCGCTATGTACAACATTTATTGGAGACGGGGAATCGTATGCGCTTATTGAGAGATCCAAGCTTTACTGGTGAGGGTTATTTTACCATTCTGTCAAGTAATGATAATCCCCCCAAAACCAACTCCGTTGTAAAAACTGGCCAGCCAATAAACCTCTTTAGTCCCTAAAAGGATTGTTATCCATTTTGCCCGCCAGCCACATATATAGGATGCATATAGAAACCTGATCTTCCTACCCTCAACCTCTGCGACCAATTTTTTCCTGTTCCCTTGTCTTCTTACCACAACCCCTCTTTCATCCTCAGTCCCCCTCGCTTTCACCGAATATATTCCCTCCGTTGCACCTGCAGGGGACTTTTCACTTCTTTCAATGCTGTTGGCGGGGACTTTTTGCAAGGCTGCTGAGAATTAGATGATGCAGGTAGTAGTGGTGGTGATGAGTACTTAGTGGTGGTACAACAGTAAAGTAATGAGCCTTTTCAGGCTGGCTGACATCGCAAAAGCAAGGCGTCTAAGAATTATATAGGTATTACTGGTGGTCACGAGTAATCAGTGGTGGTACAACTACAGTGTAGTTATGCTCCAATTCAGGCCTGTTCATCTGGCAAAAAGCTCATGCCAACAGCATTGAAAGAAGCAAAAAGCTCCCTGCAGGTGCACTTGGTGTAAAATAAATAAATGGGTAAAACTAGACTGAAAATTGAGTAGAACGCCGCCAAACGCACCTTTCTATCTCAATCCTTTCCCAAGATATGATTGTTTAAAGGTTTTTTGCCATAAATACCCAAGTTTCTTCACTTTTCACAAGTTCTTCATAATGAAATTCAAGTTTTAATGCGGAAAAACAGTAGGCACCTACAAAAACACGAGTACCCACCAGAAAATTAAAAAAACGGATTCTCAATTTTCTTGTGTTTGCCGTTCTAGTGATATGATTCAGAATGGTAATTCCAATGATATCCGGGCAAAAGGAAATCCTCGTTGTAATTGTGAGGTCGTTTTAATGAGTTTTAGTACACAAAATAAGGCGGTTAAAATAAAACAAGGTGAAAATAAAAGACAAATGTAATTACGAGGGTGGCTGTTGTCGAGAGGCACATACTCGTACTTATAAAGTATTTTCGAAATGGCCCCCATGGTTTCATACACATGCCCTGGCTCTTTTTCGCATGAATCTAACCTTAACATCGTACGAGAGATCTTATTTATTATCACCCTCTATGGTCGATCAAAGCTCATTTTCATGAACTGAGAGTCATTGGGTCCATTTTTACTTTGTTCAGTGTACCCAGATGGCTCCCTATGTATACAGGTACCTTGATACTTGTTGCCACAGACAGGTAGGCTGTCATCTGAACATCTATGTTCAGAGGAATGAGGCCCAGAATGATCACCATTGATGAAAAAAAAAGAAGTGAATAATTAAATATTTTGTAAATAATAATCCGTGATATTTCTGTTTTTTTTTTTTTGTTTTTTTTTTTAAATTTTTTCTTTGATCCAGTGGGGAATGTTACAAAGATCATGCGCACTGCACATCTATGAAGAAACCGCATTCTATCAGACTTGTTGAAATTCCTGCTGGTGCCTCTTCAAATATCAAGTTATCTTTGGACCCCATACCTTATGGCCAGACTGAGCCTTATATTAATAGTTTGAGAATATCCAGGTTAGTTATTTTATCATATTACTTAGCAAGTCATTGTATCTTGTTTTGTCATATTCTTTCTTCACACCATCCAAATTTTACAATTATGTTGGTTATAAGGTTGGTTACAAGTTGCAACAACTTGCCACAACGGCCTATTAAAGGTTGAACTGCCACATCACAATCTTTTTTTTTTTTTTTTTTTTTTTTTTTTTTTTTTTTTAGTTAGGTAAGCATATAGAATTAAAAGATGGAGGTCCATCTGCTGCCTTAGCTTATACGATTCTTCCTCTTGTTAGTTCCCATAAAGAATTCAGTTTTCGCCATTTTAATGCTAGTATTGGATATCAATATTGACGATTTTCTGAAGAAGTCAATTTCCTTCTTTCATTCAATAACTATGCACTCCACTTTTGAAACATTTATTGGTATTTCTCGTTGCATTAGTTGGTTGCTTATTCAAAAACCCCTCTTCACCAAACATAACCCACTTCGATATTTGTCATTAAAAACCACCTGACGTTGACTCTCAAAAAAAAAAAAAAAAATAATAATAATAATAATAATAATTGAGTTTATCAATATTTAAAAGTTGCTTGCTTTGTTATTGAAACCGTATGTACTTGAGGGACTGTTTGGACAAGTCAAGATGACATGGAAGTGGCTTTCCTGAAGCTGAGTGTTACTGTATAGATAAACAATGTTAAACTCACACTTTCTCCTTCACCTTCCTCTTGGTTTCTTCAACCTAAAGCTGGCGTTGGGGTTGTCCTCGGCATCTCTTTCGCTTTTCACCTTTTTTTTGGTTTCAGCTCATTATTGTCAACCATGATACAGTGCTAAGGCCAAGGAAAGGGTCTGAAAGTAGATTATCTAAATCTTGACGGATTTATAAATTTAGCAAGAAAGGTTGTCCTGACTTCCACTTAACCCCTTGAATTGAGAAAGTTGTGGAACGCTGCATGACCAAGTTATAATGTCAGTGATGTTTGATCTAACTGTTGTTCTCCGATTGATGTTTGCTAGCCTTGAAACAACCCGTGTGTTTTCAGATTCATCATTAATGTATTGGGAAAAGTTTTGAAACTGGCAACATCTGTTTTAGAAGCAGCTATAAAGCTTTGCTGTCTTCTTTCGCGTTATAGGTACCATCTTGTTATCAATTACACGCATGCTTCTATCTCAAAATTTATTATGGAACATAATTTGTTTTATTCATGTGTACAGTTCAAGTAGTTCTCTCTTTCAACTGAACTTTATCAAGTCTCATTCCTGTCTTCATTTTCACTTTCCAATGTTTAGTTGGTGTTTTTGTTTGTTGGGAACATGTATATGCTTGTTGATGCACTGTGATATTGAAATTATCTTTAAGATGATCTAAAATTCTTCAACTGCTGGTTAAGGCACCTACGCTTGTCGTGTTCTGTACGATGTTTTATTCAGGTTTGTTTTATTTTATTGAGATTCATCCACTGATACACCATACCTGAAATTTGCCATTGTGATGCTGCATAACGCAGCATTGTGTTCAAATCCAAAAATAGTGTACCTTTCCATAGTCCCAGTATTCATAATAATTAGGATATTTTTATAATAGCGACCCTACTCATATATATGCCCATACAAATATTGAACAGTGTGAACATCCCTCCAATTGAACAATGTGAACATTTTTTACCTGTTGCACAAATTGTTACTGTAATTTCTTCATCCAAAATGCACAAACATACAATAAATTCGTTCTATAGATTTTGCCTGAATCATGTGGAAGGTAATAATCCCTACTGTGCAACAATATTATCTTTGATTTGAAAAATGTTGCTGTATTGTTAATGTGCATGTGCTTAGTGTGTGTTTTTCAACTTTCTCTTTATTCTTCTTCTGAATACCTTTCCATGTATGTGGAGTACAAGAATATAGTGTGATTGATTGACATTTCTAGACAAGATTATCAATAGCAGATACATAACCCAATATCTTACTTTGATTTGTACAAGTCCCAGTGATATTTGACTGTGATGGAGGGTTTATTCCTGTTAATAGTGACACGTACAGCTCGCATAATATGATATTTTATATGCATTAACATATATTGTTTGTTCATCTGAAACTGGCTTTAGGGTGCTCATTGTGAAATTAAATAGTGAGGGTAATTAGGGACAGACCAAAATGGGATTTTCATCTGAAATCCGATTAGGTCTCTGTCCTAGTTTTGATGAAACCAAAAGATTTGTAAACATGTTGAAGTTCTAATTGAAATTTGTTCTAGGGTTCTTTAAACTTGATTGATTAGAACAGATACCTACATAGTAGGTACCAAATAAAATTAAACAGCTTATTTAGTAGTATTCAGAAGATATTAATTAATAACTGATAATACTTCATAGGTATATTTTGTTCCAAGTCTTTATCTTTCTATAGATACCATACCGAATGTAAAGCTTGACATTATTGGCTAATCCAGTCCTTAGTAAATCTTTTTTCTAGTTAACTTAAAGATTCGTCTAACTTAAAACTGATCAGTTTTTTCAAAGAATTGTACCCTAATCAGTGTGACACTGCCTATTACATTTGCACTAAATATTATGAATTTTTAAGGAACGCCAAATTCAATTTTAATATTTTATAAATAATTAATCGGACTTTTTATAGCAAGAACTCGAACAAGACTTTATTTCTCATGTGACTTTGTGGAAACAAAAGCTCAACGCATGATAACTGAAAACAATAACAATATTGCAGTCACCATAAACTGTTGTAAACCTATTGATGACTCCAATACTTTCCCTCATCAACAGATTTCAAGCGTTTATGGATCTTGAACGTCAAGCCCTATTCGTCCACAAAGCATCTTGAGCCTCGGTTTGTGCAGTGGCTTCGTCATCATATCTGCTACTTGCAATTCCGTGGCTACTTTTTCGATTTCTACTTCACCGTCACAAACTTGTTCCCTCACGAAGAAGTGCCTCGTTTGGATGTGTTTTGTTCTTCGATGTAGCTCAGGATTGTGACATAATTTGATTGCCGCTTCATTGTCCACATACAGAATTGGAATAGTTGACAACTCCACAACACCGCTAATTAACCGTTTCAGCCATATTAACTCCCTAGTAGCTTCACTAGAATAACATCATACAACTCCTGTTGTAGATCAACCAGTCGTTTCGTCTCCAGCGTGGTCTGCATCACTGAAACATAGCAGTTGGCCTTTTTGAAGTTTTGTTTGTAGACAATGCCGTAGTTCTGAGTGCCTTTCAGGAATCGAAAAATCCTCTTCACTCTTTCGCAATCTACTCGCGTAGGATATTCTAGTGATGTGGACACTACACCAACTACATACGCGATGTCTGACCGGGTACCTATCATCAGATACATTAAAGCACCTACTGCTTCCCTTTAGACAAACTTAGGCTCGTTTTCCCTTCAGTGTCATTCCTGCTTCCGGTAGTCTCCTTCAAAATCGGAGTTAGAACGGGTCTGCAAGAATTTCCATGCACTTTGATGGATTTGATTGAACCGTCGCTTCTTCTGTCGATTTCAATACCCAAGTAATATGTTGCTGGTCTCACTGTGATTTTGAATTCATTTTTCAACTGTTCAATAAACGTTTTTGATTCGTTTTCATCAGTGGTTGCTACCAGTCCATCGTCGACATAAAGTGCTACATCTCCTTGTTTTTCTTTCGAATAAATAAGGACGGGTCTGCGTCACTTTGATGAAAACCTAAGTCGAGGAGGTATCGAGCAAATCTTTTGTTCCAGCACCGAGGCGCCTGCTTCAACCCGTAAAGGCTTCTGAGTCAAATGCATATTTTCATTTGCTGCAATACTCAAAAGTGCTCTCAATGTCCCAGCCTTGGCTACAGGGCTGAAGGTCTGGTCATAGTCGGTTCCTTTCTTTTGTGAGAAACCTTTGCGTACTAGCCTTGCCCTGAACCTCTCTATGTTTCCATCTGGGTTAGTCTTCACTTTGTAGACCCATTTGCAAGGGCTCTTCTGATCAGTGATCTGTCTCGCAAAACTCTTGAAACATTTTTCTCCTCTGACTGATTTTCAGGTTGCTGGAGTGCTCTTGCAGATTCGAGCTCAGACGTGTCTGGCTGAATTTCATCCTGGTTGAGGTTTTGAAAAGTTCTTTCAGGTTCAGGTATAGCAGTTGTTGTACCTTGTTCACCATTCACTGCCTCTCTTTCTGAACTGGAGGAAGTAGAGTTTTCTTGCATAATTGTCTGTGGTAGGATATTGTGAAGTGGCTCCTTGTTGAAAGTTACGTCGCGAGATCCAATCAATCTGTTTGTCTTTTGGCACCACATTCGGTAGGCATCCCGACCATCATAGCCAACTAAAACTCCTTTCACAGCCTTCTTGTCCATCTTCCTACGTTGGGCTTAGGTATGTGAGCATAACATGTGCTCCCAATGATTCGCAGATGCTTCACGGATGCTTTCTTCCCCGTCCAAAGTTCATATGGAGATTTTCCGTCAACAGAAGAAGGTCCACTGATATTCAATACGTATTGTGCCGTATCTATCATTTCTGCCCACAATTTTTGAACGTTCATTAATGAACGTGCTGCTTCAACTACTGTGCGATTCCGCACAGTTGGATTCCGTTGCGCTGAAGGATATTTCGCACGTTTTTACAATCGAATTTACCTCCATTATCACAAAGTAGAACTTTTGCAGTATGTCCACTAACTTTCACCTCAGCTAGCATATCTTCTAGTTTTCGGAATTTTTTGTTTATTAAAATGACAAAGTAGCGGTTACATGGCATTGTTGGTAGAAAAGGACCACAAACGTCTGCATGTAACAACTCCGCTGGGGCAGAAGCTCCTTCCCTCGTTCCAAATTTCAAACGATGAGCTTTCCCGTAAATACAGCCTTCACAGAGCTCGCTATCGTTGACTTTAATCCCTGATTCGCGCTCAATAGTTGCTTTTACATGGCGTTTGTTTTGGTGCGCCAATCTTTCATGATACAATTGTAGTTTTTCTTCTGCAGTCACTAGATTCACTTGTTTTGTAGTTGGTTTAATATTTCGTACTGCTAATCTAAAGAGACCCCCCCCGTTCCTTCACCTATGTCCAATTAATTTCATTTGCCCAGGTACTTCAAAGTCGCACCTTTCTGTTGTTGAGACAAATGAACTGTCAGTTCCTTTTTCGTGAGCGGAAAGTACTGAAAATAGGTTCTTTTTGATTTGCGGGACGTACCATACATCTGTTAGTGTTAATCTTGTCCATTTTCCATAAACTTCTACTTCAAGATCGATTTCACCCTTTCCAAGAGCTTTAACCAAATCTCCGTTTGCAGTAATTACTGAACAATCAGAAGAAAATTGTATGAATGACCTCAACAAATCTCTTCTATGTGTGATATGATTTGTGGCACCATTATCCACGTACCACGTATCAGCATCAGAGTGTACTTCAGAGTTAATCATTGTCATGAGTGTAAAAAGGGCATTCAACTTTTCCTCTTTATGTTGGGTTGACGTAGGCTTTGATGGTCTACCATCAGCCTTCCACTTCGTACATTGGCGTAATCTATGACCACGATTCCTACAGTACTTGCAGAAAGGTTCGTACTTTTTCCCATGACTAGGATTGCGACCTACTGCGTCCATCAGAAGGACATCTTTGATAATTGTAAAACTGAAAGCAAAGTTCGTAAGTTTTTTCCTCTGAGACTCCATCGTATAACATGAAGCTCAAGCCAAACTTCGTGTGCAATTGTAAACCTCATGACTTTTTGAAGAGTTTCCTCAGTCATTTAGGTCGTTAGCGCGATCAACACTTCACTTTCAACTTTTGTGTACTTTTCCCGGTCAGCATTGTATCTCGTAGTCTGTTCAGCATCACTAGCACCTGAAAGCACAGGCGCTTTCAATTTGCCTTCGACTAAGTCCAATCCATTGGCGATCCCCCTTAGTACAGCACAGGCTTTATATTTCCAGGTAGACCAGTTAGATTTCCCATCAAGGAGTCCACATCGAAATCGATAGGTATCCATTTGTAGTTTTTCAGAAATCTTTTTATCTCTGTCTTCTACTCTGAAATTTAGTCATAATCAAACAGTCTAATATTTAAGGAGACAAAATAAATGTTTCTACACTTGCCTCTCCCAAAGCAATCCGAGCTATACACGGAAATTTGCAAAGTAAAATTCACAACACGTAAACATTTATGGAATCAAAAATAAATCGTGGAGAATTTCCCACTAGCTGTAACCATTGATGACTAGATGATGCCTCTAATATGTAATACAAAGAAGGGAACTTCATAGCAGATAGAGGACGGTACTTGTCAATCTCATGCTTTAGGATCAATCTTGTCTATCAATGTCACACTCTCTGTAGGTTTAGATACTGGAGCTGTAATTTTGTCATTCACGTACCTTTATGCTCAACGGTTTTTTATGTGGCTTTGTTGCTAACCCATCATTTAAATGGCATTTTTTATGAATGTGCCTCATTGTAATGCATGTCTCTCATCTGTGTTTATTGTATAAAGTTAAATGAAGTAATCACAATTGTGTAGCTTCCCTCTATTTTTACTCACCAACTGTTTTTCTATTTGAAAATTCCATGTTTTTCAGATTGGATGTTGGAGGCGATTTGATGTCAATCAGTAATGGTGACAAAATCCTCGAAGTGAATGGGGCACCAATTAAAGATCAGACACCAGAAAATATTGAAAATATTCTCAACAACCCCGAATCTGTTTTACAAGTTTGTGCCTATTACATTTATGTTCATGACTTATGAATATGTATGGATTTAAGTAGTTCAGAAAGCTCATATTTTGAAGCCCATAGATTGGATGAATTTGGAAAATCAGGAAAACCATTTATTTGGAAACCCATGTTATTGGTGGATGGGAAATATAGTTAGAAACGAACTGTGATATTCTGCTTGGGAAACGTTCCAAAGTGTCCTTTGCACACAGTATCTGTCCATGGAGCGCATTTTTTAGGCTTGTCGCCTGGCTTGTCAAACGGTATTTATGGTACAAGCGACATTGTCAGTGAAGCCAATCCGGAGGGATATTGATGGCCTTCCTGACGGCCATCCAAATCTCATACGGCCTTTCTTCATGTTGGCTGGTCGAATAGGAATGTTACAGATAAGGAGGGGTAATACCACACAGATAGAGTTTTTGATTCATTAGTTGACATTATCATATAACCAGAGCCCTTCAAACGCCATATTGCCATGGCGCCATACAGAAATGCCATATTATGCCGATTTTGGGGAAAATGCCATGTATGTTCCATGTTTTGTCTTTTTTCGCTAACCTCTTTCAAAAAAAAAAAAAAAAAATTAAGTGGAAAGAGGTTTCTCGAACCCTGAGGCCATTAATGTAGAGGGAATACTAATGCTTCTAGGCCTTTTGGACAGCCCATAGTCCAGTCAGGGTTCGTGCATACCTCACCCGTACTCCAAAAAGTGTTGCACTGTGCACCTGGCCTCGTCGAAATCAAACATTTTTGCAGTGCACCTGATGTCACTGTGCACCCGTGATTCGATTCCCCCTGACAGGTTTCTTGCATAGTGCACCCATATTCGCGTATACGCTGCGAGTTGTAAGTTTGTCATTTCTCTCTGGGTAGGGTGTGCAGCTAGACCATCCACCAAACCTTTCCTTACAATCTGTTAAGTGGAAAAATAATTCCCATGGGTATGCTCATGTATAGTAAAACCTCCCTCCCATAAAGGAGGGCAACGTTTCACGAAGCTATTGACCCACTGAGTCGATATATTGCTAACGTCATTGTGGGGAAACTAGATGCTGACAAAGCCCACAAGGGTCACCACGTGGCTCAGTTGGAAAAAATCAACAGTTCAACTATCGTACAAACTGTTCAAGAAGTACTGAGTAAGTGCATAAATCCATTATTTTATGCTACTTTAACAAAAATAAGTGTCATTTTGTAAAGGGCTCTGCATATAACTAATCAGTCTATGACATCTATCTGTGCTGGTCTTGGAGTTTGTTGTATCCTCCCTCCAGCTGGCATTGAGAGTGAGTTAACATCAATTAGTATAAGTCACATGCCGCTGAACTTAATGTAACTCCCAAGCTATAATATGCACCTTTATCACTATCGCTCAAATTGAAAGCGAAAATGAAGCAGGAAGAAACTTATTATTGCAAGTTATCTTCTATTTCTTTTCTTGCAATCCTGGTTGAATATTTCAGCTCACAATAGAACATGATCCAACATCTCAAAGAATCCTGGCCGAATCCCAAAAAATCCCAAAACCACCGAAAGAGAAAGAGAGAATCTTCAAGAAGAAGGATGAAGGTTACCTAAGTGGTTCAAGATCTTCACGGCAACTTAGAAGAGGAATGCGGACATCTGAAAAAGAGAGATCATCATCTGCATCTCGACTTCTTGAAAGGTGACTGGATTGTTTCATGTTCAAAATTTAAACTATCTCACCATTTGTCATATTATTTTGATAGCACATATTATGCTTCCATAGTTGTTCTCAATTAGTTGTTTAGGCTGATCTCTAACAAATTACTCACCTTCATCAATTCCAATTAGTTGCCATTTTTCTCACTTAACACTATAGCATCCAATAGAAACCTGAATAATTGCTGTATACTTGTATATACTGTATTATTGTATTATTGCAAAGAATTGCTTTGCATGTAAAGTCGAGAAGAGATGAGTAGGTACCTACTACACGTAGTGTGATAGAAAATATGTAAATCACTAGAATCATTAACCTTTCGTATTTTTACTCCCACCAAATTTTATGTATGAGTGAAGAGTTTTAAATAAGAGCTGCTCTTGTAATGTCTGTTACAGTGCCGTGTCATTGGAACATCGATCTTGTGACCTTTCCAGGACACATTCTTTCAGAGTAGAACCCAAACCCCAAAGAATTTTCCGGGCTTCCGATTTGATGAAAGGGGACTTGTTAGGGCAAGGTTTTTTTGGTAAAGTTTATCAAGTTACTCATCGTGACACTGGAGAAGTGATGGTACTTAAGGAACTGTACAGAGTTGACGAAGATGCTCAAAAGAACTTCTTGAAGGAGGTACTATTGTAACTATATCACTACTGCTATCCCATGAGTGAGCAATTAGTCTAATGAATCAGATTACATTTAGCTTGACCAATTATTGATAGTAGGAATTGGATGTTATCCGCATCTTGTTCATCTCCAGGTTGATTTAAAAGGTTTGTGTGTGTTTTTATTTCAAGGTCGCTGTGTTGAGAAGTTTGAGTCATCCCAACGTCTTGAGGTTTATTGGGGTATTGTACAAGGAAAAGAAGTTACATTTAGTCACTGAGTACGTTTGTGGGGGTACGTTGAAGGACCTCTTACATAACGCATCTGAAGTTTTGCCCTGGGGCCAGAGAGTAAAATTCGCCAAGGATATCGCAGCTGGAATGGGCTACCTCCATTCCATGAACATTATTCATCGTGATCTGAACTCCCACAACTGTTTGATCAGAGAGGTAATCATGAATGGCACATTCCTTATTATTGTTAGGAGATCACGAATTCTCAGAAATCGAAAAGTTTTATTTTCAAGACCAAACAAAATCCCAACAACATCAACTGTCAACCAAGAAACACATTTAGTCATTAATAATAATCACGCAGGAGCTTTGCTCCTAACACTAATTGCTCTCTTCCTTCATAAGGTGATGTAAGGCTTCAGGTGATCAGCGTGTACCACCTCCTTATTTTTGTTGATCCCACTTCTGACACCAATTTGTTAGGAGATCACGAATTCTCAGGAATCGACAAGTTGTATTTTCAAGACCCAGCAAAATCATCAGAACAAAATCACGACAACAGCTTTCTAAACATCAATTAAAAAAAAACTCAAGCAGTCATTAATAAATCGTCCCTCAAGATCCTACAAGGTCTAACTCAGTTTTTTGGCGAAATGAGTTAGGAACGGATTCTTATGCGAAAAGTCCGTCTGTCTAGCTCATTGGTTTGGCCTTTATTGCAATGCAGGAAAATTCTTCTTCAATTTATAAAAGCCTGGATAACCATGGAAATTACTACAGTACCTACGTTAAAAACTCTGCAATTTCTTGACACTAAGGTTTATTATCTTCTTTGTTCAGATCACTCCTCTGTTTAGATCACTGAATGATAGATTAATTATTATTATGAATTATCATTAATTGTTATCATGTAGTGTGCATTATTATTAATTATTGTAGGTTATTGATACTTTTTAGAAATTATTATTATTAATTAACTCGAAATTTGAAAACCAAGTGCTGTTCGAATCAGCTGAGCCAGTATGAAAATTGACCCGCATGTTGAACCTGATTGGCTGGGCGATATATTATTTTAAAACCAAAGGATGGCAAAAAAACTCCACCATCTGTGGATTCGAGGATTTAAAGAGGATATTTTCCTAAAAATCGACGAAGTGCTACTGAAATTAGAGCATCAATTTTCTTTGTGTTAGGGCGAACCTCCCCATCACAAACATCATATCCAGGATATTGTACCTTCCTAACAACAAATTGGCATTTTGATGGATTCAGAGAAAATCCAGCATTTGTCAATACTTCCAATACATGATCCAATCTCTCTAGAGCTTTAGGGAAAGTTGAAGCTTTCACACAAATGTTGTTCATAAATACAAGGACATAATCGTGAGCTAGTGCATTCATGACAGCCCTAGTGAACACTGAAGGACAATTTCGCAAGCCAAACGGCATCTTTAGAAATTCCATTTGGGTGTCACAAAAGAGGTATACTCGACAGAATCTGGATGTACCGGAATATTGTAAAACCCGCTAGCCATATCGAGTAAGCTAAGTATAATATTTTGCTCCTGCAAGTCCAATAATCTGGTCCTGAATTAATGGAAGAGGGTGGTGCTTAGCGATCGTATTAGAATTTAGAAGCCTATTTGTGAATTTATGGTCCCTATTTGTCAAGGAGAACTTGGGTCCTTATTGATTTTAATTAATTTATGGGATTGCTCGTCAACATTTGATTTGGAGTTCTCATTATTCTTCTGAAGAAGTTTAATTTTATTTTCAAGTGACTTAGAAAGTTGCAAGTCAACAGGCAAGAATGTGCACGAATCAGAAGTTAAAATTATTTTTAACCCTAACGCCAATATTTCCTTACCTATAATAATATCAACTGGAATCATATTATTCCTACAACATGGAAACAAAATTTGTTTCCATATTGAATATTTAATATTCAATTCTAGGTCGTTAATGAAGACTTCGGAGATGAGTCAATAGTTGCTTATTACTTGAGATGCACCAATTTCTTTGAGAATGACAGGAATTTCAAAAACAGGTCCAGAAAAATTCTTCCTCATGCTTTTTCGCAAAAGTGAGCACTCAGCTCCAGAATCGAAGTTGAAAAGGAAACGCTCACGTTCGTGTGTTAAATACCCAGGGGGGTTGGTGGAGCAAAGGTTTATCCTCTTCATCTTTGGTTTGTTGGTAACAGCATTCCGGTGCGTGCATTGGGCCTTGAGGTGAGTAATAGCCCACAAACAAAGCACTCTCTGAGAATTAGATGATACAGGTAGTAGTGGTGGTGATGAGTACTTAGTGGTGGTACAATAGTAAAATAATGAGCATTTTCAGGCTGGCTGACATTGCGAATGCAAGGCGTCTAAGAATTATAAAAATACTACTGGTGGTCACGAGTAATCAGTGGTGGTACAGTGAAGTAATGCTTCAATTCAGGCGTGCTTATCTGGCAAAAAGCTCCTGCCAACAGCATTGAAAGAAGCGAAAAGGTGCGAAGTTGCAGGTGCAACAGAGGAAACAGAGGAGGGTGAAAGTGGGGTTGTGGGAAGAAGACAGGGAACAGGAAAACATTGGGGGTGGAGGTTAGGGGTAGGAGAATCAGGTTTCTATATGCACACTCAACAGCGCGGTGCAAAGCACCAAGCATCCTATATACGTGGCTGGCGTGCAAAATGGATATCATAAGTTGTTTTTGGGGGGATATTCTTCTACTACTTTCACCCAAAACTATGGGGTAAACCAAACTTCCCTTATACCTCATGATCTGATAATCCTTCGGAAACGCAGATACTGATTAACAGTTGTTGAATTAGTCAGTTAATATGTATTGATTGCGTAGTTCAATTTCAATAGAATAGTATAATAAAATAGTTTGTGACGATATATGGGCCTTTATTAATCTGGGTGCCATCCATTTCTACTTGTGAGAAAGAAGCAGTAGATGAAAACCAATAGAAAACCAGAGTAAATTGGACAAGTATAAAATTATAAATATCATCATGTTCGTATGGATGTGATAATGTTGCTCCTCTGGGTTCTATGACATCATACAGATGAGACGCCACCACCGCCCTATGTCTCTAGGTCACTGTATACTTGAAAGTCTGTCATACTCATCAAGTACATTTGATGCCTCCCTGAAATTGTATTCAGTTTGTATGATTAATATTTTACTAATTTCAGGATAAATCTGTCGTTGTGGCTGACTTTGGCCTGGCCAGAGTGGTACCCGAGTCATCTGCTAAACCCACTGCAAAAGTGGTTGGTAGAAAGTATCAAAAACCTCAGCTGGAATCCAAAAGATATCAAAGAAAAAAGCGATACACAGTTGTAGGAAACCCATATTGGATGGCTCCTGAAATGATGCGAGGATTTTGTTACAATGGGCAGGTGGACATCTTTTCATTTGGCATCATTTTATGTGAGGTGAGAATTTCACAAACTATTCACTTTGCCTTCTAGTATTTCATGGATAACTAAACCATCGAAGACTTAGGACCGCCGATTTTGTTGGTTTTATAAGCAGACCAGCCCAAAATCGCCTAAACACTGGATTGCTAACACAGTAGCCACCCTATCACTAAAATGTTGTAATAAACGAAATAATATAGAAAATAATAAACGAAAAGTCAAAAACCATACAAACTAATAATATGGATATATGAAGCACCCTAGTAGCATGCCACGCACAACAACAGGAGATTTGAAGTAAATTCATATTAAGTCTTTGTTAAGACACCTAGTTGTGACATGTATTATCCCGATTGCAATTGAGCAATTGTTGGTTCAAGGGCTATAAAAGTAATATAGATCTATTGAGTTCGAATTCATTTATTTGAAACTTCTGGTTCTAATTATTGATTATTATTTTATTATATTTCTTCTAGATCATTGGGCGTGTCAGTGCTGACCCCGATTTTCTCCCTCGATCGTCGGATTTTGGACTGAATCAAAGTGTGTTCAAGGAGAAATTTTGTGCATCTTGCCCGGAATTGTTTAGTAGTATTGCATTCCTATGCTGTGAACTCAATCCAGACGTCAGGTAATTGCCCAAGTACCTATCTTCTCCATGGTGTAGGCTGAGTTTTATAACTGCTATACGTGCTCTTTTCCCATAAAGATAACAGTATATTGCGATCATCTTAAGCAGTTTGTCCTTATGTTTGAATGTGGTCAAACATGAATTTTGATTAGATAGAACCAATATCCTGTTTCAATGAACCATTACAAGAAACTTTGGCAGCCCTCTCAGCATTCATCATTGGCTCTATCTAATTGACGTTTACTATCTAAAGTTCCCAATTTATCATTATCATTGAGTTTTTCAGTTCTATTTGCCTGATTTTTTCTTCTTGTTAAATTGTAGGCCACCTTTTGAAACCATGGAAGTCTGGTTGGAGCATCTTGCAGACCATCTTATTGACGGAGTACCAATTTCTCCAAGCGTTGAGTATGATATAACTCATTTTTCAGGTATGCTCGGCTTATGTTCTAGTTAGAAATAAATCTATAGTATAATATTTTTCAATGTTAAATACAACAGGACAAAGACTGCAATCAAATTATTGATCTCAACTTGTGTGAACGTGGTTTTCCATTGGATTGGTAACATTTATTATATAGCAAGATTTTTCCCCTACTTGAATACCTGTAGTAGCGAATTCCTACCAGAAATGCTGGCACATGATAAGCTTGGCAGAGCCACAATAGATTACTACATCCAACATTCTTCAATTGCATTATTGCGTTTTTTTAATTTTTTTTATTGGCACTGTCAAAATAGTACATTTAGCCATGATAATAAATTATCTCATGATAAGTCACTAATGCATATAATATATACAAAATTACTATATACGGATTATTATATGATTAATTGTAAGTATGAAAGGAATTGATGAACGACTTTCTGAAATCGACCTGAGTCAACAAGAGCAAGAGGCAATCTCAGCAGCGATGCATTCTTGTTTTGCCCGAAGCAAAAAGGAAACTAGGCAAAGTCTGCTTGCACTATCAATGATCGAAGGCTCAAGGTAGAACCCTACGATTCCGCTACCTCTTGCATGAAGAAAGAGCGAAACTCCCGAGTATCGCCTTTTCTACATGCAGAGGGCGAAAACTCGGAGATTGTTTGTATTTATTAAGCCCGTTCTATCAACGGAGGAAGCGTTTGATGAGTTTAAGAAAAGATTTTTGTGAAAATGAGAAAAATTGAATTTTTGGAGTTTCGCCATTTCAACATTCAGCGATTCAAATGTTTCAATGGGCTCAATCTTCACGTTTGATGATGGATTGATTGGATCTCATTTTGATCAACCGTATGTCAATAGATTATTGTGAA
This sequence comes from Stenodema calcarata, assembly GCA_963920205.1. Taxonomy (NCBI): domain Eukaryota; kingdom Metazoa; phylum Arthropoda; class Insecta; order Hemiptera; family Miridae; genus Stenodema; species Stenodema calcarata. Next base: position 9,002,869 of record OY986048.1, read on the forward strand.
AATGCAAGAAAGAATTGTTGGACACCTAATTGCATTATCTCTGAACGCCAGAGTCAAATTGTATGATAGTCGAGGACTTATGTCATTGTTTATTCATTGATATTCCTCTCTCTCTCTCTCTCTCCTTGTAGGGTAAACACAAAATTGCACTCTTTCTCCATTATCATAGTCATTTTGATGTTTTATTCCAGGGAGAGGTAGCTCATCTGAATCATCCACACCTGAGGCGCTAACACCTGAGCCTAGCCAGTCCCTTACCATACCAAGGGACATTATTCTTTGTCCTATCCATGAAAAAGATAAGAATATACCAATTGTTGGGGTTGAGTCTACTTCACTGTAATCAACCCTCCTTAAGAGGCCATGTACCTGCAAATTTTCGCATCTTCGGGAACATTGTATAGAACACCACGTTATGGAACAGATTTTCATAGATACCTGAATGAACACCTTTCTAACACTCTCCTTTCTTAGCAAATCTTGAATGTCGTGATACGTGTAACTTTCTGCACTGAGGAAGGAGGCAGTAAATTAAGAAGTAAGGTGAAAGTATGAAGTAAGGTGAAACTTACTTCGCCACGTACTGGTTGGTTAATTAATAGGGATGGGGACCATTTTTCTGAAGCATCTACGTTTTTGTCATCAGTGATTTCCTTTCAAATATGTTTTTCTTCAAAGTTACAATTTAATGTTCTGCGCAACTAGATGCGTATTACCTATATCCAGAAATATTTCATGAACTTCCGACAGATTATTTCTAAAATCATCAATCAATATGAATAGCATAAATATTTCTGAAACAAAATCTGTTATTCATCAATAATTCATCTATCAGCAAGCGCTACAAGTCAGGAGCTCATGTCATGAAGACTTTGGTTCATTTCTGTGATATAGTTGTTCTCTTTCCTATAAGTATGTCAATGTTATTTACTCAGCAAATCGCTAATTATTGCATGGCCAAAATAGTAAATATAGTTCAACTTTCTCAATTAAAATTATTCAAAAACATTGATCATTTTGCCTTCAGTTAATTTATCAGCACAGGACGCGACGAGGTTGTGGAAACCCAATTCAATAAAAAACGGAGTTATAGTGTGAGAGAGTCTATTTCCACGAAAAATAATGAGTACAATTGTCAAGTACAATCATCAGTAACAAACATGAACTTACTCATCATGAGTACGTATAATTATTGTACTCATTATTTTTCGTGGAAATAGACTCTCTCACTCTATACCTCCGGTTTTTATCCAACGAACTGATCTAAGTAAATAATTTCAAAGCCAGTTGATAATTTTCGAGTAGCAGAAGTAGCAGAAGAAGAAAGCTTCGAGTAGCAGAAGAAAGCAATGATGGCAAACATCGATGCATTAGCCGTTAACCCATCCCTAATCATTATATTTATATTGAAAATTTCTAGAACTTATACTGTCATTAATACGCATTGATCAAGCTTTTCAGTCTTTTATTTTTGAAGCCACATTACTTATGTTCCAATTTATTGCCATTTTTTATTCCTACCTTTCATTTTATATTTACTGACTTAATGAGACTGATTGTTTTTAAATACTTTCATTTGTTGTATAAAGATGCGAATATTTATCGTTTCAGTATTTTTGTAAGGTTGCTACTTGAATTTATACCGTTGATTATTAAATTTTAATAAAATTATGTTACAATATCGTTGAATTGATCATTATTTATTTATACTTTCCTTGCCAAAAGTAAATTTCAGTCAACAGTTTAAAACCTGATGAATATGAGAATTCTCAGTAATATCTTACTGCTCCTGCTCTCTCTCATTGACGAAGTACCTCTCACCGATTTCGCTCCAGACTTCAACTTTAAACGCTATATGGCAAACCATATACAGATGAAAAATGTGGACGAACCAGAAGGAAGAAACCGTTAGGAAAATACAGCTATATTTCACTTGTTAACAGCAATATAATACATTGGATATCACAAGATAATAAATTGAATTCATCTGATTCCTTAAATTTATTTAAATTCCTGTGGGTTGTATCAATTATGCAAACCATCAATGGATTTCCACAAATATTGTCAAAATAACTCGCAAAGAGAATAGAATGTATGTAACATCGAATGAACAATGTGTTCCTCACATATGCCTTATGCACATAATTAGACTTTTGAGGAAGCTATCCAAATAGAGTAGGTAACTACCTTGCTTTGATTAAAAGTACTTCAAATTGATTTGTGAATTTTGTTAACTCGCCAGTTGTTGATATGAATACATTTTAAAAATTCGAATGATCCCTTCAAGATTCTGTGGAATCAATAACTGTGTAGTTATGTAACTAGCTCATGAAGAAAATATAAATATATGTAAATCAAACCAAAACGCGGGCAGCAAAATTAATTTTACTATAGTTGATATAAATGAGCGCTGCAATAGAATACACTGAGTATAGAGGAGGTTTATACTAATGTTCAGACTCGGTTGGCTAGTCTTCGAATGCAATTAATATTGCAACTTCAGTACAAAGCATTTATAAACTTGAATATCCGATCATTGTTGTTCACTTAGAATAGAATTACGTATTGGACCAGAAAAACGTTGTAACCACTAACATACATTATTCTATAAAAATATATATTTCTACAATCAAACGAACGTAATAATATACAATACATTTACTCATATTTGGAAAGGAAAACGACTTGCCGGTATAAAATTATGTACACACACACACAAAAAAAAAAGCACAGAATATTCATGTCTTCAACAAAGTAGAAAACCTAATGATATATGAATGGCGCCTGATACGTATCCCTCTATTTAATTGAAATTTATAAAGTATTAAACAAATTATGAAACGACATACAATAAATAATATGTATTCTCAATTCAACAGACTCGTGTGCCATAATTATATGGTTTGGTTTGAACCATAATAATTTATTTGTAGAAATAAGAAGAGAAACGCTATTGCGTTGCTGTAAGAATAATATTTCTGAATATAAACCTGACAATTGTGGTTCAATTCAATAAAATCTCACCATTTATGAGCAGCTTTCATTGGCGTGAAGGCTGCAGACTAATTCTTTTTTTGAGAGTGAATATAGTATTGGCTGCTGTGCAGGGGCGAATCCAGATCCTTTGATCTTGTGGGTGGTGGTGGTGGTGGTGGGGGGGGGGGGTTGGAGGAGGAGGTTTAATTGGTTTGAACCCCCCCCCCCTATATTGTGAATTTTAAATGGGTCAGTTTTAACTTTATTTACAAAGCAGTAGTGGCGGATTTAAAGGGGGGGGGGGGTGGCATAGTAGTTGCCTGGGCGTAGCCCAGCCATATTTCCCAATGACCACAAACGTTTCGTCACGATTTTCATCTCGATTTTCAAAACAGTGAAACCTCCTTTCCCCCGCTTGTTTCAGTCGTTTACACAACATGTATGTGGCCAAAAGTCATATCATTAGACAGTACCTACACAATTGATTCCATCAAACACAGATGAGCTAGCGGTTCAGAACATTTCATGATCTTAGCTTATCATGTTTTGGTAAGGAAAGATCATGAAATGATATGACTTTTGGCCACATACATGCTGTGTAAACGACTGAAACACTGGGAAGGTATAGATCCGCAGGCCTGTACATGTTTTTTGGAATGGTTTCAAGTGGTTACATACTTTGATATGTAGTTTACGTGAGTAATCCAATCTTTTCAACATTTGCCCTCATCTCTCTGTTTGGTTACCAACCAGGGAGCAAGAGACTAACATGAATTTATAACCAATTACCTTCAATTCCAATCACAACTGAAGAATACGAGAAATATGTTCGTGGGATCTGAATGTCGTATGAAAGGGAAACAGTTTTGGAGGTAAACAAAACATTTCACAAGTTACAACTTATTGATGTGTCTTGTTTGTCTTTGACGAGAATCTGTTCCACTAGAAAGTCACTTCCATCAAGCTCATTGACTCTACCATGTGCTGCAAGGTTTACAGGCTATTTCCTAACTTCTTGGTATATCTAATGATGGGGAAATAATATCACTAAACGACGCGTTCAAATGTATACATAGGTATTAGGTATTCCTACATTAGAAGAGATTTAAACAAATCAAACAAATGTACGTGAATGCATTTCCGTAGTTGCGTCAGCTTTCGTTCACATCAAGAAAGTAATACGTTGAAATAATATCACATTATAAAGCATTAGAAACGGTAGGACATGGATAGAGAATATTTTGAGCCTGTTAGTACCTTTTTATGAATCACCACCTGCTCACTATGGAAGGCTGATGGATCAACCGTGAGCGAGTTGGTATTAAACTAACTACTACAGCAAGTAACAAAATATTAAGCAAAAGCTTCGTGTAGACAAAAGTACATCAGCAGGAGTAACACTTGATTAATCCATTTTCATCGCAATGCATGCACTTAAGAGCAACTAGCTCAGTGCTGAACTGATTTCTATGGACAGACTTCTTGCTTCCATTGCAGACGTTACATGGCAGCAACCTGAATCCTCCGCAGACTTGACATGTTGTACAGGCCTCCATGCTCTGAAATAGGAACTTGAATGTTAGGACTCATAAGGCAATGTATGAGCTGAGAGGGTTATGAGGGGCACTAAGTGATGATGTAAATCTCGATATTCGGGGAAAGCATTCCATAATTTTGTATTACTACTATTGTTTAATGAGGATTGAGTCTGAATATTATTATCACTTGGCATTAAAAAAAAAACATTCTTCGAATTCCAGTAGAATTATTGGAATGCGGCGTGAAGTACATGGTTCAATCACAACAATAATACATGTAACTCTCGAGTTCATTCATCCATACATCATAATTCTGAAATCATGTGGTAATAGAGGTATTTTTCATTTAGATGATATGTAAATAAAAGGTTGGGGAAAAAATAATCCATTATTTTTCTGCTTGATGGCGTATATCTTGTTTCATACTTATGTTATCGGATTTACCTTTACCCGTTGAAAATGGGAATTACCTACTCTTCAAAACCAACGACATTAGACCATCGTTGTGGTTGATGGATTTAGTTGTGAGTTAGAGCCTTGAAGATGGAGGTAAACCAGGAGAAAATCCGGTATGTTTTACAATTTTTTTCGACAAAGGATAAAACACAGGTTAGGCGGCTGAAATTGTGAGTTGTGCTTAAGAGTCCGATACGGTAACGGCAAATCATGCTTAATCTTAATTTCGTCGGTTCCGGTCTGGAAATTTTGAAGTAAATAGTAGGTACCCCCGTTAAGGAGGGCCTACCATAAAAAATGTTAGAAAGGATCGGTTAGGAAGGATCGGCATGAGAGCTGTTGCAGGAGCTAAATATCGATCACAAAACTGTGCTGAACCACTTACACTAAGCTGGGCTTAAAAAAACACTTGATTTTTGGGTGTCTCACGAGCAGACAGACCACAACTGGATGAGCCGTATTTGTGAATCCTTAGCCAAAAGGAACGAGACCGACCCATTTCTCAAAAGAATGGTAACTGGCGATGAGAAATGGGTCACGTATGGTAATGCGACAACAATGATGGTCGATGGCTGGTCAAGAGCCCCAAACGGTAATAAAACCAGGATTGACTGCTTGGAAGGTCTTACTGTGTTTTTGGTGGGACTGAAAGGGGTCATTCATTTTGAGCTGCTCCCGAATGGCCAAACCCTAAATACGGACCTCTACTGCCATCAAAGCGGCGATCGACCAGAAGAGGCCAATACTGATCAATAGAAAAGGCGTCATGTTCCACCAAGACAACGCCAGGCCTCATACATCGATGATGACTCGTATGAAGCTCAGGGAGCAAGTAGATTCTTATTTTTATCGTGAATATTTTACTACGTTTGAATAATTCAATTATTGCCTTGATGGGTAGAGAATTTTCCCCAAGAAACCTACTCCTTTGCAGCAAATTTTCTAGAGACAAGAATTGGATAAGAGTTGCTGAGATTTGCAAACTAACCGTTGTAGGTATGCATTATGAACATAAATCTATGTTGTAGTAAGCTCTGAGCCATTCATCTGTTTTTGTGATACCTAGTCAGAAGATATGAAATTTAGGTATGTACTTAATAGAGGTTTGGAATGAAATTCCATTTTCGCTTGGGAGATACCCAGGTGACACCAAATCCTCACTTTGCGGTTGAATCTATTCGGAATTTTTACAAAAATGTATTCATAGAACACGAGGAAGAAATTTTGCTAAGCAATCTGTGGATTAGGTCTTCAGGTTTCCAGTAGTATACCGTTTTTCAAAAAAGATTCCAAAACTCATATAAATTATTCATATTACAACTATCAGTACCCTGTAAGGCTTCAACATCTTGCGCAGTTCTCCGCTTTCGTTCAACTTCTCAACAGTGTCAGCATCCTGAAAAAAAAGAATATTTGAGAAATATAATGCGTAACTAAGAGAAATGCTCCGATCCACTCAAAATAGTAATGAAACACAGTTGCGTAGGTAGTATTCAGGTGGGTAATATGGTCAGTGTTGGTAGTATGGCCAACATGCTCTTCAGAGCGTAGTACAACCGATTACCATGAGAGAGCACCTACATCTTGAAAGGGAGTAGACTGGTACGCTGTGCAAAAGTTTATCCAGATCCGTTGAGATTCGTGTTGGTTCGGTTTTGAGTGTCGAAACGCAGTAAGGAAGCCACTCTTATTTCTCAATCAAAAACCAAGAAACGAAAACCAGACGAAGGGTTTTGCTCAGTCTGTTCAAAGTATGAAGTACTTGATGTGCTTTTGGAGGATATGTCCACTATAAATGCGCCGGCCTGCCCAAGGAGGATAAGGGACTCTTCATCCGACCCAGATGCTCAGTTTAAAAACAAGTTGTTCTTTAATTTAACATACCTACTTATGTTACTAAATCCTTGTCAAAGAAAAGTTCCTTTCAAATTACTGTTTACGTCGTTGCTCAATTTTCGGGCGTAGAAATTGTAAAATTCCACAAAACGTTGTTAGATTTATAACATATTTTAATAGGTGTTTGCCTAACTAGTTCAATAGAAAATATTGGCATAAAATACAAATTGTTAATGTTTAAACGGGGTTCACTACGATTGGTCATGATACCCTCATGGAAGAATCATTAGTGGCCGCAGGTACCCCTCTCGTGGCCATATTACCAATAGGAAGTGGTTTGAAAAATTGAAAATTTGAATTTGAAAAAATTTGATAGGTATTTGGAAAGAAAAGTGTGTCAGATCATGAAAAATTATTGGATGCACCGTCATTCGGTCATCCTTCAATTGAATACACGGCCCACAAGAGCCCCCCAAAGTTAACGTGGCCCTATTACCCTCAGGTACCATATTACCGGTGGAAATATTTAGAGCCCCAATAGGTCTGTGTAAACCCGAGTACTGTGTAAGCCGCCACTCTCTGACTAGGTATTACTGACTGAATAGTAGAATGATGAAAATGATTTGAATATTGGCCACAAACTGCTCGCTAGGTAGTACCAGTGTGAGTTTTAGGTGAATGTCAAATAAACAAGATTTATCAATAGGAAGTTTAATTATATGAACAATATGAGAACAAGATGAAAGAAATATGGACAAAATAAAAGCACAAAAGTAGATAATAAATGTAAGGAGAAGAATGTTATGTCACTCAGGTTATGTTTACTTGAGTCTCTTAACAAAAGACTATATTAAATTGAAAAGGAGTAATACTGAAACTTGAAAAATAACCAAATGAACCTAAAAAGGTTTTCTTGAACAACGTTTTACGTTACCACGACTGGGGAACAAGTGTCCAAAGGGAAGGGAGGACTTTGGCTGCACATAGGAACTTTTGTGGATTTTCAGTATATTATCTATTACCAGGTTGGGGAGGGAATTGCACGAGAATTGCACCTCTTGCCTAGTCGCGAACTGATATTCAAGAGCAAGCGGAATATTATGGGTAAAATGGAGAACGTTCACCGACACACTGAACGTTTGCGAGCAACACACAGATACCTTTTCCTGGATAGGACCGGGTAACGTTACGAGCAAACACGTGTAACGTTACAGCACAACACACAGTTGACAACCTTCTCAAATGGCAAATATACTCAGGCCCCGAGAAGGGGTGGGATGGCCTTTTGATCCCTCGGGCCACGCTTGCAGTACAAATTAATGTGGGCCAATTAGAAACTCTGAGTCTATTTACCAAGTGGTTAGATTATTCTTTGCACATTCAGCTCTTCTAGTTTCGTTTTATCAAAATGATTTCAAACACCACCATCACAATGAACACTTACGAGCTTAAATTGAACTCTCTCTGTAATAGTTGTACTACCTGTACTTTTTCAAGTGTAATGTCGAAGGATGAATGAAATGGAAGATTCAAATCCTACCCCAATGTGGATGCCTTCTACGAAGACTTGTGGCAGCTCGACGTACGGCTGGCCCATCCTGTCCCGCAGCTCCGATTGGACTTTTCTGCTCATGAAGACGTCTTTCTCCGTGTATTTGACGAGGTTCGTCCGAAGGATGTGCCGCACCTTCAGGCACCTGCATGAACAAGATTGATTAGTTATTCGCATCCAAGCACCCAAAATCATTCAAGGCCGAAAATGAGTCCTGTTTGCCGAAAGCAGTGACGTGCGATAGGTACCTATCGATACGAGTAAAGTAGGTATCGAATATTTTCTTTCGATACGGAGTACTTTTGGTATAAAATATTTCTTTTGATACCAGTACTGGTATCGAATATTTTTTGAAGTTCGGAAAAGCACTCAAATGGAATTGTATCTCATACTTACTTCTATTATTATTCATACTATATCATGCCTACCAAGCAGATTTTCAAATTGATTTACCCACCCCATGTAATAACTACCTAAATTGTCATTACACGACTCCCCACCTGCATTCTTGGATGCCCAGTTCTAAAACGTGGGCACTTCTAAAACATTAAATTTTTATGTAGGTACATTGGCATACTATCAAAACATTGGCATACTATCGAAGAAAGTACTCATTTGAGTACTCAGGAATATCGAATATTTTCTTTCGATACTTGAGTAGTACCTACCTATCGGATATTCTTTTGGATACCAGTATCGAGTACCGCACGTCACTAGCAGAAAGGTATGTAAGGCTTATGTATGGGAGTCGAACAAACAAAAAAACTTCTAGCTGACGCAAATGCTTGATAGGTCCCTTTATTTAGTGGAAAATGTTGGAATAAATCATAGACATCTTGAGAAAAAGGCATCTTCGTGTATTTGACTTTCCTTATTTCATGCAAAATTTCAGTTTTGAGTGAAGGCCCTCCCGAAAATCCGAAAGTCCAATCGCAATGCTGTAATTTTACTCTTCGGGCGAGTTAAGGTATGTTACAGTAAAAAACGTTCCAAATGACAGATTAGAATCAACACAGCCGTGCAAGGGAAGAACAGCTTATCTCTCAAATTCGGGGAGCCCACAAATTTAGCGGATTTTGAGCTTCCCGCTTCTCCAGTTTATAGTTACGAGGTCACACTTTCCATTATCTATCACCAGCTATTATCTATAATAGATGATGGTAAGTGTGACTCGTAACTATAAACTGGAGAAGCGGAAAGCTCGAAATCCGTGAAATTTGTGGGCCCCTTGAATTTGAGAGATGAGGTGTTCTTCCTTCACACGGACAGTCACTGTCCGACAAAGTTCAGTGAGTCTTCAAAAGAACAGAGTCCGACATTCAAACCTGAACGTTTTTAAAACGTTAAAATGGTATAAATCAATGGATTTTCAAGATATATTATTTTAAAATTTAATAGAGGAAGAGAGGTTAATTGAAATGCCCTTATGTTGAAAAAATAACGTCAGTCAAATGACGACCCCTATTTTCCACGAACTGGTCATGTCTGTTAGTAAAGTTCGCCATCAATCTCTACAAAGTTTGTCGAGAGATTGCACGAATTTGGGTGTGGAGTGGCCTTTGATGGAGCTCTCGAGGGTTATCTGGCGCCCAGTATCGAAAACATTGTTTAGTCGCACATCTATTGAGGTGAGAGTGTGCTTCGTCGGAGTTGAAAATAATCATTCCGGGGTTTTCAATTTTATAAGTCTTCATGAAGAATTCGGCGGAACATTAAAATGCACACGAAAACTTCGCTACGGTCCACAGAATCGTTATTTCTGAATAAGGCCTGGTAAAAATTCATCCTCTCCCCTCTCCGACCACCCTTACAACCCTACCTCCATTTAAAAACGCCAGGTTTCACTGCCGGACCCTGTTAGTCCTGGAGCCGAGGCCGAAAATGGGTGTTCATTTTAGGAGAAGGTTTGATATAAAATTATGAAAATCTAGTCAATTCTGAGTAAGAAAATCCAAGTCTGCCATTTCAAAGCGGTTGCTTTCAAAAATGGCAGCCATTTAAAAAGTGACGAAAACGCACAAACATGACCTGTCTTTAGGATGGATGGAACTTTTATAGATGATAGATTATGTCCAAACATAGATGTTTTCACCAGTCTGCCACTTTCAACCGGTTGAAAATGCGTGGCAGACTCAATTTCAAAAATTGCATTTTTCGGGTGTAAAATTTACAGTATTTGGGACGCCTCAAATTTTCACACATGATTATATATGCCCAAATAAGGAGTTTGAGACTTGTCTGCCAATCTAAAGCAGTTGAAAAGTAATGGCAGACTTGAATTGAAATATTGCCAAATTTGGTGATAAATTTCATCAGTTTTAGGAAGATTCAAATTTCAATACGTTAAAGTACCTGTGGTATGAGAGCAATAGACCATGGTCTGCCTTGCCTAGCCAGTTGCTTTCTACCGACAGACTGAAATGCAAAAATTGCCAAATTACTGATCAAAATTTTGTGATTTTAGGATGCTTCAAATTTCGGCTCAACATTGTTCTCCTGCAATAAGACTGAAAAAGAGTAGTCTGCCTTCAGTAACCCGTTGTTTAAGTTAGGCAGACTGAAATTGAAAAATTGCAATTTTCAAGGTCAAAATGAATGTATTTTGGGAAAGTTGTAATTTTGGCATGTGATACTAGCATGTTAGTGTAAACTTTTTGACGCAGTCTGCCATCAATATTCCGCTGCCTTCTGGCGGCAGACTGAACTCAAACGTGGGAAAACAGAAATAATTTCAATTATTGACCATTTTTATGGTAAAAATGCATCTTCTTTAGGACGATTCAAATTTTGGCACATGATACTACATTGTAAGAAGAAACTTTGTGACATGGTCTGCCATCAATATCCAACTGATTTTTTCGGCAGACCAACAATATTAGGTATCTTACTTACATAATATGTTACAATTTGCCATCCCTCAACACCTTTATTAGCTGCAAGTAATTTTTTCTACATCCATTTTCCTTCATGTCCGACTGTAGAAAATATCTTTAATTTATAAATGAAACAAGGGAGAAGCAGAAAACAGAATGGGAAAACACTAAACTTCGCGTCGAAAACGGCCGTTAGGTGGGTCCCGGGTAGCCGCCCAGAATAAAACTGCCTTTTTTTCATCTTCCAGGTAAACTACAGTCTAGAAATTTTAACCGTCAGTCGGGGATAGACCACATTGCAATATTCACTCGGTTTCTCATCTGTAAAATTGTTTAAATAATACCTTTTTGTAGTAATACAAATTAAATTTTGATGCTGAGCTATTGACTTGAAATTTTAAAAATAGGTCAGAACTGGATCACAATGCAATATTCACTCGGTTTTGGTTTATTATCTTCGATAATGAACCATTGGAATCGCCCAAAGAAAAAAAAATTTTAACCCCCCCTCAAAATTTGTTGGTTTACGTTTCAAGATACGTAGATTCAGAAAATCGAATAAAAAAAAATCCGTCCGTCTGCCGTACGCCGTCCGCGCCACTTTGCCCAGTTAGCGTTGAGTTAAAATTACGAAATTTTTTTTATGGGTTTCGACCAACCCCACAATGGTCCTCGAAACTTTTCATAACCCTAGGTCAAGGGGAAGGGGTTCAAAACGAATTTTGAAAATTTGAAAATCCCATATCTCGAAAAATTCATATAGAACGGTATGTTTTTTATTTCATATTTAGATAGAGTTTGTTCCGTAGAATTTTTTAAGACCATCTGCAGCTTTGTACGACCAGCCGTTCGTTCACAATGACGGCTCAAAGATTGTGCCTCACAACACGATCGTGAATCAAACTGTTGAAATACATGTCCATTTTCATACTAACAAGCTCTTTCGAACATCATATGGCTTGAGTGATGTCGAGTTTGTTGTTCTGAGGTGCGTTTCGTGCTACGGAAATGAAGGTAATTTCGAATGTTTGTTGGTAGGAACTTCTTTTATAGAAAAATTATTACCGACGTAGTATTAAAAACCCCAGAATTATATCGTATTAATTAATCATAATTAATAATAATTATTATTAATAGTAAATACGAATTATTAATACCTAACAATAAATTATAATAATTTTCACTAGGTACTTGATAAAATTGTTAATAATTAGTGATAATTGATAATAATAATTAATCTAACATTTAGGATCTAGACATTTAGACCTAGTGATCTAGACAGAAGGGTGATCTGTACAAAGAAGATAATGAACCGTTGTGTCAAGAATTTGCAGAGTTTTTGGTTTATTATCTTCGATAATGAACCATTGGAATCGCCCAAAGAAAAAATTTTTTTAACCCCCCCTCAAAATTTGTTGGTTTACGTTTCAAGATCGAATAAAAAAAAATCCGTCCGTCCGCCGTACGCCGTCCGCGGCACTTTGCCCAGTTAGCGTTGAGTTAAAATTACGAAATTTTTTTTATGGGTTTCGACCAACCCCACAATGGTCCTCGAAACTTTTCATAACCCTAGGTCAAGGGGAAAGGGTTCAAAACGAATTTTGAAAATTTGAAAATCTCATATCTCGAAAAATTCATATAGAACGGTATGTTTTTTATTTCTTTTTTGGTTTATTATCTTCGATAATGAACCATTGGAATCGCCCAAAGAAAAAATTTTTTTAACCCCCCCTCAAAATTCGTTGGTTTACGTTTCAAGATACGTAGATTCAGAAAATCGAATAAAAAAAAATCCGTCCGTCCGCCGTACGCCGTACGCCGTCCCCCGTACGCCGTCCGCCGTCCGCCGTCCACGCCGTTTTGCCCAGTTAGCGTTGAGCTAAAATTACGAAATTTTTTTATGGGTTTCGACCAACCCCACAATGGTCCTCGAAACTTTTCATAACCCTAGGTCAAGGGGAAGGGGGTCAAAACGAAATTTAAAATTTCGACGATGTCTTATCTCCAAATATTTAACTGAACCGTGTAAATTTTAGTTCACCTTCGAATGACCTGAAAAATTACGAATCTTTTAAGACCAATTGGATTTTTGTGCGACCAGCCGTTCGTTCACAGTGACCGCGCAAAGTTTTAGGAAAAACACTAAACTTTCGCGTCGAAAACGGCCGTTATGTGACCCAACCACCAGACGCCCAGAATAAAACTACCTTTTTACATCTTCCCGGTAAACTACAGTCTAGAAATTTTAACCGTGAGTCGGGGATAGACCACATTGCAATATTCACTCGGTTTCTCATCTGTAAAATTGTTTAAATAATACCTTTTTGTAATAATACAAATTAAATTTTGATGATGAGCTATGGACTTGAAATTTTAAAAATAGGTCAGAACTGGATCACAATGCAATATTCACTCGGTTTCTTGTCTGTAAAATTGTTTAAATAATACCTATTTGTTTAAACAAATTAAATGTTGACGATGAGCTAGATACTTAAAATTTTAAATATAGGTCAGAAATGGATGACATTTCAATATTCACTCGGTTTGTATGACATGGTATGAGTATGGTATGGTATATTATTGTATGTATGATTTGGTATAATACAGTATGGTATGATAGGAAAGAAATTCGTATGGTATGGTATGAGTACGTTGAGAATATGGTATGGTGCCGATTTGCAATACAGTCTGGTATAGACAGAAGGGTGATCTGCACAAGGAAGATAATAAACCGTTGTGTCAAGAATTTGCAGAGTTTCTTTACATGGGCTTTCCACCTCAGCTTGCAGTCGAGAGTCATGCCAATGTATTTCGCCTCGTCCGCTTAAGGTACTGTTTGTGAGTTAATATTAACTTATTAAATTTTAATGGGATTACGTATGTCTTCAGATTCGTGAAGTTTATATGGATAGGTTTCGTTTCGTTCAACTTCTTCCTAATCGCTTCGTCCATTTTAGGACGTAATGCGAGATTGCAATTCTGACTTCGCCGTCGTGTTCAGCGGTGAAATGTCCAAATGTCGGATGCAATGTGGCGATAAATAAATAATCAAAATTGTTGGAAAAGTAAACAAAATAATGTTATTTCTGGATTCGGTTGATGTTACCAATGTACAATGGAAAATAACTAAACTTGCCTAAATCTATGGCCATAGAAAAATAAACTCCCTTCTGTCTATACCAGACTGTGTTGCAAATCGGCACCATACCATATTCTCACCGTACTCATACCATACCATACGAATTTCTTTCCTATCATACCATACTGTACTATACCAAATCATACATACAATAATATACCATACCATACTCATACCATGTCATACAAACCGAGTGAATATTGAAATGTCATCCATTTCTGACCTATATTTAAAATTTCAAGTATCTAGCTCATCATCAAAATTTCATTTGTTTAAACAAATAGGTATTATTTAAACAATTTTACAGACAAAAAACCGAGTGAATATTGCATTGTGATCCAGTTCTGACCTATTTTTAAAATTTCAAGTCAATAGCTCAGCATCAAAATTTAATTTGTATTATTACAAAAAGGTATTATTTAAACAATTTTACAGATGAGAAACCGAGTGAATATTGCAATGTGGTCTATCCCCGACTGACGGTTAAAATTTCTAGACTGTAGTTTACCTGGAAGATGAAAAAAAGGCAGTTTTATTCTGGGCGGCTACCCGGGACCCACCTAACGGCCGTTTTCGACGCGAAGTTTAGTGTTTTCCCATTCTGTTTTCTGCTTCTCCCTTGTTTCATTTATAAATTAAAGATATTTTCTACAGTCGGACATGAAGGAAAATGGATGTAGAAAAAATTACTTGCAGCTAATAAAGGTGTTGAGGGATGGCAAATTGTAACATATTATGTAAGTAAGATACCTAATATTGTTGGTCTGCCGAAAAAATCAGTTGGATATTGATGGCAGACCATGTCACAAAGTTTCTTCTTACAATGTAGTATCATGTGCCAAAATTTGAATCGTCCTAAAGAAGATGCATTTTTACCATAAAAATGGTCAATAATTGAAATTATTTCTGTTTTCCCACGTTTGAGTTCAGTCTGCCGCCAGAAGGCAGCGGAATATTGATGGCAGACTGCGTCAAAAAGTTTACACTAACATGCTAGTATCACATGCCAAAATTACAACTTTCCCAAAATACATTCATTTTGACCTTGAAAATTGCAATTTTTCAATTTCAGTCTGCCTAACTTAAACAACGGGTTACTGAAGGCAGACTACTCTTTTTCAGTCTTATTGCAGGAGAACAATGTTGAGCCGAAATTTGAAGCATCCTAAAATCACAAAATTTTGATCAGTAATTTGGCAATTTTTGCATTTCAGTCTGTCGGTAGAAAGCAACTGGCTAGGCAAGGCAGACCATGGTCTATTGCTCTCATACCACAGGTACTTTAACGTATTGAAATTTGAATCTTCCTAAAACTGATGAAATTTATCACCAAATTTGGCAATATTTCAATTCAAGTCTGCCATTACTTTTCAACTGCTTTAGATTGGCAGACAAGTCTCAAACTCCTTATTTGGGCATATATAATCATGTGTGAAAATTTGAGGCGTCCCAAATACTGTAAATTTTACACCCGAAAAATGCAATTTTTGAAATTGAGTCTGCCACGCATTTTCAACCGGTTGAAAGTGGCAGACTGGTGAAAACATCTATGTTTGGACATAATCTATCATCTATAAAAGTTCCATCCATCCTAAAGACAGGTCATGTTTGTGCGTTTTCGTCACTTTTTAAATGGCTGCCATTTTTGAAAGCAACCGCTTTGAAATGGCAGACTTGGATTTTCTTACTCAGAATTGACTAGATTTTCATAATTTTATATCAAACCTTCTCCTAAAATGAACACCCATTTTCGGCCTCGGCTCCAGGACTATGTACTTCGCTTTGGAAACGTACCTTTGTGATGTCTCCCTTACGATGCCCATCGTTGTCGTGTAAACCACTACCTGGCCAGCTTCTCGTTCCTGCCACGTCTGAAATAATAATGGTTACAATCAGTTACACGTATCAATGTTATTGAATCTCCATGAAGTAATATTAATAAGACAATTTTTCTCCAAAACACAAACGAAAAATCAATATGGCAAATCCGATGATCCTGGATTATTAAAATGGCAGTATGAGTAGGCCTATGCCTCACATTTCACGCACATTGGTCGGCAATTCACGCACGCAATATCGGGCCAAAATCGAGGACCATACAAAGGGATGCAGGAATTACTCAGCTATCAACTCAGGATTGTTGGACTCTAACTGCTCTCATACCAATACAAAGGACCTAGACCCACTATTTCATGAACGAATAATAAGAAAACGTCAAGCAAGCAGCTTTTTCACCAGCCATCCAATGGACGTTGGTACCTACGATATTAATTTTATATTGTAGTTTGTTGTTAGTGTTTTATATTTTTATTCAAGATCGGTCGCTCTGTATACTAAACCGCGATAAAATTATCCAATCAAACAATATAATAATTGATAATTATTATATTATTTGAGCAATATTATATTATTGTAGGAATACATTCAATAGAATATTGCAGTATATAAATATGCGAAAGCGAAATTCGATGGACCATCTCCAATATACTGTGAAAACTTAAATCAGACGTAGCTGAAGAATTGCGATTGATTTATAGGGGACTCTCGATCGTGAGATACAGCTCTTCACAGGATTTTCTGTTTGCACATCTAAAGAACCTACTATTGTGCTGAGTGTGATGGCAGCAGTAGATATAAATCTATGTGATCACTTAGAACCCTACCCGTAAGATTCCTACAACTGTATAAAAGTTGTATCAGTAATTTCAGATTCAGCCCGAGACAAGGATTTTACCGCATACAGACATGGAACCGTATCCGTTGAAATAGCGGGATTTCTCACGCAACTACTTTTGAAGGCCTTGAGTAAATAGAATCGCTTGGTCATAGCTATATGACATCAGCATCAGCTTCCATTTACCCCCCTCCATTCGTCTCATCTCCATTTCCTTGCGCCTCAGATGTACCGTATGGAAAAGTTCCCTTATAATCATCGTCATTACTTCTGAAAATGCGTCGTCGAGTAGCAAAATCTGCACAACTAAATGATGCGGACCTTCCGCGCCCCGTTAGTCCAATCAGACGGTCAATGAGAACTAGACCGACCAACCGCAACGGTCCTCGGGCATCACAACAGTCTCAAGGAGCGAATGCGTCAAATGACGTGACGTAGTTTCATCTGATGAAACTAGAGTCGGAATAGGTGTCATGTTGTTGAAGTTTCACTCCTGCAGCAGGAATTATTATTTCTACAATACGGTGTGTAGTACCATCAGAGGCAATGGACCAAGACCATTGGCCCAGACCAGGATGGCACAGTTTCCCAAATGCAATCAACATTTTTCCAAATCGAATTGAAGATTTTCCAAATTGGCTCAACGGTGTACTGGACCAAACTAAAAAGTCACTATACTTCGTGCCAGCTAAATAATACTTATAATCTCATTTTGGTTTATTATCTTCGATAATGAACCATTGGAATCGCCCAAAGAAAAAATTTTTTTAACCCCCCCTCAAAATTTGTTGGTTTACGTTTCAAGATACGTAGATTCAGAAAATCGAATAAAAAAAAATCCGTCCGTCCGCCGTACGCCGTCCGCCGTCCGCCGTACGCCGTCCGCCGTCCCCCGTCCGCCGTCCGCGCCACTTTGCCCAGTTAACGTTGAGCTAAAATTACGAAATTTGGTTTCTGGGTTTAGACCAACCCCACAATGATCCTCGAAACTTTTCATAACCCTAGGTCAAGGGGAAGGGGTTCAAAACGAAATTTAAAATTTCGACAATGTCATATCTCAAAATATTTAACTGAACCATATAATTTTTAGTTCACTTTTGAATGACCTGAAAAATTACGAATCTTTTAAGACCAATTGGATTTTTGTGCGACCAGCCGTTCGTTCACGGTGAGCGCGCAAAGGTTTAGGAAAAACACTAAACTTCGCGTCGAAAACGGCCGTTAACCCCCAGACGCCCAGAATAAAACTACCTTTTTTCATCTTCCCGGTAAACTACAGTCTAGAAATTTTAACCGTGAGTCGGGGATAGACCACATTGCAATATTCACTCGGTTTCTCATCTGTAAAATTGTTTAAATAATACCTTTGTGTAATAATTCAAATTAAATTTTGATGATGAGCTATTGACTTGAAATTTTAAAAATAGTTCAGAACTGGATCACAATGCAATATTCACTCGGTTTCTTGTCTGTAAAATTGTTGAAATAATACCTATTTGTTTAAACAAATTAAATTTTGATGATGAGCTAGATACTTGAAATTTCAAATATAGGTCAGAAATGGATGACATTTCAATATTCACTCGGTTTGTATGACATGGTATGAGTATGGTATGGAATATTATTGTATGTATGATTTGGTATAGTACAGTATGGTATGATAGGCAAGAAATTCGTATGTTATGGTATGAGTACGGTGAGAATATGGTATGGTGCCGATTTGCAACACAGTCTGGTATAGACAGAAGGGTGATCTGCACAAGGAAGATAATAAACCGTTGTGTCAAGAATTTGCAGAGTTTTTACGATTGGGACAGAAATAAAAATCAGTAGGGGTGAATGAAAAGCACAGTAACGATTACATTAGGAGTATATTAGCACAGTAACGATTATATTAGGAAAAACCATATGGATGATATGGATATAGTTAATTTTATTCCTCCAAACACACAGAAGGTACCCTATGACGGATACGTATCCCAAAGTTTTCTCGTTTCTCTTCATTTTGAATGTTGATGAAAATATTTCTGGAGAACCATTATTCCAATTTTAAAATTGGTTCGTTTGATTTTGAAACCCATTAATTACATTTTGAAATGCAATACATACCAATACACAGAACATAAGACCATATTTATAATTTTTTAGAGTAACTATTTATGAATAGCCTTAGATTATGCTGCATACTTTCGAATTTGCTGAAAAGTCAGGGAGTGGTGGCGTAATATTGTTTGGAATGCTAATCACACCTAATACAGCAATAATAATGTAGCACTGGGTATTACTCCGTACACCCAATAAATACGCTCGACCGTGTCTCGCGCTGCTGGTATACGAGTTTGTGATCGTACAAGTTTGGTAGCGATCTTTATGGAACTAGTGCCGCTGATATCAGTGGATTAATTCGTGCTTGAAAAAATCAGGTGCACTTTGAATCGATTTTTAAACTTGGGTTATCGGTCGGTCGACCCCCTTGTTCGTGGGGCACTTCAAAAATTTGCCGAAGACTGAAACCATTTCGCTCGGCGTTGTTAGTTTCACCAACCAACAATGCACCTAGTTAAGAAATCAGATTTTATTACAAAATTGTATTGGTTTATACCCAAAGAACATCCACAGCATAGGTCAATAACGCACTTTAACATGTACATATATATTTTAAAATATTATTTTAGATTGGGGAAACAAATAGAACAGATAAAACTCACATATGCTCGTCTGAACGTTTCGCACCAGGCGTCGTCGGCAGACCCCGATATTTTAAAATATATGTAGGGATGGGATCATTGAGTAATGACCTGGTATGTCATTACCAGGTCTTGTCCCGCTGATTCCAAGAAAAGTATTTTCGAGCTGATGGTAATACTTTCCTTTTACCCTCCGGGTCGAAGGAGGAAAGTTAAAAGGGAAATTCTGAGGGATGAGAAGGCCGTGAAAATTCTCATCAGTTTGGCTGTGGGCCGTTAGCCACAATGACTTGGCGGGCCCGATGCCTTCGTTACGTTGAGCGGCCAGTTGTGACTCGCCACTGGACAACCCACCCCTCATCCGATTCCCTCTAAACAAGTGAAAATCCCTTGATTATCTTGTTTTGGTCGAGAGAATAAAAGGATTGGAAGACATTAAATATAATTAAATATGAGCTCCCTATTGACTTTTTATGCTGCTGTTGAGAAATTATTTGTGTACGACTCCATTTTTATAACACCTTAAGGGACACCTTAAGGAGGTACTCACAGAACCATTCTAGGCCCCCTCGTCAAAAATTAATTACGTCAAAAAGTAATTTGGAAAATATTTGGAGGAATGAGTCGCGACAACTGTTCAAAGTAGTTCCAGTGTTCACCTTGAACCCAGGGGCTGATCCAATACTTGAATTTCAGGGGATTCGGAAAGACTGGGAGAGAGAGGGGCCTCTGACGTTCAACCATAAATAATATGCTCCACTTTCCACACAAGTATTTATTGGTGAGTTTAAGTCAAATATCTGCTAATGTGAAATGTTATGGCTTGAACTCCCATCCCGAAACATAAAACCATATATTTTCCAAGGTAATTTCCTTGTGCGAAATATTAGCATAGGTATCTTTGAATTTTTTTCAAAGTGTTATTTATCCATCTAGACGGGGTTTCCCATATACGTATTGGTCGTGCAATTTTAAGGACGTGCACGTTTAAGGATGCTGCACCACGATTATCCAACCCGTTTCTTGTTAAATCATTATTTTAACTCCATCATGTTAATGTTTACTCATAATATTAATATATTTAAATTTTTTATGTACCTACCTATAGTTACATGAGATAACGCATCTCATCAACGCGATGCGAGAAAAATAACATAATATGTATACTATGATACGATTTGCATATTATAATACTTGTATATTATACAACTTGCATAAGCCAAAAATTCTTTAAATGCTCCAGGGATTTTGATCGGTAGTTTGTGATTTAGGAGAGAGGTTATATATGAAGGTGATTTTGAGGAAAATGCCAAAAGAGTATGTGGCCTAAATGGCTCGAATTTGAAAACCGGGAAGATGAAAAAAAGGTAGTTTTATGTTGGCGTCTGGGGCGTTGACCTACCTAACGGCCGTTTTGGACGCGAAGTTTAGTGTTTTTCCTAAACCTTTGCGCGCTCACTGTGAAGGAACGGCTGGTCGTACAAAAATCCAATTGGTCTTGAAAACTTCGTAATTCTCCAGGTCATTCAAAAGTGAACTAAAAATTACACCGTTTCATGAGAATTTTTAGAGATATGACATTGTCGAAATTTCAAAGTTTGTTTTGAACCCCTTCCCCTTGACTTATGGTTATGAAAGGTTTCGAGGATCATTGTGGGGCTGGTCCAAACCCAGAAACCAAATTTCCTAATTTTAACTCAAAGCTAACTGGGCAAAGTGCCACGGACGGCGTACGGCGGACGGACGGATTTTTTTTATTCGATTTTCTGAATCTACATTTCTTGAAACGTTAACTAACAAATTTTGAGGGGGGGTTCGAACATAATAAACCAAAATGAACAAAAGGTCAGCTTTCGAAGGTATATCAAAAAAAAATTTACTATTTCATTTGGTCGAGAACATACTCGTATTTGACAGAGAGTATGATAAAGAGAAAGTATGGAAAATAGTCTTTACTCACGTTACGAAAAGAATTGCCGTTTAACCGGCCAGGCAGCAAAACAGGACCTAACATACGATCTCGGATCATTCCAGCCCACAGCGGAATGGGGCGGACTGGCGGCTGGGGCGTTGACCTACCTAACGGCCGTTTTGGACGCGAAGTTTAGTGTTTTTCCTAAACCTTTGCGCGCTCACTGTGAACGAACGACTAGTCGTACAAAAATCCAATTGGTCTTTAAAAATTCGTAATTTTTCAGGTCATCCAAAAGTGAACTAAAAATTACACCGTTCCGTTAACTATTTTCGAGATATGACATTGTCGAAATTTTTAAGTTCGTTTTGAACCCCTTCCCATTGAGCTGGGGTTATGAAAAGTTTCAAGGATCATTGTGGGGCTGGTCCGAACCCGGAAACCAAATTTAGCTCAACGCTAACTGGGCAAAACGGCGTGGACGGTGAATGGACGGTTTTTTTTTATTCGATTTTCTGAATCTACGTATCTTGAAACGTAAACAACAAATTTTGAAGGGGGTTAAAAATCTTTTTCTTTGGGTGATTCCAATGGTTCATTATCGAAGATAACAAACCAAAACGGTGATTTTTAGGAAATCTTAAAATTTTGGACCAAAATGATGCCGATAATGCAATCTGAAGATAGGTACGTTCAAGCATTATTCCGCCGTTGCTGGAAATACGTCTTCACTATTTTTTTTTTTTTTTTTTTTTAAATCAATTCGATGGGAATGCGCATCTGGGAATAAAACTTCTTTCTTGTAAAAGAAACGTCAAAAAATAAATATATTATGTGGATAGTATTCAATAGACAACAATAGGAATCTTTTACAAGTCGAAGGGTTATTGAACTCGCGTATCGATTATGTAGCAATGTAACTCAGATTGAAATGATGGAAAGTAGACAAAGGACGATGATGAAAGTGGCAATTGTAATTTGAAACAAAAGGAGAGTAAAGCGACTAGGAGGGGAATTCAAAGGAAAGATATCAGTAGAACTCATGTAACACGGCGCGTGCTCGATTTGTCACCCTCACTGAAGCTGGCGTCACCCAAAGCGGTTATAGACTGTCAAACTGGTTGTCTGGTGGAGACTGACTTTTGTCACAATTGAATGGGATGTAACGGCGACTCTCTTTCACATTTCGAAAGGATAATTCCAAAAGGCAAATTGCAGTATGGATTTGCTCCAGTACACTAAGTCTTGAAGACAAAGATCTGGAGTCAAGAGATTCTTACATTGTCAGCAGTATTTAGAATATATCCTAGAAATTCCAGTCCGTACTGCTATCATATAGGTACATTGTGGCAACACCAATTAATTTTTCACCGCTTTTCAGGAAAGCCATAAAAATAGTTTGTATTCCCCTGAAGAGGACTTTTCTGGCTCTTTTTCCTCCTCCCTAGGATTATGGAGACAATTTGGGTTCAAAATGTTTACATTGCTGGAAATTGCTGGTATAATCAAGACAGCGATTTGATACCCGTTAGAGATTTTAAATCTACTTTCTCCAGTTGATTCACCGCGGACAATCCAATCAGAAACCATCCCGAATTCGTCCCTAGCATCATAGTTGTGTAATATAAATATCACAAACCAGCAGTTTTGGATGATACAAAATGAAATAGTATTGGGCGTTTTGAGGGCACGGTGGAGTGCAGCAGACTGAGGCGAATACGGCTGGGGAAAATTATTTGCTTACAAGACATTTTGCGCTGATTCCGGATATACCATATATTTCCATACCTAAAATAGCTTTGTATTATTCCCCCAAACCTAGTTTTTGACGCATTTTTCCATCGAACATTGAAAACTGTTCGATACTTATTTAAGCCCACATGAAAGTCGTATAAAATTAAATTCTGCCTAGATTGAGGACCAGAAACAACAGAATCGGCAGTGAGAATATAAACTTGAATAACCGGAAACGACGGTTTATTTCCGAAGAAACAACTGGTTTTATGTAAAATGTCGCCATTTTAATGGTTTTATAACACATTTTGTCTCGTTTTTTTTGCCGATTACACCTCCGTTTATATGTAGATTTTTCAACGCTGAACACAATGGTGAAGTCATAATTGCGATATCTCATTCCGTTATCAGATCAGAGCAGATGAACCGCTAAGAACATTTCAAATGTAACAACCACGTTTCTTCATCTGCAAAGTGCTCCAGTTTGAGACCAGAATAAAATATCGCAATTCTGATGCAACCGTCGTGTTCTGCGTAAAAAGGCCATTAAAATGAGATGTCACATGTCGGAATGTTTCATTTTGGAATTTAGGGGTAATTTTTCGTGTTTTCGACCTCCCGCATTTTTCAGTCGAAATTCAAATGTGATTATACCTTCGGAAAGAGCGTTAAATTTCCTATCTTCTCAGTGTTAAATGAAAGACATCAGAATAGGAAAGTCTCGAAAATTTTGGAAATGTACAGTTTTTTCAAACGTTTGTAAGCCTAACTGAATCTACCGGTTACTTGCATACTGTAACCTCAAGGGTTGGCCCAAAAGCTCAGCTTTCCAACGGTATGATAAATAAAATTGTTGGTGTAAAATCCTCGGTCCCGTGCCAAAAACCGCGGATCTTTCAGTAAAAATCGACAAGTAAAATCTACATTTTTACCGTAAAATGATTAAACTATAAACTGGATGTTACTCCGCAAATAAGGAGATACGTTTTGTTATAAAACCAGTAAAATGGAGAAATTTTACATAAAAATCATTCGATCTGCCCTGTAGTTTTGGTTTAGTACACATTTTGAATAGTAAATGGTACATTTAGGTTGTACGTATATATAGAAGTTGTGCTAGCGGAGACGGAGGAACTCACCAAAATTGACTGTTTCAATCCTAATTTTAGTTGATCAATTGCATCATGCCGAGGGAAATTGTGATGGTTTCAATCCAATTTTCCTTTCGTCAGATATTAAGTATTTTGAAAGCGTTGCCGAGTCAGAGAGATAATGTTCCAACATCAGTGTGGTTTTGATTGACTTTCGCCCGGCCCGGTATTCACTTTTGTAAAACGTGAACGACGTACCTCCCTGACATCACACATCAGCACCTCCGAGAAAAACACGACGTAAAGTATAATGAAAAAAGAGAGAAAAAAAGAAGTAAAAGAAGAAAATCCACGACAAGAGCCATCCAGCTACCGGTGTACAACAGATTGTTCGCTATTAGGCCTTCTATCTACCGTGTAATTGGACGGGGTGATTTACATAATGAGCGATGAAGCGAATGTGGGAGAACGCTTAGCGACGACAATGGCTCTCGCGGAGATACGTCATATAGAAAGCAAAAGAAAACACTTGGCGTCCCTTCATTATTTCGTTGATAACAATCATCGGAGGGCACACACATCTTACGATTATTGCACCAGGACAAGTACTCGCAATGTTGCGTGAAAGTAAAACTATTTCTTCAAACGAAGTTTAGCGGCCACATTAGGCTGATTAGTTTCTGTTATGAAATAATTGATGCGTTTGACATCCTCGCTAAATGCAAGTTACTTGAGTTTGTCTCTTCTTGAAGTGTAAACACAAAATTGTATTGTTTGTTGAGTAAGTCAAGTTCCTAGTTTAGTTGTTACAATGAGTTACCTAGTAAAAAGCCGAAAAAGAGAAGCAAGGACAAGGGAAGTGAAGTCCAATGGAATGTCCCTCCAAGTTAATATGGTTCTGAATCAATAATCAATTTAATGTGCATATTTCCACCCTGCGCCAACTGGGCAAGAAAGTGTTGAAGAAAGTGGCCATTTCTCACATTTTTCATCAACATTTCACGATTCATTTTATATCCCATTTCCTTCAAACATTCGATTATAATTTACCTAAATGGAAAACAACTAGAATAGTACCCAAGGAACGAAAAAAGGCATGTTCCAATTTTCAACTCATTCTTCACAAGTGCGAGGGAGAATCTAGCTACGTTGAAAATCGTGTAGTTTTTACCACAATTGTTGGATTGTTACTCGTAAACCGTTATGGAGAAACGCTGGTAGCTTTTCACAGTCCACCTGTGAACTTGTTTTAAAATTCACAGAGGGCTACAGAAGTGGCGGATAGTACAGCACGTGACTGGGCGAGGCCCAGCTTTATTGCCCTATCGCCGCTAACTTTTCGGCAGGATATCTCGGTTTTCCAGAGAATGACACCTCCCAATGTTCAAGGGGTTACTCAACAAGTCCATACTAAGGCTTAGATCGAACATGGACGTCTTCGGACGTTTAATAAAAATTAAAAAAATGCAGAAAGCGAAATCGCTAAAAAACAAAAAATTGATTTGGCCTTGACAACATGGCGTAGACATTAAGAAATATGAAAAAATCATGCATTTAAAAATGATTTATATTTGAAATTAAAGTTTTTTCGATTATGAAAAGGGTTAAAATTGGTTAAAAACCCTCTATTGACCCACCTTGTTTTGGAACCCCCCCCCCCCCCCCCCGAACGAAATTCCTGGCTACGTTAATGTTGTACAAGGAAGAGTTAGGTAGAAATTCAGTTATTGTCAGTGATTACCTATGCGCTCTATATGCAATATAGGAAAATCCAATTTTTGTAAACATTGGACTTGAGGTGTTTTTATTCAACTGAGCAGTACAGATCACAACCCTTCTGTTTAGATCACTACTGCGTATAGGTACGTATACTATCAGAAACAAGTTGCGCTAAAATATTTGTTCAAATAGGTGATCAGATGGTAATTTCCGATATGGTTGGTGGCGGTGAATGTTTCACAATTGTGAAACACAAGTACCTACCAACGAATTTTACATCAACTTGCACACAAAAATGTCGTGTTAACGTATCGTGCATTTTGGTGAAACTTATAACCGCTAATCCTTATAGTGGACTGTCCTAGAAGCGCTAAGTAAAAATAGTAGCAAATGTGTACATGTTTCTGCCTTCTGACTGTGTTGTGTTTCTGTTTATACGCACCACCGGGCGTAGGAGACATTCCGCGAACTCAGTTGCGAGACATTCTGACTTGCAGTTGAGTCTTCTTGGGCGCGCAAAAGGACATTGTTCGGGCGCCAGTAAGTCGAGGGGATGGATGACGAAGGTTTTTAAAAACAGAAATAACATTATTGACGTACTCAACGTACAGATATGAAATAGGAACCAAAGAATCCCGAACAAGTGCCCTCTGCAGCTATACATACGAGTATATGCAAAACGAGGGCAGGTAGGGCCTTATCGTCAATAAGAGAGGTCCGAAGGTTCTCAGGGTGATTTATCGGTCAGTTATATAAAGCTGTCGTTATATAGTTCTCATCTACTCGTATATGTACAACTTGTTCCATATTACGCTGTTGGTCTTTCAAGTTTTCAATCGTCAGTCTACAAGTTTCCCTGCATTCGTTTCTACTCAATTACTCAAAGCAACTCAACGAAAAGTTATAGCAAAGGCTTTGAGATAATTTATTTATGGGAAAATATTTGGGTCAATTTCGTTCTATATCTATCCCTATTGTATAGGTACGTATACTCGTAGAAACAATTCTAATGTGAACTTCTAAATACCAATTAAATGTACTCAAATTTCATAAAATTTGGATGAATTGAGCCAGAGTTGAGCAAGGTTCAAAAATTCCATGTTTGCGCATTCGCAGCCGGCTGGAACTGTCGAATTTAATGAGATTTATATGGAAATACCTGAGACCCAAGCTAAGTACTATCCTCAGCCTGAGGACCTCAGGTCTCATTTCAGGTCACTACGGCCAGTCTTTCGTATCGTTACGCCCATGGGCCATAGCAAGGGATGCGACCACACAGACGGACAGACACGGAAACAAAAGTATTCATTTTACCCTCCCAAAAGTGGTCACAAGGCGTCCGCTACTTTGGTATACGTGTTTGGTTTCTACTTTCTACTCCTCTACTACTTTTCACTCCATCAGATTGTTCAGTATACGTGCGCATATTATGTATGTGTGTACGTCGTATTCAATCCTTGAAATGTCCATATCTATCGCAGGAAAAAGATTGTAACAATAATTTCATACTCATTTCAACCAATGCTTCGAAAGGCGCGCTTCAGATTATTCGGATAGTGAAAGTAACACTATCTTTGGAAATTATACCGAAATCACGCACCTTGCAACGCCTCCCGATCGATCCTGATAACCGGATACTTTACTCGACGGTTTCAATGGGTTCCAGAAAGAGATGTCTTCGACAGTTATATTAAATATACTTAACAAATTTTGTTGAAAAGCGGGGCATTGAAATTCCAGTTCTAAACGGATGTCGGGACTTATCGTCCGTTGTCAATTTGTACCGCTCTAATTGTGATATGATTGATATTGGAACTTATTATGAAGCAGTACTAATCTAACCTCGACATTTCAGGGAAATGTGTAGCTACGTGTTTCACGAGTCTTTGGGTGATGGTTGAGCAACACATTTCGACGTTCCCTAGCAACAACGACTGATCTCACGCGAGCTCGTCAACAAAGTCTGAAGTACGATTTTAGGCGTTTTGAGTGGAAGGACGTTTTCAAAAGATTTAATTGTGCTCTTTTATTCTGATGTAGGAAATATTGGCGTTCAAAGACTCTAAATTAGTTTAATTCATAAAATACGAACAGTCCGACGTCCAAACCTTACTCCAATGTCCGTGAATAAGAATCCGATGTCCGCCCCCCGCTTCGCGAATCGCATTCCCTCCTGATTACCTCTGTCGTGATCGAAGGCATGCGAGCCGGCTGCTTCTAGAAGAAAGAGTCCTTTCCACGGCTGCGGCTAAATGAGGTGAGATTTTCAATCTGAAACGCCTTTTAAGTGTTTTAAAACTTCGCTCAGTAAAAAGATTACTAAATGAAAATCCCAGTAACAGCCAGTGCATAACCTCAAAATGCTTACATTCATTTACGGTTTGTTTAAATGTCATCAGCACTTCGGTGTCTCAAAAGCATATTTCGTGAGGTATCGATCTCAAAACATCGTTCTTAGCTCAAATGCTAACTTTTGGAAAATTGTGAGTGCACAAAACGCGCGGGAACCATGTGAAATTCGAAGTGTCACTATTTGCCCCCCCCCCCCGGCCCTATTTACCCCCCCCCGCCCTCTCACTTATATGCAAAACATTCTCAAAGTGCTTCTTTCCATGATATTTCTTTTAGGCCTATGACGAGAAAGATGTGAGAGATCGGAAAACTACAACAAACTACGAGTACTCATAATGGTCTGGCAACCAACCTCTCATAATCACTTTTAACAATAATTACAAAGCTCTTCTCAGCACAACTGGAACTTGATATTTTTTCTTTATTTGCACCAAGTAATAATATGTACAAAAATGTAATTCAAAATCTACTTAATATAATTGCTTATAATATAAGCAATATTCATTTAACAATTTTGGGGGGTTAATGGAGACCTAGAGTACTTTACTTAGTTCTCATTGTTTTCTTGTAATAGTAGTCACACCAACTGGATCAGCTCGTGTGGTTTGGTCCTCTTGAGTCTTCTGAGTAGATCATCCGTGTCAAGGAGTTGGACTACCTCCTCGTTGATGTGATCTTGAAACCTCACGATGTGTTTGATGACTTGCTTCCGAATTACTTCCTTGACAGAGTCAATTTGTAGTTCGATGTGAAGTCTGTCGTTGCGGAAATACCTATCTGTATGCGTCTACTCAGGTACGCAACACTTTATTCTGAAAGCGTTAAATAATGTCGCAATTTGACTGAGCGGTGCATCCCCACAGTTGCGCACCATAAGTCCAAACAGGTTGCAGGACTTGGTTGTACAGGATGAGTTGGTAGTGGATGGACATTTTTGAATGTCTTCCCAACAACCAGTACCTACATCTTTCGAAATTTTAAAGTGAGTTCTGCCTTTTTTTGACGTGTGACTTCCACCTCAGTTTCGCGTCGAGCGTCACACCAAGGTATTTAGCCTCATTGGCGTACGGGATAATTTTATTATTAAGGTAGACCCAGCTCATATTTGATTTGCTTGTTAGTAAAGTCAACATGAACTGATTTAGCCTCATTCATACGGATTCTCCATTTGGTTGTCCATTCTTGAATTCGGGAGATGGATCAATTTAGTTTTGAAATTGTTTCAATGTTTGAGTCGCCAGTTGCAAGGATAGCTGTGTCATCTGCAAAAGTCGCTAAGGTATTCTCTTCTATTTCTGGGAGATCACAGGTGTAAAGCAGGTATAGAATGGGGCCTAACACACTGCCTTGTGGTACTCCAGCTTCGATCCGTTCGGGTTCTGAGAAAGCATATTCCTGTTTTATCCTGAAGTAGCGGTTTGATAAGTATGATTTTAGGAGATCTGAATAGCTTGCAGGCAGCATTTTTTTGAATTTTGTAGTTTAATCCCTCGTGCCAAACCTTATCAAACGCGTGGGTAACGTTGAGAAAGACGGCAGAGCATATTTTCTTTTCCTCAAGTGATTTTGGTTTATTATCTTCGATAATGAACCATTGGAATCGCCCAAAGAAAAAAAATTTTTAACCCCCCCTCAAAATTTGTTGGTTTACGTTTCAAGATACGTAGATTCAGAAAATCGAATAAAAAAAAATCCGTCCGTCCGCCGTACGCCGTCCTTGACACTTTGCTCAGTTAGCGTTGAGCTAAAATTACGAAATTTGGTTTCTGGGTTTGGACCCGCCCCACAATGGTCCTCGAAACTTGTCATAACCCCAGGTCAAGGGGAAGGGGTTCAAAACGAAATTTAAAATTTCGACAATGTCATATCTCAAAATATTTAACTGAACCGTGTAATTTTTAGTTCACTTTCGAATGACCTGAAAAATTACGAAGTTTCCAATTGGATTTTTGTGCGACCAGCTGTTCGTTCACAGTGATTTCTATTAGGCTTGTGATTTTGTGAACTTGATCTATGGTAGAGTGCGCCTTTCTGAACCCAAACTGATCCCAAAACATCAGTTTGGGTTCAGAAAGGCGCACTCTACCATAGAAACTAATTATTAGGTTCTTCTTATAATTTAAAGATCACTGGGAGCAATGAAATGGGCCGGTACGATGTAGGTTCAGTTTCCGGTGTTCCTGCCTCATGAATCATGATTACTTCTGCTATCTTCCATAGTTGACGTACATATCGCAATCTAATGGAAGCATTTATGATCTTGGTGATCTTTTTTCACGGTCCTGTAATCATATCGTAGCTGGGTGCTTTTTTTGAATCAATTTCTTTATGGATAGTCTGCTGGACTTCTCTAACCGTGACAAGGGGGATGCTAGTTTTATCCTCTAGTGGCCGTATCTCTTGTAGAGTTTCTTCTCAAGGGTTGCCGGGATTTGCGGTGAATATATTGGCCAAATATTCCGCAATTAAATCTGCTTTTTTCCTGGTTGCTTGTGGCCCACAGGTTGGTTTTCTCGTTTTGTATTTTTGTTTTGTTTTTCAATGTCTTCTGAGGTGTTTAGAGGTTCATTGAGATCAAATAATTGGTTCATTTCAACCTTGAAGTTATCCCAGTTTTTTTTTATTGGTCAGAACTGTATTGCACAATTTTTGGATGGCACAACCACTTATTGTAAGAATTGCGAGTGAGTGATCAGAGCTTAGATCTAGGCAATCTTCAACCTGCAGGTAATTCGCAGAGATATTTTTTTTAATGAATAAGTCCATGAGGTCGGGTTGTTTATTGGTATCCGAGGGCCCAGGTTGGTTTGCCGCTCGAAAATGTTCATGTATTGAAGCAGTTGACGTCCACGACCTGTGGTGAGACGTGATCCCCAATGCGTATTTTTAGCGTTGGAGTCTCTTACAATTATAAACCGATTTCCTAGTTGCTCAAACGTTTGTAAAACGTCCGTCTCTTGCACTTGGTATTCGGGAGGTATGTTAATTTTATCTCTGAGAAAACGCTGAAATGGACTTCAGATTTTGTCAACGAGCCCCAGGGAGATCGGATCTTGTTTACGAGGTCCAACGAGATCGGATTTTGATGACGAGCTCTGGTAAGATCGGAATTCGTTGACGAGCTCGCGTGAGATCGGACGTTATTGCTAGGGCACGTCGATTTGCTCATGCCGAGTGATATCCACCCCTCGGATTGCCAAGAAAATTTTGGAACTCACTAAAGACTGAGTAGAAATAATCGGATGATGAGGATTCTCATGCATTAGAATCACCAAGTCGGTGTATCCCTAACAGATAATGAGTACCTCCAAGATACCGGCGGTAATTGGCACATGAGTGGTGATCGAGGCGAACCTCGAGACTCACTGACGTACGACACAGTCGTAGCGAATTATGAGGAACAAGTGTGACCATGAGATGAGGAAGAATTGGTAAAAGTAGGTCCCCGGGAAGCGGCGTAAATCGGGGATCAAGCGAAGGAGGCCAAACGACCGAATTGGGCTATGGAAAATCGATTGGGGTTATATTTAGCCCGCTCATCAGTTCCCCGGACCCCCAACGAAGGACGTGAAGATGAAGTAGAAAATTCGATCCAAGATTTCTCTGATGCAGTGGAATCCAGGTAATCTTGAGAATTCATAGTAAATGCCGTTAAAAATAAATAAAGCCGCAATAGTCTCTAAGAATATGTTAGCCCTCAATCGATGATTTGCACCTTCCAATCTGAAACCCAATAGACTGCTCGGTTGAACCCTGCTGAGAAATATGTTTATGTCGGATCCAATTGAATCGCATCTGGAATTTATCACCCGAATTCCCGTTGACGTGAGGGGAACTAATACGGACTCGCCCAGGTCAACAGATTTGTAGTTTTATTCTACGGCCAAACGACATAAATACACTTTGCAAAAGCTGTCTGACAATGTGAACGACACAAAATCGATGATAACATGTTGAGTACTAGAATTGCCCGGGAAAACCAATAATTTGTTTATTAAAAGTACGAAAGTCATTCTACCGAAACAACACTTCTATTAGCTTTTCTCCAGGTTCCGTGTAACACACTGCTGCAACAAACCACTTGGTGCGCTGTCCGTGCATAAGTGATTCTTGGCACGCTCCTTTACACCAATGATCTACATACTTATTCCTGAGAACTGGCCCTTTTCTATTGCGGAAGACTTGACATGAGGCTATACGTCTCTTTATGTAACCATGTAAACTCACCAGCGCTTTATTGACACACACAAACCATTCAGCTAGTTGGTACCTATCCGATATACCTAGGCGTTCATGGAAAATAATATTTATATTATACAATTACGAGTACTTACAGACACGATAGTTATCGTCGTCCCCCTCCAACGCACCGAGGGGAACGACGAAGCTGATCAATGTGACGGACGATGAAAGTTGTTATTATCTACTATTAAATCACTTTTACGCGCCCCATCCCGACGGATCGACTCATTCTGCGCTTTATGAGCACATTTACTCACCCAAGGTTGGCTACTCTGAACGAATGGGGTCACGGCCGCTCGTTTTACCGAAACAAATTTTCTTTTCTTTTTTCTTCTCTAGAGGAAAGATTACCTTTCTAACAGTCGCTACTTGTAACAGTTACATACTGCAGTTTTCCAATTTTTTTTTTTTTTTTTTGTGAATTCACACACGCCGTATTTTGTCCATATAAAGACCGATATCCTTAAACACGTACATGTGCTGGAGTTTTGGCATTTTGAACCTCAAAATCTAAATAGCAGCCCTCCAAAGCCGGTCATTGCCAGATTTCTAAACTTTTTATTTTCCACGTTTCAATTATTTGGTTTCCCATCACCTTGAATGCAGATCTTTGGAGTGTTTCATGCTACATCGCACGTGGAGCCGAACATCCCATCTTCATTAAGCATATTTCTTTTTAGTACTTCTCGAGAACCGCGGAGGAATCCTTCTCACTCAATCCAACTGACGTTGAGGTACATTGAAGTCCAAAATATGCTCAGCAGCAAAATGAAGTACCTATGCTGGTGAAGGGTAACTCCCTGTTCCTTTTGGATTCTCATGGGATTGTTCCCGTTTTTCTGCCCTCCAGCAGTTCTTCTGCACTCCTGCTTCTTCATCAACGTTTTCTAGCCTTGAGGCTGAGTTTCTTTTCAGGACGATTTTAACCTTACACTGGTAATTATACGCCTCTCAGGCGTATACAGTACATAAAACAGTTACCAAATATCGTTCGGTCTAACTAGCGCTCCCACCCGCCTGCAGCAGCAACACTTGGACATGGTAGTAGTGTTCTAGACGTTCAAGTCGTTGAAGGTGAGTCAAACTGATTTTCCTAAGATGGTGGGAGCTTTCATCTGGCAAAAAGCTCCCGCCAACAGCATTGAAAGAAACGTAAAGCTCCCTGCTGGTGTAACAGAGGAAACATATTAGGTGAAACCGAGGGGGACTAAGGGCGAGAGGGGGTTGTGGGAAGGATACAGGGAACAGGAAAACATTGACGGTGGAGGTTAGGGGTAGGAGGATCAGGTTTCTATATGCACACTCAACAGCGAGGTGCGAGGCACCGAGCATACTATATACGTGGCCGGCGGGCAAAATGGATAACATTCCTTTTTGCGGCTTTGGTTTTTTGGCGGGTAACTTATTTACACTTCATGTTTGCTCATTTCTGACCCTACTTGTCGCTTTTGTCACCCCAATGAAATGACCTCGTGATGGATCACCTGAGTGCCTCCTGGCTCTGTTGTTAGCGAGTGAAAGGGATTGGCTCTTTTGGCCTACAACCACTTTCGTGTAGATATGTTTGTTAGTGACGCAGGGACCTTGGAAGCGGATTTGGCTGCAGAAGTTTTAGTAAATAGGACTAAAACTCAAAATGTTTTTACAATGTTCGTTAAGCCTGCGGTCACACACGCACACACGCCCCTAAATGTCTTCATTAAATTTCACAAACAAGTTATATCAACCGTATTGAAGTTGGGTAAGATTTAGTCGAAATCCACACCGTTGGTGAATTTTATAGGTTCGGTAGGTAAATAGGCTCGTAAATGGTAAATGGTAAAAATGAATTTTAAGAATGTTTCGCTTTATGAAACTGCTGTAAGTACAATACAAAATCTTGACAAGTAAAATATCAAATAGAAACTCGTTTCGACCTAACAGGCCGTGGGAAGGTTTGCTTTGGGGACCGAAGCACGTGTGTTGCGGTAAAACCGACCCCTCAACTTGAAAATCCAGTGATAGCAACAAGTGATTTATTGAGGTGGCCACCTTCTTTATACAGGCGGTTTTACAAGACCACCTCGCGAAAATGACCTTCGACACCGATCAATTAACATTTTCCCCGCATGGAATGTCGACATCCGCGAAGCTCCTCCGGGTGAATCCCACGCGTTCACCGCCCTCCGCATTCCTTGTCTGTCGTCATCCTGTTGCTTGCTGCCTCGCCCCGTCAACCCTCGGGCTTGTCCTTGAGCTCATCTTCATCGTCTCGCTCCTCTGCCATAGTGCGAGAATCCCCTCACCTTCGCATCCACGAGACGAGCTGACGTGATCATCTCATTGACTCACGTTATATTACTCGTACATCGAAAGAACCAGAAACGGATACTTGCCGGTGGCCAAAACATTCATTACGGATTCAGATGGGGTCGTTCCGCCCGTGCGGTTGGTGCGGTTTACGGCCGTCATCAAGTTCTTCTCGTAAGCTACTCATGAAGATGTACGCACTCTTTCCAGCTATTTTTATTAGATAATCAACCATCGGAATCAACCAAGAAACACTCTTCTTGACACAAAGGTTTATTATCTTCTTTGTGCAGATCACCCATCTGTATACAGTATTATACCCATCTGTATAATTCACGAAATGATAGATGAATCCGAGTGAATATTGCATTGTCATCCATCCTCGACCCATGTTTAAACTTTCAAGTGTCTAGCTCGAACCCGGAACCGAATTTCGTAATTCTACCACAACGCTAACTGGGCAAAGTGCGTTTTTTTTTAATTTTATTTTTTGAGAAGGGGTAATTTTTTCTTGGGCGATTCCAATGGCTCATTATCATTAAATATATGTTATATGTTTCAAGATACGTAGGATCTGACTATCGAATTTTAAACAATTTAAATTATTTCATCCATCCGCAGTTGACGCCACTTTGCCCAGTCCTGAAAATTTTAAATTCAGGATATAGGTTCGGGCCGAGGATGATTATTCAGGTTTTTCTTACCCCTAGGTCACTGATAGGGGTGCAAAATGAATTAGGAAATTTTCACAATGTTAATCTTGGAAATTTCCAAAATAGCAAAATCAATTTCTGTACAAATTTGGATAGAAAATATTTCAACCCCACCTGGAATATTGTCCGATCGTAGAGCCAATAAAAACGTGTGGAACTCCGGGACCATGTTCATACTGCAGAATTTGATCTATAATTTATATGAATAAATTATAAATTATATAAATGATATACCATTACTGAGCTAGTTAACGACTCCTATCCCCCTCCATCTGGTCACCTATTCGAACAATATTTTAGTGAATTCCTCCAGTTATTTTGTATTGTTCAGGGACTCACACGCTTATTGTACCTTTACAGAATAGTGATCTAGCCAAAAGGGCGATCTACACAAAAAAATAATAAACCGTTGTAATTTGCAGCTTTTTCATGTTTGTTATTGTGTTTTGTTGCTATTACGCAATAAATGCAATTTATTATAGGAACATAACGACTGTACACTTTGGAATTATCTCAAGTTATCGCTATTTTCTCAAAATGGCGTTATGAATAGACGAAAACCGTAGATAAAATGTCAACTAAGGCAAGGCAATGGTCCCAATAGATAAACCCATATACCTACGCAAATCAACTCTGAAATCAATTCATCAATTCTGTTGAAATCGGTTGAATATCATCGGATTTAACGGTTTGTCAAGGGTAGGCGCATAGAGGCCAGACCGATAAACCAACCGAAACGGTACGAAATGTTTTACTGAAGTTCTGAATCGTCAAATGTGAGAGTACATTAAATGTAAAAAATGCAAATTAAATCTAAATTTTAGATTATGGTGAACTTCAAAAAGTACTCGAGTCCTTTTCATTCCTTGTTCATTCCTACTAATTTTTTGAATTCTATTATAAATTGCGGAATTTATTATAAACCGGTCGGTGATATTATCGTTATCTATTATTTATGTGAGTTACCTATTATTAAAGTGTGCCTCAGAGTTTTAATGGTATACATTGCTTACGCATCATGTGTTTCACTCTACTGCCATGTTGCAGAGTTGACTGGCCTCGTTTGTTATCTAATGGCATATATCTAATTTTAGATATTAGTCAGGTTCAAAAA
Source organism: Stenodema calcarata (assembly GCA_963920205.1). Taxonomy (NCBI): domain Eukaryota; kingdom Metazoa; phylum Arthropoda; class Insecta; order Hemiptera; family Miridae; genus Stenodema; species Stenodema calcarata. The sequence continues at coordinate 9,039,766 of OY986048.1, forward strand.
GTAGATGTATGATGTGACGAATAAAAATTTATTGATTGATTGGACAAACTTTTTTTTTTTCTCCGACGATTAATCGCAATGCTTCTGCGATCCGGAAGCAACAGGATTTGTTTTGAATACAATTTATTCAACTTTTATTGGATTTATTTTGAATAAAGTTTATTCAAATTTTATTCAAATTTATTCACATTTAATGTAACTTATTCAATTAGTTCTGACTTTCTATTTAAAAAAAAAAAAATTGCAATCTTTCTGTACTGAGAATATTAAATCTCAGCCAATACTGCAACAGTGCCTAAATTAACCAGTCTTGAGCCTCTTGAGAACTGAAAACCTGAAACATTATATTATGACGTAACGACACTTTGCTGATAGATTTCGTTGAAATGGAAATCGTTTTATGCAAATCGAACGTGAAAAACAAGCTGCGTGGCCCGTAATTTTTATAGGTCACTTTCTAACGCCTGGAACTGCAGTAAGTAAGCGTTGGTCACTTCTTGTTTGAGCCAGTGAGATTTCTTATTGGGGGATCGTTATGGAAGACGGCTCCTGATCTTATGAGGTTACAAACAGTGACATGTAAGCGTCCCTTTTCTACACTTTTCGTGAGTTGCCCGCACGTCCAACACGGTTTTTCCTTCCTGCAATTTGTGATAGCGTCACTTAGGGCGTAGAGTCGATGGTGAATAATTATAATTATTAGCGTCTAGAGTACTGAAGGTTTGAAATATTTCCGGAAAAATTGGAAATATTGGAAAGATTGCTTTAAACGCTCTAACTTGGCTCGCTGCGAAGTTCGGACGCCATGCGCTGTCTTTTCTTCTCTTGCCTTCTGGCGGCGCACAGTGGACGGGAAACCGATTTTATGGGAGCGAATTTTTCTGAATACCTACGAATTCTTTTAGGAAATTTTATGCTGAACAAAAAATTTCTGTGAACATGGGGTCTAAAATCGACCCCATAACATTCATATGTACATCCAAGTTGTAAATTTAGAAATACGGTAGTAGAACCACACACAGAAGCACAAGTACCACGAACAATTCATTCGCGACAGTTTTATCTTGTAATTTCAAACAGTTGAATGCGTCTCGCATTCGTTGGGTTCCGTTCAGAAAGTCGCCATGAGTCCTATCGAGATATAGAATGAACTATTTCGCATCAATTGATTAACCGTACTAAAGTTTGCAAACTCTGACATCAAGAGACTTACAGATGGCATGATGCAGCCGATAGTCAGACTAACAGTGAGGAACATGTTGGTTGACTGTTCTTAAACTGTGACATCCAGTTCATATTTACACCGTTACTGATTACACAAGTGCGAGGGTGAATCACCTATACAATCTGACGGGTATTACGCGAACTCTCGCTTTGATAAAGTACTTGTTTTAATAAGTACGCACAACTATATAGAATTAATCCAATCTCAGGTATTTGAGGGAGCCAGTTCAGCTTAGGCATTGTGATTTCTGAAGTTAGCGAGTGCGCCAGGGCTGCACACCACTGTACACTAACCATACACTAACCCTATCAAGATAAATGTTTTATTTAGTACGCTTTTGAGTTGTGGGTTTTTGTTTCACTCGGAAGTGTTGAAATTATTTATCTACCATTTGGTTTTTCGAAGAAGTTATCAAAAAGCAAGCATTAGCCCATCAACAGAGGCTTCGTGGCCACATCAATGACGAGGTTGTCCAGCTCCTTGATGTTGATGGCCTACTCAGAAGGCTTAAAAGAACAAAACCTCATGACCTGTGGGAGTGGAGTGTTTTGTGAAAAGTGTTGTGAAATCATGTTGTGAAATGAAGTGTGTTCAGTGGGATCAGTGAACCCATACCAGTGCATCAGCTGCACAAAACTTGAAGCCTTTTAGAAGCCATGTTACGTATCTTAGCTTCTTAACAATCAATTAACAATGCATATCAAATTTAAATTGCTAATAACTTGGTGCAATAAAAATTTTCACAAGAAAAAAAAAAATTTGGTTTTTCACTATCCTACTAACTCATAAATACCCTCAAAATTCTAACAAATGTGGAAGTCGTTCAGCAAAGCACAATAAGCGAATTTTCAAAGTAAAGCTCTCGAGCTACCCTACACCCACTACTATTAACTTAATAGTAATAATACTATTAACTTAATAATATAAGTTATTATACTTAATGGTATTAACCTTAATGGAAGAAACGATATTGTTCACAATCAATATTGTTTTTATCATAATTAGTGTACTATTACGAAGTAATCTAAAACTAGTGGGCGAACATTCAATCTTATTGGTTGCCAATTTTCAAAATTGATTCAATCTTCAGTTGAGTCTCCTTAATCAACTTAACGCATGTTATACTCGTAGATAATATTCCAAAGAGCTTGATATTCCAAATAAGTATTTTCAAGTCACGCTTCAACGCTGGAACAATATAAAACAAATTTTGATACCTAGGTTTTGATCCAGATTCATCTTCCCAAGTCGGATTTGCTTGAGAAAATTTATGTTCAAAAATCACGTTTCAACGAACCAATTGCAAATTTTCAAAGTAAATCCTCTTAGACGCTCAAGAATTTACCTAATGCCAATGTTTTTGTTCCAAAATCAAAATGTCTGCGCGTTCCTGATCAAAATTTATTTAAAAAAAAAAGAAAAAAATACCCGCCCTATTCCGCTGGTATATCGAGGTCTAGTGAGTATCGAGGTCTGCCTTGATACAAATTCTATGAATGTATGTATTATGTAAAAAGTGTGGGCCTCGAGGTTACTGTCATACCACTCAGCATGGGACCGTCTTTCTTGGACTGAAATCGAATTCAATAGGTCGTTCAATAGATCGCGAGAAGCCTTTGATAAATTTGCCTCCCAAAGGTAAACACCTACTGAAACCTTAGAGCCCGCTGCAACGGAATAATTTCCTTCAAAACATCGCCAAGAGCCTAGCGGTCCGTAGCCAACAAGATTGAAGGCCGCGGAAAGGCGGTCATTGATATCCCAAGCAAATCCCAAGTCTCTTCACCCTCTTTGAAGGTTGGTGAACTCGGGGAGTTGAGACACAACTACTTTCAAGTCAGTTGCCCAACCCCTTCCTTCAATGTTAACACGGTGGATTTGGGTGTTTTGGTCCGAGCCCGCTCCCAATTCGATTGGCGAGGTGATTCGGTTCGCTTGCAACTTGTTGATCAGCATCCCATAGTTCCGTAGCCGAAGGTCGGATCTGCCATCTGTCGCCTTGCTTACTTTTTAAGAGGATCTTTCAGGTATAGCTACTGAATATCCTTTGGAGAGGATCAATCGATATTTGTAGGGAATATTTCATAAGTCAGTATCAAGGAGAACGTCAGAGTAATCTATTTTCGAGCAACCCAAGAGAACGTGGCTGAGTATGGCCAGTGCCCAACTTAGAGTCGGAACAAGAATTTTTATAATTCTCAAATTTGATAATGTTGGTGTCGGTGGATCTGTTGTTGGTCTCTGCAGACCTGTTGTTGGTGTCTGTGGATCTGTTGTTGGTGTCTGTGATTTCACTGTATATTTGCTATTTGAGCCATCTTTGGAGACTAGTTGGATTGCGCTATTTGGTATAAATGTACTAATGTGCTAATTAAGCCATTTTTTTCAATAGACTTCTGTATTGTAGTGACCATCGAAGGAATCGACCAAAGAAAAATTGTTTTTTCCCTTTCAAAATTTGTTGGTTTACGTTTCAACATAAGTAGATTCAGAAAAACGAATAAAAAACTCTGCGAATTCTCGTCACAACGGTTCATCATCTTCTTTGAGCAGATCACTCTAATCCAATTAACGAAATGTTTAATTTGTTTAAACGAATGGGTATTGTTTAAACAATTTTACAGTCAGGAAACCGAATGAATATTGCGTTGTCATCCATCTGCGACCCATGTTTGAAATTTCATGTCTGTAGCTCAATATCGAAACTTAAATTGTTTACACAAATGGGTATTGTTTAAAAAATTTTAATGACAAGAAACCGAGTGCAGATTGCATTGTCATCCATTTCCGACCCATGTTTAAAATTTCAACACTCCAGCTCATCAGCAAAATTTAATTTTCTTTAAACAAATAGGTATTGTTTAAACAATTTTAATGAAGAGAAATCGAGTGAATGTCATCCAGTTCTGACTTATATTTAAATTTTCAAATCCCAACCTCATCCAAAACTTGAAAACTCAGCAAATTCTTGACACAACGGTTTATTATCTTCATTATACACATCACTCTTCTGTCTAGATTACTGAATGATAGATTAATTATTATTATGAATCATCATTATTAATAATAAGTGTGTGTGATTTGTTGACCGTCAGTAATGATGTTGAGGGATGTCGAGGGTCGGTCATTTGAGAGTGGTTTTGGGGAGTTTAAGGGGGGAGGGGATCACCCATAAATTCCCTGAATGAAGCAGTGTCACAAGTGACATCTCATTTTAAAGGTTTTTTTAAACGCTGAACACGATGGTGAAATCAGATTTGCGATATCTTATTCCGCTCCAAAACTAGAGCATTTTGAAGATGAAGAAACGTGGTTGATACTTAAGATGTTCTTCATGGACATCATGTTCTTCCGAGATCTAGGCCTGTAGAATCAGCCTCTTGGTACGAGTACAAGTCGTAGTTCAATAAAAGTGGAGAGACGCTGCTATGGTAGAGGGTGCAGGACGTCCTTGAGCTTTCTACAACCCAATTAGTGACTGGTCGGCTTATCTGACGGCATTTCGCCATCCAACTCCTTCCTCGGGTTCCGAATCCCGATCTCCGGAGGAGAAACAATGACTGATATGTTGAAAGGGCTGGAGCGGAGGATGCGACAATCACAAAATCACACAACCAGCATTCGGATAGCGATATCAACCACGTTTGTGACTAACTGACGGTAGATTTTTTTGCGCGAGGCATTCAAAGAAGCTGAAGAATTTTCATATTTTCAGTTCCAAAGATGAAATTTTCATAGCGGTTTTCCACACAAGAAAACTCAGATTGGACCATTTCATGCAATAACTGTTGGGTAGCATTATGAGTAGAACGGTTTCAAATTGGAAACTTGGGGCTGTGGTCCTGGTCCAGTGGGAGAACCCCCTGGACGCAAGATAAATTTTACTTTGAGGTTAACTTTAGCCGTCATAAAAACATGGAACAAGATTTAGCCCATTTTCACATTTGTAGGTCAATTACAAAAGCGAGCAGCTCCAGTACTCACTCAACTAATCAAGAGTCTCATTCGTCTTCATCAGTCTCCCGGATCGCTCCGTTCAAATGTAGGTTGAATACGAAAGAATTTAGCTCCAATTATCGCCGGCAACATCTGGTGGAATCTGTATGCGCCACTTTCGTTACTTTTTGGATGGTTGATGACAAAACCATGTGCCGCCATGTGTAAATGTTAAATCCAAAAGAGAGATATAGAATATCCCAAAACGGATTTGAACTTGAAGCTTCTGCAAAAAGTCATGTACTCAAGACTTTGGATCCAACCATATGTTCTTTAATCTCACACGTTTAATCTCTCACGTTTTCCTGAATGTTTTTCGGGTGTCGGTATCTTCAAGCATAAATTTAGCGTTATACTCGATAGCGAGCTCAAAGGATATAACGAGAAAATAACTTTTCTTCCCAGTTCTGATGATGTAATCCGCATTCAGTTTAAGTTTAGGTAGTGCTAGCCATCATTCCAACATTCCCTGCCCGAAAACCACAACCTTGGCCTCTTCCAGTTTGATAGCCAAATGAAACATGGACCATATCAGGGTGTTGTTATCTCATGATTGCCTATCCGTTCCTGGGCTCGATCCTATAGACATTGGTGAAGTTACAATCACAAAGACCAAATGTCCCCGAACTAAGAAAAAGGTTAAGCCGAACTAGAAATACAACATCAACAACAGCGTGATAATAACAGCTCTTCAGCTCATAACAGCTTTATATCGAATGTGAAAGGCCAATAAGTGGTCCAGCTCTACAATTTTATCATTGGAACAGAAGTGAGTACGAGTTCTACCTAGATGATTCAATTCCAAACGTTGGGACTGTTGGAAACCGGAAATCAAATTAGAGTCGTGGTCGTTGGAGGACCTGCTAACTAATACTAACTCACAAAGGTTTATACAGCTACAAACTCGGTAAAGTGAGGGAACCTCATTTCAATTCAACATGGAACGAGAGAAATTCTATTTTCTCCCGAGTGCACGAAGACAAATTTATGGGTGCTCCAAATGATCTTTGTTTCGAAATGTTTAGAAACTGAGAGGGATCGTTAAAACGGAAACAAGTATATGAGCATGTACCATAACAAAATGTTAAGTAGACAAAATGTTAACACTCTCAACCCCGATATTGAGGAGGTCATTACTTTTGGGACAAACAAGATGTTTGTCCTCCAAAAAATGTTCCGTGACCATCAGATGCTGTTTTCGGTATGTCTGCCTATGTGTCCGGGAATATTGGTCCATATGAATGAATGGCCGTAATCGCTGTTATCAGGACGATTGGTGTGAAACGAAGTTCATCGCAATACGAAAGATACTTTTCGCCTCTGCATGCACAAAAGTGAAACCCTCGAAATTCGTATAGCTACAACGAACAAGTGACTTCATTTCTATTGGTTTCACATCATCATATTTTCGATAAAGTTGTGTGCCATATGTAGCAGAAATTATTTTTGGGAATGTGTCTAAATCTCAACCATTAACTCACATACGAAACTTTCTCAATCGGAACAATATTTATCAACAGCCCCCTTACCATGTGAGGAACATTCCTCTAAACGCATGATTAAACCAACTGTAAAACAACATTTATATACCTACTTCGTGTCAACTGCGTCTTTGTTGTACTAACGATGATATTCTCGAACCATCCTGTAACGTGGTTGCATTGTAACGATCATTAAGGGAGAGGTTAAGGTATCGAGTCCCACAATCATTATCAATGGACTGAAAGTACCGCAGAGAAACGATTGATATGAATAGAAAGTTCATCGATGTGAAATACCTTGTTAGGTAGGTATATACTTACAGAAATACTTCCTAATAAGATGGTAACTCAAAGCTCATTCATCTCTCGACAAAATGCTATCAATTGGGATTCATTGGGATTCTTGTAAAACGATTTTGTTCAGTTCGCCTACCTTGATGTCGTCGCCTCATCATGCAAACACAAGATAAAATTAAATTGATGTTATGATGTAATGACGTTGGTACCAACCCTAAATTTCCTGGAGAACATCATACTTTCAATTAATTCTCACTCATATTCCGCATGTCGGGAGTTTGCCCGTTGATGGATCAATATCATTCACGTTTCAGAGATGCAGTTAAATTTAGCTTTAGAGTTGATCCCAATCAAAGCATCTCTGCGCCAGCACAATAAAATATTTCATACCTCCACCCTCGAATAATAGGCTCGATGATCTCATCTCGAGAGCGGTTGATGCGATACTTGATTGACTTGATTGAAGGAGATTCCCCAAAGAGACCATCAAATGATTTTCCTCTTAATTACATAATGACAAATAATTATAAATTCATCAACACCTTATGATTGAATAAAGTTCTTCCGAAAAGCACTAAAACCGACTGTTTCTAAGTGGTGGTTTCCTTTGTTTGGGGTTTGGAGTTTGGGGTTTGGAGGCGTAACGGTTTTTAGGGAACATCTCGGTGAAAATGACATGATTGAAAGTAGTTACCAGTGGTTTAAGGATTGGGGCCAGGACGAATTATTGAAAGCAACCCAGGATTTACTCGGGATCCCATTGTTGGGGTCAAGACCAATGAAGTAGAAGGTGGAAGATCACTGAGAGGTTTATCTTGTGTCCTAAACGACAATATTTAATTTAATTAGGCGTTTCAAGGATGTAACTAGACAGAAGAGTGATCTATAAACAAAACGATAATATCCACAGAAGAGTGATCTATAAACAAAACGATAATTTCCACAGCATGTATTATAATTATATTATAATACATGCTGTGGAAACATTTGCTGTGTTTTTCCTACGAGTATCAAATGTGATCAATCTCCGTTCACGATACAATATTTGGAAGCAGGAAGCTGACTAGGAGGAAACGCAACTGATTGGTTCGGGGGTCACTGTTGGGGTCAAGGGGAGAGCTGGGAGTACCAGTGTTGAGTTGATGACGATATGTAGGTAGTGAAGTAGGTAGGAAGGCGATAGAAGGGTGTGGCAGGCTCGACAGGGACTTCACGAGGTGGCAACTCCTTGAACCTGCCTCTCTCCACTGCCGAGTTACCTTCCAAGGGCAGGAGAATTCACATCAGACAACTTCCCCAAAATACAAGACATCAAGTGAAGGAGGTGCAGAACTGATGATCACGAGGTATTTGCTGTGCAAGTGTAACGGTGTCCTTCGTCGACAAGATCGAGGGCAGCCGAAACTCCGAGGTTACGTGAACTTGAGAGTGAAACAATCCTGTTGGCGTGTGAACGGCAAAAGTTTGCTTGGACCCACATCACTTCAAACAACAACATTCGTCTACACCGATGATTGTACGCTATGCGTTTCAGGTGAAACTACTTCGATGTACAAACCGAGAAATGCCGCTTGAAACTTTATGGAAACCAACTCAGTCACGTGAATTTTACATCCGAAATAGTGGCAGTTATGCACCATGGCATGATTTGCTAATTATTGAAGTACTCTTACTGAAAACTAGTAGGTAGATAGACTGACCAATACAGCATCACTAAACACGTATTTTTTACCTGCACCGGAGGCAGTACTATTGGGTTTTAGGGTATTTCCAGCATGGAATGCAAGTTCTGTCATTACTAACTACACGATGTACATAATAATGTTAAAAAAAATCGATGGATCTTTCCAAAATGCATCAAGAAAACAGCCTTACAATTACTCTTTGCTGGTACCAGTGGTGCTGTGATGATCAATTCCACGAGTATACTATGAGGATTTCCCGCATCTACCTTCCAGTTTTGTTTCTATGTTGTAGAAGTTTCTATAGTTAATTATCAGTAAAAAAGTTCAAAAAAGTAAATCGAAAATTTAATGCTTCAAACTTCCTTCGAGTGGGTTAGCAATCAAACATTGATGCAGGAACGAGGATAGAGGGTGATTTGCTGAATTATCCCTTAATTCTTGGGGTACAGCTGATCCATGTGTCCCACATCCATGTCCCCGAGAACTTATCGGAAAATCTTCTCTAGCGATCGGACCTGTTGAGATGATTTACTTCATCACGATGGGAAGGGAAACCAATGATGACTAATCGCCCAAAATCACTCAAAGTTGAAAATAATGTATTACCTGCGATATTAGGCCTAAATATAAATTTTATATTTTGGCCTAATATCGTCGGTAATTAGTCGTACGCGATTAGTCATCATTGGTTTCCCTTCTCATCGTGATGAAGTAAATCGTCTCAACTGGTCCGATCGCTAGAGAAGAGTATGAAGCTGACGAAAACGGACAAACCTCAAACACGTCAGGACACGTTGCATCACACGACATCTACTCCACGTGATAAGTTCTCGGGTTGAGTAAGGTCGATGTTTTTCTTTACTCCCACCAAGCGTACAGTCCATTGAGGAGACGTTGCACCGGATCTGAGAAGGCGATTAGGCTCCTGCTCGGCCTTTGTGTTTCGGCTGAGGTTGGTAAATGTTTGCCTTCAGAAGCGAGAGGTCGCTTGGACACCCAGCGTGAAGAAAACACCTTCACGCCGCGTCAAAAGCCGCGGCCGCCTCCAATAAAAAGCGCGCGCGTTAGCTCCACTTGGCACACTGCATCATCCCCACGACGATTCAGAACAACCGGACTAGTCTTGGAACAAAACATCATTTAATTCATAACTATCAACACCATTTAGCGAATTTCGGAAAAAATCACAAGCGCACTTTGTTGGAAGCGTTCCATTTCTGAAGATTCTGAATCCATTCTCAGATTTTTACAATGAAATGATACACGTCGTATATTCTCATAAGAGTATATACATATACGAGTCTTATATACTCATATAGACCCACCAAATCGTCATTTTATAGGAAAGACAAAAATTAGAATCAACGTCTGTGAGACCTCTTGCGTAACCCATACAACCCTTTTACCGAGACATTATGAAACGAATAAATCAATAAATCTAAAACATTTTGGTAAAAATCCAATCATTTATTATTCTGTCTCGACGAATATTTAATTTATCGATATTCCGTTACTTGATATTCCGTTGATAATCAATAATAGTAATGTTAATAATAAGTTTATAATCGTTAATAGTAATTAATAACGTTATTAATAGGTTGATAATAATTAATAATCATTAATAATAATATGTTGAACTCAATTTGAATCTACACATTCGAAAGAGCTACATCATTAACTACCTCGATGTACTCTTGGGGTTACTCCCTCGGTATCGCGTCTGTGCGAGCTTCATCAAGTCTTTTATCTTTGGCACTGGAAAGGTTACTTGAAACCCCAGGAGGGGAGTGGTTGGGAACTAGCGAAATGAAATCAATGAATCGAACCACTTCAGAATTGAGGAACACGTACAGAATCGCTAGGTGGAATGGGAGATTCGAGACAATTCTTTGATCAGGTGAGGGTGATCAGATGTCGCAACCCAAAAAAAATATTCATAATAATTATTAATATAGCATTCAGTAATCTAGACAGAAGGGTGATCTGTACAAAGAGGATAATAAACCGTTGTGTCAAGAATTTGCAGTTTTTAATTCGATTTTTGGAATCTGCGTTTCCTGAAATTTTGAGGGGGGTAATTTTCATTTCTTGGACGATTCCAAAGGTTCATTATCGAAGATAATAAACCAAAATCGGTTTCTCACTCTCTTCTATTTAATATTTAATCAACGGTTTCCATACCAATACATTTTCCCTATCGCACCCATACTGGAACTCATTGAACTCAGTGATGAATCTAATGATACCATGAAAGGCAGAATAACAGGTTATGTAATCCTTGGGGATTTGATTCCAAGTGGCCTAAAATGGATTTTAATGAAATTAAATTTTCAAACTCATTTGCAATAATTGCAAAACTAATTATTGGTTGGAATCTTTTTCTTACTATTCAGTTACGATTCAATAATAAACCCTTGGAATGACGCAAGAAAAAAAAATTCCCAATAATCCAATAAAACAAAAAAATGCTGTTCGTTCGCCGTGCGCGCCACATTGCCCAGTTTGCTTTGTGCTAAACTAACGAAATTTGGTTTACCAGAGCGGACCAACCCCATAATGATCCTGGACACTTTTCATAACCCTAGCTCAATAGGATGGGGTTCAAAAAGATTTTTGAAATTTTGATAATGGCATATCTCGAAAAATTCATATTGAATCGCATAGTTTATGTTGACATTTGAATAGAGTTCAATTCAGAGGGTTTGTTATGACCACCTAGAGCAAACAAATTTTGAAAATATGAAAACTTGGTATCTCGAAAAATTCAAATTGAACGGTGTAGATTTTTTGTAGACATTTAAATAAAGTTTAATTTTTATAGTTTTTAAAGACCATCCGGAGCTTTGTACGACCGTTAGTTCACAATGAGCAGAGGTAGAGCAAAGGTAGAGTAGATCGAAAGTCGTCAACTCGACCCGAGGGTGAGTCTTCGGCAGCCTGTCGGTCCAGCTGATTCAAACAGCACATGGTTTTCAAATATCGAATTAATTAATAATAATTAACAATAATTACTAATTATTATTAATAACTAACAATGATTATAAACTACAATTAATCATAATTTACACTAATTATTAATAAGTGATGATAATTCATATCATATCATCTAGTATCTCGACAGAAGAGTCGTCTCACACCTATGCTGGAATTCTCTGAACTCGTGATCATCCTGTGAGGAGAAATTCCTTGTGACACTTCTCCGGGTCGGCTATCGAGTTGGCTATTGGTTTATTCGTAGTAATCGTCAGCCGATATTGAATCAGCTTATCCGATTTCTTACCGCTTTTCCCTTTTAAACTGTCTGAAATTCAATTCCTAAGGGAATCCAAAATCATACCTTCAGGGTGAAACCTCGTTTTCACCTGCGAGCCTTCTCGCTTTTCAAATTTGACCTAAAACCACGCGAGCAGCCAATGGACAGAAGCACTTGACAATCGACCTCGCGCCTCCACGAACATGAGTTGGCAGCGAGTCACGGCGACAACCGACAAAAGGACTTTCGTTTACATTAACAAACTTCATTTTTGTTTCTCTTTCTTTTCAAGGCAGAAGTGAACGGACCTGATTTGGATGCACGGGCAGGCGCGAGGTCTCCGTGCATTTCTTTTTACAGCCGTAAACTCTTGATGGTAATTGTTGTCGAAGGCGCACGATGTTTTTCTCTTTTGAGTTAAAATCAGGTTAATGACTCATTGGTTTTTTTTAGTACTCAGGTTAGGTACTTCTTTTGCGAGTTTTCAAAGATAATTACCAACATTTGGCGGCTTTTTCATAGGAATGCTTACCATATCAAATCCCTTTAAGATGACCTGAGAGATGACAAATACCGAGTTTCACACTTTTCGCGAGTAATCACACATGATGTGTGCAATTATCAAAAGGCTGGGGAAATAGCAGTTGAAATATTGAGATTACTCTAAACACTGAAACTTGAAAAGCAGTGTGTAGCGTGAATATCATTAAATAATTTGAATTCAGCGGTTTCGGATGGGATTCGTCAGCTGATGGCTCCGGCAAATGCCGCCACCTGACGGCTGAGGCAAAAAACTGATACCGGCTCACGTGTGCGATTTTCTTTGTCTCCCGTCTCGTTGAAGAATACGCTTCCAATCATCTCTCAATCGAAAAATACCAATTGTATTTCGCATTTTCCCCCCTTATTTTCGCCTTTTCCTGTCGTCGTGGATGCCTGTCGAAGGAAGAAGAAAGAAGAAAGGATCTTTCCCCGGCCTACGACTTCAAGTATCATTTCGTGCCTTACCGGTATGCGCAGCTCGATTAAAATCTACCTGTCGTACTAGTTTATAAGGACGTAAGCTGAACCGTATGTTCGACAGTTTCAGATTTGAGACTATTTCCAAACCAAGTGCCTCGTCTGTCGTCTACCGAAAACCAGGAAGTTGAAGTTCCCTATTCCCTCCCGATCTCGACGTTTCCAAATTTATACCGATTTCGACGTTTCCCGAATTTGCCTATACCAATCTTGACTTTCCCAAATTTTTACCGATCTCGACTTAATTTATTTATTTTATTTTATTTTATCAATTTACTTCCACGGCCGTCGGAAACTGTAAGTAAGTAATTGTAAGTAAGAAGAAAATTTTGGTTATATCTGTGAAGAACCCTGAGAAATACAATTTATTTTATTTTTATTTTTTATTTTTTGAATAAAGAAGAAAGTGCTACTGTGTATTAACAAAATTTCGTCTATTTTTCCAAGTGGGTTCATCCCCACCTATTTAGTTCCCGTCACAAGTGAATGATCTCTACAGAGGATATCCATGGCAGAAGGAAGACTGTGAAGAAGGTTGCCTACTATAGAAAAGATTCGAAGACGAACAACTGAAATTGTGAAAGGTGGGCTTATATTGTCAACAAATAGAAAATATATTTCAACGATTTATGTAAAATAAAGTTGTATATGAGTTACATGTGACGTTTTCTTCCTGTACGAAAAAAAAAATCTAAAATATGAAATAACCACAGCGAGGTGTGGCGAAAAAGCGGTCGCAATGACGCCACGGTATATCATAAAACCGGTGATTATCGGGTGTAGAACTAGAGTTTTTAATAGGAGAATATATTGTAAACTCAAGTGCGTGGAAGCAATAGGGTAGTTATACACCTTATTTTGTAATGACCCTAAAAAATGTTTGGGATAGTAGTCTGAGTTGCACATTGATTACTGTACTCGTTCAGAAAATGAATCATACGAGTAATATCAGCCATGATTGGTCGTGAAAGAGACGCGAAATGGGGACACAGATGTGAATCCGTCCCACGAAAGAAGTTCTTGGTCAAACTAACCAGGTTATCAGCATCGGGAACCTGTTCCTACAAGCCCTAGTAGTCTTGGATGAGCTGATTTCTGAATAAAACTCCACAACCTTAAGATAACTCCCTCGATTCATTGAATTGTTTCAGTGGAGACCCAACTTTAATAACTGGTGTCGTTTGAGAAGGATTTCTTGGAAATAACTGAGAACCGGCTACATTTCGAACCGCAAGTCAAGAAGGCTGCTAATGCTTTGTTTACCGTTAGCTGTTCCTCGTTTTCTCTTGTGTATTCGCTGTTTTGTGAAGGAATGTGATTTTGTATCTTGTACTTCGGATTGAGAAAATCCATAAACAGCATTATAAACCTGGCTTCGACTTCGGCTTGAAGTTCCATGGTACAATTTGTGAGGCAGTTCCCAACTACCATTTAAAGTGAATCATAAGAAGATGAAGTATTCTACCTCTTCTGGTATGGTGAGGTTTTCAAACTTCGCTCTTCTTGTAACCACTGATCTCATGAATTTACGCAAAGTAGGAGGTATATCACTACATAGGAAAACCGTAGCAAATACATAGCACTACTACATAGCAAATACGAATACGGCCAACACATGAAACAAGTTGCTAATTTGCATCGAGGAATACGGGATACTGTTCCGGCGCATAAACGAATATTTATATCCTAGAATACTCACAAAATTACGAAATGTTTTAGAAATGTATTTGATCAGGGTTCCATATTTAAGGTATTTGTACGAGCGTTTCTTCATTTTGTTATATATTTGGCTTTGGTGGTGTGATTACGATTACAACTGTATCCGTACTCGAGAATCCAACTATTTCTGTGCCCGTATTTGAAGATTTGAATATGAATTAATACGGAGTGCGAGTACAAATATATTCGTACTTACAAGTGTGAATGCAGATGATATTGAAGTATGTTTATTATGAAGTACGCGTACAGTCGCATTCGTATCCATATGAACATAAAATGTCTTATGTGAATATATTCACCGTTGTGGCGTCATGCATATGTTTCTGGAACCATTACTATGACACCGTGAAA
Source organism: Stenodema calcarata (assembly GCA_963920205.1). NCBI lineage: Eukaryota > Metazoa > Arthropoda > Insecta > Hemiptera > Miridae > Stenodema > Stenodema calcarata. Next base: position 9,054,793 of record OY986048.1, read on the forward strand.
CATGACGACCTTGTTCAAGATGATTTGGGGAGACCCTCAGAAGTCGCCGTATAATTTGAAGGTCGCCAACACTTAATGAAAACCAGTTATTAATATAATTTATAATTTGTTATTAAACGAAAAAACTACCAAGGCTTTGGGCCTCAGTAATGAGCTTAATTGTGCTATTTTGGGGCTGGCGCCATCTGAAGGGCACCAGCACGAGGTTGGTATCTATATTATGGATTTACAATAATTGTTACTCTTGGTTTTTGTAATAATTGTGTTGGTCTAGACATTGTTCAGGACCATGAACTTTCTTTTATGAACGATAATGAAACTTTTTTTTAATTTCCCTCTTCAAAATATGTAGAATCCCAGTAGTTTACATACGAAAAAGGAGAACATTGGATTTGGCTTTACTAGATAAAGAGAAATCAACTAAATTTATTCCGCGTCAGGGCTGTGTTTTAAACCCTGTAACAATAGGCAGATTTATTCAATCGGTCTTGATGTAAGTATGGGCTTGAACGTGCGCATAGGTTTAAATGGTCTGAGGAGGGCTGGATAAGATTTCAACTAAGCCGTTGTTTATCTTGACCAATGGTTTGTCTCCCTCTCTTTTCATTATATGAGTAGGTAGTTTGTGCGAATCTATGTTTTATACTGTGATCCCGTGGGTATCTTGTGGGAACCATCATACGTCAGCGGCGACGCCGAATAACCTGCTCTTTTGGAGTTCATCATGAAGGAAAAAAGATGACCATGCGTTTTGTATGATGTTTTGGCATGATAAAGAGTCGGTCCCTCATTAATTATCATTAATTGACAATCACATCGAGTCCCCAAGTGACCGTAATAATTTGATAGCTCCAAACAACCAATTTTCGCTGATCCTGATGAGGTTGTAGTTGTTGATTTCAGCAGGCGATTTCATTTAACTCGACTATTTCCACAAGAATCAACATGTCAACTACTGAAAATGATAGGTGGTTCTTCGGATATATTGGTCAGGACTGAGTGGAGATGATATAACCCGAGGAAACTGAGGGCCCTGTCGGTTGGTTTATCGTTTTTTCTCTTCAGTATCCACGCACTATCGATTAGACGAGAGTTGAACGTAACTCAGTAATTGATAACCCGCCACTTTGAGACATTCGTTAAAAAACGTCGTTCTAACATAGCATATCTACTTTTTGCGCATTTTCAGCAGAGTGTAAAAGCTGATTCATCGAATCCAAACCTATAATTGATTTGACCTCATTTCAAACAAAACGTTGACACCGATTCTGGAGGCGACACATTCATTGGATCGCGTTGGAAAATATGAAGACAGTTATAAAAAAACTCAAATTCTCATTCTTGCAGATATGTCATGTTAGAACTACAGCGACGAAATCATGCATGCCACTTGCGCCATGTTGTTATTCCATCACATAGCTGAATTATGTTATGATCTATAATCAAGGAACGCGGTAGCGTTCCGCCCCGCCGAGCAAAGAAGTTGAGAATACGAACGGTGCCGAGTGCATGTTTACCGGACGTCACGAAACGCGTTTTCGAGGTATCCATATCTCGGCTCCTATTTGACCGATCAACTTGAAAATTAGTGTAGGTCTTCTTTGAGTGTATATTATAAAGCCCTGAAAGTTTCAAATCGATAGGTCTAAAGGGAGCCGAGCTACATAACTTCAAAAACCCGGTTTTTCGGCCTTAGATTGTTCTTCTCCTTCTCCTTGTTCAGACAGGCAAGGCTGGAGCCTCTCCACGTTGACCGATTGACTTGAAATTTTGCACAGAGCTTCATTTAACCTTGAGACAGAGCCTTATATAAGATTTAACCCATTATCTCAACCCAAAAAAGTTTTAGAAACAAAAAAACAGAAACCTTAGGAAAATTCTGTCCACTTTGACGAGTCTACAGCCTGGGTAAAAGGACCAATCGACTTGAATTTTTTTACATACCTTCTTTATAGCATGGCTCAGTGCCATTTGAACGAAATAAGCAATTATCCCAACCCAAAAAAAAAAAATTAGGGACAAAAACTGAAATTTAGGGTAATTTAGGGTAATTATGGCCATATCTCGGCTCCTAGTAGACCGATCAACTTGAAATTTGGTATGGATCTTTTTGGTGTGGATAATAGAAAGCCCTGAAAGTTTCAAGTCGCTAGGTCTAAAGGGAGCCGAGTTATATAACTTCAAAAACCAATTACCATGTTTTTCTACTTTTTTCAGTCGGTCAAGGCTACAGCCTCTCCACCTTTGCCGATTGACTTGAAATTTTGCACGGAGCTTCGTTTCAAGTGTAGCAAGTGCCTTTTGAAAGATTCAAGTCTATATCTTTAAAGGGAGCCGAGTTATATAACTTCAAAAACCCGGTCTTTCACCCTTACCTGTTCTTCTTCTCCTTAATCATTTAGGCATTTCCACCTTCACGGATTGACTTGAAATTTTGCACAGAGCTTCGTTTCAACATCAGACAGTGCCTTTTGAAAGGTTCAACCCATTATCTCAACCCAAAAACTTTTAGAAACAAAAAAATGAAATTTAGGCTAATTTTGGCAACTTTGACGAGTCAACAGCCTGGGTAACCGGACCAATCGACTTGAAATTTTGCATAGACCTTCTTTATAAAATGACCCACTTCAACAACAAAAAGATGTGATATCCCCCCAAAAAACACTCCGTGTAAAAATCACCCCGCCTCGCAAATATCATTCTTCAGAGGCCGGAAAAAGTTATGATATCCACTTCCCCCGCCCGCCCTTTTCCTCATTAAGGAGCTAAGTATAATGAAAAGCTTAACCACTTCACAAGCACCGTACCCCTTTCGAAATCTCTCCTTGGCGCTATTGCGAAACGTATTTATTACTTCCACAAGCAACTAATACTTGTATAAAACGTTAACCACCATCAAGTATTAGTTGGTTGTGGAAGTAATAAAAACGTCTCGCAATAGCGCCAAGGGGAGATTTCGAAAGGGGTACGGTGCTTGTGAAGTGGTTAAGCTTTTCATTATACTTAGCTCCTTAATGAGGAAAAGGGCGGGCGGGGAATGTGGATATCATAACTTTTTCCGGCCTCTGAAGAATGATATTTGCGAGGCGGGGTGATTTTTACACAGAGTGTTTTTTGGGGGTACGTATTACCGTACGTATTTCCTACCTTTGTAGCGTTGATTGAAAGGAAGGTAGCGATGCCAGCTCGCACACGGTTCTTGACTCCTCTGATGGTCCCCCGAGAGCTCCTGATGGTCGCCGACTCCCCTTCGAAAGACCGACGTCCGGCGAATGTTTCTTCATCGTCGAGGATCCGCGGGGGCGTCTCGTCGAAGTCCTTCTCGTTGATATGGAACACCAGGAAGTCGTCATTGTGCCTGCACATCCAATATCATAGTCATCGTATTATGTCTTGTTCAAAGTCCAACAATTTAAATTCAAAATATTCTTCTTGTTATATCGGTGTAACGGGCAATTTTCGTGACGTTATTTTACGTTTTTTGATGAGGCAAAAGAAGTCAAATGTGGTGTGTGTAAATTCCATCCCATTAATTTTGGTACGAACTACCCTCTCCTGAAATAAATAGTTGTTTTACAAAATTTCCAAGTATTTAGTTTCAGACTGGTGTCAACGTTTCACTCGCCCCCTTCCCAGCTGGCTTGAACCCCCGACGTTATTCCAATCAACGAATTGTTGAACTATGTTTTAACGAATAAGTATTATTCAACAAAATGTGATCCTGGGACACGAGTTTTTCAAAATCTGTAATATTTAAAACCTAAGATTGAGAGCAAAATTATTGTATGCGCAATATTCCGTATCACATGGGGTTTGCAGCGGACGAATTACTTAATCGCCAGTTACCTACTCGCTGGTGCCAAAAATATGTATTGGTGTTTTTCTTTTGGAAGGCCGAAATTCCGGGTCAATTACGTCCATTAGACAATTATGGGGTGCTACCATAGGCGCCACGGATTAAAAAAAAAAAAAGTGTTCGGCATCTTGTGTAGATTTTGTCCTTCGTTTGATTACATTGATCCAATTATTTCGTAATTGGTGGGCAGACCCACTGGCTTGCGGGTCCCTCCGTGAATTCGATCATAAGGTCATGATTGGAACTTTTGATTTATTATTTTCAATCGAGAACATTTTTTTTTAAATACCCTCCCTCAAATTTGGTTGGTTTTTTTTTTTTTTTTTTTTTTTCAAGATACGGAATTTAAAAACAATCAGTCAGTCAGCTATTTGCGGCGGTTTGGCCGTTTAAAACTCAAACATTTTAAATTTGCGATGCAGACTCAGACTAGTGCGATAATGGTCGTGAAGCAGTATGAATCAAAGTCAAGGAAGAAGAGTAAAATAAGGCTAGATAGGTTCAAAACATCATACCTTGGTCATACCAGCAGTTCGTTTACGATGAGGGATGTAAGATAGAAACGAAAACTCTCGTCGGCGAGTGAATTAAACGATCAATCAGTTCTCGCGTATATGGAAAGATGACAATTCCGAATACTCCGTATATTGTAATAAATTATTGCGGACGTAGAAAGTTACAAGAGAAAACCCCTGAATTATATAAACAAAAGGATTATAAATAATCCTTTTATTTACAATTTATATAAATGAGTTATTAGGTCGGACCGGAATTTCGTTGAAAAACTGAACCGACCGACGCGAACGAACGCATGATATTGTAGCTCTATAACCCAATCATCTTCCCACAGCTATGAGGCTCACAAGGATATTCCATCGAGGTATATACATCGATGGGATATTCTACACAGAACACTGTTACTATTCTATTCGGAATGTATTAAGCCGCTTCGGAAAGATTCTTTAAATGAAAAGTCCCAGAAACCTCCAGAGACTTCTATGGTCAATGCCAAAGACCTCCAAAGAACTCACCCACGTTATTTAACAGTTTTCCAAGAAGATCGGTCATCAGTCCCTTGCTACTCAGTGACCATTTTACAGATGCTAGAACCGGACTGAACTGCAAACTTTCTCTAGTGTTAGTTTGTGTGTCAAACCTAAATTGTTTCATCACAGTAATGTATGTTGACATCTAACTAAATACTATCACAATCAAATAACTCACACATACCTAATTAAATTTTGACATCCCTTGACTGTTGGACATCCCAGTTTTTAGTTATCCTATAGGAAGAGTGACAGACAACAAAAATATGCCAACGCCTAATACCTCTTATCATACCCTGGAAGTTACTGAAGCCATGCAGAAGAAAACCGAAAATTCACGTAAAAACCCCATGGTTTAAAACCATTGGTTTTACAGCAAACATTAGCACAAGATTTACTTTTTCAAGGATTATGGTGACCCCGTTAGAAACGGAAAGGACTGACATCAAATTCGTACGTGTATGACAAAGTACAAACTGTTGTGAGAATTACACTATAGTTTCTACAAAATTGTCGTTATTTTGCATTTAAATACCTGAAAGGTTGCTGAGAAGACAGCTATTCGATTTAGAGGAGCTAAACATCAGTGTTATCAATTTCAGAAAACCCACACTTGGCAATATTTCTTCCATTTTAGAATCATTTTCATATCAACACGAAGTACAATAATCATCTAGAAAGAAACGACCGCATCATTGTACAAATACATAGGTAAAATTCGCCGCCATCCGTTTTCGGTCAGTCGGTTGAGTAGCTGACGGACTCGTAGGGTTTGACCATTTACCACTGATGATATGGATATTTAGAAACTCATATCCCTCCAGAAAACAATCACTACAGTGACATGGGCGTTTCTTTCTGGATTAATATTGCACCTCGAAATAGTTTGAGACAAACGTATATCCTTTGCGATAGTAATTTGTGAAAACTATTTTCCAACTCAGCGTAATAGGTATATGAAATTGGATAGTTCCCTTCTATCTGTAATAATTAATAATAATAGTTGGTTAGTTCGGTGGATCTGCTACGCAAATGTGTCTGTTGAAATGTTAGTTCTTTATCGGTTATATGTGTGTATCAATATGAAGTTCGTTAATTCCGAACTTGTTGGACACAATAAGTGGTAATCTTTTGTAATAAACACTCCAGCCTCCTCAAAATGGGTCGATCAGTAGTGAGCATAGGTATACTTATGAGTTGGTAGGTAGGTATACTTAACCAATGATACAGGCCAAAAACCGTGGAAAATGGATTTATTCTACTGGCAAAAGTTATGGCACCATAGCTGAATCCAAATACTCGGCGTATGTTATAGAGCTACAGCGGTTCTTATTTCATCGGCTTTTCGATAACATCGATTCATCAGCATTCCCCTCACTTTAAGCCTCACAATAAAAAACCACGTCCAATGTATTCGTGTCCCCCTACCCATATATTTTCATATACAAGTTCCATACATTAAACATCTAAAACCTAAAGTCACCAGTTATTAGCACTCAGTGTCGGCAACTAAACGGCACCGATTCATCTCAATAGATTCTGCAAATTCTGATTGTCCTATGCATATCAGCTCAATTATCTTTTAATAATTCACACAAATGAATTCTTATTATGTCGGCCCCGAATTCGGTGAGAAAATTGACGAGTCCATCACTAAGCAAGTTACTAAATCGCCCCTACTCAATCACCTTCTCGAATGAGCACACAATAATTATTATTGTATGTTTATTTATATTTTTCTTCTAGCATGTTTATATACTCCCAAGATCCTATGGTAACTGCGATACCATTAATTGGTATTGAGACAGAGATCAACGTTAATGAAAAACGTTTTCCGTCAGCAGAAGGTGAATACAGGTTGAGTGGAAAGCAGCAAAGGAACAGGCAGCCGCCCGCGGAAGTTACGAACAGGGAGGATCTTGAAAAACCAGTTGGAGGATTTGGGAAAGTTCTATAATTTCGTCGGTTCTGAGAGGCTCCTGCAAATATAATTCTCTCATCCTACTCGGAAATGAGTCCTGGTCGCGGAAATCAAGCGTAACCCGGTCGAGGGCAGAGGAACTTGCTACACGCGTTGGGGAGCAGTCCGGTCCCAAGTTTGAGGCGGAATGAGGAAATGTGAGGACTCCTCTGGCCCGGAGGACGATGGCAGTGATTCCAATCGAATTTCGGCAGACGAATCAACCCTATATGAGAACGATGGGAAGAAATTCATACTCAATTTCCGGTAAATACAGTGCTGCGAAAATCCTACATCAATGAAATTCTAGTCTTCCTGCTGTCCGAGATCGGGTACACAATGAGATAATGATGAATCATGTTGGTTTCCCTTATTTAATTTTTCCCTCATTTTATATGATAGGTAATCTATTTCGTTCTTATTTGAATCAGATTTGTACATATATGTGAATGTTTCGCCAATTATTGACCAATTTTGACGAGTCACAGGAGTTTTTCCATAATCTTTTTACAAGTAACTATTCAGCAGTAATTGTGAAACCTGCCCAATTTTCCACCTGCTGCCAGTAAACTTCTGTAAACTTATAAACATGAAAAGTCTTGTAAACATGAAAAGTCTTGTAAACATGAAAAGTCTTGTAAACATGAAAAGTTGAGAAACGGATTTAGAAATCAATCCTTCCCCCTGATCTATTACCTCGTTTGGAAAATTGGAGAGAATCCGAAAGGTCGAAAAGTCGAACGGGCTTTCCTTTTCTTTTTACATTCATATTAACCTATGTAGGTACTTGATTCACTTGAAAATCAAAACAAACAATTCAAAAACGAACGCATAAATTATTTCATTCACGAAGGCTCATCAATCCAAAATGACCGCTAAACTTGAACGTTTTCTATACTTCTAGTTTTCCATTGGTATGGCATGAGGAGGTGGGGAATTACAGAAGACTTCCTCGTTTTCTAAAGTTCCGTTTTCTAAATATCCTTTCCATAACTTTTCTTGTTTAGTTTCAACAATCTCAAACAAGAAGTGTGAAAATTAGTTACATTGCCATAGTAAGGTAATTATGAACATTTGGCCAAGTGGTTTTATCCAAATGTCTATAACTGAAGGTGCTGAGGAGAAATTTGAGTTTTCCAGATGAAACCGTTAGTTATCAAAAAATATCAGTTTCATATAAAGTTTTAAATTGTCTCGTGCATGTAGAAGTAGTTTAATCCTCCTATGATCTCCCGATTTGCGTGGATTCGATTCGAGAAGTGGAGGATGTTGAACTTTGATTGTTATGGATTTGGATCGGAAGAAGAGTTGAATGAAACGTCAAGATGTATTGGGGTTAAATATTTCTGAATGTTCGAGGATGTGGTTTTATGGTAGGTACCTCCTACATTATAGTTTGCCCATCTCCATCTCCAGGAATTTTACCCGGTCTTGATGCCATTTGGTACCTATATCAATCGATTCAGTTGAACCGTTCGTATAAGTTCTTATAAGTATGGGTGAAATGCTACTGACACGGACATGCCTCGTCTCGAGTCTTCTTTGAAAAACAGTGAAAATAATGATACCGGGATTGAAATGTTAGTGAGAATAAATAGTGACATTTTACCGATATTGTTCCGCCCCGAGTAGTGTAATCCATGGATTACTCTGGACCAGAGAACATTGAACATTTTATTGTCCTCCAATGAAAGGGTGGCTTTTACTCGTTATGTTGAATCTTCATCATACAAGTTTTATGATAACTGATGAAAACTAAACTGGAAGTAGAATGTAAACGTTGCCTGCTCGTGTTTACCCACCAAGTGACTTTTTTAAACATTAACTGCACAAAGGCAGTTATTTGAGGAATTTCCCATATTCTTTCTTACAGGAAAACAGTCCAAAAAGTCCAGTCCAGAATTCAGTTCCTACGTCAAAAAATGTATGCACTTTTCTTCGTAATCAAGGTATTGCATCGCACTCCGAGTCAACCACGACAAATGTGATCTCACTTTTGAAAAGGAAAAAAATGTTTCTCTTTCAAAATAAAAATTTCCACATGCATTTTATGTTTGTGTACAGACGTTCTGTGGAACTGAAAATCCTCTCATATATATTATGTCGTAACATTAGACAGTGCACGTTTCATGTTTTACGGATTAAAATCTAATTCTAAGCCTGAAACTGCCCAAATCTTGCTGAATGATTGGGTGGTCATGTTACGGATACGAGAAAACTAGTGTCACACGTCTTTGGATTAAGCGAAACGATAGTTGCCAGAATCAGTGCCAGTTTTCGTCCCTCGTAATGTACATTTTCAGAAGTACCAAGAGGCTACTAATTTGTATGATTAGAGTAGGCGTGCTTACTTGGTATCTGGGTAAGGGCTGGATATGGTCTCCTGATCGGAAAGGGAGTCGCTCGAGATGTCTTCGTCACTGGGGATGCGCCGATGATCAGGAGGTGGCGTCGTGTTGTCGAGGTCGCTACACGTTCCGCTGTCGGCGGCTTCGCTCGTGGACGACCCTCCAGTCCGTCCGCTATAGAAAAACTCTTCAGGCTTGATGAGCATCGCGTCCACGGAAGACCGCTTCCCAGAGCACGACGTGTTAAACACGTTACCGGAACACAGTGCGGCGTTGTTGACGAGAAGAACGTTGTCAACGTCGGGGGTGGATTGGAGGTAAACGGTCACCGACTTTCTGGCCTTGCCGGAGGCCGAGGTATCGTCCGGAGGAGAAGACACAGACGCGGGCTCCCTGACAGAGATGTAGACACTCGACTGTCCACCGTTTGGAACGCTGGAGCTCTCATTCCCCTCTAACCTGATCCTCACCACATGCCCTCCACTAGCCTCTTTCTTTCCACTGGTCCCGGGACCAGTTTTACTGCTTTTTATTATTAGGGATGTCGGCTGAACACTCATTATGACGATCACCTTCCTTCCCGTCTGTGCATTCTTCGTTCCCAGGGGACGTTCACTTGACTCCGGACCTCCGTGCAAGATCAATGCCAGCTGGTACGTTACGCCACTCGGACCGCTCCCACTTGGACCTGTAACAACAATTAATTCTTGAGTTACGTGAAATCTCGTTGAATATGAAGAAGAGACAGGAAAAAGTGATGAAGTACCGAAACAATCCCAAATTACTGTTAGAGATTACAAAAAGAATTACACTCCAAAAATGTGGTAGGACATGATGTAACAACTTTCATTTCAAACTTCATCTCTAATCAGGTATCCAACTTCGGTTTTTTAAAGTATGACGCCGAGTGATAACATTATGAATGAATCAGTTCAGAATTATGCCTATGGTAAAGTCGTAGGTAAAATCTCGAAATACAAAGTTGAGAATAAGCTTGTATGTGGTACCTACCCAAAATGTGGCGTATCTCGAGGATAAACCGTTTGCACACGCGCAGGTAAAAACTCTGCAAATTCTAGACATAAAAGTTTATTATCTTCTTTGTGCAGATCCCCCTTCTGTGTAAATCATGAAGTGATAGATGAAACGTTTATGGAGATGATGATTTAATTACAAATAATTTGTACCAATATGATTCTGGGGTTTCTATTTCCACCTACCTACTTCGGCGATAACTTAATTAATTAATTGTTAATTATTAATAATTCTCTACTCAATAGGTTTAAAAATGACTATTAATTATTAAATGTACCTATTGTCATTAATTATTATCAATTATTACCTATTATTATTATTCATTAACTCGATGTCTCAAAAAAAATTAGCTATTTGAATCGGCCGTGCCAGTACGAAAATGACGCAACGGGCCGCATGATTTACCCTCATGTTGAAAAAAAAAGAATAATTGTTTGAACTCGAACTGAAATTTTAAAATTCATTTTGAACCCATTTCCCTTGACCTAAAGTTATGAAATGTTTCAAAGATCATTGTGGGTGAGGTTTGAACCTGTGAACCAAATTTCGTAATTTTAGCACGATGCTAACTGGGCAAAGTGCCGCGGACTTGTTCAATCTTGAACTGAAATGTTTCGCAAGAGTAGCGTTTTTAAAGTTACAAAATTCATTTTGAACCGCTTGAACCTAGGGTTATGAAAAGTTTCAAGGATCATCGTGGGTACTCTCCGAAGCTGGAAACCAAATTTCCTGAATTTACCTGATCATAACAGTCCAAAAACTGACTGTAAGATACCTTCTTCTTATAAGATACCACACAATTATTTTATTTATATTTTTATTTCTGTATTACTACTTGGTATGTATATAAGTATTATTGTTAGGTCATATCATTCCTGGCATATCATATATCATGAAGCTTTTGGTCAATGCAAGTCAGTATGACATTTTTTTAAAGGGTAAAAGAACAAGTTGGGAAGAACTAAGTCCTATTTTTTCCCTAGTGACAAACCTCCATAGGTCACAGTCATATCCAAAGCTGAGCCTCGCAACTCAAGAGCTCCTCAGGAATACGATATTGACAGTTTGGTTCTTCGTCAAGGACTAAGAGAAACTGTAAACATTTCGACGATCGCTATTGGATTCTCAAATGAGCTCTTTTTTATCCTAGTTGCCAAATGCCAGTTTTTAAGTGGTTTCACGGGCCCCTGAAAAGGAATAATTTCTCGGACCTCAGGCAACATGTGGTCCTCCGGTGAAGAAATTCTTCGGTCCTGATTAGGCAGCCCGTCATTAGCGGGGCATTTGATGCATAGACTGAATGACGTTTTGCCTTCGTTACCGACGCCGAGCGAAACTGTTACAAACAGATCCGATCCCTATTGATCGTTCCTTCGACCAGATAACGGCAATATTCCATCATCGTAGGATTTCAACACCCACAGAAATGTAACACATTTGTACGGTTGGAGCGGGCATTTCAATTCTGACATTATGTGATCTCAACGATGGGTGTTGAGTTTTGGAATTTGGAGGTTCTATTCGTGGGTCGTCTGGAGCCACGGTATACTACTGATAATAGCTAGCGTTGAGTCTTAACATTTGAACTTATTGGATATAGCCATGTGGGGAGGTGAATCTATATAGGTAACTAACTTTAGATACGATTTTCGTGTTCCTTGGGTATGTTCGAAAAAGTTCACTACAGTTATTCGTTTCGCGTGAAATGGAGTCGAACCATGCCGATTTGAATTTGGTGTCTGTATGTCTGTTAGTCTGTCTTCGGTCTGTTTGTCTGTCCTTCAATCACGCAAAAACGGCTCAATGGATCGAACCCATTTCCCGTATTGAGATGTTTCCGTTTTCGGGGAAGGACATAGGAGGGTTCATTCCCGGATCCAATGCATACGGATGGGGGTTTATGGGGAAGCCGAACTATAAAAATCTTAAATTCTCGAAAACGGCTCAATGGATCGAACTTTTCTCTCGCATTTGAATGTTTCTGTGACAAGAGAAGGACATAGAGGGGTTCACTTCAGGATCCGATGCATAGGGGTGGGGGTTTATGGGGAAGCCGAACTATAAAAATCTTAAATTCTCGAAAACGGCTCAATGGATCGAACTTTTCTCTCGTATTTGAATGTTTCTGTGACCAGGGAAGGACATATTATGTCCTTTATTAAAGGGGTTCACTTCAGGATCCGATGCATGGGGTGGGGGTTTATAGGGAAGCCGAAATATAAAAATCTTGAATTCTTCCTTCCCGTGAGACAGATGAATATTATGTTTGGTATATAAGAATATAAGGGTTTGAAAAGGGACATCTAATAGGTATAATCCGTAAAGCGACAGGTAAGAGTGGCAGATGGATCCATCCCGAGTTCTGCCCGTCCGGGACAGGTTACAGAGGTAGATGGACACACCAGGAGTTCTGCCCGTCAGCGGTGGGCCCGACAGCTAGTTTATAGTAAGTCCCTAAAAAGTGAGGGTACGGATTTTTAATTATTGATTAAATTTCCGAACTTCATGATATACTAGTAGATCTTCGAGTGGCACTTCGTAGATCGAGTTTGTCATATCACCACAACTGGCGTCAGTAATGACGCCAGATAACGAATACGTGTGAGTTATTGTTATCTGGGATCAAGTATACATTTTAACTCAATCACAACAACAACTCAGTTTGTTCTTATTTATTCCTACTCTTTTTCCACCTAGATACCGACTGCAACATTCGTCTGCGCATGCGTGAACATGAAGGTAGGTTTAGAATGCCCTAAAACTGGTTCGTATCGAAATGATGGAGTAGTTATGTTATTAGTGTATTCGAGATGCCCATCAGTATAGTTATCCAGTTGTACACCGTTGAAGACTATTATTGTTGCTATTATAGTTTAATTAGTGCGAATGGAATTGATGATTATGTACGGCAACAAAGTGGCGTGGCCTGGTGTCGAACCGGCTCTCCCGAGACTGGCCCATGATTAGTAATAAGTCTGAACAGTTATTGGCATAGATTTCTGAGGAAGCTACTTCTATAATCGGTCGCCAACGGTGAACCGTTACCAGTGCCCTCTTGAGTTTTTTCTGTACAGAACTCAGTCCAAGTACATGGTTTTGGAATTTATGATCGTTTGAATTTTGAATCGTTTTGCATGTATTTCCAGCGTTACCCTACTAGTTGCACGACTTCACAAGGTGTACATTTTCAGGTTTCCAATATAAATACTGAACTGTTTATTAGTTTCGTTTTTGGAAATATCATCATTTAGCATCCATCAGGTGAAGGTCATTCCTGATTTCTTCCCTCCTTTAATCAAATGATCATGAGCGTGCTGATCTCAGCTAGTAACACCATTCTATCCGTGCATGCTACATGAAGAGTACCAACACATGGCAATAAACATAGAAAGGTCGAATGTATAGACAGGTCGAATCTCAATGGAATTCTGAGAAAACCTGAAGAACCGTTCGCCAAGTCTACCTCCGTGTGACCACTCAAGTCGTGCTAATCGAAGTCGTACATAAGAGTCCCGTATATATAAGTAAGTCCAATAATATGGGATGTTACGATTATTAAGATCACCTTACGATTACCTTGCGATGTTACGATTACTTATCTTACCTTTATTAAGATTTCCTCACCAACCTGTCACTCCAGGCGATGTCTGACCTTGGCTACATGATGAAAAATTCCAAATTTTGCCGAATACGTAGGTGTGTAATTACAAAAAAAAAAGACTTTTGCAGATAGAAAATTCAAATTTAGTAGAAAAAATGAGTCAAGAATCGCTAGGATGCATTTTTAGGTGGTTCTGCAGAAAATGAAGGGTCTAAGGGCTTGAATTTTCAAGAATTCCCTGATTGAATCTTTATGGGATCTTCATGGCTCAACGGCACCATTACCAGTGGGGCACATCCAATTATGCATCTACACAGTAATTAGTGGGGCCTCTTAAAGAATAATAATAATTCTATTATTGTTCCGTATTCTATTAACAATTATTGTTCCGTATCGTTATCTACAGGTTTTGGTCTGCACCATCTGTTATGTAAGTAAACATTTTAAAGGGTAGATTTTCCGTAATGACCCTACTAACATGGGTACTTTTGAAATTTGCTCATCAGATTATTATGCAAGATTGGAACTTTGTACGAAAGATTTTACGCTACAAGCTGACGACCCCATACTTGATAAATATAGAAATATATCACAGTTTTTGTGAAAAAAAAAAAATAAGTAATAATAATAAATTTAAAAAAAGTTTGTTACTATTGGGGACAATTGTTAACTTTGTGAACTTATGAATGATTATGAAAGAGCTTCAAGAAATTAGAGAAAACTGCCGTATGGTGGAATATCTCGCATGTTGAATGTCAATTGGTCAATTTGTAGAGGTTTTCGTAATCATCGGTCGGAGTTGGAACTGTGCGCTCGAAGATCCGATGCACGACCTCGTCCTTGAGGAAGATCTCGGGCACCGAACCCCCGTTAGCTCTGAATGAAGCGACGCCAGCTGGTTCGAGGATATCCTGAAAGATGGTATGCAAGAGACCGGGACGGTATCGGGGGAGATGGTAAGAAGTGGTAGTGGCAGTTGTACCGGTGGTGGTGGTGGTTGAAGCCGTGCTAAAGGTTCCAGCGTCCCTAACCTCTCACGCCTCATCCTTTTCTTTTTTTTCTCTTGAGCAATAGGCTAACACGACAGGAAGATTGTCATCTGGTGACGTCAGGGCTCGGCCTCATCTTCATCTCGCTTAGCGAGCGCTTCGGGGCCGCTACAAATTCCTTTAGTGAATCCTCTGCAAACAACGGTATTGTTAACCTGAATCTCGGAGAAATTCCGCCTTCATGGTAGGCAATGACAATACGTTCCACAACGAATACCAAATGAAGAACAGACAGTACGAGCATACACCCCCGGGCAAGAAGAGTGTTCCTCACACACAAGAGCCAATTGATCATCACTGCAAAAACATCAGTAACGATGAGATGAAGACAGTGAAATTCCAACCATGCAGCTTGGCATAAATCGAACGTTTAATGTAACTTACATTTACCCACGGTTTTCGCAAAAAAAACTTCGAATCAGGAGGACTTCGTTGTTACTAAACATGATAATGATTAGGCTTTTTAGAGGCTAACCTTACTACCTACCCATTTTGTTATTGTAACGGTACAATGTTCAGCTAATTTCAAGTAGGTACCTAGGCCTAGTGAAAAACATCAAAGACCATTTATTAAGTACGGATATTATTCATAATTAAAATGAAATTTGGTCGGCGATATAAACTACTTCGCACAATTTTTTTTATGATTCGTGTCTAATTTCACACTTCTTAGCGATTTTTGGCTCATGAAAACTCAAATTTATCCAGTTTTCTTCTTTTTCCCATAAAATAACTGAGTTCAATTAACGATATTTTTAAACCTTTAGGTATAATTTATCCAGGCTCAGGTAGCAAGTATATTGTCAAACAAAATGCACCTCCCAAAAAAACATTGTACCCATCGGGAATCCTCTGAAAATTGTCATTAAACCGCCCTACTTTTCGAGTGAGCGACGAGAGTCCAAACACTCGTTTGATATCACATCTGTTTTCATGAGATGTACTTATGATTTCATTTATGATACCCACTGATTTCAAATGCCACTAATTCTACCCACACCCATTTTTGTTTAGTAAGTATACTCGTAAGGGTCTAAACCCAGATACATTAATCGAGTTCTGGTTAAGAAATTCGATGAAGTATATTATCTTGGACCATTACCCCAAAAGTTGCGAGGTGTTTTATTTAATCGTGGAACTAGACCATAATGAACAACCTACCTACATCGTGTGTTTTTACAGGTAATCGGATTTGGATTGGAACTGGATAGAATGTACTGTTTTTGCTCTATAAAACTCTACAAATAAACTTTAAAATGTATGTTTTTTTTAATTGATAGTTGAGTTTTATAACGCATGTAGAATTAGATATAGCGCCACTGGTATCACTTTAACATCAGAATCAGTGGTCAAAATCGTTCTTCATCAATTTTGGTATACGTGTGGTGTTGGTATCGTTGTCTAAATGTTTGGCGCATATCGTTCGGTATAGGTCATGGCGAATGACTGATTATTATTCTAATTTTCAAGGCACAATGCTTGTGGACGTTGCGAAATGAGGACAAGAAAACGTTGTGAGAGGGATAATAAACTAGTTTCACTGAAGCCCTACACGGATTTCATAATATGAAATCCGTGTAGGGCTTGAGTGAAACTAGTTTATGTGTGCTCCGCTAAAAAGCACCCTGTTCCAAAGGGTCGTCATCGTCCCTAAACAAAGAATGTGGCATAGATCGATGTATGCGTTCAACTCACTATCAAAGATTTACGTGTGTTCGAATAGAAGGTGAGCCAATTAGCGAAGTGAACCAGGAACCTGTTGTTCACAGTTTCAACACCACTTCTCGGCTGCTCAGCGCCAGCGGTTATGAGCTCCAGGACGAAAGTAGCACGCCGCGGTAAATGTGTTGACTCGGTTCTCCTTCTTCAAACTTTCTTTGTGTCATTTCCTCATGATACAGTCATCCTCCTCACGCCCAAACTTTACTAAGAACTCAGTTGAGTAATAACTACTCAAAACTAACCTGAAATCATGTCCGACAAAATCCTCAATCCAACAAGTGGAATTATGGTTAGCGTTAGTATGTGACTTTTGACTTTGGTGATGATGCGCCGTCGTTATAACATCTGGCGAAGCGATAATAGTGGAATTAAGACGTTTTAGGAAGGGCAAACCCGCTTATCAGGCATGGGCCCCGTATTTCTTTCTGGATACCTACTCCAAAATCAAATTTTTCACTCGCGTTTATGCATAAAAATATTAAATAAAATAATTTATTTCCGCGCTGGACATTCGTTAGCCCGTCTGGCATATCCGATTTCCTATAAGTTGTATAGAAGAAGTAACCAGGTGAACGAGCCAAAGGTGAAGGAACAGTAGGTATGTGGTCCAGAGATCGCCTAATTTGAACTTCACCGAAATCCCACAGTAACATTCGTCTGTGAATTTCTAAAATTTCTAAAATTCCCGAAACATTCTTCAACTCCGAGATAAAAGAACAGATCATGCCCGTTTTGGTACTGGACGAGTAATCAGTGGTGGTACACCTATAATGAAGTAATGCTTCAATTCAGGGTTGTTCATCTGGCAAAAAGCTCCCGCCAACAGCATTGAAAGAAGCGTAAAGCTCCCTGCTGGTGTAACAGAGGAAACATATTAGGTGAAACCGAGGGTGACTAAGGGTGAGAGGGGGTTGTGGGAAGGAGACAGGGAACAGGAAAACATTGACGGTGGAGGTTAGGGGTAGGAGGATCAGGTTTCTATATGCACACTCAACAGCGAGGTGCGAAGCACCGAGCATCCTATATATGTGGCTGGCGGGCATAATGGATATCATTCCTTTATGCGGCTGAGGTTTTTTGGCGGGCCAGTTTTTACAACGGAGTTGTTTTTGGGGGGATAGAGGTCTCTCGATGGTACTATTCGTATTAGGCTTTTGATGCTCATTCAAACTTCGAGAGAAATCTGAATGTAAATCAAATCAATGTAATCAGACGAGCAAAGTAGGTACAGCATGCGTCAATACGCAGTTAGTAAAGGCACTGAATGGTGGTGTCTCCCACCATCTTGGACGTCATTCATCGAAGGCTTTTCAAATTCAAATCTCGACTCAACTCCTTCACGAAAGCGAGTAGGTACGAATCGAGTTCATGTCGCAATTGAACGTGGTCGCTGTATCAAGTAGGTAATCCTGCCTCATTGTCAGTTCTCCAGTCCGTAGGCGGGACCTTTGGGGTTCTTGAAACAAAAAATCCACCAAGCGGTCCATTGTGACGATCCCCCGCGACTCGACAATGGGGAATTAGCGTCAATTGTCGATTCCGAATATCATCCTCTTGCTGTACGAGGCGTCTACAGAAAGTATGTGTCACAATTTTTTCAGGCTTCGAAAAAAGGTATTAAAAAAATTGCGTGATTTCATTAATATATTTGTGTGCTATTTTTCTACATAGTCACCATCTCTTTCAATGCAGGTTGAGTCGGCAGATTCATTTTTTGATGCCTGCCACTGCCCGCACCTCCTTTCTCCACTTGTGGGACGATCTTCACCTCCTCGTTGGTTGAAAATTTTTCTCCACCCATGCTCCTTCAGGGAAGTGAACAAATGGTAATCAGAAGGCGCCAGGTCGTGGGAATACGAGGGGGGGGGGGGGGGTTCAAAACATCCCATCAAAGTAAACGAAATAGAGACAGAGTGAACAGATTGAGTGATGAAACAAACACGAGAAGACAAGATCTGGTGGGAATGAAAGGTCGAACTAAGACGCTTTATAATGGCCTGCGTTATAGAATATAAAATGTCTAGTCCATCTGTCAACCATTATAAGTTTTATACATTGACTGACCATTTTGGGGGTTAAGTAAATATTTCATGTTTCGCCAAAGTAGTTCTGGGTTTCCAGCCCCAATGAAAAAAAAAAAAAAAAAAAAATGTTGTAGAAATCAGATTTATCAATAATCCTAATCAAACTAGACCAAGTAGGATTTCCCGTGTATTTCAGGCCGATTGCATTACTTTCCTTAGCGTGGTCAAGAAAGTAAAAAGGAGGCCTTGAACGAGGTCACTCTATTGGCCCGTTGTCAGCAGCGAACTTGGAAGCTTGGGAGCCTCCGATTAGAGGCGGATAATGCATAATGGGGGTCGTTGAGTGAATGCTCAAGTTAAGTGAAAATAGCTTGGAGCGCGGCGCCAGCGGTCGAAACGCGAACCTTCGACGAAAGTGGTGAAAACGATAACCTGGACGGCGCGGGGAGGTATGCCACCTATACACACTCTTCTAAAGAATCCCGTTAGGAATCCACTCAACCTTAAATGGGTCAAACGCCTAATAAGATGGCTTAGTTATATCACCTCCCGCCGAAATTAGTAATTGCAAAACAACTGTCCACGCTGGGTGAAAGTTGAGTAAGACACCTGTTCACGTTTCGAAGTGAATCATTGTATGTTGATTTTATATTTTTGGTCCAAACCAGTCCGAGTTGTTATAGATTTTGCACTTATATAACAGTCATCATTGATCAAACGCATCAATCCTCTATCTTCATTTTTCGTACTATGAATGCGAAATCAACGATGAAAACAGAATATTCCAAATGTTTGTATGCATAAGTACCTGGGAATGAATTCGAAGCAACGATATGACAAAGTGAGCAGTATATTTAGGTACGCGGCAGCGTTCCGCCCCGCCAAGCAACCAACACGGTACAGAGTACACTCACGTATGTTTACACGTATGTTTACCGGACGTCACAATACGCGTTTTCCTGGTATCCATATCTCGGCTGCTATTCGACCGATCAACTTGCAATATGGTTTGGATCTTCTTGATGTGGATATTAGAAAGCCCTGTAAGTTTCAGGTCGCTAGCTAGCGACCTGAAGGTCTAGATCTAAAGGGAGCAGAGTTATATAACCTCAAAAATTAAGGTTTTTCAGCCCTCACCTTTTTTTATCTTCTTCACCTATTGACTTGAAATATTGCACAGAGCTTCGACTTAGCTTGAGACAGAGGCTTTTAAAAGATTTAACCCATTATCTCACCCCAAACAACTTTAAAGAAAGAAAAACAGAAATTGTTGCCAAACATTGTCCACTCTGACGAGTCTTCTGCCAGGGTAACAGGATCAATCGACTTGACATTTTGTACACACCTTCTTTATAACATGACCCAGTGACAATTGAAAGATTTAACCCACTATCTCAACCCGCGAAAATTTCAGGAACAAAAAACTGAAATTTAGGCTAATTTTGGCCATTTACGGGTCCACGGCCAATCAACTCGAAATTTGGTATGGATCTTCTTAGTGTGGCTGATAGGAAAAAGCCCTGAAAGTTTCAAGACGCTAGGTCCAAAGGGAGCCGAGTTATATACCTTCAAAAACCCGATTCGTCATCCTTACCGTGTTCTTCTTCTTATTCAGTTGGGCAAGGCTACAGTCTCTCCTTTATTCTTTCTTAATTGATTCATTTTATTAGTTTGTAACTTTATGAATAAATAAATGAATAATTTATAATTTTGTTAGTTTGCTTAAGTTATTCTTGCATATTGCCTCTACAGGTCTTTCCAACTTCAACAACAAAAAGATGTGATATCCCCCCAAAAAACACCCCTTGTAAAAATCCTCGCTAATATCATTCTGCAGCAGCCGAAAAAAGTCATGATATCTACATTCTCCTCCCCCCCCCCCCCCTTATCCTTCCAACTAAAGAGAAGAACGAACCACTTCACAAGCACCGTATCCGTTTCAAAATCTTCCCTTGGCACCATGGCGAGACGTTTTTATTACTACACATCTATGCATCAGCCGACAGACACAAAAAATCATATGTATCTAGGAACGCGGTAGCGTTCCGCCCCGCCAAGCAAAGAAGTTGAGAAAACGAACGCTGCCGAGTGTATGTTTACCGGACGTCACGAAACGCGTTTTCGAGGTATCCATATCTCGGCTCCTATTTGACCGATCAACTTGAAAATTAGTGTGGGTCTTCTTTGAGTGGATATTAGAAAGCCCTGAAAGTTTCAAATCGATAGGTCTAAAGGGAGCCGAGCTACATAACTTCAAAAACCCGGTTTTTCGGCCTTAGATTGTTCTTCTCCTTCTTCTTCTCCTTCTTCTCCTTGTTCAGACAGGCAAGGCTTGAAATTTTGCACAGAGCTTCATTTAACCTTGAGACAGAGCCTTATATAAAATTTAACCCATTATCTCAACCCAAAAAAGTTTTAGAAACAAAAAACCAGAAACTTTAGGAAAATTCTGTCCACTTTGACGAGTCTACAGCCTGGGTAAAAGGACCAATCGACTTGAATTTTTATACATACCTTCTTTATAGCATGTCTCAGTGCCATTTGAACGAAATAACCCATTATCTCAACAAAACAAAAAATTAGGGACAAAAAACTAAAATTTAGGGTAATTTAGGCTAATTTTGGCCATATCTCGGCTCCTAGTTGACCGATAAACTTGAAATTTGGTTTGGATCTTTTTGGTGTGGATAATAGAAAGCCCTGAAAGTTTCAAGTCTCTAGGTCTGAAGGGAGCCGGGTTATATAACTTCAAAAACCAATTACCATGTTTTTCTACTTTTTTCAGTCGGTCAAGGCTACAGCGTCTCCACCTTCGCCGATTGACTTGAAATTTTGCACGGAGCTTCGTTTCAAGTGTAGCAAGTGCCTTTTGAAAGATTCAAGTCGATATCTTTAAAGGGAGCCGAGTTATATAACTTCAAAAACCCGGTTTTTCACCCTTACCTGTTCTTCTTCTCCTTAATTAATCAGTTAGGCATTTCCACCTTCACGGATTGACTTGAAATTTTGCACAGAGCATCGTTTCAACATCAGCCAGTGCCTTTTGAAAGTTTAACCCATTATCTCAACCCAAAAAACGTTTAGAAACAAAAAACTGAAATTTAGGCTAATTTTGGCAACTTTGACGAGTCACGGCCTGGGTAAAAGGACCAATCGACTTGAAATTTTGCATGACCCACTTCAACAACAAAAAGATGTGATATCCCCCCAAAAAACACTCAGTGTAAAAATCACCCCGCCTCGCAAATATCATTCTACAGAGGCCGGAAAAAGTTATGATATCCACTTTCCCCGCCCGCCCTTTTCCTCATTAAGGAGCTAAGTATAATGAAAAGCTTAACCACTTCACAAGCACCGTGCCCCTTTCGAAATCTCCCCTTGGCGCTATTGCGAGACGTTTTTATTACTTCCACAAGCAACTACCTAATTATCTCAACCCAAGAAAACATTAGGAACAAAAAACTGAAATTAAGGCTAATTTTCACCACTTTGACAGGTCCACAGCCGATCCTCTTGAAATTTGGTATGGATTTCCTTGGTCTAGGTAATGGAAAAAATACGTAGTATGAGAGCGAATTTTCGAAAAAACAACTGGTTTTATGTAAAATGTCTCAATTTTACTGGTTTTATAATACATATTGTCTTGTTTTTTCCCGTATAACACCACCACTGATTGCCGGGTGCCATCACTGATGTGTGTTGGGAAAATGCTGGACACAGTCGTCTACACATTGCGGTCTGAGTATATTCCAAACTGATGGACGTCCGGTAGGTGTTGGTTGGCCGACTAGTTAGCAAATTACTTTGAGAATTCGATTGGAACGTTCTTCATTTTGATATGCGATCCGTATCACCAAACCACTCAGCTACCGGTACCCGGAACGATATATTTACCTATAATAATATTATATAATACTATTCCCCTCCCGGATTGCGGATGAACCGGTGACTCCCGACCCGTTTGCGAACCTGTCATTGGAACGTTGTTGGTGGTCTCTGAACTGAACACAGTTGGTTCAGTTTGGATCATTTAGTGCCTGCTACCCGCTTGCGACATGCGAGTTGTTTTGGAGCAGCTGACGTTTCATGATCAACTGACCCATATAGATCGATGATATAACATTCGCCGAAAGAACCATTAAAAGTGATGTATCAAGATTCAGATGACGAAAGTTTCGGTTCTTTGGAAATAACTCGGGGAACAGGTTGGCCTCCTCTCTCCCTCCTGGGCAAACAGTGATATTAGAGACCAGGAAGTCTCGCTGATGAAAAGGCCATTCGGACGTCTCGCGAGCATGTTTGGAGTGCAAAGGGGTTGATAGCTTCGCTTCTGAGTTACGTCACGCAGCCACCTGTTTCCTAAAGTCGAGGCACTAGTCTGAAAACCCTACCTCGACCACTGGCCTAAGAGGCAAATCTCAGGATCAAACAATGCACACATAGGTACCCTCCTAATGATGTTTGTTTGAATTTTTTTTGAGTGGAGAGTTCAAATATAGATGAAGCTCATCAGGGATTGACGCGTGCGAAATTCGTCTCTTCATCTGCCAGTTTTCGGTATCTGCAAACGATAAACGTTAAAGAACTTCAAAAACTTGAATGTTGCACGGTTACCTACTCCAGATGTGGTGGTGGTTTTGGTTTCATTCCTACTATCTTATCTCGAGTTAACCGTGACTGACATAAAAAATATGCAACCTAAACATTGCAGCTGCTAGTACGATAAAAGGCAAAAAGGGCCGCGTGAAGTGAAAAATAATGGAGCAGGAAGGTAAGTTAAGTTCTTATTAAGGCACGGAAATGATACAATTACATACTGAAACGTAAAAAAGGTTTGAAAGTATTCGAATTTTTGGAGATAGGAAAAAAAATCGATGTGCTATAAATATAAACATCGGAAGAAAAACATCGTTGTCAAAAACATCGATATTTAAAGAAAAACATCGAAAATTGGATACCCATCCCTAGTTTATGGTTCAAATGCACGTTTGGGGTCTTGTAGTGCAATAAACTTCACTTATTTCGCTATTCGAGTCAGAACAGGGAGAGGCACCACTGGCGCCAGTGAAAAAAAAAAATTCCGCAGAGGTGTGG
This sequence comes from Stenodema calcarata, assembly GCA_963920205.1. Classification (NCBI taxonomy): domain Eukaryota; kingdom Metazoa; phylum Arthropoda; class Insecta; order Hemiptera; family Miridae; genus Stenodema; species Stenodema calcarata. Next base: position 9,078,528 of record OY986048.1, read on the forward strand.
CATACACTCGTTCCCATAATGGCGATCGCTACACGATCGTTTGATACCGTGTCACTTTGGGTGTTCATGGGGCATAAAATAAAACAAATTGGTTGAGTGAGTTGGGGTTTTGTGTGTTGCAAGGATTTTGAGCAGATGAAAGTTCCACTGTGGATTAGTATCTGTTAATATCCTCAAATTTCATCTATCAGCGAAACGTTACAGTGTGATTTTTTATGAAAATTATATGAGCCCTCATCGTAGTATCAAATATATAGTATCAAAATGAACTTAGCGTGCAAATACTTATCGCTATAAAATTAATTTTTCCTTGAATATGGAAAGCCACATTTTCATACGATTTTATAATTTAGTGATTTTAGACCAATGAAAATGCATCTACTCGTATTTTCATACGACGGCGTTACGAACAGTTCTAAACATTTTGGGTTAACGGATCCTCAGCTATTTGAGAGAGACAGGAGAAAATGGTGCAAGACGTGATCTCAACTAATTAATCTAAAATTGTAGTCAATCAATGCTCCACAAGTACTCGTACTTGAATGGGTACAATGATGTGCCACGAATTTCCTTCAAGAAACTGTAAGCTGTTGATTTATTGATGACTTAATGCGTTCTGCTGTTTGGTTTAATGCATAGTAAGGGTCCCCATTTGGTTGAGAAGAGGAAAATGACGAGACAGGTATATTGCGATCCCAACAGTCTTACATCGCAGGGCCAAGAAAATAAAACAATGGTCCTGGATCAAACGGAAAAAAGCTAGGGCAGTCTGGTATTTACTCCAAAAATCTAGGGACGCGGGAGCGTCCCGCCCGCCAAGAAAACCGAAGCCCTGAAAACCGAAGCGACTGAGACACTGATTACGCGACGGAACAAGTTCGGGTTTTCACCATCCCGTAGCTCGGTCCCCTGAGTGTCTCGAGAGTTGATTTTTTGTACACCAACTCTCCAGGGGCACGTGAGGACGTAAACCAAAATTCAGCTCTCGGAAACATCAGGTGTCGGGGGTATAACAATTTTAAAACCACTATTTTTCACGTTTTTCGTGTTCTTCTTCTTCTTCTTCTTCTTCTTCTTCTCGTTGTTGTTGTTGTTCATTGACGGGGCTACAGCCCAGCAGACAAATCGGATCGAGCTGAAATTTTGCACACACGTTTGTTATGCTCCAAGGGAGTGCCTTTTGACCATTTTTTCTCCCTCCCCCCATTTCCCCCCCAATTAGGGGGAAAATAGTAATTTTTAGGAATTTCAAATGGTCATAACTCCTTCAAAATTGAAGCTTTTTCAGATTTTCTTTTTTAGTTGTATTCAGCTTTTAAAACTGTTCAATTTGAGATCAAGAAGAGCTTCCTAAGGAGTAAAACAAAGGAGTTATGGCGAGTTTTCTATTTTCAACAATAACTGCCGCCAAAATTGATGGAAATTGGTGCGGTTGGTCTTAAAATGTCCGCTACGTTGTCTAGTATATGCTCAATAAATTTCAACTAAATCTCAATCGATTCGACTAATCCACAGCCAAAAATACGTGAATGAATTCCACATCTACTGATTTGTCTAATTTCCGAAAACATCAAAGTTGAACGGTGGTCAGAAAAATTGTCGTAGAGTGGCGCCTGCATAAGGATCGATAGGAAATTTTATGGGCTTTCGAATGAGGGTAGCGCACTTTGTCACTTTTCTCAACGGTTCTCGAGTTATTCGCGATTTTTGGTATAAAAACGTGCGTTTTACCTTTGGCAAACTTTCTCTTTCCACTTTCTCTTCGACACCAATTGTAATGATTCTCAACAACAAAAATTTGCACAATCCACAAGAAAAAATGCAACAAATTTTCAAATCCAATAATAAGAATAAATTGTTTTAATTAATCGAAAATTTTAAAAAATTAATCGAAAAGTTTTTCCATATACATTTGATATGAGTTCAGAAATTAAATTAAAAAGCGATAGAAAAATTAATTATAAATGAATGACATGAACTGTTAAACATGGGTCGAGGATGGAAGACAATGCAATATGCACTCTACTGTAGAGTAACTAACGTTTTATCATTTATTAATCCAGACTGAAGGGTTTTCTGCTCATAGAAGATAATAAACCGTTGTGTCAAGAATTTGCAGGGGTTTTACAAAATTTCGACTACGATAAAACTTCAATTAGGAAAACATTTACTAGTTACCTCGTAGGTACTTTTGTTAAATTGAACCGTATTGTATAAGTACCACTCGAAAACTAGCCATGCAAAAAGATGTGATATCCCCCCAAAAACAACTCCGTTGTAAAAACTGGCCCGCCAAAAAACCTCAGCCGCAAAAAGGAATGATATCCATTTTGCCCGCCAGCCACGTATGTAGGATGCTCGGTGCTTCGCACCTCGCTGTTGAGTGTGCATATAGAAACCTGATCCTCCTACCCCTAACCTCCACCGTCAATGTTTTCCTGTTCCCTGTCTCCTTCCCACAACCCCCTCTCGCGCTTAGTGCCCCTCGGTTTCACCTAATATGTTTCCCCTGTCACACCGGCAGGGAGCTTTACGCTTCTTTCAATGCTGTTGGCGGGAGCTTTTTGCAAGGCTTCTGAGAATTATAATATATTATTAGATATATTATATGTATTACTGGTGGTCACGAGTAATCAGTGGTTGTACACCTATAATGAAGTAATGCTTCAATTATATTATAATTATATTTTAGAATTATATTATAATTATTTATAAATATATTAATATATTAATTTAATTATAATTATAATTATATTTTATAATTATATTATAATTCTTAGACGCCTTGCTTTTGCAATGTCAGGCAGCCTGAAATGGCTCATTACTTTACTTTTGTACCAACACTAAGTACTCATCATCACCACTACTACTTGTATATCTCATTCTCAGAAGCCTTGCAAAAAGCTCCCGCCAACAGCATTGAAAGAAGCGTAAAGCTCCCTGCCGGTGTGACAGGGGAAACATATTAGGTGAAACCGAGGGGCACTAAGCGCGAGAGGGGGTTGTGGGAAGGAGACAGGGAACAGGAAAACATTGACGGTGGAGGTTAGGGGTAGGAGGATCAGGTTTCTATATGCACACTCAACAGCGAGGTGCGAAGCACCGAGCATCCTACATACGTGGCTGGCGGGCAAAATGGATATCATTCCTTTTTGCGGCTGAGGTTTTTTGGCGGGCCAGTTTTTACAACGGAGTTGTTTTTGGGGGGTTAAAACTTCCCCACGCCACTCTATGAATTTAAGGTAAAAGAGAATTCTGGGGAGGCTTCCTTCACATTTATTTTATGTTTGCAGTCATTCAAATCTGAGATCTAGGTACGCGGTAGCGTTCCGCCCCGCCAAGCAAAGAAGTTGAGAAAACGAACGCTGTCGAGTGTATGTTTACCGGACGTCACGAAACGCGTTTTCGAGGTATCCATATCTCGGCTCCTATTTGACCGATCAACTTGAAAATTAGTGTGGGTCTTCTTTGAATGTATATTAGAAAGCCCTGAAAGTTTCAAATCGATATAGGTCTAAAGGGAGCCGAGCTACATAACTTCAAAAACCCGGTTTTTCGGCCTTAGATTGTTCTTCTCCTTCTCCTTCTCCTTCTCCTTCTTCTTCTCCTTGTTCAGACAGGCAAGGCTGGAGCCTCTCCACGTTCACCGATTGACTTGAAATTTTGCACAGAGCTTCATTTAACCTTGAGACAGAGCCTTATATAAAATTTAACCCATCATCTCAACCCAAAAAAGTTTTAGAAACAAAAAACCAGAAACTTTAGGAAAATTCTGTCCACTTTGACGAGTCTACAGCCTGGGTAAAAGGACCAAATGACTTGAATTTTTATACATACCTTCTTTATAGCATGTCTCAGTGCCATTTGAACGAAATAACCCATTATCTCAACCAAAAAAAAAAAATTAGGGACAAAAAACTAAAATTTAGGGTAATTTAGGCTAATTTTGGCCATATCTCGGCTCCTAGTTGACCGATCAACTTGAAATTTGGTTTGGATCTTTTTGGTGTGGATAAGAGAAAGCCCTGAAAGTTTCAAGTCGCTAGGTCTAAAGGGAGCCGGGTTATATAACTTCAAAAACCAATTACCATGTTTTTCTACTTTTTTCAGTCGGTCAAGGCTACAGCCTCTCCACCTTCGCCGATTGACTTGAAATTTGGCACGGAGCTTCGTTTCAAGTGTAGCAAGTGCCTTTTGAAAGATTCAAGTCGATATCTTTAAAGGGAGCCGAGTTATATTACTTCAAAAGCCCGGTTTTTCACCCTTACCTGTTCTTCTTCTCCTTAATCAGTTAGGCCTTTCCACCTTCACGGATTGACTTGAAATGTTGCACAGAGCTTCGTTTCAACATCAGCCAGTGCCTTTTGAAAGTTTAACCCATTATCTCAACCCAAAAAACTTTTAGAAACAAAAAACCTGAAATTTAGGCTAATTTTGGCAACTTTGACGAGTCTACAGCCTGGGTAAAAGGACCAATCGACTTGAAATTTCGCATAGACCTTCTTTATAACATGACCCACTTCAACAACAAAAAGATGTGATATCCCCCCAAAAAACACTCCGTGTAAAAATCACCCCGCCTCGCAAATATCATTCTTCAGAGGCCGGAAAAAGTTATGATATCCACTTTCCCGCCCGCCCTTTTCCTCATTAAGGAGCTAAGTATAATGAAAAGCTTAACCACTTCACAAGCACCGTACCCCTTTCGAAATCTCCCCTTGGCGCTATTGCGAGACGTTTGTTTACTTCCACTAGGAACTAATACTTGTATAAAAAGTTTGTATTTGTAGTATTGTTATTACTTTCACTACCTACAAACCTGATCCTCCTTCCCCTAACCACCACCATCAAGTATTAGTTGCTTATGGAAGTAATAAAAACGTCTCGCAACAGCGCCAAGGGGAGATTTCGAAAGGGGTACGGTGCTTGTGAAGTGGTTAAGCTTTTCATTATACTTAGCTCCTTAATGAGGAAAAGGGCGGGCGGAGGAAGTGGATATCATAACTTTTTCCGGCCTCTGAAGAATGATATTTGCGAGGCGGGGTGATTTTTACACGGAGTGTTTTTTGGGGGGATTCTATTTACCAAATGGGATTGGGGCGGCATTAAGGTTCTAAGTTATTCCTAAACGGTAAATTTGTAAACAATAGCCTTCCACCTCATTCAAACTAACTTGAAGTCTATTGTAGAGTTGTGATCGTGTTATCCATTCAGCGCAATGCGTAGAACGAGAAGTATGAATGGAGCCAAGTTTACTGTGGCGGTCACGGTGAAGCCACTCGTCAAGTAAGGGAATGCGACACGATAATCAGGTTTCAGACCGAGATGCTGAGTATGGAAAAGGATGTGCTAGTGCCCAGGACTGGACGACAACGGAGGCCGGCCCTGAGGGGGTTGGAGTTAGCAGCGGTACCTCCAGCTGTCTGTTACCAGGAACTAGTACAACTTCCTTACTAGTAGAGTACAGGTTGCGGTTCGTCGTAGACTTGACCTATCTGTTCCCATCATGACCGCTGCCACCAGTCAACCGCACCGGGTATCGCTACCTCGCCCCGAACCGCAATCCCTGATGAGTCTACTACTAACATTACCCTCTAACATGCACTTCCTTCTTGCGTCGCCTCACCGATACGTGTAATTCGAAGCAGAGAACCTACAAATGAAATGAAGTGGAAGCTGGAATGATAGACGGTTTGGGGTTTACCGGGACAGTTGATACCGGTGATTCTGCACAGGAGTAGTGACGGGCGATACCTATCGATATGAGTATGGTATCGAATATCTTCTTTTGATACCAAGTACATTTGGTATCGGATATTTTGATTCGATACTAGTATAGGTATCGAGTATTTTTCCCGATATCAGAAGAAATACTCAAACGGATAGTCTCAAAATTACCTACCTACTATATTTATTTTCGATTTTTACCTTGGTCTGAGGTAGTTTACCATTGGTACCAGTGCCACGATCGTTACGAACCTGGTGGATCTTGGAGCAACTAAGGAAGTATTTACCGTTGTCTTATAATCGAACACGACCACTATCGTTCTCATCCCGCTTGAATACAGTGATACCTCGAAATACGAGGTTACATGCTCTGTGTTAAGGTATAGCCTTTAAGCTGCTTCTCACAGAGTTTAATTCGTTCCGTAACCTTGCTCGTATGTCAATTTGTTTGCATCTCCAAACGGTTTTCCCCATGAAATTAACTGAAATGCCATTAATCCGTTCCTGAACAGGCCCAAAAATGTGTTTTTGAATAGAAAAAGTTGTCAAGGTGTGCGAAAAAATGAGCAAGGGATGCGTGTATATTATGGGCGTAGTCCATCAACAATGTGCAGCTGTGTTTGACAAATTGACATTCCTCCGTGGAGTGGGGAAGCAGTCCTGTGACGGCTGACTGAATGACACCGTCGATGTCAAGTTTTCCTTCTTGGCCATTCGTTTGATCTTATAACTAACTTATACATGTACATGTAGAAATGCCCTTTTAACCTTGTTGAAAATAAATAAATAACGTAAGGGTTTAATTAATAGTGTTTTTTCTTTCTGTTATTTCCATTTTATTAAAATTTAATTCGGTGTGTGAAAAAGTACTCATATGACTCGATACTCTTCAGTATCGAATATTATTATTCGATATCTGAGTAGAATCGAATATTTGTTTCGATACTAGTATCGAGTAATGGTATCGAATATTTTGTGGTATCGCCCATCACTACACTGGAGTCCCGTCTCCCTCTCAACTGGCCACGAGACCTCGTCAAAAATTGACGTTCCGTAGTACCACACTACTCATGTCCACAAGTCGCATAAGGCCAGTTGCACCTCGGATCGTCAGACGTACTATATACGTTATTACCGTCCTTACCATAATATGGTATAGTATCCATTATAGTATACCATTATCAAAACAGCGATATTGGTTATCAAAACAGCGTTCACAGCCCAAGAATGCATTGTAATATACTATATTTGGAGAGAGAGAGATGGAAAACGCTTAGAACTAACTCAGTAAAACAAACGTAGGTAATTTCTCCGTACTAAACGTTATTATCGTTCTGGAGGAAAGCTTTACTCTATAAGTAGGTACTACCCACTCATCCGCTTTATCTTTGTTTGGCTCTGATCCCTCTTTGTTTTCAGCTAAAGAATGTCAATATTATTTCCACATTGGTTTTTTCCGGTCCTAATCCGTTCTGAAGCATCGTGAATCCTAAAAAAAAATTGATGACGAGGAATTAAATTTTCGCCTTCTTCGTCAACTTCAATGGCTCATACAAACAAAAAGGGTTCAGTACTGACTTTATCTTGTCCACTTGAGACCCCAGAGAGAGTTAATGAGAGACGATGAAGGATTTTTACAATCGAATATCGTTCCGTAGCTGTTGCCTTTTCATATACAGTTTGATTTGCTGATACTGGTTGGTATTGGTGACAGATGTTAGCGATGGAGATAGTGACGTGGGTGTTTTAAATCTGTTTGGATAGTATATTCTCTAATAATTATTCTTGGCTTGTATCATTAGTCAAATACAGTTTTCAATGTAACCGAGACGTTCTGTGTTGGTTATTACAGAACGATCCTCTATTCGTAGAACAAATCGAAAATTCGCTCATTTTGGTCCTGTTGCATAAATCTGGTTTTATAAGAAATAAAATACATGCACGTTTTACCTTGTATGAGTTAAATGTTGGTTGATTCGTATACAAAATACGATTACCCAGCTGAGCACATTCATAACGACCTATTATTAGTGTTAACATTAGATTACATTCTATCTAAAACACTGTACTACAATATGGATAAATATAAATTATAAAAATATTATTATTGTTTTACTCGGTCGTTACTTGGACAAATTGATACATGTTTTTATATCACTCCAGAACGCCAATATTTACATTTTTGAATTCCATACTCAGTGGCGGCGAATTTTATTTCGCATGGAGAAAATGTGGATTCTGTATTAATCATCCTCCTCTTTGCATAGGCTTCCTCAAAGTTTGTTTGGGAGATTGCCGCAACAAGAGCCAGAGTGCTCGTCGGTAAATAAACGGAACTCTTTTGAGTTATCCGGCGGCTGTAATGTAGGTTGAATGACTAGGCGTGACAGCGTTTCGCAGGCTTGTTGACATTTTCCAGTCCACTCAAACTTTGCGTCTTTGCGTCTCAATTTGTTGAGTAGTACTGAGATTTGCGCTGAAATCAACGATATAACTGCAGTAAAAGTTCACGGAACCCGAGAGTTGTGGTACTTGTTTGGGTGTCTTGGGTGGAAGGATTGATGAAAGATCAAAGATTCTGTCCGTTCCAATTGAAATTTTACCACTGGTTATTTTGTGGATTTGCCGTAGTATTGGGTTTGCCTCGGCGTTGAGATACCAGGCGTACATGTTTAGCAGGTTCCTCCATAACGAATAACATCAATGAGTCCTGATTTAAATGCCAAATGGTCCTCGTAAAAGGAAACAAGTTCCAAAAGGAGGACATCATCCCATCGGTCAAGACCCACTCAAACAATATTTCCCACCCTACACGAGCTTGTCACTCCAATCCGACGATATGCCTTGGATTCAGCCAATCACTGGCGATAAGTACCCAACTTATGCCAACAATCTTGTTTCTCCTCAAACATAGCAGGGAATAACGACACAAGCGGATCCAAATAACGGCTAAGACCCTCTAACTGCCCTACCAGAGCTTTTCGGAACAGATATATCTTATGATGGCGCGATACAAACACCAACTATCTTGAAGTGTACTAAACTTTCTACGAATATGCAATTATACGGACTTTTAAATAAATACATAACCACTTCCTTGAGACAGAGTTGAAATATGCCAACTGTTTCCCGTTGCCCTTTGGATTGACGCTCAAATCAAGTCCAGGTTTCTTCTTAACTGCCTCATCTCATATTATAAGCTTATTTATTAGGCATTCAATTTTATTTCAAGTAATTTTTCGTTTTTTATTTAAATCCCTCACAATCTGATGAACGAATGTATGTTGGCTGTTATACACTATACGCGTACAATAAGAAACGGTACGCAATTCCTGTGTAATGTATTGAGTAAATAAACTAATGTACCTAATTGTTCTTTTTTTCTCTGTTTTTTTAACCAGTCTGTTCTTCCTTGCAGGAGAAAATCCCCGATCCTTTCTTTTATAATTTCTTGGTTTGTTAGGTTCTTAAAATAGTTTGTTAATTATCAACTCCTATGAAAATACAAGTTATTATTTGAAGGGTGAATTACTGCTGACGGCCTGTGACCAAAGCGTAATCATGCGTAAGCATAAGCATGCGTAACTAATTTGTTGAAGAAGGTTGGAATAATAGTATAGTGTATGAAGAGGTAAGTGCCGTTGTTGTAAATAAACGTGGTTAATAAGTGGAATTTGGTATCAAATTCTTACCAAGCTTTCAATTGATATCTTTCTGAGCTTACCAAGCGTGACTGCTTGATGATGACTTTCGGTTTACAGAGAGAAAAAAAGAAAACATTGAAAGTACTTAGCTTTCCATAGGGACGGGCAGGGGCCTCGCTGAGGTCCTCGATATCCTGCCTACTGGCATCGGCTATCAGAAGCATCAGTTCAATTATAGAACTCAGCATTTCGCAAATTTCCAAGTATTTTTTTTTTTTTTTACGAGATTATCGTCATATATCGAAACATTTGATGTATCACCGAGCAAACATAAAGACATAGAGACATTTTCCATGAACACTTTTTATAAGGACAAAGTTAATGTGATAAACTGAGTAAATCCAGGGTGTATGCCCCTTGTAACTAATCATTTCCGATTTTTCTTGGGAGATTCGCATTTAGGATGGTAAACGATGGGAAAAAGCGGTATATCGAACAAAAGTGTCTGATGATGGTTCACTCCTGATGAAACCCTTATAGAAAACATGCTGCATTACTGGTATGAATGAAGAATTGCGAGAGATGGTGTATGGAAACAAGTGGCTCTGTAGCATGAAAACTTTTCATAATTCAGCGGTTGTGGCTCCGGCAGAAAAATCAGCTGATTTTTCCTCTATCAATGCCACCTTTACCGGGAAGTGCTGCCACCGGCCGGCGTCGAACTCCATATCAACACGTTGTGATAAAAGACAACTCCCGACTTCATTCATTGTTCTTTCTTTGTTCTTACGGTTGCGTTCAGTTCACACAAAAGAATTGTTTGCCAGTGAAGTACCGTTTATTTCTACTGTTTCTACTGTTTATTTCGTTGGAGCCGTTGGAAGACGAGTACCTACCTACGTAATTCAACCTTCAGACAGGCCAGCGAATTCAACAGTGCCTTACCGGTATGTCCTTTCCGAAAAGAAATCTGATTTTCTCGAAAAGCATAAGCCTTTACTGAAGACGAAATTCGACAGTTTCAGGTATAGAGCAACGAATTTGAAGCCTCCCGACGAAGAAGGAAGAGAATTTGTCCCTTCCCTCCTATCCCGATTACGACAACCCATTTTAAATTTTTTTTCCCGATATCGACTTAATTTTATAACAGTTATATATAAGTTTTTTTTTATTTTCCACGGACGTTGGAAATTTGTAGGATTACGCTTTATTTTCTATCAGTTTTATTTCAGTTTGATTATATCTGTGAAGTTGTGGAATTGATTTTATTTGTTTACCGTTTTGCACGAAATAAAGTGCATATTCCAAAAGATACATTATTTTCTTATATTATATTATTTCAAATTCTAGTTTTGTTTTGTTTTCCTTTTAATGTGGGTTCACCCCCACGTTCTACGTCACAGCTCTATACATGGGGAGTGCGTTATTGGTCAGTTGGACGATTGATTACTGGATCCACAGCAAGGAGCCTAATTTCTATTTTAGTTTTTTCAATCCACGTGAAAGAGAAAGTGATACAGGAAAAAAGGGTTAAAAAAATAGAAGAAAAAAAAACCACTCTAGATACCCGGTTAGTGGGGTGGAGAGTGTTGTTAATAAGGGCAGCCATGGACATTGGATGGTGATGTAATGAGAAGTTGATCGACTTAGTCATGCATGCCCTGCTCGAAGGAAACATAACCTCAGTTACAAGATATCCCATTGTGTTGTAGGTGACACCATAGCCCGCCCTCATGTCCGACAATCATCACGTCTTGTGGGCTGCTGCCGCCCAACTCGGCGATCCGCGGATCCGCTGGTAATACATTCAATTGAAACCGATCCAACATTGTGTCAAATTTCAGTTGTCGAGATAAGGCCGAGGCTGGCTCGCGTGCTCGGAGATGGTTTAGACTCAGCGCGAAATGATAATATTGGTACAGTAATCATTCAAGCCACCGTTGAATGATAATATCTTCCAGTCATTCGAGGGTTACATAGCTCGGCAATATCATAGCGAATATTACCTACTTGAAATTAGATGTTTTTCAAGTAGGTAATATTCGATATGATATTGCCGAGCTATGTAACCCTCGAATGACTGGAAGATATTATCATTCAACGGTGGCTTGAATGATTACTGTACCAATATTATCATTTCGGGCCGAAACGAAGATCCCCCCCCCCCCCAACACTCCGTGTAAAAATCACCCCGCCTCGCAAATATCATTCTACAGAGGCCGGAAAACGTTCTGATATCCAATTTCCCCGTCCACTGTTTTCCTCATTAGGGAGCCAAGTATAATGAAAAGCTTAACCTATTCACAAGCTTTCGAAATCTCCCCTTGGCACTATTGCGAGACGTTTTTATTACTATAAAATGTTTTATAAAAAGTTTGTATTTGTAGTATTTTTATTACTTTCACTACGAACCTGATCCTCCTTCCCCTAACCACCACCACCTAGTTGCTTGTGGAAGTAATAAAACGTCTAGCAATAGCGCCAAGGGGAGATTTCGAAAGGGGTTCGGTGCTTGTGAAGTGGTTAAGCTTTTCATTATACTTAGCTCCTTAATGATGAAAAGGGCTGGCGGGGAAATTGGATATCATACCTTTTTCCTGCCTCTGTACAATGATATTTGCGATGATATATGATTTTTACACGGAGTGTTTTCTGGGAGGATATAACATTTTTTTGTTGTTGAAGTGGGTCATGTTATAAAGAAGGTATTTCAAGTCGATTGGTCCGGTTACCCAGGCTGTAGACTCGTCAAAGTTGCCAAAATTAACCTAAATTTCAGTTTTTTGTTTCTAAAAGTTTTTTGAGTTGAGATAATGGTTAAACCTTTCAAAAGGCACTGGCTGATGTTAAAACGAAGCTCTGTGCAAAATTTCAAGTCAATCGGCGAAGGTGGAGAGGCTTTTCATGACCCTAGGTCAAGGGGAAGGGGTTCAAAACGAATTTTGAAATTTTGAAAATTTCAAAACTCGAAAAATTCCCATCAAACGGTATGTTTTTTATTTCATATTTAGATAGAGTTTATTCCTTAGACTATCCACAGCTTTGTACGACCAGCCGTTCGTTCACATGAACGGCTCAAAGTTGGAGCAGATTGAAAATCGTCAACATGAGAGTGAATCGTAAGGTAGCCTGTCGGGTCCATTTTCAAACTGGCCCAGCTGATTCAAACAGCACATGGTTTTCAAATATCGAGTTAATGAATGATATTCAATAATAATTATTAATACTGAAGCATAAAAATTAATAATAACCAACAATAAATATTAATAATTTACACTACTTGATAATAATTATTAACAATTAATGATAATTCATAATAATAATTAATCTATCATTCAGTAATCGAGACAGAAGGGTGATCTGTACAAAGAAGATAATGAACCGTTGTGAAGAATTTGCAGAGTTTTTATGTTTTATTGAACATGGGCACAGTCTTTTGTCTCAGATGATCTCAGATGACGTGTCGACATTCTGTTCAATTAAGTTATCAATGGTTGATTGGAGTGTGACCCCAGAGGGGTAGCCCACAGAAGGTCGGGGCGCGGGCATCATGTAGATCGTCAACGATCGAGGGAGGTCACGGCCCAACGATTCCGACACGGATTCCGAAAGGAAGAAGACGCTAAAGAGCTCTCAAACCTCTCGGATTTAATGGGGCGGCTAAATCCCTTCATTAGTCGGCCCATTCACGGGATGGGTTACGATTAGATGGTTAAGAGAATGTGAAGGTAACTTTTACCCGACCTTCGGAAGCCCGCGAACCGTTGAAGGATTGCGCAATTCCTCAGCTCGCCTCCTCACCAGCTCCAACGACCCGACTCAAGAAAAATCCATGATCGTATTCGATTGAGTGAAATGTTACATTATCATGTTTCGACGCTTTGAAAGAGTTGATGAACGGAAACTTTATAAACGACGTTTTCAACTTCGAATTGGGTCATGCGAGCGACAGACAAGTTCCAGTTGGTCTGTAAATTAGAGTTCCGCTATCAATTTTCTGTTATACGAGGAAAATTTGCAATGTAATCATAACTTTGGAACACTACAGCATTACGGCATTATTTATACATTTAAATTACTCTCATCCCTACTCGAACTCGTGCCTAGGAACTCAATAGACCTACGAACTTGATGCTCGTCAGGAGTTCATGGTTACTGGAATTAAAAGCTCCCCGTAGGATGAGAGAAATTTCCTTGAAGAATTCATCAAAAATGAAAGTTGAAGTAAGGAGAAGGGAGAACACTACATGATTAACTGCTGGGGTTTCAAACGTACGGAAATAATATAAGGATAAGGCCGCAAGTCGTTACTCCTTCTTAATTTCCAATCGTTATTGGTAATTTTAAGACGTCACGAAAGTTATAGGTACAAGAAGTCAGAAAAACGGCTAAATATTATTGTTTCTTTTGTTGAAGTGGCGAGGACGTCTCGTCCATTGATTGCAGAATTCTGGCGTCGGTGTCAAAGAGATGCCAAGCTCCGCCAAGGATGTCGGTCCTTTTGTCAGAGAAAGGAAAAAGAAACAACGGTCCAGCCTCGAAACATTAGCGTTTCCAGACACCAGTGACTGGGATGGACGACTAACTAGGCAAGTAGACCATGTAGCTTGGACCTTGGAGACCAAACTAACCACTTTAACCTCTTCCCAGACTCGCTTTTCGTAGAAAAAGAAAAAACATTCTTGGTGCGTCCATAACTTGTGGAGCCTGTTGTGCCAGCGGTGGGATACGTCTTCTCGATGTTTTTTGTTGTAAAGTTTTTCGACCTATCGATTTTGGTGTTATTCAAGTGATATGACCTCATGTCATAGAGGTACAGAAATATTGTGCAAAACTTCATCAACTGAGCTCATATTGAGATTTTGTTTTTGTTTTACAAAGTTATGGTATAATGCACAGCTATGAGAGGCTGTAACGGACCAACTTATACGAAAAACTGGTTCAAATACATTGTTGCTAACGGGATGTTGGGAAATATTTTGTTTAGGAGGGACGGAGTTGCGAATATGAGGGAATTATTTGGTGGTAAACAAACAGATGTCGGTGAAAATCTGACAGTGAAAGCATATTTTTAACCATTTCCCCTAAATAGCTTTGTAGTTCCCCATTAAAATCACATGTATGGGGAGTTAATATTTCGGTCACTCATATAACTTCATCATAATCAGAAGATTGACTAATGAGTATAAAACTAGATTTCCATTCACCAAACCCACCCCGGAGGGGAATACAAGCTACAAAACCAACTACATAGTTATGCTCTAGGCAACGCATCTTGGGGGGGGGGGGGGGGGGCCTGCTATCATTCAAATAAACCATTTATTGCGCAATCACCGATTACTCATATATTTCCCGTGGAATGACCGTCGCGGAATTCTCGTCTGAACAAAGGCGAAGCCAAACGAATGATATCACAACATGTTCTCCGTGAAAACTCAGTCAGCCGGTCGATGTTTTTCTCGACTCGTTCCGCGTGAATCGATTCTATTGGCTAAACATCGCAGCGGTTGGGAAAAAACTCAGAAACCTTTTGCTTCTGATAGGGCCTTACGTCGATCAAAAAAATGCATCTGATGGAATGTGACATTGTGTTTCTAAACTAGCGCAAAAAATATCAACGAGGGTAGTGACCGACGTACTGTCTTGCTAAATCGATCACAGCACACCTAAAACCTCCCATTCTATAGGCTCCTTCCAACGAAGTTCTTGATTTTCCACGGAATAATCGTGGTTCATCCGGGAATCTAATTGACGTTTGTTGTCTGGCTGTGTACAGAAACGCCTCCACACGGGTCCATCGTTATCTGAATCAGTGTTCTATAATATATAATATGATTATATATCAAACCACACATAGTTCTGTGACGTCGAGTTTCTTGCTCGCATCTATGGGTAGAAAGTAATTTGGAATATTTGTTGGAGGTTAAAAAAACTCATGAGTTATACTTAGTTGACCATTTTTACCAGATTTATTGTCATAGTTAAGGGACTCAGAGAGATATTGTATTATATACAATATCCCTCCACTTTCACCGACTGGCTTGAAATTACGCACAGTGCTTCGTTTCAACTTTAGACAGTGCCTTTTAGAAAATTTACCCCATTATCTCAACCCATAAACGTTTTAGAGACAAAATAAAAAACAGCAACTTTAGGCTAATATTGTCCACTAAGACGTGTCTACAGCCTTCGCCCTTACCATGTTCTTCTTAATCAGTTAGGCAAGGCTACAGCCTCCTCTTTATTCTTGCTTAATTTATTTATTTCATTAATTTATAACTTTATTATTAAATAAATAAATCTAATATATCAAAATGTCGCATATCACAGTGCTTGTTTGATTTTGATGAAAGTTTTTGTGTATATTTGGTCGGTCAGAGGATATAAAGTAGGCTATTTTATATACACCTGGGTGATAAGGGTGGCCCTCCCCAGATTGCTAAATTTTCACCCTTCTACCATCATTTTGTTAATAATTGCTGGAGATAGTTCTCAGTTTTCAGGTAACCGCAACCCTGGTAATATACCTTGGTAAAATAATAAAAGAACAAAAACGTTATCAGTATACTGTTTTTCATCAAAAAGTACTTCGATTTGATCTATTAGTGTGTGGTGCACAGTGAGAAATGCCAGCCAGACGCCAAGGGGCCAATTTTGGCACTCGGACGAAATCAGCTACAAACATGAGAAATAGAAGCGCACAAAGAACAGACGAACAAATCCAGCAAGATAATGCAAATGTGCGAGCGAGCATAGCGCAATAGCGTGAATCACAATGAAAAGATCACGAACTGAACAAAAACAACAACGACGATTGGAACAAAGACGAACGCGCCAGTTAGTACTCGCGGTTGAAGCACGCATAGTAAATGACCGACAACGTCAACAAGTACATCGAGTATTTACATTCGATTCGTTCCTTCGTCTAGCATTCGAGTATGAGCCAAATATTGCATATGAAGCTCATTCGAAACGTAGTCATGAAAACGTCTCGCCATGGCGCCAAGGGGAGATTTCGAAACGGGTAGGGTGCTTGTGAAGTGGTTAGGACATCTCTTTAGTTGGAAGGAAAAGGGCGGGCGGAGACAATGGATATCATAACTTTTTCCGGCTGCGCTGTAGAACGCCATAAGGATATATGGACGCATCGCACCTCAAGAATAGGAGTGTGACAAGTCGAAAAATTCGATTTTCGAGTTATACCCATAAGCAGACAGATCTTGACGAGCTCTAAAAGAATATAATATATTCACCATCGTGTTCAGCATAAAAAAAAAACTTTAAAATGAGGGATCACTTGTCAGAATGGTTCATTTTGGGAATTTATGGGGAATTTTTCCCCTTAAATTTCCCAAAACCCCCCCTCAGAGTGGCCCGATTCTGCCCATCCACGAAATTAGCCATTTGATTGGCAAGCCAATTTTTTGTGCGAATTCGAACTTTTTATCGTCGGGTTTGACACATACATAAATATATAAATGTATAATAATTGCCTGCATTGCTGTTGTTTTTTCCTTCTTGATATTTCTTCATTTGCACCATGTAATAATATGTACACAAAGGGAATACACAATCTCCTTATAAGCAATGTTCATTTGTTCATTTTTGCTCATTTTGTTCATTTTTGGGGGGTTAATGGAGACCTAGAGTAATTTACTTAGTTCTCATTGGCTCTTATAGTAGCAATCACATCAACTGGATCAGCTCGTGTGGTTTGGTCCTCTTGAGTCGTCTGAGTAGATCATCCGTGTCAAAGAGTTGGACTACCTCCCCGTTGATGTGATCTTGGAGCCTCACGATGTGTTTGATGGCTTGCTTTCGAATTACTTCCTTGACAGAGTCAATTTGTAGTTCAATGTGAAGTCTGTCGTTGAGGAAATATCTGTATGCGTCTACTCAGGTACGCAACATATTACTCTGAAAGCGTTGAATAATGTCGCAATTTGACTGAGCGGTGCATCCCCACAGTTGCGCACCATAAGTCCAAACAGGTTTCAGGACTTGGTTGTACAGGATGAGTTGGTAGTGGATGGACCTTTTTGAAAGTCTTCCCAGCAACCAGTACATCTTTCGAAATTTAAAGTGAGTTCTGCCTTCTTTTTTTTGACGTGTGACTTCCACCAGTTTCGCGTCGAGCGTCACACCAAGGTATTTAGCCTCATTGGCGTACGACACAATTTTGTTATTAAGATTTGATTAATGTTCATATTTGATTTGGTTTTTAGTAAAGCCAACATGAGCTTTTCGCTTCTTTCAATGCTGTTGGCGGGAGCTTTTTGCAAGGCTTCTGAGAATTAGATGATACATGTAGTAGTGGTGGTGATGAGTACTTAGTGGTGGTACAACAGTAAAGTAATGAGCCTTTTCAGGCTGGCTGACATCGCAAAAGCAAGGCGTCTAAGAATTATGAAAGTACTATTGGTGGTCACGAGTAATCAGTGGTGGTACAACTGCAGTGAAGTAATGCTTCAATTCAGGCTTGTTTGTCTGGCAAAAAGCTCCCGCCAACAGCATTGAAAGAAGCAAAAACCTCTTTGCAGGTGCAACAGAAGAAACAGAGGAGGGTGAAAGGGGGGTTGTGGGAAGAAGACAGGGAGAATGAAAACATTGGTGGTGGGGGTTAGGGGTAGGATGATCAGGTTTCTATATGCACACTCAACAGCAAGGAGCGAAGCACCGAGCATCCTATATACGTGGCAGGCGGGCAATATGGATATCATTCCTTTTTGCGGCTGCGGAGGTTTTTTGGCCGGTCAGATTTTACAACGGAGTTGTTTTTGCAGCGTAGTAATGTAACCACTCAAAACTTTTCCCCATTTGATCCAACAAAATTAACCAGAATTTTTTCAAGTTGTTGATGGAGAAGGTGGCTAGACTTCCCTAGAATCATAAGTTCTCAAATTCATCTGAATCCGTCTGCAATTTCCATCCGCTCATCAAATATGAATTCGTGTAACGAAAAGCATTTTATAGTCATAAAATGTCAGCTACACTCGTTGATTACATAAAACAGAGTGAAGATAGTGATGAGTGATCACTGATGACAGAGGTGAGAGAGTGACAGTGATGAGGTACCTGCACTACGTGCCCTCTTGGCATTGTATTCCTGGATTCATCGATTAACCTCATAAGCCCGTACCATAATGTTAAAGACTGTCATATACAGATAAGCAGAAAGCGTTACCATACACATATTCGAGTGGTATAGAGTCATTGTTTATATTGGTTATCTTATCATCGATTCAATTGCGAATCAACTACTGTGATATCCAGTGATTTCGATAATGTTTGAAAATAACTTGTTGAGACTAACATATGGAACGAGTCACTTCACATTCACTGATATTGAATCTTTCAAGGCTGCTCTAATGTAATCGTCAAAAGTCATATCAAACACTCATTGATAATGTGACGATTTATTATTCATTCATTTTTTTTTTTTTTTTTATACTCGTTGATTGACACGCGATGTCGCATGACAAAATTACTATCTGCTCCCACCTATTACTTGTCATTCTTCAAGTCAAACTGGGGAATACAGGTGATAATATCATATTATGATCATGTTTTTAAAATATTTCACAGGCACACACCGTAAAACCAGCGAACATTCAGTTATTCGCATCAGGTTAAATATTAGCGAATAGTGAAATCATTATCCAACAAGGAGTAGGTAACCAGCTCCGCGAAAATGAATTACGTTAATTATGGGGAAAGTACCTGAGTTGGACCATTACCACAGCTAGTGAGCAGCGACGGTAACAAATGAAAGAGTTTCAGTTATGCAGAATGACTTAATGAGAGAATTTACAAAGTAACGTACACCAACTACCCTCATTACACCTAATAATAAGCAACTCAAATTTGAATCCTTCTCCCTCCGCCAAACTTGATTAAATTCCAATAATTATCTATAGCAAATATTTGAAATGTATGTAACTAACATAAGGACCTAATCCTAATTGTGAGCACAAATAATGGTTACAAGAATTATCCATTCATTTTATAACTATTTTTTTCAAAATAATAGTTTGCTTTTCACAAGTTTAAACTCTCGTTGCCATACCATTTCAGCAAATTTTCCTGAAAAAAAAAAATGAGCTATTGCAATTGACTCAAATTGTGTTGTGAGTAGAAGATTTTTGGAATAATGGTATCAATACACACCTACTCATACTCTAAATCACCTACTAGTAGGTATTTCAACCTCACTGACATTGCACATTATAATATAATACCAGACCGTTGTTACATGATGAAAAATTCCCAAAATCATTTGTTTATTGGCGAGTTCCTCAATAACGACCAATACGAATGGGTCTGACTATTGACATTTCGTGGTTCTCCTCATATGACCCACAAATGGAGGTTGGAAGGTACCGCGGTATGCAAGTAACAAGTATTAAAGGTTGAATATCTTGGATTTCAAAGCAATAAATAGCGACCTCAATTCGTGAAGGATACAATCGGTTCACCTGATGAATACACTTGACACTTGGCGCCAATGGTGGCACCTGACGAAATGGCATGTGTCTGATGTGGTTCTTCACGCATTTTGCCGTTGCCTATTGTTTCGGCATGTATCCATGTTTAGGTAAACGTTTCATACCGTTAATTTGGTATTGGTCGATGGACTAATTGTTTACACTGCTGCTCTTTTATCTACTGACGTTCCGGTGAAATTTGGAACTCTGGTTTATTGTAAGTCAAATACTGTCCTGAATTAAACATACGACATGTCATATTTATACCTGCGACGTCTCAGAAGAGTTGCGCGGAAATCAGATGCTGATCCTGCTAGTAACGAGAAGACCTTTTGAAAACAATTTTTAAAGGTCGGTCAATAATTTCAGGAGTTGACTGACATTAAATTATTTGGATTTCCCTATCTATTTTCCATCAAAGGAATGAACAACCTCCGATTTCAGATTTTGGAGATCCATGTCATCTCTCCAATTCAGCAAGATTAATCGGGGTTTAAAGTTGAAAATTCAGAGTTTAGTTTAATTTTGAAAAGTGAATGGAAACCAGCTCAAATGAAAAATTACAGAGTCGGTTTCATTACGCTCAAAATGTATAGAAATTTGCATTTTAAAAAAATGTTGAAATCCCCACATTTTACTCTAAAAACGGGTAAAATCCCCACATTTTACTCTAAAAACGGGTAAAATCCCCACATTTCACCCTTCAACTCAAACAATTTCAAACAATCAATTTCAAAATTCAACATTTCTCGCTGAAATTTCTCGAAGAAGTTCAGAGTTTAGTAATATGTACCAAGGGTTAAATCAATAGGAGTCATCATAAATGCAAGTGGGTTCCTATGTTGAGAATGTTTGAAATCTTGCTATATATAGCATATATGATTATATATGATTATATCGATAGATTTTAATTTTTTTCAAAAGTGCAAAATTTTTGGACACATGATAGCTGTTGAGCGATTTCCAAAAATTTTCCCAAAGTGACAAAACATCAAGTTGGTATTGACTCCTCCACAATGAGGCAGGTTTGACATTTCAAAGTAGATGGAGCATAAATACTCATTTGATTTGATTCATTTTTTTAAATTACTATTATTATTATTATTTTAAACGATTATTTGGGGATTTGGTTTACTAGTGGGCATAATGCAGATATGAAATTCGACAGCTTCATACCTATAATCGGTCGTGAAGGAATGTAAATAAAAACCAGTTTGAATGAGGAAGAGGCGATAGAAGCCGCTCAATGAAAACGAAACTGGATCAATTAAGCGATGAAAGAGGATTCCGGGCAATGGAGTTGAGAGTTGGGCGGTGTGTATGGACATAATTTGGACTTGAATGTCACAGAAAAATTACATACCAGTAAATAATACGAATCCTTCGTTGGGATAATCCGAAAAGGCGTGTGGCGAGGAATGCGCGGCACTGGACGTGAAACACCGAAGACCGAACCGATAACAACACTGTGACTGAAGGGGCCGAAGACAGTGGAACGCAGGGGGGAGCCACAACAGGTAGGTGGTCGGATGCCGTGGGGGATTTCGGGAAGTGGGAGCCGGCAAGATGTCTTGCGGGAAGGTATAACTTTAGCCTCGTCCGCAAAACGCACGCATTATCATAATGTCGTGACCCAAAGCGGTTCAAGGCGAAACGAACGATATGTTAGGAGATCCGATGGGATTGGCTATATCTACCGCCCGGACTACATCTTGCAACAGCAAAGCTATCGATGTCAGAGAGCCAGCGATGAGTATTTGATTCCATTGAGATCTCAATGACTCCTTCTTGAGTTAGCATGGGTGAGCTTGGAGCAGAGTGGTTAGGTAATGATTATTTTATCAATTACTTTTCTTAAATTCTATAAAATAAAAAGTACAGTGAGTACCATTACAATTATCATTACTGTAATGGGATTGGTTTGAAACAATTACTTATTCCAATAACATGTAATGGTAATGGTTTTCTTAATTACCATTACTTGTTATTAAGAAAGTAATGGGTCCTTCTAATTACCCATTACAGCAAAAGTTATGGGTAATGGGAATGGAACTACCCCAATCCAATTACAGGAATTTTATGAAATATATGTATAATAGGTATGTACATGTATGAGAATAGGTCGCAAAGTGCCCTAGGGACCCCTTCGACCCCTATGGTGAGTGGGTTGGGTGTCGAGATTATACGATGTCCCCAAAAAACACTCCGTGTAAAAATCACTATGTATTACTTTATTAGTGGTTTGTGAAACTTAGTTACTTTCACGAGCAACTAATAAAATAATACATACGTATGGTGCTTGTGAAGTGGTTAGGATATATCTTTAAGGTGGGGCGGGAAAAACTAACATAACTTTTTCCGACCGCTGTAGAATGATATTTGCGAGGCTGTAGACGATTTTTACACGGAGTGTTTATTGGGGGTATCACATCTTTTGGTTTATTATCTTCGATAATGAACCATTGGAATCGCCCAAGGAAAAAAAAATTGTAACCCCCCCTCAAAATTTGTTGGTTTACGTTTCAAGATACGTAGATTCAGAAAATCAAATAAAAAAAATCCGTCCGTCCGCCGTCCGCCGTACGCCGTCCGCGGCACTTTGCCCAGTTAGCGTTGAGTTAAAATTACGAAATTTTTTTATGGGCTTCGACCAACCCCACAATGGTCCTCGAAACTTTTCATAACCCTAGGTCAAGGGGAAGGGGTTCAAAACGAATTTTGAAATTTTGAAAATTCCATATCTCGAAAAATTCATATAGAACGGTATGTTTTTTATTTCATATTCAGATAGAGTTTGTTCCGTAGAATTTTTTAAGACCATCCGCAGCTTTGTACGACCAGCCGTTCGTTCACAATGACGGCTCAAAGATTGTGCCTCACAACACGATCGTGAATCAAACTGTTGAAATACAGGTCCATTTTCATACTAACAAGCTCTTTGGAACATCATATGGCTTAAGTGATGTCGAGTTTGTTGTTCTGAGGTGCGTTTCGTGCTACGGAAATGAAAGTAATTTCGAATGTTTGTTGGTAGGTACTTCTTTTATAGAAAAATTATTACCGACGTAGTAATTAAAACCCCAGAATTATATCGTATTAATTAATCATAATTAATAATAATAATTATTAATAATAAATACAAATTATTAATACCTAACAATAAATTATAATAATTTTCACTAGGTACTTGATAAAATTGATAATAATAATTAATCTAACATTTAGGATTTAGACATTTAGACCTAGTGTTTCATCTTCCAGTCTAGAAATTTTAACCGTCAGTCGGGGATAGAGCTCATTGCAATATTCACTCGGTTTCTCATCTGTGAAATTGTACCTTTTTGTAATAATACAAATTAAATTTTGATGCTGAGCTATTGACTTGAAATTTTAAAAATAGGTCAGAACTGGATCACAATGCAATATTCACTCGGTTTCTTGTCTGTAAAATTGTTTAAATAATACCTATTTGTTTAAACAAATTAAATTTTGATGATGAGCTAGATACTTGAAATTTTAAAGATAGGTCAGAAATGGATGACATTTCAATATTCACTCGGTTTTTTTCTCATTGCAAACCTGTTCATTGTGTACCCAAGATCCTTCCCTAAAAGACCTGGCAGCGGGAAATATTATTCAACATGGTTTGAAAAGGGAAAACTCTGCAAATTCTTGACACAACGGTTTATTATCTTCCTTGTGCAGATCACCGTTCTGTCTATACCAGACTGTGTTGCAAATCGGCACCATACCATATTCTCACCGTACTCATACCATACCATACGAATTTCTTTCCTATCATACCATACTGAACTATACCAAATCATACATACAATAATATACCATACCATACTCATACCATGTCATACAAACCGAGTGAATATTGAAATGTCATCCATTTCTGACCTATATTTAAAATTTCAAGTATCTAGCTCGTCATCGAAATTTAATTTGTTTAAACAAATAGGTATTATTTAAACAATTTTACAGACAAGAAAACGAGTGAATATTGCATTGTGATCCAGTTCTGAACAATTTTTAAAATTTCAAGTCAACAGCTCATCATCAAAATTTAATTTGTATTATTACAAAAAGGTATTATTTAAACAATTTTACAGATGAGAAACCGAGTGAATATTGCAATGTGGTCTATCCCCGACTCACGGTTAAAATTTCTAGACTGTAGTTTACCGGGAAGATGAAAAACGTAGTTTTATTCTGGGCGTCTGAGGGTTGGGTCACATAACGGCCGTTTTCGACGCAAAAGTTTAGTGTTTTTCCTAAACCTTTGCGCGCGCACTGTGAACGAACGGCTGGTTGCACAAAAATCCAATTGGTCTTAAATGATTGGTAATTTTTCAGGTCATTCAAAAGTGAACTAAAAATTACACGGTTCAGTTGAATATTTTGAGATATGACATCGTCGAAATTTTAAATTTCGTTTTGAACCCCTTCCCCTTGACCTAGGGTTATGAAAAGTTTCGAGGATCATTGTGGGGCTGGTCCAAATCCAGACACCAAATTTCGTAATTTTAGCTCAACGCTAACTGGGCAAAGTGGCGCGGACGGCGTACGGCGTACGGCGGACGGACGGATTTTGGTTTATTATCTTCAATAATGAACCATTGGAATCGCCCAAAGAAAAAAATTTTTTAACCCCCCCTCAAAATTTGTTGGTTTACGTTTCAAGATACGTAGATTCAGAAAATCGAATAAAAAAAAAAATCCGTCCGTCCGCCGTACGCCGTCCGCCGTACGCCGTCCGTGGCACTTTGCCCAGTTAGCGTTGAGCTAAAATTACGAAATTTGGTTTCTGGGTTTGGACCAGCCCCACAATGATCCTCGAAACTTTTCATAACCCTAGGTCAAGGGGAAGGGGTTCAAAACGAAATTTAAAATTTCGACCATGTCATATCTCAAAATATTCAACTGAACCGTGTAATTTTTAGTTCACTTTTGAATGACCTGAAAAATTACCAATCATTTAAGACCAATTGGATTTTTGTGCGACCAGCCGTTCGTTCACAGTGAGCGCGCAAATGTTTAGGAAAAACACTAAACTTTCGCGTCGAAAACGGCCGTTATGTGACCCAACCTCCAGACGCCCAGAATAAAACTACGTTTTTCATCTTCCCGGTAAACTACAGTCTAGAAATTTTAACCGTGAGTCGGGGATAGACCACATTGCAATATTCACTCGATTTCTCATCTATAAAATTGTTTAAATAATACCTTTTTGTAATAATACAAATTAAATGTTGATGATGAGCTGTTGACTTGAAATTTTAAAAATAGTTCAGAACTGGATCACAATGCAATATTCACTCGTTTTCTTGTCTGTAAAATTGTTTAAATAATACCTATTTGTTTAAACCAATTAAATTTTGATGATGAGCTAGATACTTGAAATTTGAAATATAGGTCAGAAATGGATGACATTTCAATATTCACTCGGTTTGTATGACATGGTATGAGTATGGTATGGTATATTATTGTATGTATGATTTGGTATAGTACAGTATGGTATGATAGGGAAGAAATTCGTATGGTACGGTATGAGTACGGTGAGAATATGGTATGGTGCCGATTTGCAACACAGCCTGGTATAGACAGAAGGGTGATCTGCACAAGGAAGATAATAAACCGTTGTGTCAAGAATTTGCAGAGTTTTTGGTTTATTATCTTCGATAATGAACCATTGGAATCGCCCAAAGAAAAAAAAATTTTAACCCCCCTCAAAATTTGTTGGTTTACGTTTCAAGATACGTAGATTCAGAAAATCGAATAAAAAAAAATCCGTCCGTCCGCCGTACGCCGTCCCCCGTACGCCGTACGCCGTCCGCGGCACTTTGCCCAGTTAGCGTTGAGATAAAATTACGAAATTCGGTTTCTGGGTTTGGACCAGCCCCACAATGGTCCTCGAAACTTTTCATAACCCTAGGCCAAGGGGAAGAGGTTCAAAATGAAATTCAAAATTTTGACAATGTCATATCTCAAAATATTAAAAAGAACCGTGCAATGTATAGTTCACTTTTGAATGACCTGAAAAATGACGAATCTTTTAAGACCAATTGGATTTTTGTGCGACCAGCCGTTCGTTCACAGTGACCGCGCAAAGGTTTAGGAAAAACACTAAACTTTCGCGTCGAAAACGGCCGCTACGTGGGCCAACCGCCCAGACCCCCAGAATAAAACTACCTTTTTTCATCTTCCCGGTAAACTACAGTCTAGAAATTTTAACCATGAGTCGGGGATAGACCACATTGCAATATTCACCCGGTTTCTCATCTGTAAAATTGTTTAAATAATACCTATTTGTTTAAACAAATTAAATTTTGATGATGAGCTAGATACTTGAAATTTTAAATATAGGTCAGAAATGGATCACAATGCAATATTCACTCGGTTTCTTGTCTGTAAAATTGTTTAAATAATATCTATTTGTTTAAACAAATTAAATTTTGATGATGAGCTAGATACTTGAAATTTTAAATATAGGTCAGAAATGGATGACATTTCAATATTCACTCGGTTTGTATGACATGGTATGAGTATGGTAAGGCATATTATTGTATGTATGATTTAGTACAGTATGATAAGATAGAAAAGAAATTCGTATGGTATGGTATGAGTACGGTGAGAATATGGTATGGTGCCAATTTGCAACACAGTCTGGTATAGACTGAAGGGTGATCTGCACAAGGAAGATAATAAACCGTTGTGTCAAGAATTTGCAGAGTTTTTTTTATTCGATTTTCTGAATCTACGTATCTTGAAACGTAAACCAACAAATTTTGAGGGGGGGTTAAAAAATTTTTTTCTTTGGGCGATTCCAATGGTTCATTATCGAAGATAATAAACCAAAACAAGTTTTGTAAAAAATCCCAATGCTCTAGGTAGTAGTCGATACCAGTGACCAACATTTTCTTCAGTAGTCGACATGGTTTTGCACTAGTAGTCGACCTACATGTGTTAGAAGTCGACAGTATCACTTGAGTCAGTAGTCGACAGGTTTCGTCATTCCATCGTTTTCGAATTTTACGACATCTAGATAAAATATATTCAGCTGTGAATCGGAACTTGAAAATAGATTAATAAGATGTAATAAAGTAGTTATCAGACTTTTTATTTGCAAACAGCTCATTATCAGTCTCAAATTGCAATAAGTACTTAAGTAAAAAGGTATGAAAACTATAGTCGAAAACTCATTGTCAGAAAATTGACATTACAGTTGGGATTAGGTACCTATTTACACATTTTTTTGACATTTTCATGTCTTTGCTTTGGCACATAAACTGAAACGGGAAAAATTTGTTCCCTTGATTCACCCTTTCCCTCAAGATCACGTCAGAACACAAGCGACCGGCGGGCCAATACGTCAGAGCCTATGACGCACGAGCGTATGACGTAAGACGGCTGGCAGGAGGCCAACAAGTACGTCAGAGCCTATGACGCACGAGCGTATGACGTAAGACGGCTGGCAGGAGGCCAACTATTGCGTCAGAGCCTATGACGCACGAGCGTATGACGTAAGACGGCCGGCAGGATAACTAGTACGGCAGAGCCTATGACGCACGAGCGTATGACGTAAGACGGCTGGCAGGAGACCAACAAGTACGTCAGAGCCTATGACGCACGAGCGTATGACGTAAGACGGCTGGCAGGAGACCAACAAGTGCGTCAGAGTCCATGACGCACGAGCGTATGACGTAAGACGGCTAGCGGGAGGCCAACAAGTACGTCAGAGCCTATGACGCACGAGCGTATGACGTAAGACGGCTGGCAGGAGACCAACAAGTGCGTCAGAGTCCATGACGCACGAGCGTATGACGTAAGACGGCTAGCGGGAGGCCAACAAGTACGTCAGAGCCTATGACGCACGAGCGTATGACGTAATACGGCTGGCAGGAGACCAACAAGTGCGTCAGAGTCCATGACGCACGAGCGTATGACGTAAGACGGCTAGCGGGAGGCCAACAAGTACGTCAGAGCCTATGACGCACGAGCGTATGACGTAAGACGGCTGGCAGGAGACCAACAAGTGCGTCAGAGTCCATGACGCACGAGCGTATGACGTAAGACGGCTAGCGGGAGGCCAACAAGTACGTCAGAGCCTATGACGCACGAGCGTATGACGTAAGACGGCTGGCAGGAGACCAACAAGTGCGTCAGAGTCCATGACGCACGAGCGTATGACGTAAGACGGCTAGCGGGAGGCCAACAAGTACGTCAGAGCCTATAACGCACGAGCGTATGACGTAAGACGGCTGGCAGGAGACCAACAAGTGCGTCAGAGTCCATGACGCACGAGCGTATGACGTAAGACGGCTAGCGGGAGGCCAACAAGTACGTCAGAGCCTATGACGCACGAGCGTATGACGTAATACGGCTGGCAGGAGGCCAACTAGTTCGTAATACGACGAGACCTTTTATGTCTCTGCGCCCCCTCCCACACCAACACCGCGTACCTCGTACTTCATTTTGGTTTATTATCTTCGATAATGAACCATTGGAATTGCCCAAAGAAAAAAAAATTTTAACCCCCCTTCAAAATTTGTTGGTTTACGTTTCAAGATACGTAGATTCAGAAAATCAAATAAAAAAAATCCGTCCGTCCGCCGTCCGCCGTACGCCGTCCGCGGCACTTTGCCCAGTTAGCGTTGAGTTAAAATTACGAAATTTTTTTATGGGCTTCGACCAACCCCACAATGGTCCTCGAAACTTTTCATAACCCTAGGTCAAGGGTTCAAAACGAATTTTGAAAATTTGAAAATCTCATATCTCGAAAAATTCATATAGAACGGTATGTTTTTTATTTCATATTTAGATAGAGTTTGTTCCGTAGAATTTTTTAAGACCATCCGCAGCTTTGTACGACCAGCCGTTCGTTCACAATGACGGCTCAAAGATTGTGCCTTATTAATACCTAACAATAAATTATAATAATTTTCACTAGGTACTTGATAAAATTGTTAATAATTAGTGATAATTGATAATAATAATTAATCTAACATTTAGGATCTAGACATTTAGACCTAGTGATCTAGACAGAAGGGTGATCTGTACAAAGAAGATAATGAACCGTTGTGTCAAGAATTGGCAGAGTTTTTGTTGTTGAATTTGAAAAGACCTGTAGAGGCAATATGGTTGCATGAAAGAAATTTATTAAATTAATAAATTGAGCAAATAAATAGATTATAAATTAATTATTTATTAATAAATGTATGAATTGTTTATTTATTTATAAAATTATAAATTAATTAGGCAAGAATTAAGGGGAATTAGAACGAGAAGGGGAAGAAGAACGAGATGAGGGCGAAAATATGGTTTTTGAAGTTATATGACTCGGCTTCCTTTAGACCTAGCGAGTAGAAACTTTTTGTGCTTTCTATTGGCCACACCCGGAAGATTTCAAGTTGATCGGCTGTGGACCCGTCCAAGTGGCCAAAATTAGCCTCAATATCAGGTTTTTGTTCCTTATAAATTTCTTGGGTTGAGATAGTGGGTTAAAATCTTTCAAATGGCACTGGGTCATGTTATAAAGAAGATCTGTGCAAAATTTCAAGTTGATTGGTCCAGTTAATGTGGACAATATTAGCCTAAAATGTCTGATTGTTTGTTTCTAAACTTTTTGGGTTGAGATAATGGGTCAAATCTTTTGAAATGCACTGTCTAAAGCTGAAAAGAAGCTCTATGCATTTTTCAAGTCAATAGGTGAAGGTGGAGCCATGCCTAACTGAATAAGAAGATGAAGGAGAAGAACAAAGTAAGGGCAAAAAACTGGGTTTTTGAAGTTGTGAAACCCCTAGTTAGACCTAGCGACTTGATTATTGTCTGTGCTATAACAATATGGCCTCAAATGAAAGTTGTTGTCTTTTGAACCCTAGGTACCAGTTCCACCCCTACCCGGTACCTCTATTGAAGGATCATCGGGGGTCCTGGTTGTATAATAATCGTATGCAAAATAATCGTATAATCTCGACCACCCTCCCACCCTAGATGTAGCGGAGTACCTAGGGTACTTTACACTTTACAACCTATTCTCATACCTACCTAATATACATAAAATTTCATAAAATTCCTGTAATGGGAATGGGAAGTGATGTTATTGAGAAAACTGTTAACATTTCATGACAATGAGTAATCGCTTCAAACAATTACAGGAAAGGTTATGGTAATTACGAACTAAATCACTCGCGACGAAATAGTAGAAACCCATGTTAAGAAAAGCAAGAGTATTTGAAAAATCGTCTATTTCCACTGAAATATGAGTACACTGTTAGACCGGTTTCGGCGATTAAACAATCGACAGTGACAAAACAATACTAGTATTGTTGGGGTTTGATTACTTACCTCACATAGGTAATGAGTATCATAAACATGTCGGGGTTTGACTACTTACATCACATAAATGATCAACCATTTTCCTACCATTTTCCTACCAAATTATTAATACCTAACAATAAATTATAATAATTTTCACTAGGTACTTGATAAAATTGATAATAATAATTAATCTAACATTTAGGATTTAGACATTTAGACCTAGTGTTTCATCTTCCAGTCTAGAAATTTTAACCGTCAGTCGGGGATAGAGCTCATTGCAATATTCACTCGGTTTCTCATCTGTGAAATTGTACCTTTTTGTAATAATACAAATTAAATTTTGATGCTGAGCTATTGACTTGAAATTTTAAAAATAGGTCAGAACTGGATCACAATGCAATATTCACTCGGTTTCTTGTCTGTAAAATTGTTTAAATAATACCTATTTGTTTAAACAAATTAAATTTTGATGATGAGCTAGATACTTGAAATTTTAAAGATAGGTCAGAAATGGATGACATTTCAATATTCACTCGGTTTTTTTCTCATTGCAAACCTGTTCATTGTGTACCCAAGATCCTTCCCTAAAAGACCTGGCAGCGGGAAATATTATTCAACATGGTTTGAAAAGGGAAAACTCTGCAAATTCTTGACACAACGGTTTATTATCTTCCTTGTGCAGATCACCGTTCTGTCTATACCAGACTGTGTTGCAAATCGGCACCATACCATATTCTCACCGTACTCATACCATACCATACGAATTTCTTTCCTATCATACCATACTGAACTATACCAAATCATACATACAATAATATACCATACCATACTCATACCATGTCATACAAACCGAGTGAATATTGAAATGTCATCCATTTCTGACCTATATTTAAAATTTCAAGTATCTAGCTCGTCATCGAAATTTAATTTGTTTAAACAAATAGGTATTATTTAAACAATTTTACAGACAAGAAAACGAGTGAATATTGCATTGTGATCCAGTTCTGAACAATTTTTAAAATTTCAAGTCAACAGCTCATCATCAAAATTTAATTTGTATTATTACAAAAAGGTATTATTTAAACAATTTTACAGATGAGAAACCGAGTGAATATTGCAATGTGGTCTATCCCCGACTCACGGTTAAAATTTCTAGACTGTAGTTTACCGGGAAGATGAAAAACGTAGTTTTATTCTGGGCGTCTGAGGGTTGGGTCACATAACGGCCGTTTTCGACGCAAAAGTTTAGTGTTTTTCCTAAACCTTTGCGCGCGCACTGTGAACGAACGGCTGGTTGCACAAAAATCCAATTGGTCTTAAATGATTGGTAATTTTTCAGGTCATTCAAAAGTGAACTAAAAATTACACGGTTCAGTTGAATATTTTGAGATATGACATCGTCGAAATTTTAAATTTCGTTTTGAACCCCTTCCCCTTGACCTAGGGTTATGAAAAGTTTCGAGGATCATTGTGGGGCTGGTCCAAATCCAGACACCAAATTTCGTAATTTTAGCTCAACGCTAACTGGGCAAAGTGGCGCGGACGGCGTACGGCGTACGGCGGACGGACGGATTTTGGTTTATTATCTTCAATAATGAACCATTGGAATCGCCCAAAGAAAAAAATTTTTTAACCCCCCCTCAAAATTTGTTGGTTTACGTTTCAAGATACGTAGATTCAGAAAATCGAATAAAAAAAAAAATCCGTCCGTCCGCCGTACGCCGTCCGCCGTACGCCGTCCGTGGCACTTTGCCCAGTTAGCGTTGAGCTAAAATTACGAAATTTGGTTTCTGGGTTTGGACCAGCCCCACAATGATCCTCGAAACTTTTCATAACCCTAGGTCAAGGGGAAGGGGTTCAAAACGAAATTTAAAATTTCGACCATGTCATATCTCAAAATATTCAACTGAACCGTGTAATTTTTAGTTCACTTTTGAATGACCTGAAAAATTACCAATCATTTAAGACCAATTGGATTTTTGTGCGACCAGCCGTTCGTTCACAGTGAGCGCGCAAATGTTTAGGAAAAACACTAAACTTTCGCGTCGAAAACGGCCGTTATGTGACCCAACCTCCAGACGCCCAGAATAAAACTACGTTTTTCATCTTCCCGGTAAACTACAGTCTAGAAATTTTAACCGTGAGTCGGGGATAGACCACATTGCAATATTCACTCGATTTCTCATCTATAAAATTGTTTAAATAATACCTTTTTGTAATAATACAAATTAAATGTTGATGATGAGCTGTTGACTTGAAATTTTAAAAATAGTTCAGAACTGGATCACAATGCAATATTCACTCGTTTTCTTGTCTGTAAAATTGTTTAAATAATACCTATTTGTTTAAACCAATTAAATTTTGATGATGAGCTAGATACTTGAAATTTGAAATATAGGTCAGAAATGGATGACATTTCAATATTCACTCGGTTTGTATGACATGGTATGAGTATGGTATGGTATATTATTGTATGTATGATTTGGTATAGTACAGTATGGTATGATAGGGAAGAAATTCGTATGGTACGGTATGAGTACGGTGAGAATATGGTATGGTGCCGATTTGCAACACAGCCTGGTATAGACAGAAGGGTGATCTGCACAAGGAAGATAATAAACCGTTGTGTCAAGAATTTGCAGAGTTTTTGGTTTATTATCTTCGATAATGAACCATTGGAATCGCCCAAAGAAAAAAAAATTTTAACCCCCCTCAAAATTTGTTGGTTTACGTTTCAAGATACGTAGATTCAGAAAATCGAATAAAAAAAAATCCGTCCGTCCGCCGTACGCCGTCCCCCGTACGCCGTACGCCGTCCGCGGCACTTTGCCCAGTTAGCGTTGAGATAAAATTACGAAATTCGGTTTCTGGGTTTGGACCAGCCCCACAATGGTCCTCGAAACTTTTCATAACCCTAGGCCAAGGGGAAGAGGTTCAAAATGAAATTCAAAATTTTGACAATGTCATATCTCAAAATATTAAAAAGAACCGTGCAATGTATAGTTCACTTTTGAATGACCTGAAAAATGACGAATCTTTTAAGACCAATTGGATTTTTGTGCGACCAGCCGTTCGTTCACAGTGACCGCGCAAAGGTTTAGGAAAAACACTAAACTTTCGCGTCGAAAACGGCCGCTACGTGGGCCAACCGCCCAGACCCCCAGAATAAAACTACCTTTTTTCATCTTCCCGGTAAACTACAGTCTAGAAATTTTAACCATGAGTCGGGGATAGACCACATTGCAATATTCACCCGGTTTCTCATCTGTAAAATTGTTTAAATAATACCTATTTGTTTAAACAAATTAAATTTTGATGATGAGCTAGATACTTGAAATTTTAAATATAGGTCAGAAATGGATCACAATGCAATATTCACTCGGTTTCTTGTCTGTAAAATTGTTTAAATAATATCTATTTGTTTAAACAAATTAAATTTTGATGATGAGCTAGATACTTGAAATTTTAAATATAGGTCAGAAATGGATGACATTTCAATATTCACTCGGTTTGTATGACATGGTATGAGTATGGTAAGGCATATTATTGTATGTATGATTTAGTACAGTATGATAAGATAGAAAAGAAATTCGTATGGTATGGTATGAGTACGGTGAGAATATGGTATGGTGCCAATTTGCAACACAGTCTGGTATAGACTGAAGGGTGATCTGCACAAGGAAGATAATAAACCGTTGTGTCAAGAATTTGCAGAGTTTTTTTTATTCGATTTTCTGAATCTACGTATCTTGAAACGTAAACCAACAAATTTTGAGGGGGGGTTAAAAAATTTTTTTCTTTGGGCGATTCCAATGGTTCATTATCGAAGATAATAAACCAAAACAAGTTTTGTAAAAAATCCCAATGCTCTAGGTAGTAGTCGATACCAGTGACCAACATTTTCTTCAGTAGTCGACATGGTTTTGCACTAGTAGTCGACCTACATGTGTTAGAAGTCGACAGTATCACTTGAGTCAGTAGTCGACAGGTTTCGTCATTCCATCGTTTTCGAATTTTACGACATCTAGATAAAATATATTCAGCTGTGAATCGGAACTTGAAAATAGATTAATAAGATGTAATAAAGTAGTTATCAGACTTTTTATTTGCAAACAGCTCATTATCAGTCTCAAATTGCAATAAGTACTTAAGTAAAAAGGTATGAAAACTATAGTCGAAAACTCATTGTCAGAAAATTGACATTACAGTTGGGATTAGGTACCTATTTACACATTTTTTTGACATTTTCATGTCTTTGCTTTGGCACATAAACTGAAACGGGAAAAATTTGTTCCCTTGATTCACCCTTTCCCTCAAGATCACGTCAGAACACAAGCGACCGGCGGGCCAATACGTCAGAGCCTATGACGCACGAGCGTATGACGTAAGACGGCTGGCAGGAGGCCAACAAGTACGTCAGAGCCTATGACGCACGAGCGTATGACGTAAGACGGCTGGCAGGAGGCCAACTATTGCGTCAGAGCCTATGACGCACGAGCGTATGACGTAAGACGGCCGGCAGGATAACTAGTACGGCAGAGCCTATGACGCACGAGCGTATGACGTAAGACGGCTGGCAGGAGACCAACAAGTACGTCAGAGCCTATGACGCACGAGCGTATGACGTAAGACGGCTGGCAGGAGACCAACAAGTGCGTCAGAGTCCATGACGCACGAGCGTATGACGTAAGACGGCTAGCGGGAGGCCAACAAGTACGTCAGAGCCTATGACGCACGAGCGTATGACGTAAGACGGCTGGCAGGAGACCAACAAGTGCGTCAGAGTCCATGACGCACGAGCGTATGACGTAAGACGGCTAGCGGGAGGCCAACAAGTACGTCAGAGCCTATGACGCACGAGCGTATGACGTAATACGGCTGGCAGGAGACCAACAAGTGCGTCAGAGTCCATGACGCACGAGCGTATGACGTAAGACGGCTAGCGGGAGGCCAACAAGTACGTCAGAGCCTATGACGCACGAGCGTATGACGTAAGACGGCTGGCAGGAGACCAACAAGTGCGTCAGAGTCCATGACGCACGAGCGTATGACGTAAGACGGCTAGCGGGAGGCCAACAAGTACGTCAGAGCCTATGACGCACGAGCGTATGACGTAAGACGGCTGGCAGGAGACCAACAAGTGCGTCAGAGTCCATGACGCACGAGCGTATGACGTAAGACGGCTAGCGGGAGGCCAACAAGTACGTCAGAGCCTATAACGCACGAGCGTATGACGTAAGACGGCTGGCAGGAGACCAACAAGTGCGTCAGAGTCCATGACGCACGAGCGTATGACGTAAGACGGCTAGCGGGAGGCCAACAAGTACGTCAGAGCCTATGACGCACGAGCGTATGACGTAATACGGCTGGCAGGAGGCCAACTAGTTCGTAATACGACGAGACCTTTTATGTCTCTGCGCCCCCTCCCACACCAACACCGCGTACCTCGTACTTCATTTTGGTTTATTATCTTCGATAATGAACCATTGGAATTGCCCAAAGAAAAAAAAATTTTAACCCCCCTTCAAAATTTGTTGGTTTACGTTTCAAGATACGTAGATTCAGAAAATCAAATAAAAAAAATCCGTCCGTCCGCCGTCCGCCGTACGCCGTCCGCGGCACTTTGCCCAGTTAGCGTTGAGTTAAAATTACGAAATTTTTTTATGGGCTTCGACCAACCCCACAATGGTCCTCGAAACTTTTCATAACCCTAGGTCAAGGGTTCAAAACGAATTTTGAAAATTTGAAAATCTCATATCTCGAAAAATTCATATAGAACGGTATGTTTTTTATTTCATATTTAGATAGAGTTTGTTCCGTAGAATTTTTTAAGACCATCCGCAGCTTTGTACGACCAGCCGTTCGTTCACAATGACGGCTCAAAGATTGTGCCTTATTAATACCTAACAATAAATTATAATAATTTTCACTAGGTACTTGATAAAATTGTTAATAATTAGTGATAATTGATAATAATAATTAATCTAACATTTAGGATCTAGACATTTAGACCTAGTGATCTAGACAGAAGGGTGATCTGTACAAAGAAGATAATGAACCGTTGTGTCAAGAATTGGCAGAGTTTTTGTTGTTGAATTTGAAAAGACCTGTAGAGGCAATATGGTTGCATGAAAGAAATTTATTAAATTAATAAATTGAGCAAATAAATAGATTATAAATTAATTATTTATTAATAAATGTATGAATTGTTTATTTATTTATAAAATTATAAATTAATTAGGCAAGAATTAAGGGGAATTAGAACGAGAAGGGGAAGAAGAACGAGATGAGGGCGAAAATATGGTTTTTGAAGTTATATGACTCGGCTTCCTTTAGACCTAGCGAGTAGAAACTTTTTGTGCTTTCTATTGGCCACACCCGGAAGATTTCAAGTTGATCGGCTGTGGACCCGTCCAAGTGGCCAAAATTAGCCTCAATATCAGGTTTTTGTTCCTTATAAATTTCTTGGGTTGAGATAGTGGGTTAAAATCTTTCAAATGGCACTGGGTCATGTTATAAAGAAGATCTGTGCAAAATTTCAAGTTGATTGGTCCAGTTAATGTGGACAATATTAGCCTAAAATGTCTGATTGTTTGTTTCTAAACTTTTTGGGTTGAGATAATGGGTCAAATCTTTTGAAATGCACTGTCTAAAGCTGAAAAGAAGCTCTATGCATTTTTCAAGTCAATAGGTGAAGGTGGAGCCATGCCTAACTGAATAAGAAGATGAAGGAGAAGAACAAAGTAAGGGCAAAAAACTGGGTTTTTGAAGTTGTGAAACCCCTAGTTAGACCTAGCGACTTGATTATTGTCTGTGCTATAACAATATGGCCTCAAATGAAAGTTGTTGTCTTTTGAACCCTAGGTACCAGTTCCACCCCTACCCGGTACCTCTATTGAAGGATCATCGGGGGTCCTGGTTGTATAATAATCGTATGCAAAATAATCGTATAATCTCGACCACCCTCCCACCCTAGATGTAGCGGAGTACCTAGGGTACTTTACACTTTACAACCTATTCTCATACCTACCTAATATACATAAAATTTCATAAAATTCCTGTAATGGGAATGGGAAGTGATGTTATTGAGAAAACTGTTAACATTTCATGACAATGAGTAATCGCTTCAAACAATTACAGGAAAGGTTATGGTAATTACGAACTAAATCACTCGCGACGAAATAGTAGAAACCCATGTTAAGAAAAGCAAGAGTATTTGAAAAATCGTCTATTTCCACTGAAATATGAGTACACTGTTAGACCGGTTTCGGCGATTAAACAATCGACAGTGACAAAACAATACTAGTATTGTTGGGGTTTGATTACTTACCTCACATAATGAGTATCATAAACATGTCGGGGTTTGACTACTTACATCACATAAATGATCAACCATTTTCCTACCATTTCAATTTCTTTGTTATTGAACATTCACTAATACATCCCTGTGTCTGAATGACAATAGTTTAGTTGGTCATATTCAGCACAAATGTCAATATTATTGAGAGATGTTATATAATGAGGGTCGGGTCTCATGTCACAGATGATTTTCCCGCATCATGCCTGGTCTGGCCTACGAAGGGCCCCTTCTCTCCGGCATATCCTCTTATTTATTTTATTTATTTATTTCAAGTTTTAATATAATAATATACAAATAAATCGCATGAGTTCATCATTAAACCTTATTGCGGGGCTATAGGCAATGCCCGTCGCGCCCCGCACGAGCCAATCTAAGAAAATACCTATCATGCAAACAACATAATATTATATAATATATAATATTATATAATGCATATCTACTCATGATATGCATGTTCTCGGAATCTAATAATCTAAAAATGAACATAATAATAATATTATGTTGTTATCATTCTATTATACAGAAACCTCTCATTTTTAGATTATTAGATTCCGAGAACATGCATATCATGAGTAGATACTCAGAATGATATTCTCAGCCTCCTTTACCCCTAGCTCAATTAGCCATGAAAAAATTAGCTTCTTATAAGATGGGCGAGAATAATGAGTAGTCGATCTTAAACCACTTGTCAAACGGCGATGCAACATGTAAATAATAAATTGAGGGCTCCTGGTTGTCAGCGTCAAAGCTGGCTTAGGGTTACCGACATTACTTACCAATCTAAAGCGCGTACCATAATCATGGCTGTGCAAGTCCAAAACGACACAAGGAGATTTATAATACAATAGTAGGAGGGACTTTATGAATAGTTGTCTAATCGTGAAAACCTTAAAGTCAATGTACAGACGCACACCAGGATATAATCTAGGTTTTTTCAGAATTATTCTTATTAACAGTCTCTGAAGCACATTGATCTCCTCCAAGCAGGTAGGATACGTACCCCCATGCAATAATCTTGTACTGGATAACTGATTGGGCAAGAGCCATGTACAGTAGGCGGAGCGTATCACAACTAAACACAGACCTCACATTGGAGAACACATGAATGAGCCGCCGTAATTTGTTAACAACCTTATCTATATGTTTTTTCCATTTCAGCTCAACGTCAACAATGACTCCTAGGTAACAATAATGATCTACCCTCTCAAGGGGCCTACACGCACAGCCATTGTGACATACACATTAAATTTTGTCCTCATGCACAACTATTCTATGAGACTACTATGAGTAGACTACAAGCCAACCAATTACCAAGAACATTCAACGCCTTCTGCACTTCAAGGAAAACCTCATCACAATTGGTACCAGTTACAAGAACAGTCGTATCGTCAGCGAACAGGTAAACTTCGATACTAACAATTGGTAGGAGGTTGACACGCGTCTAACACATTTCAAGTTCACTTAGCCCTTGCTGCGCTTTCTCCAAACGTACGAAAGTTAATGAAGCCTTGCCTTCGTGCATGGATCTAAAATTATTGTTGCCAACCAGACACAAAATGTCAACGCTTTAGCTATCATGATGCAATAAACAACATTTATACCGTATCTGGCTGCTGGTCTTTGGTCACTTTTACCAACTCCCATACCTGAAGGAAGGAAAGTAAAATGTTGGTGTGAGGGTGGTCCTCATAATTTTATTGCTGTAATAAGGATCCTCCAACTGAAGAATTCACGGGAATATAAGAGTGTCTACAGAAATTATGGGATAAACTCAAGGAATCAATTCTACAGCTAATTTGCTACAAAAAGTACCTTTTTTTTCATTACTTTTTCATTACTTTTTTCATTACTTTTCATTACTTTTTCATTACTTTTTTCATTACTTTCATTACTTTTTTTTCATTGAGTTTTTTCATTACTAAACTAAAAAAAAAAAACCGACTTTTTTCACTTTTAAGATTTTTCTTGTTGTTGTGTGTTTCGACCTTTTCTCAGTAAAACGGCTCTAACTCCCTTAAATTAATATGTGAAATAAAAGTTGAGGATATCGTTCGAAAGAGCGTTATCTTTTCTATCTCCTTGATATAAAATCCGATTTTCGAAAAAGTACTTATTGATGAAAAAAATTGCCAGAGTCCAACATTTGAAGATTTCTTTAAAATCACCGTTTTTTCGTAATTTGTACTATCAGTACGGGGTTCTTTCGCCGCGCACTCCTCGGGGAAAACTTGGCCAAAATCTAAGCTTTTCAACGGTATGAAATAAATGTTTTTCACAGTAAAATTGGTGAAGAAAATGACGTTTGAGGTCTGAAAAACGTGGGTTTTTAGGTAAACGTCAACGTTTTCCACCAAAAGCAATTTATCCATTTTTTGACGCTGAATCGAATGGTGACACTTCCGTGCCTCCCTGATAAGGAAGAAACTCGTTTTTTTTGGCGTCTCATTTTGATTAAATTGTTGATTCTTTAAAAAATTACTTAATCCTGTTTTAAAACTAATGATACTTTATAAAACGAGGGTTTTTAAAGTTCTTAAAAAAAAAAAAAAAAACTCAATTAAACGCCTTAACAATTTTATTTGTAGTCTTTGTATCTACGAGTTATGAAAACATTTGGTTTGATAGATATACCTATACAGAATGACGTAGTAATTAAGTAATTCGTCAAACTGAAAAATAAACAATAATACATACTTAACATCAGTACAAAATTGTCAATTTGAAATTAATGGGATTAAAGTTTTTCAACATACTTATTTTGAACATACTCAACACATACATCTGCGATGTATCAATTTTTACAATTTTTAAATGGAAACCATTCTACACCTATCGGATATTATTTCTAATCAAATAGGCACATACCTACTAACAATTTGTTTCTGAAATATGTACATTCAACCGAAAATAAACTTTGACAACCATAAAATCATAAGTCTGTTGAAGCTCGGGAA
Source organism: Stenodema calcarata (assembly GCA_963920205.1). Taxonomy (NCBI): domain Eukaryota; kingdom Metazoa; phylum Arthropoda; class Insecta; order Hemiptera; family Miridae; genus Stenodema; species Stenodema calcarata. The sequence goes on from OY986048.1 coordinate 9,119,023, forward strand.
AAACACCAAACTGTACGTTTTTTATTTACTAGGAGTTACTTTAATAGCCATCGTCGTTTCCGATGGCTGCACCTCAGCATCTTGGAAATGACATCGTGGGGAAAGCACCTGAGAAATGACAAAAACTTGTAGTTAATGGAATGACGAAAGAATTTCTCAAACTAATTGTACAACTACGGATTTACGGAACATGTTGCAGGTAATTTGTGATTGGTTTTTGAGGTATCTTTCAATATTTTCAGCTATTTGTGAAATATGTCCAATAGATAAGGTATTTCGGAATATATTTCTGGAATACGTATATTAGATAAGAGCAGTTATTTGGTATTCTTGAACGGTTTTTAGCGAATTTTCGAAGAAAAGCAAGCTATTGTTCTCGATCCAAAATTTTTAAAACTCGAATTTCCGAAAAATTGGCATACCTAAATCCGTTCCAGACCATCCTGAATTAACTGCCAAAAGACATGTGTCATTCCCGACGATAATGATCGAGGGTTGACCGTCGATATAATTAAAATGAAAAATTTCATATATGCAAAACAAAATCCTTCCTGGCAATCAAAAGGCTATGTTCGTAGATGGGCAGAAATCGGGCCACTCTAAGGGGGTTTTGGGGAATTTTAAGGGGGAAAATTACCCATAAATTCCCAAAATGGGTTTACGCTGAACACGGTGGTGAACTCAGAATCGCTATAATATAGCATTAAGATATTATCTCATACCGTTCTCAAGCACTTTGAAGATGAAGAAGCGTGGTTGTTACTTGAGATGTTCTTCACGGTTAATCTGCTCGAATCCGATAAGGGAATGAGTATCGCAATTCTGATTTAACCATCGTGTTCAGCGTTGGAAAATCTATAAACTGAGGTGTTACTTGGCAAAAAAGGAGACAAAATTTGTTAAGTATCCAATATTCTTCTGGTATTCGAAACATTTTTGATTCCCCGTTTCCACCCCAAGTTTTAGTTTCCGTAAAAGTACTCCTGTTTTAGTTATTCGTGCGAATACCTACTGCTTCGAAAATTGGCTCATACTACCATGCTGCATGAATGGAACTTGTTCATATTTAATTGATAGTTGAACGATGAGTGAGCAGGTAGGTTCATTCCTCTATTGAGCAACACATTATCATAACATTTTTGTGTTTTGTTTGAAGGTGTGCGACCCTCTGAAATTTTGACGCGACTTCAAGCTCAATCTGGGGATGAAACGCTTTGAAGTGTGTATGTACATGATAGTGTATTCATACTAATGAGTGGCATAAACGTTTTTCAATAGCACGAGAAAGATTGGAAAATGAATCACATGATCGTATTCCCCGTGCGTGAGCTTTTTGAGGGTGACCATCGCCGTACGACTGAAGAAATTGCCGGCCCAGTGGGACTGTTCAATGAATCATCCATGAAAAATTTGATTTCAGGAAGGTCTCAGCTCGATGGGTTCCTTCACGTTTCATCCGCAATAAAAAAAACTCTGCAAATTCTTGACACAACGGTTGATTATCTTCTTTGATCAGAGCACCCCAATCTAATTCACGAAATGATAGATGAAACTCTAGCTCACCATCCAAATTTAATGGAAAAAATAGGTAAGTATTGTTTGTACAGACAAGAAACCGAGTGCATATTGCATTGTCATCCATCTGCGACCCATGTTTAAAATTTAAAGTTTCTTGCTCAACTTCCAAATTTAAACAAATATGTAGGTATCGTGTAAACAATTTTACAGAAAAGAAACCGAGTGAATTGTCATCCATTCTCGACTCATGTTTAAAATTTCAAGATTCCAGCTCATCATCAAAATTTAATTTGTATAAACAAATAGGTAAGCAACCTATTTGTTCAATCAGAACAATTTAATAGACTAGAAATCGAGTGAGTATTGCATTTTCATCCAGTTCTGACTCATATTTAAAATTTCAAATCTTTAGCTCATCGGGAACTTGAAAACAAAATAAGTAGCGTCAGTTATTATTAATTATGGTTAATCATTAATAATGGCAATGAACTATTTTTAATAATGATTAATAATAATCAATAGTTATAGTTAATTAACTCGATATCTGAAAACCATGTGCTATTCGAATCAGCTGGGCCAGTATGAACATAGACAGGCTGCCGCTTGATTCACCCTCATGTTGACGAATCTTAACACGTTCAACGCGGGTGATGTCATATGACATCATGCCGTCCTTTGCAGGGTACGAGTGATGTCATATGACATCAAGCAGATCTGGACAGCGCTCCCTACTCTTACATTATTTGAAGGTCATTGGAAGGGTTGAGGAGGGTTGGCTAGTGGTTCATTGTGTTCAGCATGATATCATGCTCCAAAAATAATTAAAATGGGGTCAAAACAACTTCTAATTCTTCGAAATACCTTTCTTATCGAAAATAAAGGCACCAATATCGAATTTCAAACAAAAACATTTCTCGTAGGAGCTGTTGTCAGCTGTTTTCCTTCCCGCGTTGAACGTGTTAATCTGCTCCAAAAATATATACAAACCGACTAATTTGGATACGACTTTTGAAAATTTCAAAACTCGAAAAATTGAAATGGAATGGTATAGTTTTCAGTTCACATTTAGATAGAGTGTATTTTTTAGAATTTTTAAGACCATCCGGAGGTTTGTACGACCAGGCGCTCATTCACAATGAATTGGAGCAGATCAACAGTCGTCATGCAGCATGGATATAAGAGCAAATTTTCGAAGAAATATCGATTCATAAACGATGAACTCGTTCAATTCGAAGGATAAACTCACAATTTGATACTGATATTTCGACGAACGTCTTTGTCAGAGTAGAAATTCTAGACTGTTGAAGTGGTTGTCTTCGTGATGGCATGATGGTGGGTTGCCATTGTTTCTGACCAGAGTAGGTATTCAGGACAGGAAGAAGTTGAGGTGAAATGATGATAGTTGTATTAGTTGTGTGGGTAATTTCGATGTATTTTCAAATAATAGAAGACACATTGACGGCAGTAACTCAATGTTGTTTTCTATTATTTGGAACAACATCAAAACTACCCACACAACTAACACCACTACCATCATTTCTCCTTTACTTCTTCTTGTCCATCATGCCATCAGGGAAACAATCACTTCAACAGTCTACAATTTCTACTCTGACAAAGGCGTTCGCCGAAATATCAGTATCAAATTTTGAGATTTTCCTTTTGCATGTTTAACATTCATAACCGCTCTGTGCCTCAAGAATATACCTATATATGCAAATAAATATTTCATTATGAAAAATTCCGGTTTATATTTCACCAAGTCCACGTAACTACTTGGTATGCTCTTTGAAATATTAGGTATTCTACTTTAATAACTGTTTAAATATCGATATTGTTGTTTAATAATGTTACCTGTAAGTTGGAGGTGTTGTAAGAGGCTCTTCTTCAGTAGCTCTCAAAGGGTTTTCCAGTCAGATTGTATTGGGACGTTGTGCAGGTCGTTCCCGAGTCTTACGAGCCACCGTCAGATCCGCTGGTGCTCCGGTGTCATGTGACGTTTCCCAAAGATGTGAGAGCTTGAATTGTCGTCGTCGTTTGCATCGTTTATGATGACCTGCGGGGTCGACGGAAAAAATCCGCGTGGAGGAGGTGGCGTCAGGCCTCGTGGAGGATGTGACTTTGGGGAGTTTTTCTGCCGTCTGTTGGCCGGTTCTTCATTGTTCGAACGTCGATTGTGAAGGAGATCTAACGACAGGAGGCAGAGGCTGCCGAGGAACAGCAGTGTCACCAATGTGAAGATCAGGTAATGATTCTGGTCAACAAACAAAATAATCGGTTTGTGCGCTGTAAAAAATGTTTGCAGCTGCCTTTCAATATTGATGTGATTATGTTATTATGTTGAGAATTACCTATCAAGAAATTTGAAATTCGGTGTAGGGGATCTAACATGGTCGAAGATGACCCTTGATACATCGCATAGCTCTCAGTCAGTATAGAGGGGTGTAATACAGTACAGCCCCGATTATCAGCGGAATTTAGTGGCAAGGGCAACGCGGTTCGAGAAATTCGCGGATAAACCGAAAAAATCCACAGTAATGCAGCGCGATGGTGAAGTCAGAATGGCGATATCTCATTTCGTAATCAGATTAGAGCAGATGGACCATGAAGAACATCTTAAGTAACAACCACGGTTCTTCATCTCCAAGGTGCTCCAGGTTAAGAACGGAATAAGATATTGCAATTCTGATTTCACCATCGTGTTGAGTGTGAAAAAACCTTTAAAATGACGTGTCATTTGTCAGACTGTTTCATTAAGGGAATTCATGGGTATAACCCCCCCCCCCTTCCAGAAAACTCGTTAACACCTCCCCTTAGAGTGGCCCGATTCTGCCCATCTATACGACACTGACCTTTCGATTGATAACACATTTTTTTTTTTTTTTTTTTTTGGTTTATTATCTTCGATAATGAACCATTGGAATCGCTCAAAGAAAAAAATTTTTTAACCCCCCCTCAAAATTTGTTGGTTTACGTTTCAAGATACGTAGATTCAGAAAATCGAATAAAAAAACTCTGCAAATTCTTGACACAACGGTTCATTATCTTCCTTGTGCAGATCACCCTTCTGTCTATACCAGACTGTATTGCAAATCGGCACCATACCATATTCTCACCGTACTCCCATACCATACGAATTTCTTTCCTATCATACCATACTGTATTATACCAAATCATACATACAATAATATACCATACAATACTCATACCATGTCATATAAACCGAATATTGAATATTGAAATGTCATCCATTTCTGACCTATATTTAAAATTTCAAGTATCTAGCTCATCATCAAAATTTAATTTGTTTCAACAAATAGGTATTATTTAAACAATTTTACAGACAAGAAACCGAGTGAATATTGCATTGTGATCCAGTTCTGACCTATTTTTAAAATTTCAACCTATTTTTAAAATTTCTAACCATCAAAATTTAATTTGTATTATTACAAAAAGGTATTATTTAAACAATTTTACAGATGAGAAACCGAGTGAATATTGCAATGTGGTCTATCCCCGACTCACGGTTAAAATTTCTAGACTGTAGTTTACCGGGAAGATGAAAAAAGGTAGTTTTATTCTGGGCGTCTGGGGGTTGGGTCACATAACGGCCGTTTTCGACGCGAAAGTTTAGTGTTTTTCCTAAACCTTTGCGCGGTCACTGTGAACGAACGGCTGGTCGCAAAAACATCCAATTGGTCTTAAAAGATTCGTAATTTTTCAGGTCATTCAAAAGTGAACTAGAAATTACACCGTTTCATGAGAATGTTTAGAGATATGACATTGTCGAAATTTCAAAGTTCGTTTTGAACCCCTTCCCCTTGACCTAGGGTTATGAAAAGTTTCGAGGATCATTGTGGGGCTGGTCCAAACCCAGAAACCGAATTTCGTAATTTTAACTCAACGCTAACTGGGCAAAGTGGCGCGGACGGCGTACGGCGGACGGACGGATTTTGGTTTATTATCTTCGATAATGAACCATTGGAATCGCCCAAAGAAAAAATTTTTTTAACCCCCCCTCAAAATTTGTTGGTTTACGTTTCAAGATACGTAGATTCAGAAAATCGAATAAAAAAAATCCGTCCGTCCGCCGTACGCCGTCCGCGCCACTTTGCCCAGTTAGCGTTGAGTTAAAATTACGAAATTTTTTTTATGGGTTTCGACCAACCCCACAATGGTCCTCGAAACTTTTCATAACCCTAGGTCAAGGGGAAGGGGTTCAAAACGAATTTTGAAAATTTGAAAATCTCATATCTCGAAAAATTCATATAGAACGGTATGTTTTTTGTTTCATATTTAGATAGAGTTTGTTCCGTAGAATTTTTTAAGACCATCCGCAGCTTTGTACGACCAGCCGTTCGTTTACAATGACGGCTCAAAGATTGTGCCTCACAACACGATCGTGAATCAAACTGTTGAAATACAGGTCCATTTTCATACTAACAAGCTCTTTGGAACATCATATGGCTTAAGTGATATCGAGTTTGTTGTTCTGAAATGAAATGAAATGAAAAAATAATTTATTCCTTCTAATATACACAGAACAGAAGAAACCTAATGAATAATTGTGGAAATACCCCACTTTTTGGAACGCAGGTGGTTCTGAGGTGCGTTTCGTGCTACGGAAATGAAGGTAATTTCGAATGTTTGTTGGTAGGTACTTCTTTCATAGAAAAATTATTACCGACGTAGTATTAAAAACCCCAGAATTATATCGTATTAACTAATCATAATTAATAATAATTATTATTAATAATAAATACAAATTATTAATACCTAACAATAAATTATAATAATTTTCACTAGGTACCTACTTGATAAAATTGTTAATAATTAGTGATAATTGATAATAATAATTAATCTAATATTTAGGATCTAGACATTTAGACCTAGTGATCTAGACAGAAGGGTGATCTGTACAAAGAAGATAATGAACCGTTGTGTCAAGAATTTGCAGAGTTTTTTTTATTCGATTTTCTGAATCTACGTGTCTTGAAACGTAAACCAACAAATTTTGAGGGGGGGTTAAAAAATTTTTTTCTTTGGGCGATTCCAATGGTTCATTATCGAGGAGTTTCGACCAACCCCACAATGGTCATCGAGACTTTTCATAACCCTAGGTCAAGGGGAAGGGGTTCAAAATGAATTTTGAAATGTTGAAAATTCCAAAACTCGAAAAATTCATATAGAACGGTATGTTTTTTATTTCATATTTAGATAGAGTTTATTCCTAAGAATTGGTTAAGACCTTCCGCAGCTTTGTACAACCAGCCGTTCGTTCACAATGACGGCTCAAAGATTGTGCCTCACAACACGATCGTGACTCAAACTGTTGAAATACACGTCAATTTTCATACTAACTAGCTGTTTGGAACATCATATGGTTTTAGTGATGTCGAGTTGTTTGTTCTGAGATACGTTTCGTGCTACGGAAATGAAGGTAATTTTGAATGTTTGTTGGTAGGTACTTCTTTTATAGAAAAATTATTACCGACGTAGTATTAAAAACCCCAGAATTATATCGGTACATTTTATTTGTAATTAATTCATCATCTCTATCATTCAGGTTCTGCACAAAGGAACCCAGTCGATTCCAACTGCCAGATATCGTATTAATTAATCATAATTAATCATTATGATTATTAATAATAAATACAAATTATTAATACCTAACAATAAATTATAATAATTTTCACTAGGTATGTACTTGATAAAATTATTAATAATTGATGATAATTCATAATAATAATTATTCTAACATTTAGGATCTAGACATTTAGACCTAGTGATCTAGACAGAAGGTCTGTACAAAGACAGATCTGTACAAAGAAGATAATGAACCGTTGTGTCAAGAATTTGCAGAGTTTTTATTTTTTTGCAAATTTGAAATTTTTATTCCAATTCTATTGAGAGTTATATATAATTTTTGATGTCTTTTGGCAGTGGATTAGGGACGGTCTAATTAACGAACTGATAGATGAAACTGTATGTCATCATCCAAATTTAATTTATAAAAATATAGGAATTGCTTAAACAATTTACAGACGAGAAACCTAGTGAATATTGCATTGTCATCCATCTGCGGCCCATGTTTAAAATTTCACGTCTCTAGCTCAACATCCAAATTTAAATTGTTTAAACAAATAGGTATTGATGAAGAATTTTACAGACGAGAAACCGACTGAATATTGCATTGTCATCCATCTGCGACCCAGGTTTAAAATTTCACGTCTCTAGCTCAACATCCAAATTTAAATAGTCTAAACAAATAGGTATTCTTTAAACAATTTTACAGTCAGGAAACCGAGTGAATGTTGCTATTTCATCCATCTGCAGCCCATGTTTAAAATTTCACGTCTCTAGCTCAACATTCAAATTTAAAGTTTTTAAACAAATAGGTATTATTAGTTATGAATAGAGTTTTTGAATTATTTATGATTATTATTAATAATTATTATTAATCAAATCGATATTTGAAAACCACGTGCTATTAGAATCTAGACCCGACAGGCTGCCGCAAGATTCGCCCTGTAGTTGACGAATTTTGATTTGCTCGAACTTTGAACTCTCATTGTGAACGAACGGCTGGTCGTACAAAGCTGCGGATGGTCTTAACAAATTCTAAAAAAGAAACTCTATCTAAATATAAACTAAAAACTTTTTTGAGATATGAAATTTTCCAAATTTCAGCACTTGTTTTGAACCCCTCCCCCTTAACCGAATGTTATGAAAAGTTTCAAGGATCATTATGGGGCTGGTCCAACCTCACAATGATCCTCGAAACCTTTCATAACCTTAGGTCAAGGGGAAGGGGTTCAAAACGAATTTTGAAATTTTGAAAATTTCAAAACTCGAAAAATTCAGTTGGAACGGTGTATTTTTTATTTCATGTTTAGATAGAATTTTTTTTTAGAATTTTGTAAGACCATCCACAGCTTTGTACGACCAGCCGTTCGTTCACAACGACGGCTCAAGGTTGGAGCAAATCGAAAATCGTCAACATGAGAGTGAATTGAGAGGCAGCCTGTCGGGTACATTTTCAAACTGGCCCAGCTGATTCAAACAGCACATGGTTTTCAAATATCGAGTTAATAAATAATATTTGATAATAATTATTAATCATGAAGCATAAAAATTATTAATAACCAACAATTAATATTAATCAGTAATCTAGACAGAAGGGTGATCTGTACAAAGATGATAATAAACCGTTGTGTCAATAATTTGCAGAGTTTATTCGATTTGTGGAATCTTGGTTCATTATCGAAACTAGAATAAACCAAAACTACGAGTAGATCTGGTAGCAAAAAAGGTTTCAGATTTGGATTTAGCACATTGAAAAACCCCATCTCTCCTGCACCAAATAACACCGTTTTTTGTTGGCCAGTATTAATTTCCGTTGATATCCCATGAATTACATGTATAATACAAATAAATTAAGAATAAATCATTATTATTTCATTCTATAGGTTGGCTCGGAATTTCGTAGGGAAACTGAAGAGGCCAACATTGTTTACTCCCTCTGGTCACCTTCTCGAACGGGCTCAAATACGTCAGTTCATCATTCAAATAAATATATGCTATAGGACTCTCAAGGGTATTTTATATAAATTATTGAATTGCAAAGAAGGTTTATTTATACATCAAATAATAAACTTGAAAAATCTGAAGCGTTTGTTATTCAATGTTTGGACTCTACGTATGTTGACAAATAAACACAGCAATTTTGCGGCGAAGAACACACTTCAAATTCAATTCATGTAGGACTCAAATGGGTTATTATTGAAAATTATGAACCGAAAAGGTAGTAGGTACTACAAGCTCAATTTCAGCCAACTGATAATAGTCGAAAAATTCCGTTTTACAATATCTAATGGCAGTATATGAATGACGGGTGGATTTCATACTCTAATGAGGTTAGTCAGCAAGTAACGGCTTTGAGTCGATTGTCGACATAACGAGTTGAAAGGTTTGGATCCTTTCACGTTCAAAGAATAAATTTGAATAGTTCGAAATTTGAATATACGCGCCCCTTTTCTTCTCTTTTCTACTTGGCGAACCTCCGAATTTTATTGTTATTGAACCCTGCTTTGGACCAGTTATCATATTATAAATGCTTCATTTACAGAATAGAAGGGAACAGAATAACCACGAGGTCTCCTAGTGGCAGGACTGATTGATAAAGGAAAATTTGGGCATCAAGCATGAGAAAATTGGAACATTTGTTACAACTTGTATGGAGAATGTAGAGAATCTTTAAATATGAAAAATCCACTAACCGGCTGATTGAAGCAGCTGACTTCGGCTAGGTTCGATACCAAATTTGATGACTCCTCGTAGAGAAGTTGCTCTTGTTTGAATTCCCTTCTGTAGTATGGTTCGTTAGTCCTTCCTGTCACCTCCGGCATAGCTGCAAAAGTAATTGTCGTCCCTGTCGAGAAAATCCCAATCACACAGAATACGAAATATATAGCCGTAATCCACAACATGATCCCAGCACTCGGTTATAGGGAGTTTGACCAACACATTCTGCAACAGGTCCCACAGCCCGACTGGAAATGAGTGAATCTTGTATGAACGGGAACTGTTGTGCACCTGAAGCTCGATATCTACACTTGGGTTGAGACGACCGATTACCCCGGAGACAACTTTGATCCCAATCATTTGTATCTCAGTGGTTAAAGAATGATAATATTCCGGGGCACATGAAGGAGGAAAGGGAGAACTGAGAAAACAAGAACAGATTTTGAGATTCTCCTGTAGATTGAAGTTACGATACAATTGTTCACTTGTGTCAAAATTACTTATCACCTAATTAGACAGGAAACAACGATAAAAGTATCACTATTTCTTGACGTATCCTAACCATATGTTTTCATTTTCATCAACGGTACTTTGTAAATAACAATACAGTCCACCAATTTGTCTAGTTGTACGAAAATAAAGTGTTACCTACGAGTAAAACAATGAAATATATAATATTTATTGAATATTATTCAATACTACATCTAAAAATCAAATCATGGAATTCTGGCCTAATGTACCTAATGTACATACGCAAACGTGGAATCACTGAAACATCCTTAGCTTTTCGATTCTGCTAAATCGATTGATATCAATTTTTTGGGGGTCATGCTAGAGCTTTTTCGTAATGGTAATAGGACCGACCCCTCAATACAAGCGTCAGATTTTTCTCGTTTGCGCATGGGCTGACAAAAAGTATCAATTTTATTTTGATGAAACTCATGCTAGTCAATAGTATACAATTTCGGGTTTTTATTTATCTATGTAGGTATGATGTATTAGTATCATCGAGTTACGGTCGTCGTTACGTGGGTGCAGAGAAACATACACGAAATGCAAGGGGAAATTTCCATTTACGTTAGCGAGAAAGAAAAGAAAACTTATTTGACATGGGTTGGTTCAAATTTGCCAAAATAATAACAGGTAGATATTTTAAAATTCGAGCTAGTAGCGAAATGTATTATTACGTTCTTTTTTTTTTTAACGCTTCATTATTAGATAGCAAAAAGACGTGAGCCAAGTATGTGATTTGATTAGTTTGTGATGCATTGGCGACATGGCGATAAAAAAGCAGATAATCGTATCACTAATAACAATTAAAAAAACTATACAAATATATCAGTACGAATACTATCAGTACTTATTGTTTGTGACTCGTATTTCTCCATGATCGATCTAAACTACAGTAAATAATTAAATATAACTTTTTCTGCTAATGCACTACTACGCTAAATAATGATCTGATGAATAAGGTAGAACATCTCAATTAGTAACACTGGCAGTAGGTGAGGTATCCGACCAGGACAGCGCCGATGCACCATACGATGAAGCAGGCGAAATATAATTCAAACTCAGAAGAGTCCTGAATAGATGAGGTGGGTTCAAATTTCCGGTTGATGTCGCTGTCATCGGTTCCGAAATCGTTCTTGTTGGTTTCTTTGTTAAAGTCACAGCTTTTAACTGTTTCTAGGTTCAATGTCCTGAGGTTGGCTTTCAACGTTTCGAGTGCACCGGCTTCAATTTTCAACAGGTCGCAAGTTTTTATAACGTAATTCGGTTCTGTATCTCCAAAACCGGTTGTCTTGGAGTTGGGATTACTATCGTAAGTCAACATCACGATTCGTTTTATGACAACAGTCAATATGGTGGAGTTACCATACATTTTTCCCTCATTGGGATCTCCTCTGCCTTCGAGGCTCGCCATGCTTATCCCAGTACTATCAGCATTGGAAATGTTAGAAAGACTTGGCTCACCCGTCGAAGAACTAGCTCCAATATCGTTGGTTACCGGTGTTTTTGGTTCAGTGACGTAATTTGTCCCCGTGCATGTTTCTGCAATGTTATCTGTAGCAATATTGGAGCCGCAGGTATTTCCACTCATAAGATCGCTCTCATTTGAATCCAAACAGACGATGCCGTTAGTACCGAAGATGTGGCCTGGAGTGGGCATATCACATTCAGCCGATAGTGACGCGTAGAACAACACAACGCAGGCGAGCAACATCGCGACACAAACCATGAAGGCGATACGAATTCACTAACAATCACAATACATTTTATACAGTATAAATTCAATACCAGTTCGTTGTGTGAAAAGTCCTACAGATTTTGATAATTATGCAAACTACAAGAGAGAAGAGACTCGCACGGGTTGAAATCAAATGACGAACTGAGCTCGAAGAGAGAATGCATGAGATCTTCTAATGCCCTATCTCCTCAATATCATATCTCCTTTATTGCCGTCTTACCTATCAAAACGAGGGTAAGCGAAAGTTATCTCGAAGTTCCGCGAACTTATCTACTTATCTGCTATAGTTTTTTTTAATATATAATTTTATTTACTTTTTGTGGAGTACCACTATCAAGTGAGCTTAGAAGTAATCTATATCTATATTATATAATAAAATCGTGTCTGTCTGTTTGTTTGTCTGTCTGTCTGTCTGTTTGTCTGATCATCAATTGAGAACGGCTGAACGTAGAAAGTTGCGGCTGAAACCGTTTGACGCAGAATTTATCTGGGAAGGTTTATGAAAAATCCGCGTTTAAATCTGTCCATCCGTTGAAACGCTATGAATGAAATACTACTAAAAAACGTGTTATAATCACTTCTATGAGGACGTTTATGCTTATAACTTTTGAACGGTTGAACGTAAATCCGATTGTAAGTAGTCTCTGGATTCAGCTCGACGAGTACTTTCAAGTGGCACTTAGTGGGAGGGGGCGGGGTGCAGGTTGTGAGAGGGGGGGGGGATTTCTTGTGTGAACATTGAGGAATGTTTCTAAACAGGTAGGGTGGGTCAATAGTATAGGGGGGGGGGGTATTACCGGGATTTCAAAACTACTTGACCGATCTGAATGAAACTTAGGGAAAATGTTGAGTGAACATTGGGGAAGGTTTCTGACCAATTTAGGAGTGGGGGGGAACAGGTTGTGTGTGGGGGGGGGGGGGGTCTACCGGGAATCCAAAAACAACTTGACGAATTGGAATGAAACTTCGAAATTGTGTTGCGTGAACATTGAGGAAGGTTTCTGACCAGGTAGGGAGAGTCCTTAGTAAGTTTGGACGGGGGCGGGGTGTTTCAGGGATTTCAAAACTGCTTGACCGATCTGAATGAAACTTACTTAATTTGGAGAATGGCGATAACTGGAGAGGCGAAGAAACTTCTTCATCTATGAGTTTGTCAAACGCAGGGTGGACAGTTGGATTAGGTTTGAACTGTCCCTCCAAAACTCTGGCGATCTCTACCTTCTCATGGGGTGAGCAGTACCAGCGGTTCTGGGATTTCAGAGGTGTAATCATGGATTTCTCTCTGGTTAGAGCTCTACAAGCTCGCCATAGGCTGCCATCACCAGTTTCAAGGTTGGATACAGACGCATTCGTTCTCAGTGCCTCGCTTGCCCTCAGAGCATACTTTAGCTCTTCAGTTGCTCTGTAATACATGCGTTTATGCTCTGGGGAGCGCGTGGATCTCCATCGAGCTCGAGCACTCTTTTTAACCTGATGGAGTTGCTGGATATGGGTGGCACAGGTGAAATTTCGGCGTTTAGGAACTGCCTTAGGGCCACTTACAACACTTACTGCAAATTGTATGTATCTCGTGAGAGAGGATGAGACATGTTGATGTCATTTGGAGTTTTTAGAGGGACGTTGACCGACACAGTGGCCTCCAATGTTCTCTTGTAGACTTCCCATTGGAAGGGTTTGCAGACCAGTGAGGAATGGTATTCACATAATATATGATTCACATAATATATGGTATTCACATAATATGAGTTCAGTTTCAGAGCCACGGGCAGGTGGTCGGATGAGAGTTCTTGGAATACGATTGGTTGTGATGGTCTATTATGAAATCCTTTAATGAGAAAGAAATCTAAGACATCCGGGGTTATCCTATTCTGGTCAGGAATGTAAGTTGGCTCGATCGGGTGAAGTACATCAATGTTTAGTTGTCGGATGACTGAAACAAGGCGTTGCCCTCTAGGGTTTGACGTGTTGGAGCCAAAACGGGGATGTTTCGAGTTGAAGTCACCGCCAACCAAGAAGTTGGACTGAAGTTCACGAAAGAGGCCAACGAAATCGCAGCGAGCCACTAAATTATTTGGAGATGAATAGAAGGAGCAAATTTGGGAGAAAAATACCATTAACAGTTAGTTGGATTTTGGCAGTTTGCATATTTTCTTCCAGGACCGGTGGCATTTCACTATGTGGAATACACGACTTTATGAGAACAAGAGCACCTCCTGAACTAGCACCATTAGGGTTATCGGCACGATAGCATTTGTATTTTTCGATGTAGAAGCTGCGATTTTGAGACAGCTTGGTCTCAGTTGCCAATAAGATGTCAATATCGTGAATGTTGAGAAATAATTCTAATTCTAAGCGACGACTGGATATGACGCGGGCATTCCATGTGCAGATAGTGAGTAAATCAAGAGTTGTATTATCCATCAAGCTTAAGTAACTTTGGAATAATTTGTGCGAGGGTTTGAACTAGGGGTTGTAGTATGCTCATAAAACTTTCAATTTTGCTGATAAGTAGGGAAATCGAGTTTTTAGATGCCTCGGAGCTAGGCTGAAGGCATTCAGCGTATGAATTGGTTTGTAGAAAAGACTTGGGTTGCATGATCTGGGGACGTTGTGACGCAGGGCTTGTGGTAGGAGGTAATTGGTTCTTCTTGAGGTTTTCAATTCGGCTAGGGGGTGTTCGTAGTTTTTGGAGACTTACATGTACGGGACATCCTGTGTAGTTGGCTGTGTGGAGACCACCACAGTTCACACATTTAGGAGCGTCAATAGCAAGTTTTGTGCAGTTGGATGTGGCATGACATTGGTCACATTTTACACACCGAGGTGACATGCTACAGTAATTGCGACTGTGACCGAATTCCTGACAATTGGTACACTGAATGACTGTTCTTTTAGGGCGGGGTGGTTCCACTTTAATTACGGCACCATATAGTCGATTGAGACTAAATATTTCCATATTTTTAGGATTCGGTTTGAGGTCAAGAAAAAAAATAGAGGTAGAGGATTTTTTGACACCGGATGTAGTACGTGTAGCATTTGGGAAGGCTCGTAACCGAGCGCTTTTATTTCAGCCATCATTGTATTGACATCGCTCGAATGATGAAGGCCTGATATTTGATGAATAATGCTATCAGTACTACACTCAGTACTCAGATATCAGTAAAATTTAAGACAACAATATGCCCAAGAACGACCCGGAACGGTCTCTCGGAGTTTGCCAGATAGGTGTGGAATTGAGCGTTTTTACTTTTAAGATATGTTGTCATTGTTTGGTAACCATCTATCGTATCGAACATGAACTTGACTCTGTCTGACGAAGATAAGTGTTTGTACGTGCCGACGTTTAAATCATTGATTTCTTCAAGGACTTTGTTGATGTTAGTTACGTTTCGAACAATGATAGGAGGAGGTTTCTGCTATAGTTGACGCCGCTGGAATTGTCGCAGACGTAGCTCCTTACTCATCGAAGAATATGCTTCAGTTGGGATGATTGTGCATTGTACAACCGATAAAATACATTCAAGCTGGCGATGCAAAACATTATCAGACAATGTTGGGAGGAGAGCTTGTAAGGAAACGAGCCGACGGTCACCTATCGCGCTGAATTGGTATTAGTGAACGAAACCCGTGAACGGACAAAGAATGTTTGATCCCTGAGTACCAACGCCTTCAATTACGTTAGTATGCAACTTCAAAGTGCATTACATAAGAGCAGAACGCAGAGTTTTCATCGGAAGGCGCTCGCCGATTGTCCAGAAGAGAAACGTTTCTTCCTTCTCTAGTTCGGCACCTACTGGATGATTTTTCATTGATTTATTGTCTGTTACAATGTGTATCCAAAAAATTAATGTCTTCACTAGGTACTTCATTTGATGATATGGATTACATAGGAAAAGTTCCTTCAAACCTACAATTGTCTACTACTTTAAGTCCATCGTAAGAGAAGTTTGTTGGATTGAAACGTGCCCCCATTGAGCGGGTATTGGTGCTGACGTATTTCAGATTAAACTACCGCCAACACTTTCCGCCAAGTACCCAAAGTCGTGTGGTCCCACCCAAATGAATTCAAGTATACAGTGTTCCAGACCATCCTGGATTCACTGCCAAAACTTGTCAGACTTAGTGACACCTCATTTTAAACGTTTTTTATTCACGCTGAACACGGTGGTGAAGTCAAAATTGCGAAGGGTAAAAATCTATAATATGTTAAAATGGTTCGGCCATTTTAGTGGATATATTTATTCACTTACAGAAACCTTCCAATTTCTGTAGTGGATATATTTATTCACTTACAGTAGAGACTGGTTTTCAGAATTAGTTCAGAATCAAGTTTTGAAAGAGAGAAAAAATAATCAATCTAAGTTATGGATGACATTTCAAAGGTACGAGGTGCCACTTAGATACGTTCAATAAATTCGAACCGTGTTTTACTGCTCGTTGAGATGCTCATTTCCATTAATACGTACGAGATTCTTTTTTTCGTCGCATCATCCTTCCAAGGAACCTTCACTTGTACTACAGTACAAAATGAAAATATGAAGTTACTACTCTTGAGAGGGCCTAAAGTCAATAGACAGCTGTCCGGGCCAGTGAATTCCGTTATTGTTTAATTATTATCTAGACAGAAGGGTGATCTGTGCAAAGAAGATAACTAACCGTTGTGCCAAGAATTTGCAGAGCTTTTCAGACTAAAATATAAAGGTTTAATTTGGTTGGAAAATAGTTGAATTCAATTGGAAAAAGGTTTAATTAAATTGGAATAAGGTAAATTCAATTACCTTGCGTAAAACAATTCTTCCATTTTTCGCCCATAAAAAACGATAATCGTTCCTCCTCTTCAAGTCCTTCGCTGCATTCAAAAACTTGCGATTATTATATTTTAAAGATGAGTTGACGCGAATTTTCCCCCTCAATCATTCCTATCGATCTGTTAGATAGATCCTTCTTTCTCCAGACGGCCTGGTAAAAGGCGTTCCGATCAATTTTTCACACAAATTCCACCATAATTACGCCTGGGAAATTCACCTTAGGATTGAGCTTCGTACGGTAACAGTCCGATATCATTTTATTCTCGATTGGAAAACCAACTGCGGCTCCTAACTTATTCATTATTTCCATCAAATCTTCTTTTTCACCTCGAGGTATGCCAGAGATCTCCAAAATATTATCTCTCTGATTCTGTTCCAGCTCGTCCAGTCTTATTTGCATATCATCAATCCTCTTCAAAACAGTAACATGTTTATCACCCAAGTCCACCTTCGTCTCCAGCCGGTTAAATGCAGTTGATAAGTGGGCCATCTCGTTGTTATTCCTCTCAGTCTCTTCGGAATACCTGATTTTCTCATTAACCTTCATACCATGAGCTATACACCAGTTTTTCAATTTATCCAGCTCTGAATTCAAACATGCTACTGTATTGTTTACTTCTTCTGTCTTACACATTCGATACATTTGAAAGTCGTCCGCATAGAACATGACATGTTCTACCAGACACCGAATACATTGTATTCGGTGTCTGGTAGAAGAATTTTGGGAAGGGATGATACATAAATTATAAAAATTTAAGCAGATAGAACTGATCCTTGAGGAGTACCAATTAATACATTTCTCCATGTGGAGAAGGTTTTTTCAGGCCCTTTCACACATTGTTGACGTCCTGATTTGTGACTTGAGTCCCCCAGGAAAGCGAATTCCGAAAATAAATACCAAGGGTTTCCTCTCATTCAACCAGGAGTAAATGGAACTTTTGTATGTATCTCTGGACACGGATTGCAGGGGGAGCAAAGTAGGCGGCCAATAGTTGAAAATCAGGTGAAGCAGGTATCCAGGAGTGGTCCGGGTTTTATACATTTTTGGGTTGATTACCTACTGTTGGATGCGAAAACGGGTGCCATGAGAGTGAAGAGGCGTTACTGCGATCAGGTCGGGGCGCTTATAAAGATAGAAGACCAGGTGTTTTATAAAAAGCTGGCCCACGTGGAATACTTTAGCATCGTGGTAAACGAGTTCACTTGGATTGCACTTGATTTACCTAGCATGACTTTTATTGGTTTATTATCTTCGATAATGAACCATTGGAATCGCCCAAAGAAAAAATTTTTTTAACCCCCCCTCAAAATTTGTTGGTTTACGTTTCGAGATATTATTATGATTTTCTACACATTCTTCACTGTGTAATTAGGTTCATCGTGCAATGATAACTGATAATGATTTGATAACTTCGTAATAAGCAATTGGATTTGGTTGGTTGAGTCCGTCCGGGTTTACTGGTTCCGATTTGCGAGTGAATATGGATATCTAATAATCGTTCTACTGGCCTATAGCATTATTAGAAAAAGGCTTAGGAGAGGACAGCTCGATAGTCTTCAGAGTCTTCTGAGACTCGTCACAGTCGTACAACTCGCCGATGTCGCAGAAGGTACCAGGATGTTGTTACCATTTGGGTAACAATCATAAAAGATAATCACTTCTTACGAAATTTGTATTAGACAAAAATTACAATTGACATCGGGCCTCGAAAAACAAACAAGAGAGTTACGTAAAATCGCCACAGCAACCGCTACCTTTTTCGCTTGCGACTTCAATGTTATCTGGATAGTAAATGTCGGATATAGTAAATCAAGGTTTTAAGTATCTAAAAGACGATATTTTCGTGTTAACCGGGAAACTCTCCCCGCCCGTTCACTTCACAAGCACCGTACAATGAATGAATTGTTCATTTATTTATTAATGAATGAATTGTTCATTTATTTATTAATGAATGAATTGTTCATTTATTTATTAATGAATAAATAGTTCATTTATTTATTAATAAATAAATAAATTGTTTAGTTATTTATTGACGAAATTATAAATAAATAAAATAAATAAATGAATCAAGAATAAAGGAGAGGCTGTAAACCAAGCCTAACTGAATAAGAAGAAGAACATGGTAAGGGTGAAGAACTGGGTTTATGAAGTTATGTAACTCGGCTCCCTTTAGACGGCTCACTTAGTGACTAATGTAGTTAGTAGCCTGCATAAGGAAGATATAATAATTAATAGGTATTCATTTATTGAGATTACACGAATATTCCTTGGCTTCTCAATTGCTTAGACACCATAGAAATCACTGTATTATTTTTTGAACCTCAAATAGGTGAAATCGCGCTTTGATAGTTCTGCTCGAGCAGAACCATCGAAGCGCGATTTCACCTATTAAGGGTGGGGGGGGGGGGAGTTTCACCCATAAATTCCATAAATGAAACGGTCTGTCAAGTGACACCTCATTTTTAAGGTTTTTACACGCTGAATAAGATGGGGAAGTCAGAATTGCTATATCTTATTCCGCTCTCAACTGGAGCACTTTGAAGAAGAAGAAACGTGGTTGTTACTTGAGATGTTTATCATGGACATCATGTTCTTTAATGGAGAAGTTTTACATAAAACCAAATATTTCTTCGAAATTTCGCTCTTATAGTCATGCTGCATGACTGGGGATTTTTTGAAGTGGACCTCCGTGAGCGAAAGGATACACAGTGGTCGGAAAACCGATTTTATCTGAATACGGATTCTTATAGGAAATTTCACGCTGAACAAAAAACTTCTATAAACATCGGGTCTAAAAGGGACCCCATAATATTCATCCATAATGTATCAATCAGAATTTCATTAAAATGTGCTCCTTGTTGGCAATGTAAGAGGTAGATACAAACAAATGTTATTGCTGTTGTAAATAATGTGATATACTTGGTAATGGGGCATTAAGTATATATTTGAAAAATAACAGATTCCTATTGATAATATAAATGATAGTAACACGAACTCAGCAGTGTAATTACTCAATAGGTGCAACACCGTTTTGCATCACTGAAACAGTTAAAAAACGAAAAGTTGCAGGTAGTAGCAGCTGATTTTGGTTTTAATCCTCTACAGGAACATTACTGAAGAGATCCATAAGAGGATCTTGTTTATAATAAGTCAAGTTCACTTTTGGCAGGCTTTGAAAGTTTCGTAGGGTATGAAAAAAAATTGTCTCCGTTGTATCATTTCTCTAAATACGATCAAATGTTTTTAAAATATTTTTTTACATGAAATATTTTTGTTAAGAACCTACACCAGAAACTTGTCAGTTAAACAGGCGTGCATCTACTACTGAGATGTACCTAGTACGGATCGCTATTGCATCCGAACGGAATGCGCGTCCTAACGTGTTTATTATCGTTTCAAGAGGGAAGATTAGCGAGTAAACAAACCTGAGTTGTCTTGTGTAGGGTGTACGTTCATTTCATTTTTACCATTTTTAGTTCCATAAAATCAGTTTCCTGACCACTATAGGACGTGTGGGTCAGATTGATATTTGAACGATTTACTATTTTGAGGGAGAGAGAAGTGGTTACACGTGACGTACGGGTAGATTCCTAGTCTGAATTTTATGACTTGGCATGTTGAACGGTTTGTAGCCCTCCCCATCATTTAGGCTTAGCCTTTGATTCGGACCTGCCACCGTCGTTGAAACTGATTGTGAGTAGAGGTTATTGCCAGCAAAGGTAGGCAATAATTATTAACAGAATTCATCCCCCCTCCCGCTTGGCCATCAATCTGAGGGGGTGTTTGAACTAAAACTCAAGTTGAATCCATCTGAAGGGCTCAATCGAGCGGCAATGCAAGTCGTGAAGGGTGCGATTACGCAGGGGTGAGGAAGGAGTAGCAATTACAAGGGATGAGTCTCTAATTGAAATAGGATATAATCGGATCGAGTTTGAACAATATTGTAGATAAGCCAAACAGGTGAGGGAGTCCAGATCCAATTGTCGGATCCTCCTGACCCTTCCTTTTTAGAGCTCACGTCGAGCCAGCATGCGAATGATTAAGAGAGCTGATGTTTGGGTGGAAGGGGCTACGGCATGGGGATGCGCACTTCCACAACCCATATCCAGCTCCCTCCTCACACTCTTTGTTCTTCTCAATTTTGACTTCCTTGTCATACATACTCGAAATATATAACATACTTACATAAAACCTCTGTCGTTATTTTCGGAATCGTGAAAATGAAAAATATTGAAACAATTTAACTATCAATCACCAGATTGATTGTACCAGGTACCTATTAGGAACATTAATACTTTTTAGACTTCTCTACGAAACATTTTGGACTCTGTACCTACTAGCTTCAACGTATCCCAAAAAGTACCGTTCATAAGTTGATTCTAGTAGAGTTCGTCAACATCAATATCTTGACCCACCTTTGGTTAAATTATTTCATTCATTGTTTATATAAATAAATTACAGAACATCAAAGAGCAAGTTAACTATCCACCCCCACAATACCACTCAGATATGACCATCTGGCTACCTGTTTGGGCATTATTCTAGCCCATTACTCTGGTTATTTCGTATATTTATAGAACTCGCAAGAATATTTCACAGAGAAAAGCAATCTATACAGACGGGTGTTCTATTCAAACTATAATAAACCGCTGGGGTAACGTTTGCAGCATTTCTTATGTTTCTTCAGATTCGTAGTGTCGGAGGATTTTCATGTTGGCTGGATGTTACTAACTTCATGGAATGACGTGTAGTAACGAGGATTAAAAACATAGTTAAAATAAGTTAAAATTAAAATTATAATCATTTTAACGGCTCCACTTAATATGGTGGGATTCAACATTTCTGCTCATTATATTTAAGCGTTTACTAATACCCTTAACCCGTCCACCTATAGTTTCTCACCACCTACCAAAATTACAATAAGGTTTAGTAACCTACCACTTAGAATAAAAGTAGTGGAAGAAGAAACCAGTACTGAGTCGATCGATAGTCTTGATCAAATTAGCTTTTTGATCTCTTAAAACCCTGGCGCTTGGAGGAAAAGTTTCCCAATGAGCACCAAACCAAGAATGAGCGATTCATATGTCCTTGCTCCGGTAGCTTTTGCAACCTTAACCGCTCAACCCTCGCTAGGAAAGTGCTATTGAAATAACTGCTCAGATTCGAGGGCAGTCGACGTTCTAAGTCATCGTTCACAGTCTGCTGGACCAAAAAGGACGTGCAGGTGCTGCCCCGCTGAGGTCCCACGAAATCCACAATGTCTCAGGCGGTGGCCCCGTTGCCTTCTTCCGCTTCGCCAGGCGGACATTGTTTTGCTTGGCGCTAAGATAACGTAACCCTCCGCTGTTGGATCCGAAAGGACGCGTATTCCGGATCCCACGCCACCCCTGCACGTAGGTAGTCACCCCTACAACTCCCGTCGGAGTCCACATTCGTACGGCACCTATAGCGTTTATGAACGCATCGTTGAATCTTCATTATGGTATCGTTGCTACAGGTAGGTCCCACAGTCGGTGTTTAGAATTTGTCAAACGAACGAATCGAAATGCCCGAGGGACTGTTAAAGCTGGTCGAGGCGAACCTGACATCCTGACGTAGTCCAATCAACGATAATAATGTACTACCTGTATTCAGAAAAAACGCTGCTAATTCTCACACAGCTGTTCATTGTTTTCATTGTCCAGATTACCTGTGTGCATAGTCCTGTCTGAGTTATGGGTTGTCGGTAACTAGCTCAGTGATAGTCTCATAAGGCGTTGAACCAGATTGATAATGGTCGCCACGGTCCTGGATACGGTCTGTGACTCGACTGACCAAGGGCGTTTTTCAAGCCTGTAGGGCCAAAATCTTCGCTTACCAAATCTGACGGCGGAAAAACAAGAAAGCTTCTCTTGCAATACGTAATCAATCGTAAGACTAATATTCCGGCAAATCAATGTAATTACATAGGTAATATACGAGTATGTTTACTCGGTTCATATTGTTGTTCCATTTTTCAAAGTAATAATTTACTCAGCCTCGACTCAGCCAGGGGTTGAATTTATTTTTTAGACGAAAATAATGAAGAATGAAATATGACCAATTCAGAATTCGCTTCCCGATCAATCTACGGAGCATTTTTCCCATTTTTGGATTTATAACAACAATTTTTACAACATGGCTTTCACGAATTCAAATATCTTCTCACTTCCATTTTCGAATTTGTCTACTACTTCAGCATAGTTCCCGTTTGACGTAACTTTGAGTCTAATTTCTACTTGAATTTCTTAAAAATGCGAATAACAAACATGAGCGACTGAGCTCAAGTAACGAATATCTTTCTGCGGTGGGTTCCATTACAATTACATTATTTTAATTACAAAGCTCACTACTACCTTCTAAATCCAATAATATAACATATTTCTACTATCACACTTAGAAAAAAATAAAAGTTAACAGAACAAAATTTCAAGTTGCAATGTCCCTATTTACTGAGCTAAAAAAACCAACAACTTTACCTGTCCAAACCGTATTCGATAATCGTTTTTGTTCTCAGCTGCCCAGCTGCTGTACAGTACCTATTTTACGAGTACAACGTTCGGGTCACCTACTTTAATCATGCTCAAAAAATCAGTCCATTCCAATTCAGCATGACCCAAGTGTCTCAGCCTCACACTACACAAAGCTCTACATTTCCCAATAAAGTTTGGGAAATTATTGGGAAATGTAGAGCTTTGTGTAGTGTGAGGCTGAGACACTTGGGTCATGCTGAATTGGAATGGACTGAGTATTTGAGCATGATTAAAGTAGGTGACCCGAACGTTGTAAAATACTGTACAGCAGCTGGGTCATATCGTACGGTCTAAATTTCAAAGGCAAAAGGTCTCCTCTTATCTTGAAAAGCCATTTCTGGGTGTGGAAATGTGCGAACTGACCCAGAGGAACGACACCATTCTCAGTTCTAAGAGTTAAATACTGATGATGCTGCTGTGATCCAAGTGCTTTACGCTCAAACTCAGCCATCATAGCTCTTGAAATTATGTCGAGGCTTTCCTCAATGAGTCACTCAAATTCGCATGTTTTTTCAACGTAATATTTACTTTCAACCTAAATTATCCCAACCTTTAGACCAAAATACATTGAGCTCCATACATTTTTTAGCCAAGTAGTTAGGGAGATGATCTTCAGGCAACCTTAGAACCTTCAATATATAATTAAAGAGCATACACAGTGTGTAAAGGTACGATGGTTTCAAGTGTGACTCTAAAAATTGCGTAATATGCTATTATAAAATAGCATGATATGCTATTATAAAAATAGCATAATATGCTAAAATAGCATTATATGCTAAAAAAGCATTATATGCTAAAATAACATTATATTATAATATATGCTATTATGATGAACCGTAGGATACACTCAGCGTGGTCACGGTAAACAAATCCCCATACCTGCGAGGAGTAGGCAAAGATTGAGCGGGCAACAGCATCAAAGACCATAACCTTATCAACGAAGGGCTGACACATGTAACATTTCCACATGCTCAGGATGGCCAACTTTGCCGACGAGCTTTTCTCTCGAAGGTGGGGGACGAACGTTAGGGTGGGCGTCAGTAAAACTCCCAAATACGTATAGCTGCTGGCGACTTCAACCTCCCGGGTCCCAAACCACCATTTCTCTTTTCTACTTGGTTTACCACCATTCCGGAAAACCATTATTTCTGACTTGACAAGCCTATCGATCATTCTCTGTAACCCAATGATACTTGACGCCAAAATTACTACGTCATCATATGCCAAATGCCGCACCTCTCGGTCCCCCACCCACACACCATCCCCCTCTAAAGAATCATGAAAATCATTTAAGAACCGAGCAAACAAACTCGGAGATAGGAAACAACCCTGCTTCACTCAACTGCGAGTCCGGAAATTTTCCGCGACTGAAGAACTCTCAAACTCAACCGCAGATTCTGTATGTGAGTACAGATTTCTCCAAGCATCAATAAATTTCGTTGATACTCCCTCTTAAGAAAATTTTCACCATAGATATTCTCGATCTATACTGTCAAAAACGGACGCAAAATCTACGGGTAACTAATGTTTACGTTTGCAAAATGTTTACGGGTAACTAACGGATGGAGAGAGAGAGAGAAAGAGCTTTATTGGATCAGATTACTCAGACAACATGTTACATTATAAAACTTATATGGTACATTACATCATTATTGTCTACATTATTATTAGCTACAAGAAATAATACCAATTATGGTGTAATAATAGGAATAGGCCCGTTAGAATTACACCAGAGTTGCAAATTAGGATCTCTTTCTTTTCTTATTTACAATGTATTCATTTATTTATTTTATTTTCTATTTACATTTTTTTTCTTTATTTAACATATACACTCTTTATTATCGTTCTAGCTTTTTCGTAACCTAATTTAATGAGCCAGGTGAAAATTTCTTTTTTATATGTCGATCTGGTGAATGTCTCAGGGAACTTCAGCTTTACAGGTAGAGCTCTGTGGATTACATAATATGTAATATTATATATTATATTATATTATATTATAATTATATTATATTATAATATATCATTTGGACTGTTGGTCATCAACACTGAGTGCTGTTTAGGATTTACAACATTTCCCTCCGTTTTATATCTGGTAGGATAATTATGCAGATTCATATCATTAATTATGTTAGGATGTTTATAAAAATGTAGCAGTAAATTTTTTATAAACAATTGCCGTACTGTAAAGACTTTTGAAAGATCAAATATTCTTCGAGGTTTGGAGAGCCTAATTTTTAATACCGCTTTCTGGAGATTGTTTAGTTTAGTTAAATTTGTAGCATAGGACCCTCCCCAGACCAATATACCATGCTGCAAGGCTGATTGAAACATTCCAATATAATTTAATTTAGTTATTTCTTCTGGAATTGTAAATTTCAAGTTGTAAAATACGTAAATGAATTTCTTCAAACGATTATGCAAGTATTCCACTTGTTTCTTCCAGTTCATTTTATTATCAATTACTATCCCTAGGTAATTATGATGTGTTACTGGTTCCAACGGAAGACATGAACATAGCTCATCCACTGAGTGTTGATGGATGTACAAATTATTCTGGGCTGTAGATTCCAAATCCGGACCAAACTTCAAGTACTTTGTTTTATTTATATTTATGGTTAGCAAGCTGATATTTAACCAGTCGGAAATACAGCATGGGCAGAGTTGAATGTTCGAGTGTGACGATTCATCTAATGTTCTAATTATATTATTATACAAACGATTCGAATACGATTGCGGGGATGTACTTACCTACTGCCAAGATGAAGCTTGTGATACAAAATGAAAATTTCGTATCATGTCACTGTTTTGCAGGCTTGTACTGAAGTTTTCGAGTTTTTTTTTTTTTTTTTTTTTTTTAGTGTTTTTAAATCGAACATTGTTCTTCTCAAAGGTTCATTTCATCCTAAATGGACACCTCAATTCTATTCGAAATAAACTTTTTTATAGTTTTTTGACGTTTTTATCGTGGCAATTAAATGAGAGTGAAAAAACTGAAACTCACTTCTTGCAACTTGAGGTCCGCTGAAGTACTTAAATGTAAGTAGGTACCCACTTATCATACCTAAGTGGTAGGAGTAGTGATTAGAAGTGGGTAACTACCTACCGCCCTGAATGTGCATTTAGTTCAACCTTCATTTTCAGCGTGGATGGAGATTGTAATCGAGCGGGGAAGGCGTTATTTGGTGGTGTCAAACCGAAAGGTAGTCGAAATGGAATTTTTTAGGATTGAAAAATGAATGAAGGTTAGGTGGCGAACGGGATGGGAAGTGGAAGGGAGAGGGAACTATGGTGATGGAGACGGAGGTGCAGGAGGGTGATGGTAGTGGTAGCATATTCTGGTGGGCGTGACAGTAGGGAACGCCCCTTTTCACCGAATGATGGGGTAGGGAGGGGTGGATCTCTGTGTTCGGCTCGGCTTGAGTCGAGTTGGAATCTTGTGGGATATCGGTCGAGTGGAGGCATGTCTGGGCAAAGTCTCCTACAGAGCGGTACTACTGGTTCTGAGGCATACAGCCCCGGCGAGGCTGGGGATCTCCTTCCGGAGCTAAATGGGGCGGATCTGGCCATGTCATTGAGCCCCAAACATCAACACACGACGCCTTTCTCGGTGACAGACATTCTTAGCCCTATCGAAGAAACCTACAGAAAACTGGAGTTGAGTCCGTACAGGAGCGGGGGGTCCGGTTGCAGCACAGGCACCGTCCCGAGCCCGCCGCAGCATCACCCATACATGCATCACGTGCATCATCAGTTCCCGCCATCGGCTGCCGCCCAATACTGCAACAGCAGTGCAGCAGTTGACATCCATCAATACGGAAACACACCTGCTTCATGGTATGGAGCATCACCATCAGACCCAAGATTTGCAAGTAAGTCGCTCTATGATAGTTTTCACTCACCTACTACTTCCACTACTTCTATAGGTAAGTTTTTCAATCTTCACCAATGATGTCTGAAGGTACACCACCCGAAATTTCACTTTAGTCGGGTAGGAAACCTAAAGACCTGTCGAGGATCAGATCTCTCTTGATGTTTACGTTCATTCCCAACCGTTGTATACAGTGTAATACCCCCGATGGCGGGTTGACTTGCTGTTTATTCTTGATACGTAATATGAATAATACATAATATAATCTACTGGAATGGAGAAATGAGAATATGATCCTCGATTTGATCGCCCTTTCATTTTTATAATATCTGCTCGATATTTGTTATTGTGGAATCATTCGATCATGAACACAACAGTAATTAATAGCACTCATAAATAATTGCACAAGGAAGGAAGGAAGGAAAATTGTCCAGGTATTCTGCCTGAATGTTGACCAAACCAGGATGATTGATCTCCTGCAGTTTGCATTGACTCTTTAGTTATTGTTTAGGTTGTTGATCATTCCCACTGATATTTGTTGGTATAATATTCATTTGTGGTAGATATTTCATACCACTTATTACTACATTCAAATGAGTAAACATCAAGTCTTTCAATGATAAATTATTCTTATTAATACAACAGACAATTCTCTTCGCACAACACACATCAGAAGTATAAATATCTTGGTTCTGAATGATGAGCAAGATTATCTTATACATCATGGGTATAATTGTACGAACATACTGTTTGAGTTTTCATGATACCTTCACGAATAACCAGTCTCGCCAATTTCCCAAGAACTTGGCAGTGACCTCCGTCGACAACATTGGGTTGTATTGATGGCTTAAGGCAAATCTAAGGGCATTGTTGTTGATAAACCTCGGTTGAGGCTGCCTTAGATCGACACTTGTATGCACATATACACAGTCTTGACGCTTTGGAATCACGCACCGTTACCGCATCCCAATCCGAAGGGACTGCTGCATGAGCCGCTCCTAGAGATAACATGAGATACACAGTCCTGTTTGACCGTAATCAAACGTCACATATCCAAATAATTTGCGATAACTACAATCTGATTCATCATCCGACATTCGAGGTGTCTTCAATCATGGACCCAGCAACTGGTTTTTATTATCTAAGTCGATTTATTTTGCTTTCGATCCAGCTCAAATTAATTTCATGCTCTACCAAACGACCGTTTTAAATTGTAACTATTATATATTTCGACCAAAAATGAGTATAAATAAAAGATAAATGTCATATTCTGTTGCCTAAACTATGTTCAAATACAATAACCCGGTTTTTCAAGTCGGAACTGAAACTTGTGGCTTAATATAATTTGAAGTCTGCATTGAACAATACAGTTGCGACATAAGAACTGTATTTATACTGAAAATAAGTGATGTTGAGGGATGTCGAGGGTCGGTCATTTGACCGACCCTCGACATCCCTCAACATCATTCTTACTGACGGTCAAACTAAATCACACACACTGAAAATAAGATAGTATTAATTTATAATATAAATTATATTATACACTTGCATAAATGTATATTATACACTTGCAAACTTGATTAATAGAAATTTTCAAGGTCTTGATGTGTGAATCCGAAATAAATAACTTAATTAATCAGAGCCTTGGAATAAAAGTCAGAGGTGAACACACCAAATAGGAATATGTGACGTGAATGATTATCATTTTCATCGATTAGTAGGTACACGAAGTGAATACCTACAAGGATTTTTCGCAGATTAAGGTAAACATCCGTCAGGCAATCTGTGGACTTGTTTCATTTCAAAATCTATTGCCACGGATGATGTACCTTTTTTAGTGGTATCGCAGCATCTATACAGCAATCAAGAAATTAACCGATTCAATAAACTTTTTGTAATACAGTTGCCCTTCGTCCTCGCGGGGCCCGAACTTTCCCGCTAATAGTAAATCATCATGATTGATCATCATAATTGATCATGTGGACATAGTTTGAATGCTGTAAAAGGTAATTCGCAGTTGTATGGCATCTTTATGCAACCGGATTTCTGATATGTTTGTAAAAGAGCATTTTCGAGCTGACTTATTGAGTTTGTTGTTAGTTGAGTACAATACTTATCATTCACACATCAAACATAGTCTTTTCAGCAATGAAACGACTTAAAACTCATGTAATCAAACCGATGACCGTACCGACGCTTGAAGACCTTGGTCAATCACACCTGCTATTGTAATGAGCGTCGACTATCCAAATGCGAGCGAAGTGGATATATTGGTTTAATTGGCCGACGTCTCTGTCATAATGAGTTCGAAAACTGAAAATCCCCAGTCATGCAGCATGACTATAAGAGCGAATTTTTGAAGAAATAATTGGTTTCATTTTCGGCCTCTCATTCCAACAAGATATTGTGATTACATGTTAATTCATGCTCTAGACGCTTTCCGCACTAAATGTTTTTCAATCTTCCATCATTACGTTTACTTCTTGTACAATAAGTAGGCAAGAATTACAACAGTTGTTATTTCAAAATTAAGAAATTATGTTTCATTCTTATCACAAAATGAACCGCTCAATTCCATTCAATTCATACCTAGTCCGCATCATCTTAGCCATATGAACCCCCAAATTATACGCGCTGTCAATAACATATTGTAGATTCTGAAATTAACTTGCTGTGTGTGTTCAATTCATAAGTTGGATCCAACTTGAATTCAACGCACAGGGTCATATTCTGTAAATTGAGTTCGAACGTTGGACATGGATTTGTTTTGTGGGTATTTGATTATTGATTAATATTCGAGCGGATTCTCACCCCACGTCACGGGAGAATTATGTTGAATTATTACTATGATGCAACTTATTGTATATTTTGATCTATGAAGCTATTTATGCATGTGCCGGACATGAATTGCCATAATTGTAGGTGCAATATGAAAATTAGCAAGTTATAAGCTACTATATAGCTTATATTGTGCCATCTTACGTTCAGTCTGAAGCGGAGTAGGTATATTGAGGACACTAACGATTTGAGAAGTACACTGACACCGTTTCAAAAAAATAATCTTCGAATAATTTGCATGAATATCAGAAGCTTTCCGAAAAATTTGGATCAATTTCTGTGTTTCTTAACCAATTTACGATTCGAAATGGATATCATAGTACTGGTTGAGGCATTTGTACAAGAGCTCACGCATCTGCAAGCCCTACCAAACTAATAAAGTACTCGGCAAAACAAATAGAAATGATGGAATCGTAATATATATCAAAAATAATCTGCACCTCATACATGTGGAAAATGATATCCAATTACCTAAGGCTAGCAAGAACTGTTGAACACAGCTGACAGAGGGATGGATATATAACAATAACAATCCGGAATACTCCTAAAGCCAGCACCAATAAAAACAATCAACCGCTTCACTCCCTTGCAAAACATTCAAGTTAGCGACACGACCCCTGAAGACATCACTGATAACACGCCTGATGAATCAAATACCCAAAACAATATAGCTAGAAAACCGGGTCTGAGGATCACATGCACGCTGTCAGTGACGACCAAAGTGGAAGAGTTCATCAGCCTCATTCGTAAAATCGATCCAACCGCTTATATCAAAGCCCTAGCCGCCGGACAGTTCCGTATCACACCTAGTTTTCAAGATAATTACCACTCATTTATCTCCAAATTTACAAAATGCAAAGACAGAGTTCCACACATATCTACCAAAAGAAGACCGCCCTCATCGTGCTGTTCTCCGAGGATTTCCAGCAAACATGAATCCTTGTCATATCGCTTCGCTACTCTTGTCTGAATACGGTATCAAGTGTAAACAAGTCGTAAACAAGTCGTAAACGCTAAACACATGACAGGTGATCTCAAGGAAACTCTGATGCCTATTTACTATCTTGATCTCGAGCCTGCAGAGGACTTGTCAGCGGTGTTTTCAATAAAACATTTAGGGTACATAACATGCAAAATTGATGTATTCAAGCCAAGAGCAGGTACCATACAATAGAATCACGCGCGTGGTCAATGCTCTCGCCCTGCTCGATGCGGCATCTGTGTCGGATTTCACGAGACAAAAGATCACATTTTTTCCAATCCTGTCGACTCCGTTGCAGGAAAATGTGTCAACTGTTCTGACAATCATGCATCCAGCTGGAAAGTTTGCCCTATTTACTGCAAAATAGCAGGCACTGCCAAGAATTCCGGAAAAACCCCAAATCATAACTTGACTTTTGACATATCGAAGGTTCATTTTCCCCTACTGACATCCAACTCGAACTCACAAACTCCTGCCCCTGCATCATCACCCAAGCCAAAGACAACTACTATGAAGTACAATGAGGCAGTAAACCACTTTTTCAGTAATGGTGACTCATCAGAGTTTGGCTCAATGATTCGGGAAATAATTACCACAGTTATTCAACAAATAATGCAATCTATAAAAGAAGAAATTTTCCATGTCATTTAAAAGTATCAACTTCTCATCATTAATAAAACCATGAATTCGAACAATAACTCTACTCCCTGAGTCATGACTTGGAATACACAATCTATAAGAAGGAAATTCCACGAACTTCTCCATCACGTAACTACATATAAAATAGATGTAGTAATGTTGTCTGAGATCAAGCTTCCTGTCAACGTTAAATGGACTCTACCTGGTTTTAGATCTTACATAGCTGGCTGCGCTGGTTCCATGCTACTAGTACGATCGGACATCAATAAATCGACACTTTTGCCGATAAGGGAACCAGATAACCAGGTCGCGAGGTGTATAATTCACTTGGAGGGGGGTTTGGGAAAATGGTCATCATTTCCTGAAGTTTGGACGATTGGACAGTTTTTCGGGTCAGTCACCATAAACTAATATGGATGGGTAACGTCAAGAATTAAATGTAACTTTGAAATGCTCGAATATTTCTAAGCAAGATGTGGGTTCTCACCTCTTGGTTTCATCCCTCGATAAGAGTATGGTTTGTAGAGGGCAGTTGGGGCATGGCTCAGGGATGGTCTGATAAAAATAGTCAACTACGTTCTAGACTACCCCATGTAGTTCACAAATTAGTATAATGCAAACATTAGTATCGTCAATGGTACCTACCTATCATGATATTTAAAATCACCTGTTTAAATACATTAAATTACATTCGCCAATATTAGACACTAATCAGGTTCTCTATTCATTCATAATAGTTGGATTTTTGAGGAAGGGCGGTTTTTAAAGCCAGTTTTAGCTCAAAAACATAAGAATATTGCTTGAATATTAACAATAAAACAAAGCTTTAATTGTACGAAGTAATGTTCTATTAGAATCTCTAGTATAAAATTCAGCCTAAAATCACTTTCTCGAAGAAAATGCACCTGAAAAGCAGTAGATGGAAATAAACGGCGATTCAGACTTTATCGAAACGATATCAACATCATTTGAGCATAGATTTGATTCAGATAGAGGATATATGCTATGTGTACAGATAATATATTATGTGTACTATCTATTTGGATAACTCACTGAATTATACAAGAGACGTCAGTCATACGACCTTAGTGAGGACTTCCACACCGCAAATCCACTCACTGCCTGTACCGCGCATTGTCTTCAGAA
This sequence comes from Stenodema calcarata, assembly GCA_963920205.1. Taxonomy (NCBI): domain Eukaryota; kingdom Metazoa; phylum Arthropoda; class Insecta; order Hemiptera; family Miridae; genus Stenodema; species Stenodema calcarata. The sequence continues at coordinate 9,151,923 of OY986048.1, forward strand.
GTATTCACGGTCAATATGAATATGTATGGATGATGGAGTAAATCATCAGGTTCTGAACAAGTTGTCTCTAATCCAGTGTTTCACATTGGTTCCTTTCATTCGCCCCATTAGTTCCTCATTAGTTCAAACTTTATTGAAACGATATCAACGTCATTTGAGCATAGAACTGAGGTGCTCCTCGGCAAAAATGAGGAGACAAATTTCTTATGCAACCAGTAAAATGGAGTCCTTTTACATAAAACCAGTTATGTCTTCGACAATCCACTCTTATAGCCATGCTATATGACTGTGGATTCTTAATACATCATACGAGATTTAAACTTTTCGGTCATGAACCATCAAAAACGAATCTATGTTGTAATGTTGAGTTTTGTTGTATGGACTACTAGAAATGACAATATGGTTTCTATACAAATACAAAATGAAAACCTACAGTGACTTTCATCACAACTTTTCAGTCCCGAGGTTCACTTCTGCATGTGGATGCGAGTGTTACAACGATGAAGGAGGAACCCATGATTTGCGATTTCCAGGATCGTTCGAGCAGGCGATTTCCCGATTAGTGTCTTTCATCCACAAATAGAGGACATATCGAGAAGTTCGCGACCTACGAGTATCGGATGGAACCGATAAGTTCCGGTGTCGGGTGAATGATTTGCAAGATGCGGGTGACGGCTTCCTCGCATTGAATGGGCCCGCTGCTCCTGTCGCCCGCGCCCGCTGTTTCCTCTCAGCGTCGCGGAACCACGACTCCTTCCTGTCTAGTTTGTAGAATGGGATCCAGAATCTTATTAACTCACGGGAAAATTTGGCAAATGCCGAAACGTCATTCGATGAAGTTCGCGCTTCACATAAGTATCATACGAACTAATGTTTTACAACCGTCGGGTGAATTATCCTGATTTGGAATCAACCAAGCAGGGCTTCATAGCGAAATGTGTAAGAACTGATAAATGTCATTTTCATCATACCTAGTCATATTCTTATACAGTCGAATCCCTATTTTCATCACACCGGTAGGTTCCCAATTATACGGCGTACCTTTTGATTTTTCTCATTAGAATCCATCAGCTTTCATTTTGTTCAGGTATTTACTCTTTGTTTTCCTGGCCAACTAATTCCTCAAAATCAATATATTTAGTTCTCTCATTGTTCTACAAACGGCTGAAGCCTGGTTTTTTATTACATTATACGAGATTTGAAGTTTTCAGCCATGTACCATAAAAAACGAATCTGAAGATGAAAAACCCAAAATGTCAACTCATTCGTAATGTTGAGTGTTATTGTACGGACTCCTAGAAATGCCAATATGGTTTCTACACAAATAAACATGACTATAAGAGCGAATTTTCGAAGAAATAATTGGTTTTATGTAAAACGTCTCCATTAAAGAACATGATGTCCATGGAGAACATCTCAAGTATCAACCACGTTTCTTCATCTTCAAAGTGCTCCAGTTTGAGAGCGGAATAAGATATAGCAATTATGATTTCCCCATCTGATACAGCGTGTAAAAACCTTAAAAATGAGGTGTCACTTGTCAAAATGTTCCATTTTGGGAATTTATGAGGAGTTCTCCTCCCTTAAAACTCCCCAAACCCCCCCTTAGAGTGGTTCGATTCTGCCCATCTACAAACGATTGCCAAGACAGATTTTTGTGCTAATTTGAACGTTCTAAATCAATCCTATCGAGAGTTATCGTCTGGCATGACACACCCTATATACATATAATTTTTGGTGTCTTTTGGCAGTGGATTCAGGATGGTCTAAAACGGATTTTGGTATGAAAATGTTTCGAAAATTCGAATTTAAAAAAATTTTGGACCGAGAACAATAGCTACATTTTCTTCGAAAATTGGCTAAAAACTCTGCAAATTCTTGACACAACGGTTTATTATCTTCTTTATGCAGATCACCCTTCTGTCCAGATCACTAAATGAAAGATTAATTATTATTACGAATTATCATTAATTAATAATAATTTTATCAAGTAGGAACCTAGTGAAAATTATTGATAATTATTGTTAGGTAGGTCGTTATTAATCATTCTTAATTATTATAATTTATTATTATTTTTATTATTATTATTTATTAACTTGATGTCTGAAACCATGTGCTGATCGAATCAGCTGGGCCAGTATCGTTTTGAATCCCTTCCCCTTGACCTAGGGTATTGAAAAGCTTCGAGGATCATTGTGGGGCTGGTCCAAACCCGTAAAACTAATTTCGTAATTTTAGCTCAGCGCTAACTGGGCCAAGTGCCGCGGACGGTGTACGGACGGATTTTTTTATTCGATTTTCTGAATCTACGTATCTTGACACGTAAACCAACAAATTAAGGGGGGGGGGGGGGTTAAAAATTGTTTTTTTTCTCTGGTCGATTCGAATGGTTCATTATCGAAGATAATAAACCAAAATAGAAATCTACAGCGACTTTCATCTGCACTCGCACAAACGTGTTTCAATTGAAACGCAATGTCTATATCTAGGAACATCTAGTGGACGAAATCTATGAAAGTGTGCGTAAAATGTTGAGGACAGATTGGATCAATCTCGATATGATTTATTTTATTTAAAATGTGAAGTCTCATCTCTATCTGGGAGTATTGAGTTTTGATACCGTCAGCCATTTGGCAACGTTCTGAGAATATCTTTACGAAAAAATTGTTTTTTTACTGCGCAGGTTCTTTGGACTATATTGAAATAATTGTTTTATCCTGGTGTTCCACTACACCAATTCTTACGACATTCATATACGCATTTTGACAACGCACTAGTAATTTTTTTTACTCAACCTACTAAAGTTGAGCACAAAACAATGATGCAGAAAAGAATTAATGCGTCATTAACTTTCACTGTTTTAACCGGTGTGATTGGGTAAATAAATGTAACACGATCAAGCATATTGAAATACCGATCTTTTGAATATATAGGTCTTTCAGGATCATTGCGTTTAAAAATAATCTCCTCAGATCATTCAACCTAATTTTTTCCCAAACATGGTCTTTCCTTCAACTGGGCTAGCAGGTATCATTTTCCAATTAATAATAGACGTAACTGATAGGAGAAGCGATCAAGAAAATCCAAACGGGAGCATTATCATTAAAACCAAATAAATAACTACTGAAATACTACTTGATGAAGAAACAAGGGATTGGGGTGAGAACGAGGAGATGGGTACAATTTTAATGGTCTTTGATACTTGACGCCTGAAGGGCTTTGAATCCTGAATAGCGATATTGGCGAGGGATCAAGAGCATCAGATGTTCGATTCCCAGGACTTCCCCAAACAGATCAATTCAAGTCAATCGGCAATAGGACTTCTGACCGCGTGGACTCTGTTTAAGACCAGAATCGCTGTATTAATATTTGACGTACATATCGATTCATCAGAGATACAACTGCACTGAGGTTTATCTACTATGTACTATCCACAAATTCTATTTTCATCCATTTATTCTATTTAAAGCTCCGAAAGAGAACATACGTACAATACGTACTCGAGTCTATTTGGTTGGATCTATTCAAAACAATGGCATTACTAGATTTAACGTTACCACACGAAACGAATTAGAGGATGGACTACAAAATCAATCTAACCGATTGAAATCCGTTGAACCCAGTCGAAGAAACGATGCAAGGAATGTTGAAGTATGGAGCATTATTAGGTTCTAAAGCCTGAAGTTAACGTGTTGTAAAATCTCAGTTTCTATCTGAAAAACATTCCCCGTATAAGACCCACAAACAGAAGGCCATGAATAATGTCAAAAATCTATATATTTGAAATCTGTTCTATAAGACCCGGAGACCCTTTCGAGTAGGTTTCGTATCTCCTTTACGTGCAATCCCATTGGCCCAAGTGCAAATGTATGTATTGAAGAATAATTGATGTGTGAAAGTTATAAGAGCAACCCAGTACGCCTGTTTTTCGTCACATATTTAGATGTTTAGATAATGACGCATCAGCGGATGCCAATACGGAAACAACAGTAGTAAATTTGAATTGGAACATTTGTGAAAACACCATCACCCGCAGCTGTCCACTCAATAATTGGATGAGCATGCATTTTTACGAAGAATACGTTTTACTGAAGACGCAACTCGCGCCTTTAGTTAACAAAACAGTCGTACGTGCAGAAATCTCACTTTTGGGAAATAGACCAAATAGGTTTGGAAATTCTCCGATATTGGCATTAGTTTCTAAAATACTCTTCAACTTGAACTTTCTCCTAGTAGGAGAAAATTTTTTGCTGGATCGAATGGCGATGATAGTAATTGAGTTTTTCCATCATAAGATACCAAAAAGCGCCGTACGAATTTCATTCTCGTATCGTGGACCATAATTTGGGATAATTTACAAAGCAAGAAACTCGTATCTTCAGTTTACTTTCAGTAAACTTGAGTACTTATGTTTAGTTAAGTACTTGAGCATCACAATTTGAATGCAATCCCTGCATGTAACACAGATGCTTAGATCATCTTGTTGCGTAGTAAAGATCCCCCCAAAAAACCCTCCGTGTAAAAATCACCCCGCCTCGCAAATATCATTCTTCAGAGGCCGGAAAAAGTTATGATATCCACTTTCCCCGCCCGCCCTTTTCCTCGTTAAGGAGCTAAGTATAATGAAAAGCTTAACCACTTCACAAGCACCGTACCCCTTTCGAAATCTCCCCTTGGCGCTATTGCGAGACGTTTTTATGACTTCCACAAGCAACTAATACTTAATGGTGGTGGTTAGGGGAAGGAGGATCAGGTTTGTAGGTAGTGAAAGTAATAACAATACTACAAATACAAACTTTTCATACAAGTATTAGTTCCTAGTGGAAGTAAAAAAACGTCTCTGGCTGATGTTGAAACGAAGCTCTGTGCAAAATTTCAAGTCAATCCGTGAAGGTGGAAAGGCCTAACTGATTAAGGAGAAGAAGAACAGGTAAGGGTGAAAAACCGCGTTTTTGAAGTTATATAACTCGGCTCCCTTTAAAGATATCGACTTGAATCTTTCAAAAGGCACTTGCTACACTTGAAACGAAGCTCCGTGCAAAATTCCAAGTCAATCGGCGAAGGTGGAGAGGCTGTAGCCTTGACCGACTGAAAAAAGTAGAAAAACATGGTAATTGGTTTTTGAAGTTATATAACCCGGCTCCCTTCAGACCTAGCGACTTGAAACTTTCAGGGCTTTCTCTTATCCACACCAAAAAGATGCAAACCGAATTTCAAGTTGATCGGTCAACTAGGAGCCGAGATATGGCCAAAATTAGCCTAAATTACCCTAAATTTTAGTTTTTTGTCCCTAATTTTTTTTTTGGGTTGGGATAATTGCTTATTTCGTTCAAATGGCACTGAGCCATGCTATAAAGAAGGTATGTAAAAAAATTCAAGTCGATTGGTCCTTTTACCCAGGCTGTAGACTCGTCAAAGTGGACAGAATTTTCCTAAAGTTTCTGATTTTTGTTTCTAAAACTTTTTTGGGTTGAGATAATGGGTTAAATTTTATATAAGGCTCTGTCTCAAGGTTAAATGAAGCTCTGTGCAAAATTTCAAGTCAATCGGTTAACGTGGAGAGGCTCCAGCCTTGCCTGTCTGAACAAGGAGAAGAAGGAGAAGGAGAAGGAGAAGAACAATCTAAGGCCGAAAAACCGGGTTTTTGAAGTTATGTAGCTCGGCTCCCTTTAGACTTATCGATTTGAAACTTTCAGGGCTTTCTAATATACACTCAAAGAAGACCCACACTAATTTTCAAGTTGATCGGTCAAATAGGAGCCGAGATATGGATACCTCGAAAACGCGTTTTGTGACGTCCGGTAAACATACACTCGGCAGCGTTCGTTTTCTCAACTTCTTTGCTTGGCGGGGCGGAACGCTACCGCGTTCCTAGATTAGATTTGTAACGGTACAACCTTCAAATGGAGTCATTCACAAGTTCAATCACAAACATTGTTGTTTGAAGGTATGCAACTATTTCAAAAATTATAATAATGAATGTATAATAAGAATCCACTTGAATATCATGAGTAAAATTATGTCATTACTTACCTCGTTATCTTATGTAAAGTTCCGTATCGTTGAAAGAGGATGGGATAGGTCTACAAAGACTGTTCACAACAATCGGAACTGACTCAAGGGGTGGCAATATACGTACTAATCTAGAAATCCGTATCTGCGAAATTTATAGCAAGTAAATCGTATCTGGTGGGTACCAGATACAAATTTTCCTCGTCTGAAAAAGAAAAATTCTAATATTTGCTAAGCAAAACCCATGGAATCGACATAAAGCCGGCATTCGTAAGCTCGATTCGATGCATTTCCAGTGAAAATACGACTCTAGGACTACGAAAATCGGTAGAAAAAAAACTATTAACTCATTTTGCCAAAAAATCATATACGACTTTTTCGCTAAGGACGACAGTATAGAAAGTAGCCAACTTGAAAACATAACGCTTCAGTCGTTTCTGGGGGGATTTGTGAAATGCTTCTCCAATTATAAAGAATGAAATATGTATGCGAATCAGAAACCTTTGTTGAACGGAAAGGATAATCATTATTATTATTATATCATAACTATTAAGATTTACTGCTGCATAGTAACCTAATTACAATATTTTCCGTAGAATTATATGAATGGTATTAACAATTTATAGAGTAATAAGACAGATGTTTTGAAACAGACATAAAAAATTAATAGGATATGTTCAATAAAAGGAGAGCTACCAGAGTATTTATCCAAATGTGATACAACCACAAAACAAACTCGAGTAGTTTGTACGTGTTTCAGAAAAATATGTTGGGTATATTATTATTAGTGTTATTGCGTATTTTAGGTTTTCTATGTTCTCATCCTGTCGGTTCCAGTAATAAACAAAGTGCTACTTATAAACGAAACGAAATACAGTAACTCGTACAGTTTACAGCTTTGTAGGCTGACAATGACCTCTCAACCGTGCATTACATGACTGGTGCGTAGTCTATTGAAAACATATATCTCGCATACCTCGGATGAGTACAAAACTTGTACGTTCAGTTATTTGTAATTAGGACAAAATATCAGTTTTTTTCGAGACATGTGCAGTTTTATTTATATCATCCCGAGTATATAATTTCGACTACTTTTTTGTTAGTTTCGAATTTCATGGTAAGAAAACAAAGGTTAACACCAAGAAACACCGAGCTCTATTTATCAGCCATTTTCTTGGATGTCGAGAGCTCCGTCCGCGCGTTGATGATTGCAGGCCGATTAAGCTTTACTTAGCGTGGATAGGCACCAGCTAACTTACAGTTCACGGCTTACTGCGCATGCGCGAGCCTCTGCTCTCACATTGGGGAGTTGTGGGGCGAGTCAATACTCAGCTGTGTTGTAGGGGCTGCTTCAGCCCTCAAGAGCGGTCACTCGTTTTTATTGTTGCCGTTCTCCTCTTTTTTATTCGTTGCATTCAAAGAAGAGATTTTTTTTTGTTTTTTCAGTGACGACTCTAAATGAGAGTGAAGGTTATGTTTCCGCGGAAATTTCCCCTCGTTGAAATCTCCGAAAATTCTAGCATATCAATGCAATAATTATTATTTGTAAGCGACGTATCAAGTAACTGATGCAGGGACCGCTCTCCAATGTAGGCAAACTAGGTGAAAGCCAAGGGCACCGAAATGAAAAGAGAAGAGAAAATAAAGAAAGAAAGGCTATAAGAGTGAATTCTCACCGAAATAGCTGGTCTTTTCTAAAATGTCCTCAATTTACACTTCAGTTTATAGATTTTCATCGTGATTCTTCAAAGTGCTCAAGTTTGAAAAAGGAATAATATATTGCAATTCTGACTTCACCAACGTCTTCAGCGTAAAGAAACCTTTAAAATGAGGTGTCACCTATCAGATTGTTTCATTTTTGCATGATTAAGATCTTGATCGAAGATTGAAACGTCGCAATAAACAAAATTTGTTTATTTAATGATAACAACGACTAGTAATGGTCAATCCTCACCCGCAAACTACTCCTACTGTTTCCTAGTAAAAAAAAACCTCCACTATTTATATATAGATACATATAATTTTTGGTGTCTTTTGGCAGTGGATTTAGAATGGTCTGAAACGGATTTTAGTATGAAAAGTTTTCGAAAATTCTAGTTTTAAAAATTTTGGACCGAGAACAATAGCTACCTACATTTTCTCCGAAAATTCGCTAAAAATCAATCAATCAAGTATCTAGGGGAGCTAGTATCGTAAATCTCGTAAGTCGTGATAGTTTAGCGGGGGCCAGGTTACTATCGAACTTACAAAGTGTTATTTCCCTCATTGGTTGTCAATATTGTTGTTAATAATTGTAGGTATCTGAAAAAAATTAGCAAAAAGATTGTTCCCATCATGCATATTTTTGAATAACTTGCATTTGAGTAAATCATTGGAGTTACGAGGAGAATAGTATAGAATATTCCTTCATTTGACGAATACTTTACTTGATGGCTTAAATCACCCACCACTTCGTCAATTAGGCATGAACAAGAAGTCCAATTATCACGAAATCAACAGCCCCTAGTACTACCTTTGAGCGACAGAGGTCAAAGAGATTAGCGTTACCCTCGCCCTTGGGGGTATTATCCTTTGAGATTGCGGATGGTTCTTCACTTGAGTCCATTGGACGATCCCTTGTTTACTCAACGATATTGTCAAAATCCCCGGATAAGAAGATTTTGACGCCTTCATCCAAAAACGTACGTTAATCCCAAGATTACGTCACTAAGGACTAGGAAGAAAAAAATTAATCTTCGGCGAGGAGCCTGAGTTCTTAAGATCCTGAAGGCCCTTTTCCTCTTTTGTGTAGTTCATCCACTTAGATCTTGTACTAACACAAGAATCTTTTACCTGGACATCACTATCCTTGGCTGCCACTGCTCCCTGATTCCATTCACCTCGGTTCACCCCCCTTTGAAATCCATTCATCCACCCCGACCCTCTCATCATTCCGCCTTATTTAACAACACGATGCACCTACCATCACTTTCCCATCAGAAGGTTCTAAACTATTACCCATCCAACCATACTACCCTTTTTGAGTTTTTTTTTCAATCTCTCTTTTCTATCCCATCAGGTCAATTAAAATCAAAGTGCTGTGCTTGAAAAAAAATTATGTTTGAAAGCCTCTAACTGTTGTTTTGTCGATAAAAACCGATTGAGTCTACTATGATGTATTGATACATGCAGAGCTCTATCGCATGATTCGATTCCGCCCTTTGGATTTTCAACGCTTATTTCGAGAGGTCACATGCAACTCCTAGTCAAATCCAGAGACCCCTCTCATGAAATCCTGAATCTGCCCTTTGAGCGAAAACCTAATACGGCAGCAGTAAGTTATGGAACGATGGAAATCAGTCAACAATGAGACTTTCCTCCTGATTGGTTTAAATCAACAAAATCTCTAACTGTAAGTATTTTGAAACCGGCATTGCACATCCAATGCAAACTTACTCACCTCATTACAGAAGCTTGATACAACCAACTCTCACTGTTTCCGCAGCAGCGAACCTGATGATTGTTGGGTTCTTGTATATTGATTCTATCTATTGCTCAGCTGAGAATCGACACATTTAGTTTTGTCTTCACATACGCATTTGTTTTTGTTGTAACCAAAACTAGAGAAAAATATTAGATTTTCATATAGTTTCATTCACGTTTGGACATGTTTTAAATTACTTTGGCTGTTTGTGTGGCTTACTTTGGTCCACCGTTAGCTCTAATCAAGAAATTTCGATTATAACATTCCACCTGGGTCCATTGCATCATACATGACCAAAACAGTGTACAGCGGGTTTGAACACATAATGTAATTCGCACCATACTGGCTTCGCTTCTATCCGCGATATTGTTTCACAGTGGATTCATAAATGATCAAGCCATATTCCAGAGAAATGGTCAGCCCAGTTCCTTTAAGCGAATTTTCGAAGAGAATGTAGCTATTGTTCTTTTTTTTTTTTTTTTTTAACTCGAATTTCTGAAACCTTTTGTGCCAATAAAATATTTTTGAATTTGAATTTGAATTTTGAATTTAACTGAACGGTTAGAGCGTTAGACTCTAAACCTAGAGATCCGAGGTTCGAGGCCCTCTGAGAAAGTGTTTGCACATTTTATATCTCGTCATCAACGTGACCTCTTGACCCTGTTCCAGGACCCCCTTTTATATAATACTCGGTGTAATTTTTAGTTCACTTTGGAATGACCTGAAAAATTACGAATTTTTTAAGACCAATTTGAGTTTTGTACGACCAGCCGTTCGTTCACAGTGAGCGCGCAAAGGTTATGAGAAACATTAACTTCCCGTCTAAAACGGCCGTTAGGTCGGTCAACCCCCCAGCCACGGAACATGAAACTAGGTACCTTTTTTTCATCTTCCCGGTGAACTAAAGACTGGAAATTTTAACCGTGAGTCGGGGATTGACCACATTGCAATATTCACTCGGTTTCTTATCTGTAAAATTGTTTAAATAATACCTTTTTGTAATAATACAAATTGAATGTTGATGATGAGCTATTGACTTGAAATTTTAAATATAGGTCAGACTGGATGACAATGCAATATTCACTCGGTTTTTGTATGACATGGTATGAGTATGGTATGGTATATTATTGGATGGTATGATATGAAAGAAATTCGTATGGTATTTTGCATTTAATTTCGATGATGAGCTGGAGTTTCATCTAACAGATTGTTAATTAGATTAGGGTGATCTGCTCAAAGAAGATAACAAACCGTTGTGTCAAGAATTTGCAGAGTTTTTTAAAAGATTCTTATCATTTCCTGTACGTCCTCCGAAGCGTCAACATACCACAACATTCTGAACACCCAGTGATATTGGCAACAACTGACGTCAAATCTTTATACAGTGAGATACCCCACAATGTAGCCCTCCAAGCTCATAGAAATTTCCTTGATCAACGGGCTCCTCCTGTGAAACCATCAAGTGAATTCCTCGTCAAACTCACTTCATTTGTACTCAACATGAATGTTTTTTTCATTTGAGAATGAAATATACATCCAGAACTGGGGAACTGCCATGGGAACTCGAATGGCGCCAGCCTATGCCAACATATTCATGGCTCACCTTGAACAAAATTTTCTAGCCTTCGGAACCCCCGCCCCTTTGTTGTGGATGCGGTTTATTGACGATTTTTTTGTAATATGGACCCATGGAGAAGAGGCGCTAAAGGAGTTGCTGTCATTAAATTCCCCCTATTCCGTATCATTTTCCTGGACCTACTCTACTTCCAAAGCAACGTACCTTAATGTTGATATCAATCTGCAAAACGGGGTCTTGGAGACGAAAGTACACATAAAACCAAACAACACACAGCAGTACTTGCACATCGATAGCTGCCATCCTCCACATACCAAAAAAGGGATACCCCGTTCTCTTCCTATTCGGAGACACCGACTTTGTAGCACAGATAAGAGCAGACAAGAGTACTTAGGAAATTAATGAGACAAATTGATTGATAGGGGATATCCTGCAGCAACAGTACATAAGCGCATCGTACCAGCTAATGTGATGTGGCAACCACAACCAAAATCGAGTCATGAAAGGCGGCCATACCTAACAACTAACTTCTTTTTTGGAGCCCAAAAGCTAAACAGCATCATGAGGGAGATTTATCCAATATTGTCGTCCATCAGCCAGACAAAAGGAATATTTTTGGAACCACCCATAGTATCATATAGGTGAAACCCAACAATCGGAAGCATCCTTTTCCACAAACGACCTCTGCAACAACACAATCCCCAGCCAATTGGCCTTCACACCTTCAAGAAATCAAGTTGCAAACATTGTGCAATAGTGCTGGACGAACCACACTTCACATAATCAAATACTCCTAACATCTATAAATGTCGAGGAACAGCTTCTTGCGAAACCAAGAATTGTGTGTATGAATTGTTGTGCCAGCATTGCCAGGCGTTCTATGTGGGGAAAACGATTACACCCCTGAACATGAGGATGAACCAACATCGGTCATCTGTCACCCGAGGACTGGACTTGCCGATTAGAGATCACGCCGCCACGCATGGATCCACATTTGATGACCGATATTAGTACATATTAGGTACTTCATGTTTAGTCTACTCTAATCTGATAACGGAATGAGATATCGCGATTCTGACATCACCATCGTATTCAGCGTTGAAAAATCTATAAGATGAGGGGGGTTTAGGGAGTTTTAGGGGTGAATGGGGGGAATCACCCATTAATTCCCAAAATGAAACATTCTGACAAGTGATACCTCATTTTAAAGGTTGTTTCACGCTAGACACGATGGTGATATTGGAATTGCGATATCTTATTCCGTTCTCGATCTGAAGCACTTTGAATATGGAGAAACATGGTTGATACATGAGATGTTCTTCGAAAATCCGCTCTTATAGCCTATGCTGCATGACTGTGGAATTTCTATTACTCAAATTCAAGTCGCCTTATCAATTCATTGTGATAACCTACCATTGGGCCCATATTGTTCTCCCGTATCCCTCTAACACATTAGATGAGGGAAGTAGAAAGTGAAGGATCAGTTGTCACTTCCTGCTGCCACCCACCCCGTCATTTACTGTCACGAGGCTAATATTCCTAGACTATGCTCCACGTAGAGGTATCTAAGAAGAGGGTTCGGAAATAAAAGAATAGTATGTCCGTTTGATTCCTTCTCTCATTTACGAAATTGAAATTACGAGAATACCCTAGTATTTTCCAACCATTGTGAGTACTTGAAATTTTCTTTCCATTGTGCTAAACAGTTTCGAACTACTCCCTGACTGTTGTCTAGTAATCACCTATTAGTAGGTGTACAAACACCATGAATAGACGGTCAACTCTGACATTTCCCAGAAAATACAGCCGGATTTACAACAGAAGGTCGTTCCTTTGAGAGCCAAAAATAAATTTTCTGTTTCTCTTCTTCATTCCACTATTTCCGAGAGCAAAAATTCACAACGAGATAAAATAATTTGAGTATCAGTTCCTGTGAAATAAAGCGGATTTTTCTAAATTTATTGTGTACGGGGCTCCCGTGTATTTATTTAGCTTCCTCCTGCTACTCCTCGGACTCATTTTCATTCTCGTGCCATATCTATGCATAAGAATGTACCATAATATATTATATCGTATAAAAAGGGTCAATACAACCTCGATTTCTAAAAACGCTGCAAATTCTTGGACAAGGGTTTATTATCTCTTGTACAGATCACCCTTCTGTCTAGATCACTGATCTGCTCTATTTTATATAATTTATTTATACAAATAATGGATTAAAGTTTTGTATTTTTGATAAACTATTTAGATTATTTTGTATTAATATAATTCAGGGATTTTTCTTTGTCCATCTAATATCCGAAATAACTTTCTATCCGAAGTCGCGAAAATGATCTCAAAACAAGAAACTCGATGTCTCAAAACCATGAGCTGTTTCAATCAGCTGGGCCAGCATGAACACTGACCTGACTTGCCGCCGTATAATTCACACATGTTGACGAATTATTATTGGCTCAACCTTTGAGCGCTAATTTTAAACAGACGGCTCGTCATATAAAGCTTTAGGTGGTCTTAAAGAATTCTCTGAACTCTATTCAAATGTGAACTTGAAACTATGCCCTTCAATCTGAATTTTTCGAGATATACCGTTTTCAAAATTCTTTTTGAATCCCATCCTGTCTTTTGTTGTGAAAAGTTTGAAGGATCATTGTGGCGTTGGTCCAAACCCATGAACCAAATTTTAGCATAACGCTAACTGGGCCAACTGGCGCGTACGACGGACGGACTTATTTCTGACTCTACCTATCTTGAATTCTCATAATGTTTATGCATGATGTTCGTATTCTTGTGAATACGTAATGTTATGCATTGTCATGACTCGATGAGCTGGGTGCATGATCGGTAAGCATCGGTAAGCATAAATGGCCAATAATTAAGGAGCTCTATCGGGAGGATGCGAGAGAGAGAGTTCGTCATTGTGAAACCATTTATTAGTGTTATTAAACACGATGATGGGCTCTGTAAGTAATAAAAACTTTTCAAGCTTAAAACTTGGCTCACTGAAAAAAAAAGTGATCCTAAAAGGTAGAGTTAATAGAAATTTCGATCAAGCCTTCTTCTTCAAATTTCGTTAATATGATGTCCTTTGTTCAACATTTTAGGGATAAGTTCAACATCCTAGTGTCCCCAGGTTTGCCATGTTTTGTCTGACCCAACCCAAGATGCATCCTGGAATTTCCAGGCTTTAAAAGAAATTAAAAATATGTGGACCGAAACTTCATATCTATCGCTTATCAACTCAATTAAAGGCATAACAAACGTTTTCTCTTTCAACCCAATAATATGCTTGACAACTACATTACTAAGAACTATAATTACTATTAATCAATAAACATTCATTTAAATTCAAAAATTCAAAAACCAACTTATTAAAAATATCTCTCTATTTTTAGTTTATTTTTAGTTGTTCTTTTCTTTACACCATTCACTTTTTTTCACTTCAAACTTACTGCTGACGCTAAATTTCTTTCTTTTTCTTTGAATGTATTTTATCATAAGTTAAGATTTCCGTACTTCATTTTGATCGTAATTTTGTACATGCGAACTCTTGTGAAAAAACATGTTTTACCAAAATAAAATCAATCAACTTATTAAAAAATATCAGTACCTCAAAGTGTGCTTCAGACGCTTACATACTTTCCTGGAGACTTTGTGATCATGGCTCTCTCATTCATGATTTTTACCATCTCAGGACCTTCAAAGAAACTTTTATGAAGATGCGCATATCTGACTTTCGAAAGAGAATGATACTGAATGATCTTAAGGTCGAATATGGAACGTTTTGCCGCCCTGGCCCATCGATTTCAGAGCTTACGGTTCGAATTGAGTTGCTCGCTTGGGATTAAATAAACAATTAAATGTGCTCTACTTGGCATTTGATTTTTTTTAATTCCAATGTAACGCTTGAGACGAAAGTTCCCATAATAATTGTATCGTAATAAATAATAACTATTTCCATTCCTGTGACAGTTGACCTCGGTTTATACGAAGAAAAACCAAACAAAGAGGACCGTAGCTGGCAGATGTCTCGGACGCAGACTGATAAACCACGAGCGACCGTGAGTAACCGTTGGGAGGATACAATGTTGATTACAGAGGTATTCCTTTGAGAGTTCAGTGTATTGATCGTAGGGATACGAGGCCTTTGTAAAGGACACCTCGATCCGCAGGGTTCTCCAGATAGAGCACATCTACCGAGGCGTAATGAAGTTCATGCGGGTTAACGTGCGCCCAAGCCTTGTTCCACGGAGGCTACTCTCTTGTATAATAAATATTATTACAACATGAGGAGCTACCGTAGCTTTATTATCTCGGTCTGCCTTTGCTAGATTCTTGTTAAACATCTTGGTAATGGAAGAAATCCTTTCCCTCTGAAATTACTGAAAAAATTAGTAAGTATAGTAAACTTACACAGAATTCGTGACACCGTTTGTGAATAAACTGTCATTCCCATGAGATTTGGTTCATAATCCTGTCACAAATTTAGGAAACTCTCAGGTTCGGTATTTGGTCAATGAACTAACATTATTTATGGATTCGATGGCGTAACACTTGACTAACGATAGCAAGAGTATGCGTACTTATTTCGTTGAAAGCGCGATATAGTAGCCTTCTTTACCAGACCTATAGAAGTTTTCAATTCTGAATTCTTTAAAAATGATGATGGCGGTTAACTGACCATGGCTCTTGACTGGGCAGTAATAAACCAGTCGTGGATCAACGAGGAGGGGGGTGTCGAGTGCGACGACCAGCCGAAGGGGCCTAAGTGAGATTTCCTGAAGGGATATCCGAACTATAAAAGGCGAGTGGCGGGTGAGTGCTCTCCTCACTGTAATGTGATACTTGTAGTTGGAGAGTGGCGGTCCCGACTCAAATAGGTTACCTGCTGCCTTCGTGGTCACTAGCGTTCTCCTGTGAAAAATCCTATTGTGAAAAGTCGTGAAGTCATACTATTTTCCCGTCTTGCACGTTGGGTAGTCTCAACGATCTATCAATCAAGTGGTTCAACTTACATCTAATATTTCATATAGTAGGCTCACTCCCTTAAATAGGTCGTTTATATTTACCTACTCCCTCACCTTACTCTAGCAGGTACCCACTATGCATACCACATAATTGATACAATCCTAATGTGTGAGGTTTGAGGCACTAGATACGTTTGTGATACTGCCACTAAGTAAATGGAAAAGTATACTTGTATGGACCCAGGTATACACAATCCGACCAAATAATCTTTAACTGTACCGTAATCACATTCTTCAGGAAGAAAATGTATACATGGATCCATACACTGTCCACACTCTAACGTTACTCCAATCGCTAAGAAACTGGGTGATCTAAATACATGAGAACATTCTGACATAAGCATTTCCAAATTCTCTCATAATTGACATACTTCGAAATCACTTTTTATTGAGTGGTGCAAATTGGTAGGATTTGGGACAATTCGTCTCCCCTTACGGTGCAATGTCTTCGGTAATGAATCAATGGAATTGACAAAGAAAAAAATTATTCTAAAAATTATTTACAACCAGCCGTTCGATAACAATGAGGGCTCAAAGGTGGAACAGTGATCTAGACGGAAGATAATGAACCGTTGTGGAAAAATTTGCAGTGGTTTTTTTTCTTTTACCGAATTTTGAAGAAAAGGGACCTATTGTTCTCGGTCCGACATTTTTAAAACTTGAATTTCCGAAGAATCCACTGACTGAATGACGAAAAATCATACATATGGTGAGGGGCCCAATCGTTGCACACTAAAGCTGTTTTTTGACCAATGGCCCTCTGAATTTTTTAATCTTTTTTAAATTCGAAAGAAGGGCTTTTAACGATGAAACCTGCAGGTTTCATCGTTAAAAGCCCTTCTTTCGAATTTAAAAAAAGATTAAAAAATTCAGAGGGGGAGGAAATGGGGGAGGACATTTTAAATCCGATAGCAAATAAATTAATCGTTGCGAGATGGTCTTACGGTTGCCCAGCAGCGGCCCAATCGTTGTCCACTTAAAATTTCATGCATTGAGGCCGAAAATGATGCAATTTACAAGCATACAGTCAACATTTGATCGATTTTGGCTCTCCAAATATTTATTACTCAGCGTGGAAAGGGAAACCCTTGAAAAACAAGAACAATTTTAAGAGAAACAACAACAAAACTTTAATTCCAAATTAAGACTGTGGATTTTTTTTTTTTTTTTTTTACCCCTTTCGCTTGATAATCCAGACTTACTTACATGAAGCAGTACATAAAAGTTTACAAAAAGTAACACTTGGAGGAGGATTTCCTTGTAGGTTTTGGAGTTTTCTCAATTTATTGATCCAAATGTCTGGTGGCGAATGTGAAAGTTTTCCTTTCACGACTCGAGGGAAGACCAGGACGGTCGGAGCTACTTGCCTCGGCATCTGATCGAATGCGCAGAGTACGAGGAAGGAAGAGGAGCGGACGCGTGTTTGCACAGGGTAAGTGGCTCCAAGGAAAAGGGGTTGTTACTCGACGGAGTGCTCGGTGGAGGGTCAGTAGCCAAATATCCGAGTCTTTTATTGACCCCTCTCCGGCCAAGGCCTTCGAATTATCGATGAAATTCAGCCCTGTTTCAGTAACATTGACCCTAGGGAGTTCCATATACTGAATGCCCCTATTATAAATCATTGATTGGTAAATTACATATTATATTGGACGGATGCTACCAGAAATAAATAAATAACTACGTCAGTAAACAAACCCTTTGTTGTTCTTGACAGTGTTCGTGGGTAGTGGGGTTCTCTCACCGAGTTATGTTCTCGGTATTACTGTATTAACCAACCATTAAAAAGGATACTGGTTTGACTAAAATAGCATTTTTCAGTTTTTTATGTTGTCCTGGATTCATCAACATCCCAATCGATCTCAGAACTTCTCCATATACACAAAATCCGGTTCTCAATAAACTTTATAGTAGTAGCAGTTTACTGTTGTAGAAACGGTGTCAATTTTCTCGTAGTGCCGATCTGAATCTTTTTACACTACTGGTATAATCGAGCGACTTTAAGACAGAACATGCTGAATCTCACGGTTAATCTATGCGCCAATTTCAGGTCATTTGCCTCATGCGATTATTTTTGTCCTCCCAGGGCAGCTGTTCTCCTCCTCTATGCCCCGAGTCTCATCGAGTTCTCCTATGGAAGCGTCTATACCTTTCTTGTACCATATCCGGCTCAATGTATTTTCGATAATATTCTTCTGCTTAGAGGTTGAATATTATAAGCCCTTTTCGTTTTTCAGACACTGAGCCACATATTCTACCGTCCGAAAATCGAGTTGACAGAAAATGTTTGCAGCAGGTTGATGAAATCACGCATCTGAGGCATAATTTACGGGAGTCACAGGTCACAGCTCTGCACACAGTTTATACAAGGTGTACTGAGGCTTACAGGTTTGCACAAGTTGAACTGGGCTTGTTCAATTTTGGTTTATTATCTTCGATAATGAACCATTGGAACCGACCAAAGGAAAAAAAATGTTTATCCCCCCTCAAAATTTGTTTGTTTACGTTTCAAGATAAGTACGTAGATTCAGAAAATCTAATAAAAAAAAACTGCAAATTCTTGACATAACGGTTCATGTACGAGGAAAAGTTTACAAAATAAGTAGAAGAAGTAGAAGAAACTTTGGGGTTTCGGTAACTTTCCCTTGTCCAGTTCCCGAACTAGATGGGGAGTTGTTATTTCATGCACCGTTCCGAAACAACGTTTTCATTGGTGCTGGAACGATATGTGGTTGAAAACTGTGCAGGGAATTGAAGTCCAGCAACCCCTGGTCCCTCTTACTTACTGTCTGCTGGAGGCTACAGGTGGTGATCACTACCATCCATCGATAAGCCCTCAGTTGCATTCGCCGACCACTAAATCGATGGAGGCGGCTGGAGTTGTGGCGGTGGTAACGAAGGGGAGGGTACATGAAGCAACGATATTGTGGAGTTTGTGCGAAGAAACGTGAGTTTACGGGCCCAGTTAGGACGAACTACTATGTAAAAAGAAGGAGCCTCTTCTTGAGCAAACACCTTGTCAACTTAATAGTTGGTGGGAGAGAAGGGCGCTGAATAAACAGTACTCTGTTGATTTAAAGTGGACTCGGGAGTGGAGAGAGGTAAACACACATCTCTGGGGCTCTCACACACGCACGCTCCCCTCAGCATTCACGTGATGTATTTAAACTTTTACTTTCCTTTTCCGTTGGGTTTGGGGGTCCTTCGTTCGCCGCTGATCCTCCTGAACCAACAACACCCTCCCTATTGCCAACGCATCTTGGGCTATCGGCTATCTGGGTGGGAAGAATGAGCTACCGGTTCTTCTTACCGAGAGCTTGTCACCCCTGTCCATTCTCCGAGCCAAAGGAATGCACACGTTCTGAAAGAGAGGAGCTTTGGAGGACTCGTCCCTCGCGATCCCATCCGTGGGCTCCAAACAATGTCATGATGAAATTCTTGAATGCCAAATATGGATGTAGAACTGATTATAGAAGAATCTATTGTAATTAATATATGTAATAACATAGTCAGCTGACCGGGCAACACTGCGAAGCTTATCCAATCTATCATATGTTCCGCATCTAACCTCACCACCTTTCGTTCTCTAAAAATACATTCATTCTCGTTATGCATCTTGTCGTGATCATTCACTAGTCCTCAGTTCCTTATTTCTTTATACGTATTAATATTACATGGTGTCAGGTCGTGCCCGCGATTCGCGAAAATGCCGCCGAAAAAACAAAAACAGCCGGAGTTCCGCGAGATGGGAGAAAATGACGCCAGTACCAGTCGTTTCGTCCCGTCTAATCTGCGTCCTCCGAAACCGCTCGAAATCCCTTCCGACAACCCAAGCGCATGGACGTTGTGGAAACAACAATTCACATTCTACGCCACTGCAAGTCGACTTGATGCTCAATCGGAATCAGTAAAGGTAGCAACCTTAATGTCAATAATCGGGCCAGACGCCCTACATATTTATAATACTTTTACTATTAATTTCGAGGAACCTACACTAGACGAGGTTTTGGAAGAATTTTCCAATTATTTCCTTCCTAAATGCAATATCACCTATGAGCGATACGTTTTCAACATGTTACATCAACATGATGGTGAAAGTTTTGACGAATTTCTTGTCAGAATAAAAACTCAAGCAAAAAAGTGTGATTTCGGTACCCTAGAGCAAAGTTTAATTAGGGATAGGATAGTTGTTGGAATCAACGACAACGAAGTCCGCAAGAAATTGTTGATCGTCACAAAATTGACACTCGATGAGGCAACCCAACTTTGTAGAACAGCTGCTCAAGCAAACATCCAGTTTTCAAAAATGAAAATCAGTTCATCAAATATCGATGCTGTCCAAGTTCCATCTACCTCAAAACAATCTAAAATAGTTAAAGATTGCGGTTATTGAGGAGGATCCCATCCTGTTCGTAAATGCCCTGCATTTATGGCCATTTGCGAAAATTGTAACCGTAAAGGTCACTATAAACAACTTTGCCGCTCATCGAATCAAAATAAAAAGCATCATCAACAGTCATCACCTTCAACATTGGTAAACACTGTTGATGAGGACGAGGAACTATCGGTCAATGCCATTCATTCATCAAATGACGAATGGCTAGAAAAAGTCCAGTTAAAAAATTCTTCATTCAGTTTCTCTGTCAAACTTGACACGGGTGCACAATGTAACGTATTACCCTACAAAATATACAGACATCTACATACACCTCTCGAACCTTCACGAACCAAACGTTTGTCGACGTACAATCGTGAGTGCAAAATTGACGTACTTGGTCAATGCACAGTCCCACTAGTAGTTAGTTGACTATTCAACGTAATAGACACAACGTAACGTTCCTTATTTCTTTATACGTATTAATATTACATATGTGATCATGTATATGGCAACATAAGAATTAGTGTTGGATGAATGCAAGAAAGTGCGCGTATAACTGAATGGTCAGTTATATTAGTTATGGTCAGTTATGGTCAGTTTTATAGCCCAGAAGATATTCAGCTAGATATTCAATTATTCAATATTCAATTCAAGATAGATACCTCCCGAATTTTGAAGAGTTGGCCAATATGTCCATACTAAGGCTGAGTTCGAACACGGACGTCTTCGGCGTGCAAAAAGTGTTTTATAGAAAAAAATGCAAAAAAGTAAGATCGCTGAAGCAAAAAACATTGATTTGCCCCCACCCCCCCCCCCCCAACTTAAATTAAAGTATGGATCCACCACTGGGCTGAGAAAACCATGGGTGAGAAGCGGGAGTACTCCAAAGGTCCGAAAAACAACGGAAACTATCTCAATTTGAAATATCTAGACTTCATGAAACTATCGGGATCTGATGACCTGATTGATGTGCCATTTAGTCGTACTTGACCACTAAACTATACAATCAAACCGTAGAAAGCCAATTCCATGACACAAATTGCTTGTACTGTAGCAATCAATCTAAGACAACCCAACCCGTGGCAGATTCGATGTTTAAATCAACTTGAACATGAATCAACCGCATGCCGAATTAGTTGAATACCTGGGAAGGACTCCAGACTAAGAACCAAAGTGGAAGAATGCACAAAAGAAAAAATAATAACTAGTTTTCCTGGGCTGAGCTCAAATTACTCACTCTTCACGCTAAGCAGTCCCCGAACGACAGTACGGATACCGGAGTATCGGCAATTGGAGTTGCCCGGACAGATCCAGAGCAATTAGGCTGCAGATAGTCCCTCTTAATGGGGCTATAATCATCGGCCACGCACGCGCAACCGTCTTGTTTTTCACGCTTTATACCAAATGCTCAACAAATGTAATGTATAATTTCAAGCCCTAGACGAACGTGACGCTACTCCATAATCTCCGCTTGTGTCTGGTGGGCTTAAATAATTACGAATAAATCCTCGATTAGCTCCAAATCCTTCAGACCAATTCACCCAATTTGTGGTCTTCCGATCCAGTGATCTCGGGAATTTTAGTATGATACATTTTCAATTCTGACTCATTCCCCATTTACGACATTTCGCCTTCAGCAGAACTGCAGGATCTTCAGTTATTTTTAATCAAAATTTTATCATCATAAGAGCTTTTAGTGAAATGGTGTGATCTGGTGATATCTAGTAGAATGGCTCTGACTGGCCTTTTGTTGAGATACTGCGTGTGCGGAATGCCAGGCGACATGTGAGCCGAAGCCAGAGGTTAGCGAGCAAGGACTTATCTGTAGGGCGCTCTACTCCTTCAAGGGCCCATCCATGTGGAGAGTCTCTCCACATCGCCGCTCACTTAACCCGACGTTGTCTATTTATAGGATCCCGACCCGTAACCTGTATCATTACCTTTTCAAACTCAGTCTGCCTTTCTGAATGAAACATGACTTACTCTTACCTCAATTTCGTCTTCATTCATTCCACACTTCTTTGACCGGATCTTCTCACTTCGGTGACCGCTGCCCGCAAGCCTGTTGTGTAGGGGGAGCTGCAGCTTGATTCGTATTGTTTAACAAAGTCGGAGCTTGCATACATCTCATGTTTCCACATTTCTTAATGTAATGGATATTGCACCTTCGCAAATCTAGAGGTATCTGAAACTAGGTGATGGGACTAGAAATTTCACGGGATTCTGCAGGCATAAACGTCGCATGCCATTACATTACATCCTCCGAACATACCAGCTTGTAGTTCCAACTGAATTATTCTTTGTTGGTCAATCAGCCATCCAAAATATGTTGTCGGTATGGAAAATGTTCATTCATTTTATTCATTTATGTATACTCGTACATAGTTATAATTTAGTACTACAAAAGAAAACAAAGAAAGAACTTGAGATGGATGTCATAAGGTTTTGCCCCAAGCGTCATCAACAGACTCAGCATAAAAGGAGTACAAGGGTCCTTCCAAGTACAGCTTTGATTTTGATTTGATGGATATTACATTTTTCTAGAGTATCTTTATTTTTCTTCCTACGTATTTGAATGATATGATTTTCCAAAATTTGTCTTCCTTGTTGAGAACATTTTTATATGAGCTTGGATCGGAGTAACGTTCTTCCTCCCTAGGTGAATCCCCGTTCGCATTGGCTCCTCCTCTCCATCAGTCCTTTTTATTCCAACAGCCAATCACAAAAGACCTCCTTACGCTCCATCAGCCTGTCACAGTAAAATTCCTTTCACGTCTACACTACCTATAGGCATGCTTACCTCTCCCCGATGTACTTTGCCACCAACGATATTTTGTTCACCTATACCGGTTAATCACGGTAACTATTATGATGGAAACTCAGTTTCTGTGATCCATTAGTAATCTGTCTTCCCATACAACATGATATCTTCCTTCTTCTTCAATTAGTCTTCCATCAGTTATTCCGATTGAACTCTCCAACTAGGTATTCCATTGTAGGATATTTCATTTGAACAGTTTTTTGATTTTATTATGAACGAAGTCAGTGATTGGCTCAGATCTTTGTATACTCGTAAGTGCGGAAACTTGGAAACTTCAAAGTTTGAAATCAGCAGAGGCGTACGATTGACATCTCACAACCCTAATTACCCCTCAAGGTTGGGTGTTGTACAGTTTGCTGCGCCGTCAGTGCTCGTTAGTTTCGTAATTTCATGGCTGAATGATCTGATGAAGGATTTTTGCTAGTTAGGGGTAACCCCTTATCAGCCGGTGAAAATGTGAGTAACAAAGCTTTAAATCCTAAGATCCGACAGGGATTATGAGGAAAGGTAAGCCGCAGATTCATGACGTCACAACAACAAAAAATAGTGGATGCCCGATACTTACGATCAACTCAGCGTACGAGTAGGCTCTTAGCCCCCTCGCCTCCACCTGGGCATCAATCGACAATGGAGCAACTCAACTGCACTGATTCGACGTGTTTACGGAAGAGGGTTCTCGCCCGTTCTTTTCAACTTGTCTCTAAAAGAGGATCAATTCCATTGACTACTCTCTCGAACTGGTAAAACTTAATTTGCCCTTAAAACTCTTCTTAAAATGCTTCAAAGAATGTTCGGCCTTCCCCCGACGTTTTCCCTGAGCAATCAAGCTGACCAGCCTTTTATATCGAGTTCAAAAGCCCAAAGATATTATGTTCATTTCAAGTGTTTACGTTCGACACAACGGCCCAACTTGTGATAATCTGCTACAAATCTGGGGGTAGGCTGCGATTCCCTCAGTTTCCCCCAGTTGCTTCACTACCAGTGTCATAGGCTTACTGTTGTAACTCCCCCTCATACCACAGTCCTACCTGAATTCGCCGTTTATGTGAGGTGAATATACGAGTATGAATTTTATGAATGCAGTATGTGCAGTCTGTCATACTCTAATTACGTTTAGCTGTTGCTATTCATGAGCAAAACGTGTCCCCTGGATTCCAAAAGCTTTCGATTGCGTATTCTTAATGAAAATCTAGTGAAGCGGAGAAAGTCGTGGTCCAAAATCAAAATTCTCATTTGCATTTTAGATTCAGGATATTTCTAAGCAAACTCGGTTCAGTATCTGACCATTAAATCGTTTATTTTCCGGTCTGCTATTGGCTTGTTCATATACAGGGTGTTTGGTGAAAGATGTCAGACAATTGGGGAGGTGTTTCTAGACCTCAAACCCAACAAATAAGCTATATGAACCCATGTCCGATTCTCAACCATAGTGACCTTATTTCAAATTTTGTGTTTTTCTCTGTGAAACGCGTGTTTCTTGTGAATTGTCGCAGTAAAATCATCATATCTCCAGAACCATTTGAACTGAAAAACCACTGGAAAGCTCATTAAATTTCCTTTAAGACACATCTCTTTTCAAGTTCGATCGATAATTTGTAATTACTTTTATAATCCTTTTATAACCGTTCACAATTTAAAATTTCACTAAATTTGATTTTTCGGAAAAATTCAAATTGCTCTCAAGATTTCAAATTTTGACCTACATGATAACTTGTTACATGATTACATGATTAGCTTTCAAACGGTGTATTCAAATTTCTTCTTATCTGTTTTGAAAATACTCAGACTGCAATTCTAATGCTGAGAAATTATGGCGTTGAGGTAGGGAGGGGGACAGAGAAAGGTTGACACGAGCGCACTACTAACTGGACGGAAAGAATTTGTGGAATAAATGTATTACACAACACTCAAATGAAATTTAAAACTGTAAATAGGTACATGAGGATAAAATTATAGCAGCTGTTCAAAATGACCCCGAGTTGTCTTCTACACGCACGAGCGCGTTGCCTCATCTGCATTTCAGTTACATCGAACCTCATCGTGTGGTGCAAATCGATGGCTACTTCCTCAATCCTCTGCACGAGTTCCTGTGGGGAGTTCACTTCCCTACTGTATACTCGTTCTTTAAAGAACCCCCAAACAAAAAATTCGGGCGGGTTCAAATCCGGAGATCTTGGTGGCCATGGGACAGGACCACCTCGCCCTATCCAAACAGGATAATTTTCGTTTAGGTAGGCTCGTACTGCTCGAGAGAAATAAGGTGGAGCACCGTCGTGCTGGAAAATCATGTTTCTCCTTGCACGTAACGGGATATCTTCCTAAAGAGGAGGAAGATCATTCTCAAGAAATTCTTAATATGAAACTCCATTCAAAGTTCTTGGAAGGTTGAGGAAAGGCCCTACAATTTGATTTCCGATAGCGCCAACCCACACGTTGACTCTAAACCGCCTTTGAAAGCTAGTTGAAAGACGAAGTTTTTAAAAGATCAAGTAATCATGTAGGTCAAAATTTGAAATCTTGAGAACAATTTGAATTTTTCCAAAAAATCAAATTTAGCGAAATTTTAAATTGTGAGCGGTTATAAAATCATTATAAAAGCAACTACAAATTATCGATCGAACTTGAAAAGAGATGTTTCTTGAAGGAAATTTAATGAGCTTTCCAGTGGTTTTTTCAATTTTTTTTTCGAAACTCAAATGGATTTCACTACGACAATTCACAAGAAACACGCGTTTCACTGAGAAAAACACATAATTTGAAATAAGGTCACTATGGTTGAGAATCGGACAGTCCTCAGTGTGGCCCTTCAGAATAGTTTATGGAGAACAATTGAATGAAGAACGGTTTGGCACAACACGGGCCCAAGTCATGTTACATGAATTGGGTATAGATGCTACAATGTTCCATGTGGATCTACAACACAATGACCTGTAGAAGCGCATTACTGTTCAAACAATTTGGAGAGAGATTCAGATTCAGACATTTACCCACAGTAAAGTCCTTCGCTGTAAAATAGAAGAGCGGCGTAAACAGAAATATTCATCTCCCTCTCGCTAATCATCCTCGATGAATTCAAGGGGGATCTTCCTTCATATGTGAATTCCAAGGGATAAGAGTTGAAGAGGACTGCGGTTTGGTGGGTTTACCAGAGAATAAACCTGTTCACAAGTTGGAGAGTTGGGTTGCCACTTGTGGGTTCAAAAGTCTCAGTCGGGACGCGGAACCCTTTAGTTCCCTTTCAACCCCCCACATACCTGCTTTACTTGTCACCCTACACGCGAGGCTGCTACAGTAAGTTTACCGGCGCGATCCTAGATGCTGGAGATATTCTATCGAATGCCTGGCGTTTCAATTCCTTTTCGACTCAAATCTTCAAGGATGTGGACAGTTTTTCAAAAAATGTTCATTCAAAACAACAGTTTTCCATTTTTTAATGCGCTTCTTACAAGCTGAGCCCCTAATGCCCACTTGCACCAACCACTTAGCGACGGCATTAACTCTGACGCCCGGAGTTCAACGAGCATCACTGCGATGTACCTTTCACCAACAACGAGTTGACGAAACGGGCTGACGCTTTCGTTAGAACTCTCGTCAAAGTTAACTGGTCACATGTGTATATTATGTATAATATACGTATAATATGTTTTATATATCTGTCTGGATTTAACCCCCTCGTCAAACTTGACGAAGCCGATACGATTTCGTCAGCATTGACGGGCGTCAACGGTAGTTAACGAGCGTTTGGTGCAAGTGGGCACCAAATCAGTGTCCGATTGTTTGCAGTACAACAGAAGAATCCGTATAAGACCACTTAACCTAGACGCCAGAAAATATTCTTCTCAATTTTCATATCATAGGTACGAGCCCTGATATGTATGCATTAGTCTATGCCTGCAACTAGAAGTGTTCCTATTGTTCACTACGGGGGGTCAGAAACAGCATTCAAATCGGTGCAATAAGTTGGTCACGATGACACACCTACTCACAGATTCACCAGAATATTGTATTAGATCATTCCAATACAGACCCAGTTTAAATCCAGAACTTGGGCTTGATCGGTTTAGTAGTTAAGCCGTGTTTCAAGGGTAGTGAATCAGCGATCAGGGAGTAGGATTCCCAATTCCAACGTAACGTTTTTGAACCTCTACAACAAGTTGTGTGTGTGATTTACCGAGAAAGACCCGCAGTGATCGATTGGCTTCCCCAAACCCGAACCTGCTCATTTAGGACTTCATCGAATACCGTGGGATAGGGGTCGAAGAGGTAATGGTTTTTATGGTGAGAGAAGTTTTGTTTGTGAGGTCCAGGTTATAATTTTCAATCCCATGTCCGAATCAATAAATCTGTTCAACCTAATTACTTATCCAATTGCGCATAAAAATACAATGCAATTTTTCCCAAGTTTGTGTCGGAAGTGAAGGTAATATGAGATATAAAAATTGAAAATGATTAAAAATTAATTTTTCTCGAATAAATCATGTTTTATTCTATTTAAAACTCAATTTTCTCCACTTTATTCCATCGAATTTCAACTTTTCACAACATTGTTGGAATTAGCGTTAAATGTTATAAAAGACTATCTACCTACTTTGATTCTTTATAAGTACCATCTAATGACCATAACAGCAGTTCAAACATTGACGGATCTAAACAAATTCTGGAAATCTTCAGAACGTTACTTCTCTTCATCAAAATTTAATTTGTTTAAACAAATAGGTATTATTTAAACACTTTTACAGACAAGAAGAGTGAATATTGTATTGTGATCCAGTTTTGACCTATATTTAAAATTTCAAGTCAATAGTTCATCATCAAAATTTAATTTGTATTATTACAAAAAGATATTATTTAAACAATTTTACACATAAGAAACCGAGTGAATATTGCAATGTGATCCAGTTCTGACCTATATTTAAAATTTCAAGTCAATAGTTCATCATTAAAATTTAATTTGTATTATTACAAAAAGGTATTATTTAAACAATTTTACACATAAGAAACCGAGTGAATATTGCAATGTGGTCATCCCCGACTCACGGTTAAAATTTCCAGTCTGTAGTTTACCGGGAAGATGAAAACAAAGTAGTTTTAATGATGGGCGTCTGGGGGGTTGACACCTAACGGCCGTTTTAGACGCGAAGTTTAGTGTTTCTCCTAAACCTTTGCGCGCTCACTGTGAACGAACGGCTGGTCGTACAAAACTCCAATTGGTCTTAATAAATTCGTAGTTTTCAGGTCATTCAGAAGTGAACTAAAAATTACACCGTTCGGTTAAATTTTCCGAGATATGACATTGTCGAAATTTCAAAGTTCGTTTTGAACCCCTTCCCATTGAGCTAGGGTTATGAAAAGTTTCAAGGATTATTGTGGGGCTGGTCCGAACCCGAACCAAATTTCGCAATTTTAGCTCAACGCTAACTGGGCAAAACGGCATACGACGGTGGACGGCATACGGCGGACGGACGGATTTTTTTTTAAATCCAATTTTCTGAATCTACGTATCTTGAAACGTAAACCAACAAATTTTGAGGGGGGGTTAAAAGAAAATTTCCTTTGGTCGATTCCAATGGTGCATTATTGAAGATAATAAACCAAAAAAAGTTTTTTTCTTTGGTCGATTCCAATGGTTCATTATCGAAGATATTAAACCAAAACGTGATTTTTCTTTAAAAAAAAAAAAAGAAACTTTGAAAAATGATTGACTGATTGAGACAATAATATGCGGTTGTTGGCATTTCACTCCGTTGTTGATATAGTTTTACGCAAATTTTAACCGCATCTACATCCTGTGTATTTAAATGTATTTCCCATCACCTGCTTGGCGTTATCTCTTTGGTCAGCCAATGGTCTCTCTTTCTCACGCTCGCTCCCTCCCTCTCGCTCTCCTGCGTTCTCTATCAATCTCTCCACCATGATGTCTTATGTATTTAACCCTCCTGTTGGAGATCGGTAATACTGGAAGTCCATGAAACTTCCACGACTCAACGTTTTTCGTGCGGCGAGCTGAGAGATCAATAATAAATTATTAATTTTGTTTTTCATTTTTACCAGAATTAAATAATAAGTAAATAAGAAGATTCGATAGTACTGACAGATTACCCCTCCAAAACTCGTCTCTTTGGGTTGAACGAAAAAAAAAAAAAAAAATCAAGTATAAGGGAATTCGGGACAGGAGAAAAAATAATATATAGGAAGTAAAGGGACGCAGCTGTGGTATTGAAACCGGGGTCGGTTCTTGATGCTGAGATAACGTCTATCCCGTCTCTTTCAAGCGGTCGGCCGCCTCTGTATTGGTCGGTAAACATGCAGGCTCAATGGACGGATCATTGCGTTAAAACTACTCGGGTTGATCATCATATTGAACTGAACAACTCCGGGAATATAGAAATAACTTTTTGGTAAGTACTAGTTGGTCCTATCTCTTGCTTGAAATTAGCAAATGAGTAACTCGAAATGAAAACTTTAGGCTGTCCTTAGATTTGGACTTGTCAGTCCAATTCAACGTTTTCGACGCAACGGACGCCATGCGTGGATTGCTGAATCTCCATCGTCTTCGGATACTTAGTGGATTTCATTTTTGGCACTGCCACCCGAGCTGCATGCCCAGTGGCAATTACCGATTCAACTCTTGAAAGTCACGAAACTAATAACAATGCAAAATCAAGTTTTGAAATCCACCATTTGCGTAACTATTGCAAAAAAACGAGTTGTTAGACACAGTGGGGAGGCAGCAGTCTGCCTTAAATCTAATACTACTAGTGATTATCGATGGAGCAAAATTTATATTAGCTGCTAAGGGTGTGATGAAATCAAAACAACATCTTCCACCATCAGGATTTTTCCTGATGTAGAAGCAGTAACTGCTATCTAGTGATAGATGAACTGAAGATTGTAAAAATAGCCAGAATCAATTCCTACTCATTAGAGATTATCAATCGCTGCCGGAATTATGTTTCAGGGGATTTAAGTGCATAACAATTATGTTTTGTCGGAAGGATTCGTTGTCGATGCGGAGATAGACATACTATGTGTCAGCGAATTAACTCTAAATTTGTTATTTGCCCACCAGTCAAACCTAATGCGTCTCAACTACCAGTAAGAGATTCCATATTTGCACACCCTAATGCATTAAGTATTACTTACACGTAAGTATAACTGCAAATACCAACCGGTATATCCGGGATGTTATTCCACAACGAAATGAGAGCTTCAATAAGCTTCGAGAACATTTGACCTTCACTAGGGTGAAGGAATAATGTCTGACAAAAGTGTGTTTACAGGCATCAATGGGATCAAACTTGGATGCGCTCTTCTTCCCAAAGCCAATACTCGTTCCATTGTAAACACTAGAGAGAGAAACTGAAAATCCTATTCGAATCCTATCATTTTCTCCTACATTCATCATGTATGAACCAACTCAAATGGGCTTGCGTTCCATGAGTGCATTGCGGGTGGTGCGTGTTGCAAGAATTTGACGCAAGCGGATGCGTGTTACGCATCATTGAGATTTTGGTGAAATTCGTATGAGTTCATTCAGTGACCGAACATGATAACCTGAAGACTGGAACCGGAGTTGTCAGTGTTGCGACCACAAACCAAATATACTCAGAAAGGCCAAAAACTCAAAACCCCATTCAGAATTATAGATTTTCAAGGTTCAAAGATTTTCTACTTTTTTCGGGAGTCTTCACCGATTCTGTAGTGAAGACACGAAGACGCATAAATGCGAGGACGAATCGATGAGAAATATGAACAATTGACTGGAAGAATATAAATTGTACATAATAATGAAAAC
Organism: Stenodema calcarata; assembly: GCA_963920205.1. NCBI lineage: Eukaryota > Metazoa > Arthropoda > Insecta > Hemiptera > Miridae > Stenodema > Stenodema calcarata. The sequence continues at coordinate 9,182,989 of OY986048.1, forward strand.
GTTGGGTTGTAAAGACGCGCTGCTATCCTGAGGAGATATTAAGATGCTCACCACTTGTTGGATGGTTGGTGTAATTGTTAACCTAAATTCCGTATTAACTTGATGCAATCAAAAGTATTTCGGAAACATGAGCGGATTATATACACACTATGACGAAGACAAACTCTATTTCTCTATTTTTAGTGTGGATCGGCTGTAACGAAATTGTAATAAGCAGGCATCTTTGGATAGGACAATCGTCCGTATCAGTTTCTTATATCATTAGTAGGGGGTTTTCACGATACAATCAGAAAAGACAAGGAAAGTACTTCTCACGAGTGAGCGCTCAAGAGGTAGGTCTGAGTGGTTGTTGCTGTTGAAGTAGGCAGGAGTATACTTCACCACGAGTGCTCACTGCTCCCAACCATAACACAATAACCTCTCTCAAACTACCTACAGCCGCATTTTACATCGTTCATAACATTTCAGTAGTTTCTTAACGCTGCCCAAATCAAATAAATATTGAAAAACCTCTAAAAATGTGTATGATACCCTTCAGATTCGTATACTGACGTTTCAAGGCTCCAATAATTGTATGGTCCACTCGTTTTGTTGATTCTGAATTCACCGTCCAGCGTGAATTCTTGTCCCGGAGCTACCACTGTGATGAACATACATGATGCCATACATTTGAGAATATCAAATATTCAATATCTCTCCCCCAAGAAACCGCCTTAACGAGATGTCTTAACCACTTTGCAAGTACACATCTATGTATTATTTTATTAGTCACTTGCGATAGTAACAAATGAAATAATACATAGATGTGTAGTAATAAAAACGTCTTGCCATGGTGCCAAGGGGTGCTTGTGAAGTGGCTAGGACATCTCTTTAGTTGGAAGGAAATGGGGGGGGGGGATATCATAATTATTTCTGGCTGCAGTAGAATGATATTTGCAAGGGTTATTTATTGCGAGGGTGATTTTTACACGGGGTGTCTTTTTGAGGGTTATTTATTGCCGACGTCGGTAGATGATCCACACCGAATTCCAACTTTAAAAAAAAAAATTTTTTTAATTTTATTTGGCATCGGACTTATCCATACAGCCATGTTACTAATATAATATATATCATATTACAGTAACGTGATTGCAGCTAGTTGATTTCAGGTTGATCTGTCAAATAGGAGCCTCGTTCCTAGTCACAAGATCAATGCAATGACCCCTGATTCATTTTAGGATCCTTCAGATTTAAACTTCCTTGTGTGCACTTAAATTTTGGTATCTTCGTTTCATGGAATACGATCATCGCCTTGAAGAAATAGTGCGTTTTAAAGGCGTAGGGCATGACACACCATATTCATTCAAACGCTCTGTCTCTTCTGGTACCTATGTATTCCAATTGAGCCAGTCTAAGCAGAGGCTCTCAAAAGCCCTGCAACTGTCAAATCTCATGAACAAGTCCACCAACATTGGTACTACACATACTTGGAGATTGATCTTCGGACAAATGGACACTTGGGATAAGTTGATGGCATCTGTAGGCGTTTTTCAACTTACGTATAGTTGAATAGCTATCACGTTCTAGATCATGACTATGGATGGGGTAATACTGGGTTGCAATACGTAGGGAATCTAATCCATGTTCAATTTTGGGAATTGAGTTAGTATTGATAGTGGCTATCTCTTAGTTCAAACATTATTTACATATCACGGCGAGGCGCCCGAGGTTCGTTCAGCGTTCATGTTTCCGGTATAGAGTGCAAATGAAAAAAATTGGAGCTAAATACATGAAATGACATTGTGGGGTATCCTATGGACTTTATAGAATATATATAAAATGATTCCTCAAATTATAAACCTGAAGATGAATAATTTCATGAATTCGTATGGGATGTCCTGCGAGGCTCTTGCTGGCAGACCAGGAGGTGTAGTGTCATAGTAAACTATCTTGATAATATTTATCTTGAGTAAACAGATGTCCAGTTGGCAAAGACTATACGTTCTACATAACCCTGAATTACATGTAGTGTTCCTTTCGAATTATTATGTGACAAGCATTTATCTACTAAAGTTGGATTATTGTCTCGGTGATAGTACCTAATTTAGATGTTTTCAAATGGATGTTCTCACTATTAACAGCCTTTACGAAATCACGAAATCAATATCAGTGACGTCACATATAGAAGGAAGGAAGGCTTTTAAAATGGATGAAGTTATTATTAGACGTACAAACCTTCTGTGACCTATAAACTCTATCACTTTGACCACAAGTGCCGTCACGATTAAAGTGATTGGTACCGGTCTTACGAGTGCATTAGCAAGATGTAAGAGCGCATGCCTATAGGAGCAGTATTACCAATCACTCCCCTCATGTTTTACTCGTCAAAATGATTCAGTTTACACTAAGAGCGTGGTGAATCGTCTGATCAGTACCACGGTTATGATCAATTCCACGTTTTCCTCATCACTTGAACCATAACCCTCACTCATCCACGGTCATTACGAACACGCCACATCAAGGCATCTTGCGCAATCCAGAGACCAATTTCTCGAACTCCCTTCACTCGTCAAAACCCGATTCCAATACTGCAATAACCCTCATTCGCATGGGAGGAAGGTTTTTGCGGGTCATCCAACGCTCGACCGACCTCGGCGTGTGGGCGGATTTCATCTTACGAGCTGTTCCTCGCCCCAGCAGCCGCGTTTCTCCCACTGTCTCTGAACGAAGGCCAGTACGAAATTGATTTAGGGCACGAGTAACTGGGAGTCATTCGCGAGTGGTCATAAACTATCGGTACCACATAGCGCACATATTGCTCATGACTACCAAACAGTGAGCGTCCAAGGAAAGACCAAACTTGAGGATAAATGCATTTTTGCCGTCAAAAACGATTATTTTTGGAATCAGAGGAAAACGTGTGTGTTCAAAGTTAGTTTTTCATGGCGACCAGCCAAACATTGGAAAGCCCCTAGGCGGTCTTGAGGAAGCAATATACTCAATTTGAGAAAAAATGGACTTAGTGGATTTTCCTTGTACGCCCACAAAATATTGAAAATTAAGAATAGCGTAAGGCTAAGAGGAATGCTGTATTGAAGTTCTAATATGAGATTTAAACTGCCTTTGATTGTCCACTTTATGATTTTATTTGAAAATGTTCAACCGTTCCAATTGTATTTACCCATTTTAATGTCATTTTTGGTGCAATGTGAATTCTACAATGTTGACTTACTTCAATTCCTACTTTCCAAGTGTCAAATTATTTTCTCAACTGATCTAATGCGAACATGCATGCCCCTCAGTTCTGTCGTTACTCTATTGATGTCACTCCTGTTCTCAATGTTTCATCATCGCTAATTACTGTATTCAAGTCCAAATCCATGCATCCAACTGGATGTAAGTACATTTTTCGATACCAAGCTTATTGTGGAAATCGGCTCAAACAACCCATAGATACATGTCCTAGAGACATATGTATTAAATTGTTTCTTGTACTTGAGCGTGTGAATCCTGACTGGTGAATAATGTTGTTGTCTTATGCTTTCTTTATGTGTTACAAGAGAAGGCCACAGGGTCCTAAATATGTACAAAATAGTCAATCCCCCCCTCCCCTCCCAACCTCAGTGTAAAAATCACCCCGCCTCGCAAATGTCATTCTACAGCAGCCGGAAAAAGTTATGATATCCACTTTCCCCACCCGCCTTTTTTCTTTCAACTAATGAGATGTCCTAACCAGTTCACAAGCACCAAATCATAACTTTTTTAAGCAGCTGCAGAATGATATTTGCGAGGCGGAATAATTTTCTAACGGAGTGTTTTTAGGGAGTTTATTAAATAAATTTTATTCGACGTCGGTAGAAGCGGGTAGAAAACCCAGTATTATACCAATAAAAATTAATTCTAAATAATGTTTCATCATATGTAAATCCATCACCGAGCTAGTTACCGACCCCCCACCCCCCTTTTTATTATTATTATTATTATTTATTTATTTATGTTCACCTATTTCAGAAGATACTAGGCCTACTAGGCGTACTAGGCCTAACTAAATCACTCGTGACGAAATCGTGGAAAACGATGACAAGGAAAACAAGAGTACCTGAAAAATATATTTCAAAGGACGATTCTTTCAAATACTCTGGTTTTCCATAATGAACCGTTGTGGAAGAACCTGCAAAGTTTTTTCTAATATCTCGAGACATAGGGGTATTGACTCAAGTCATTAAGTGATCATTATTGGTGACAAGAGGGGCTGTTATGAGGATTGAGTGGCCTTGCACTCTTTAACTGAGGCACCGATCCGGAATAAATGGGAGGGTGGATGTAGGGGATGAGCCCCGTTTGTGTTTCCTCACCGCGGAATTGTCTGTTAATCTTCATCCCCTCTCCACCCGGTTAACGTGGGATTAACATCGCTTACGGCTCATTTGATTTTCTCGTTCGACCAGAACAGACCCAGAAGAGGGTTGCGGTTTGGGTACTGGGGGCGGCGGCCTATTCGCGTCGTTATGCCGCCCCCGGGGGTGGGGTCGCTCGTAACTTGATTTCCTTCCTCCGCGCATCCCTCCTGATTGCCATCTTGTATGTTGTCCCTTTCTGTCGAGCCAACTACCGAAAACCCAACGTTATCTCTTCGTCTTACAACCCTCCCCCTTTTTTTGCCACAACCAATTACCATAACTACGTTTCGGCCTACCAGCCTAATCAGTGTCAGTACGAGGATAAACGTTTATACAATCACGTCCGGAGCTTTTTTCATATGCTGTGTAAAAGCCTAATCAAATTCCACGTTCGATACACAACTGGAAATTATGTCATTGTATAGTATTTTCCTAAGTAAAATCAAGAAAGAATTCAACACCGAATCGCCCGAGAAAAAATAAACTAAAACAAAGTGATGCGCTAATTCGAATCTTTCTGATACGCAAGTAGAATATATCCGAATATCAACTTCTTGGTGTTTTTTTTTTTTTTTTTTTTCTAATTGAAACGTTTTTTAAGACCATTCAGAGCGTTGTACGACCAGCAGTTCGTTCAAAATCAATATGAGCGTGAATCAAATTCTAGAACCTCAGGCCTTTTTTACAACGTTTATATCAGTTCGGTTTCGTGTCTGTCGCAACCGAGTTCGAACTAGAGACTTGAAATTTTAAACATGGGTCAAGGATGGATAACAATGGAATATTTACTCGGTTTCTTGTTTGTAAAATTGTTCTGACAATTTAAACAATTTAAATTTGACTAATGAGCTGCAGACTTGAAACTCTACTTACAGGTCGGAACTGGATGAGAATACAATACCCACTCTGCTTCTTGTCTGTAAAATTGTTTAAACAAATTACGTACATTTGGATGATGAACTAAAACTTCCACATTTTAAATATGGTTTGGAAATGGACAACAATACAACATTCACTCGCTTCAAGTTTGTTTAAACAAATTAGATTTGCTTGGTGAGCCGGAGACTTGACATTTTAAGTATAGGTCGGTACCCTGCAAATAGTTGGATGGTAAGCAATGCGAAACGGATCTCTCACTGCAGAATCTGCATCGTATTCTACTCTTTAAACAAACTGTTTACACGACAGAACTTGTAATGGAGAAATCGTATTGTTTTTATTTATTCATGAACATGACGAAAATGAAATAAATATTGATTAGGTACTTCCTTAGTTTGATTTTTAGGGTTAAAATACATATAGAATTTGAACTATTATAAGTATTAAGAGGTACTATTTTGAATCTCAGACATTGGTAACAGGATGTGCAATGGATGGGACATTTTCTATATAATATTTTAGGAAGGGTTGAGGAACACGAAAAATATTTCATGTACTTATTTCAAGTACATCCAACCTGCTTCCTTTCTGGCAAAAATGAACTCAATAAATTGCCTGTCTGCAAGATCAAAATTGAAGCTTCTAGTATTTTCCATAAGAACCCTATTCCATATTGAATCCATCCATTGATTCCATTGAATCCATCCATTGATTCCAATGAACGCATTGATTCCATTGAATCCATCTATTGATTCCATTGAATCCATTCATTGATTCCATTGAATCCATTCATTGATTCCATTGAATCCATCAATATGATTCTTGGGAAAAAGTCAACAGCCTCTGGTTCTCTTTTCACTTGTATGAACAAATCCCATTCGACCTTTCACTTTTGGGGTCCATATATATATATTTATATCAAGAAGTACCTACCAACAAATATTTCAAACGCCCTTCTTCTTTCAGATTACTTTCTTGTCTTATCGTCAGTAACAAAAAAATACTGAGCGTGCATTACAGAGAGATGAACTTATATATAAGTTCATCCCTCTGTAATGCACGCTCAGTATTTTTTTGTTACTGACGATAAGACAAGAAAGTAATCTGAAAGAAGAAGGGCGTTTGAAATATTTGTTGGTAGGTACTTCTTGATATAAATTATGGCAGATGTAGTGGGTACAAATGATTACTCATGGATTACATGGGTCGGCCAAGAATTCAGTTGAAAAATTAACGATACCCCTCACTCACTGTGCTTGTTACCGATTACCCCTCACTCCATATTTTACCTCATTACTCCAATTATTTCATACAGTTATGGGACTCTCAAGGATATCACGTATAGTGATCTACACTGAAGGGTGATCTATGTAGAGAATAATAAACCGTTGGGGATGGATCTGCAGAGTTTTTTTATTTCATTTTTTCTCAACTTCTTGAACCCGCTTTCAAAGGTCAAACCCGAACGAGAACGCGGAGATGTGCAATGACTGGCTTTAGAATGATGAGACGCTGTGGTGTTGGGGGGCATTTGTTGGGAGCCCTCCCATTTCACCTCAATTAGCCGCAATGTTAGCTGACAACCGGCTCATCCGAAGGTATAACAACACGATCGGAGGCAGCAGCACAGAAAAAAACCTTGGTGCTACACAAAGGAGAGATTGACGGTTAAATTGTTGTCTTATGAAGAATCGAATGGGCCAATAGCGATTCATACTGTAATTATTGGTGATGACGGGCTGAGGCCTTTCCTTTTGGCTACCTGGAAGCTTTCAGTAATTTCTTCCTGGGCATTCCATGGAGTCTCCCATTTGATTAGTACCGGAGAAAGAATCCAAGTTTATCGGATACACGTTCATTATTTCGAAGATTTGAACTCATTGTTTCTGAAGTCGAAACATTTCAGTTGTAGTTCAATCACGGAGAAAGGTATAACAGAACTAAGGTAACATCAGAAATAATGTATTTTCTCGAGTCGCCATGAAGTTTCCATGTTAATTAGTCCTCCCTCTGCTCAGCAACGATGAAGTTCATCACGCATGTTTCATTTACCCTCATACGGGGGGGGGGGGTGTCCAGCATGAATGTGACAAAAAAACTGGGTCATACTACCAGTCGAATGGAGGATACACTGGGAGCGACACCTTTTGTTTCATTTCTCGCCAAAACTGTAATTTCACACGCAAACTACATTTTCTCTGCTATTCACAAACATCCCTAAACTGTTGACTCCATATTTGAGATTTGACGCGGAATACAACTACCAGCGTTTGCTGAGAACTTGTGTTTGATGGGACACCAACCTACATTAGACAAGATTACGTGAAAACATTGAAAAATTACTTGTAATAAAAAAGTCGCCGCCATGCAGCATGATCGTACGAGCGATTTTTGAAGCAGTAGGTATTCGTACTAATAAGTAAAAATTTACCCATAATTTCCAAAAATGAAAAAATCTGACAAGTGACATTTCAGTTTATAGATTTTGTCAACGCTATACACGATGGTGAGGTCGGAATTGCGATATCTCATTCCGTTTTCGGATTGGAGCAGATGAACCGTGAAGAAAATCTCAAGTAACCACCACGTTTCTTCACCTCCAAAGTGCTCCAGTTTGAAAAGGGAATGAGATGTCGTAATTCTGACTTCACCATCGTGTTCAGCGTAAACAAACCTTCAAAATGAGGCGTCACTTGTCAGACTGTTTCATTTTTGGAATTTATGGATAATCCCCCCACCCCCACCCAACCATAGCGTGACCCAATCTCAATTCTATCGAGAGTTATCGTCTGGAATGACAAATACATAAATATGACACATAAATCATACGTACTTATATACCTATATATATAATGGAGTTCTTGATATCGACTATCTATATATATATGTAGGTATGATTTTTGGTGTGAAAAAACTTATATTATAGATAAAATTAAAAATACCAAGCTGCTTTTGTCAGGGTTTATGCACTGGGCATTGGAAAATCAATCTTACACTGTGGGGATGCTTGGAAGACACCATTCCATTCACTATTCCAGTAAAGTCGACCCTTGTGAATCGACCCGTACTTGTAAATACAAATTACCTGAGCCTTTTTTACTCATACATTTCGAACCCTTGTTTTGAAACATCCAATGAAACGGTAACCTTATTAGTGGGGTCGTCAACAGGCCCAGCAATGTCGGTTTGGTTTGCCTAAAACATTTTTACTTGGGTAAACTATTAATTTTACTAATTCTCATCTGCAACCTGTAAATATCGATAAAGAGCGATTTTCTTGGTCCACAGTAATGTCCAGACTGACTTTAATATAACTTATTATAGCTGCGCGAGAGTAGCTCAGGTACGGTGCGTTATTTCACTGATGTTGCTGGTTGAGAATACGCTTACAAATATCTTTCCCTCGGGCTGAATTCGGGTATATGTCAGTTACCCGATCGCCGTGACGACGGATGTCAAAACAAATCATTTATAAACGGGGACGTAGTCTTTTCTCGTGGCGAAGGGCGGACAAAGGGGCGAGATGATTCACAGTGTCGGAGTGTCAAACGCACTACACCCTCCCCGACCTAGAGGCCCGAGCGCTGTCCTTTACCAACAGTCAGGGGCAGTCACAGATAAGAATAAATTCATCACAAAGGAGCGATGTCCGTGACTTGGAAGTGCGAGAAATTTGAATGAATTATAAGCTCCGAAGATTGTGCGTCGTGATTACCAGTCATTTACATTCTATATCAATATTATTATTCATTTCATTCAAAAGTGGAGTGGATCGCACGTTTTATAACGTTATCAATTAAGTAGTTGAGAATTTGATTAAATTACCACCGCTCCACTTGAAGTGTGTGATGCATTTCATTACGTTATAGTATTTTTCACACTTCGCTAAAGTATAATCGATATGACTTTGCCAGGTCAGTTGCTTGTCAAGCCATACTCCCAAGAATTTAACTTCTGTGCGAACGTCAAATGATAGCCCTCCAAGTGATGCTCGTCGTCCTATGTCTATATATATATTTTTTTTTTTTTGTGAAAGGGATTAGGCATGATTCATTAGCAGAAACGTCTAATCCTTTACGTTTACTTCATCTCCTCACATTGGTTGAGAATAAGTTCAGTCGGCTCATTCCCTCCTCCAAAACATTGCATTCAGTATATGCACATAATATGCCATCCGCGAATTGTTGAAGTTCGACACCCTCGGGTACGATTTCCTTTATGTCACTAACGTATATTGCGTATACTGCCGTGCTAAGATAAAGTCCCCTATCGACCATTTTGGTGTTTTTGGAGTTAGGCACATGGCTGCGTAGATCTCGACGTGGCGCGTCTTTTCTGCCAAGGTAGAATTTCCTATCTCCATTGGAATCTTATCTCCAGTTCATCTTATCTCCAGTTTGATGATCTGGGCCCCCTTCCTCAATTAACTGCATTTTTCTTGACATGAAAAATTTTTTTCTTTGGGCGATTCCAATGGTTCATTATCGTAGATAATAAACCAAAATGGAGATAGGTGGTTTTAACTTACGGCGGCAGAATAGTTGTGGCGTACCACTCTAATCGGGTTTTAATCATTCTTTCAAAAGTTTTTAGAACGCACGATGTAAAGATATCAGTCGGTATGATTCCCACTTATTAGGTATTTTCCCTGGCTTCAGAATAGGCACTACAACTACATCTTTCCATTGTTCTGGAAATTTTCCTCTGATCCAGTAGTCCATTTTTTGTATCTTTCTGTCATGTTGTATAATAATGGGTAAGAAATGTTTTCGGTATCCGGAGTGGAGTTTGAGTTCTTGAGAGCTGATTCTAGTTCAAACTTTGTGAAAGGTTGAGGATTTCGCCTTCAGTCAGGTGGAATTCAGCGGGGTGGTTAGGTTGTTCGAAAGGGGGTGCGTAATGCTGTAGGATTTCCTGAATCTGAATCCATTCGCCATTTGTTGTAGGTGACACATTGTTTGGCATTTTATTTTTCATTTAATTCTTTGCCAAATCGTTCTAATCGGAGTGGACCTGTTGAAGTCGGAACAGAAATTAATCCAAATTTTTTTTTTCTTTTTTTTTTTTCTTCATATGTAGTACTTTGGAATTTTTTGTGTTTTTCTGTGTAACTAGTGAAAGTCGTTGTAGTTGAATTATTCTTATATAAATAAACAGCGTTTTTCCTTTCTCGTAAGGCTCTTTCACAGGTGTTATTCCACCATACCGCTTGATGCGTTCGGTTTGTGTTAGGTCTTGTTTCCGGTATAGTACCCTGGCATGCTTCATCTATAGCCTCAAGAAAGAGCGCATAGTCTATATTTCCTCTGTTTTCGTGTATTTGGTTTAGTTTTATTTGATATCTGTCCCAATCAGCCTGATCGATACGCCACTTTCTTGACGGTTTAATCTGTTCTCGGGTGTCGAAAGCATCCCATGATATTACGATCGGAATGTGATCCGACTCATTGGGTCGTCTCGTAAGTTCCATGTTAACATATGAGCAATACAAGGGGAGCACAAAGTGGCGTCGATAGCGGATGTAAGTGTGTGGTGTGGTTTAGGGACTAGTGTTGGCCGTCCATTGTTTAATATTACCCAGTTTCCGTCGTCAGTGGCTTCTAGGAATTGGATTCCTTTTCTGGGTGTAAAACTTGATCATATGCTTCGATGGTGTACGTTTACATCTCCACCTATAATTTTAGGGGGCGGAATGGATTTCAAAAATCGCAACCATTCAGTTTTGGTTACCACGTTTCTTTCTGGGTTGAATACCACCACAGCATATATGAGTTTATCGTTTTCGAAGTATATTTTGGCTCCAGTTATCTGAATGTTATCAATTTTAATTATATTTGTAGTGATATCTTCATACCTTAAGCTATTTTGAATGAGGTGGGCCACTCCTCCACATCCATTTTCGGTCATCTCTGATGATTTTAAATCCTCTAATGTTAATGTTTTTCCTTTTTTTTTAAACCATGTTTCGCTTATAAAAGCAATCGATGTGCGGAGTGAATTCAACGTGTTTTCTAAATCCCTTTTCATCGGCGTGAGCGATCTGCAGTTCCATTGAAAACAGTTTAGGACCCCCATTTCTACTTTCTATTGGTTTTATCGTTATTCATGTGTTGTAGTAGGGAGCCACGGCATTTCTTATAGATGTATAAAGGTATTCCAGGTTATAATCATTTGGGCTGAGTGAGTTAGCCACAGTATCGTATATGTCATTTGTTACTTTTTCGTACCTATTCTTCTTCAGTGCCCATGTCTTGAGTTTCAGGATTGTTTCTCTGTAATTTTGTAATTTTTCTCTATGCTTTTGATGATCTCTATTGAGGGATTTTTTAATTGTTGCAGCAGTTGACTGTTGGAGGTTTCCCAAGCGTTCTTAAGCTGGGCACTCTGTTGTATGAGTGGTTTTTTTTTTTTAATTTTAGGCCGTGTATATGGTAAATGACGTGTTATTGTACGTCTGTTCCGTTTGTTAAGTTCGTTATGTGAATTTCTGTGATTTTGTAGAACTGGAAAAGTTTCCTCTTGTTCTGATAGGTCGCTAATTAATGCATTGTATTTGTTGCGGAGGGTGATTGTGGCGTATGTCGATACCTTACTTCACAAAGGGAATATGCCCATAATAAATTATTAAGGACATATTCCCTATGTGAAGTAAGGTATCGATGTATTTTACTGAACTAATTATTTTTTCTTCTGTATTCTATCTACGTAAATCGGACAATGTTTACTTGTTGCGTCATGTCCACTCTGTTTACAATTTATGCAAGGGAGACTATAGTCCATATATATAGACTATAGATCTCCAAAATTTTCAGTGCACGAATCGCTCGAGTGGTTTGTGCTCGCGCACTTAAGGCATCTAAGTCCACTTTTACATTGGAGTTTTATGTGTCCAATGCAGTGGCATTCCGTGTATTGGCGAACCGGTGGGCCGATGGATCTACACGGCATCTGTGGCCATCGGGTAATTGTTTACCGTCAAACTCGATGACGGTTTTTAAAGAAGACGGGTGTCCCATTCGAGTCCATCAATTTTCTAGTTGTCCTTCTCATTTGAATGGGGGGTGGGGGGGGGATATTTGATTTCATGGCTTCTAATATTTCGTTGTCCTCCAGATTAACATCTATGCCCCGCACAGCCCCTGTTTTATGTATAAGGAAGGGTATGTAGACGAACAATTTTTTTTTTCCTGAATATATCGAGTTGAACTAATGTATTTGCGGTCTCCTGAGTTTTGGTTTCAACTTTTATTCTATTTAGTCCCACTGATCTAATATTGATAATTTCGTCTTCTTTTCATACCGGGTACTAGACCAATCGAAATTGAAATTTTGCACAGAACTTCCTTATAACTTGACCCATTACCGATTGGTAGAGATAACCCATTATCTCAACCCAAGAAAATTATATGAACAAAACACCTAAATTTTGGCTAACTTTGCCACTTTTACGGGTCCACAGCCGATCAACTTGAAATTTTGTATGGATCGTCTTGGTGAAACTTCCCTGAAAGTTTCGAGTCGGTAGGTCTAAAGGGAGTCGAGTTGTAACTGTATAAATATATAACTGTATAAATACAGGGTGTAACGCGAGTAATATCCGACACCTCTCCTACGTGTTCTACCTTTAATTTCCAACCAAAACTGTCTCGTAGACTTTTTTTTAAATCCACTATAGAATCCGACTTTCCACATTTAAGATTTTTTTTCGGGTTTTCGACCTTACTTCACTGACATTGTCATACTCCCTTAATTTGCACTGAAATTTAAATTTAAGGATATCGCAAGAGCGTTAAAGTTTGTGCCTTTTTAATGCCTGACAAATTATTTTTGGGTGGAAGTGAGGAGTGAAAATGGATCTGAAAAGTGAATTTTGTAGAAATCTCAACCTGTATTAGAAACGCTTGGTAATCTTATTAATTATTAGGCAGAATTGTGAAGGTTTGCTGAACAATACGCAAAAAGGTCGGCTTTCTAACGGACTCATCAAAGTTTTTTTTCCTGTTGAATTAAAAGAGAAAATGAGGTTTGTAAGCAAAAAAACGTGTTTTTCGGGCTAAATCTTGGGGTTTTTCACGACAAATGTACCATTAGTGAACTATTGAGTTTTCTGTTTACCGACGAACGGGTCATTGCATTCGGCCAGACCAGAAAGAATGTTCAGATGGAAAGAAAATTACGGTTCTATGAATACCAACCAATTCGACCAATGAATATCAAGTTACTGTTACTGTTTGGCTCATGTTGACAATGTTCTTTAGGTTCTACCATCAAGACTTAATTGTGAACGAACGTTTCCAAAGCCACGGCCGACATCAGAGGACAGATATTCTTTGATGTTCGGGTTCTACGTGTCTTGTTATCTAGGTAAAATTATTTTTTCCAAAAACGGATTCATTCTGAATCTGAATTAAAGTTTAAGAGTGCACATGTGTCATTCCCGACAATATAAGTAGTTGGCTATTTGGCGAAAGAAGTAAGGATGCGTTCGAAGACCAGCAATTTTGGAGTACAAAAACATTGACAATTTGAGGTTTGTACGCATGAATAATTGGCTGCAATTTCATATTTCTATGATGGTTCATAGTATTACGACCCTATGAATGAGATGTTTCGTGACATAATGTTTAAATAGTTTAGTGCGATAAGAATTAATGTTATGTTAATAAAATATTGAATTCAATAAGAGTATTCAACGGAATAACAGGCGACATATTGGAAATTGATGAATTGAATAAAAGATAAGGGACAAGGATGGGAGTGAAGAGAACGACAGGCATGTAGTTTACATGGATCGTGAACTTCTATCTTGAATTGATGAAAAGACAGTTTATTGTGAGACATGTCACTAACGGTAGTCTGATAGCAAAAACCAATGCAACTTATTACATAGGTAGATATTTGTTTTCGCGGACATAACAAAAAACACACCAAGGCTCCTATAGTGAAGGTATCGGGCAGGTATTGAACATGAAAGTTTTTCCAAAAGATACTTTATTGTAAAGGCGCTTTAGTTGACTTCCTCTCGTCTTAATATTAATAACAAATTATACCAAGAACTTCTAAGATGGATAGGACCTGAGTTACAAGCCTCCTCTGTAATCCAAATTCCCTACATCGCGAAGCTTTTACTTCCATAATACATTATATTCCATATCCTTCATATGAAAAAGTACTTCACTCTCTCAAGAGGCTTTGTGTGAAAATCCTCTGACGAAAAGTTTCCGGGAACGCGTAAGTTTCCGCCGACAATACCTCTCGTAAATGCTGAGGCAACATATGTGAGATTAGGTACTCGAAGGGAGGATGTTTTCCAAGTGTTTCCCCTTCTGTATTTATCGTTTTAAATTACTTCCAACATCGGCAAGATGGAGTGAAGGCACTTTGCAATGAAGTTCATGAAAGGTTTGGCTATACTCGTCTTGCTCAGATCTTAGAAAGGTTCATCGTCATAAATTTCGTAGAAAACACTATAAAATAGTTAACGTAGCTCTCACTTTGTAAATAAATCAGCGGATTCTTGTGGCATGGTCCCGATATTTTGAAACCCGGTTTATCGCCTCAATACTCACGAAGTGGAAAAGGTTTGAGGTTCTTTCCTTAGCAACATCGATACAACTTGGGATACCCTTCCCGAAGGCTAAATCATTTAGACTATGCTAAAGCAGGGTTTGAGGGCCTTAGATCTGCTCACAATCCCTGCCTTAAACCCGAATATGGCTCCAACATTGGTAAAAATTGGAATTTTTGTAGATGCTTCCAAGTCAAATAATTTATGAGGTCATCCCGAAATAGGCTCAAATGTTAGCCAACAAAAGTATGGATACATGGCAGCGTATGAGATGGCGTGAGGACGAGATGAGGCGTTCATGTATGAGATGGCGAGCTGCAGTTCTCAACAGAAACGTCAACGTGGGAGCGTCACCAGTCCCCCAGTGTAATTTCAAACAACTCATTCCTATAATAAATTGGTGTGGGTAGGTGTCTAATATATTCAATTCATTTGGTTGTTTCACCCATTGTGATTGATGGCTACAGGTGGTGGTTGGGACTCCAGAATATTGAACTGTAGTGCACTTAAGGATACCAGTTTCATAGTGTATTTTGATATTCATGAGGAGTCTTAAAATGAATTTAAAAATTTAATGGTGAGCTATGGTCACATTATTCCTAAAAAGTTGTATAAAATAGATCCGACTTTGGCTTTGTACTCGTATCATTACTCGCTTGGAAAGATGCAGCTCCTCCAACAAGACTTATTGGACTACTTAGTAGTTCTTTGTGTTTTAACACGGTTTTAGTATACTTCATCATTCCCAATCAAAATAATGTGCTTTAATTTCCATACAATATCCATATAATTATTATGAGTGGTCAATTGACCGTCACGTTTTCACTTTTCATACTACGTGTGACTCTACGTTCTTTTGAACGCATTCGAAGTATTACTCGCCGAAGTTTAGTATTTTCATATTTACAACTGTGAATAAACCATACCACGAAATGTATGACAATATCTACATCTTTGATTAATTCGTCCAATAACTTTTTGAATCCTTATTTATGCGTCAACTAGACACCTGTTTTTTTTTTTTTTTTTTTTTTTTAATTGATCAAAAAACGTTGGAAAATGAAGAAAAATAGAAATCAAAACCCAACAATGAATGAACCGATGTGTAGTTAATCTATCTAAATGCCATCAAAACGTGAATCTATTTACAATGACTGATTCCTTGTATCTCCCCTGTCGATAGACGGTTAAGATGTCTTCAGACAGATATCCTGATGTGGTTGCAATGGATGTGGGAAACCGTCATAATCCAAGTCGATCAGATATGATCCTTTTTCCGTGAGGAAGATTCCACTCAGTTGAGTTCATATTCTCTCGCAAAGAGGTTAACCAATTTTTCGTGGTCTCTGTTTGCATTTGCCGATCACAAATAGGGAAATCCTCAAACATTTCAAAACACATCCGAGAAGATCCAGAAGCGTGTAAACGTTTTTCATTGACGGATAATAAAAACGAGCCGGGCGCCATAGGGGATGGTGGGAGCATAAACTGAAAAGGGGGGAAGCTGGTGATGTTTGCGCCTGGGGTGATCTCTCACAATAATATCCTATCACATCTGTCATACACATAACTTAGCCGAGCGCATGCACCCACGCTCTTCCGACCCTTTATTGTCAACAGCTTAGGACCATATCAATTAACCGTCACATTAAACACCAGTGAGTAAGTGACAAATCGCCTCCCATGCCCACACTTCTCTCTATCAATTCCGACCGCCTCATTTGCATAATATACCGGTCGCTGGAGCAGCGTTTCGTTAGGATACAGAAACACCCGGTACCTCGTGCAGTTTTGGGGTTGGTATGTTCCGTTATAAAATACGCCAGGCTGTCACAAAAACCTGATACTTTGCGGGGATATTTGCAGGATAGTCCTCGACGTCGCTCCTAATGTTCCTCTTTTTCCCAAACCTTACCGATTCACAAAAGTTAAGTCCTTTCAGCCTCTTAGACAGAACAGTTATCTCCACAGAAGAGTATATAGAAAATGATAGAAAATGATAAACAGTTGTAGTAAAATTTGCAGCGCATTTCCTCAATAATAGAACATTGTTTTTGGGAGCTACAATAGACGGTCTAACGTGAAATTTAACGTGAATTTTAGAAATACAGTCAAAGCTCTACGGATGTTTACAATTAGCTGTCGATAGAGAGAATACGAAATGGTATTTTGGACGAAAAAAGCGCACAGATGAGGTGTTCCGTATTTTGCCGCTCTTTTATATCTGACGTTTGTCAAATTTACAACAATGATAGAAAGTGTCTATGAAGCGCAAAATAAAAATCTTAAAAATATTCTCATCCAAATAGAGCTCTAGTTAGTTATCTGTATTGGCCTTTGATTCTTGTCTCGGACCCCTTGAGAAAGGTAGAGCGAAGTGACAAAATGTCGCCACCCGACTTGGTTGATCACTACTCCAAGTTAGCCGCCATATTTTTGTTGGACTTACTTACGAATCGTCGTACTTACTTGTCACGCTGAAATTATTCCCCAGGATACAAAGTGACGCAGATACCGCTTAGACACGATATTGAGCCACTATTGAGGATGTGTTCAGTTCTGTAAATGTGAAATTCCATCCAAATCACCACGTGCGGTATCCGAATGACCACCAGTGATTTATTGTCGACGAAATGCCACAGAACAGAGTTGATGAGGGTGTCAAAGGACATTACAAATTTTACTCATCCAACAAACCAGGGGCATGGAAAATTGTGAGACCACCACACTACATAACACTTAATACTTGCCAAAATGAACCTCTGAATATCAATATTTCAATGGATCAATCGAGGTATGGTACAATATTTATACCAAATTGATTGTTCGATAATTATAAAAATTCAGTTCAAGCGTCTTCAGAAGTTTCAAAAAGACGTGCCGATGAACAATATTTCTGTACTTGATCTATTCGCTTCTGGTGATCAATTTCACGCGATATGTCAAGTGGTGTTCTTCTGCCAAATTTCACCACTTTCCCAATCAAAATCCTGGATGGATTTTAATTATATATTTTACTACCAATGGGAGTTTCATGATTCTTACTATCGTTCAATTGAGAGGTTTGATTGGTTTGTTTGGAAATTGTAACCTGTTAGCGGCCCGCATCTTCTGATTTTGTCCTACATAATGATTGCCTTACTGTCCATTGACCACTGTAAGAGTTGATGTGAATATGTTTGAAAACTCATGCCGAAATATCCCAAAGGTTTGGTTTTCGTAAAGTGATGAGGTGTTTCTAAATATTTGCAGTTGCTAGTCATGAGATCCTCACGTCCAATCGATAGATTATAGAGAGAACCTAGAGGATTTCGTGGATCTTCTTAAACTACAAATTCATACTGCGTTATTAAATAAATACTAAATAAATACGTTATAATAATAAATTTTATACTTGAGGTCTTCTGGATTCAGTCGATACATCGCGCTCATCCTCAGATCTTGTCCCAGATTTTTAAATATTTAATATTTGAAGTTCATTATGCATACAATTGAACGGACTCTGTCGCAACTTCCAAGGGGTAATGCAGGAAGATCTTATGATGGTTCATGGTGCATAAAATTGCGACCGCAACAATGATGTCTGCACATGTGCAAACGAAGTAGTACATATCAAGAACGGTCTTGGTTTAACATTCCATCTTTCAAATTTGTGAGAAATACACGCAGCAAATCTATATACGAGTACGGTTGCTTTCTCAATTTTCATAAGAGGAACATGAGCGCATATTGAATTCAAGCGAGTTGTATAGGATCACTGAATTTTATCAATACACTTTACCTCATACTTTATTTTTAGGATTTAACACGTAATCTTGGTGTTTTATGAATTTGCGACGATTGCTCTACTTCTATTTCATACGAGTACATGGCAAAATAAATAGATTATTATATTAGTCATCACTATCAAGTGCAGGTTCGATAATCCTTCCTCTCATTGCGTACCTAACTTATTTGTGGCTGTGGGGCTTGCTACATTCAATCAATGTACAACTTATGCAGTCTCAGCCTCCACTTCCGCAGTAGCAACCTATCATATCGTGACTACGGAATAATGATAGGTAACTTCCTGTGTCAGTGACCCCCAGTGTATGCTAATGCCTCCAGCACCCCCACGACCTCTTCAGGGGGGTGAAGGTATCCCATTTCTTTGGCTTCCGCGCCGGCTCTTTCCTTATTCATTAGCCCCGCCTTCCTCATTTGTCGAGACGTTATTCACAGCAGGGGGACCTCCCGAGATCATCGTTTCGTCTTCCCGGAGCATCCCCGAAAAAAAAACCAGAAGATTTCGGGAGAGAGGGCCATCACCATTACAGGAGTCACCCTCCTTCGCATGAATGCGAGATGAACGAACGCTCCGGTAATAAATAATACAGTGCCTCATTATATTTTCCAAGTTCCTCCATCATTTCCCCGCCCTGGAGGGCGTCCGTCGATCGAAGTTCATCAAGTAATTATAACCTCTTAGTTCAACTTGATCATGCATTTGCATTTCTAATTATGAGCAATATGGACCTCTCATCCTTCGTTTCACTTCCTTGTCTTTGACTGAAAATTAACCTTTTCTGGTCGATGTGGGTCTGTTGCCAGATCGTTCGGTACTTTGTTATGAGTTAGTCCGGCCGTTGCAGTGTTTGGAGGGCTTCTTCTTTTTCTCTCTAGCCCACACGAAACTTTCGTGAGTCTTAGATTTGAAATCTCTAAACTGTTGTGACTCTATGTGTATTGTAGGTATACAGACCGATGAAGATACCTCGTTCTGATAACTACCTGACCGTACATTGATTAAAAGGTTGACGATTGGTTTATTCCAAAAAGCGTATGGACCAACAGCAGTGGGGAATGATGAGTACTGGAGATTTTGTCGGGCAAAAGTTTGCTACGTATCGTGTACGAAGCACGATACGTACGTTCCTTTACATTGATGAAGTGAGAAGTCTGGTTCAACTACGAAATGATGTCGAAAATGAAAACCGCAGCCTGAAATGGAAGATCAATAAAAACAATGGAATATTGAAGGGCGTATTACTCCATTAGTAACCCTGAAACTACACTGGATAAATCACCTAATAGATTAGAATATTATATCGTTTAGGTCTGTCTGCTACATTTTCAACAGCCAATGTATGATCAGAATGGGTCGTAAAACTGTGGGTGGTGTAAATGATTGGGTCGTACGTGGTAGCAGGTAGCATTCATGTCATAATTACAGGCTTGTAGCCCTCCCTGTTCTGTTTGGAATAGCCTCTGTCAACACTATAGTAGGTGGCCACTGCTGACTCATCGATGTCAGTCCCCCCCTGACTAAACGCTTTCCCATATTGTTTGCTCATTCCACTACCCTTTAATACTCGTCAACTCTCCTGCCTTATAATATTTCCGATCCTCCTCCCACCAGGTTCCAGTGCTCGGCCGTAATATCGAGGCCTCACTATAATGTGT
The DNA here is from genome assembly GCA_963920205.1 of Stenodema calcarata. NCBI lineage: Eukaryota > Metazoa > Arthropoda > Insecta > Hemiptera > Miridae > Stenodema > Stenodema calcarata. Next base: position 9,203,257 of record OY986048.1, read on the forward strand.
AGTGAGATAAGGCGTGCAGAGGTTTAATGTCCTTGTCATAATACCGCATCAAGTGAGAAAAGAGAAATGATGGGAAGTGTGTGTATTAAGCATCCCCCCAAAAAACACTCCGTGTTGATGGTGGTTAACGTTTTATACAAGTATTAGTTGCTTGTGGAAGTAATAAAAACGTTTCGCAATAGCGCCAAGGGGAGATTTCGAAAGGGGTACGGTGCTTGTGAAGTGGTTAAGCTTTTCATCATACTTAGCTCCTTAATGAGGAAAAGGGCGGGCGGGGAACGTGGATATCATTACTTTTTCCGGCCTCTGAAGAATGATATTTGCGAGGCGGGGTGATTTTTACACGGAGTGTTTTTTGGGGGGATATCACATCTTTTTGTTGTTGAAGTGGGTCATTTTATAAAGAAGGTCTATGCGAAATTTCAAGTCGATTGGTCCGGTTACCCAGGCTGTTGACTCGTCAAAGTTGCCAAAATTAGCCTAAATTTCAGTTTTTTGTTTCTAAAAGTTTTTGGGTTGACATAATGGGTTAAACCTTTCAAAAGGCACTGTCTGATGTTGAAACGAAGCTCTGTGCAAAATTTCAAGTCAATCCGTGAAGGTGGAAATGCCTAACTGATTAAGGAGAAGAAGAACAGGTAAGGGTGAAAAACCGGGTTTTTGAAGTTATATAACTCGGCTCCCTTTAAAGATATCGACTTGAATCTTTCAAAAGGCACTTGCTACACTTGAAACGAAGCTCCGTGCAAAATTCCAAGTCAATCGGCGAAGGTGGAGAGGCTGTAGCCTTGACCGACTGAAAAAAGTAGAAAAACATGGTAATTGGTTTTTGAAGTTATATAACCCGGCTCCCTTCAGACCTAGCGACTTGAAACTTTCAGGGCTTTCTCTTATCCACACCAAAAAGATGCAAACCAAATTTCAAGTTGATCGGTCAACTAGGAGCCGAGATATGGCCATAATTAGCCTTAATTACCCTAAATTTCAGTTTTCTTGTCCCTAATTTCTTTTTGGGTTGAGATAATTGCTTATTTCGTTCAAATGGCACTGAGCCATGCTATAAAGAAGATATGTAAAAAAATTCAAGTCGATTGGTCCTTTTACCCAGGCTGTAGACTCGTCAAAGTGGACAGAATTTTCCTAAGGTTTCTGTTCTTTTGTTTCTAAAACTTTTTTGGGTTGAGATAATGGGTTAAATCTTATATAAGGCTCTGTCTCAAGGTTAAATGAAGCTCTGTGCAAAATTTCAAGTCAATCGGTCAACGTGGAGAGGCTCCAGCCTTGCCTGTCTGAACAAGGAGAAGAAGGAGAAGGAGAAGAAGAAGGAGAAGAACAATCTAAGGCCGAAAAACCGGGTTTTTGAAGTTATGTAGCTCGGCTCCCTTTAGACCTATCGATTTGAAACTTTCAGGGCTTTCTAATATCCACTCAAAGAAGACCCACACTAATTTTCGAGTTGATCGGTCAAATAGGAGCCGAGATATGGATACCTCGAAAACGCGTTTCGTGACGTCCGGTAAACATACACTCGACAGCGTTCGTTTTCTCAACTTCTTTGCTTGGCGGGGCGGAACGCTACCGCGTTCCTAGATTTGTACGTTTAGCTGCATGTCATTGGGATGTATGACTGTATTGGGATGAACAGTAAAAACTCCGCAAATTCTTGACACAACGGTTTATTATCTTCTTTGTACAGATGAACCTTCTGTGTAGATCACTTAATGGCAGATTAATTATTATTATGAATTATCATCAATTATTAATTATTATTATCAAGTAGTGTAAATTATTATTATTTATTGTTGGTTATTATTAATTTGTATGCTTCATTTTAATCATTATTATTAAATATTATTAACTCGATATTTGAAAAGCTGTTCGAATCAGCTGAGCCAGTGTGAAAATTGACCCGACAGGCTGCCTCATGATTCACTCTCTTGTTGACGATTTTTGATCTGCCCCAAATTTGAGCCCTCATTGTGAACGAACGACTGATCGTACAAAGCTGCGGATGGTCTTAAAAAATTCTTAAAAATACAGTCTATGTAAATGTGACCTGAAAATTATACCGTTTTACATCAATTTTTCGATTTTTGAAATTTTCAAAATTTCAATATTTGTTTTGAACCCCTTCCCGTTGACCTAATGTTATGAAAACCTTCGAGAATCATTGTGGGGTTGTTCCAAACCCGTAAACCAAATGTCGTAATTTTAGCTCAACGCCGACTGCGCGAAGTGCCGAGGACGGCGTACGGCGGACGGACGGATTTTTTTTAATTCGATTTTCTGAGTCTACGTATCTTGAAACGTAAACCAACAAATTTTGAGGGGGGGTTAAAAAATTGTTTTCTATCAAAAAAATTTTGTTATCGAAGATAATAAACCAAAATTCGTCCGTCCGCCGTCCGCGGCACTTTGGTACACTGTATCTACTTTTAGGTTCTTATGAAAAAGTGGATCTGTGTGTCGATTAACTAGAAAGCAAATAAAGATTCCAACCGATCAAGACCCAATTTTGACTGTGATAATATTGAATACCACATTCCTCCGTCCAAAAAAAGTTTTTTTATATTGTTATTATTATTTTAAAAATATCAATTATGTCAATCAGATATTTTGAAGGAAACATCCAAGAGTGCTTCCTCAACGTCATCGTCGTTCTCGTATGTGATTTCAGGGTCCATATAACCGCAGCCACCATGTGTTGATAGGATATTTTGTAGGTGTATGTTATAATAAGATAAAGAAATTATTTAACCAAGTCAAGCACAGAAACCAAATTATGTACCTAGGGACCCAGCTAATGTATTTCTGATGTATTTGTCTCACTCGAGAGACGAAGATTCCTGTTTTTCATACCGATGTTGCGTGAACGTTCTACCGTTGGGGGTTGTACGAGTTCAATGGCGCTGGAATTTCTGGATCGCGGCTTCGGCTCATCGCGCAAGCTCAGGGAGTTCCATGAATGACCAACGGCCACAGAAATCGACACATCAGGGTATCGAGCCGCTACCAACCCCCTTTCGACTCCTCATAAACCGCCAGGCATATAATAATAGCGCACCTCCCTATACTCTCATACGCGGCCTTGTCTGTATTTTTATAAGTCGTTAGACTGTTACAAATTATACAAATTGCCTTGGTTAACGTAATCTATTGTTTAAAATGAAACATTTCGCTGAGTGAAGTTAGTAAACATAAAATAGAGGTAACGGAAAATAATTAAGCTCCTATAAACGATGTAGTTAGGTATGTGCACAACTATGCTAGTTGGTATTGCAATCATTATTAAAATCGGTATGTCTTTTTAAGTAGAATACCAAGCTAGAATCAGCAAACTGAAACACATTATGTCCCGGTGATGCCGTACAGATTGTAGGTACATGTATATTGAATCTGCGGTCAATTTAGATCGATATTGCTTCAAAGACAATAATCATAATCCGACCACATTGGTAACATTGGTAAACACACCGTAACAATTATTGTCATCAATTGTGTTGTTCTTCTTCAATTTAAATTATGAGTAACTTTTGGGGAGAATTTCGTAGAAGTATCAATACTTGCCTAGATATTTGTATCAACATATTGAATAGGTATTCACCTGATTTTCAAGTTTCTCCCGATATTCGAGTGGTATTGAATATTTGATTCATGTACTCATATTATGAACGGGATGATTGTTGTCGTTACTTCATACTCACCTCGTAGTACCGTCACTTCTGGAATCCTCAATTCCTGGCATTTCTCCAAAATTTTATTCAATACTCTAACCTTGAGATTGCTGATTTAAATGTCGAGCTGAAAAAAAGACCGGCGAAGAGGATCTTTAGGGTCGATTCTCCCAAAAACTCACAATACGCGATTTAATAATCGAGGTTAGAACTTATGAATCTTGTGATGAACAACTTTCGGATCCCACCATTTCAATAACGGTTCCAGAACACAAGTACGAGTAGATGTCACATTTCCCCTTCAACAAGAAGATTTCTTTGTAATTATGAGGGTTGGGGTTTCAACTACTCTTAGCATTAGAAAATAGGTGAATTTCGTATTCCACTCAAATTGTCAACTGTTTTGTTGGTTTCTGCTGTTTGTCTGACAAGCTGAAATACTCGTAATTGCTAATGTTGAAATTTGTCGTGTTGCCATGGTTTGTGTGGTTCTGTCTGCCATGGTTGTTAGCAAAGTATTGGTTCTTCTCGGTCCTTTTAGTCACCACAAGTCCATTCTGTTCCTTTTCGATGATACAGGAACTTTTCTTTTCTCTTTATATATTCTTTATATTTTTCTTTATTGTAACATGATACATAGGTACATACTCGTATGTATGTTTGTTTAGTTTGTTTAACCACCAGGGAAAGTTAGGGCCAAGTGGCCCTCTCTTCCACTTCCCCTGGATACATTCGAAAACAATTACAAATTAATATAAAGTCTTCTAAAAATTGAGATAATGTAATAAAAATCAACGTTCATCTTTCAAAAGGTTCACATCACTGTATGTATCATGTTACCTGAACATTATGCAGTTTTGGGGTTTTTAGCTCCGTGTTAGCCCAATCACTAATATTTTAAAGGCGGTGGTTCATTCTGGTTATTTGAGTTTCAATCGTTCCTTTACTAAGCCCTTCGCCTATTATTCTAGGTATTCGAGTCTCGGTACAGCATTATTTCTCTTCCAATTTTTACAACAGGAAGTTACTGCTAGGAAGTATAGAGAATATTGAGTGATGGAATATGGGGAGAGAAGAGAATTTCCTACCAAATTTATCGAAATTTGAGGTTTTGGCCGAATTTGCCAGACTACCAAGTTCAAAAACTCTGTAACATTCTCTTCGAGTAACACATTGGCAGAGGGATGAAAATATGAACTTCGGAAATAAAATATCAGGCGATATCATGTTGCTGTGAATTTCGAATAATGTTATTTTTATCAGGCCCCAACTCTTGACCTACGCGTATACTTTAGTGACGTTTAATGGTGCTAGAGATGGCGCCGCTGTTCACTACCCGAGTTGAGTGATGTTGAACTCATCTGAAGTGTCATCAATGAAGGTATCACATTCTGGTCCACTCCCGACCGACCTTCAGAGCGTTTCCCCTCTCGGTGGGGGCGGGGCTTGGAGAGTCGTTTTTCATATACAAAACCTAACGCGGCAGTACGCACCCAGTTATAAATGAGACAAATCATCGACGGCCTTCCTCGTCTTACTAAATAGTGACTAAACAGACTAATGATCACAATGTTACCCGTTCCGGGCATCGGTCATACATCTCAGTTGAGCTCTCCTTGGTACAAATAACGGGCCGGTTTCACCAATAAACCATGAACTCGGTTTATTGGAAACCTAGTTCAACGTAACCGATGGATTGACCTCAGTTTGAAAAGTTTTGGGTTTCACCAAGTTAAACAAGTTTCTAGGATCGAAGTTCACATTGAACTAAGAATGAAAACCAAGTTCAAGCAACTATTAATCCACGGTTTGAACTCAGATTGTGAAGGCAGGGGTCCGATTATTCGATAGTTCGAAGATTCGTTAAGGTGATAACGAGGTTATATTGTGGGTGTCAGTGCTTTGGTGTTTTTGTTTTTGTTTTTTTTTTTAACAAATGCATAAAATACATAATGCTTAATGCTACTTAATGCTACTCCCCTCTTTAAGCAGAGCTTGTGCTGAGGGGAGGAGTCGAATCCTCGCAGACAAATATGAATGAAACAAATGCAAACTAACTAAAATAAATACAAATTTTAAATAATAAATACAAATTTTCAAAAATAAATACAAATTTTCAAAAATAAATACAAATTTTCAAAAATAAATACAAATTTTCAAAAATAAATACAAATTTTCAAAAATAAATACTAATTTCCAAAATAAAAGATGATTGATTTGCTATTGATAATTCTATAATTGATAATAATATTTACAATGTATATACATAAATACGAACCAACCACGACCCATCCAACTCACAGTGGTGATCCGGAGAAACGCCCCTTCAACGCCTTTTTGAAGGGGTCCAAGGAACCCATCTCTCTTAGATAACCGGGTAAATTGTTGAAAGACAACGCCCCCCTATAATCAAAACACCTCTGTCCCCCAGCTGGTTGCACGGAATGGCAATTTAACTTTGTTTAGGTAACTTGATCTGGTATTTGTTATCATTTGCAGGTTACCCGCTATTTTCTCCCGTTGAATTTAATTAGCGTCGCCATTTCCACGAGTTCGTGCACGGTTGGTACTCTAAACTCTCTGAATAGGGCCACCGTGGAGTATCTATTACTTCTGTTAAGGAGGATTTTTATAATTCTTTTTTGGGCAGCAAATAACGAGTTCAGCAATTTTTTACCACAACTACACCACCCAGTGACACCATAAATCAACACCGCCTGGGCCAAGGCAAAATAAAATTGTCTCTTCACTTCCAATGAAAGAAAATTTCTAACTTCTCTACAGACGTACATGATTTTCCTTAGACGGCTCAAGTTTTTAGACGGCCATGTACGCGGGAACGAGAAGCCCAGCTTTCCGTTGCTATTTTTCCTGCTTGTTATCGACTCCAGTTGTTTCCTTGTGTTGTGCTGTACTCGTAATGGAATCAAAGCGAAAGAGAGAAACGATCGTCACTGCTGGTGAGCGCGAAGTGTTCGCTTCGATTTGAAAATCGAAGAAGAAAATTCAATACAAGCACCGCTCTGTTAACAGAAAAGTTGAAACGCACTAAAGTGAACCTAGATTCCGGTGATGACGAAAATTAATTATCGATCTAGTTCCTATTATTATAATAAAGTTCTTCAATAGTTTGAATAACGTTGCTTCATTTCAACACCACCACATATATGAAGAACTTTATTATAATAATAGGAAGTTATAACTCGTACTAGGGGACCCACATTTTTCGTGACAGGAAACTCAAAGTTTTGGAACCCTATTCAATTTTCATTAACGATCTAAATTCTTGAAAACGGAATTTAACGTAACAAGTTATGTTTTTGCTTTGAGCAAGAGAGAAAGATAGATTAAAGTTGTATTTGTAATTTTCGAGGTCTTGAAAAAAATTATTCACTTGTGTTTCAACCAAAGTAATTATCAATTAGCTGTTGCCTCGCTGCATTGTCTTGTGCTCGAGACATTGTTGAATGGATGAGCGAGGGAAAAGTCAACTGGAACCGAGTTTATCCCTGTTTACCGCCCAAAATGGAGCGTTCAACGCTGAACTCCCGTTTAACTGAGTTCAGCGTCGAACGCCAGTGGTGAAACCCAACATGACGGACAATCTCCCTCCACTAGTTGAACCGCGATTTGAACCGAGATCAACACCTTCGTTTACGTTGATGGGTTTCAACTTAGTTTCCCTTGTTCCCTCCTTAGTTTCCCTTGGGATGTTCATTTCGCAAAACGCTCTGCTTCTGTCTCTACAAGTCAAGATCTTTCGGAACATTGAAGTTGGGAAGTCGGTGTGAAAAAAAAAGTGCAGATGGATTTCGGACCACTAATTTGGTTCTCTTCTCTTTTCAAGTAGGCTTTTGCGCCAAAGGGATTGGGCTGAGTCGACTTTCGCGTATTGAGGGTTATGATCTCCAGATCTGCGAGTTCACAAGCCCTTTTCCGGTCGAATCAGCCTTCGTAGATCGAGCCTTCGGGACCTTCAATATTTGTCAATTCGGGTAACTACTGAGACCTTTGTAGATCAATTGTACATTGCCCATGAGAGTTCAAAATTGAAGAACAGACGCATCACGAATGTTTGTTGTTATTGAAAATCGAGGGTGTCCGGCTGCTATGACATCTTGAGTCGCTTCAAGCGATGACATCTCCAAGTGATAGGTGGCACGTAAGATAACAACACTCGCCCAAGCCAACTGAGCCGCCGTCTCGGGGTTACCAATGAGTGTGATTTCTTCGATTCAACAAAAAAATCTACGGAGGGTTGCACTTTTGCAGCCAGCGAGGTTTTGTGTACGGCTGGTGCCCATAAGAGCCGTCTTTTGTCCAAAGTAGACGCCGAATGGCCGTTAATCCAAAAGAGCCACGGCCTTGCTATTTGTGTCGCATTACATCTCATTTTTTTGTCAACAGCCACCTCAGCAAACATGATAATAATTATTGAACTCAATACCGCTCGTTCAAGTTCAGTTGGACATATTGCGGCTGGTCGTACAAAACTCCAATTGGTCTTTAAAAATTCGTAATTTTTCAGGTAATTCAAAAGTGAACTAAAAATCACACCGTTCCATTTGAATTTCTAGAGATATGACATTGTCGAAATTTCAAAGTTCGTTTTGAACCCCTTGACCTAGGGTTATGAAAAGTTTCGAGGATCATTGTGGGGGTGGTCCAAACCCAGAAACCAAATTTCGCAATTTTAGCTCAACGCTAACTGGGCAAAACGGCGTGGACGGCGGACGGGCGGATTTTTTTAAATACGATTTTCTGAATCTGCGTATCTTGAAACGTAAACCAACAAATTTTGAGGGGGTTTAAACAATTTTTTTCTTTGGGCGATTCCAATGGTTTATTATCGAAGATAATAAACCAAAAACCCTTTACACCTTTACCACCTTTACAATGAGGTGTCACTTGTCAGACTGTTCCATTCTTGGAATTTATGGATAATTCCCCCCCCCCCTTGAAACTCCCCAAAACCCCCCTTAGAGTGGCCCGATTCGGCCAATCGACGAACATGACCTTTCGACTGCAGAGACAGATGTTTTGTGCAAATTTGAACTTTTTATCTCAATTCTATCGTGAGTTATCGTCTGGAATGACACATAAATAAATATACATGTATATTTATTTATGTGTCATTCCAGACGATAACTCACGATAGAATTGAGATATGTATATTATAGCGACGCTTCGTGCGAAACGTCCAGACGAGTATATGTGAGTTTTATCTGTTCTATTTGTTTCCCCAATCTAAAATAATATACTCGTATTATAAATACATATACATATTTATATACATATGAACTTGAATGAACGAACAGGAGGATGAAAATTATAGAAAACACTTTTTCCAAATTTACGTAAGTGTTTTCTATAATTTTCATCCTCCTGTTCGTTCATTCAAGTTCATATTTCACGCGAGTGTCTTTAGTTTCACCAATCCATCGTATATTTATATACATATATTTCACAAAACGTCATTGTAATTCCAGCAAAAGACACCAAAAATGTATATTAATATATACATATATTAATATACATTTTTGGTGTCTTTTGCTGGAATTACAATGACGTTTTGTGACGTTTTGTTATGCGGCTTCTTTGACGAATTTACGAAATACCTACGCAATTAATATTTCATTTATCAACTTACCTACTACGGCTCTTTAGACCACTTTTAGCGTATGTTCGAGGGAAAAAAAAGCTATTGCTCTCGGTCCAAACTTTTTGAAATTCGAATTTCCGGGAAATTCGCACACTAAAATCCTTTCCAGAACATCCTGTATTCACTTTCGAAAGACACTAAAAATCATAGAAATATATACAGCTATAGGTATATTTAATGCAGCTTCGTTACCCAAATTATTTTCAACTATGTACGTCACCGATTACCAAAAGTATTCACTCTTAATGTCTACTAATCTCGTATACGAATCTCGATCACGATGACAATAGGATTTCGTTCCCAAACACTATCGTGTGGCCCCAAGAAAACACTATTATGTTTACAAAGTTGAATGAGAATGTGGGCCGGCAGTGGCAGCGGGCCGGAATACAATTAAATATCATTAGAACCGGTTGAAGGGGAAAAAATATGGCGCTTCTCAGAGGCCCAACACATTGTTTCCGGAATATCCAACGACATAAAAAGTTACTGGCAACAAATGAAACAGTCATCGCAACTGAAAGGTCATGGGACGAGATAAAAGAAGAAAAAAAGTTCACTAAACATTGAGAAAAAAGAAAAAAAATGTAGAAAGAAAAAAAGGGAGAAAGAGGAATTGAATGACTTGCAGTTTGTGGCGCCTACAGCGGACGTGGTGGCGAAGTGGGGTGGTCGGCCTCCGTTAAGGTATACACTTAGGCATTCCTTCACTGTGATGCTCCGGTATAGCCAACACCACCCGAACAGATCGGCACCATTATCTATTAAGGTAGTGTTAATATAGAGACAGTGTGGTTCCTACTAGGCTCCACTCCTAATTCTAGGGTATCCTTTTATGCTTCAAGTATTTTTATAACAAGTCCGTCGTAATATATTCATGATAAGAGTGATTTTGACAGTGGCGGATCCATAGAGGGGGCGACCGCCCCCCCCCCCCCCTCGGGGTTTTTAAATGTGGTACTGAATGTAAGAGTAAATACACATTACATCCAATCATTTGTGTCACACTTAATTCCTTATCGTCTATTAGTCACCACTTTTGCACAATCCTCATGAAAAATGTTGTCTTATTACAGTTCATGAATGTTGGGGTTGGGGGTGTTTCACCTTTAATTTCCAAAATATAACAGAATCTATGGCTCTTTGAATTCACATATTAACTGCTAAAACTGCCTAAAACTACCCATTTTGCTTCAAAAATTTCCACATTTTCCAGGGGGGGGGGGCCGGACCCCCCTCCAATCCCCCCGGTTAGTGTATTCCCCCCCCCCTCACTCTAAAGCTGGATCCGCCACTGGATTTTGAGCGATTGTAATATCGGGGTTTGGTTTGGATGCTGGTACAAATACCTGAACTGAAAATTGTATCGCACTGTTGTTGTGTGCAAAATTATAATACTCAACGTTTCTGTCCGTTTAGTGGCTGGTCCACAAATAACGGAATGAGTTCTATTGCCAGTGAGCAATTAAAGCCGCATTTACACCTAAGTCATCCCATTGGTTTTCCAAAAAACGAGGCAATTTGTTGCTTTTTCGACAAAATACAGCGACATTTTCTGTCTTCCACTTGTGGGGAGACAAATCTTTCACTAAATGTTGGTTTCCCGCAGAGTGACGGTAAAGATCAAACCAAGTTTACTACTAAAAGTGGAAGATTTGTTGGTGTGCGCTTTGCAGTAAAGTACCTCGACCTAATTAGATCTATTGTGCCCTCCCGTTGTTAGAGCTCCTCTGTGAGCTCCGATTGTTTTGCCAACTTCCAGATTCCCCATGTAGAGTTCTGGGTCAGGGTTTTCATTGCCCAGAAACCGGGAACTGACTAGTCCTTCGCTGTTGCGTAGGACGTGTTCTGCAATTTCCTTCTCTTCGAGGCAGAACCAGCATTTGGCTGTCCTCGGCCACCCCGATCCTGCAGAGATGCTTGTGGAGTGGGCAGTGCCTAGTCAGCAGGTCTACCGTTGTCCTAAGCCTGGTGCGGCTGAGGTTTATTGCGGTGGCGGCATGCGTAGGTTCTTATATTAATTTTTTCGCATGCCTCTGGCTGTGGATCTATTCCATGCCGCTTGAGTTTCTGATAGCAACCAATCTTTTATGGTGCTTTTCCTGAGGCTTTTGGAAACCCCACAGCAGGGTTCGGGTCCGATGATGACGGTCTCCTATCCTTTTTTTGGCCAGTGTATCCGCCTCCTCGTTCCCCTTGAGCCCTGAAGCCCTGGCGCCCATACCAAGGAGGTAATTGGGTTTTGAAGTTATATAACTCGGCTCCCTTTAGACCTAGCGACTTAAAACATCAGGGGAGTTTTACCAAAAAGACTTAAACCAAATTTAAAGTTCATCGGCTGTGGACCCGGCAAAGTGGCCAAAATTAGCCTACATTTAGGTTTTTTGTTCCTAAAATTGAATTAGGTTGAGATAATGAGTTGAATCATTCAAATGGCGCTGGGTCGTGATAGAAGAACAGTCTGTGCAAAATTTCAATTTCGATTGGTCTAGTTACCCGGGATGTAAACTCGTCAAAGTGAACAATACTAGCCTGAAAAAAAATTTTTTGTTCTTTACTTTTTTTGAGTTGAGATAATAATATAATCTTATAAAGGCTCTGTGCGAAATTTCAAGTCAATCGGTGAAGGTAGAGAGGCTGCAGCCTTGCCAGTCTGAATAAGAAGGAGAAGAAGAACGAGGTAAGGGCGAAAAAACACGGTAAAAGGTTTTTGAAGTTATAACTTCAAAATATAACTCCGCTTCCTTTAGATCTAGACTTGAAACTTTCAGGGCTTTCAATTATCCATACTTACCAAGAAATCCCACACCAAATTTCAAGTTGATCGTTCAAATAGGAGCCGAGATATGGATACATGGAAAACGCGTTTCGTGCCGTCCAGTGAACATACACTCGGTACCGTTCGTTCTTCTCCACTTGTTTCCTTGGCCGGGCGGACGCTACCGAGTTCCTAGATTTCTTGGTAGATCCTCATGATGGTGTGGAACGCATTCTGGTATAAAACTGTTTCGGAAATTCAAGTTTTGAAAATTTTAGACCAAATAGCTTCCTTTTCTTTGCAGATTCGCTAAAAGCATAATTATTAAAGCATATAGGTACCTTATACTATATTTATGAAGTATAAATATAATATAACATTTATATACTGCAAGTTATAAGTAGATAAGTATAATATTTACATAAATTTTAAATATTTTACATTCCAAGGTTTTGGTTGAAATTTAGTACCCGTCAAATAACAGAAAGAGATGAAAAATGAGGGATGCAATATTCAAAAATTCATAGCTCCAAGAGGGCTATTTTTTGAAAAGCAGCAATGGTCTCAATCAAACATCGATGTTTTTGTTTTGGGAATATTTCACGTTATCCATAAACTTGGATAAATATGACAAAATCATGTGGCGATATGTTAGTTTATAGGTGAAGAATTTGTACTCATACCCACGGATTTTGTATATGTTGATTCAGAATTCCTCTTCATTTGTCCGGCATTAAATATCGATACTATATAAACTATCACCTTAAACTATTGATGTAGAAAGATTTTCTGTATCTACAAGTAAATGGAGTGTCGTTGTCTTCAGCACACTGCTCCTATATTCCCTGTTCTAAATAACCAGTTGCCCCCCTTGGGTTCTACTCGATTGAATCAAGCATAACCCCTCATTTATCTTTAGACGGTCTAAGAAATAGTTTCTGTCATAATGTCAAAAGAGCGACAATGTGGTGACAGCAGCTGGATAAGCAAAAGTGGTCCCCCCTTGTCACCATCGATTGATCGTTTTGTATTAGTCGGCGCGGCGTTTATCCGCACTTGGACCTATTCCTATATAACGACTACGAGTTTTAAATATAATATTTACATATATTTTAAATGTTTTATATTTCAAGTTTTTGGTTGAAATTTCGAGACCGTCCAATAACTGGAAGAGATGGAAGATTCAAAATATATAACAGATAACATAGTAATCTCAAACGTTTGTAACAAATAGCTCTCGAGTTCAACGTTTCATGAGAATCCATCCATCCTCCGACACTTTTTCTCACAGCGCATGCGCCTACGAATTTTATGAATCTGAACGAGAATTCGTAATCAGCGACCTCGAAAACCCCCGAGTATGGATTATCACTAAAAATAAGCCAGTGGAAAATCATGTGTTTTTTTCGATCGATTTGGTAACACAGGGGGCTAAGTTTACACCCCTTTGGAGGTTTATATTGTACCAGTAAAGTGTTAACCCCACAATTCACCCTGATTATAATTGAATTACTTGATAACAGGATTAATCAAGATAGTAATGTGTACTTCAAAGTATTCAGAGGATTCACCCCATTTTGGGGGTGTTTTTCGGCTATAACTTTTTTTTTTAGGGGCGTCCGGCTGATTCAGCGACCAAAAATACATAGATACGTGTGGGTCCGGTTTAAGGATCTGAACTTTTTTTTGTGGGACTGTAATCAAAACAAAACTTGAAAAAAGGTTCAAATTAAGGCAAAAACGCCAGTAGACCGTAAACCCCCACCAATTTATCTGAAAAATGTCAAAGACACGTATAATGTGATTGAGGCAGCAGTCCTGGAAAAGGCTCCACTCTCTAAGGTTACTGTCATGAGGGATGACCAAACACAGCCAGTTCTGAAGGGTTTAGGCATTTGAGCGAGTTCTAAAGGAATGAAGGGTGCGAATTCTACACTTATCAGGATAAGCAAACAAGACCCTACTCAGTGATGGTCAAGGGCATCCACAAATCAATATCTGAGTCCGAAGTTCAAAGCAGATTTGAATCTGAATACCCATCATCGGCTGACAAAAGAACCATTGGATATGTGCATCGTAGCCTTAAAAAATGGAACCGATGTCAATGATATCCATAAGATTGAATCTCTTCAAGGAGTAAACATATCTATAGAAGGCATTAGGGCATCCAAATTAATTGTTCAATGCAAAAATGTCAAGGATTTTGACATACTCAAAACTACTGTAGACTCGAGGTGACATGTGTAAAATGCAGTAAAAAAAAAAAAATAATAAGATAGAAGGACTCAATAAACCTAAAGATCTGCATCCTCGATATGCTAATTGCAACTCAGATGAACGCCCAGCCAGTTATAGAGGGTGCCCAGTAGCAAAAGAAGCACAAAAGGTACACTATAAAAGAACTCACCCAGATCCATTAGATAAAAAACAAAAATTTACACCTAAGACCCCCTCATTAGTCCTAAATCAAAAAAAAAATCAGGGAACTTGGGTACCAGGCGCAGGCCAAGCGTTGCAAGGCGCTCAAGTGGCTCAGCAGTATCCACCTCCGGAACAATGCCAGGCTGATCCACTGAGAATAATTCTTGACAGGCTACAGAAGACTTGGAGTCCTTGAAAGCAAGAAACCCCAAGGCCAGTCCAAACGAAAATCATGAAATTCCTGAACATTATGACCTGGAACGCCAATGGGCTTATGCTTAGGAAAAATGAGCTCATGGTCGTCTTGGAAATTAACAACATAGACATCTTCTAGTGTCGGAAACGCACTTCACCAAAAAAACCTATTGCAAATTAAGAGGATGCAAATGCTACCATGCTCTCCATCCAAGTAATTGTGCTCGGTGGGGGGGGGGGGGGAGTGCAGTACTAACAAAAGAAACGCTCTGTCATTTGGCATATGCCAAAGTAGAAACAGAAACGTTCCAGATATGTGCTGTCGAGGTGAAATTAGCCTCCTACTCAACTACAGTGGCAAGCATCTACATACCACCTAGACACATCATAAAAAAAGTAAGCCTTTGCAGAGGTCTTCGGAAACCAGCTAAAAACCTTACATCCTATTGGCCCATCTCAAATTGTTCGAAAAGCTCATAAAAGAGACTCCTGAAGATCATAGAAGAACGCAGACCGATTCCGAAACATCAGTATGGTTTCAGAAAACAACACTCAACTATTGATCAAGTCCACAGAATCACAAGCATATTCCAGAGAGCGCTGGAAAAAAGAAAAGTCAGCTCCGCCGTTTTTCTGGATGTTACCCAGGCGTTCGATAAAGTGTGGCATGAAAGGCTACCTACAAGCTTTGCAGCACTTCTTGAGTTATATCTTGCTGATCGATACTTTTGAGGATCGATACTTTTGAGTATCGATGACGCTTTTTCAGAACCCAAAAAGATCCAGGCAGGTGTGCCTCAAGGCAGCTTATTGGGACCCCTACTTTACCTGCTATATACCAGCGACTTGCCAGAAATTGAAGAAAACACAACTGCCACTTTCGCGGATGATACTGCAGTCCTGGCAATCGGGGAAACCAATAACGAACCAGTAAATAAATTAAACCGATCCATCTCTCGCATTCACTCCTGGACAATCAAATGGAGAAACAAACGAAATGAGGCAAAATCAGTGCACGTTGGCTTTACTAATAAGAAATGCAACTATGTGCCTGCTTACCTCAATGGCCAGGCAACCGATCGTAGTTTCGTATACTCGTGTGCTTTATCATATAATATTTCCATTTACCACGGAATGGTAGTGATTTCGGATAATCGGGAAGATGGTATTGGTTTATAACGATTCTCGCATCGGATAACATGATTTCTAGTTTATACTTTTTCCAATGTTGAAAAGAAGTGGAAATGTATTTTTAATGTGTGGTATTGTGTTTTAGTGTATTTTATAGCATTTTATAGTATATTAATAGTAGTGAAATAAAATTCAAGTAAGGCACTTGGCACTTGTGGGGCTTTGGCACGTGGGGCGCTTCGGGCATGTTGCAACGGAGATATTGCAGGGCAATTAACCTGCAATATCTCCGCATTGAAAATTTTCCATTTATATCATGTGTAACTTGTATAAATAAATAAACAATCCCGCCAATAAACCGTGTTAGAACAGTGATCTACACAAGAAAGTTATCCATTTATACAGAAACAATAAACCATGAGTAAAACATGGATTACGCGTTCCTTGACATCGATACACAATATTTTGGTCATTTGCACGGGTTAAATATTATTTTGTCGTGTCAATTACTATCGTATGATTCAATTATGGATTGGTTTCTATGTTGCAGTATCGAGACTAATGGGGTCTGGCGGAGGGGGGACAGTGAACATGGGCAACATGACTGCTCTCTCCCAATGTTCGGTCACCGGTGACTCAAAACCTATGCAATTCCCCCTCACCCAGCGGCGGAAACGGCGGGTGCTCTTCACTCAAGCTCAGGTGAGACGTTTCAACGTTAAATTCGCGATCATTTTTTTCATCATTTTCTGATTAAATTGCAGGATTTGATCGTCATCAAATGATTCATTGCGGGCAATGACCATCATCTTGTGTAGACTTTTATATATATTTAGCATTTATATATAGGTATCTTTAGCATCTTTGTCTCCTTGATCACTTTGATAAAGGTATTAGCTAAAACAAATGGTTACATACTTCGAGATACTCTACATTAATATTCTGGTTTTGTCTCATACTGAATTGTCTCAACCGTAAGCTGCTGGTCCTGACGAAGGACTCAAACGTTAGGCTCCCCACGGCACCTGCAGTACCTATATGGTGCCGGTTCAATAATGAGCGAGTTTCCGAAGTTACATACTCGAACTACCATCAACCTACTATTTCATTCAAATTGCGACATTTCACGATTTTAGGAAGACAAAATTTTGAATTAGAACACTTTTTAAACGCCCAAGTATTTTATGATTGACATAATAGGTAACTTATTATAATAATTTACCTACCACCATACCCTAGGCCGTTTTGCATAGCTTATTCAAGTGTTTAGCAATTTTCGTTCAAAAAACGTAATTTTTGAACATTTATCATTGATGATTACATTAATCTTCTTCCAACTACACTTCACCGATTTTCCTCTAACAAAAACTTGAATTTTATCAACTATTCGCACTCCAGAGTTGCTGATCATCAGGCTGGTTGTCGGTGTGGCTATCAATTAAATTAAGAATAATTCAAACTATTATCAGAACTTTTGAAAAAATGCAGTTATTAGTGACAGATATACTCGTTGCTTTAGCAACATCAAGCGAGATGATGAGATTCCTAATTTTGTAACCTTAAAATTGTCGCTGGATGAAGGACATGCCATCGAAGCTATTTTTTCAAATTTCTGGTTGTCTTCCTATGCCTTGCTACTTTACGCCGCGAAACATTTCTAAAAATCATGATCGTACTGAAGATTTGGAAAATATTCAGTCGTGCAAAATGTCCTAATTTGCGCATATTTGAGTTAAGTACTCAAAATACCCTGAAGTCACAACCCTACATTGAAATTATAAATTATTTATCATTATAATGCGACGATGGGGAACGCAGGAATTGTTAACCTGCGTGAACTACAAAAAATTAGGCAGGTTAATAAAGCTGCTAGCGTAAGAATCACTAGTAAATATTGAATCGAACATCTGAAGTGTAACAAGCGTATGCTTTTAGGATAGGTATAAATGAGTGATAAATATCATGAAACGGAATTTATCGATAAGCTATTCAAAAGTGTGTAGGTATTTGAAATGTTGAAGCATTGAAATGGAGCAACGAACATTTGCAAGAAAATGGTACGAGGTTTAGATGTGATTGATTGCACAACTTCACACGTGCCACGGGCATTCACGCGCACCATCTCTGATACAGAGTCTCCCCAACTACTCGAGTTACACCTAAATCGATACCCCCGCCGCGCCTACCGCACGTTCATTCGACTTTCGGAAGTACTGAGATAAACCTCCTTTGAAAGAACAGCATCCAGCTTTCACCTGGCGGATTACAATTACCCGCCTTTGCTCCTGATAATTAACAAACCCAATAATGAGAGGGAGCTGAACTCAACTTATTGCTCCGCCTAATCCTCCTAAATGAAAATCTCCACCCTTCAAGCGGCACTAATCAGTTTTGATCTGCACAGGGGTACAGGCCACCTACCCTTCTGAAATTGGTGAAGTCGGAACTCATGTTGCATGTGTGACGAATGGAACTTTCATCTTGGTGAGAACCGGTGATCTGACCGAGGTCATGTCGGTCGCAGGGTTTCTTCTCGACGTGGGGTTATTTTGTAGTCATTCTCATAGAAGATTTTGCGCTTCGAACGCATGTACGAGCTTACCCCTGAAATATTTTGTTGTCAGCACAGGAATGTGACAACCTATAGCACGGGAAGTCATCATTTTTTGGCCCACAATGACATCAGAGGCGAAGATTCATATGAGATGATACATGTTTGATACTGTCCTTAGTTGATTTTGTTGTTAGGGCGCCACGACTGGTGCTACCGGTGCCGGTCAAAACGTGTTTGACATCGTTGTCAACATTTCACATCGTTGACATCTTCGGTGGCGTTTACATTTCAAAGTGATAGACGCCCAGTATTGAACGGCCGACCCACTAATTTGCAGGTTACATAGGAAGTTTGCTCATTAGGCCATGGCTGGAACTTTTTCTAAGAACATTTTCTAAGAAAATACTATTGCAGTGGCTTCAAAATCGTACGCCTGAAGATTCAAGTATACCTATAGAAATCCGTTTGAGCATCCTCAATCCGACCATAGAGAATTTCAAATTCGTTCATTGAACTATGTGAAGGTAAAAGTCCAACTAGGTAGGTACCAACTATATTGCAAAGAGAAAATTATACATAACGATGCTAATCATATCCATATTGCAGTAGAAAGGAAACAATACAATGTGAATAAAATGGTTGGATTTTGTGTTGTTACTTTTCGAAAACCATGAAAAAAAATCTAATAAATGTCAATAGGTTTGAGGGTATATAGAAAGTTTCCCCGAAAATTCGCTCAAAGAGGGGGAGGGGTGGATTACTGGAATATTGATTCAGTTGAAAACTGCGTTGCATATATCCGGCGGTTCCCCTTGGTAAGCCGCATTATGAAATTCCAAGAGTTCGTTGAGAGATAAACGGGGGACTTCAACTGCGAATAACCAACCAGTCAACCCGCGCGCGAGTAGCTTCAGAGCTGTAACTAATATTCGAATTTCGAAAAATATTTTCGACTGCAGGGAATGAAAAAGTGTCGCAAAAACCCAAGCAAGTGATCACAAAATGTACGCACTCGTATCCTCTGTTATTTATATTAAATAACTCATTCCTAATGAATATCAATCTATTGGTCCATGAATTTAATTTAACCTTTGAATTGAACCTTTTGTAAATGGAATCTGTCAATAACTGTCGATGAATAGCGCCCACCAATTCGTTTTCTGAAATGTTTCCTCATATTGAATCCCGCAACAAAAAACGTCAAAAATAGGAAATTGAAAAAAAAAAAAAATTGGAGCTACTTCAGTGGCAAAAGTTATTACAAAATCATGAGGGGCAGCCGGAATCAAGTGTGAAGTCCGATTTTGTATCTTAGCTATCAACAACGTAGCAAACTCCCTCCTGTAGATGGAAACCATTCGTAATTAGATAACTAGCTTCTGAAGTGCGTCCGTATAAACTGGGAAAAGTATCTTGCATATTAACCACAAAATATTTCTTTGAGATGGTACAATAATCATGAGTAGTCTTGATGGTTGAAAATATCAAGTACTTATTGTAGTTCTCTGATGAAAAATTGATAGTCAAGAGAAAAAAAAGATGAATCCCTGCAAAACAATAAGTTCTAAAACTGAATGTCGACTAGATTTGGGTCCAACAATTTCGTATATTCAACAACAAACGCCTATAAACATAAACATAAAACTCCCAAACCAACCAGACAAGTAGAACGAGAATAAATAAGTAACTGAATAATTTACTCTCAGTTAATAACTAGGAGTAGCACTAACTGGAAGTCTACACAGTTTGTAATGAACAGTCACAATAACAAAGACTGGTGTCACACACGTGTTTCTACAGATTACTTGGAGTGGATACTAATCACAACCAGAAACGGGAGAAACTCCTGCCACTATATTATTTACTATTGGAATTATTGCTTAATTTTTTTTTTCAGCATATTCAACTAATTTTAACATTTTGCAGAAGGAATAGATAGGTAAGTACGTCAAAATTATACGAAGCCGAGTTAAACAGGAAACTGGTAGAACGAGACACAGAAGTATTCAATTTCAGGTTACTGGTTTCAATGTAAAGAGAATAATAAAATCATATATCCCTGTAATTTAAAGAGTTTATTGCGATCTTGGCTATACGGAAAGGTGTGAGCTATATTCCGTACACAGCTACTGATATATAAATCCCGAATGAAGAGAGCCGGAATCGTGAAAATCGTATAATTGTTAGGCGTATGTGCTAGTTGGTTGTGCATCATGTCTGCTTGGTTTTTTTTTTTTTTTTTTTTTTTTTTTTTTTTTTTTTTTTTTTTCAAAGTATAAATCGTTTATTTGAACATTTTACATAATACAGATATATTCACAAGTACAAATTATGAATGCAACGTTCGTTTGTTTAATATCCGAGCCTAAGGTCAGTGACCTGTCCAGGCTCGTTCTCTCCCAGCTCAGCTTGCGTGTGCGTACGTTCGGTAATGCATTTTAGTTTATAATAATTATAATTATTATAAGAATTATTCTTATATATTACTTCTTAAACATCCTACTTTTAACAAACTAAAAGGTAGTATACTTAAACCTAAACCCAGTATACCTACTTAACGTCTAACGAAGGTCGTTGTACTATGACATACTTTCTTCAAAATGCATCGAATGTCAACAATGTGTGTGGTAAATGCGCCAATCTATATAACAAATATTTTTACTTGTTTTTCAGGTTTACGAACTGGAGAGGCGATTTAAGCAACAAAAATACCTGTCAGCGCCCGAAAGGGAGCACTTAGCCAGCCTCATACACCTCACACCAACCCAGGTAATTTAATTCTATCTATGATGATTATGAATGGAACCGCCCAGTGAATTTGGCTATGGAAGTAAGGAAATCAGTCGGAATCAACTAGCCCAAGTACACAGTAGCATTTAGGAATGAAAAAGAGTTGAATGTGAACCTACAAGGTACCAGTGAAAACCCCGTCATCTAAGTGGAAGATATATTGGACTTCCCCATTGCTAAGCCCATATCAACGCTACGTATGAACGAGATATCCCAAAGTTCAATTCTACCACCAAAAGTTCAATTCTCGGCAGTTTCAGAACGAGCAATTCAGACAATAACTTTTCAACTTAAAGTTGAGTAAGTACGTAATCCGTTAAGCGTATTGAAATATCTCTCTTCTCAACTCCGTTTTCTCGCCACTAGGGCGGTCATCATTAATTTCATCGCAAATAGTAAATAATAGTAAATGGTAAATAATTGAACGTATCAGTTCCACTCAAGTGTGAATATCCGGTAGGATGAGTTCTTCAACGGTGCGCCATAAGGGCCATAATTCTTGCGGGCCCTGGGTTTCCTCAAAAGGAACACCCGTGAATTTACCAACTGTAAGGCCATTGTTACCTTGTACAAAGCCCTAGTACTACCCGTGCTGGAGTACGCTTCCCCCGTATGGTCGCCTTATTACGCAGTCAACAGGTACAATTGGGAGAGAGTTCAGAACAAGTTCCTTCGGTACATCGCATTCAAGTTGAGGACCCCATCAAGTGAGGTTGACTATAGCCACATTCGCGGAGTATGCAGGCTTCCCACCCTTTTGAAGCGACTTAATACGGCGGATTTGGTGTTGTTTTACAAAATCATCAACAGCCATCTCTCCTGTCCCGCCTTGCTCTTCTGCATAGCTCTGATGACCCCTGGCCCATCCTCGCGTAGTCGCAATCTGTTTGGAGTGCCATTTTCTCCAACGACTTACCAATACCACCGGCCTCTCCATCGTCTTCCTCGCGCAGCCAACCATCTCCTTAGTATCTGCCCAGATTTTGATTTTTTTTTCGAGCTCTCTTTCCAAACTTAAGTTGGTATGTGCCAGTATTTAATTATTTTTTCCCAGCTACATTTGTCAGTTTACTCAAAGCGTTTGAAGTGTATAATTTTCTCTCCTATTTTATTTTTATTTTTTTAAAGCCTTTCTGATCTGTGTGCTGACTCGAAATTGTTACTCTGTGTAATTGGGCTTGCCCGTAATAAATAATTAAATAAGCAACCGTACACGTATACGTATGTATGCCACAATCCTTATTGTTAGCATGATAATCAATGCTGAAAGTGCTGGGGTATTTGATAGTGATCAATTTATAATTTTTTGTTTTAGATCGATTTCCCAGTTGATCAAAATCTAACTCCTCTGTCAAGTTGTTTGGTATTTAGTATTTAAGGTAGTAGTCAGTATGTTTCTATGTCTGGCCGTTTATTTCCTATGGGTAATCACAGTTCCTGTACTTAACCCTTGTTTTGGAATGTTTGTGTAAAAATATTCTTGAGTACATTCGAGATCCGTGATGTTCCAACTCCTCTGTTTTCACGGTATCCACGCATGTGGCATGTCAGTGTTGTTTAGGTCGGCTGTGGGATTGTACTCTATCGTCCCATCTTTTTTGCATCTATATTGAAGCCCTTTACTGATTGTTAAAAATTCACGAATTTCAGCTGATTGGTTTGTTTTGGTTTTCCTCCTTCTTTGCGATAGCCGTCGAGAATGTGGACGGATTGCGGATGACCGTATGACCCCGCATTAAAGGAAAAGAAGCGACCTTGTGGTACCTTGTGGTACCTTGAAGTACCTTGTGGTCTTCCACATTTTTTACCCATATATTATATGACCGTATTCAACCATGACCCTATTCAACCTGATTGACCTCCGCGACTAATTACCTGATATTCACACACATTTCTTCTTCTACCAATTTATTTTCTGGGGTAATAATTGCTCGTCTATTTGCCGTAAAGTGATCGTACATCAACTAGTCTACACTCTTAGCGTTTATAGCGAAATGTAACATGGATCAGACGATGAAGATAATAAAAGAAATGTTCAGCATACTCGATAACTCTGAGTGTTGTCAGAGAATTCTTGCGTTGAGACAATGGGTTCTACTTAGAGGAGGTGGAAGGCCCCAAACACCCTCCTTCTGAACGGATATCTTCAGTTTCCCATTGTTCCAAATCCCCCGCAATGTGCCTCCAGAGTTTTTGATAGTGACGAGCAGCGGAATTTCACTGCTTGTTACTCATCTGCTAGTCGCAGATTTCCGCCCTTCGTTAGGAGCATTCAGAGCGGCTCGTTCATCTTCTTCAGAGGGAGCTATTCATGTATAGTTGATTTCAGTGGCCTCTTTTACGAACTTGTGGTTTTTATTGTACTATCGCTTATCCGAACTCACCCTTGACAAATATCCACCTAAACTTGACCTGGAAAATTGTTATTGTGACTTCGAAAAGGCTGAATTTTACATGGGAATACTATAGGAAAGTCATTGCGCAATAATGTGACCTAAATTAATTCTTTTGTTCGTGAGTGAAAGTTTCTGAAACTAGCGTTCAACTCCATTGAGTTATGAGCTGTACACTCTCACGTATGACACCAAATTGAAGACAGACACCACACGTCTCAACATTCTCACCAACTTCAGACCCTTTTCGCCACCTCAAACATCGACTTTTTCCTTGTTTGTCGAAGACGTTTCAATTCCATTAGTCGAAAAATCAATGGATTATGCTCCTTTGCTCACTGGCTTATCCCCACTTACCGTTATTAA
Organism: Stenodema calcarata; assembly: GCA_963920205.1. Lineage (NCBI taxonomy): Eukaryota > Metazoa > Arthropoda > Insecta > Hemiptera > Miridae > Stenodema > Stenodema calcarata. The sequence continues at coordinate 9,227,201 of OY986048.1, forward strand.
ATCCCAACCCTTTTGCTTCTGCTGTCACCCCAAACCACCTCAAAAGCACCACTCCCAAAATGATCGTTTGATGTCGGAGCCTTCACACGAAATAAGTCAACATTCCCGCGACCTTATACATATACAGTTTATATATTTATGAAAGTTAATTAAATGGTATTTTATATGTATGGGGAGAGTTGGGAGATTTCATTACGGGCTGTTAGGAGCTCCCTCAATTCCTCCGTGTTTGCTCTCTTCCTCCAATATTTACTCTGAACTACGTCTACCAAATTACATCCCCTCCTCACTTTTCCTCATCGTTCTTCTTCTCTCTCCAAAGCTAATTTGAGCCTTTCCTGGTCCCGTTTATTGCTTTTAGTTAGTATTTATTTTCCATAAGCCGAACTTTGTTGTTTACCGGATGAGTTGGTATGAGGTTGGTGGGTTTGGTGGCCAGGGAAAAGAATGAGAATGAATTTGGACGGGAGAGAAATTAATAATCTCAATTCCGATTGGAGATTTATATAACGGCTGAATCATTATTATTGAGAGCTCCAAGAGTCTGAATATTTCATCGGTTATAATTATATATTTTCGTATAATTTCCGAATATTTCAGAAGCTTTGAAACACTTGGAAAGCTGGCCTAAAAGAGATTGGCGGTCGTTGCTTGTGCATGTGGAGATGCCACGACTATTCCGATCGCATTTAAATTCATAGGGAATCATTTGATGCCTAACCTTCATGATCTAACGAAGCTTTATTGTGATTTCGTTCTGTAACTTCAGAATTGGAGGAATATCAAGGTCTTCGATATTTGCGCAGAGACAGACGAAAATTACAACGAAATTTTGGTGAAATAACAGCTATTTAGCGAATTTTCGAAGAAAATGTAGCTATTGTTCGATCTCGAGGTTCGGTCAGATCCTCAGATTCGCTCAGTTCGGTCGAGATCCTCCACATCCCACATACATATTGGAATACGGTCGATAACCATCTCCATATTATATTTATATGTATATGTATGTGTCATTCCAGACGATAACTCTCGATAGAATTGTGATAAAATGTTCAAATTTGCACAAATAATCTGTTTCGGCAATCGAAAGGCTGAGCTCGTAGATGGGCAAAGTTTTAGTGGGGGGGGGGGGATTTCTCATGAATTCCCAAAATTTAACATTCTGACAAGTGACACCTCATTTTAAAGGTTTTTTTTATGCTGAACACGATGGTTAAATCAGAATCGTTCCGTTCTCAAACTGGAGCACTTTGAAGATGAGGAAACGTGGTTGTTACTTGATATGATCTTCATATTAAGTCTGCTCTAATCTGATAACGAAATGAGATATCGCAATTATGACTTCACCGTCGTGTTTAGAGTGGAAATGTCCAATAGCTGAGGGGGGTTATGGTGAAATGGGGGGGGGGGGTGTTCACTCAAAAAGTGAAAGTCTGACAAGTGACACCTTATTTTAAAGGTCTTTAGACGCTGAATACGATCGTGCCAGAATTGCGATACCTCATTCCATTCTGAAACTTGAGTACTTTGAAGATGAAGAATACGTTCTTCATGGTTAGTCTGTTCTAATCTAATGACAGAATGCGTTATCGCAATTCTGACTTCACCGTCGTTTTCAGCGTTGAAATGTCCAAAAGCTGAGGGGGTTTTTGGGGATTTTGGTCGGGGGGGGGGGGGGGGAGCATAAATTCCAAAAATGAAACGGTCTGTCGAGTGGCACCTCATTTTATAGGTTTTTTTACGCTGGATAAGATGGTTAAGTCACAATTGCTATATCTTATTCCGCTCCCAAACTGGAGCCCTTTGAAGATGAAGAAACGTGGTTGATACATGAGATGTTCTTCATGGACATCATGTTCTTTAATGGAGACATTTTTCATAAAACCAATTTATTTTTCAAAAATTCGCTCTTATAGCCATGCTGCATAACTGTGGATTTTTGGATTGAAGCAAAGTAGAGGTATTGACAAGCCTCGCGACCAAAATTACATTGTATTCCTGCAAGAATAAACAAAATTGGCGTCCCCCAATGTTAAAATACCCACAGGCATATCGCGCTTCGTACATCGAAAACATGTTCGGTCCATCTTGTAACCTCCTCGACTCAACGTAAGACTGATTTGAACAACCTGAAAACACGAGGAGCAATACTCGTACAATGTTGTTAAAAGCTGTGGTGGATTCTATAAACTCTGAAACTGATTTGTACCTAACGTTTTTTCAAAAATTCACCTCACATCAGTTTTGAAGGTATTACGTATCTTGAAGAGTAGTTTGGCTACAATTCCTTCCAAAGCGCGGCATAAGACCAAATCTTCCTCTTGAGAAAACGCTTTGTGCTACTAAGTGGCACCACCCTTGCTTTACTTAAGGTTTCTTTTTTTAACTTATGGGAATGTGGTTGGTATCAAGGACCGGCTTACAGTACAGTTTTGTACCTACTCATCCGTGTTTCTAATTCCTAGGAACTCGTAATAACATGAACCCCTACTAACTAATCATGCCTGTCATTTAATCCCGATGATCTACGCCATCTACCAATAGTTGGGGAATGAGTTACATATGGCTATGATTTCAACAAGTCACTCTACCTCCCTGTTGGTTCCGTGGGGCTCCCGTTCTTTCAGATCAGTCTTTAGTTATCACAAGAAACCATGGAACATCTCGGTATTCAGGCTTGTGTGGTATCAAAGAGGTAAACCGTTTTTAGCGAATTTTTGAATAAAAGTAAGCAATCATGCTCAGTTGAAAATTTGTAAAACTCGAATTTCCGAAACATTTTTATACCAAACTCCGTTTCAAACCATCCTGGTATTTTCAATATGTATTTTCAATATGTGGTGTTGTTGTAAGTACCTACCAGTTTTCTTATTCTTGAAAAGTCGCTTTGATTTCTTCATTTCAATCACAGAAAACCTTGCTGAAACAAAGCACAGCGAACTAGAAAAGATCACCTAACTAACAATCATAAAGTAAACAAAGCTGATAAGTTTCTAATCTTACGAAGTCATGGATACTATAACCTAGATACAGACATCTAAAACGTGTTTGGGAAACCGCATCTAAAAATTCTTGACACAACGGTTTATTATCTTCCTTGTGCAGATCACCCTTCTGTCTATACCAGACTGTATTGCAAATCGGCACCATACCATATTCTCACCGTACTCATACCATACCATACGAATTTCTTTCCTATCATACCATACTGTATTATACCAAATCATACATACAATAATATACCATACCATACTCATACCATGTCATACAAACCGAGTGAATAATGAAATGTCATCCATTTCAGACCTATATTTAAAATTTCAAGTATCTAGCTCATCATCAACATCTAATTTGTTTAAACAAATAGGTATTATTTAAACAATTTTACAGACAAGAAACCGAGTGAATATTGCATTGTGATCCAGTTCTGGCCTATTTTTAAAATTTCAAGTCAATAGCTCATCATCAAAATTTAATTTGTATTATTACAAAAAGGTATTATTTAAACAATTTTACAGATGAGAAACCGAGTAAATATTGCAATGTGGTCTATCCCCGACTCACGGTTAAAATTTCTAGACTGTAGTTTACCGGGAAGATGAAAAACTCTGCAAATTCTTGACACAACGGTTTATTATCTTCCTTGTGCAGATCACCCTTCTGTCTATACCAGACTGTGTTGCAAATCGGCACCATACCATATTCTCACCGTACTCATACCATACCATACGAATTTCTTTTCTGTCTTATCATACTGTACTAAATCATACATACAATAATATACCTTACCATACTCATACAATGTCATACAAACCGAGTGAATATTGAAATGTCATCCATTTCTGACCTATATTTAAAATTTCAAGTATCTAGCTCATCATCAAAATTTAATTTGTTTAAACAAAAAGGTATTATTTAAACAATTTTACAGATGAGAAACCGAGTAAATATTGCAATGTGGTCTATCCCCGACTCACGGTTAAAATTTCTAGACTGTAGTTTACCGGGAAGATGACAAAAGGTAGTTTTATTCTGGGCGTCTGAGGGTTGGGTCACATAACGGCCGTTTTCGACGCGAAAGATTAGTGTTTTTCCTAAACCTTTGCGCGCTCACTGTGAACGAACGGCTGGTCGCACAAAAATCCAATTGGTCTTAAAAGATTCGTAATTTTTCAGGTCATTCAAAAGTGAACTGAAAATTACACGTTTCAGTTAAATATTTTGAGATATGACATTGTCGAAATTTTAAATTTCGTTTTGAACCCCTTCCCCTTGACCTAGGGTTATGAAAAGTTTCGAGGATCATTGTGGGGCTGGTCCAAACCCAGAAACCAAATTTCGTAATTTTAGCTCAACGCTAACTGGGCAAAGTGCCACGGACGGCGGACGGCGGACGGGGGACGGCGGACGGGGGACGGCGGACGGCGTACGGCGGACGGACGGATTTTTTTTTATTCGATTTTCTGAATCTACGTGTCTTGAAACGTAAACCAACAAATTTTGAGGGGGGGTTAAAATTTTTTTTTCTTTGGGCGATTCCAATGGTTCATTATCGAAGATAATAAACCAAAAAGGTAGTTTTATTCTGGGCGTCTGGGGGTTGGGTCACATAACGGCCGTTTTCGACGCGAAAATTTAGTGTTTTTCCTAAACCTTTGCGCGCTCACTGTGAACGAACAAAACACAAAAATCAACGCGCTCACTGGTCGCACAAAAATCCAATTGGTCTTAAAAGATTCGTAATTTTTCAGGTCATTCAAAAGTTAACTAAAAATTACACCGTTTCATGAGAATTTTTAGAGATATGACATTGTCGAAATTTCAAAGTTCGTTTTAAACCCCTTCCCCTTGACCTAGGGTTATGAAAAGTTTCGAGGATCATTGTGGGGATGGTCCAAACCCAGAAACCAAATTTCGTAATTTTAGCTCAACGCTAACTGGGCAAAGTGCCACGGACAGCGTACGGGTGACGGACGGATTTTGGTTTATTATCTTCGATAATGAACCATTGGAATCGCCCAAAGAAAAAAAAATTTTAACCCCCCCTCAAAATTTGTTGGTTTACGTTTCAAGACACGTAGATTCAGAAAATCGAATAAAAAAAAATCCGTCCGTCCGCCGTACGCCGTACGCCGTACGCCGTACACCGTACGCCGTACGCCGTACGCCGTCCCCCGTCCGCCGTCCGTGCCACTTTGCCCAGTTAGCGTTGAGCTAAAATTACGAAATTTGGTTTCTGGGTTTGGACCAGCCCCACAATGATCCTCGAAACTTTTCATAACCCTAGGTCAAGGGGAAGGGGTTCAAAACGAACTTTGAAATTTCGACAATGTCATATCTCTAAAAATTCTCATGAAACGGTGTAATTTTTAGTTCACTTCTGAATGACCTGAAAAATTACGAATCTTTTAAGACCAATTGGATTTTTGTGCGACCAGCCGTTCGTTCACAGTGACCGCGCAAAGGTTTAGGAAAAACACTAAACTTTCGCGTCGAAAACGGCCGTTATGTGACCAAACTCCCAGAAGCCCAGAATAAAACTACCTTTTTTCATCTTCCCGGTAAGCTACAGTCTAGTAATTTTAACCGTGAGTCGTGGATAGACCACATTGCAATATTCACTCGGTTTCTCATCTGTAAAATAGTTTAAATAATACCTTTTTGTAATAATACAAATTAAATTTTGACGATGAGCTATTGACTTGAAATTTTAAAAAATAGGTCAGAACTGGATCAAAATGCAATATTCACTCGGTTTCTTGTCTGTAAAATTTTTTAAATAATACCTATTTGTTTAAACAAATTAAATTTTGATGATGAAATAGATACTTGAAATTTTAAATATAGGTCAGAAATGGATGATATTTCAATATTCCCTCGGTTTGTATGACATGGTATGAGTATGGTAGGTATATTATTGTATGTATGATTTGGTATAATACAGTATGGTATGATAGGAAAGAAATTCGTATGGTATGGTATGAGTACGGTGAGAATATGGTATGGTGCCGATTTGCAATACAGTCTGGTATAGACGGAAGGGTGATCTGCACAAGGAAGATAATAAACCGTTGTGTCAAGAATTTGCAGAGTTTTTTGGTTTATTATCTTCGATAATGAACCATTGGAATCGCCCAAAGAAAAAATTTTTTAACCCCCCCTCAAAATTTGTTGGTTTACGTTTCAAGATACGTAGATTCAGAAAATCGAATAAAAAAAAATCCGTCCGTCCGCCGTCCGCGCCACTTTGCCCAGTTAACGTTGAGCTAAAATTACGAAATTTGGTTTCTGGGTTCGGACCAGCCCCACAATGGTCCTCGAAACTTTTCATAACCCTAGGTCAAGGGGAAGGGGTTCAAAACGAATTTTGAAATTTTGAAAATTTCATATCTCGAAAAATTCATATAGAACGGTATGTTTTTTATTTCATATTTAGATAGAGTTTGTTCCGTAGAATTTTTTAAGACCATCCGCAGCTTTGTACGACCAGCCGTTCGTTCACAATGACGGCTCAAAGATTGTGCCTCACTACAGGATCGTGAACCAAACTGTTGAAATACAGGTCCATTTTCATACTAACAAGCTCTTTGGAACATCATATGGCTTAAGTGATGTCGAGTTTGTTGTTCTGAGGTGCGTTTCGTGCTACGGAAATGAAGGTAATTTCGAATGTTTGTTGGTAGGTACTTCTTTTATAGAAAAATTATTACCGACGTAGTATTAAAAACCCCAGAATTATATCGTATTAATTAATCATAATTAATAATAATTATTATTAATAATAAATACAAATTATTGATACCTAACAATAAATTATAATAATTTTCACTAGGCACTTGATAAAATTGTTAATAATTAGTGATAATTAATAATAATAATTAATCTAACATTTACGATCTAGACATTTAGACCTAGTGATCTAGACAGAAGGGTGATCTGTACAAAGAAGATAATGAACCGTTGTTTTAATTCGATTTTCTGAATCTACGTATCTTGAAACGTAAACCAACAAATTTTGAGGGGGGGTTAAAAAAATTTTTTCTTTGGGCGATTCCAATGGTCCATTATCAAAGATAATAAACCAAAATAGATCTGAAAAAGACGAAGTGAGTTGAAGCCTGGATGTTGCGACATTAGGCGGGAACAATGATCACTTCCAAAAAAGGCGTCTCCTGAAAAACGACTTTCTTCAGCACAAATGCCCCATTTTTTCAGTTAATGTTGAACTGATAGCCTCATTTTTTGACATTTTCATGTCTTTCGTATGGCACATAACTCAAAAACCGTTACGAAAATTGACTACGAAAATTGTCCCAAATGAATTCCTGACGATTTCCACGTACAACCGAGTCGTTGCTAGGGGAATAGTACTTCGTCATTTGTCATCGGACAAAAACCGTTCACCATTCGTTGGAAACCTCTCAATTTATAGAACTAGAATACATTCCTCTCACTCGGTTGTCGCCCTTCGAAAAGCTGAGATATGCGCATGACTTGATACGAAGTTTGTTGCACACAACATTATGGTCGTTAGGACATGGAATGAAAATGTCTCCATGTGTTGCAGACTCGTATGCAAGCGTTTACATTGGCGTTTTTTCTGAAAGGTTTTCGTAAAGATCTAATACACAAACTGTGCCATGGATTTCGCATTTATTTCCTAACAACATCTGATAAGTTTAATACTTTCGAAGGTTCGAAGCCTTGAAGTTTTTTTTCAACCTCCCTGCAATTTTTTTAGTCATCTTGTGGAAATCCCCATGGCACCATCTCTAGAGAATAAGAGTCCCTAAAAAAATAACAAACATTAAGGTAATAGTTTAAATTGAAGCTGAGAAAACGGGATATGAAAGCGACTACTCTTCACTGGGAGTCATCACTCCTAGAAAACCGACTACCATTTACTGCGGACTAGGTGCCTTTCTATCGCTTCATTCTCATATCATGTCCTCATATCGAACTTCTCTATCGCTTTCGTCAGAATTCATACTAGTTCATCAATTTGGTTTCATTTGCCATCATCTTAGCCATCAGTCATATTTTCCCGTCCTCCGGAATAACTTCTCAATTCCACGTCGAGTAGAAGTTGACGTTAATGAGAATTCAGCCCTTTCGAAGTAACCGTTTAATTATGTTATGAAAAGAATGAGAGATTTTGATTGGGCGGCTCTCGAAACTTGGCAAGAGAGGCTCAAGATGTTTATCTCGAAGACCACTCGCCGAGGTGATAGCATTGAATAATCGAGTGGAAAAAAATCTTCTCGTCTGGCGCTTTCAAAAGTACATACTGAGTACAGTGGGTTTGAAGGACTGACGGTAGTGTAGTAGTTGTAATGAACTGGTGGCAAGCTGAACCCCTCCGCGAGTCTTCAATGGGGCTACCTCCCAGTGTTCTAAGCTCTATTGTCGTACTTACAGTGGCGTGCCAGATGCTAGCTCCCCCAACAGAATCGTTTCACAATACAAATATCCCCGTGCATCCGCCATTTTCACTTTAACCCCTTTCCTGGAGCTTACACATTGCCTTTTAATTTGAAGCCCTCTTCCGTGGGGTCGCGGCTTGTGGGGGGAGGCTGCCTCTTCTCTGCCCAAAAAATCAAGCAGGAACGAGGTTGAAAAATAAAACGTCTTTCGTCGAGCTTCCTGGTATTTATAACATCCCGGTGCTGTCAACATGGTGAGGTAACACAAACCTATCAATGGGCTAGTCCCGAACTACCTTTATTCGTGTTTGAGCAACTACTGCAACGGCCGCGATTGCAATCACACTATCTAAAGCACAGCCCCCATGAACCGTAAATAATGTCAACAAAATCGTTAATTGGGCCGAGCAACGAGCTTCACAAGGATTTAATTCGTACGGTCCGGGTGATGCGTAGAGGAAAGTACCTTTTGGAAAAAGAAACAAGAGTATTTGAAAAAACTCTGCAAATTCTTGACACAAGGGTTCATTATCTTCTTTGTACAGATCACCCTTCTGTCTAGATCAATAGGTCTAAATGTCTCGATCCTAAATGTTAGATTAATTATTATTATGAATTACCTATCATTAATTATTAATAATTTTATCAAGCGCCTAGTGAAAATTATTATAATTTAATGTTAGGTATTAATAATTTGTATTTATTATTAATAATAATAATTATTAATTATGATTAATTCATACGATATCCGGCTGTTGGAATCGACTGGGTTCCTTTGTGCAGAACTTGAATGATAGAGATGATGATTTAATTACAAATAAAATGTACCGATATAATTCTGGGGTTTTTAATAACTACGTCGGCAATAATTTTTCTATAAAAGAAGTACCTACCAACAAACATTCGAAATTACCTTCATTTCCGTAGCACGAAACGTACCTCAGAACAAAAAACTCGACATCACTAAAACCATATGATGTTCCAAACAGCTCCATAGTATGAACATTGACCTGTATTTCAACCGTTTGATTCACGATCGTGTTCACCTTTGAGCCCTCATTGTGAATGATCGAATGGTCGTACAAAGCTGTGGATGGTCTTAAAAAATTCTAAGGAATAAACTCTATCTAAATATGAAATAAAAAGCATACCGTTTAATCTGAATTTTTCGAGTTTTGGAATTTTCAAAATTTCAAAATTCGTTTTGAACCCCTTCCCCTTGACCTAGGGTTATGAAACGTTTCGAGGACCATTGTGGGGTTGGTCGGAACCCATTAAAAAAATGTCGTAATTACGTAATTTTTATTCGTAATTTTTTTCCGTAAAAAAATGTCGTAATTTTGTACGGCGGACGGACGGATTTTTTTTTTTTTTTTTTTTTTAATTCGATTTTCTGAATCTACGTATCTTGAAACGGAAATCGAAGATAATAAACCAAAATCATCTATTTCCACTGAAATAAGAGAACACCGTTAAATCAGTTTCAGCGAATAAAACATCGTCAGTAACAAAACAATACGATGGTTCAATTCGCGAAACCGGTCTAACAGTGTACTCATCTGGAGTACGTGGAAATAGACGATTTTTTCAAATACTCTTGTTTTTCTCAACATGGGTTTCCACGATTTCGTCGCGAGTGATTTAGTCCGTACCTTTTGTATTTGGGTAAAATTGAGGCGTTCACAGCCAGAGTGGACCATCTGACTCAGCTGAAAAACCGAGAAAATTGCGTTTGAAATTTGATCATTTTTTCATATGCATATACCTGGGGGGTTTAAAGGTATTTTGAAGAAAATACTGATGCATTAAATCAAGAATGAGTTACTTATTACCCACAGAGCCCTTTCGACCCTTTATTGCCTGCATCCAGAGATTTTTTGTGGGATGGTCCACTCTGCCTTTCTTGCATTTCGGATTCACCCCCGTTTATTGCCAAAGATAGTCCAGGGTTGACAGCCAAAAAATTGTTACAAAATCATTTATCAACATTTTATTTAAATGTGATTTGCATGTGAATAGTGTCACAGGTTTTGCAGGAATCATTAATAGGAGCGTGAAAGTGGAGATTGAATTTTGTGTTGAACACGTCGCGAAATACTTTCTCTGACACGAAATTGTCCAAATGGGAATTTAAATATTCTTTATAAATCAAACTAATGTTGTGATCAGGAGATAGATAAAGCATCGAACTTTTGTTCCTAGAATAGTGTGATTCATAGGTTGGGAACTTTTTAATGAAATTACAAGCTTAAGCAACTTTATCATCAGGTGTTTTATTTTTAGGGGTATGTTTTCCTCTTTGGTCCGTTGGTGGTGTCGTCCCACTTTTTTTCTTCATTACTCTGTCGATCCTTCCGTCAGATATTGCTAATACCCCTTTAAAAAACATTTTGCACACTTGCACTTCGCCGCCTTCAACTAATGGTAAGAAGTAGTGCCTGGTCATGTTTTTCTGTTTTCTATTACGATCTTCCACAGAAGGCTGATAGTGGCGGGAAACAGGTTGCTCTCTTACTTGGGAAAAAATGAAAGCGGTTTGCTTGTCAAAATTGGCCAACTCGTAAAATTTTTTGAACATATTTTGCTGCATTTCTTCCTGATATTTGATGTAGCATTGCCCTTTGCAGCAGGTCGGAGTCGGTCTAAAACGTTTTTCGGGTACCTCATTGCCTGAAGTGCTGACGTATGCCATTCCCTTAGCCCTCTGATTTTGCCTAATCTTCTTTTTCCATCGACGCTCGTTGCGCAGCCTCTTCCTTAATTTCGGCACATCGTTCGACAAAACGCCTGCTACTGGTTGACATTCAAGGTTTGAAGAATGGGCTACCTGATCTTCTGGACAGACTACACTCACTTCATCATCGAAGCTCGATTCGGAACTAGATGGTTGGTATTCCGAGCCAGCATCTAATTAAAATCGAAAAGTCATGGGACGTAAAATCGTAAACTAAGCTATTGATCTGAATGTGCTTGGAAAATGTATCGCAGATAAGTAGTTATGTACTCGTACTTACCATACCAATGTATCTCCAAAGCGCCATCACCCTTCACATTAAAAAACTAATTGAAAACGGTCGGAAACAGAGACGATGAAAAAATAATTGGTACTGAGACGGAGAAGAAATAGTTGGTCTTGGTATCTACTCGGTAAGGTAAAAGAAAAATCAGCAGGCACAGCATCTGGAGGCAAAGGGAAGAGGAATTTCTTCTACTGGACAGGAGAAGGAGAACCATGTCGTCGTTATTGCTGTTATTCACTTGTGTGTAGGTAGGTAGGGATTTTTTATTTCAGGCGGACCAACTCCAAGGCAATGCTCGCGCGTTTTGATGAGTTTACCATGCCAGAGTGGACTATGCAACATGGTCCATTCTGGCTTTCAAAATTGATGGCTGATTGGCAACAGGACCATGTGAAGAGTGCCGCTATCTCTTGGCGACTATTGGAATCGACACAAATTCCATGAGAATTCGATAGATAGGGCTAATAGGATCCCAATGCCAGAGAGAACTCATTTTCGGAAATTTTGTGGGATGGTCCACTCTGGCTGCGAACGCCTCAATTCATCTGGCCAGTAACTGACCCGCATAAATCTTGTGAATTTCATCGAAATCAGGTTATTATATCGCACATAACACGGCTTTTTCTACTAATTCGAGAGTTTGAGTGGTTCTGATCCTTTTGTGTAATTGTGGAGTATCCATATGTGGGTTTCACTGCGATCGAGTTCATTGCTGCATTTATGATGGACATTTGGAGGTGATTTTGTCTCTTCATATTTTTTCGCCCTTCTTTCCTCACTGTATGAAGTATTTTTACGAACAAATCTTCAAATATCGTTTCTTCACTCGGTCGGTCGATGGTAGGTATAAAGAGGTAATCTAATGTAAATCGTGTGTAATCCTACGGAAAATATTAGGTGTGAGACGTTAGGGGAAATCGTTCGCCTGAAATTGGAAAGGAATAAAATAAGAAGTACAGGATTGAGAGTCGTATTGAAGTCGAAGATTGCGGGCGGAGAGGCAATCTTTATTAGGACGAGCCCTAACGATGAGGGTGAAGAGCGCATGCGCGCTTAACCGGAGCTTACTCCTCCTACGGCACCCCCTTCGTCCTAACACTTCATTACTCAAGCTCAAACCGACGGGATTCCGCCACAAATACGAGTACATACCTTTATTTTCATCTGGGTTGACTGAATAACGTCCCAATATACTATATTATAGCACTGTAACCTCAATTTAAAAAAAAAAGAAAAAAAAACAGATTACAACTAAATTACAATGTTTTTCGAAAGTTATACATAAGATACAGATAAGTTAAGATACAGATACACGCCAAACGATAATTATGAAAAAGTGAACTTGAGCGGTATCTCGTCAAGATTCATTAGAACGCATCCGGAGCTTTGAACATTTGATAAGTCGCGTTAGCATTCATATTCTTACCCAGATCGTCCAACATTCTCATGTATGTACGGCAATATATAACAATTTGTGTGTATTTTAGTAACAATTTCCTTTCTGAACGTCAACGGGTAAACCCAAAATTCGCCATTGTTTTCTTATTAGGTACTTCTGAAATACCGGGTGATTTCTTCTGAATACCCTTCCCTCCATTTCCACCCCCCCCCCTTTCCTATGCAAAACTCTATCAAATTTCGGATTCGAAATAAAAACTCTTGCAAATCAGTTGAGAATTGATGTTTTTTGGTATAAATGAATGAACGAAAGGAAAGTTTATTTCTGAGAGAAAAAAGTATAGTAATGCATAATCTACATAAATGAATGAAACTCAGTCTCCCTAGTGGGTAGAACCCGCGACAGGGAAAAATAGTTGGTTCCTTATAAAATATTATTTGAAGTAGGAAGTATTTTACTGATTTCCAAATGTTGGTGGAACACAAAATATGAAAATTCATATTCTTACATTATTTTTATTACTTTTATACAATCTCTTGTTTAAGTAAAACCCACGTTTTTAAAATAACATTTACTTTTTTGAGATTATTAATTAAATTAAAATTTAAAAAACAAAAACGAGTCGAAAGTTGTAACAAACTTTTATTCCAGTTGAGAAATATGCATTTAACGAAGGAGTTAATGAGGAAGTTAATGAGGAAGTTAATCTTACCCTGATATCTGGTAAACAAGCCAAGCAAACAATTTGAGAAGAACAAACGATACCGAGTGTATGTTTACCGGACGTCATAAACTCGTTTTCCAGGTACTATCCATATCTCGGCTCCTATTTGACCGATCAACTTGAAATTAAGTGTGGGTCTTCTTGGTGTGGATAATAGAAAGCCCTGAGAGTTTCAAGTCGCTAGGTCTAAAGGGAGCCGAGTCATGTACTCGTACTATGTGCCTGACTCTGTGACGAAACACATGTCAGGTGTAATCGGTGGAAAACACGTTTTGGAAAATACTGGCGCAGGCAAAAGTTACTGTTCGACTTTCATCAAATCCCGAAGAAGCCATCAGCGGATCGTACTGCCCTTTTCTTCAAAATTTCAGTTCGCCACTATTTTATTTATTTATGTTAAATCTATTTGGCGTTTTTAGGGATTTGTAGAGTACCACACGATAATTTTGTTTAAATTTAAATTTCGGGTATTTATAGCTGGATTTTTGTTTGGGATGGTCCGACAAATATAGAAACCGTGTTTTCAGTGAGTTCGAAAGTGCGAAAGTGAAAGTGAGTTTCCTCAAGAAGTAAACATGAAGTTATCATCCACTCGTTTCGTTCACTTGTTTACGTCTCGTGTATGTTTGAAATTATGAGTAACATGAAATGGTAACCGAAAGAACCAACCACAGGGTATACAGATGGTTTGTGGTGTGTTAGGTGGAAAAAAGGGGGAGACCAGCTCGGCAGGGGCTGAAGCCTGGCTGGAGGGTTGCTTAGCCCGCTTTGTCGTTTGCCGGCTCAAGTGGTTCGGGTGCTGACGGCCCAGGGGGGTGCCCGATGCTGGTCCTGCACTCTTCTTCCCCTTTTTGCTACTTTCCTCACAAGCACAAAACTCCTCAGAAAAATACGTAACGCGATGATTTGTCTCGTTTGAGGGAGACGAAAGATTCACATGTCTGACTGATAGTCCACTGTGTTTAAAACACTATATCCTAACAACATGTATACAAGGTGTCCCCGGATAATCTCTCTCCCGATAATGTAGCTATTGTTTTCGGTCAAAAATTGCTAAAACTCTCATTTCACAAAACTTTTCATACCAAAATCCATTCCAGGTCATCCTGAATTCACTGCCAAAAGACAGCAAAAATCATATGTACCTATCTATAATATATATTTTGCAAATAGAAAATGAAATGGAGATCACATTTAAAGCGAAAATCATAGAAAAATATACCTCAATATTTCGGCTGGTGGCCGTGATCACGAGACTGCGGGGAAGGTTCCATGGGGTTACGATGTTGGAATTCTATAATATATTCTATCTATAATATATTATATACTCGTATTCACTACGAGTATATAATATCTATAATATATTATATACTCGTATTCACTACAACTAATAAAAATCCGCAGTCATGGAGCATGCTATAAGAGCGAATGTTTGATGAAATAACTGGTTTTATGTAAAAAGTCTTCATTTTACTGGTTTTATTAAACATTGTGTCTCGATTTTTTGTCAGTTTATAGATTTTTCAACTGAACACGACGGTGAAGTCAGAATTGCGATATCACATTTTGTTATCAGATTAGAGCATGCTCTACTGCAGTTGAACCGTGAAGAATATCTCAAGGAACTACCACGTTTCACCATCTCACAACCTTTAAAATGAGGTGTCACTTGTCAGACTGTTTCATTTTGGGACTTTATGGGTAATTTTTCCCTCCTACAACTCCCCAAAACAACCATCAGAGTGGCCCGATTTTGCTCATCTACGAACTTAGCCTTTCGATTGCCAGGACGGTTTTTTTGTGCAAATTTGAACTTTTTATAAAGATAAATCATATCTGAAATAACCAGTGTGTTCAGCAACATCTCGTCTATATGAAACTGCTAAAATCTCATTTTTGACCCAGGGTCCCTTTTCCCTGGGACGGTCACATATATAAGTATATACAGGGTGGTCCTTAACTAGTGGATATGAATTTTAATTCTTTATTGTGAGCGATTTTGAAAAAACTAAAAACCCCTTGTTTCCTATTTTTTATCCTGCATTCAACTGCGCTATTTTCAATTTTTTCCGACTGGGCCAAATTGGCCCAATGCACACCAACTTCGTTTTTTTTTATTTTAGATTTGGATTCTACGTAAAACTTCACTAACATTTGACCTCTCAACTGATATTTTCGGTCGCACACAGCCCACGCTGTGAGCCCGCCAAGATTGGGCAAAAATTCCGATTTTGTGCAGGTAACCCCAAGTGTGGCACATGAAATTGCATTATTTTTTACGCTGGTTGACGTGTTGCTATCCTTTTTTGCGATCTGACTTGATTTCAGTCTAACGGCAGCTAAAAAACCGGTGGGCATTGTGGCAAATAAATCACAATTTTCCGAATTTACTGCAGAAACCTGTCTTGAAAACTACCACTTTTTTAAAGAATCATATCCACAAGTTAAGGACCACCTTAAGGTGTCTTTTTCTAGAACGCATGTTTTACTTTTCAAAAAGTAGGAATTTTTTAATTCTAATGTACCCACCTAGATAATGATTTTGAATCAAAAATTTTAATTTCAAGAAATGTTGGTCAAACAGTTAAATTCAAAGTGCCGGTTTTCTCAAAACTCTACTGTCTCAATTCTATGTATGAATCTCTTTGGACGTTTTGTAGATTTTACACCTATTTTTCCTTGTGTTTCTTATGGCTGTGCCCATGGCTGCAAGCTGTTCTGTTGACGTGTCGCCTGTTGTGAAATGCAACGATTTGGTTCGTGGATAACTTTTAGTTGAGAAAGTATACTTACAGCCGGAGGTTTTATCGGGATTTGAGAAGGATCTATCAGAAAAGAATTATCATACCCTCCCAGAAAGAATCATTGCACCATGGGATTTGAATAAAATTGAATAAGCATTATAGGAGTAAGTTGAGCTCTGAAGGTACTTCAGTCCAAACTTACTTTGAAATTGTACATCGATACATCCAATTCCCATGTTGCATATTGCAACGAGGTGCAAATAGAAATATTGAGATACAAATCCTCTATCTAACTGTCCTGAAAACTTTATCAAAGACAATGAAAAGTGTTTGTCCCATCAACAACGAGTTAGTTTAGAAACTATTCAAGACTTGATGAAACGACGCAGACGTACGCGAACATGGCTTTAGTTTTCAACGGTACACATTGATTATTTGTTACTGATGTCAGAATTATTATTTGATGAATCGCTTTTATCCTAGTGTTTACTGACCGCGAATGAAAAAAATTCAGTAATTTCGGAAAGAACATTAGGCGCTCTAGGTGTGTCGTATCGTACGTATGTATGCTTGCACGTTGAGCTCTGAAGGTTCCCCAACTACGCGAAAACTAAACTTTTCCAGCCACTAGAAATTCCAACGTCCACGTTACACAAACATTTTCGTCCTTGCAAACACTTGTACAAGTGGAAGTAGACTCCTGACACGTTTTGCACGTTTTACTCAAGACCCTCGGTGGCGTATAGCGTTTGGCGTGGAACTGATGAGAGTTAATCCAACACCACTTCTATGGATGACAGATACTTTCAACAATAGTGTCTGTTAATAGTGTTTTGCCTGAGCTAGTGTATGTGATGTATTTAAGTTACGTACGCATATTGTGCTGACGCTCAGCGTTTCTTATCGAATCAGTCTTGGCCAAGCTCCCAACCCCCAGCGCGTAAGTGTGACTAAATGTTCATCAATTTCAAGTAGCAGTGTTGCAAATTTGACACTGCATTAAACCTTAACACTTTTTTAAAAAAGCACACTGCATTTATTTAATAAATCCAATATGCTTTTTGTTAAAAAAAAAAAAAGCGTTTCTCTAGAGACCCACCTGTAAATTGTATCAATCCGTTAAACCGGAATCATCACCGTCCACAGTTTAAAAAGATTACAATACATAAACGTTATGGTGTACGAATGCTTTGACTATGACGGCACGCACTACGGAGTTGGTGACGTGCTGGAGAAAATCAAAACAGTCCCTTCGTCTGAGATAACATTCTTGTTACTGATCGCCCAAGATAATACTGGGCAAGACCACGCGGAAAGAGCACTAAAAAGGTCGGCGCCACTGAGGTGCCCACGAACTGCTGGAAGAAAGATTCAAGTACTCTCGACCTGTTGAAGCACCTCTCCCAGCCCACCTCTCTTAATTTATTGACTGGGTAGTTAGCTTTGCAAACTCTCTGATTCTCCTCTCTTTCACATTTTGATCCGCTCTGATAAGAGGAAAGTAGGCTATTTAGTTCTTTGGTTTCAAGTATCTCTTCGATTGGCAAAACAACCTCTCCACCCAACATCTATACAGGTTAATTTCTCTCTCGCCCGTACAGCTCTGTGTTTCAATGGCCCATAGAAGATACACTTTACTTCGTCTCATTTACAATACATTTATCTACTCATCTCTCAAGATGCTCACTATACATTTAACGAACTGAACAACTCAGTTCGACTCAACTTGTATCAACGTACACCACCCTGGTAATTCCAGCCACTAAGACTTGAACTTTTCATTCAATAACTGATGGTCAATACTTCAGTGAAAATGTTCACCGGAAAATAGGATCTAAGCTTTCATATTCTGTTTTGAAATATTTCGAGCCGCCACTAATGTGTGTGGTGCCAGGCACATTGTTTGTCAATTTTATGGCAAACTATACACAGGATGTCCATTCTACTTTTCTGAGCGCTGCCGGTGGTATTTAATCGAAACATAATGATGCTAAAAGGACTTTATCAAAAATTAGTTGAGTGGGGAACTTGTACATTAATTCCAATTCAAATATTGAAAAGACATAATGGGAGATTCTCAAAACGTCCATATTGGGTAGATTGGTCATAGCGTTTTTTTCTTCTTTTTGTGATTTATTGATTGCAGCTGAATATTTTGATATATTTTCCATCTAGAAACCAGGTAGGATTTTCAGCGAAACCTAATCCGTGTTTGCATAGACACTGGGTTTCGCTTGCACTACAAAACTATTCCCGCAACACAATCAAGTCTAGTGGTTTCTTACGCTTGAGGCACCAGAGTTCCCATTCGTTGTTTAGTACTATGTTGAGCATCTCCAGGTTCTTATGTTTGTGGAGGCGATGTTCGTGCTTCCACGCGTACATGGCAATTTTTTCATTTACTGACTCCATCCCCAGATCTCGGTGTAAATCATCATTTCGTATGTACCATGGGGCGCCTACTATACTTCTCAGTATTTTGTTCTGCGAGGTTTGGATCCTTTTAATATTTGAATTTTTGGACAGCCCCGGAGTTGTATCCCATAGGTACAGGTAGGGCGAAGAACCTGCTTGTATATTAGCAGTTTGTTGTGAAGTGAAAGAACAGAATTCCATCCCATCAGCCAATACATGCTTCTGAACTTGATCCTCAGTTCCTGCTTGTTCTTCTCGACGTGCTTATTCCGATTAAGTTTGGAGTCGAGAGTCATCCCCAGTACTTGACGGTGTCAGCTTACGATATTTTATTTGAGCAGATATCAACATCTAAGACTGAGATTTTTCGATTTGTAAATTGATGTGAGCCGACTTCGACTTGTTCAGCCTCGTTCTCCACATCTTAGTCCACTGGACAATCTCATTAGTGGACTTTTGTAATTCGCGGGTGGCGGTTTCAAAATCTTTTCCAACAGATAGGATGCAATCGTATAGCGAAATTGAGATCAACAGTTCAATTGTCAGATCTAAAATCTCACGTCAGATCTAGTTCATATACCACAAAAACATGAGTATAAAGAACCGGAGCACTAACCCAGAAATCACTTACAGATATCATGAGTGAATGATAAAAATGGTATGTTTAGATGAGACTTTTCTGCCCGAAGCTATGTCCTACGTGGACGGTGGAGCAGGTTTGATTTTTCGACGCTCGCTCGCCATTCGCGTTGTTTGGTTTTGTTGTTTTTTGCTAGCTTGCATTCATTTGTTTACATTTGTTCGTGCCTTGCTTTTGTTTTTTCGCTGTTTTGTCGCTAATCTTTCTGTTCTTCGTTTTTATTCTCAATTTTGTATAAGGAAATTACTAGTTTCCTAATAATGGTAGTTCCACTGAGTACCACAGAGACCGAAATTCGAATATTGATCAGCATATTGCCTATGTTTGGGAACGCGGTGGTGAAATTCCCCATACTGCTCTCGAGTTAATTCGCAGAATGTCGCCGACTACTTTCGATTCTTTCAAGCTACATAATAAAGCTTGGCTGCGGAGATATTTAGTAAAGAAGTTTCGAAAATAACATCTTGATAGCGGGAAATATTGACAGGGAAACGAACGAAGCAAATTTCGCTCGAGTTTCGTCGTTCGTTCATTCGCGTCCACATAGGACGCCGCTCGTCGTTTTGCGCCGTTCGGTTCGCCGTCCATGTAGGACATAACGTAAGACCTTCTATGACGAAACGTTTTCCAGTTTCACTTCATATTTTGATGTTAATTTGACGATATTGTAGAGTACTGGTCTCGATTTTCATTTGTAGGTATAATTTTTATTGGAGTGTCTTGCTTTATTTGCTTTATTTGATGATTTTCCCATGGAATGATGAACTCCACCCGAGAGCGCAAGTTCTATGAACTTATTCTCGTGGTGGGCAAAATCAGAGTATTATCTGTTACGATTATTTATTGCTCTGTTTGAGGAAATGTTTTATTTTATATTCATTGAAGAAATGTTTTATTTTATATTCATTGAAGAAATTTTTTATTTTTTATTTTATATTCATTACATTTTATTTTCATTTTTGAAGTTGTTTTTTTTGAAGTTGCTTACTTCTGTACAGAATTTCCAATATATTTGAAATATTGGATATCAAAAGCTGGGCAAAGTGATCTATAGATTCAGCTAGATATCTATTTCTCACCAATCAATAAAAAAATTTAATATAGGGATGTAGACAACCGAGATACAATATAAGCAATTCGGAAATAGATAATCATAGAGGACCTTTTCGCAGATATTTAAATAGAAAATGGCGTCATAGTACCATCATTGTATTTATGCCAGTCCTCGAAAATTCCAAAAGTTTATCGTAATGGAAGACGGAAAAAAGGGAAAATGTTTAAAACCCCCAATGTTAGACGTTTAAATCGTTTTCACTTTAATGGTATTAGATGATTTTTTCACCTTTCTGTTCTAAAAAGCTCTTCCATTCTTCGGCGTTGCTCATGTAGGTATTTGTGTTGCTTTCGGTTTTTTCTGAGGTCCTCCCGCGAATAACTTATAGCATAGGTACTGATTTCAATCGATTTCATTCGATAAATACGTATTTTGTAATCAACAGTTCGGCAGCGACTGGGGCCAGTTTCATTAAATTTTTTTCCTTCTTCTTTTCTGTTACGAAGACCATAGTTAAACTACCGCAACTAATTCGCGAGCTCGAACCTGAACCTTGAAAATTATTGTTATTGAACAACAAAAGGTAATTGAAAACGCTAAGGATGCAACTTACAACAATTCAAGATCCCAAGACGAATTGGGATTCCTTCAATCAGAAAGGTGTCACCCTTTTTTTTTATCCCTAAGAGGATTTTAAATTGCATTCTTCAAATGAGTCTTTGACTGTAACAGCCCCTACTCGTAGTTATACAGAAATGGTTGTCAACAGAAGACAAGCGGCTAACATATAATACTGTCCTCATGCGCGCTACCCGCAGTTTGGGATACAGACTGCCACGTTTATTGATACAATATTGATACCACTTAGTCAGTTGATAATCAAAGAAAGTCCAGGAAAACCTTCTGGCAACGAAGTTCTTGAAAGAAAAAGCAAAGTTCTATTCCTTCAAGTGGGCTTTGTTCGACCAAACGTCTAGCATCTCACTTTTATTCAATGTCGATTGACACAGACCGGATGTTATTCAAAGAGCCTCATCAAGAAGGGATGACATGCCCCTCCCCTGAGCATGGACCCCTCAGCACAGGGGAGTGATTATATTCGAAGTGGTGTTTAAACTGAGGCTGCCACGTCCTTCCGTGGGAGGAACCTCATATTCCTCAAGGGCGCAATAATTAGAAGTGTGTGTGCACGCGGCCAATTAACAAATAACAATACCGCTCGGTGAGTGAGTCAGCGCTGGCGTCGAGTTTAGGATGCTGTGCCAGTTATCTCTTGCGCTTTCTTCGCGTCTACGTGTCGCCGCTTGTAAAACGGAGTCGGGAACTTGTGTTGTTGCCCTATAATAATAATAGCTGCCCTATAATAATTATTATTATAGGGCAGCGTTGGATTTAACCATCATGAACTTCTCCCAGTGACCCTGATCATGTTTATCGTTAACTTCACGTTCAAATATAGGTTCAAATATAACTTCTTCGCGAGAGGAGCATGTTAACATTGCTCGAACTAGTGTTGGGGAGGTACGAAAAATGATCAAGACACTAATAAGAACCAAGAAAGCTCCCGGGTACCGATCTTATCTCAAGCCAAGTACTGAAAAACGGCAAATTCTTGACACAACGGTTTAGTATCTGTTTTGGGCAGATCACCCTTCTGTATATATCATTGAATTTATTATGAAAAAAAGGCCGATGAAGATGCTTAAAGTTCGTGTCAAACAATACGACATCAAAAGCGAATTTAGACGAAATCTGTAACTAGTGGGCACTGTAACCAGCTCGATGTAAGTGGAGTTCTAGAATAGATTCAGCTTCCCGAAATGCATGAAAAAACTCTGCAAATTCTTGACACAACGGTTTATCATCTTTTTTGTGCAGATCACTAAATGATTGAATCATTATTATTATGAATTATTATTATAATTCGTTTTTGGGGGATTTATCCTACATTTTAAAAGCGGCGTATTTGTGCCCAACAGACCACTATGAACTAAATATCCTTCAGAGGCCTAACACCATACTTCCCCTTAATAAATTATACAACACATCTTCGCCTAAAACACCAGTGCAATCATGAATGGTGAATGGTTCACCTATGGAAATGCATTATATCTACCTGTTTTTCAATGGACATAATTTTTCATGACTCAATGTGATTTTTCCACTTTGTTTCAGGTGAAAATCTGGTTTCAAAATCACAGGTATAAATGTAAGCGACAAGCGAAAGAAAAAGCCATGGCAGAACAAAACGCTCAAAATCAGGTATCTTCATATTACTCTTACTATACTTCGAACGCAATTGTAGTTGAGTATTTGATTGTTTGAAAGTACCATAGCTCAAATGTGGAAATGAAACGTACGCCTGATTAGCATCTACACATCGATAGGTTTGTGATTTAATTCAATTTAGTGATGCCGATCGTATAAGTTTGAAGATACTTCTTGGAACTTTGAAGGTTAAATTTGTTGATTCACAACGAGGAAAATATGGAACTTATAAGTACTATGGTACTATAGTAGGGTAGTTTGTTGTGCTTGATCTTGTTGGGCTTGACCTTAACACGCAGCATTACCTCTCATATTTCAATAGATCAAAAATACTAGTGCTATCAATGAACAATGGGATTTTATGAATAACCTAGGTTAACCATAAGCCTGGGCACATTGATCTCAATCGCTGACTGGTTCGTATGGCTGTTCTCTTTCGCCCTTCAAATATTTTTATTGCGTGGCTGGAAATCACAATAATTTCATGAGCACAACCGAGATAGCATGAATAGGAAAACTTCTACACTAGCTTTTGATGAAACATCGACCTCCTACATCTTTAATCTACATCTTTCATCACATTTGAGTTACTGTTGATACCATGGTACACCAGGTACTTGCTTCAGGAAGGATGAATATAACATGATTGTGTAATTGTAATGTGTACAGGGAGGTAGTTCACCTCGACGAGTAGCCGTCCCTGTTCTGGTAAAGGATGGCAAGCCATGCAGCGGAGGAGCCGCTGAAAGTCGGCAGCAGCACTGCGCCAACCACACGAGTCACCAGCAAAGCCAGCAGCTCATATACCAAAGACAGCAACACCATCAGCAACAGTCGGCTAACATGTGCCCATCGTACCTCCCGCTCCAAACGAGAGCTTGGTAGTTCTGTCCGCTAGGCCGCGCAGGCAGTGCCTGAGTCGCCGGTTTCTGCGCCAAGCTCAACAGCATCAATTCCCGTGCGTCGCCCTTCCAATACAGTTCAGACGATACGGCCGAGGATGCTATCAACTGGGTTCCCAACTGCTGCTCTAGACAGGACTCGATTCGGTGTTATGCGTCAGAAACTAAACCACTTGGAACACTACTAGCGCAGTTGTGGAATGAAAAGTGCGCCAAGCATTCGAATCTACGAGTCGCTCGTTTGCCCGGCTGAACACGCATTACTCGAACTATACTCCAACTTTTTCTAGGGGTTCTCAAGTTGTTGCTCTACCAATTTTCCGCGAAATATAACAATATTTTTGAGTGCACCATTAACGGTGCATCATTCTGGTTTCAACTCACCACTAGCGGAGTGGAACTCCGAGTGGATTAGTTTCCGCTGCTCCCGACCAAAAGTCTTGCCTAGAAACGGCTTGTTAATCATCTAGTAGATAAATCCGCAGTCGGGGTTAGGTTCTCAGTAGGGATGAAACATTGATGGTTTTGCTTGGATGTTCAATGTTTATTGTTTGAATCTTTTCTCACCTCCTCCTATTGCTATATTTTCAGATGAGGTGAATTAAAAAATGAAAAACTCAATCACAATCCTCTGAAAAATTTGAGAACATTCTTGATTTTAAATTCGTACTGCGCACAACAAGAAGGAGTTTTACTCATATTCCTAAATTTGGCGAATCGCTTCCTTCTCCTTACTCTGAAGTAGATAAGCAGAGACTATACAATCAACTGGTGTTTTTTTCCATGCGCCGAACATAGATGGAATAACCGATAATTTATGATTTTTTGACATCGAATGTTTCTTTACGATACCATCATCAATCTTCCATCCCTATTTCTCACATACATATGACGATGAAATAACGCTCGACCCAATGCTAGATATCCCATTGGTGGCCCCCAAAGGGCCTCATTAGTTTTGTAACTACCTAGTAAAAGTAAAAGCTCTGTCTGACTCATTCGTGCACCTATAATTTATGTTCTATATTTAATTGAAGGGCATTACACAGATGTCTACATCGGGCTTTCAAGGAAAATTATGACCCATCCTCAGACTAAATTATGCAAGAAATACAGGTCTAGCATCGCAGTCACTTCTGAACCTCAGAGCCTCTACCAGCTAACTATGGGGATAAATAACGACTATGTTAGAACTTGACGCTGCGTAATGGTTTTGTTTATCCTCAGGAAGAGGCTGTTATTTTCTTTGAAAGTTGCTGTACAAGGTTTTGATTTTTTCTTATTTATTGTACGCTAGCTCATTCTATACGAAATAGTTGCAACTGTACTTACTCAATATAAGTTGAACTGATATAATATCGACCCTTCACCATCATAATACAAAGTATGTTGAGCATTAGGGTCGAGTTCAAGATATGAAACTGTACCATCAAAAATTCTTAAAAATGTATGAGCAGGGAAAGAACTGGAAAATTTGGAGGGCTGGTCGCAGGATAATATTGTTACCTCTTTCAAGGGACCGAGGACACGTCCGAAAGGTGGAGTGTGAAATGTTATTGTTTAAAACAAAATTTCCACAGCCTTATCTTTATGTGTAAATGTATAATAACCAAACGGTCGATTGTGTATAAAAATAAAAATAATGATAATAACTTTTGAACGCGAACCAAGTTTTTTTGCCGGCATCCGACCGCGGAAAAGTGGAAGAACGTTTTTATAGATCTAAGTGAACGAAAATGTATTAATAGACCATATGAATGCAAAAGTGGTTTCATGGTATCTATAACCCTTTTATAATAACAGTTAGTGAAAAAAAATCACCTCCCCGCATAATTTTTTGTTTTGAGAGTGAAAATAGTGTTGTTGAACTTTCATCCACTCAGTATTGTGTATAACATAATGGTGTCAACCAATAAACTGCGAAAACCGCTGGCATGGGATGCAGGGAATCGTGACAATTTCCATATTGTACCATACGTTAACAATAATATGGGTGATAGTATTAATTATTAATCGGTACCTGGAAACGTACTGAAAAGTAAAAATGTCCCTCCTTACTTCGTGTTTGATATTCAACTAAGAACTGTAAACAAACTCATCTATTTATTTAAACAACACATTTATTGTGCATCATATCACTTTGAATTTGTGAAAATGAAGAGAGAACTAGGGCAGTGTACTCATCAAATGGGAGTTACACGGAGAAACAAAACACAAAAATTGAAGAAGGAAATTATATAGAATTAATCGAGAGAAGCGCACCTACATTGTACCTACTTGTTAGATACCCAATCTTGTCCTTACATCAAGTGGCGTGAGTATTATATATATGAGTTTTAAATGCAACGAAAAGCCCCTACCTGCCTACGGGGTGTCCCAATATGAATGGTCCAAACTTCAGGGATCGATTCTACAACTAATTTGCAACAACTTTTGTCCAATACACTTTTTTTTTTAACTCCGCTGAAAATCCGACTTCATTTACTTCTAAGATGTTTTTTGTGTTTCCGACCTTAACTCACCAAAATTACCATAACTGCCCTAATGAACTGTGTAAAATGAAATTAGAGGATACCGTTGAAATGAGCGTTAAATTTGCTTTCTTCTCGATACATAATTAAAATTTTATGAACGATCTTAGTAAGTGAAAAATCACGCCAAAGTGAAAATGTTGTCAGTTACAACTTTTTGGTTGAAACTATTTTTAAAAACTATTTTTAGCCGTACCTGATCGTTCGTCTCTTCGGAAAAAACATCTGCAATTCAAGAGCTCTTCAACGGTGTGTTAAAATTTATTTTTACCTACATTATGTTCTGAGAAAGCGGCGTTCGAATGCGGAAAAACGCGATATTTTTGAGCAAAATTGAGGGTTTTGCACTAAAAATGATATATAGGACAAGGAGGTAGGTGGTGTATCTGCTCGGTAATGTTCGATTGTCGGGTGATTGGGAAAATATTTTTGATCATTATAACTTCAATCTTGATGTCTTAGTTGGATATTTCAAGTACTGAGAAATTCAATCGACAACCCAAACCATAATTTGTAGTGAACTGAGAGAGTCTTGTTTCAGGTATGTTGATACATTGATTGCTTCATGTGATACTGGAAATGATTGTTTGTCGGTGGCCCTCAACCTTCAACCACTCACCCTGACCTTTAATTTCAATCATTTCAATCTAGGTCCCTGTATCCGCCAATTTTGATGATATTCACCGTAGAATTCGATAATAACGAAAAATTGCGACAACGAATGAAAATGAATTGATTTTCACCCATTACTTACAAAACAAAAAACCCTCACATTATTCGAACACTATCCCAACGGATTTGTTCATCTAATAATTTTAACTAGTAGGAACTAG
This sequence comes from Stenodema calcarata, assembly GCA_963920205.1. NCBI lineage: Eukaryota > Metazoa > Arthropoda > Insecta > Hemiptera > Miridae > Stenodema > Stenodema calcarata. The sequence continues at coordinate 9,254,154 of OY986048.1, forward strand.
GTTCAAAAGCTAAGGTTAAGTTTTTAAATCGAAAATGTACATAACACTTCAGAAAACAATGTGAAATGGCTGGCATATTCGCTGAGTGCCTGATCATGTCGTCAACACCCACGTCGGTTGTAACACTCATTTTGTTGTTTTTATTTAGTGAGTATTTATTATTTACAAGAACTTTTTTTTTACATGCGATCGTCAAATCTGAAAGATGTTATTGATTTGAACTCGATGGCAGATAGGTAAATCAAAAAATACTTTTTATTGGTAATGCGGTAGTTGTAAAATTTCAGTTGTGTCCTATTGTCGGAAGCTACATAGTCACAGTCGCTGCTTCGTTGAATTTATATAGGTGAGACGAGTACAACAGGTAGCTATAGCCTCGTCTTTCCTGTTGATTTATGAGATAGGTAAGTTTCCACCGTGAATATTAAGATTAACTGAATGAATCAGGTGTAAAATACTGTACCTCAAATCTACTGCTATGTACCTACGCCGTTACGAACTAGGAACGAATAAAAATTAATTCCGAATCATTGACAATATATAACATAACGCCCTGTAAACAAGTTTGTTGAACAATGAAATTGTGTAAATCATGATTGTAAGGTTTTTTTTTATGTTGATATAAACGAGACTATTTCCATTCGAGTGACTATAAGATGAGGCAAGTAAATATTGAGTGGTATCAACCACTAAGCTGGATGCCAAATACATTAGGTATGTATGACGATGGAAAAGCAATCTAGTTAGAAAAATAATAATCCTGCCGAATCTTTATGGACTGAAGTTTGATTCGTGTAATTTACGTTTGAAAATATCATCGAATCGTGTACACACATCAACGGTTTATTGGAGAAAATCTTAAGAGTGATGAGAGTTTCAATTCGGGATATGGTTCTGTCCTAGAGAGCAGAGATTCTTAACGTATTATGGACTTGATTTGTTTGATTCAGAATCCACAATGTGAATCAGCGATCGAGTTGTATTTTCTAGTCTTCTTTTAAGTGTAAAAATGTATCATGATCATTACCTACGTTGAATTTTTATGGTGTACCTTGTACGGTATGGTAGTTTTTATAACTTTTAGTGAAGTTGTTTTGGGTTTATTTGATCGGCGTGGTGCGTTGGAAACATTATCGTTTGTACATTGTTATTCGGAAAACAAAAAATGATATATTACTGAATAATTGTAAATATTTAAGTTATTTCTATTGTCCACCTTGTAAGGAAGAAATGAAATATGTAACTGTTGTAAATACACGTTTGGCATTTGATTATAGATGAAGGTGTTTTAAAGAGCGCCTGTGCGACCGCCACCCAAAAAGCCATGTTACCAGTTGTTTAGGGATGAACCACTGTCCTTCACCATAACATCATAACATAGTACGTTGAGGGTTAGCATCATCAGCACTGTAGTAAGATAAGAAGGTGGAATGAGTGAAGAAAAGTGAAGGGGAAGTGGAAAGTGGAAGTAATGGTGGGGGTACGATGTACAGGAGGGGGGAGGTGCCATGTTGTGACCACGCCCCAACTGCCTTGCTTCTCCACCAAAAATAGGCCACGCCTCTTTACCCCCACCACTCGTTTCCCCAGTCACCAACCGACTGGTAATCAGGCCGCATCAAGCCCCCGCTTCACCAGCATATCCCCTGACAACAACCTTCCCCACAAAGTTGCCAACCTTGCAGTCCAGCTCCGGTTGAACATGCTATATCGGGGGTAGTGCGCCAATTACCTGCCTGCCGATGAAAAATTTGTTGACAAATGACGATTTTTCAAAGTTCAAACTACATAATATGTAGTTTATGTGAGGTGTATTGTGTAAATAAATATCAAACCGTCAAATCTTTTCTATTACCCACCTATTAGTATTTGTCTTCTCCAAAATTAAAATTTCCATTCCCGTTTTGCGAGTCACAATTTTGTCAACAAATTTGGTACCATGCCAGTCTGTTAGCATCCTCGTAGTATTACAAAACTTCTAATCAACCGATTTTGAAGGAATTCCGAGGGGTTATGCGAGTTGGTTCCTTAAAACTTTCATCAAAGTTGAAATAATGTTTCATCTGCGCGTGTTCAAACGTAAACCCCTCCCTTCACAAAATACTCCGGTTCGAGTTGAAGTTGATTGGATTTTCAGAGATCATTAGGGTTGGCCCCCGCCTGGTTTGTAATTGACCTAGATATCTACTAATTAGAATTAATTTAAACTAACAGTAACAAAAAATAGCCCAACGCAAATGTAATCCTGAATATTTTGTCTCATTCATGAACTGTGGTTTAGAGGGATTTTTGGGATTGTGGTCCTGAGGGAACCATCCATAAATGCCACTACAATTAGGTATGTTATGAATATTAGGAAGTCATGTTTCACACCCTTATATGTTTTTTAAATCCACGATAAGAGAATGGTTGTAGCAAGCAATCTAGCAAGCTAGCATAGGCAATGGCGAGCATCAACAATCTAATAAGACTGAAAGTAAAATACTGACTGGATCTAACCGATAGGTACCCACGAATCCTGTAAAATAGGAGTAAATCTGTATTGAAGTACAGTCACATTTATTGAGGCCCTAATATTCCGAAACCCACTTCTTATAAAAATAATACTGCCGCCGTAAGTTAAAACCACCTATCTCCCTTTTTTTCATGTCGAGAAAAATGCAGTTAAGTGAGGAAGGGGGCCCAGATCATCAAACTGGAGATAAGATAAGATGAGTCTTTTTTCGAACCATTCCAATGGATTTAGGAAATTCTACCTTGGCAGAAAAGACGCGCCACGTCGAGATCTACGCAGGCATGTGCCCAACTCCAAAAACACCAAAATGGTCGATAGGGGACTTTATCTTAGCACGGCAGAATAAAGGGATGGGTAGTTTCAAACAAATACAACCACATGGTTTTAATCGAAATCCATTGAATGTTTCATACATAACGTGCACAACTTCTCAGCGATGTTCCTTATGATTGTCATATCAATACTTTTAGCAATTTACCGCTTTATTTCTCTTAGATTCCCAATAATTCGGAAACTACGAGTAATCTTACGTGCCTTTATTTGCATGGCACCAACAGTTGGACAACTGAGCCCATTTCAATTATGTAAATAAATTAACTCTCATTAGAAAAAAATACCTTCATCTCGAAATTAGCCCTGTACTTCTCTCGACTTCTGTTCAGATTTGAGGGTGGTTAGGATCTGATGCACGTAACACTTGCGAGATTTAAAATATCGCCCTTTCTGGCAACGGTAACAGAACAACTCGAAAATAACCGTTATTAAATTATTCCCACGTCCTGATGTAGCTTTTTTAGCTGTACAATCTTGGAATCTCTAGGGGTAATATTTTTCTATTGAGAGCATTAGGCTCAATATTACATAGCGATTGGGTGCATTGAGGGTCTCAAGTGACGCGAGCACTGACTTTTCAGTTGTCCCGGTGTTCGCCTATACATTTTGATTTGGCGCATTGTTTACGCGGTTCTCACAGCTGTCCCCTTCTGATGCTTCAATGTAAGTACTGTATTTTTACTTGTCACACTGTAGTACAGTGATTTTGTTGAGATGTTATGTATCAAACTAGTTATTTTGTATAAGTGGGTATAACCCTTTTAGCTTTCGAGTACTCAACATTATTTTGTGTCCATAATATGAAAAGTATCAATATAATTATTATGCTAAATGAAAATTTATAATTACGCACACTAAAAATGAATTGATTTAAATCGAATAGATATTTTCAATTAAATTGAAATACTTGAAAATTGAAGTTAATCATACAAAAAATCAAACAAAATGGGGCGTAAATAAACGTGAATGGTTCAATAAATAATACAAAGTAAAATATGATTTAGAAATATTTCGGAATATCACAATATCATTCGATTTGGTTCCTGTATTCCAAAACGTAGAACTGTTTAATAATTATAAATAGCTATATTGTATTGTATATTATATTTAAAATAGCTATATTGTATTAAATTATAATTTAATACAATATAGCTAGTTGCAATCTTCAAAATTACGTTCTCGACTGAACCGTTTCATGGTGTTCATTTTCAGCTGCCATCCTATTCTGGTGTTGGTGGTGTGCGAGGTCAACTTTTCACGATGTGATCCTTTGTCATTTTTCAATGACTTGATTACACCGAATGTAAATCACGACCGACGATGGAAGCGTATTGAAACGTTGACTTACCTAATCCAGTTATCAACATCTTCGGCATACCTATCATAGGAAATAGTACCCACCTGGAACCTACTTACCTACTTTCATTTCACTTTTTTGTAAAACTTTTAGAGAGTTGCCTACTTTGAATTTTATTTTTGTGTACCTACCTCGTGTCCCACTTATGCTGAGTCGTCCTCTAAATGAGCGAGCTTAATGAGTCAACATTTCTACATAATGGAACACCTCCAACAACTATACCGGCACATCTCATAATCGTACCGAATAATTGCTAACAATCAACTGGCATGATGTGTGGCACTAAAAACTTCACAAAATGACCTGAAAAGCAATTCTAGATCCCTCCTTAAAAAATAATCGTCTTAGTTCCATTCGGTATTAAAATTTGATATCCTTGGCCAATTTGTGAATACATGTTTCATTTTCTCGAAACCGGTGTCACTGTCGTTGCCGGATGGCGATGTATGGCTTGTGCTACTGTTAGTACTGAGGTTATACCGCCGGAAAATACAAATGCACACGTGGTATCCAATACTCCTCTCAGATGCCTAGGTATTAATTTTATTGTTATTGATTTTGATTCATAAAATGGTTGTCATTTGTCAGTTTATATTCGATCACGTTGTAATTAGATTGCTGCTACACTGTGATAATAAACATTATCACTCAACAGTATTATTATACAAAGATTATTTATTAAATTAATTGTACTGTATTTCTCGTACCGTCTATCAGCCATGGACTATACGAGTGTCCGTCATTTCATGTTCTTAGGAAACCGACTGGATTTCTAGCAGTAATGATTATAGAGCCAATATTGTGATCAGTAGAAATATCATATAATAATTCTATGCGACGTGATTTTGCAACCTCAGACCTCAACCACCATTTTAAGAAACACTGCAGTTATTGATTTAGTTGTTTGACAGCAGCTCATAATCGCAAGACATGAGGAACTTACCTACGCATCGGGAGAGCACGGAGGCATCACACATTGATGCGTGGAGATCGTCTGTTCGTGATATTCTTTAGGAGGTAGGCAAGTGGAAAATGTATTGGAAGTCAATCGCGAAATGGTGCTTTCGATAGCTTTACTCAAGTGCAGCCATACTTCGAGGATCCGCGCCACTATGGTGAAAAATTTGGAAACATTTTATTGAACCATTCATGCATTGCAAGTGGCGCACGCTGGGCGAAGTAGATTGCAGTCTTGTGTAGTTGTGTAGTGATTTATGCTCAACTAGTCACAAATATAAACTGGGGAAAAAAAGAAGAAAATAATGAAAAAATTAATTCAATTTTGAACGTTTTGCACAATACTCGTATGTCTTCTGCCCTACATTACCGTCGCAACTATGTGGTACGGTATTGGTAAATCAACTATAGCTATAAAAATGGGATGAAATGATTTCTGGCATTGGAATTGACGACTGAAACCGAAAAATATATAATTTTGCAAATATTTTGTTACCCTGACTCAGATACTTAAATATTGAAATTCCATGATCTTATGATGTTATGAGCAACTAGACCTGAAAATTAGCTGAATGAAAGAAATAGTCATGTGAATTGGTAGCGAATTGCACTCAAAATATGAACAAACCTGTGAGTAGGAAAATCGGAAATAATCGGTTGTGAGACCCAGGCTGATGACCTATACAAAAAACCATACATTTGTTGATCCCCCCCCCCCCCCTTCGATAACGGTATCGACATTCCTGACTTGTTCCTTGTTTGACGAGACAATTATCAAAAGAATTCATGGATTGAGCATCGTATATAAATTTCATCATCATAATATTATTATGCATAAGCGGAGAGAGGGAGAAAAATATTTTTGAGGACATATCTCGTGAAGTTGAAAAAATCCACATTCATGCAGCATTGCTATAAGAATGTCTCCATTTTACTGAGTGCCACCTCAGTTTACCTATTCTCAAATTTTATCTATACCTCAAATTTTGTGTCGATGTTTTGCCGCGTACTCAACACCTCAGTTGATAGATTTGTCAACAAGATGGTGAAGTCAGAATTGCGATATCTCATTCCGTTATCAGATTAGAGCAGATGAACCGGAGAGAACATCCCAAGATACAACCACGTTACTTCATCTTCAAAGTGCTTCAGTTTGAGTACAGAATAAAGATCGCAATTCTAACTTCACCATCGTATTCAGCGTTAAAAAAAAAACCTTTAAAATGAGGTGACACTTATCAGGCTGTTTCATTTTTGGAGTTTATTGGTAAAATCCCCCCCCCCCCCACCCGCCACAACGCCCCAAGACACATTTTTCGTCTAAATTTGAACTTTTATCTCAATTCTATCAATATTCGTCGTCTTTAGGCCGTGGATTCAGGATGGTCTGAATCGGATTTTGGGATGAATATTTTTCGGAAATTCGAGTTTTAAAATTTTTGGACCGGAAACAATAGCTCCATTTTCCTCAAAAATTCGCTAAGAGAAGAGTAAAGTTATAAATTCAGAAGAAAATTAGTAAAGATAACTCATACCCGAAATAGATTCAAGATGCAGATAGAACTATGCAGACTTACAGTATTGAAGGGTATGACGAAAGAAGTTTCCCCGTAACCGAGGCGATGAGAGGATCACGACGAAACGCAATTGAAGATCAAAGCTGAAGAACGAACCAAGTCCAAATTTGGAATAGGTATGGGATTACAGGTAAGTTTTTCAGATAGATGATTCAAACGTCAAATATATTCATTTCTGATTTCTATTAATTTCTCGAAGAGACGAATCAAACCAGAAGACCGTTATGAAGAAATAATTTATAATAATTTATAATAATAATCTAAAAGATAATCTATTAGCTAGGTACGTTTCATAATGATGATTAATTGCTTGTTACCAAGTTCATTCTGTAATCTTCATTCTACATATTTATTAAATTGTTTCTTGTACTTAAGTGTACAACAATACTTACACTCAAGTACACTTAAGTGCACTTATGATTAATGTTGATGTATTATGCTTTCTGTATGCATTAGAAGAGAAGGTCCCATGGTCCTAAATATGTACAGAATATTCAATCCTCCTAAAAAGCACTCAGTGTAAAAATACCCCCCGAAACAACTCCGTTGTAAAAACTGGCCCGCCACAAAACCTCCTTATCCGCAAAAAGGATTGATATCCATTTTGCCCGCCAGCGACATAATATATTATATTATATGCTCGGTGCTTCGCACCTCGCTGTTGAGTGGGCATATATAAACCTGATCCTCCTACCCCTAACCACCACCACCAATGTTTTCCTGTTCCCTGTCTTCTTCCCACAACCCCCCTTTCACACTCCTCTGTTTCCTCTGTTGCACCTGCAGGGAGCTTTTCGCTTCTTTCAATGCTGTTGGCGGGAGCTTTTTGAAAGGCTAGGAAGTACAGTGGAGTTATGCGCCAATTCAGGCTTGTTCATCTGGCAAAAGGCTCCCGCCAATAGCATTGAAAGAATATTGTCCACTTTGACGAGTATACAGCCTGGGTAACAGGACCAATCGACTTTAAATTGTGGACCAATTTTTTTTTTTTTCCAAACTTTTTTTGGCTGAAATAGTGGGGTAAGGCTCTGTCTCAAGCTGAAACGAAGCTCTGTGTAAAATCTCAAGACAATTGGTGAAGGTTGATAGGCCGTAGCCTTGACCGTACCTTTGACCTGTACCCTTGATCAAGAAGGAGAAGGAGGACGAGAACAAGGTAAGGGCGAAAAACAGGGTTATTGAACTTATATAACTCGGCTCCCTTCAGACCTAGCGACTTGAAACATTCGGGGCTTTTGGTTTATCAAGTTATGTTCATAGTTTTTCTAAACAAAATGCTGCATCAAAAAAAAAATCAAATTAAAATTTTAGAAAAAGAATTTTGGACAATTTTAAATTTAAAAAAAACTTGGTTCCAGCCCCATTTTTGAGAATTTCCTGATTTCAAATTTCCAAGAACCAAAATTCTGCGATGAATAGCACGATCGTAAAACGAAAAATAAGAGTCAGTGATAGCAGCTTCCATCTCCTCTTTTAGATAGTTGATCTGCTGCGTCAATCATTCATAGGAAAGGTGATGAGTCCGAGATTTGACAGGGAGCACTTCTTACAGTAATGAAGGGAATCCATTCTCATTCGTCCAACATTGTTGACATTTCCAATGGAACCTTTGAGGTAGAGAGGAGACTATTATTAGACCAGTCAAATCGTACACACAAAAAAAAGGCCTAAAATCGCAAATGAACGGCTAGGTCTGATTTTTTGGTATGTTGTTTGGGACTGTTAGGGAAGTCTAAATCCAATTTCGCAGGAATGAAAACCTTGCGCTTCTTACGTAGCACTCGAAAAACCTCGAAATCTTTGCCCTCTCTCTGGGTTTTTCGCTATAACTTTGAAACGATGCGTTTTTCGCAAATTGGTACGTCGGACTTATTTACAGGAGATAAGATTTGCTACACAATGAGACCAAGTGCATTTCTGTTGGGTCAATTGTTATTGAGATACAGCCTTTCAAAAATTGCTAATTTTTCAAAAAGTGAAATTTTAAGTTTTGGTCAACTTTGGACCTAAAAATCATGGAAAATACGTATTCTACGAAGGACGTTATGAACTCATGGGATTTATATGTGTATTATTGTATTCTAATCGTATTGTTATTGTTATTGTTATCTTTCTTATTGTATCGTATTCGAACTTGAAATAAATAAATAAATAAATTAAAAAAAGATTTGAAGCGGAAAATTATCATATTAAAAGATAATACATATTCTTTTCTTTCTTTCTTTATTTTTATTTCCATTACATAATACTCGTACAGTCATATACAAAAATACAGTCATTATGCAGTCATAAACAAAAATAAACACATGTCTTAAGTGAAATAAAATATTCGGAAATATAATTCCCCATATGGGCACCAGCGTTGGGGAACGAGCAACTTGATCATCGCTCGGTAATTACCAAAAGCCTAATGAAATATTATGTAATATTAACGACATTAGCGAAGATGTAGAGGGTACGAATGGAGATATGAATTCTAGAGGAAATTAGTGCTGAAAGCTACGTCATAGTTGTGGAGAGGGGCGAAATATAGAAGAAAAAAAGGCGGATTTGTAAACAACGGCACTTTCATATTATTTGCCTAACAAGGAAGCAGTTGAGTTGAGCTTTGATTGCGGCACGCGCCGTTATAAAGCCTTGTGCTCCCACACAAGCAAGTAATGAAATATAGATTTAGTGCCGTAGGAGTGAGAGGGGAGGGGGGTGGAGAGGGGAGGAGAGGGGTTGAAAGGAAACGTGACTTTCACAATGGGGTCCGGGAGGGAAGCGATCTTCGGCTTTGTGATGCCAGCGGTAGGTCCAACTCCCCCGCTAGGCGTTGTTCAGGGATCGATTCCCGCACCAACCCTCCTCTTCCCCGCGGACTTCCCTTTGCCAGGACTTCCCCCCGTCCCCCCACCTTCCTTCCTTCACCTGAAAGGGGCGGGGGGGGGGGGGCTGGGGAACCCGCCGCTCAACCCCTACAACCGGTTTTACGTCGTCAAATTACCACCGCACAAATATCAATAATTATAGTCACACGGGCTCCTAATCACCAAGGAGAAGGGAATCCTCCGATCCCCGCCCATCAGCTTCGAACCCTTGCCTGCTCATGCAGTTATAAACAAAATACTTCCCCACTCATCCCATTCGCTACCAATTTCCGTTCCTCCGCCAACCCTCCACAGAGAAATCCCGAGTCCTGACTTCTGATCATTATTTAGTGACCCACGATGATCCCTATTGAATATTCCATGATTCCACGTCAACCTCAAGAATTATTAAAACTTATTGAAGATAACCTGGCTATCCCCAAAATATAATTCTACAGCCGGAAAAAGTGATATTATCCACTTTCCCTGCCTGCCTGACCATGTCCTAAGAGATGTCCTAACCACTTCACAAGCACCGTACCCGTTTCGAAATCTCCGTTTGGCGCCATGGCGAGACGTTTTTATTACTACTCATCTATGTACATAATACATAGTTGTGTAGTTATAAAATCCAGTCATGCAGCATGGCTATAAGAGCAAATGTTCGAAGAAATAACTGGTTGTTTGTAAAATATCTCCATTTTACTGGTTTTATAACAAATTTTGTTTCCTTTTTGACATGGATATGGTCTATTGTCTGGGGGTCAGTCAAAAATTTCCGTCATCAAAACAAATTTAATTTTAAATTTAAAAAAAGTAAAAAAAACATTGTAACGTTTTTTGGGACACTTCCGGTGGTTGTATCATGAAAGTTTTCTAAAAAAGCAGACGATTCCAAAAATTCGTGAAAGATTTCTGTGCGATGAACACTACGGAAGTTCCATTTCCCTACCAACGGCTTGGTTGTACGTGAAAATCATCAGAATTTTTTCGTTACGGTTTTGGGTGGCTCCTAAACCTAATTAAAAGTATTTGTAGTGAATATTAAACGACCTATTGTTAGCTAAGAGACATATCGATGATCAGAGGTTTTTCCCAGTAAGGGAGAAATTATTTTTTGATAAACTTATTTGCTAATTCTAGTATGTTTTCGTGATAAGAAACATTGTATTTACTTTGTTATTATTTTGCCGAGTAACACCTCAGTTCATATAATTTTCTACGCTGAACAGTATCCGAGCCAAGTTTGAGGTCTTCAATGCTGTCACAAGGGCAGTCCAGTGTTATGGGGCCCAGGTTACCGGACACATCCAGTCGAGTTCTCTTGAACAAGTACTGAGGTACTTCATTAAGCTAATCTTCAGCCTGCCGAGAAATACGCCGAACTACTTCACGTATTTGGAAACTGGTGCCCAGCCGATCTTCGCTTACACGTTGTCTCTTGCCTTCCGATATGTGATTAGGGCCTTGAGGATGCCGCAGGACAGATATCCCGGTATAGTTGCCCGGGAAGTCGTCAGGTCCGAAATATCGTGGTTTAAGGCAGTTAGAGAACTAGCACAGAGACGGGGTTGCGCCTTCCACGGGAATATGGAATTGCTAAGTGAGTGGCCAGAGCAGCTGGAGTCGTTGGTGGAGGCTGTCTCGCATAATTGGACGATTGACATGCGGGCGGCTGCAATGAGTTCCAGGAACCCTCTGTATCCGTCTCTTAATTTGGACGCAAGACCTGGAAATCTCCGGATGGACGGAGGTCACCCCTTATGAATGGTGCGATGGGTACTCAAGCTGAGAGGAGCGATGCTTCCACTGACTGACGGTACGTACCTGAGATCCAAAAGCCCACGGAGGATTTGCTCTTTGTGCAATCGGAACACAAACGAGGAAATCCTACATTTCTTTGGAAGCTGCCCAGTGCTGGGGGAATTTAGGCTGCATTTTCTTGGGGATGTGGTTTTGACCACCGAAAAAATGGTCTACTTGCTGAACCATGGTAAGCACTGGTTTGGGGTGGGACAGTTTGGCCTTCAGGCGTGGAGGTACCGAAATTCTCTGGTTGCTGAATTCAATTGGTGAAGTAAATTACTGAATAAAATTGCCCATTTTGTGCTTCATGTTCAACTCCAAAGTTCATTTTCTGAAAATATTTTTAAAAAAATTAAAAATTGTCGCTCAGGTTGCCCCGGCAGACGGATGAAAAATCCATGCCGTATCATGTTTTTTTATGGCGTGTGTATATACCTGTATGAATCCTGCATACCAACTTGTATTTAGTTCACACAATTGTAATTATTTATTATTCATAATAAACATGTTTTTTCTTCTTTCTTCTTCTACATATTTGTGTAGTAATAAAATCCAGTCATGCAGCATGGCTATAAGAGCAAATTTTCGAAGAAATAACTGGTTGTTTGTAAAATGTCTCCATTTTACTGGTTGTTTGTGAAATGTCTCCATTTTACTGGTTTTATAAAAAATTTTGTTTCCTTTTTTTGCCGAGTAACACCTCAGTTCACATAATTTTCTACGCTGAACACGATGGTGAAGTCAGAATTACAATATTTCATTCCGTTATCAGATTATAGCAGATTACCCATGAAGAACATCCAGGCGCGGATCTAGCTCGATGTTTTGGGGGGGAGACAATGCGGGTTGCCTACTTTCAGGGGCTCTTCATCGAAAATACGAGTATGTCATACAGTTTATTTTTTCATGGTGATGGGAGCGATAGTAATAAATTGGTAATTTCAGTGGGAATTTCAGTGGTGGTTTCATGGTAATTTAGTAACAAAGTGGTGGTTTTTGACATTTTGATGTCTTTCATATGGCACATAACGGTCACGGAAATTGACTACTTAAATTGTCCCAAATGAATTCCTGACGATTTCCACGTACAACCGAGTCGTTGCTAGGGGAATAGTACTTCGTCATTTGTCATCGGACAAAAACCGTTCACCATTCGTTGGAAACCTCTCAATTTATAGAACTAGAATACATTCCTCTCACTCGGTTGTCGCCCTTCGAAAAGCTGAGATATGCGCATGACTTGATACGAAGTTTGTTTGCACACAACATTATGGTCGTTAGGTGCAAAATATACATTAGTAGCTGTGTACCCGCGCTTCGCAACAGTAGAACAAACCAAACTGGTCAGAAATCTTCCCAATTTTCACACTACACAATTTCAATGTTTCACTCCAATTCGTCAAGTAGTTTTTGGATTGCCTGTAGACCTCCCTCCCCCACACAAAACCTGTACCCCCCCCCCCTCCTAAATTGGTCAGAAGCCTTCCCCAATGTTCACTCAACATATTCCCAAAGTTTCATTCAGATCGGTCAAGTAGTTTTGAAATCCCTGAACCCCCCCCCCCCTTACTTACTAAGGATTCTCCCTACCTGGTCAGAAACCTTCCCCAATGTTCACACAACATATTCCCGAAGTTTCATTCAGATCGGTCAAGTAGTTTTGAAATCCCTGAAACCCCCCCCCCCCCCCCCTTACTTACTAAGGATTCTCCCTACCTGGTCAGAAACCTTCCCCAATGTTCACACAACATATTCCCGAAGTTTCATTCAGATCGGTCAAGTAGTTTTGAAATCCCGGTATTACCCCCCCCCCCCACCACCATAACTGCCTTTACCCCCCCCCCCCCCGCTCCCATACTATTGACCCACCCTACTACCTGTTAGAAACATTCCTCAATGTTCAACCAACAAATTCCCAAAGTTGCACTCCAACTGGTCAAGTAGTTTTGAATGCCTGTAGACCCCCCCCCCCCACCCCCATAATAAATTTATTATTTATAATAATTTTATTATATAGTATAGATAATTATAATATACATTATATTATAATGGAGACATGAAAATGTCTTCGATTGACAAACGGCGACATTTTCCTGGGGGGGATGACATGAAAATGTCTCAATGTGTTGCAGACTCGTATGCAAGCGTTGCTTTTCGCTTAGAGCCTACGGCTAAAATTCAAGAAATTTTATAATCCGACGTGACGTGGCATGATCGAATGTTGGTGGGTTAGCGATTACCATGTCGATATTTAGACCGTCACAGAAAAAATCTTCGGAGAACTCACACAACTACTATTCGTCAACTTTTACCTGTCGCCCAATGTTAGTTCTAAGTAGATATTAATCTGAATATCAGAAACACAATGCAGGTGAGAAATTTTAGAACAGAATGGTTTTTTATTCACGGGGCCATCACTATGTATGAATATCCAAGGTTACAATATTGGTTGACAGTTAACAAGTGAATGGAGGTGTCGGATATGACAGACATACTGTAAATTAAAGTCCCAGTTACCAGGGAGTCACCAGTTAGATGTACCTCAGAATCAGTCCGCAAAAACATGATCCATGTTAAAATCACAGTTCAAGGTGAAATCGTCCTCCTGTCAACAGTACCATCAAAGCCAGTCCTGACGTGAGAAGCAATCGTCGACAGGAAATGAGTGTTCACCTTCAGCGGAAGCTGAAAGATTCACAGCTTCTACAGTGTACGTAGGCAGAGTAGCATTGTTCGATAAAACACAGTTTTAATACACAGTTAATATACAGTTTGTTAATATACAGTTTTAACTGTGCTATTCACAGGTAATAGCACAGTTTTGTACCGAACATTCATTCATTCATTCATTTTATTTATTGGCAGATAATCACATACAAATTTTGCATACAATACATTTGCATATAAGACAAATTTGAATACTAACTTAATATTTATGTCTATAACAGTATCCCTTATAATGATAGCAAATAGAACTAAAAAAAAACAAAAGCCCTGCCTATCATAATAAAAGTTCTTGATGAACTTGTGCTATCTGGTAGAGTTGTCCCTCACCAAATTACCTTACCCAGTATAAATAAACATAAACCATGTACATACTTATAGAAAATATAAACCAAACGACACTTACTCCTTAATGAAAATACTGTTCAACAAAAAATTACTAAAATCTTTTAAATTCTTGAACTGGCCAACATCTACTTTATTATAATACAAGTGTTTAAGGGCCTGTATAAATGCAGTTCTAGCAAAAAATTCTGTACGAACCACAGGCAATCTAATTCCGCTTGCAGCACGGGTCTGTTTCGCCAATGACAAATACTCACTGCTAATGCCCAACCTGAACAACTGCCGGCAGGAGGCGAAGAGAAAGCTCTGTCTAATATTGAGAAATTTGGTTTTCTTATATAAAAGTGATGTAGGATACATATAAGGCTTACGCAAATAGACTCTAAGTAGGGCATTCTGAGTCACCTGAAGTGGTCGAAGGTGAGATCCACAAGTACTTCCCCATATCAGAATCCCATAGTTTATGATAGATCCCACCAAAGCAAAATAAATTGATCGAAAAACGTTTCTAGGTAAAAAGTCTGAAAGCACTCTAAAAACGTACATTATTTTTCTCAGTCTAGAAATCAGAATGGCAATATGCTGCCTAAACTTCAGGTGGCAATCAAAAATCACTCCCAGGTATCAGAAAATGGCAACATAGTACAATGACAATCATCAGCAGCCATGTCACAATCATAACTATGAAGCTTTAATAAACTCCAATCAGAGGAAAAAACCTGTTTTATTGAAAACCTCATAACTTTTGTTTTGCCAACATTCAAACTTAATGAATTAGCAGTATGTACATTGTAAACATTATTCAATCCTTCTTGGAATTTTACCCACTTCTGTTGTCGAAGACGCTAATTTTCAGCAACACTGACTTTTTTAAAGAATTCATTTCTCAAGGTGGAAACTCCTCCATCCACGGAGGAAAAAAAAAATCTCTCTCGGTCCCTCACTCTCTTGTCACTCTTCCACCCTCACCTCCGCCCATCTACTGTTCCTCTCGCTCCCGCGGTCCTGTCACTCATCCCCTTCCCAATCTCACTCCTTCTCTCGCTCTCTTCCTTTTAGTCTTCATCACCACACCACCAGGAGGGTGACGAGGTACCAACACGAGGCTGACGTCACCACTCGCCCTGGCTTCTGACTCGACCTCTTGAACACGAAGCCTTCGTTAGCAATATCTACCTCAACAGCCTCTCTCCCCCGCTTCTCTTTTCCAAGTCCTGTTACTTGCGCCTCCATCCCCCAATCCGACGGGGCCACATCCAGCCCTGCAGCCCCTTCCATCTAAATTAGTACACGTTAAGGCCCTTTAGGACGACTCAGTCAAGCTTTCTACATTCCTAATGGTCTCCTGCTGTCCCAACAATCCCAAACTATACACAAATTATTTTACCCCTTATATTCTGTCTCATGCTGTCATTGAATGAGGCCAAAATACTCGTAAAGCACGGAACCGTCTCAAGACTTTCGTTATGCGCAAAAATGTCGTCAATTCAACTTTTATGAAATGTACATAACGATAACTAACCAAGGTGATCATCTTACCAGAACTAATTTCCATAACAGCCTTCGTTCAGTTTCATTATTAACTTCTTCCTAAAACGGTGATCTATAGGAAGCACCATAGGTTCCACCATAGGAACCACCACTTGGTTTTCCCCCAAATTATGATGTAATGAAAATAAATAATATAAAATATAATGAAAATTTGATCGCTTATTAGTCAAAGGAGCTTCTGAATGCCACCCGTAAGGAATCAAGTTATGAGTTAGGATGCACAAATTCACTGTCAAGATTCAAGTTTCCAAGTCATGGATTCACTCGATTATTGAGTTTTGAGCTGCCGAGGCTTGGGTGTACCGGATATGCGATGCTGCCAAATCTTGTTGAACCAGTTTAGATTGTTCAACGCGATGTTCGATGTAGCATCTGAATAGTCAACTATTTCGGAGTTCTAAATTCCAACTGTGAGTTATCAAGTTATGCACAAATTCAAGTATTCTGTACAAATCCTCTGTCGAAGTTCAAGTTTGGGTTTCACTAGATTATTGAGTTTGGAGCTGCCAATGTTTGGGTGTATCAGAAGTGTGATGCTGTCAAACCTTATTGAATAAGTTTACCATGTTCTGAGCTGTCGCCCAGTGAGTTGCATGTGAGGGATTTTCAGTTTATGCAATGAACTTGGAGGGTTTGACCTAGTTACTGTACTTAACAATTTCGGAGTTTCTAAAGTACAACTGTGAGTTACTGAGTTATGAGTTAGGCAGCACAAATTCACGGTCAAGGTTCAAGATACTATGTTTCGGATGTACCACATTATTGATTTGTTGGGTAGGTACTGAATTAGCGAGGTTTGGCAGTACCTGTGTTGTCCAAGTTGTCAGCTTTTCCAGTTACCATGGTGATTTCTAATTTTTTGTGGTACCTGATGATCGAGTTTGGTATGAGTTATCAAGTTATGAGTTTGGCTGCACAAATTCACTGCCGGTGTTCAAGTTACCAAATTTTGGTTGCACTAGATTATTGAGTTTGGAGCTACCGAGGCTTGGGTGCACCGGATATTCGATGCTGCCGAACCTAGTTGAATCAGTTTACTAACTATGTTCTGAGTGCCCAGTAGCGTGAGAGGAATTTTCAGTTTAAGCGAAGATCATGGAAGTTTTGACGTAGTTAACATAGTCGGTGTGTCTAAAGTTTAACTATGAGGTATCAAGTTATGAGTTAGGCTGCACGAATTCCCTGTCGAGGTTCAAGTTACCATATTTTGGCCTTACCAGTTATTAAAATTCAATGACCGAAGTATGGCAACAATTACATACTCGTTTTGTGGTGTTAGTTGCCAATGTTCAGCTTTGCCAGTTACACTGTTCTGCATGAAAATCCTCCTTCAAACCAAAACATGCTTTCTTACTGTTATCAGATGTCCTGAACACGAATTTGAAGTCAGATTTTGTCTATCACGCACAGTTTCATGAGAAATTCTAGTTTTTCATCCAAAAAGGTTAGTTTTTGTGGATTTGACGAAATTTTTTTTTTTGGCATCAAAACGTAGTGAAAAAAATTCAATAGCCCGATGATTTTGAGCGCAATGAAGTATATTTGAACGAAAAAAAATTTGATGGGAATATTACAAGTGATTAAAGAAATATGGCTAAAAGTGTTTTTTTCAGTGTTTGAGTTTGAGGCAGGGATTTGGTCTCTACCTGGATCTTTAGGGGAATGACACTCCTTTATCTTTTATTGTCTTTTATGGTGGTACCCTTTTCATTCAAATCCTTACCTGGCCCCCAAAATTTAGAGACTACCGAAAAATAGTCCAAGAACTGCTTACTTCATATAAAACATTGGGATGCAATATGTCCTTAAAAATACATTTCCTGCATAGTCACCTAGACTTTTTCGCCCCAAATTTGGGTGTAGTTTCGGACGAACATGGAGAACGATTCCACCAAGACATATCCAGAATGGAAAAAAAATATTCAGGCAAATGGAAGGAGAAGATGCTGGCGGAGACAGAGGAGGAAGAGTACAAAAGAAAAAAAAACTACTCATTGACGATGTGTGTATATTTTTTGAGTTGTGTCATATCTAGTATTATACCTGATAGCATGCAGGATTCAATTAATTATATTTTATCGTTGAAAAAGAAAAAAAAATCTGTTATAATAAAGACAATAATTTTCAAATACAATTTTTCATTTTTTCCAAGTTTGACCTCTTTTCTCTCAAATCAGAGGGTGATAGAATTTTTCTGAGTTCAGATTCGGACTCAGCACACCTGAAAACATGAGAAACAGGCAAAATTGTTCAAGGGAGGGGAGAAAAGTTTTTTTTTTTTTTGCAGAACAGTGTTATCAATTGGTGATATTTGGTTGTACCAACAGAGGAGTTTAGAGATACCAAGGTTTGTTTGTTCCGGTTATGATGTGCTGCCAAACCTTGTTGGACAAGTTTGCAATCAGCTATGCAGGCCTAAAACTTTGCACATTTCTTGACCGTCAATAAGTGGAAGGATTGTTAAAGATGGTCTTATAGTTCTGGGGACGTAGGTCGTATATTGTTATGGGCGAGCCGTGGCGGAGGGATGCGATGTAGATGGGGGGGAGGGGGGGGTCATTGTTATGGCCATGGGTGGGGTATGGGCTTAGGAAAGGAAAGGGGGGCCGTGTAGGTGACGGGGTTGTGAAAATTAAATCAAAATGTAATTAGACTGGTAGGCGTGCGGGTAATGTATGGAACCTGGGGATGACAGCTGACCAGGGGTCTCTCCCGTCCCTATGGACACTTCCCCTCTGCCCTGACCATCTGAATCCCTCTCCCCCACTCCTGTACCTCGCCATCACCATCACTTCCTCACCCTATGCCAGGCCTTCTCACGCCCTCCCGACTTTATTTTATATATAGAAACTTCCAGTGTCCACTCCACCACTACTACCTAAGCTTACACCACCCTCCTGCTCCCTCACTCTCTCCCTCTCTCCATTACACCATGGTTTAATTAATGATTACATACCTAATAAATCAAATGTAGCCTTCAGGGCCACCCTCGAAGATCACCCCATGATGCGGTTCTAATTCCCCCGGTCACCTTTCCACCATTCTTCAACTGACAAGCCCAATTTGAAGACGGCATTAATCCATTTTGGCAAAATGTGCACAGAGTAAAAACAAGTTCGCGAGGCCCAAAATTCAGCCTAAAATTGAGTTGAAAATTGTATGAGGTCACCGTTCTAGTGTTTCTCTCTACAATCTACATCACTTGATTCACCACTGAGAAAATATGTTGTGCGTGCGCTTCAAAAGCATAACCGGAAACTGAACAAATTAATTTGACTATTTAAAGACTCAGAAAAATTACAAATAAACATTGATTAAATTCATATATTTCTCAAAGGGGACATGATTTACACCAAATTTAACCTAATTTCGACCTGCACTCATACATGAACTCAATCATCTAGGAACATCATACGTTTGGGTTTAATCTTAGAATCGTATGAATTCAGGACAGAAAGTGACTAATCAAAGTGACGCCTAAAAAGTGACGAACCGAAAACATAAATCTTGAGCACCTCGTGCGAGGCTTATACGAAATAGGTGTTTCCACATTTCATCGATGTATTCATTTAGTTGCATAAATATAACTAAAAGAAGAAGATTTTTACATTACAATTACACATAAAAGATTATTATTATCTTCACATTACATTATACTCCATACAATAATGAATTATTTAGACAAAAGGTCACAGGCCTGAAGCTCTCAACAAAGATCCTACAGCCATCTAGACAGTAGCAGTTGATTCATCGTTTTCACTAAAGTTATGAACTTACACCAGTTGTCTATAATACTATGGACCCCCCCCCCCCTCCCCATCACCTATTTTCCGTAATTAGGAGGCTAAAAAACCTTCCAACGCTATACTTCATGTTTTTTTTTCGTGGATTTCAAAAAATATTAATTTTTAGCATTGTACACGTGCGCAACCAGCATCACCTTTGTTTTGCGAATGGGGACCCATTTGAACCTACAGGAGATTCAGAACATTTTTCACGTGACTCCTAGACCGATTTTGGTTTATTATCTTCGATAATGAACCATTGGAATCGCCCAAAGAAAAAAATTTTTTAACCCCCCCTCAAAATTTGTTGGTTTACGTTTCAAGACACGTAGATTCAGAAAATCGAATAAAAAAAAATCCGTCCGTCCGCCGTACGCCGTACGCCGTCCGCCGTACGCCGTACGCCGTCCGCCGTCCGCCGTCCGCGCCACTTTGCCCAGTTAGCGTTGAGCTAAAATTACGAAATTTTTTTTATGGGTTTCAACCAACCCCACAATGGTCCTCGAAACTTTTCATAACCCTAGGTCAAGGGGAAGGGGTTCAAAACGAATTTTGAAAATTTGAAAATCTCATATCTCGAAAAATTCATATAGAACGGTATGTTTTTTATTTCATATTTAGATAGAGTTTGTTCCGTAGAATTTTTTAAGACCATCCGCAGCTTTGTACGACCAGCCGTTCGTTCACAATGACGGCTCAAAGATTGTGCCTCACAACACGATCGTGAATCAAACTGTTGAAATACAGGTCCATTTTCATACTAACAAGCTCTTTGGAACATCATATGGCTTAAGTGATGTCGAGTTTGTTGTTCTGAGGTGCGTTTCGTGCTACGGAAATGAAGGTAATTTCGAATGTTTGTTGGTAGGTACTTCTTTTATAGAAAAATTATTACCGACGTATTATTAAAAACCCCAGAATTATATCGTATTAATTAATCATAATTAATAATTATTATTATTAATAATAAATACAACTTATTAATACCTAACAATAATTTACAATAATTTTCACTAGGTACTTGATAAAATTATTAATTAATAATTTTATCAAGTACCTACCTAGTGAAAATTATTGTAAATTATTGTTAGGTATTAATAAGTTGTATTAATAACCACTACTTGATAATAATTAATAACCACTACTTGATAATGTATTAATAACCACTACTATTTTATTTCATATTTAGATAGAGTTTGTTCCGTAGAATGTTTTAAGACCATCCGCAGCTGTGTACGACCAGCCGTTCGTTCACAATGACGGCTCAAAGATTGTGCCTCACAACACGATCGTGTATCAAACTGTTGAAATACAGGTCCATTTTCATACTAACAAGCTCTTTGGAACATCATATGGCTTAAGTGATGTCGAGTTTGTTGTTCTGAGGTGCGTTTCGTGCTACGGAAATGAAGGTAATTTCGAATGTTTGTTGGTAGGTACTTCTTTTATAGAAAAATTATTACCGACGTAGTATTAAAAACCCCAGAATTATATCGTATTAATTAATCATAATTAATAATAATTATTATTAATACTAAATACGAATTATTAATACCTAACAATAAATTATAATAATTTTCACTAGGTACTTGATAAAATTGTTAATAATTAGTGATAATTGATAATAATAATTAATCTAAAATTTTGGATCTAGACATTTAGACCTAGTGATCTAGACAGAAGGGTGATCTGTACAAAGAAGATAATGAACCGTTGTGTCAAGAATTTGCAGAGTTTTTGGTTTATCATCTTCGATAATGAACCATTGGAATCGATCAAGGAAAACAAAATGTGATTTATTGATTTTACGTTTAATTCAGAGTATTTTCTAACACCATCCCGAGCTTTCTACAACAAACCGTTCGTCTACAGTGAGGCTCAAAGGTTGAGCCAATGAAATGCTGTCATAAGATCGTGTAGCAAACGACGGCGAGTCAGTTCAACGGTCCTTCTGGGCAACAGCTGATTCCTAACAACATTGCTTTGTCACATCGAGTTCTTCGTTCTCAGATACTTTTCGTGTCTACGGAATGAAGGATATTTCGAAAATTTGGTGGTAGGTACGTCCTGTTATTATTTATTGCCGATGTCGGTAAGTACAAGTAAAAATCCCAGTATTTTATCAATAAAAGTTAACTCTTTTGTACAAATAATTTATAGACCATTACTGAGCTAGTTACCGACTCCCACCCACCCCCTCAACAATACCTGTCATCTCGGCAATTACCATCTGATCACCTGTTTGAACCAATATTTTAGCGCACTACTCAACTTTTATAATAATGATATATTACCTATTATTATTATATTATAATATTATTTACTTATATAACTTGTTCTTATATATTATTATAATATATAAGAACAAGTTATTTACCTGGTTGGTTAACTTTGTTCAGTATATCTTTTAATTAGTACTAAATATTATGTTAAACTTGACAACGTGCAGGGAGTAACATATTATGTTAACCTTGAGAACATGCAGGGAGTTTTCAAATCTACACTCATGGTGTAGCAAAATAGATCAAATATTAGTGGTGAGGGGAAAAGAATTTAGGAACCACATGATTGCCCTCAAAGCTGAATCAATTATGGACCAAAAGGTTTGAACCACATAGAATGTAATTGTTGGGTTGCAGTGGGAAAAAACTAAAATCTGGGATTCAATGAAGAGGAGGCGAGGTACATACCTTCATTTCTTCATACAAAGTACTACTGAAGTACAGCCGGGGCCTTTTCAGATTGACCTTGATGATTGGTCGTTGTACGACATTTTCCAAATTATTCAGGTAAGTGCCACACCATACCTTATAGCCATATTGCAGAACAGGCTGCACCAGTCCGGTGCAGAAGACGAAGACGTAGCCTATTGATAGCAACATGTTATCAATTTGCGCATTTTTGCTTAGGTACATTGCGTCTATTTGCCCCATCCAATTGAAATGCTCATCAATCACAATACCTCGATTGCGATACTATGATAACCGTTCGATATGTAGACAGGCACAGTCTTTACTATCCCTATGTGAGCTACCAAGTCCAGGTTGAATTGGAGGGTGTTTTTGCTGTATCGTCAGCGAAAAGTTAAGTTTTATAATCAGGTTGGTGCCAAGGTATGTTATTGCCATAAATCCGAAACGAAACGGAACTCAATGTCTTCTCTGAATTATTTCAAATTGATTCACACGGCGCACCCGAAAGCTCAACAATTGAAACAATTTGTCGCTGACAGATAACTGTGATCCCTGAAGAGCTCGCCCACGTATTCCAACATTCTCCATTCTCTCCAAAGGGAAAATTTATTTGCTGTGTCAATAAACATATTTTTCATTAATTCTTTTATTCATAGATATTGACCTATTATACCCCTTTATCACCGTCCATGTATACGCGACACACGGCAGCCATTTGGAAGATTTCTGGCAATGTCGAGGTTCTAATACTTGTATTGAGCACATGTAGCAGTGGTTGCTTCTGCTGGATGAGAAAATAATTTTATGACATTTAATGGAATTCCATCAATGCCAGGTGCCAACCTGCCTCATGATCAGCCAATTTGCTTCGTCCATTTTATGAATAGCAAACAACGAATTAACGGCATTAACGGGGAAGCAGAATTTTATGATATTGTTCTATGTACCTTCAACGGAAGCTGCCCACTGGTATTAGGGAAAACTATAAATTCAGCTCGTTGCAAGCACGATCACCTACTCAGAATAAGAACTTGAATATTCGTGATGAGTTGCATTATTCGTATTTTGGCTTAGAACATCGTTTAGTACTGTCCACATCAATGGTGTTTACGTTTATGTAAGAACGAAATCCTCGTAGCTTGTTTGCTTTAAGATAGGACCCACAAACACAACGGCAGGATCATTAGCACCATCTACTGGTACATTTGACCAATCGGCTAATTGGCAATAATTTTCCCAATCATTTCATAATAGATTGATGCAACCTTTTTTTTATACAGTTTCCAATCTTTGAATCTGAACCCTGAGACGCATGTAACTGATACAAAATTTCGATTAATATTATTTGATGAGTGAGCGTAAAAATGAACTCCTAGAATATTATATTTTTCTTAACTAACTGGATGGTGCAGAGGTGCCGATTCAACAATCAATCGGATCTTGTGAGAATCTCCAGTTCGAAATAAAGATGCCAAGCTATATTTTGACGAAAAAAAAAAATGCCTCGTTGGAAAAATCGTGTTACATTATTTGGTATAATTGATCGTTTGCGTCTAGTGGAACCAAATCCCAAACAACTGGCCAAAATTCCTCGGGCGTTCCGGGGGTCCCTGATTACGAATCCGTGATCAGATTTAAAGGCCCCTTTACACTGGCAACTAATATTGCTAGAATTGAGAAAATTGCTCTACAAAAGTGGCCCGGCAACTCAAGGATAAATTTTTAGTGCCGCAACTATTCCACGTTGAAAGCAACATTTCTTGCCGGAGGTTGCTCAATAAAATTTATTGTTGCTCCTTCAAAGATTTGGAAACAGTTGCTCATTTGAATACTCGTAATTCATGCGGGAACGGTCTCTAGCGGCCGATTCTCAAATTAAAGATGAGTGATCATTCGATTATTATTCGATTTTTCTATTCATTCGATTCAATATCATCGATTTCTCAACGCATCGCCCGTCCCTACATACATGTATGTAGGGGACGGGCGATGCGTTGAGAAATCGATGATATTGAATCGAATGAATAGAAAAATCGAATAATAATCGAATGATCACTCATCTTTAATTTGAGAATCGGCCGCTAGAGACCGTTCCCGCATGAATTACGAGTATTCAAATGAGCAACTGTTTCCAAATCTTTGAAGGAGCAACAATAAATTTTATTGAGCAACCTCCGGCAAGAAATGTTGCTTTCAACGTGGAATAGTTGCGGCACTAAAACTTTATCCTTGAGTTGCCGGGCCACTTTTGTAGAGCAATTTTCTCAATTCTAGCAATATTAGTTGCCAGTGTAAAGGGGCCTTTAGATGTGATCACGGATTCGTAATCAGGGACCCCCGGAACGCCCGAGGAATTTTGGCCAGTTGTTTGGGATTTGGTTCCACTAGACGCAAACGAGTGGGCAGGAAAGGGTTTTACCGGGGAAAGTGGGTGTAGGAACTGAAAAACAAGACGCGTTTTATTTTATATTATGCTCATGAAGGGATGAGAAGGCGGTTGAACGGCAGGACGGAGGAGGAAGGTGGGGGGGGGGTGAAAAGAAGAACAATAGGCCCTCGGGGGCACAGAGGAGGCCAAATGGCTATATTAATATATGCGGGTTCAAGTGCACTTGAGAAAGCTAGCTGACAAAAGGCTGAAGTACAAGTGGCTACGTTTCTACCCTACGATTGTCGCGGGGAGTTCCCCCTGCTGCTCCCACCCCCGAACTCGGATATTCCTGATCAATCAACCTTGATTTTCTTTTTTTTTTCTTTTTTTTTTTCACCGTTATTTTCGTGAAGGGAGCACAAACGAATTGGCGGTCAGTGAAGCGGGATTTTTCGTTTTGACAAAAAGGAAATGGGACGGTTGAGGGTGGGAATCGGGAGGGAAGCACTTGATTTCTCACCCCCTCGAGCGCGTTTTGTGTTTCACCTAACGTCCAGAGCGCTGCGTGGGGTCGCCAGTGTCTCCATAGGTAGCTGAGTCTCAATTATCTCTGCTCGCTCACCTCTTCTACGTGTACGAGGGATCCTGTCCCACCACGACGGTTCAGCCCGACGGTTCCCAGACGTAATACCAACATACATCGCACAATAAGAACCACAGTCGCAAAACTAAAGAAACAGAGTTTCGAGATAATTGCTTCTACTGTTTTGATTATTGAAGTAGGCATACAGGATTGTGGCATTACGTAGGCTTGAATATTTCGATAGTTCAAGTGTAAAAGTCCGTAAGTTGAAAAATCCTAATTATACAGGAGACGAAAAAAACTTCCTAAGTCATTTTGATGAAGCTTGCGGAGGTTTGTATTGGTTTGGTTGCATGGTGATGAGCATAATGAGTGACTACAAACCACTTTTAGCTTATATTTTACCGAATTCGCGTACTTATGCCACTTTTCCCAACTTACGGAGTTTTACCTAAAACCCAGACTAAACTGACGGGGTTTTACACGACAAAACCCTGGACATCAGGCGTACAAGAAAATGATGAAAAACTTAAAACTTATATTAAATTCTTTTATAACTGTTCATAACTCTTAAGTAATAGGTAGGTATCACTGTCTAGTTCGCAGGAATTCAGACTTGAATCTTTTTAAGTTAACTTAGGTAGGTACCTACTTCGTAACTAGGAAAAATTATTCTCAGTCTTAGCCTGAGTCGACCTAAAAGGTAAAAAAGTTATTCAAACGTGCTCAGTTTGGCTAAAATCAGTCTTAATTAATTATGACTTTCAAAAAATCGTAAATCACTTCTTTTTTTCAATGCAAAATCCGTAAGTTTGTGTGAGAGCATTGCCGGTTCGAGGTTCCTCCAAAAAAGGTGAGTAAATACCTTTATTAAATTTTGTCAGTTCAATAAGAACTTTTGTCCCTTAAAAAATGATAGTTATTCTTGAGTTGGTTATTGAAAAATCCTGACACATACTCAGACGAGGGAACAGTCGAAATACCTGCGACAGCATGGACTCGGAAAAAATACGAAGCAAAAGTAGTTTACACAATTTACTTGCCTCGGAAGGATCTGTGTGAACAGTGCGTGAGCTATGCTACAGGAAATTCTTCAAAAGAAATTCCTGTGGTGAGTTTTAGCCTGGAATTGGGCATTACCACCATGCAGAAGTACCTAGAAGTCATCGAGCATGATGGTAATGAGGGTAGCAAATTCATTTGAAGTAATGCTCCCTTCCCCCTCATGCCATGCTCACGCACTGGTAACACAGATCCTTTCCGAGGTAATTAAATAGACAGCATAAGTTCGTCGAACTCAGAGTAAAACGTGGTAAGAGAGACAACACCTGGACCGTCTGGTTTGTCAATTTCATTCCTGTACAAATCGTAAACTTCCATTTCACTATGGACCACTGGCTCAAGTTACAGTTTGCTCGTGTTTTGTATAACACTAATGAGACTCCATTTGGATCTTTTCCGTTATGTGTCAGCATTAATTGGACATACAGATCAAGTGGACGGGGTTGCGGAATAAAAACATCCCCCAAACAACAGATTAGTACCATATAGATTAGTTGGACATATAGTGGACTAAACACACTAACTCGATTAAACTGGACAACAATACACACTGTAGGAACTGAGTGAACCGGTACCGTGGCACCGATGTCGCGCCGCCTCGTTATCTCGACCATTATAAAGTGAATTCCGCTGTGTGTTTGCGCCATGGTCAACTAATAGAAAATATTTTAAAATTGCTGACACATAACGGAAAAGATCCCTCCATTTTTGCCAGGCATTCAAGAAAATCTCGGAGAGCAACTACTTTTGCTTCGTATTTTTTCCGAGTCCATGCTGTCGCAGGTATTTCAACTGTTCCTTCGTCTGAGTCTATGTCGGGATTGTTCGATAACCAACTGAAATTTATGAGAGAAAACTCAAGAATAACCATCAGTTTTCAAGTGACAAAAGTTTTTATTCAATTGAACTGACAAATAAAGGTATTTATAAAAGGGCTTATATTGGAGGGCTTAGAGAACAGCAAAAATAACAAATGGAGTTCAAGTATGGAGAATTCAACATAATGAAGAATTCAGCTAGTGGAGGGAATAAACATGTTGGTAATGGTGGACCTCAGTTCAGGAAACCCTGCTTTGATTTTTCATGTTACAATCAACGTAAAGAGTCGATGAATACGACGGTTGAATATTTGTAGGAAGCGGTATAGTCCAGAAAACAAATTTAAATATCAGGAGGTGAATGAGGAGTATAAGAGAATCTGTAAGGAGAAAAGAATATCTTATTATCAGAGTATTGACATTGACTTAGAAAATGTAAGTAATGCACAGAGTTTCTAGAAACTTATTGATAGGATTAGGAGAAAACCCACTTTTTGGGCACCACTGAGCATATTTTCGCGAATTGCTGAATCCCGCACCTAATGGTAGTCAGACATGCTTTGTGGAGCCATTTATTGCAGACTGTGAGTTGGATAGGGATTTCTCATTTAAGGAACTCTCAGTCATGATAAAAAAAACTCAAGGTTAATAAAGCTCAAGGACCAGACAGAGTAACAAATGAATTTTTCAAAAATGCACCTGAAGCATTGCTACATCGATTGCTGGGCGGCTACAATCGGATTTATAACGAGGGGAATGCCCCTAAGTTCTTTAGAGAAGCTACACTGTTTCCCTTACATAAAAAACTCTGCAAATTCTTGACACAACGGTTTATTATCTTCCTTGTGCAGATCACCCTTCTGTCTACACCAGACTGTGTTGCAAATCGGCACCATACCATATTCTCACCGTACTCATACCATACCATACGAATTTCTTTCCTATCATACCATACTGTACTATACCAAATCATACATACAATAATATACCATACCATACTCATACCATGTCATACAAACCGAGTGAATATTGAAATGTCGTCCATTTCTGACCTATATTTAAAATTTCAAGTATCTAGCTCATCATCAAAATTTAATTTGTTTAAACAAATAGGTATTATTTAAACAATTTTACAGACAAGAAAACGAGTGAATATTGCATTGTGATCCAGTTCTGAACTATTTTTAAAATTTCAAGTCAACAGCTCATCATCAAAATTAAATTTGTATTATTACAAAAAGGTATTATTTAAACAATTTTACAGATGAGAAACCGAGTGAATATTGCAATGTGGTCTATCCCCGACTCACGGTTAAAATTTCTAGACTGTAGTTTACCGGGAAGATGAAAAACGTAGTTTTATTCTGGGCGTCTGGAGGTTGGGTCACATAACGGCCGTTTTCGACGCGAAAGTTTAGTGTTTTTCCTAAACCTTTGCGCGCTCACTGTGAACGAACGGCTGGTCGCACAAAAATCCAATTGGTCTTAAAAGATTCGTAATTTTTCAGGTCATTCAAAAGTGAACTAAAAATTACACGGTTCAGTTGAATATTTTGAGATATGACATCGTCGAAATTTTAAATTTCGTTTTGAACCCCTTCCCCTTGACCTAGGGTTATGAAAGGTTTCGAGGATCATTGTGGGGCTGGTCCTAACCCAGAAACCAAATTTCGTAATTTTAGCTCAACGCTAACTGGGCAAAGTGCCACGGACGGCGGACGGCGGACGGGGGACGGCGGACGGGGGACGGCGTACGGCGGACGGACGGATTTTTTTTTATTCGATTTTCTGAATCTACGTATCTTGAAACGTAAACCAACAAATTTTGAGGGGGGGTTAAAAAATTTTTTTCTTTGGGCGATTCCAATGGTTCATTATCGAAGATAATAAACCAAAAGGGGCAAACTACGGACCCATCTAGCTTTAGAGGTATAGCCTTCATGAACTCGGGCGCTAAGATTCTCACCGGTATGATGCTGGAGCGACTCGCGAAATGGGTGGATGGTAAGAACATTTTACACGAGGCACAAGCGGGTTTTCGACCGCTCTCAAAATTGTGATACAGGAGCTGGAAGTGTTTTTGGATGCATGGAATTTAGTCCTCAGCAAAGAGAAATCCATGGTCATGATCTGTGGCAAGCGGGGAGGAAGGCGGGCGGAAAATGAAAGGTTTATTTATAAGGGGGAGCCACTGATGATCACAAACCAGTATAAGTACTTGGGAGTAGTTGTGACGCCGAGCTTGGATCTGGGAAAGCACCATAAACTCAAGGTGGAGCAGGCCAAGTATGGCCTCAATAGCGTGTGGGGAGCATTGCTCAGGAAGCAGAAAGTATCTTTTGATGTGAAACACAAAGTCTTCCTAGCCACAACTCGCTCGGTGATAGGTTACGCAGCCCAGGTCTGGGGGTGGAAGAATTTCGAACAAGTGGAAAAATTCAATAGACATTATCTTAAAAAGGTATTTGCCTTACCCCAGAATACGCCCAATTATATTTTATACGCGGAAAGCGGTGTGGAGCCACTAGAATTATATTTTATGAAATTACAGATGGATTACGTGGTTCGGGCATTGAAACTCCCTAATGATAGGTGTCCGCGAATCATAGCCGAGGAGGTAATGAAAGGTGAGGTTTCCTGGTTCCAGGCGTATCGGGAACGAGCAGGGAGAAATGGGCTGGTCCTTGCTGATGATACAGGCCAGGGTCGAGATTGGGAACATAACCTGCGGTCTATTAGGGAAAAGTTGATACTGGAGTGGAAAACGGAACTGGACCAAGCTGTGGCAGACGTAAAACGTTGTATGCACACCTTGATAGGACAAAGTAAGGGGGGGGGGGAAGTACATGACAAACACATCTCTGCATACCACGCGTGCTGTTTTCCGGCGAGATTCGAAATGTTGAACGTAAATTTGAGGTGGTGGAGAGAGGGGGTAGTGAATTGTTGTTCAACGTGTAACTTGAGGGAAGAGGAAACCACACTTCATTGTTTGACAAGGCTGTTAAGGCAGGAGCTGATTGAAATATTAAATGGAAATGAGCTGCTGCTAGCAATGGTACAATACATCAGAAAAGCTGGAAGGTATAGGAAATTTCTGGTAGAAGAATTCAATTACACGGAGGGTGAACAATACATTTCATAGAACTCGTAATAAATGTGAAGTGAATCTGTAAATTTGAAAAAAATAAGAAAAAAGCAATTTAAGTAATATTAAGTAATATAAGAGAATAGAACGCAAAATGGAAATGTTTATTGAATTTATTGAGCTTATTGTGGGGTACAAGTTTTCCAAGTTCCTTATCACGAGATGTTGTAGGAGTTGTTTTTGGTTTATTATCTTCGATAATGAACCATTGGAATCGCCCAAAGAAAATTTTTTGAGAAATTTAATTAAACTTTTTACAAATAAATTTAATCTTTTTACAAATAAAGTTAATCTTTTTACAAATAAAATTAAACATTTTACGAATAAAGTTAAACATTTTACAAATAAAGTTTAAAATTTTACAAATTAATTTAAACTTTCAGCTGCAGTACGCAAGGTATCTTGTTTTTTTAACAAAGAACATAAACAGAAAAAAGGGCGAAGAAAAACTTTGTCTTCAAAAACAATGTCCTTTCTAATCATGAGGTGAACAAGCTCTTCTAATGAAGACGTTGTCCTCTTGCGGCCGAAGTTGAATTGATCGTAACTTAATTTCTTTAAATTTCATTACTGTAGTATTTCACTATCTGTAACAGATCACTAGGACTGATCAAAAAGTGATTCGCCTCCTCCATTTTGCGCTACCCATTCCAAGGACACTTCAACGAGGAAGTCATTGTGGAACTCGCTGCAGTGGGAAGGTTTAAATTCATTTGTAAAATGTTTAATTTTATTTGCAAAAAGATTAACCTTATGTGTAAAGAGATTAAATTTATTGGTAAGAAGTTTAATTAAATTTGTTAAAAGATTAATTTGATTTGCAAAAAGACTAACTCTATTTGCAAATACTATATATTCCATTGTATAACAATGTTTTTTGGTATTAGTAAACGCTTCATCTATCTATCTATCTATTGTGAACGAACGGCTGGTCGTGCAAAGCTGTGGATGGTCTTAAAAAATAAACTCTATCTAAATATGAAATGAAAAATACACCTTTTCATCTGAATTTTTCGAGTTTTGACATTTTCAAAACTCGTTTTTAAAATTCGTTTTGAACCCCTTCCCTTTGACCTAGGGTTATGAAAAGTTTCGGTAGGCCAAAAACCCCGGAATGTTCGGACTTTCTTCGGGTTTTGACTTATAACTCCACAACTGACAATCTTACGCCAAAAGTCACATACACAAAACTAAATATGATGAAATTCCGCGTCGATTGAAAAAAAAAAAAAAAACGTGAGAAATCGGTCGAATAGAAAATGTTTTACGATTGATAAAAAAAAAGGTGATTTTTACCAACTCTTGCAAAAACTGACGCTACTCGCTACTTTTCAATGTGCTGCACTGCTACAACATCAAACCCAATCGCTAACAATAGGCCCTGAAATTCGAGCATCAATCGGAGTGTTCAAAAATCACCAACATTTTACAATTGGTCATAGTTTTAGGTACCTAGTCATATTCTCATCGGCGTTGCAAGGAGAAAACCACTCTCAGTGATAATAATGACTGAAACTCTCCTTTGATACCATTCTTAGATAATTATTTATCGTGGGGAATTGATATTCACGCAGGAGATTCCTGAGCAGTACTTGCAGAAAGAGGAGCAGTACCAACCTGCTTTACTGTTGCAAGCGCAAGACACTGTTCAGCCTCCGTTCCCCTGTCCCTAAAACTTTGACCAATTTTGAAATGTTGGTGATTTTTGAACTCTCCGATTGATGCTCTTCGAATTTTAGGGCGAGGTGTTGGCGATTGGGTTTGTGTTGTAGCAGTACAGCACACTGAAAATCGAGCAGTGTCAGTTTTTTTACAAAAATTGGTAAATCTCGCTATTATTTGATCAATCGTAAAACATTTTCTGTTCGAACGATTTCTGACTTTTATTTCAATCGACGCGGAATTTTATCAACTTTACTTTTGTGTATAGTGACTTTTGGCGTAAGATTGACAGTTGTGGAGTTATAAGTAAACCCTGAAGAAAGTCCGAAAATTCCGAGGTGTTTGGCCTACCAAAAGCTTTGCCGTTCAAAATTTTACGTGCAACCCCTGAATTCATGTGAGTGGGTCCCAAATAGACCAATTAGCACAACAAAAATCATTTACACCACCTTTTGCAAGATAAATCTCAAACTACTTGACTATAGAGCAAATGAACCTTGTTTCTTCATCTTCAAAGTGCTCCAGTTTGAGAACGGAATAAGTATCGAAATTCTTACTTCCCCTTCGCGTTCAGCCCAAATAAACCTTTAAAATGAGGTGTCGCTTGTGCAACTGTTTCGTTTTATGAATTTAATGTAAACAGAAGAGACCTGGCGCGGGCCTCCGCCCTCCCTCCCGTTTCAGGTCTCTTTGCTGACTCTCGTGCAAAATGGCGGCTGTGTTAGCAATCATTTTAAATAAATTACAGTTACATTTTTTATATTCTCAGAAATTTCCCGTTTTATCCAAGTTTACAAGTTGAAACCCAATGAGGGGGAGGAGGGGCGTAGGCCCCCCCCCCCCCGGTAGATCCACCACTGTGCCAACTGGTTTCTAACCTCAACAACACCGTGTGAGTCACAATGGAGGAAAGCGGAAATCCCCCTTATCCTTGAAATGTTGAAGAACGCTCACCAACTTGACAGCTTCAAATCAATTTTATTGACTAATGTATATCAAAATTGTTCAAGCACAAGGCATTTTTAAGACTTGACCATTGTCTAAGACCAGAAATTCCAACTGCCAAATTAATGTTAATTCGGGATTTCTATTTTCGATGAAGGAATGCAAGAGAAAAACGCTATTTCCAAAGGACTACCATCCTAATCAAAATGAGACTAGTGAACATCAATTTGCCCACTAACAAAAACAGATTGCAGGTATGATGACCTCCCTCTTGCCTAGAAATGTTAGGTCAATGAAATAATTTTCTAGAGAGAGCGATGGGGGAGGGGTGGGGAGGAATCGCTACTACAGCAGCTCATTTTCCCAAAAATTCAGTACCATGTAATCAAAAAGATACTGCATTTCAAATCAGAAGGCAATACTGCTAAAACAAAAAGTCTACCATCATTAATTATTATTCTTCCATACGGTAAATGGCCATATGAGGATATACCTATACTGTTTATGTTGGGTTTCTTTTGCCTTCAACAAAGCGCCGCAAATAAAATTTAGGGGTTGACTTACATTTTGTAACCACAGAGGTATCTTGGCATGAAATGGACTATGATGAAAAGAATCTGGACTTCACTGAATGGGGTCTGCGCATGATTTCTGTTTGGAATTTTTATTAATAGAAAATCGATTCAGAAACGTGAAAATGAGAACCATTCGTCGAAATTAGTTTACTCTTATTTTTTTATAGAGAAACAATCATAAAAAGCACGCGATGGCATCACAACCGCTGAAGCATCAATCAATGCTGCCACCGCACCGGCACAAAAAACGGTTGAAACTTACGAGATGGCCGACGTTGGGTAACGTCACAATCGCGCGCCATTTTACATCCAAGTTTCAAATCAATAGGATTTAAACTATGATTATCGATCTCAGTGAAGTTTTTACTGACATGGAAACTAGAGTATAAACCATAGCAATAAAGTGCAATAGCCACTCAAATAACATAAATAATCGGGGGTTTTCAATTTTCATTTCTCATGCGCATACCCCATTGTGTCACAGTCTCATTTTGAGGGGCAAACGCAAATGACTGACTGTCCACCAATATTACCTGCTGGATAATACATCGTCTTCGTAGTTCATTCAGAAGCAATGGGGGATAAAGACGAAAAGCTCATGATGGAAACATGTTTTATTTTAACTGGAAAACCCAACAATGTGGTGTTGGTGTTGCTCATCTGGTGTCGTTACCAATCATTCTTGGATCACGGATACAACAAAACTTATACTTACTTAATAAAACGTAAAGGAATCAAATCACTATTAGAAATACATCCACACCTCAATAATACAATTCTCAAAAGGATGAAACATTAAACTAATTATTATTTTTAGGAAATCATGAACTTAACATATGACTTACTACAACTAGCAGCGAATAGGAAAACATAATGAGATAACTAAGTGATTGGGCGGTATGCCGTTCGTTCCCGAGCAATGAATGTGACGATATTTGTTTATGATGGTTGACTGTTCGCATGCGGGTTAGAAGTCGTTCACTATTGTTCATTATGGCATGAAGTATGGTGGCCAGTTAAGTCCATACTGCAGGCCTCGGAAACGAATGGTAAAACTCCCAACTGGTTTCTATTAACCCGATCGTTTTATTTATTATCATGGATTATCATGGTTTTATCTAGACATAATAGTCAAAAGTTACGTTATCAATAGGTACGTATCACTTGAACAAGTTGAAGGAATTTAGAATATAGGGTAGGTGGGGGTAAGTTTCCGCAGGGGGGAGGTTCCCGCAACTCAAGTAACTACACTGACCCACATAGTTAACGAGACAACTACTAGATAGCGCGTAAGTAGACCCACGCCAACCACCCATGACAAAGTTGTAATTGTCAGGGTCATAGTCGAGGTCTTAATCAAACATCCTAGCCAGCCACTGAAGGTCTACTGTCTCAGAAGTTCATTAACCCTTATCAACCTGCAGTATCATATATGATACCTCAACTTTAAGATTTTCCCTAGCCAAGTGGAGTAAGGATTTCGGCTCGCTTATTTTTGCGTCACCACTCTAGAACCGTCATGGATCTATGAAAAAAGTTTGAAGTTGAAGAAGAAGATGGAAAAGTGATAGCAGTGATAAAAGTGTCAACAACTCCACTCGTGTTCGGTTGTTCGTCTTCAGGCTGTACTATGGTAAGTTGGACATGATTTACTGGTGATTTACTGAAATTGAAGATGATAGAAAAATGCTGATGTGATTACTCGACTAATGAGGATTTAGTAAAACCCTTTAGACTCCATGTTTGAGGCAGTAAAATAGGCAGAAGGGCCGAAAATCGCAAGTATCACCAGTGATACTACAGGACGGTCGAGACAATGCCGCCCGCCTATATACAATGGCTTTTTCGACAGTTCTATCGTTCTTTCCATGATTCTTCCTTATTGTAGATGTTTTTTCAGAATCGGTTCACTAGTCGTAGTGAATATATCTTATCCTTGATCCCTAAGACGGGGATTGAATCGGGAGACGAAGATGAAGAAGATTTTGCAGATGCCGAACTTGAAAAACTTTTTGACGTGATTGATGATTTCGGGGTACCTCTTGACGAATTAGAGGAAGGTAATTACTGACAAAAGAAGATAATTCTATTAGTCAAATACTTTTCTATAAGAAATTGAGTGTTTCATTCGACTTTTATTTTGTCCTGTTAGGCGAGCCAGAAGCTCAGGCCTCAGATGATTTGGGGATTCCTCCGGACAAATTAGAGGAAGGTAATTACTGACAAAAGAAGATAATTATATTAGTCAAATAATACTTTTCTATAAGAAACTCCTATAAGAAATTGAGTGTTTCATTCGACTTTTATTTTGTCCTGTTAGGTGAGCCAGAATCTCAGGCGTCAGATGATTTGGGGATTCCTCCAGACAAATTAGAGGAAGGTAATTACTGACAAAAGAAGATAATTATATTAGTCAAATAATACTTTTCTATAAGAAACTCCTATAAGAAATTGAGTGTTTCATTCGACTTTTATTTTGTCCTTTATTTATTCCTTTATTTTTGTCCTTTTTTATTTTGAACACTTTTGTCTATTATTTTATTGTTTAATAAATTTATTATTAATATAATATTGTGGTATTTAACCCCATCATCCTCAAGTATCATATATGATACCTATGGCAGTTACCGCATCGTCCTGAAGGATCAAATATGATACCATTCTGTAAATTGAAGGGGGGGGGGGGGTACGTGAATTTTTAGGGGTGCCACCTATGTCTACTTTAAGCCAATGTAAAAGCGATTTCTGGGAAAAACAATTTTTCCCCAACTCATTATATCGTCAGGACGATAAGGGTTAAAAAGAAAAAAAATTTGAACCTGCGGGAACTTACCCCCACCTACCCTAGCAATCTTTATCATGATTGACTATTCAATTGTCAATAACCACAGAGGAAAACTTGAAATATCATTGGGTACAACTGAGACAATTGAGATCAGCTACGAGAGTAGAGAGTCATGTAATCACGAACCTTATTTTTAAAAGCTTCTCTATCTCTTACATATTGCTCAGCTGCAGAAATATTTAAAGGGTCCTCAAAATTGAGCAAATCCTGAAAAATAAAAAACACCAACAAATTAAACAGAAAATTTTGAGACTCTAACATACAAATTCATTTCATCAAGTGTATAAAATGAAATCAAAACCACCCATTGAGTGTAGTGGCTGACTTGTCCTCTTTCAGGGTTGATAACTGACGAAAACAACATCAATTAATTGAATGGAAGAGCAAATATTCAATCACACCCCAAATTGCCTTCAAGACACCTTAGAGGTGTCATAATCGATAAATTTATGTTGGTTGTAATTTTCATTGGGAGCCATTATACCATGGAAATTACATTATTACAACTACAATCATATGATATGGGTTTACAAGAACATTAAGCTATTTCAAAACCCAAAACTGCCAGAATGTTAGAGGATTTTCATGAGCTGAATTAAAGGAGCAGAACCCAGGATTATTTAGAATCTAGGAACGCGGTAGCGTTCCGCCCCGCCAAGCAAAGAAGTTGAGAAAACGAACGATGCCGAGTCCATGTTTACCGGACGTCACGAAACGCGTTTTCGAGGTATCCATATCTCGGCTCCTATTTGACCGATCAACTTGAAAATTAGTGTAGGTCTTCTTTGAGTGTATATTAGAAAGCCCTGAAAGTTTCAAATCGATAGGTCTAAAGGGAGCCGAGCTACATAACTTCAAAAACCCGGTTTTTCGGCCTTAGATTGTTCTTCTCCTTCTCCTTGTTCAGACAGGCAAGGCTGGAGCCTCTCCACGTTGACCGATTGACTTGAAATTTTGCACAGAGCTTCATTTAACCTTGAGACGGAGCCTTATATAAAATTTAACCCATTATCTCAACCCAAAAAAGGTTTAGAAACAAAAAACCAGAAACTTTAGGAAAATTCTGTCCACTTTGACGAGTCTACAGCCTGGGTAAAAGGACCAATCGACTTGAATTTTTTTACATACCTTCTTTATAGCATGTCTCAGTGCCATTTGAACGAAATAACCCATTATCTCAACCAAAAAAAAAATTAGGGACAAAAAACTAAAATTTAGGGTAATTTAGGCTAATTTTGGCCATATCTCGGCTCCTAGTTGACCGATCAACTTGAAATTTGGTTTGGATCTTTTTGGTGTGGATAAGAGAAAGCTCTGAAAGTTTCAAGTCGCTACGTCTGAAGGGAGCCGGGTTATATAACTTCAAAAACCAATTACCATGTTTTTCTACTTTTTTCAGTCGGTCAAGGCTACAGCCTCTCCACCTTCGCCGATTGACTTGAAATTTTGCACGGAGCTTCGTTTCAAGTGTAGCAAGTGCCTTTTGAAAGATTCAAGTCGATATCTTTAAAGGGAGCCGAGTTATATAACTTCAAAAACCCGGTTTTTCACCCTTACCTGTTCTTCTTCTCCTTAATCAGTTAGGCCTTTCCACCTTCACGGATTGACTTGAAATTTTGCACAGAGCTTCGTTTCAACATCAGCCAGTGCCTTTTGAAAGTTTAACCCATTATCTCAACCCAAAAAACTTTTAGAAACAAAAAACCTGAAATTTAGGCTAATTTTGGCAATTTTGACGAGTCTACAGCCTGGGTAAAAGGACCAATCGACTTGAAATTTCGCATAGACCTTCTTTATAAAATGACCCACTTCAACAACAAAAAGATGTGATATCCCCCCAAAAAACACTCCGTGTAAAAATCACCTCGCAAATATCATTCTTCAGAGGCCGGAAAAAGTTATGATATCCACTTTCCCCGCCCGCCCTTTTCCTCATTAAGGAGCTAAGTATAATGAAAAGCTTAACCACTTCACAAGCACCGTACCCCTTTCGAAATCTCCCCTTGGCGCTATTGCGAGACGTTTTTATTACTTCCACAAGCAACTAATACTTGTATAAAACGTTAACCACCATCAAGTATTAGTTGCTTGTGGAAGTAATAAAAACGTCTCGCAATAGCGCCAATGGGAGATTTCGAAAGGGGTACGGTGCTTGTGAAGTGGTTAAGCTTTTCATTATACTTAGCTCCTTAATGAGGAAAAGGGCGGGCGGGGAAAGTGGATATCATAACTTTTTCCGGCCTCTGAAGAATGATATTTGCGAGGCGGGGTGATTTTTACACGGAGTGTTTTTTGGGGGGTCTGAATCACGGCATGTAAAGACAGCGAATAATCGTGTCCTTTACAACATACCAGAGAGAGTGAAAAATTAGAATTAACCCAAGTGTGACTACGGAATGTGAAATTGTTGATATTTCCAACCCATTCTCATTACCAGCCAAGAAACTGCACGATTCTGCTACAATTCCTAGCGAGTAATTTTAAGTCCTAGGTCTGGATAACCATCTCCAAGTTGTCAATACAGATACAACGAAGGTTTACATACAACAAACAGACGAAAGAAATTAGGAATACACTTCTGCCCAAGATTTTCGAGGCAAGGAAGCAGGCTGCATTTTTTGGTGATCAGTTCATCATGAACGGGTTTGCGACACAAAAAACATTTTTTCATCATTGAACTACGTACTTTGAATTGGGCACAAAGTGCCGCCCGCGACCGCTCGAAGGTAAAAATTATTTTGAATTGGGCATAAAGTGCCGCCCGCGACCGCTTGAAGGTAAACATGATTTTGAATTGGGCACAAAGTGCCGCCCGCGACTGCTCGAAGGTAAAAATGATTTCGAATTGGGCATAAAGTGCCG
The DNA here is from genome assembly GCA_963920205.1 of Stenodema calcarata. Taxonomy (NCBI): domain Eukaryota; kingdom Metazoa; phylum Arthropoda; class Insecta; order Hemiptera; family Miridae; genus Stenodema; species Stenodema calcarata. The sequence continues at coordinate 9,293,520 of OY986048.1, forward strand.
CCCGCGACCGCTCGAAGGTAAAACTGATTTTGAATTGGGCATGGAGTGCCGCCCGCGACCGCTGGAAGGTAAAAATGATTTTGAATTGGGCATAAAGTGACGCCCGCGACCGCTCGAAGGTAAAAATGATTTCGAATTGGGCATAAAGTGCCGCCCGCGACCGCTCGAAGGTAAAATGATTTTGAATTGGGCATTAAGTACCGCCCGCGACCTCTCGAAGGTAAAAATGATTTTGAATTGGGCATTAAGTGCCGCCCGCGACCTCTCAAAGGTAAAAATGATTTTGAATTGGGCATGGAATGCCGCCCGTACCGCTCGAAGGTAAAACTGATTTTAAATTGGGCATGGAGTGCCGCCCGCGACTGCTCGAAGGTAAGAAATGCTCAATGCTGGTTGAATTTACTATCAGAACTCTTATATGAAAAGGTTATCAAGTCCCGTAAAATACTTATGCCAGTACGCTAAAATCTAAGTATTCAGTGGTAGTATGTTGACAATTTCAGTAGTAGTAAAACTCTCTGGACCAGGTAAACCCCCGAGATAGAGCTCTGCAAAACAGGTCATTTTTTCCCAAAAGTGCAAATTTTATGTTATGGTAATGTAACATCACCATGAAATACCAGACTGTGTTGCAAATCGGCACCATACCATATTCTCACCGTACTCATACTATACCATAAGAATTTCCTTCATATCATAACATACTGTACTATACCAAATCATACCATACAATAATAAACCATACTCATACTATGGAATAAGTGAATATGAGCCATGAGTGAATATTGCATTGTCATCCAGTTCTGACCTATATTTAAAATTTCAAGTCTCTAGCTCATCATCAAAATTTAATTTGTTTAAACAAATAGGTAGGTATTATTTAAACAATTTTACAGACAAGAAACTGAATGAATATTGCATTATGATCCATTTCTAACCTATATTTAAAATTTCAAGTCAATAGCTCATCATCAACATTTAATTTGTATTATTACAAATTGGTAATAATAATTGTTTAAATAATTAAAAATTTTACATACAAGGAAACCGAGTGAATATTGCAATGTGGTCAATCCCCGACCCACGGTTAAAATTTCCAGTCTTAAAATACCGGGAAGATGAAAAAAGGTACATAGTTTTATGTTGTGCACCTTGGGGGTCGTATATGATGTGGACCCACCTAACGGCCGGTTTAGACGCGAAGTTTAGTGTTTCTCCTAAACCTTTGCGCGCTCACTGTGAACGAATGGTTGATCGTACAAAAATCCAATTGGTTTTAAAAAAAATGTCAGGTCATTTAAAAGTGAACTAAAAAGTTCAGTTGAAGTGTTTGAGATATGAAATTGTCGAAATTTCAAAGTTTGTTTTGAACTCCTTCCCCTTGACCTAGGATTATGAAAAGTTTCCAGGATCATTGTGGGGTTGGTCCGAACCCAAAAAAAAAATTTTCGTAACTCAACGCTAACAAGGCAAAGTGCGGCGGACGGCGTACCGACTGATTTTTTTTTTTTTTTTTTTTTTTTTTCATTCGATTTTCTGAATCTACGTATCTTGAAACGTAAACCAACAAATTTTGAGGGGGGGTTAAATTTTTTTCCCTTTGGTCAATTCTAATGGTTCATTATTGAAGATAATAAACCAAAAATAAACAGTAAGTATAACATATTTTCGATGAAGAGCCCCTGAAAGTAGGCAAATCGCATTGTTTGCCCCCCCCCCCCTTTTAACATCGAGCTAGATCCGCGCGTGTGGCCAACTACGAGTAGCTAGGCAGGATTATGCACTGACTAAGCGCCAGGATATTTTAAAAAAAATCCGGGCTTTTCAGTTACAATTAAATCCAGCCGAGTACTCGAAGTTTTTCTCTAAACATCGATGTTTTTCTTCCGATGTTCATCATACTTACATCGATGTTTTTACACATTCGATGTTTTTCCTCTCTTCCAAAATACCTATAATTAGAAACCTATTTTACGTTTCAGTAGGTATGTAATTATTTGCATTACTTCTGTGCCTTGTTAGGAACTTTATTTACCTACTACCTACTCGTAAATTATTAATCAATGTTTTATACGACGTTTTTTTTTTTTTTGGATATCGATGTTTGCAGTAAAAAAAGCATCAATGTGAACTTATCGATGTTTTTCCAATTGATACCCATCCCTAGTTACAATGACTTTTATTCCTGCGTCGTCTTTCATAATTTTCAATAATAAACCAAGGGAATCAACCAAGGAAAATGTATTCCTTAGCCTCCAACACTTCGGTGGTCTCAACTCAATGTGCACAGAAGTCAAAATCAGCATACTATTTTCATTTAACGAAGCAAGTGAACTGAAAAATAGATTTTTAAATTATAATAAATTATCAAGTAACTTACGGTAAAAAGGGAATTCAAGCCCCAAATTACATCCTTCAAACGACGGGTAGGCGCCCATCCAAGTCCATCAATAGAATTCTGACGTAGTAAACTAAGACAGATATCTCCTTCCTCACTGATGTTAGGATGCCATAATTTAGTCTGGCATTTGACAGTGGGTGGCTGAGAAAAACGAACAAAAAACACCATCATCAGATGCTATCAATAAATGACGACTAAAAGTAAATTGGAATTGAGAGAATCAACTTGATCCATTAAACTTCAAGCTGTAAATATTTTAATTTTATCATCTCAGAAAAAATGGAAAATTATTTGGATAATACCATTCAACAACATTTTACAAAATAAACCCAAGTAAGCTAAATGTGAATTAGAATTTCTATTGATTTAACGTAAAGAAATATTCCAACCTGTATTTCAATGCTATATGTTGCGCAAAAATACTTTACATGGAGCTATAATGGCTACTTAGAGCTAAACAGGGCTACAATGGGTAGTTTTAAACTGCTTTCATCACATTTTCAAATTGAAATTCTAAGAATTTTGAAATAATGCCCTACGGGAAAAATCCAGTATTCTGATATTTTTCAGGTGCAGTGAAATACGTCATCAATACGTTCATTTTTCATATTTTTCTGAATATTGGCACTAACTCCTTTTCAAATCCATCTGATTGTAAATTTAAATCCACATGTGAAGTTGAAACCATGAAACTATTTCAAGCGTAGTTGCAGCCTTCAAGCATGTTGTGCTCTTCAGTGGTAATATAAATGTGAAACAGGAACTGTCCTCATTGCCAAAATCCTTCATCAGGAGAAACAATAAGGTAAAATTCATGTAATTTGTGGGGTCCACAAATTGTATGGCACAATTAATAAAATAATGGATTTTATGACCTATTTTTTAAAAAAATGGATAAGAACTGCACTGGTCAACAGGAAGCATTAGAATTGCAACTATAGGCAATAGCTTACAGCGATGTTGTAGTCCTCAGTAATATAAATGTGAAACAGGAACTTTCCTCCTTGCCAAAATCCCTCATCAGGAGAAACAATAAGGTAAAATTCATGCAATTTGTGGGGGTCCACAAATTTTATGGCACATGTGACAGGTAACATTGTTTCCATTTCTTGAATCTGGAAATTACAAAAGACAGGTTTCAATCAATTTGAAACAATATTCCAATACATACTTTGGATTAAGTTGAGTTGTCTGATCAGATTTATGTGTGATGTAAGATTGAATGAGTCATAATGAATAATATGAATACCTAATGAACCAATCCCTACAAACTAGACATGTCAGCAAGTGCCTCTACACAATGGGCAACTTACAAACTCATTTTTCATTCCGCACCACGAAAGCTAATGCTCCCCAAAAATGTGCATCTTGAGATGTATCTTATCAGCGTTTACAACCTTGATATTACGCAATCAATTGGTTATTAGGATCGGCATAAATAACTTAAAACAGTTCTCAAAGCAAAACTATCAAACTTCCCACTCAAACAATTTTGCAGTCAATGTCCATCAGGCCAGATTTTTCATGAGGTACGAAATAGTTTACAGGATAATAATTATTTTTTTTAGCGAATTTTACCCATACATTGCAAAAGTGAAACTGTGTGAATTTTACCCATACATTGCAAAAGTGAAACTGTGTGACAAGTGACAACTCATTTTAAAGGTTTATTTACGCTGAACACGATGGTGAATTCGGAATTGTGATATCTTATTCCGTTCTCAAACTGGAGCACTTTGAAGGTGAATAAGCGTTGTTGTTACTTGAGATGTTCTTCACGGTTCATCTGCTCTAATTTGTAAACGGAATGAGATATCGTGTTTCTGACTTCACCATCGTTTTCAGCGTTGAATAATCTATAAACTGAGGTATTACGAGGTTGGCTTACAAATAACGAGCGCGTATCACTTAAAAATGGTATACTTGACAGAATATACAGGCCAAAAACTGTAAATAGCTAAACCAAACAAGCATTTTCTGAAAGCCCCTATCATTCTTATCATACATGCCAGTGTTTTTAGGTAAAACTGATATACTATTCGAATTCGAATGTTTCATTCATGTCGTGGTTTCATATTGAAGAAAAATAATACTATTGGATCTGCTCACCAGGAGCCATGTAGCAACACTATTACCACATGTTGACTTTTTAACTTCCTCATTTATTTAGCAGCAATTAGCAACAGCAAAAATATATGTTTCATTAAAAAAAAGTGTATCTTTGCATTCAACTCGCCCGCATTCTATTTTGCTCAAAGCGTTAAACCATATGTTACTAAAAGGTGGTGACCCAGACGTGATCACCCACAGTGATAACCCAGGGAACCCGAAGCAGCAGCCTCCGGGGACAATTCAAGCTCTGTAAGGAGATTGGTCAATAACATTTGCTGCACCGCCATTTCGGAAGAGCAATGTCCCAATTTGGTTCAGCTAGTGCAAAGCCCAATTCTGCGTTAAAAATATCACCAGCTATCAAGACCGCTACAATTGCATCCTCAGCCCAATCGACTCCAGCGTCCTTTCTTAAGTTAGTGGCCTCGTACCGCCTGACCCTCCTGTCCCGCCTTTTCGAATCCTTCTCTGATTCTGAGGACCAGCAGCTGCAATGTCTGTTAAGAGGAGGATCGGCGCCCGAGCCAGCTCCTACGAGAAATGAAGGAAATGGCAAAAGGTAAGATGAGCGAAGCAATTCTGAAAACACTCTGGCTTCAGCAATTACCATCCAACGTTTGCGCCATCCTGCACTATCAGCCCTAGTACCGTTAGCTGATAAGATAATAGAAGTCACAGGTACGAAGACCTAGTGTAAAACAATGGACACAGCACCCACAAACACTGATACCCAATATCAGTGCCTCGTTTTGAAGATAGACGCACTTACACGCAAATTCGACGCACCTCCATGCAAATTCGACACACTCAACACGTCTAGGCGAAATTTTCGCGGGCGCTCACTTTCACAACCTCGCAGCAAAACACCTAACCAGCATAAGTGCAACAACAATTTGCACAATCCAATAATGCTATGAGTCAATACCACGCCCGCTTTGGAGCGCAAGCTCGCAGCTGTGAACCTTCCTGCTCGTTCACCCAGAGGAAGCCAGCGGAAAACCAGTAGGCCAGACGCTCGAAGCGGCAGACGCTATGGGCCAAACTACTAGCCGCTTATTCATCCACGACAACACCACAAATTATCAATTCCTTGTCTATTCACGTGCAGTATTTGCCAACTTGAATTTAGTCTAGTCTCGATTCATGATGAAGCGGGTGAAAAAAGGTTGTATGAAATTTAAAGTGTTGAGGGAGTGAAATTAGTAATATCAAGAGGAGGACTTGGGAAATTCCAAAAGTTAAATTATTATATCTGTAATAGTACGACTAAATCGAAATTATGAGTCAGCATACCTTTAAATTATATGAATCCTAAAAGGTCTGTTACAGCACATTTGGATGAGGACATCATCAGGACGTTCAGAGAATACCATAGCTATCATAAACATATAACAAGTCCTGTATGTTCCCGAGGAGTTAGGCAAGCTGAATGCTCGGCAAACCCCTCGCCAACAGTAGTTGCAGTTGGGTCATTCTCCCATTTCATCGGATTTTATGTTTTTGAACAACTGTGGCTTTGGTGATAGTTTTCATGTAATTTTTTGGCGATGAGTGACTACTAGTCATCTTTCCCTAGGATTTCAGTCAAATTTGTGGTAGATTGCCATACGCAATCATATCCAAAATCAAGTTCAAAATGTAAAAACCTAATTCCCTCACCTGTCCATTGGGTTGGATTTCAAACTTTGGCAGTGAATGAAACCTCTATTACAGCTGGTATCTATTTCCTCTTTTTTCTGGTAGCTTTCTTATGTAATAAACTATCGATCAGTACCAAAGGGAGTTCCCCAAAATGCCGATCAAAAAGTCAGCAGCCCAATTCACCAGTGTCCATAAGGTTTCGCCTAATTCCCTCACCTTTTTTTTAACAAGGCGCCAGCTCTTCCCAGAGCCCCTTTTTGTCTCGTTAAAGTGTTGGCAGCATTAAGGAAGTTCCCGCCCAACTTTGGGTATAATCTGTTGCTCAGAAAATTCCAATCTCAGCTTGTGTAAAAATGTGACTGAAAGAAAACACCGCTCGTCCAGTCAAAGACCTAATTACCTCACTCGATGGTATTTTGATTCAGGTGAGTTTGATTAATGTTCTCTTTGCGTTAATTGAAGTATTTTCAGAGGGAGGTACGTGATCCATTATTGATTTTTTGTAGCAACTCGTGCAGAGAGGTACACCTCTGATAATCCTCCAAAACCTAATTCCCTCACACCTAATTTCCTCACTTCACCTGCAGTGAGGGAATTGGGCAGAATGTGATGGAATTAGGTAGAATGCTAAAATTTACCTAATTTACCTAAATTTACCTAATTATGTCATTTAATGACATAACCTGGAGATATAGGTATGTTCCTAATAGATAATAGTTTTAATCGTAAATTGATTACAATTTCAGCGGTCCTCATCAATCCTTGGTTTGCAGAAGTAATGGCACCTACCTACTAAAAAGGACATGGAAGAAAAGAAGCGCAAGAAGAGGGAGTATGATAAGGAGAGCCGAGAAAAAATTAAGCAGCAACTGAAAGAACAGCTGAAGTATAGGAAGAAACATCAGAAGAGAAAGGTGAAATTGGTGAGTGACATGACTGCCCGTGAAAAGATGGAATGTCTCAAAAAAGGAGGGCTGCGTTAAAAAAAAAAAAAAAAAAAAAATGGTATTGGAAGGAAAAAGGTGAAGCTGCGCAAAAACAAACTGAAGCTATACAAGCTGGAAATGACGAAATCCAGGATACAACAAACTCATCGAGTAACGAACATGGACCTGCTGCGATATGGGCACACCTGAAGCCATTGTTTGAGTATATATCTGTCAATCTCCTCAAAATCAACACAGTCCATTCCCAGTTGGACTCACCAGCCACGCAATACCGGAACAGAACAATTTTTTACCTTCTCTGCCACGGTCTCCAAGTGTTCATCCTGAAATTTCGAATTGCTACATGGAACTATTCAGTCCCTGGCCACGGTAAGGGAAGGGTACAGTAGACAGTTCAGGAGGGGCGATGAAGCGACTTTTGGATGAAGCTGTCTCTTGTTGATAGGACATCACTGACTTTACTTTGTTTGTCAGATTACTCCAGGAAAAATCAAGAAATGTTTCGTGATCCCTGGATTCAAACGAACAATGAGGGACAGTGTACCACCGATGTGATATTCCTGGTTCCGAAAAGGTACTACGGCTGAAACGGCTCAGCTGTTTTGGCTGCCTGAATTGCGACAAGTTGACGCTTGGGACACTCGTCCTAGGTGATGCTTCAGCCAAATCTGTCGAAGGCCAAGGGGAGCCCCCTGGGATTCTTCCCTACTTAATTATCGATACAGAAATTATGGAACCAGTCTCATACTACCTTTATTGGTGAAGCTACTACCACTACCGAAGTTTCATGAATAGAAATACGTGACATGTCCTACCAGTTGTCGGTAGTTATGTTGTACCTCGATTCAGTGAGTTCGGAGCCAAGAAAAAGCACAAAAAAGAATTTTGTTACTTTTGCTACGACTCGTAAGCGTTAGCGCCGATGGTATTTCTGGTATGGGACTTCGCTTTTTCAAAAAATCCAAATGTGAATTCTACTTGAATGTGTCTGATCTCTTCACCCTTTAAACAAATGCTATTTTGATGATAATACCAGAGCTAAAATTCTAATTCGCGAGAGTAAAGTGATTCACATTTTTCCTTTCGACATAGAAGTATGTCGAAAGGAAAAATGTGAATCACTTTACTCTCGCGAATTAGAATTTTAGCTCTGGTATAACTTGGACAGATTTTCAAAGAACTTTGAGATTGAGCTCAGAATAATTTGAAATATTTTTGTTTCTTTCATTCGTCTAATTGAGACTTTATGACCTCCCTGATGTTATAAAAAATGTTGTTTTTCATTCATAATATAAATGAAAAATATATTATAATAAAATACATTCATAATAATATTATGAATATAATATATTATAATATTATTATTATATTGAATTTCTTTTTAAAAAAAATGTACCGACTGATTGGAAATGTTAGTTCCTTATGTGAATTTTGTATTGTGAAAGATAAGAATTTTCGTTTTTTGCCATTTCGAATTAATTATGTAGGCCCAAACGACACCAACATTAGTATCCTGAGTGAGTATTATGACTCAATATAAGAATACCAAGTGATTTAAGAAAGGAATGGTATTGTGGTAATAAAACGAGTTGAATTGATGTGTTCACTAACCCCCTCACTCGTTGCCTAATTCCCTCACCTGCATGATTTTTATCATGATCGTGTATCTCTTTAAATACGCATTCCTATGAACCAAATTTTCATGTGCATGATCAATAACCTGTTTCAAAACGAAATGGGGGATGAAAAACATTTTTCGAGTGACTTAATTTTTATGGAATTGAGAAATCCAATTTCCAACGAAATGGGAGAACGACCCAGTTGTGTCACTGTGTCAGAGGAAATCATCGAGTTTCGTGTTCATTTTATTCGAGCCATCGGTAAATAATTGATATTGCACTATGAAAACCTCAGATCCGATTCCTTCAGAAACGTATGAAGATACGAATATCGTCCCATAAGCAAGTTTCCCTATTTTACTATACAAGAGCTAAAAGAGGTAAAATGCTGAGGAAGGTCTCAAGGTTTCGTTTGGATTAAGTAATAACACCGCAACCATTTCAGGCCGCTAGGCTGCGTTATTTATAATTTATACAGTGTAACCAGAGCCTCTCTTGAGCGGGTCCAATAGTGAAATGCGGTCTGAGATCAAATGTTTGAAATTGGAAGGCCGGTAAAATTCACCATAGAGTTGCTGTAGCATACGGTATAGGAGTAATGAGTGTTTCGGAAGTGGCGAAAAATCTTTGTGGAAGGACGTATTTCCGTGCACGATAGGGCCCGCAGTTGTGGCAGTTCGTGCAATTTTGAATTAAGATCGGCGTCGAAAGCTTGAACAAATCCTTGAATTGGTTTGTCCCAAGTACGAATGTAGTTAGTCGCATCCTTCAAGATGATTTGAAGTTAGAAAAAATTCAGTGCACGGTGGATCACGTAGCTTCTGCCAAATGAGCACAAACAAACCCGTTTGGACGCAGCAAACCGACGTTTTGAAATGCTTGAGGATGAAGGGAAAGATCTTTACGTTCGAATCGCAACTGGGGACGAAACTTGGGTCCACCTCAACGTGGTTTGAAAAACTGCTTCGACCGAATCAGAGACTACGTTGAAGAAGATCCTATGCTTTCCAAACATGTCAGTTTTATTCAACAAAATGTTTTTCCGATATTTGAAAAAAATGTATAGGGACACATACTTATAGGATCACCCTCGTACCTAAACCCAATCGTTATGCGAAGGTTAACTATCAAGCACTCGAATTTTCCTGATTGACCGTATTGCGACAAAACATGAAGTCCTAAATCCACAGTGCAGATTCCAAAATAATACAGTATGGTCGTTAAACAGCAACGTTGAAACGTTGAACCGTTCACATTCGCATTGTTCCATACTGAGTTGAATAGCTTTCTTGATTTCATAATTGTATTCAATTCATTTAGATTTGTTGGAGCGGTTTGGTCAATGAATGTAGGGATACAATAACAGTTTGGTTGGCACGCATCTTCTAGCCCAACAAGTTCTGAGTTACCGGTCGGTGATTTTGAATACTTACGATTTTGTCTGACTTAAAATACACATAATTGAGGTTCTACAAGAATGAATGAAACAGGTAACCGTGGCAATACTCATGATTAGGATAAAACACGTACCTCTTTTACTAACAGTTTATCACGCACAGAGACCCGTTTGGTGTGGTTTTTATGAAGATAATTATCATCTCCTCTCTTCAATTTTCTTGTCAAGGTAATCATCCTGAAAACGAAATACCATATTGAGCGTTGCAGTTAATTTCAATGGATATTACTGGTATCTGAGAAACGTCGATGTTCACAACTATTATAAGATTATCAACAACTTGTTACGTGGAAAATCAAAAGGTGAACGACGTAGACAGTAGAAACTATTGATGCTAATAGGGAGTTGGCAAATGAGCAAAATTTGTTATCACATGGATGAGAAGTGACAATCCCAGGATTGTTGCCCCAGTTCACACCACATCCAAAATGCAATTACCTGGCACGCTCGACAACGTTTCAAACCAATATTAGTTGTAATTTGGCTGACACGAGAACCACTCAAATATTGGCAATGGAAGATCAAAAGAGTTACTTAATCAAAAGGGAACCAATTATAATTCATAAGAAAATGAATCTGATTTGGTTGACAAGTTGACTGGGAACGAACCTGTTTCATGGATATTCTTCGATGATAACACCAGATGCAGGAACTGAAAGGGTGAAAGACCAAAATTCACCACTTACACAAAAGATGTCAAGCTCATAGTATACAACTCGTACTTCGCCTTCAAATCACAAAAAATAACAACCAACATCTGGTTATCTAGTTATCTACCACTTTTTATATGGCCGAGACAAACAAACGTCCATCCGTTGAGCAATGGAGGAATGACGTTTTATGATATCCATGGAAGTCATGGAACTACCTCTATACGTTTATAATTCCATGTAGCGTGGAACTTAAAAGATTCCTGTTGGTCCAGCCACTGAGGTCTTCTATTGCAGGCTTGCACGAGAATCGGACACTAGCGTCCCTTACATTGACGCAGTGAACCAAGATCAGCTGGCGCCCTTGATGGTGAGTGGCGGCCATGCCATGTCAGTGACAAGAACGAATTAGTTTAGCAATTCACTTTTTCAAGTTTGTTTTAGCGAATTTTCGAAGAAGATGAAGCTAAAACACATAATTTGGTGGTCCAAAATGGACGCATAGGTGGATGGCTGAAATATTAACCAAATATCACTAGGTTTATTAGGGATCGTGAAAATTTGCTTCTGCCACATCAAATGTAGACCAATTTTGCCAAGAACCCATATTTTCATTATGCATTCAGAAAAAATTTATTTGTAATTATGTAACATCAATATCCGGTGCTGATCTGAAGCGTTACGAAAGAATGATCGAGTTGTGTGGTGGGGTGGATCCATATGAAATGGTTCTCAGCGATGCGAATGGTGCGTCAGTGATTCCGAATGTCAGTCGTAAAGACGTGGTTGATTTTTTAGTTTTAAAAACTGATTTTTACACATTAAAACAAATCAAGAGTCACAAGCCCCTGGACGCTCACAACTTTTTGACAAGTGGGCAGGTATTTGGCATCCATCGCAACAGTGATCAGGTTCTGAATAAAAACAAGGAAACTAAGGTGGATAGGCAGGAGCGTGTTGAAGCTACATCTCAATGCACCTTATCTAAATCTAAAATTATTAAACATGAGGAGGGCGTGGGTGTGACGAAGTGCAAACCAGCAATACACGTCTGTGGTTGCAAATGCTTACATAAAAGAATGGTCGAGAAGAGGTGACATTTTTGTTGTGAGCTTTATAAATTTTATTCCGAAACTTGCTAATCAAATAGAAATAGCTAGTTAAATTTATGAGGTGGATTATCGGATTCTGCTCACCAAAATTAATCCATCCGTTTATCCCTGAAGCAATAAATGAAAACTTTGCGGAATTTATTGAACACAAATAGGATAGGTAGTAGTTACAAACTCATTTACTTTGTTGAAGTTGAAGGCGAATAGAAGCAGCTCTTCTTGATGTCAACTTGGATGAGGCAGTCAAATTTAAATTATTAGATGAAACTATCAGCTACTCTGCAGAACGGATAAAATTTACCCTTGTAGGTGGAGGACCTCAGAAGCTGCCCAGGAGGTAGATAAGACTCCTGTTGGGGATGCTGATAGGGCACAGGTGCTTCCAGAACATCTGCACAGAATCTGTAGATCCCTTGTGCAGACTTTGCGGAGAGGATGAGGAAACTGAGCACTCAAAGCTCAACGGTACTCTTTAGGTCTCTAATACTCTAAAGAGATTTTGTCAGCAAACAACATGGTGAGTGGGATCATAATTTTTATTACCTACCCAATAATGTTTTGTATATTATTTTTATTTATTTGGGCCTACTTGGTACCTAGCCTGGTTTATACATCCATAATCCATAATACATCCATATCAAAAAGGAACCTTCTTCTGATTGGTTGGTTGTCATGGGGCGGTGGGTGCCAAGCTACTATAGAAATAAACGCAAAATTAGAGAAAAACATGAAGGAATTATATCATTTTCCAACCCATCAGTCTTTAAATTTCGAACTTTTCAATAGAACATGCTCTCTTTCTTCGTGATTTAGTTCATATAGCATCCATGGAGAGTTGGGAGGTTATCAAGAAAGGGAGGTTATCAGTTTAGTAGTTTAGTCCTACGTTATGAACACTACAAGCATCTCTTTCCTATCTGTGGTGGAATTCTTCCGTGGTATTAATATTCAAAACAATTGTTGAGAGTGCTAATATACTCCTTCCGTTCACTGGTTTCTTATTTTTCATCAGACTAGTTGCCAATCTGTTAACCGTTAACGTTTGAGATGGATTTTTAGTTTCTGTAACAGCCACTACGAGCGCTGGCACTGATAACGGAGGCCAAAGAAGATTGTATTTTAGCGCTACAACGGAGGGTTCGTTTAACACCGCTACAGAACTCGTAAACTGGTTTATAGCTCGTGTGATTGTCCGTTTTATTTGCGGCGTTAACCTCCCCACTAGTTAGACCAGTGTTGCTTGTAGTCGTATTTGACGTGCCTCTGTTGACCAACATACCGTGTTTTGGTTGCGTTAAATAATATTCTACATTCAATCAATCTATAAATTTCGTTTTATTGTGTGAATATCAAAGTTCCGTGTATGAAAATCTGACGAGAGATCGACGCGGGAACCACTGTGGTTGTGAGGTTATTCCCAGTGTCTGAAGAAGCCCTCGGTGATCGCTCCAACAAAATCTAATTTTGAATATTATCCAGCTTCTTGCATCGTTGTTTGGCACATTGGTAAGGAAACGTACTAAGTAGTTTTTTGCTGTCAATTTTATTGTTTGAACGTACTCTACTGTAATGTACTATGAGCCGCAATATCTCGTACACTTCCGTGCCAGAGCTTGTGTTCCTTGGGTAAGATGCTTGTTATTTTTTACCCTCCGACGCTATAATCCGTAGTTTTCTTTGTGAATCATCCCCAAAATACGATAATCATCATCTTGATTTAACATTCGTATTTAAAAAAACCATTCTGTCTCGAAAGACTTCTACTCGTCTATTGTGATGGTGGCCTGCAAGTTTAAAAATATACGTATCCACCAGGTAGACTCGTATTCGTGGACAAAAAAACGTTACCTGCCTATGAAATTGACGACGATAAAGCTGCGTTCTGCTCGTTTGCTATTCGTTTCAATATGGAATTGCTTTGATTTTTGTCCGTATTGGTCTTGTAGATACGCAGGTACTTGTGTCTTCCGTCGAGCGCCAAGACCATCCTAATTTAAAAATATTGAATGTTAAATGTTATCAAGACCCTCATAAAGATTTATAAACACTCAATCGATTACCTTGTTTGAATACATATTTTCATAACCTCCTAATGCAAAGCTAGAGTTTGAGATTATTGGCGAGTTCTATTATGGTGCTTTTATGGATCGCGACTCAGAAATTTACTACATTTCTTTGCAAAATATAAAGTTTTTTTTTTCGGGTTTGTTGTTAATTATAACAGGTAGTACTGAGAAATAATTGCAGGCTCCACCAGCATGCTGATATTGTCTAAAGCCTTTTAGTATTTCCAACAAAATTAATAAAGCTGTTACATAATAATACGAACGAATTAGTTCTCGCTCTTTGGCTCCCGTTGTCGATAATACGTAGAAAGTTTAAATTTATTTCGGCACCTATCTGTCCACTTACTCAATATTTCCGTTCAAGGAGATGTTTTGTTTATTTTGATAAGTGTGATCAATTCTCACTTCTGCGGCCTTCGCTAAAAAATTTACAGCACCCACCTATCGAACCAATTTTATTTTTTGATCTATAAGGAATTATCCCAAACGCTATCGCAAATTCAAAAAAGAAGGGCCTCCTGCTTTAGTATTTGTACTCCGCTTGCATTGAAGCACATTGTAAGGCACTTGTATCATAATTAGAAAAACACAAGTCGTTTGTAATCTCTGCAGATTTTCTGTTTTGTTCTCGTGAAACTAAGTAAAGCTCTGAACAACAGGAACATGCAAAATCAGACGTAGAAGATGTTGATGCTTGGGCAATCCACTATTCTCCAATGCCCAATGTGGAAGTCACAGTGTGCAGTAGGGGTGGGGAATATTTAACGTGGCCGCTCCAAATAACCTATTACTGACCAGTAACCTAATATCAGAAAATACCAGGTACCTATGTTATCACTATTGCACTTATTTCAATCAGAGCGTCAAGAAACATGCATCAGTGTGTAAATTGTCGTTGGAGCTAATGATGAGAATTGAAAATGAATCAAGATCGGTTATGAGAGTGATAATCCAGTGGAAACCCAGTCCGCGTTGGGCGCTGGGAAGATTCCCGAATCGCCGGTAACCTACTACCAAAATGTCCTAATACCACAACCCATTACCAGACGGTCGCTGTTACTCGATAACCTATTACCAAAAAATAACCGGATTAGCCATGCCTAGTTTGCAGTTATACTGCGCTGTCGCCTCCTTTTTCATCAATGTATGTTCTCATGTCCGCCACGTTGTTTGCTCTTCCACCATTGTCCACTGCCACGATTCCCCCTGCCTCTGTATTTAAATGCTATTGTTTCTTCAAGTTCACCTGCCACTGTGGTTCGAGTATTATTTCTGTTGAATTTGACCTTCTTTTGCATAGCTTTAGTAACATCCTCGTCTTGTTCTGGCAGCATGTAGCAACAGCAGATTCCACATCCTCCTAGTTCTTGAATACACATTGTGAATTGGTGGCTGAGACACCACAACACTCACAAACATGGCTTAACGTTCAACTCCATTTCATATGCATTTATTAACATCAACAGAATCAATAATTCTCTTGCCGATTTTTTGGTCAAACCCAATTGCTCAAGCGTGAATAGAAAGGACATTTTCAAGAAAAGTGTCAGAACTCTAACTTTTCTTTTCGTCACGTTTCTAAACTGGATGTGCGGAAAAAACACGCTAAGTACAGTTGGAGTTGTATCGGTATTCCTGGTGGGTTGACGCAACCTCACTGCACGAAGTCCTGTGATGATGCACTGTTCCAGACAGAAGATGACCACAGTTGAGTCAGATGATTTTGACAATTGTGATAAGTTAGACGAGACTCAGAGAGTTTCGACGATTATTTGGATCATCTATTTGAGTTTTGCAAGGCCGGAAATGTTTAATAATCAAAGCAAGCCTCCACATTCCATCAAACCAAAATTATTTCGCTGTTTGTCCCATTTATCTGGAGAAACTAGATGCAAAGTCAAACGAGGAAAATTTAAGAACTACAGAAAATTTAACTCCGGCGTGTATAATATTTCCCAGCAGACCTGATCTGAGCTCATGCACATGCATGAGAAGCATTTCCGAATTACGAAAATTAACTGTCATTAATGCCTTTGAATACCATGTGCTCGCGTCTGGGCTTGTTTGAGGGGAAAAATATTGATTCAGCAAGGTCACTCGAGTCAATTGCAGTCACTTATTGAAGGTCTGATGTAAGTATCCAAAACCGTGATGGTCAGACAGATGTTCCAAAAATACCTCAACTCAACTTATCCTGTACTCAACACAGTAAATCTATCCCCCAAAACCTTTTGTCAGGCTTTATTGATTTAGGTATTCATTTTTACAATCTTCCCCTATTTTTCCGATTGCAATGGTGATGGCTAATTTTTATCATCTACTTCCAGATGGATAGTCTATGTATTGAGTGGTTACCTATTTCCTGCGTTGTCCAAGCGTATCATATTTTTCAAGAGCAATAAATGGCTCTTCACTGTGCGGATTCATAAATGCAACTTCATTTTTTGACTTATTATTGCAAATTTACCCCAATAACCTTCACTATTATAAACGAATGTTTTTACCGCATAATTTATTCTATGCACGTCCTGATTTCACTACGTTTTTGTTGCAGGATTTTTTGGCGGAAAAAATGAATCTGGTGGTTCAATTCAGTCTTGGAGATTTTCATACGTTCTTAAGCTATTAAGAATCTGCAAATATCTCTGTGAAGCCTGGAACACAACCTACTTTACTAGTGCATTTACCTTAACATGTTTCGGGCTAATGTTTTCCGAGATGAATTGACTGAACGACTTGAATTCTCTGAGCTCTGTGAAGCTGACATCCATCCCGACTAGGAAATAAAGTGAGTTACCAACTTTCAGTTCCTTTTTTTATTGTTGAAGGTTCTGTTCAACAGAAATAATGATCTATATTTTGCTTGTTCAGCGGTTGCGTTTTATTCGTATAATAACCCATAAATCAATGACGCTCATTGGTAATATGGAAGCTCAACCATGCATTCCTCTAATACAAGCGCATGAACTATTAGCAGCTGTCCAATTGTTGTCATGATTCAGTGAAATATACTTCTACTAGTCTACACTTTTGTTCATTTATTATATTAATAATGATTGAATTTGTGAATAGGCTGCTCAAGAAATGATTAAAGAAAAGCAACCAAACAAAGGGAAAAATGGAACCAACAATAGCTTTGAAAACATTGGGACCCCTGGTAGTAGCAATTCAGAAAGCAGGGAGGAATCAAAGAAAGAATCAGAGAAAGGTCCTGAAGTCAAGGAAGAAACTGAAGATGTTGAAGTTCCTGATAATCCCCCAGTGGCCCACAGTTCGCCATTAGATGAAGTAAAGTCATCTCCAGTTTCTGCAGCAGCTCTTGGCTCTATAAAAGGTATTGTGCTCAGTATCTTGGTGTCGGTGTGGATGTTACAGAAGTCACGGTTCACTCAAACAAACATGTGATCTTAATTAGTTCTAATAATTAGTTGTGATAATTGATAACATATACTTATCCTGTGTGGTTTTCACCAGATGAGGGTAACACTTCTACTCAGAGCAACCCCTGCCAAGTGTCAGTCAAAGGATCTAAGGCTGACACTACCGAAAGCTCCACTGATGCATCTAGTTTCTGTAATGGTGAGTTCCCAATATTGTTCATATACTTCATTCATCACTGGTAATATTAATATTCATTGGAGTGCTGTTCATCGACACCACTCTGAACCTAATAAATATATACTGGGTGGAGCACGAAAGACAGGTGGATTCGTAGACAGAAGGGTCGCAGGTGTCTAGGAGGGGGTTCATTTGAAAAAAGTGGGCGAGAAGTTTGTTTTCTCACACCCCTTCAGTTGTCAAGATGTTGTGGTCTGTGGAACAGCGTAAGTTTTGCGTTAGAGCTTACTTTGAGAACGCCTGCTCGACCGTCTGGGTGCACGTGCATTCAATTTGATGTTCAATGTCGCCCATCGAAATCGCATTCTTTCGTGGGTAAGTGAATTTGAGACGGGTATCTTGTGTTTATGATCAGAAGGGAGCATCAGAACCCGGTCACTTCCCCAGAAAACATAGAGGGTTCGAGTCTCCATTCAACAGTCTCCCAGGCGGTCAATTTGGAAACAGTCTCAAGTTCTTGGCATTTCGAGACGTTCCATGCATCGAATAATTGAAGAACATCTTCATATGCATCCCTACAAAATGTTAGTCGTCCAGGAGTTGAAGCCACGTGATTATGAAGCTAGACAAATCGCGAGTGAAAACATGTTTGGTGGATTGCCTCGGGACGCTATCGTTTTCTTCTCTGACGAGGCACTTTTCCATCTTGGTGGTTGCGTCAATAAAAAGATTATGCGCGATTGGAGTGAGGCGAGCCCCAGGAAGCTCCATAAGCTCCACCATAAAAAGGTATAGTTCCTAATGAATTTTTTCACTGGCTGCAATTTTCATTGTCTGGAAATTAAAAGGTTGTTGCACTTCCTGGCAGATATTATTATACCTCTTTTACTGAACAAACTATCACACTCCATTACAATGTGTTCTATTGTTTCTTCCATTCGTTCACAGTAGCGGCACATAACCTCTATGCCTATTTGCCTCATGTAGGTTTGGGTTAGGCAGTGATTGGTTCTTATCCTCGCAATTGTCCTCAAATATGCCCCTGTGTTGCTGTTTTCTCGATTATGCCAGGGTTGTGTAGGGATTTTCAGAAGCTATCAACATATTCTCGTTCAGACGGTTATCCATTTGAATGGCTCGTCGTGCAGTTTCGTCAGCCCGCTCGTTTCCTGTTATCCTGTGGTGGCCTCTTACCCACACAAAACATCATTTCACATTTCTATTCTTAAGGGCAGCAGTTGCATTTATTATAACCACGTTGTATAAATCCTTGGTGCTTCTAATTTTGGAGTATGCTTCGTCGGTGTGGTCCACAAGCTACTCTGCCCGCAGGTACCTACTGTCTGGAGAGAATTCAGAATAAATTCCTTCGCTGTATTGCGTTTAAGGAGGGGATTCCTTCTGACGGGGTGGATTATGCCAGCATCATGAGCTCATGTATCTTGCAGCCTTTGGAACGTAGAAGAGTAGTAGCCAACCTATCTTTCATCTACAAGCTGTTGAATGGTATGTTTGACTGCCCGGCTTTACTGCCCGAGAGTTGCGGCTTTATCGTCGACCCTGTTTTATACCTCCTTTGCAACGACAAATTACCTGCAGCACCGTCCTCTAAGCAGAATCCAACGATCAGCCAATATATTCCTAGAAGTCCATCCTAATTTTGATTTTTTTTCTCATTCACTACGTTCACTTAATTACTCAATGGGCAATTCCAGTCAATTTTTTTTTCCAAAGTACCTGGTCTAATGTTAGCGAAAATCGGGTCCATTTGCCAAGAAATTGTTCACAAAAATTTAGGAAAATAAAAGAAAATTGGTAGTTTGAAAAACACTTAACGAAAAAACTGATCAACTCATGCTATTTTCGTAATCTTCACACATCCCTTGACCGAAAAATACTGTCCTATTGTAAATTTTCGGACACAATGGAATTGCCCATTATCTCTTCTTCCATCAGCTTCTCATAATTTTATCTATGCACTTTTTTTTCTTTAGTAGTTTAAACTGTAGTTTCATCTCATTTACGTTGCTGCCTTCATAGAAGTGGATTCTTTGTTTAATATTTTCTCGAATTGTTTTGTTTAATGGGCTTGCCCGTGTTGTGTAAAATAAAAAAATAAAATAAATTCCCATGGATAGACAATGGGAACGAAACCATTATGTCTAAGTTAAGTTTCTGGAAGGCTTAGAAGGGAGTGAAACTAATTGTGCATGGGTGCTTTAGTTAATTTCTGTGTTTGTGATTTATTTAGCTGGAAATCTGTGCATCTTTTCACGAAATCTTCCACTAGTTCCTTCATGTGAGGCCACGAGTAATAATGCTTGAGTTTTTTGTAAGTTCGATTCATGCCCTCGTGGCCATGTAAGATATTTCCATGGAATTCTTTGATAATTTCTTCCTGGCGGGTCGGATCAAGAATGATAGGGATTCTGTGATTAACTAGAGTGATTGAAATAGATGTTTTATCGACCAGATAACGAATCATTCCTCGGAACTGCTGATTTTCCAAATCATCCAGTAGTTCCTGTATGACGGCAGCTTTGGCTCGGTTATCATTTAGTACCTAGTTGTTTTAGCTCGAGAATGGAGGCAAATAATCGTTGTCCCTCCAAAGATTCTGTAATTTGGGATTTGTATTGAACTATATAAACGCGAATTTTTTTTAATGTGATTTGTACAACAGTGTCTGGTTCATCCTGGATTTTATATTTTTCTATTGCGGTAGAATTCGATCCATACCAACTAAATCACTTGTTATAAAAAAAAAAAAAAAAAAAAAAAAAACGCTGACTCCAAGTTGAAAGATCGCATCACTGTTTTGACATCTTTGTTTATTTCCTTCACGAGTGGGTTCAAGATAACCCGAGTTTGCTGAGCATTAAGAAATTCCTCGTAACGGTCAGCGTCGCTGACAGCAGCGGAATGTTGGGGCTGCTTATTCGACGGTTTAGCACTTGTAATGGAGACAATGCGTTCACTTTCCTAATTGGGTTCAAGCGCGTGTGTATCTTATGCGTTAGCAAGCCTTGAAAGATGATCACTGGATTATTGACTCCTTTAAGGTAAATAATTTCGTAATCGTACTGTTGGAAATATGGTGTCGGAAATAAGTGACTTCCTTTCTCAGGTAAGCACACTTTTCAGTCTGGATTCTGAGATTGAACTTTCTCATTGCATAGAAAAGAGCTCGAAGATCATCAATATGTCTTTGTAAAACAGGTGAATACACAATAACATCATCCAAGTGTGCAAAAGTCTGCGAACCTTTCACAGTTCATAGTACATGTGTCATCACACGAGCCATGGTTGCCGGTACATTCTTGAGTCCAAATGGCATTTTTAAGATTTTTCCTAAGCTGAAGGCTGTTTCATGTGCATCCCTTTGATCCATTTTTATCTGATGAAAGGCTGATGCTAGGTCGATTACGGAAAAATATCGGGAATCTAATAAGGAGTCCAAAATGTCTGATATATTAGGAATTGGGTGTGTCTGACCAATTGAAACTCTGTTGAGTCGTCTGAAATCGACGCAAACTCTGATAATCTCCGGGTAGGAGATATAAGTCATTCAATTCATGCATGAGTTTAAGGATTGGTTCTTTCTCATCTCGGCTTAAATTGTCAATGTGACTCAAGGATTCGATTTCTTCAAGTCTTGAACTATTACACTGTTTAGAGAGAAGTGTCTTCTCCTCTGGCAATGGCATTTTGGTTTCATCCAATTGAAGGGTAGGAGTAGTTATTGTCGGTTACATCGAGCGTAGGAGTAGTTATTGTCTATGACTCCTCGCTAGTATTAAGAATGGCTACATTACATTTCCCATTATTAGGGTTTACGATTGAATCAGGAAACAGGACGTGTCATCTACTTGCGATACACCCTGTATATCAACCAATCATATGATCTGCTTTGTACATATCGCCAAATATAATATACAGATATTTGGATTTTGACCGAACATTATCGTGTTTTAATTGTACTACAAGATCCTAATCACGTTCACAGCGCAAAATACCTATTGAAATGCTTGGAAGAGTTCACAAAAACTCCAGAAAACTGCTTCTTCAGTGTATTCAGAGCGAGGGCTCTCATTTACCAGACACGCTGTTCAAAACCATTTAAATATCCAATATCAACATGTAAGAAAAAATAAAAAGTTTGGTAATTTTTCATTAATTGTGTTTATCCCATTTTGTAATCCGACTAGCTTTGGCGCTCCACCCTGTATGTTTGTGTGTATGCCAATTCCTAGGTTTGGGATACAACCAAAGGTTGTTCAAAGATAAGTAATTGCTATGTGAGAACAATACCATGTATTATGTCATAATTGTTATTTAGACCTCCAAAGAAAGAAGTTGGGTAATATTACAGTGAATTAGCTTACCTACTAGTAGTTGTTTACCAATATTTATTTTAACATGATCTGAACTACACAGAAGTTCTGAACATAATGATATGTTATATCAACTATGAGGTATTCTTGTAAATATGTAATTCAACATCAGAAATCTTACTACTTCCAAATTGAACTATTTCCTCCCACTTGGAATGTGCACATGAGAAATCACCCCTATAACAAATACGTTTTTGAAATCAAACATATAGGTTTTGAGAATATATTTTCATACAAGCAACGCTTCTGGGTATCCAAATTCTAATATTCGAGATAATTTCGGCTACGAAGATTTCCGTTTATTGGGTTTTATTTTTATTATTCTAATTTATGTTTAGTAGATTTCTCATACACGTATCATCATCTAGTTTCAGATCCTTGTGAGAACGTCCTTCATTTGGGAATGCCTTCGGAAAACATTCATGAAGGCGTTCAGCCATTGCCAAGTAATGTGGTTAGTAAACAGCCGGTCACTATGGAAGCCCAGTATATGCAGCAGCAGAGTCAGATTTTTGTGTTCTCGACTGCACTTGCCAACAAAGCAGCGGAAGCTGTTTACAACGGCCAGTATAATTCAATAATTGCATATCATTGTGCTCAGCCAAGGACTAAAAAGTGTCTTGAGGTAATAATAATTATATTTCATTTTAATAGCAGTATGATATTTTGTTGTGAGTTCGAGTAGGTGTTGGCTAGCATTTCATTTTTAGCCCTGTCATTTTCGGTTTGATTGCGGTGACATTTCACTGGGATTCCTGTTCAGATACAATCACAGAGGACCTTCAAAAAACCCAAGTCACTACATTAAAATGAGTTTTTATTAGCATGTTCCAAATTCCAGTATAACCACTATACGTATGACATCTCTCATGTTGCAGGGAACTAACCAATCAAATACAGGAATACCAAACCAGTGTAACAGTAATTTAACTGTTGATCAAAACAACACGAAGAATTCAATGAATTCACAGTGTAATATCATGAATCCTCATGCAAATAGTCTGATGCCCGATGGGATGATGACATCATTGAGCGACCTGAATCAAGATATGGGACTCACTCCTCCTCAACCTCTTGCCGGTAAGAATATTCTATTTAACCCTCAGTTACACTTGTCATTATCAATGACAAACCTTCTTGCATGGAGCACAGAGTCATACTACTGTTTTTTTCTCTATACTTCAATTACTGGAAGTAAAGCAAGCGATTTTAGACTCTTAAAAAAATGAGGGTAGACTCATAAATAATGCATGATAACAGTAAATTATTATTATTAATATGTGACAATTGACAAAATACACAAAAAAAAATCATAGATATTTGGTCCATTCAGACTTCTGTTACTCCCAGTCTCTAAATTAATTTGTTTGATCACTGCAAGATTAATTTGGTTCGATCCCACTTTTATTTTATAATTACGCCAATAAGTGACTTTGAATGACTACATTATGCGTTGAAAGTCATATCTCATCCTATCCTTCACTCACACTCGGAAAGTCGTATAATTCGATGGATCAGTAAGAATGGGGTGGCTCTCCTAGATCTTCCTCATTGTACGACTACCTTCCTGAACAAAGAACAGAGCTACGATGATAGCGTAGAGCAAAGTGACAAATACAAACTACCTGTGTACCCCTCATGTACATATTCGCACAAAATTAAAACAGCAAACCTATGAAAAGCAAGCCCAAAATACAAACAACAAAACCTATGAGAAACTAGCAAGGGAATATAAAGAAACGGTCATAGTATTGTTAGTTACTAACTGTTACAATGGTCTCGGGCGCTTCTATTTTTCTTTTTTTAATATATGTAACTGAGTTGTTGACTGTAGTTGTTGCCACACTTGGGTGGGCTGTTACGTAGAGCCAAGCGGGATTTATCACACCATGTGATCATTCATTCCAAAGTAAACTCTTTAAGACTCAAATTTTTAGAGTTCGCCAATTGAATCCTCTAAATTGGCTTTAAGAGTGTTAGCCATCACAATGGTATTGGCAATGTGAGGTCTACGGTCCATTGACCACTAGTTTGTTAATGTATGGGTTAAATCCAGGATACATTGTTGTTTGGTTTCTAAACCAATTGTTTCTAATTGTTACTTACATTTCAGGTGTCAAAGTTCCCGATGAAAATCTGACCCCTCAGCAGAGACAACATAGAGAGGAGCAACTTGCAACCTTGAGGAAAATGCAGCAAATTCTGTTTCCTGAAGCACTTCAAAGTTCTGAAGAGGGAGCACATATTGAACCTGGGATATCTGAACACGTGGATTTGAACAAAGCTGCTACTAACCAGAATGATTGGCACAAATTGCAAATGCAGTTTTATGATGACCCCAAAACTAGAAAACCTCGGAATAGTGGTCCGCCACCCAGCTACCAACAAGCAACGCGTTCAGCCAGTGTACCGATAGCATTACAAAGTCCGAACCCCAGTTCACCTAATAATGCTACATCAAATCTTTCTTTGCCGTCTCCTAGAACATGCTCTGGTATAAATTCTCCTGCAGACAAAGTCACCTCACGTATTCCTGGACCAAGTCCTACCCTGGAGTCCCCAAATCCGGCACGAAATACCAGTTCAAACCCCCCAACTCCTGTATCGAGTCATCTATCACCAAAGCACAAGGAAAAAATGAATACCACTAATGAGTTTTCTCCTTCAAGCACTGTATCAGCCCAAAATTCTCAGCATTCACCTGGTGAGTTGGTTTCACATTTATACATTTCTAAAATATTTGCAATATGATATGTTATTTTCTCAGAAACTATGAATTTCAAGTTGTAAAAATGGTGAATTTGGAGTGAAGTAATAAAGCTTTTGATGAATCAGCTCATACTACGTTGAACTGATCCCTGGTTTAGAAGTTCTTTTGGATGATGATGTGATTTGTAGTTCAACCTTGATTTAACCACGTGTGTGATTCTACTTCCATAAATTCATAAAATTGAATTAGAAATTGAACCCAAGGCATCATTTGTTTCAGCTGAATCCATGTATTGTCGGTCATTGCCACCTATGGGACAGCAGAAGCAGCCTCCTCCAGGTGGCAAAGAGCCCAACCTTATGCCTGTGCCATCTCCTCAGCAAATTCAATATTTGAATGCATTTGAAGGACAAGAACTCACCATCCAAAAACAACCTAACACTAGTTTGAAGGAACCAGGAGGACGTAAATCTCCCTCTGCGTGAGTATACATTTAAATTTAGTTGTCAAACTACTTGTGTTAGCTTTCAGAAGAGCTGACGAATTTTATTTTATTTTTTCAACTTTTTATTAGCTTTGTTAAAAAAAAAAACATACAGTCGCAGTTTGTACAGTTTCTTATTCTATGGGTGATACATAATAACATTTTATTACTTTTTGATATTACTGGGTTTCATAATTGATTAATTTGTTTGAGGTAGAACCATCGAACCATAACCTTTTTTTAGCGTTAGGCTTCCAAACGTCACCTTGACTACCTACACGTCAACCATTCGTCTGTCGAATGCAAGTAACAAATCAAGAGCGGAGCGAGGTTAGCATTCACGTCGCTCGCTCTAACTAATCCATCATTCGTCAGACGAATGCGTTCGTAACTTTGGCTGCAAGAACTCTCTATTGCGACTGAAAACTCATTTAAATCGTTGCTAGGGATGTCTGGGTATGTCACCATTCGATTCAGCGTCAAAATGTGCCTGAAATATGCCTGAAAATACTCGTTTTTTCGCATACAAACTCAATTCTCTCAAAGAGGTTCCCCCTAAAAACTAATTATACCATTGGAAAGCTGAGATTCTGGGCAAGTTTTTCCCAAGGAGTGCCCGCCGAATGGCCTCCGTAATAACAAAGCGAACAACTAATAAAAAACGGTGATTTTAAGACATTTTTTGCCATTTTACCATTTTTTTGTTGCAAATTTTCTGTAGAATCGACTCCCTGAGTTTGTTACATATTTACACTAGACACCCTGTATGTGTAGGTTTTCAACTTGAGCTTATAAATTTGAACAAATGTTCTCAATTTTCCTAGCAGATTCCAAATTTTCGAAGGTGATTCAAGTGGTCAGCTGTCCTCCAATGAAGTTCATAATTTGTCCTGATCATTTTGCTCACTGGCACTTGTTGCCTCGTCTTATAATCTAAATCTTTCAAATACTAAAGTTAATGTTTAATATTTCTGTAATTTCTACAAGACGAACTGCCACACTCCCTACCCTGTAACAATGTGGTAGCTTAGAATCTGCTTCCATCCACCGAACCATGTCCAATCTAGTTGTAAGACCTCTTGATGAATTTCATTTTGGTGAGGAATTCCTGGAGCTGTCAAACTCCTTTCCATCCTACAGCTTCTAAGATACTTGTTGAATTTTCTTTCATCGTATTTTCAGCTACTATTGGATTGTTGTAGATTCATTCAAGTTCCTATTTTTATTTTAGTTTTCATCATCTGAATCCAGTTCATTATTTTGCGACACGGCAAGCCGGCTAAAACAAGACCTCAACCTACCACCCGAAGTAGCCATTTTTTTTTAAACCCCCACGCTGCCAGCTGGCCCTTTCTCCCATAATTTCGAGGCTCAATGCTCAATTTGTTCTTACTAGTCCCCAGACATCACTATGTACAATTTTCGGCTTTGCCACCTTTTTTTTTGTCATCTTATTTCTTCCTGTTTTCCTTGATGTAGAAGTTTGCTCCTACTCTGTCAATGTAGTTCTTTGGTTACATCCCCCAATCATTCATGCCAAACTATCAACGTATGCAATATTCCGTGATTTACAGTGATGTTTTCTTCGCCACCTTCTCTGTATCCCTCCTCTCTACTTCTCTCTTGTATTTGGGCACAGGCGTGCGTAATGAAGCATAATTGACTATTTGAAGAGGCTTAATAAACCGCTAGTATTTATGCCACATGGTTTGTGTTGAATCTAACTCTGAAATTACTTGTGTGAGGAACAAAGCATTGATTTTGGTTTTGTATTTTGTTTCTATTGCAGGTTACCTCCAAGTGGTATTGACAATGTTATACCCACTAGCAGTTCAAGCAATAATACTAATGAACTCCCTCAAAAGAGATCTGACTCTCCTTCATCTACTACTCCTGATGTGGCCAATCGCAACTTCAGCAGTGACTCATCTGTATCTGATGCACCGGTAACTACCACCGCTAACCCCTCTCAAAGGAAAATGGACCCGGCATTTTGTAATAGTCCTCAAGGCGGGAACACCAATAATGATCGATGCCACATGCCTCCCATGTCAAATAATTTCATGCAAAAATGTCCTAGTTTTATAGATAATCAGCCTCCCAAGTTGAATTCCAATGAAAAAGATATGCCTGGACAAAATTATACTTGTATTGGCCCGGACAATGTTCCTCTCAACCCTAATAGGATTAGTGTAACTGCTGCTAACAAATCTTCTCATTTTGACCCCATCAGTTCATTAGCTCAGATGAGTCAGCAATTAACCAACAATGTACCAAATTCTCCTGTTAACCAGCCTAACATAATGACCAATATGCACCAAAATTTGGTTTCTTTCAATTCTCCTTCGTCTAATCAGAATTTGATGTCTATGGGGGACATGCACCACATGCCTACCTCTGGACCAGAACATAGAATGCAAAATCAAATGCACCCTCATTTTGCACCCAATCGTCCACAGTGCAGTAATTCTTTATCCCCTGGAATTTCGGTTTCTCCTAAAATGATGCAAGGATATGGTGTGCCCCCTAGAGCTTTGCCAAGGGGTATGGGATATAATGGTGCTAGTGTCCAAGTAAAACCCAATGCACCTAATACTATTCAATACTTGCCATCCAGGCCTCAAACTGCTGCTTGTCCTAGGGGCCCCCCAAGTTTGGACTTCCTTCAGAGGTTTTCAAACCCCTTGTCTAATTTGGACACCAAAGTTCCTACACATAACCTTCAATATTTTCCGAACAACTATCCTCCCAGTAATATGAATGAAATGGGAATGTGTTCTCCTCATTCAAATATAAGGAACCCCATGAGGCAACCAAACCCCAACATGATGAGAATGCAAAATCCCCAAATGCAATCAATGGGCTTCAGTGGTCCTGATGCTTTTCAAAATTCGCCATGCCAAATGTTTGGTGGCCCTCCTTCCAAAGGATCAGCCAACATGAGTACAAACATGGGTGGAGGGATGGGTGGAGGAATGGGTGGAAACATGGGTGGAGGCATGGGCGGCGGAATGGGTGGCGGCATGCCTGGTTCAATGGCACAAAGCATGGGGTTAGCTCCCGATGCTAGTCAACCGCTCCCCCCTTCGATGGGTCAAAGTAATAATTTCAAGAATTCTACTTTTATTGGCCCCACAACTGCCGATCCAAACTATGCTCAACAATTTCATAACTTCCAGCAACAACTGTATGCAACTAATACAAGAGGACAGTTGAACACCCAGGGTATGGGAGGTAATCAACATTACTTTGTTCCCAAGTAAAAAGTCTTATTATGGTATGTTTTATTTTTAGTTACTTATCGTGTAGTTTTCTACTTTCTATGTTGCTCGCTGAAATAAGTGAATTCCTTGTAACATACGTATTCTATTTTCGTTTACTTATTGCAGACAATTTCAGTTTAAATAGTATAATTGAATCTTCAGTTCTCAAACAATAACCATACTTTCATTAATCGACACTGAATCATAACCAAATGAAATATTCAAGATCCCTGGCATTCTCCATACAGCTGAAATTTTTAGTTTTGTTTCATGATGATAATTATTGCAGGGTGTTCAATTTCATTATAGTTTTCTGACTCGGAAGTCAGTGGTTGATGAGTTTTAGGAGTTCAAACAGTTGCATGCCATTACTAATTCTCTCCATTTCTCATTCCAGGGGTATTCAGTTTGTGAGATTATTTTAATTCCGTTACTTCCTCTAAACGCTAGTCCTTACGGTTTTGAGGATTACTAGCCTGAAATAAATGAATAATATTTTAGGTGCAATTTCATTCAACCTTCAGTTTTCTGCTGTTGAATTTATTCACAAATTAGTTACAACTCATTGATGATTATTTTCTCTCCTCCTATGCTTCACTTTCTTTTTTTTTTTTTTTGTCAGAAATGAAATACCAACAGATTGTTATTATAAACTCTTAAAAGGTGCCTGAGTTCTTCTGCAGAGTAAAAATAAGGATAATTGATCTCAACTTACATTACCTTATGATAGTTACATATTATACATTCACTTATTTGAGCGTAGTCTCCTATCAATAAATTGTGGAACCCACATTGGTGGTTTGGTGTTGTAAACCTTCTTTACTAAGGTTGTATGTTGTTGATGGTTTATTTGAAGTATGTAATTCAGAATGAAATAAACATGAATAAAAACAAAATTAAATAAACAATGTGTAAAACGAGTTGAACAATTGGAGAGGATAAGGGAAAGAAGAAATGCAGCCCCTCCATTAATATTGGAAAGCTTGCCTTTGGAAATATTGGAAATTTTGTTCATTTGGTAACGGTTTAATTCATTTTGAAAATTGTTCATTTCATTCTGTAAAGTGTTTATTTCATTTTGAAAAGTGTTTAATTCACTCCTAAAATGCTATATATAGTGTGGTCCTTAACTAGTGGGTACGAATTTTAATTCTTTATTGTGAGGGATTTTGAAAAACGCTGAAAAGCCCGTGTTTCCTTTTTTATCCTGCATTCAACTGCGCTGTTTTCGATTTTTTCAGACTGGGCCAAATTGGCCCAATGCACACCAACTTCGTTTTTTCAAATGGGTCAAATTTTCATTAAACTTTACGTAGAGTCCAAGTATAAAATAAAAAAAGCGGGTTCCCATTTGAAAAAACGAAGTTGGTGTGCATTGGGCCAATTTGGCCTTGTCGGAAAAAATTGAAAGTAGCGCAGTTGAATGCAGGATAAAAAAGGAAACAAGGGGTTTTTAGTTTTTTCAAAAAATCCCTCACAATAAATATTTAAAATTCATATCCACTAGTTAATGACAACCCTGTATATCCTCCCGGTGTTCTAAATGTATTTTGTGTTTGTAATACATTTGTACCCAGTACACTCAGGTGTTGTCTTGAGGATCAAATTACATCGTCATACCACTGATCTTATCTACAATTAAATTAACCGTCGTATGTTATTAGTATTTACTGTGCTAATACTGAATCGTTTCGGTAATTGGTTTTTATTATCCATTTGCCCTTGCGGCTGTATCCTTTTTTTTCTATCGCATTTAAAGTTTTCATTTGAAGATGAATAACTTCGTATATTTCCTGTTCACTTGCTCATTCATGACCTATGTTGCACAAACACGAATGAAAACAGATTCTGATTATAAGTAACGATCATTAAATCTAGTGTTTGGACAATTATGAAGAGTGATTACTAACTTGAATAATTTTACCTACAAACCACGTGTTCTCTAGGCGTGATTGCAGAAGTTTTCATCTTCACTAGTGAACGTTTTTCTGTTACACAGTGGCTAGCATGTCTGAATACTGTACATTATGCTGTATTGTGGTTATTTATCACAATTGAACTTTTTTATTTGAGATTTGGGCAGTATACGGCTTTACATTCTTCTGTTTCAAATCAAGGGCTTCCTCAGAATTTATGAAAGCTACTACAAGCTTGGTTGTCTCCTGCCCCAATTTTTTTTACATAATATAGTTCATTGAATATTTACAAAATTATTACATGTTTACAACACCTTACCACAATGTATATTATTTATCTGTTTTTGAAATAGGTTGCTAGAACTAAAGCTTTTCTAGTGCATACTCGAGGTAAATTTTATCATATTGCTTAGTTGTCTCCATTCTCACAAAATCTTTATTATTTTCCACTCCTAATGAATTTAGACCATTATCAACATCCATCAATACAGATGACAATTTTAATGTGTGGAAAATTTAGTTATTCTTCGAATGGACTTATAAAAATTGGGAAAACATCATAAAATCACAATGAGGAATTTCACAATACTATGTATACCTTTTCAAGAATAATGTACCAACTTACTAAATGAAGTCTAAAACGTTAATATGCCTTTGTCACTTGTTTTGGAACTATTTGTGACAAATTACCAATCTCCTATGTATAGTTTTGGCTGCGTCAGTCTTATGAAAACACAGTTCCATTCACAGAAAAGGTATGTGTCTATTGTACGGGGATGTTTTTGTTTTTCAATTTCACCAAATTAGTTCTAATTAGTTTGGATTTACATGATCTGCTGTTTTAAACTCATACCTCCATTTTTCATTCGGTCATTATTATTTTTCGTCATCTGGTTGAGATTATTCCGTAAAGCGTTGATAATTGCACTTGTTTCAATTTCCATTAGGATGAAGAACGGAGATAGATAAGATCACAAATATTGGTACTGTTCATAAATGTCCGTGTTACTATGTACTAGTACGTTAATGTACCTGTGCATTAATTAATGCTCTAATATCTTGAAAAATAAAATGATCTGGTATTGCTCAAATTAGGATTTAAGGCAACATTTACCCATTCGAATGACTTCAATCAAGAGCAATAGGTGCTTAGGTACTCTTAATACGCGCAGTCAAGGATGTGAATTTCCCCTGCAAAAAAAAAAAAAAAAAAAAAAACGTATGTGAATTATTTTACATTGATAAAACATGCCATTTTTATTTGAAGTCACCTTTTGTTGGTCTCTCAGATTTCATGTCTGACATGAACAAGTTTTTGTTCTGGAATTGGTCTTGATCTTCAGTCCTTTCTTATGAATACCTTATAATGTCTCAATGGGATATTTATTTAGTGTCTTGGTTTCTCAGAAAATCAATCGATTCAGTTTGCCCCTGAGGTGACGTTTCATTGTTGAAAATCGTTTTATTTTTTTGTTTTGTCGCTATAATCTTCCAATGAGGTTGAATGGAGCCTTCCACTCATCAATTCTATAAACATATTTTGTCACTCATCGACTGTAGATGATATTAATAACTGTAATTTTAGTATCATATTGCTCTTGAAACTAATTTTGCATAATTTTATGTAATTTACTGAACATTCACACCCCTGTATCCAAACATACCATGCTATTTCATGGACTGACCCAAATATCTTCTTTGTACAGATAAAGTGCCTACAAAAATTATTATTTTATATATTAGATTCAAAGAGTTTGAATAGCTCTGTAAATTTCTTGTGTTCATGACATTATACCTACTGTAATAAAATTGAAGTGACTCATATTTACCTCAAATGTGAGTCATGGTGCTATTTTGTTTGACACTTGTGTATTACCTGTCTTTTTTTCGAGTGCTTAACATTCTTTTACTTTTTACGAGATTGAAGTGTTTACGAGATTGATGTGTGAGCACTGACATAATCTTGTCTCATTCAGTATTCCGGGTTGACCTCTGAATTCTTTTATAATTTTTTGTTATTATGTGTTGTTGCTGTTGTTATTCTAGCCCGTGCTAGAAACTGTGAATTGAGTTTATTGATTTTATGTATGGTGTTGATGTAAAAGTTGCGATTTGTGTTTTGTTGAGCTGTTGCATTTTTAGCACCTGAGATGTAGGTAATATATTTTTATTCAAAGACTCATTTTATCAAAGATTTTAAACTAACAAGCGAGCTCAGATACTTTGTTGCTGTAATAGCTAAGTTTGAATAGCGCTCCCGAATTTTAGTGGCATACTGTCATGACGAATTTGTGCCATTTGATTTCTTGGGGTACCTTTCATTTTGTTCTCGATAATTGACGGAATCCACGAATTTAAAGTCGTGTATTCATAACTGTGATAAGTTGAACAGTAGTTTAGGTGCACAGAATTTGTTGACTGCATACAAATTAATAATTTTCATTGTACAAATGAATGTGTAATATATTTGAAATTGTCAATATAGTATTCATCTGACTAATTGGTCATCAATTTGTTTCCTTATTAGAATGAATTATCTCGTCCACATTATGATCTCCCAACTCCTATGGAAGTTCAATTGTACAGTTAACCCGTAGGACTCGTCATTAATTTTCCCTCCTCATTCCAAGTACATTAAAAAATTGTTAATACGTTCACATTGTTCATATGTTCTCTTCCGATCAAGTATCAGTTTGAGGATTCAGTCTATCATGTTGACAAAATCTTGGATTTCCACTGAGCGCGCGTCGTTCGCGAACGTTTGCAGTTGTTCGCAAACATGTAGAACAAAACATTCGTGAACGCATAGAGAAGGGTACTGTTTCCACTGCCCGCGCACGTTACCTTTCGTCCAATTCCGACCATGGCACCCACACTATGTGCTGCTTCAATAGTAATTCTCTCCAAACATTTGTAAAGAAGCGCCGAAGGAGAAGGCACAGGGTGTGGGAGTCGTCATTTCTGAAGGGCAGAAATTACAAAAAAAAAAAAAAATGTTTCCTTTCGCACTTTCACTGTAACTTGCATTTTAGTGGCGAGCAATTCCCAAGCGTCATTTTTTTTTTTTTTTTTTAGTCAGTTGAAATGAAATTTGTGGTCGGGTTAAGCATTAAGCACTTTTCGTTCTCCCAATTCATAGTTCACTGACTTCCCACAATCAAACTAAAAAACTCTGCAAATTCTTGACACAGCGGTTCATTATCTTCTTTGTACAGATCACCCGTCTGTCTAGATCACTAGGTCTAAATGTCTAGATCCTAAATGTTAGATTAATTATTATTATCAATTATCACTAATTATTAACAATTTTATCAAGTACCTAGTGAAAATTATTATAATTTATTGTTAGGTATTAATAATTCGTATTTACTATTAATAATAATTATTATTAATTATGATTAATTAATACGATATAATTCTGGGGTTTTTAATACTACGTCGGTAATAATTTTTCTATAAAAGAAGTACCTACCAACAAACATTCGAAATTACCTTCATTTCCGTAGCACGAAACGCACCTCAGAACAACAAACTCGACATCACTTAAGCCATATGATGTTCCAAAGAGCTTGTTAGTATGAAAATGGACCTGTATTTCAACAGTTTGATTCACGATCGTGTTGTGAGGCACAATCTTTGAGCCGTCATTGTGAACGAACGGCTGGTCGTACAAAGCTGCGGATGGTCTTAAAAAATTCTACGGAACTAACTCTATCTAAATATGAAATAAAAAACATACCGTTCTATATGAATTTTTCGAGATATGAGATTTTCAAAATTCGTTTTGAACCCCTTCCCCTTGACCTAGGATTATGAAAAGTTTCGAGGATCATTGTGGGGTTGGTCGAAACCCATAAAAAAATTTCGTAATTTTAACTCAACGCTAACTGGGCAAAGTGCCGCGGACGGACGGATTTTTTTTTTTTATTCGATTTTCTGAATCTACGTATCTTGAAACGTAAACCAACAAATTTTGAGGGGGGGTTAAAATTTTTTGGTTTATTTTTTTCTTTGGGCGATTCCAATGGTTCATTATTGAAGATAATAAACCAAAATGAAGTACGCGGTGTGGGAGGGGGCGCAGAGACATAAAAGGTCTCGTCGTATGACGCACTACTTGGCCTCCTGCCAGCCGTATTACGTCATACGCTCGTGCGTCATAGTTTCTGACGTACTTGTTGGCCTCCTGCCAGCCGTCTTACGTCATACGCTCGTGCGTCATAGGCTCTGACGCACTTGTTGTCTCCTGCCAGCCGTCTTACGTCATACGCTCGTGCGTCATAGGCTCTGACGCACTTGTTGGCCACCTGCCAGCCAATTTACGTCATACGCTCGTGCGTCATAGGCTGTGACGCACTTGTTGTCTCCTGTCAGCCGTCTTACGCTCGTGCGCCATAGGCTCTGACGTACTTGTTGGCCACCTGCCAGCCGTCTTACGTCATACGCTCGTGCGTCATAGGCTCTGACGCACTAGTTAGCCTCCTGCCAGCCGTCTTACGTCATACGCTCGTGCGTCATAGGCTCTGACGCACTAGTTAGCCTCCTGCCAGCCGTCTTACGTCATACGCTCGTGCGTCATAGGCTCTGACGCACTAGTTGGCCTCCTGCCAGCCGTCTTACGTCATATGCTCGTGCGTCATAGGCTCTGACGTACTTGTTGGCCTCCTGCCAGCCGTCTTACGTCATACGCTCGTGCGTCATAGGCTCTGACGTACTTGTTGGCCTCCTGCCAGCCGTCTTACGTCATACGCTCGTTCGTCATAGGCTCTGACGTAATGGCCCGCCGGTCGCTTGTGTTCTGACGTGATCTGAGGGAAAGGGTGAATCAAGGGAACAAATTTTTCCTGTTTCAGTTTATGTGCCAAAGCAAAGACATGAAAATGTCAAAAAAATGTGTAAATAGGTACCTTAGCCCAACTGTAATGTCAATTTTCTGACAATGAGTTTTCGACTATAGTTTTCATACCTTTTTACCTAAGTACTTATTGCAATTTGAGACTGATAATGAGCTGTTTGCAAATAAAAAGTCTGATAACTACTTTATTACATCTTATTAATCTATTTTCAAGTTCCGATTCACAGTTGAATGTATTTTATTTAGATGTCGTAAAATTCGAAAACGATGGAATGACGAAACCTGTCGACTACTGACTCAAGTGGTACTGTCGACTTCTAACACATGTAGGTCGACTACTAGTGCAAAACCATGTCGACTACTGAAGAAAATGTTGGTCACTGGTATCGACTACTACCTAGAGCATTGGGATTTTTTACAAAACTTGTTTTTCCCTTTTCAAACCATGTTGAATAATATTTCCCGCTGCCAGGTCTTTTAGGGAAGGATCTTGGGTACACAATGAACAGGTTTGCAATGAGAAAAAACTCTGCAAATTCTTGACACAACGGTTTATTATCTTCCTTGTGCAGATCACCCTTCTGTCTATACCAGACTGTGTTGCAAATCGGCACCATACCATATTCTCACCGTACTCATACCATACCATACGAATTTCTTTCCTATCATACCATACTGTACTATACCAAATCATACATACAATAATATACCATACCATACTCATACCATGTCATACAAACCGAGTGAATATTGAAATGTCATCCATTTCTGACCTATATTTAAAATTTCAAGTATCTAGCTCATCATCAAAATTTAATTTGTTTAAACAAATAGGTATTATTTAAACAATTTTACAGACAAGAAAACGAGTGAATATTGCATTGTGATCCAGTTCTGAACTATTTTTAAAATTTCAAGTCAACAGCTCATCATCAAAATTTAATTTGTATTATTACAAAAAGGTATTATTTAAACAATTTTACAGATGAGAAACCGAGTGAATATTGCAATGTGGTCTATCCCCGACCCACGATTAAAATTTCTAGACTGTAGTTTACCGGGAAGATGAAAAACGTAGTTTTATTCTGGGCGTCTGGAGGTTGGGTCACATAACGGCCGTTTTCGACGCGAAAGTTTAGTGTTTTTCCTAAACCTTTGCGGGCTCACTGTGAACGAACGGCTGGTCGCACAAAAATCCAATTGGTCTTAAATGATTGGTAATTTTCCAGGTCATTCAAAAGTGTACTAAAAATTACACGGTTCAGTTGAATATTTTGAGATATGACATCGTCGAAATTTTAAATTTCGTTTTGAACCCCTTCCCCTTGACCTAGGGTTATGAAAAGTCTCGAGGATCATTGTGGGGCTGGTCCAAACCCAGAAACCAAATTTCGTAATTTTAGCTCAACGCTAACTGGGCAAAGTGCCTCGGACGGCGGAAAAACAAGTCTGCCAAAGCCTAAGAGCCTGAAAAACATTGACATGGGCCCCATGGCCTAGATACAATGTACCATAGAAGTGCACAGCAGTACGGCGGACGGCGTACGGCGGACGGACGGATTTTTTTTTATTCGATTTTCTGAATCTACGTATCTTGAAACGTAAACCAACAAATTTTGAGGGGGGTTAAAAAAGTTTTTTCTTTGGGCGATCCCAATGGTTCATTATCGAAGATAATAAACCAAAAACCGAGTGAATATTGAAATGTCATCCATTTCTGACCTATATTTAAAATTTCAAGTATCTAGCTCATCATCAAAATTTAATTTGTTTAAACAAATGGGTATTATTTAAACAATTTTACAGACAAGAAACCGAGTGAATTGTGATCCAGTTCTGACCTATTTTTTAAAATTTCAAGTCAATAGCTCAGCATCAAAATTTAATTTGTATTATTACAAAAAGGTATTATTTAAACAATTTTACAGATGAGAAACCGAGTGAATATTGCAATGTGGTCTATCCCCGACTGACGGTTAAAATTTCTAGACTGTAGTTTACCTGGAAGATGAAACACTAGGTCTTAATGTCTAGATCCTAAATGTTAGATTAATTATTATTATCAATTTTATCAAGTACCTAGTGAAAATTATTATAATTTATTGTTAGGTATTAATAATTTGTATTTATTATTAATAAGTATTATTATTAATTATGATTAATTAATACGACATAATTCTGGGGTTTTAATTACTACGTCGGTAATAATTTTTCTATAAAAGAAGTACCTACCAACAAACATTCGAAATTACTTTCATTTCCGTAGCACGAAACGCACCTCAGAACAACAAACTCGACATCACTTAAGCCATATGATGTTCCAAAGAGCTTGTTAGTATGAAAATGGACCTGTATTTCAACAGTTTGATTCACGATCGTGTTGTGAGGCACAATCTTTGAGCCGTCATTGTGAACGAACGGCTGGTCGTACAAAGCTGCAGATGGTCTTAAAAAATTCTACGGAACAAATCTATCTGAATATGAAATAAAAAATATACCGTTCTATATGAATTTTTCGAGATATGAGATTTTCAAAATTCGTTTTGAACCCCTTCCCCTTGACCTAGGGTTATGAAAAGTTTCGAGGATCATTGTGGGGTTGGTCGAAACCCATAAAAAAATTTCGTAATTTTAACTCAACGCTAACTGGGCAAAGTGCCGCGGACGGCGTACGGCGGACGGCGGACGGACGGATTTTTTTTTTATTCGATTTTCTGAATCTACGTATCTTGAAACGTAAACCAACAAATTTTGAGGGGGGGTTAAAATTTTTTTTTCTTTGGGCGATTCCAATGGTTCATTATCGAAGATAATAAACCAAAACGGGCACGACGGATGGACTAGAACTGGATGGCCGTCGATAGTATCGAAATATCGATATTTTTCTATCAATAGTTCAATGACCAATACTGCCGTGCTAAGATAAAGTCCCCTATCGACCATTTTGGTGTTTTTGGAGTTGGGCACATGCCTGCGTAGATCTCGACGTGGCGCGTCTTTTCTGCCAAGGTAAGTTAAAACCCCCTATCTCCATTGGAAAGGTTCGAAAAAATACTTTATCCTATCTCCATTTTGATGATCTGGGCCCCCTTCCTCACTTAACTGCATTTTTCTCAACATGAAAAAAATTGAGATAGGGGGTTCTAACTTACGGCGGCAGAATAGTATCCAGCATTTTGAACGAGTTGAAATGTTACTTACTATTTTCTTGGGTTTTTAATATTGACTTCTGCCATAAATATCGGAAACTATCGAAGTAGGAAGTATTGATGTTTGGTTCCCGATAAATATCAAGTATCGACATTTTAACGTCGATATCCCATCCCATCTAGAACTGGAAACCCTTTTGAGGAAGAAACAACTAAAAAGGTGAACAAAATTCGTCGGGAACGAGGGAACATGCGCCTTTGCATTTTGGTCTGTTTGCGCTCAACGAATGCAAATCCCTTTGATGGTTTGCGGAAAAACCGACAGCCACTGGATCAACCCCGCGCACGACCGAACAGTGTTTGGTAGGGATGGGTATCGATGTTTCAAAATCATCGATTTTTTCCCAAACATCGATGTTTTACTCTTTGATGTTTTTTACCAGACATCGAACTTTTTTCTCCAAATGTCTTCTTTTTCTTTGGTCATTTAAATACAAATAATATATACCTTCCTAATTTTATAGTATCTGTTCCAAATCTGGTATGTATTTCTAAACTTCTGGAAATGTTGGTTGTACAGCAAAGAAAACTTAGTTTTCTAGAATGATATTAAATATCAAATTTTGATCTTCGGTGTCTGGAGGTAGCACGGATTTCGTAAAGAACCACTGACATACTTACTCATTTATTGTCTTGTACTAACTCTGGGATTTTTTTTTTTTTTAGGACCCCTATTGTTCTCTCCGGCGATGAATGTTCGTGTGCCCAGTGCAGCCAATATAAAATATATAACTTTTTATTATTTATTCTACTTTTTGTTTTATTCTGCTGCGATATAAATGCCGCCGAACAGTGCAGAGGCACGAAGTGGAGTAATGGATTTGATATAATGATCAGAAATTGGATTCTTAACACCCAGGCGGTAAGTAGCCCCCCAGAATTTCTTACTTAAAGCCGCCTATGTGCGACATAAGTGGGGTATTGCGGTGTGATATGAGCGGGAGCCCAAAAAAGTTGTCCATTTACGCAGCCTACAGGCGCCAGTAGCTTATTTACGGATTTATTTAGCGCTGTGGTGGCTATCCCAAGGGCGGATTCAGGATTTTCATGTTGGGGGGGGGGGGGCAGATTCTGTAAATCCAGTTTTAGTCCAAAACATCAGAATATTGCTCAAATATCAACTATAAAAAAAACAATACTTATATTATACAAAGTGTATTATTTTATACTTCTTATGCAGTAACTCTACTATAAAATTCAGCCTAAAAAAGCGTTAAACAACTTTTGGCTTATTATCTTCGATAATGAACCATTGGAATCGCCCAAAGAAAAAAATTTTTTTTAAAATGTATTTAACGAAGGAAGTGTTGAGTTAAGCAACTTTTGTATGAAGAAACAATTTTTTTATGATGGAAATAGGAATTGTTGAAAAATACTTTACTCGACGGTAATTTGATATTTTATATGATGGAACTGTTGAGAGTACAAGTAGATTCAAGATTACGATCCGTATTTACATAATGCTTATTAATATTAGTAAGGAAGAAATGGAGGTTTAAAATATTTGGCTCCCCTTGACCCCTCTGACGTCATCCATTCCTGCCTGTCCACGTACATCATCCATTCCTGCCGGTCCACGTATGTCATCCATTCCTGCCGGTCCACGTACGTCATATCCTGTGAGGTGTTCTTGCCGGCCACTTGTCTGACATCATCCACCCCCTGCCGGTCCACGTACGTCATATCCTGTGAGGTGTTCTTGCCGGCCACTTGTCTGACGTCATCCACCCCCTGCCGGTCCACGTACGTCATCATATCCTGTGAGGTGCTCTTGCCGGCCACTTGTCTGACGTCATCCACCCCCTGCCCGTCCACGTACGTCATCATATCCTGTGAGGTGTTCTTGCCGGCCACTTCTCTGACGTCATCCACCCCCTGCCGGTCTACGTACGTCATATCCCGTGAGGTGTTCTTGCCGGCCACTTGTCTTACGTCATCCACCCCCTGCCGGTCCACGTGCGTCATATCCTGTGAGGTGTTCTTGCCGGCCACTTGTCTGACGTCATCCACCCCTTGCCGGTCTACGTACGTCATATCCTGTGAGGTGTTCTTACCAGCCACTTGCCTGACGTCATCCAACCCCTGCCGGTCCACGTACCTATGTCATATCCAGTGAGGTGTTCTTACCAGCCACTTGTCTGACGTCATCCACCCCCTGCCGGTCCACGTACGTCATATCCTGTGAGGTGTTCTTGGCGGCACCTGTTTGACGTCATATCTTTTGACGTAGTTGGTCGCTTGTGTTGCGACGTCATATTATCTGAGAGGCCCGTGGATGAAGTGAATTAAGGAGACAAAATAGACTTCATATCGAATCGAGGTGTTTATTTGAATTCTTCTTCTTAGATGATTTGGCTTCAGACATGCCAGTCATAGCCATTGGATTCGTGATTCAAAGCAACCATAAAGTGGGTACAGCTTTCGTACGAGTACGCAACCACGAGGGACATTTTATGTCTTTGCGCCCCCTCCCACACCCACACCACGTACCTCGTACTTCATTGTTGTAGAAATCGTACCTGTGTGTAAACAGTTATTTAAACAATCACGCTCATCCGCAGCTTGTCGGCCACGCACTCCGCAGTGGTTAACGTAATATGGTTAGGTAAATTGAAAAAAAAAATTTCTGGGGGGATTCCAATGGTTCATTATCGAAGATAATAAACCAAAATCCGTCCGTCCGCCGTCCGCGGCACTTTGCACAGTTAGCGGTGAGTTAAAATTACGAAATTTTTTTATGGGTTCCGGCCAACCCCACAATGATCCTCGAAACTTTTCATAACCCTAGGTCAAGGGGAAGGGGTTCAAAACGAATTTTGAAAATTTCAAAACTCGAAAAATTCATATAGAACGGTATGTTTTTTATTTCATATTTGGATAGAGTTTATTCCTAAGAATTTTTTAAGACCACCCGCAGCTTTGTACGACCAGTCGTTCGTTCACAATGACGGCTCAAATGTTGGGCCTTTCAACACGATCTTGAATCAAACGGTTGAAATACAGGTCAATTTTCATACTAACGAGCTGTTTGGAACATCATATGGTTTTAGTGATCTCGAGTTTTTTGTTCTGAGGTACGTTTCGTGCTACGGAAATGAAGGTAATTTCGAATGTTTGTTGGTAGGTACTTCTTTTTATAGAAAAATTATTACCGTAGTACCGTAGTTCACTAGGTACTTGATAAAATTAGGTATTAATAATTAGTGATAATTCATAATAATAATTAATCTAACATTTAGGATCCAGACATTTAGACCTAGTGATCTAGACAGAAGGGTGATCTGTACAAAGAAGATAATGAACCGTTGTGTCAAGAATTTGCAGAGTTTTTAGTACCTGGGGCGCGCACCCACTCTGGATCCGCCCCTGTACTAACCAGTATTTTCGCACCAGGGAACCTCAAGTGAATGACATATAGTGTGGGAGCGTCTTACACGGAATGTTTTTCAATGTAACAAGGCCTACAGCTTCAACGGACAAAAACAGGGTATTAAGTGGGATGACGTAGTAGTTTACTAACAGGGTTTTATTGTAGGTTTAAACAGTATAAAGGTATGTTTAAACAATATCGTTCAGTGACCGTCTTATTTAGAAGATGACTATGACATTTATACGGGTTGAGCAGATGAGCGGGTTCCTTAATTTGACATGCTGCTTGCAAACTTGTTAGTATTTATTTTACAAAGCTCAGCTTGAGAAGGTTCAATCTTTTGTTGATCAACGGAATTTCGTCCAACGACATTGACGTACACCTTTGAGGTACTTAGCCAAGATTTCGAAACTTGACTGATTTGTCACACAAACTCTTCAAGTATTTAGTACTTACCTACGGTAACTAGAAATAGAGAACGATTCTTCAGAAAAAAATAGATTATGCAATCCAATTACTGAACAAGAGAAGCTCATGTCATACATCGGAACTTAGTTTTACAAACTCAGAAACGCATCGCAATCGGATGAAGGGTTTTGACCTAATTTCTGGTCAAAAATGTCCTGTAGCAATTTTTTTACTCAGTTAAAAAATGGAGTTTTTTCAATTTTAATATTTTTTTCGTGTTTCCAACTTTATCACACTAAAGTGGCCAAGACTCCCTTAGTTTACATGAGTCATATTCCAAGGTAGATTTACATGGGTCACATTTAAAGACAAACGGACATTTCGTACATCTACAATGGGAATTTTGATAATAAAGAAGATTTTACTAGAAGAACAACATGAAATCCGATTTCAAACTCATTTTTTACCTGACGAGTCAATGATTGGTGAAAACCCGGACTTTCCTCTGAAAAACCTTGTTTTGCTTGATTCAAACGTGATTTTCTCCCTCAATATTGTTTTGCTTATACCATTGGAAAGCTGATATTTGGGCACAACTTTTAGGACAACAGGTTAAAAATCTCGTGCCGGATTATAGGGGTCTATCAACTTTTGAAAATAGTAGAAATTACTATGATTTTGGTTTTCATGAAATTTGGTTTTCATTAGAGGAATAGGAAATTTGTGTTCTTTCCAACGGTGTTATCAGATTGGAATTTTCTTGTAAATTAAGGGAGTTTTGGTATTTTAGTGTGATAAAGTTGAAAACACGAAAAAATCTTAAAATTGGAAAAACTCCATTTTTTAACTGAGTAAAAAGATTTGCTACAGGACTTTTTCGACCAGAAATTAGCTCTAGAATCGATTCCTAGCATGTGACCGTCACGAAATGGAACACCCTGTATAGATTTTTATATTATTAATGAACTGAGGTTTATAATAGTGTTATTAATTTTTATGGAAATAGTCTTAGTCGTTTT
The DNA here is from genome assembly GCA_963920205.1 of Stenodema calcarata. Lineage (NCBI taxonomy): Eukaryota > Metazoa > Arthropoda > Insecta > Hemiptera > Miridae > Stenodema > Stenodema calcarata. The sequence continues at coordinate 9,336,710 of OY986048.1, forward strand.
TTGAAACTCGAATTTTCGAAAAATTTTCATACCAAAATCCGTTTCAGACCATCCTGAATCCACTGCCAAAAGACACCAAAAATTATATGTATCTGTCATTCCAGACGATAACTCTCGATAGGATTGAGATAAAAAGTTCAAATTTGCACAAAAAATCTGTCTTGGCAATCGACAGGCTAAGTTCGTAGATGGGCAGAATCGGACCACTCTAAGGGGGGGTTTTTAGGGAGTTTTAGGGGGGGGGGGGGAGGGGAATTCCTCATAAATTCCCAAAATGGAACATTTTGACAAATGACACCTCATTTTAAAGGGTTTTTTTTTTAATGCTGAACACGATGGTGACTCCAGAATTGCAATATCTCATTCCGTTCTCAAACTGGAGCTTTTTGAAGATGAAGATTCATGGTTGTTACTTGATAATATTATGATCTTCATGGTTATTCTGCTCTAATCTGATGACGGAATGCGATTTCGCAATTCTGACTTCTCCGTCGGGTTTAGAGTTGAAATATCGAAAAGCTGAGGGGGGTTTGGGGTGTATGGGGGAGTGGGGAGAAGTCTGACAAGTGACACGTCATTCTAAAGGTTTTTTCACGCTGAATACGATCGTAAAGTCAGAATAGCGATACCTAATTTCGTTCGCAAACTTGAGTACTTTGATGATGAAGAATACGTTCTTCATGGTTAATCTGCTCTAATCTGATGACGGAATGCGATATCGCAATTCTCATTTCTCCGTCGTGTTCAGCGTTGTAATGACCAAAAGCTGCGGGGGGTTTTGGGGATGTTTGGGGGAGGTTCACCCATAAATTCCAAAAATGAAACGGTCTATCAAGTGATTTTTAAGGTTTTTACACGCTGAATAAGATGGGGAAGTCAGAATTGCTTTATCTTATTCCGGTCTCAAACTGGAGCACTTTGAAGATGAAGAAACGTGGTTGTTACTTGAGATGTTCTTCATGGACATCATGTTTTTTAATGAAGACGTTTTACATAAAACCAATTATTACTTCGAAACTTCGCTCTTATAGTCATGCTGCATGACTAGGGATTTTTATTTCTGAAGACGGATTTCGCCGCAATCACTTCACGTTATGAACTCTGATTGAAATAAGAAAAGTGGTTATGTACCTACGAAATAAGCCAAATCTTCTATGGTAGCCAAAAAATGGTTTTGATCAGCAAGAATTTATTCAGAGGGGAAATGCCCGTATTCCCATACACGCCTCTGAAAGAAGCCTTGTACAGATAAGTAGTAGGTACCTACTGTAAACTTCACCCCCGCTGTGAGAAGGAGGGACACTAGTTCGGACCCCCACCACGGTCCCTGGGGAAGGTGCAGGGAACAGAGATCCAGATCCTGCTACTTTTCACCCGCAGTGTAGTCACTGGCACTTGTGTAGGTCGTTCAGGTGCTCAGTTGTACAGATTTCTTATGTGTGCGCGTTTCGTGACCGGCGTTTTTACGGATTAGAATCAACTCGTCGACGAGTCATGATCGTAAGTAGATTACTCGTGTTATACCTTATATATTCTTAGATACATGCTATGATCTTAGGTCTTCTACTTGTAAGTGTAAGTGTCCAATTAATTGCTATTTAGCATTACAATCAATTAGCGAATTCGGAATTGCCTAAAAGGCAAAATCGAATGAAACTAAAGTCGGTGATTGTTATTGACGATTTGGCTGCACGACAAAGATATAATCATATAGGTAGGTACTGTTTTGGTTATAGAATTCGTGGGTACCTAGCACTTCTGGGTAGACTAACTCCATCGTTAGTTTAAAGATCATCTGAAATACAGATTATGAAATTTCTTTTGATACCAAACCTACGGAATTCAGCCACAATCCATCCATTAACTACTACTCACCTGTATTATGACGTAATTACCAATCTCCTTCGTACATTGCAAATAAGAATTACATGACATTACCTCAGTCTGCCTACATAGTAAACAAGCAGCCAAGACTAAGGCAATGTCAACTAGGGTTCCTCATAAGCGAGAGAGCGTGTATTCGTGGAAGTAATTGATACTGGAACATGAAACCTTCACATCGGTATTATTATACATTCGCTCAACGATATGACTTGCCACGCAAAATAAATCCATGACGATATGGCCTGCCTAATATTGGTGCAGTACAGTTTCCTCACATCGTTACCTAGGTACTTGTGGTAGTCCACGTTTCAGTACTAACTTGTTTACGTTTCAATGAACCCGCACCTGCTACATATCGAACTTAGTGAAGTTCAGCGAGATACTCAAGGGAAGGATTTCATGTTGGCCCATGATTGACACAGCGATTGCTCGGATCACTATGAAATTCATTAGGAAATCGCTTGGGACCCAACCTCCACGATCAAGTAAAATGTCATCACAATCGACGGAAATATATAACTCAGTAACAAAATTTGTTACTAACGGCGACTTTATGTTCCCCTGATGCTATATTAGGAATTTCATTATTTAATAATTTAATTATTTAATAATGAAATTGCTATATTAGGAATTTCATTATTAAATAATTAAATAATGAAATTCCTAATATAGCATCAGGGGAACATAAAGTCGCCGTTAGTTTTCAATGTGACGTTCGCAACTGGCCGGCCAATCCGCTAGGCTGTACTTTGAAAATTCGCTCATCAGGTCATGCTGCATTTCTATTGTTTTCATTTATAACTATTATCAATTTTTTATATTATTTTTTATTGGTCCCTCACTACACACTTCCAATTATTTTTCATGTTTTAACATGCAAAACATTTGGATGTAAGTAGCGCGAAGGATTGTGAGTAAGAGCAGATTGATAAATCGTGTGCACCCTATTTCAATCTCCTCTTGTCCATTCGATGGCCTTGATCTTTTTCATTGCCTGTGTACGTCCCTAACGACAAAATGTTGTTTACGAAGTTACTGAGTATCACTTGAGTAAACAATCGGTTTACATGCTTTCTCGATTCAATACCGATTGTTGCTATCAGTTTGCCATTATTCGGATTACCACCTCATTTATTTATTTAAATGGTAATTCTGTATTCTCCGATCGATCGTATTCAATAAGTATTGTTTTAATCAATCTTGAATTCAATAACTAATATGAATCCATCTCCAGTCCAACCACTTGACAGTTTCCTTTCTCTCATTCGTTTTGTCCGCAGCTTTTCAGACTCTGGTTATATGTAACCACTCCGTCTGGAATGTATTCGCTCTGTGGTTTTTAGGAGTTTGTTATTTTTGAGCGGTTTGTTATTTATGAGCCATAGCTGAAAATATGGACGTTGCTCACTTGAGTCACACTGATACAATGCTGCAAATTTTTCCAAGACTTGATATCACATAACCGTGTGTTGTTTGAATCAGATGTTCTTCAGTATGAACATTGGAACGGAGTTCTACCGTTGGATTCTCGATGTTAACGATTCTTAATCGGTTCTACCTTTGAGCCTGCTAGGTTTCACAAAGGTGTAAATGGTTCTCTGAATCAAGATTCATTCAAATTTGTACAGTCTATTTAAACTTTTTGAGGTAGGTATGACATTTCAAATATTTCAAAATTCATTTTGGACTCCTTCTCATTGACCTAGGGCTATGAAAAGTTTCAAGGATCATCCTCGGCGTGGTCCGTGCCCGCAACCCGAATTTCAAAATTCTTGCAGGCCAAAGTGCCGTGGACGGCAGCGGACGGACTTTTTGTAATTTGATTTTATGAATCTATGTATCTTGAAACCTACTTAAACCAACAAATTTTGAGGGGGGCTTAAACAAGGAAAAATTGGTCGATTCCAATGGTTCATTATTGAAGATTGATTGATTGAAGATTGGTGGCTTGCATCCGAACTCTTAAAGCTCCAAAACGCTAAAACATTTCCTGCACAAGGAATGGGTCAAAAGGAAACAATAACTTTCCCTCTCCTTGTCGTAACCCTATGTACATTGGGATACGCAGCTCCCCCTGCTGCCTATAGTGAGAGCAAACCAAACACCGTTATGAGAGAACGTAATGTAACAGCGACGTTGCGGTTCCGCGCAAATTGAAACTGGAAGAAGCTATAGAAAATATTGAAATGGCAAAGGGTTGCGTTGATATTTCAGGTATCAGGTTACCTTATTGCCTCGATATATTTAGTCGGACCAAAAATAACTGTTGGTTGTGCCCATGCTTGTAAGTTGTTATAAACCGTGTTGGAAGCCCTTTTATGAAATTATTTGCCTTCAGCTGCATCTAACAGCCGATTACGTAATTTAGGTATCAAATCTAAATCTGGTTGAACATGCAATCATACTTAAAAGGTTAGTCACTCTGCCAAGAAAATTTCATTCAAGTGGATATTATATTATACAATGCTTTAGTACCCATGTGCTTTAACCAATATAACGTTCGACCCCTGCTCCCTCCATGTACCTACCCCGTTTTGTGCACTACAGAAACGTACCTCATGACCGTATTTCCAAAGTAACGTACTCAATTTCCCTCAACACCATGTTATAAGAGTTATTGACATTTTAAACGATTTATGATTGTTCGAAAAACCTTCTACGAATCTAATGAATGTTTGTTGAATACATTTCAGTTTGTTAGGAGTTTCGTTTATTTATTTATTTATTTCAATTTAAATTATATTTTCTCATCCGATCGCAATTTTACACCATTTCTCGTGATTTTTTTATCACAAGAACTCCCTCCAATTTGACTCTTTTTCTGTATTTCAAAATGCTCAACTAATGTAGGATCGTCTGGAATTACGCATACATTGATTTACATACGTTATCGAAAAGGCTTAAACTCTAGGGTGGAATTCAGATTTTATATAGTAAAGGTTTTCATCAGAAATATGAGACGTAGCGTATGATCTACGATTCGGTCTCCTCCCTTCAAAGAAGAGGTGGAAATGGGGTTTAATGAAATTTTAATATTCTCATCTATTTTTTGGTCGTTATGAAGTATGAAAAATGCTGTCTTTGTTGCGAGTTCCTCTAATGTTCGGAAGAAAATTTTAAATGTATTCAATTTCATTCAAATTAGTATCAACTGTGGTACGTACGTTTATGTTACGTACGATTTATAAAATTTGACTCAAACACTTCACATCTATTCATTGCCCCTAAATGCTGAAGATTATTTTTCATAAATGATTATTCCAAGTCCTCTTGGAATATGATGGATCATGGGTGCTAGAAATACGTCAAATCTCTCGGTTCGAGAGTTTCCTCAACAATCTTGAAGCCCAAACTCCCCCAATTGGTGACCGTCTATTATGACTTTGAGGAATATGACTTACTCATGTCCATTTAGAAGAAATTCAATATTATGTAACGACAGTCATTTTTCTCTGTTCCTTTATCGAAGTTGCACATTGTTAACTCTCACTGCTGACAATGCTATGGAGCTATCGGTATAATCATGCATATACTTCTCTCTTCCTACTTTTCTTCATTGGGAATTTTCAGTGCGTTAACCGAAGTTTCATACGTACAAGATCGTGCACCCGAGGTAAGGAGTAGATACATCCTGTGGCTGGTGGTCAAGATGGCACATCGTGGTGGGGGGTCACGCAGGTGTTTATTCCTATTAAGATCCTGTTTCACTCATGTAACACCTGCACCCGCTTCGTCGACCGATTGCACTGATGAATTCGGGTTCGTGCCTTTGCCATTTCTGTACGAACGTATTATTTTCCTTATTCTATCGACTATCCCCCCAAAGAACACTCCATGTAAAAATCCTCGCAAATATCATTCTAGAGAAGCCGGAAAAAGTTATGATATCCACTTTTCCTATCCGCTCTTTTCCTTCCAACTAAAGAGATGTCCTAACCACTTCACAAACACCGTACCCCCTTGGCGCCATGGCGACACGTTTTTATTACCTACTACACATCTATGTACTAGATATGAACACATACTTTATTACTACACATCTAATTCATAGATATGTAGTAATAAAAACGTCTTACCATGGCGCCAAGGAGAGATTCGAAACGGGTACGGTGCTTGTGAAGTGGTTAGGACATACTTATCTTTAGTTGGAAGGAAAAGGGCGGGCGGGGAGAGTGGATATCATAACTTTTTCCGGCTGCTGTAGAATGATATCTGCGAGGCGGGTTGATCTTTACATGGTACCTAACCATGTCTTGTTGACACTTCCTATTAACCTGCAGTTATAAAAAGTTTCATGGATCATCCTCGGTCTGGTCCAAGCCAAAATCCTGAATTTCCAATTTATTGGTTCTAATCAATAAAGCCATTCATTAACATAATACGCTTAGTACTTAAAGGAAAGTATTGGGATACTTGAAGTAAAATTATTCTAGTACAAATTTATGTAGGCAAGGCAATTGAAATTGTCTGGAGATCAGGAGTTGCAATTACAAATTTCGAGTACATAAAACTTACATTATTGATTAAAAAAAAAAAAAATCAACTCAAGTCCTAGAGAAAAGGATTCATAAAGTAAATAGGAAAACAAATTGAAATAAATTTGGCGCATAGTTAAAAACAAAAGTTTGCTAGGGCTTCGATATCCAGATCTGAATAATATTACTTTTCATGCACTCCTCTACGCTATTATGAGCTACTTTAAGATCATTTGAGGTGGCAATAAAGTCATACTGACTTTATTGCCACCTCAAATGATCTTAAAGTAGCTCATAATAGCGTAGAGGAGTGCATGAAAAGTAATTTTTAAGGGCAGATAAGGGAAGAAAGTTATTTCAAAATTTAAATTTAAGGATGATGGATTTTGCATTTATTTGATTCATCAGGTGTAGGAATGTGAGCTTTTTGAATACATATACTTACAGAACTAGTTGTTTTAATTGCTAATGGCAAATTTTCGATAACCGAGCCTAGGGCGTGCTTGGGCGTGCTATTAAAATACTTTGTGCGTTCAACCTGGTAGGTCTCACATCACTTTTCTTCTTGAATACGCCGAGGGACTTATGCACATATAAAGCCAATCTATAAATATACGTCATTCTTGGAGATAGCACTTTAAAATCCTCGTAAAGGATTCGGGTGATTTAGGTTACCAAAACTACTCGCGTACGCCCCTCCCCAAATTGGTATACCATAGATCAATATGCTATAAACATAAGCGTAGAAAACCATACGTAGATTTTTACGGCTAAGCCAGTCTCTCAGTAAGACGAAGAGGTGGAATTTTTTCCTAATTCTCACTAGGTACTAGACTTTGTATATGTTCTTTCCACTTCATGTGCTGATCAAGCAACAGCCTTAAATATCTGACGGAGTTCACTTTTTCCAGTCTTTGACAAGTACTGTGTTCAGAGCCGCAATTTCCCTGTTGTATTTCTATTTTTGAATCTACTTGATACCAAATATCTGAATCTATATGGGCAATGTGCCGTGGTGTCCAATAATCCATTCGAAACGACCAAAAACAAGATCCCCCTCCCCCTGGCCATCAGTTAATTTAGGTTCAAGAATCTTGGAAAAATGAATAGAAACTTATCTGTCGTAGGGAAACAACTAATCTTAAAAATGCTAAATTAGGATACTATAAACCTGGCTGCCTATAAAGAGTTTACAACTATACAGCATGTTGTCACTGAATCACATGTTTAATCATACCTACAATGAGCCTAGATTGGTTATTGAGAGATGGTCACTTCATTGAAACTTGTTTCTATATCGGCAATTTAGCGAATTTCTACGCCATCTTGAGCCTACTAATTGAAATTAAATTCGGTTATAACCGAATATACCAATATTGCAAGAAAGAGTTTGCTACATTGGTTCTAGCAACCTGAACAATACATGAAATGTGCCAAAAACAGAGACTAGACGACCACATATCATGACCAGTGTTTTTATTTGTTTATTTGTTATAAATACGGGCGAGCCCAATTACAGTTTCTATAATAATAGAATGTTTTCAACCGTATTATAACTGTATAATTTAATAACTGTCTAATACTAACGTGAGGATGTCGAATTAATGGTTGAAAAATTGTCATATAAGTGATTTCCAATCAACTGGCTGTTTATGGTGATCATATCTGTACATTTTGATCTTGCCAGGTTACAGGTGGGTTACAGGTCAATATAAACACCTTCAGAGACACTTGTCAGATTCATTCGTGATACCCCATGTATCAAGTTTTCGTGTTTATTCATTCTTATCGGATTAGAAGTGGTATTGCTTGAAGTCTATGAAAACAGGACATATGACTAGGTTCAACGTTTTTCAATGTCCGAGAGAATGTTTCAACAACGGAAGATTTATTGAAATGCGCTGAAAATAGAACAAAGATATATCTTATCTGCATGACCCGTTGGTTATCACTACTCATAGTTTAGAAAGGTCGTATTTTCAGTTCTCCAGTCGTGTCCGGGCGAAAGATGAAGAAACTTGTAGTGTTAGCTGCGTTGATCTCACTGGGCTCCACTCGGTTCTCCGGTTGTGGCGGAGTCAGCTCTCCATCATGGCCCAGGGCTTATTCAGTTCGGGGTGTCATCAACATACCTTACGCGGAACTGGAAGAACCTTTCATGGCTTACTATGACGGGACAGTTGGGTCCAGCCGCGTTGATTACTACGGAGACGTTGTGAAAACTTACCAAATCAGCACCATGGGGTCATACGGCTCGATGATGAAGCTTGCTCCAGTTACTACTGAAAGCCAACTCAACGTTGTGGCTTGCCTGCAAGTTAATGGAACCGTCGACAGTAAGATCACTCCACAGTCTGTTTTGCCCGCTCTTGATGGATTCGAATGCGTTGGGAATGAGGTTATCGATGGCGTTGAAGCTCAAAAGTGGGTGCGCTCTGATAAAACAGGAGAGAAAATCAGCAAGTACACGATGTGGGTGAGCTCAAGAAAGAACAAGTTTAATGGTGAGGGTGAACCTGTACCGATTCGCTATGAAATGAAGGGTTATAATTCTCTCTTGGGGTCACACTATGATCATTATTATCTTTCATACGATTTGTACAGCTCCGATGCCCCATCGGCATCCGTATGGGAACTCGAAGGCAACCTCACTTGCACCAGCTTCCCTGGGCCTGGTATCAAATCGACCGCTTCCTTCAATCCAATTAAAGAATTCGTACACAACTACGATGATCATATTGAAGATTCCTGGAACGAATTTAAGAAGAAACATAACAAACAATACAAAGGAAAGATTGAGCACCATAGAAGACGAAATATTTTCAGAGACAACCACCGTTTTGTCCACTCAACCAACAGGGCTGGCTTAGGTTACCAACTGAAGCTGAATCACTATGCCGATTGGACTGATGATGAAATGAAAGTGCTTCGTGGGAGGAAACACACTCCAGGCGGTAACAACGCTTCCATTTTTCCATATTCTGGTCATCAATTACAGTCTCTAGTCATGAAAATTCCCGATAATCACAATTGGAGGCTGTACGGGGCTGTGACCCCCGTCAAAGACCAGTCTATTTGTGGAAGCTGCTGGAGCTTTGGATCTACTGGCGCAGTTGAAGGAGCTTTTTTCGTGAAGACTGGCATGCTGATCAGCCTATCCGAGCAGGCTCTCGTCGACTGCTCGTGGGGCTTTGGAAACAACGGCTGTGACGGCGGTGAAGACTTCAGGAGCTACGAATGGATTATGAAGCACGGAGGCATCCCTCTCGAAGGCGAATACGGTGGATATCTGGGTCAAGACGGCTACTGTCATTTGGCCGGTCTCAAGCTTGTGGCTCCGATCACTGGGTATGTCAATGTCACTCCCTATGACGAGAGTGCCCTCCGAGTCGCGATGTTCAAGCACGGTCCGATCTCCATTGCCATTGATGCTTCGAAGAAAACGTTCAGTTTCTATTCGAATGGTGTCTACTCAGATCCGAATTGCAAAAGCAGACCTGAAGACCTGGACCATGCGGTACTCGCTGTTGGCTACGGCGAAATTAATGGCAAAAAATACTGGCTGGTCAAGAATTCGTGGTCTAACATGTGGGGTAACGATGGTTATATTCTGATTTCATCTAAAAATAATATTTGTGGTGTTATGACCACTCCCACCTATGTAACAATGTAACTGGAGTATAATTTATTATTAATATGATGTTTGTCTCGTTTGATCAGAAATAAACCGATATTCAAATTTCTATTCATGTATCCCTATTTACTGACGAACCTATCTACAGTTAACTGTGAAATGTAATACCTTTTTAATGTCTGGATCTCATTATTTTCATGCCAGTTACCAACAATAATTCACTCAACGAGTTGATATACCACTCCGATTGTCTGGATTAAAACAAATTCATACTTAAATAGAACAGCATAAATTAATATTCTGGTGAGTCAATTTTGTTAGGCATCTACAAAAATTACTTGCTTCAAAATTGTTGGAACTTTTTTCTAGTTGAATTGTGTTTGATATCAGACAATTCAACTGATTCTGTCAATTGTTGACAAAGAATTTAGTGAAGTTTAGGTATAACTAGGTGGAATCTGTTAGTTGACCTTTATTATACTTATTAGCTTGAATATGTTTGGCTCAAAAGCTTCCAATTACGTGACGTACACTGTGGTACGTTTTTACTGCGATTGGGTCTCCACGGGTCTCCGTGACGTTCAAATTAGAAGTTGTACAATTATTGGAACGTTTGGTTTGGTGTTATTTGAAAAACACTTCGTTACAAATGTGATGAAATATTTTTAAACGACACTCAACTCTGAAACATTCCAATCATAACTGAGATTCCATTAAATTATTTTTGAGAATAACTAAACTAAAGTTTCAAATTTCCTATCAGTTTTTGTACAAAAAGATGACGTTCACGAATTTGCGGTATTTTAGCTGCGGTGTTTCCAGCAATTTTTGTTCAAGATCCTCGGCCGTTTTATGTCGCAATTCGTGAGCTCAATGCCAACATATTAAACTGAGAAGAATTTCGCCTTTTCAATAATCACCCAAAAAAGAATCACAATCTAAATTTCGTGGTGAGGATGTGTAATTGCATCCCATCGATTGCTATGTACGTTTTTCCAAGAAATTGGAGTAGGTTGATATCTCTTTTCGAATCTCTCCTTCTGATTTGGGTGGTGTATTCCTTTTCACCTTCCTAGCAGGAGCACATAAATCCCTGGTAACTTATTGGAAAGAGATTCATTAGTCGTTAGATAACCGAAATGTCAGCAGCTCTTTTTAACCAGTAGTACCTGCCAATGCCGTTATTTTTTATTTTTTTCGCAACCTTATAGTACCATTTTAACCTTGTACCGGCAGTAATCTTTCAATGTGCATCAGCTCATCGCACCTATCCGCTTATAAGGGGTTGTTATCACTCGTTTGTCCGTTCTCTGCCTTGGGAACTGCCAATTCCGCCGGACCACGTCCTCATCCTAAAGCGAACAGGGCGTTCCGAATTGCCGGCACTCCCACAGTCGACAGAGGAGGCGACCGCACTGTCGCTAGTGTGCTATCAGAGGGTTGGCGGTCTCAATAACTGGTTAGTACCCAAAGAGACAAATAGATGCTGATTATTTAAGAATCTCTAGTCATGCAGCATTCATAAGAGTGAATTCTCAAAGTGATGTGCAAACTCGAACTGTTTTTTTATACAGTGAAAATCCTGCGAATACTGATTAGGGTTTTAAACGGCTTTTGAACCTATAATGTGTCATCAACTGTATTTTTATTCTATAAAAATACTTACGTCTATTTGGAGGGTTGTAGGAGGTTGTAAAGGAAACGGGGGAGAAGTCTTTCCGAGCTTTCGGCTTTAATAAGGGAGTTCTCCCCCGTTTCCTTTACAACCTCCTACAACCCTCCAAATAGACAAAGGTTATTCAACCAAGGAGAGCATGAACAAAACAACAAATTAAAAAAAAATTACTGAATAAATATTTGTATTGATTTTACAAGATTGATTTTCATTTGGTGCGATTGGAACGATTGGAATGGGTCCACAATATTTAGTAGGTACATGATTTGTTGATAATTATTTGGTTCAAATCGTGTTTGGGGCATTCTGAAATCAACGCTAGATCTTGACACTTCATATACATATTCATTCATATCACAAGTTCCCCAACGAAACTCCTGGAAAATAGGGTGGTTCCAGCTCTTCAAGGGGTTCATATGAATTTTGAAACTTTGCAAAATTCATATCTCGAAAAATTCATATAAAGCTATAGGTATAGATTTAATTCACACTCTTTAGTTTAATTTTTAGAATTTTGTAAGACCATCCGGAGCTTTGTACGTAATGAGGGCTCGAAATTGAAGTAGATCGAAAGTCATCAACAAGAGGATGAATCATGCGGCAGCCTGTTGGGTCAACGGTCATACTGACCCAGCTGACTCGAACAGCAAAGGGTTTTCAGATATCAAGTTAATTATCTTTATTAATAATTATTAATAACAAATAATAATGATGTTGAGGGATGTCGAGGGTCGGTCAAATGAAAATTGATTTATGTGCCAACGTTTCGAAGAATATATTTCTTCATCTTCAGGGCCTAAAAACAGTTTCATAATATTACTATTAATTAATTACAGTTGTACCCTGAAGATGAAGAAATATATTCTTCGAAACGTTGGCACATAAATCAATTTTCATTTGACCGACCCTCGACATCCCTCAACATCATTCTTACTGACGGTCAAACTAAATCACACACACAAATAATAATAATAATAAATCATGATTAATAATGATTAATTATAATTCATAAATTCATATAAATAATTAATCTATCATTTAGTGATCTCGATAGAAGGGTTATCTGCACAAAGAAGATAATAAATTGTTTTGTCAAGAATTTGTAGAGTTTTTCAACTGATTCACCAACTGGGTCTTCTAATCGAGCAACGCTGGTACCGCGAGGTTGGTCAACTCGACATAAATCATAATCTCGCACACACTCAACCAAGTGAATTCGTATTACGCCATTGGCTGGTGGTGATTGTGTACGAGTAAATTGGTCTGTCTGAGTAACCGTACGTGGGTTTTCGATAAGTGGAAAAGTACCTAGAAGGCGTACAGATCAAGTATGCATGATAGCGAGCTCCCATTGGCCCAACACGTCCGGCACCCGCGTCGAATGAAGATGAAGTTAGAATCATTGAAATGTTTTCCTTCCATCCTTTCACTGCCTTCACTTTCCACTACCTACTTTTTGAGGTTGCCTCTTTACGTCGTCGGCTGTAGTCACCAATCAGTTGAATGAAATGCCGGTTGGCATGGACTAGCGTTGAATATTTGTATTGAATTCACAATCAAGATAGATTGTGCTATTCGTGACCCCAGCCACGTGGTATCGTTATCGTTCATTGGACGAATCTGCACGTCAATATCAATCATTTACATAACCACCGTTTTCCGCAGGATAGGTATGTCTCGTTTTCAGGAAGTGTTTTTCGATGAAAGATCGCTGTTATGATGGCTTCAAAATTTTTGTAGGTACCTATGTAGGTAACATTTTTATTGGGAAATTGTTTTTTATGCAAATCCGTTTTGGGACGTACTGAATCCACTCTCTAGAGTGTCTCCTACAACTTTTATCGCAATTAGACGATTCGTAGCTTCTGTGCACACGCAAACGGTGAATCCTGTAACAGTTGTACCGTCTTTTGTCCTTGTCAGATCGCTTTCAAATTTTCATGCTATTCCGTGGGAGTGCTCTAACGAGAGACTCTTGTTAATTTCCAATGAAATAGGAAAAACAGCTGTGTTTCATGAAAGACTCAACATTCCAATTCAAGTTGCCGCATTGCTCCAAAAGCTATAAAGAATATTCAGAGAACACTTCAAAAGTGTGGATTCTCTGGATCCATCCGTTGAGTTGTTTCCCGTGAAATCACCAAACAAAATCACTATTTTTGGATATTTTCAGGTTTGTTCAAACACAAAACTCATATTTGATCCACTCGCTGTTTTTTTTTTTTTTTTTTTTTTTTTTAACTCAAATTTCCGAAAACTCATTTTAAAGGCTTTTTTTTAAACGCTGAACACGAGGGCTATATCTTATTCCGGTCTCAAACTGGAGCACTTAGAAAATGAAGAAACGTGGTTGTTACTTGAGATGTTCTACACAGTTCATCTGCTCTAATCTGATAACGTAATAATATATCGAAATTCTGACTTCACCATCGTTAACGTTAAAAAAATCTTTAACCCGGATCGAAAAATGGAGACAACATTTGTTATAAAACCAGTAAAATGGATGCATTTTACATAAAACCAGTTATTTCTTCGAAATTTGTTCTTGGCTGTGGATTTTGATGGTTCCCCTTTTTTGTAATAATTTTTTTCTTTAGTATCTAATAATTTTTTTGCGCACTAGGCACTTGCGCAAACGTGCGCAACTTACATCAACTTGTAGGACATTGTTCAAACCCTTTTGCATGTATTTCACCTATTTGTCACCAGCCCCAACCTTCCACCAGGAAAATCGAAGGCATCGTGGAAAGGAGAACAACTGACTGCAGACGTCTGTCTCAATCAAATCAACCGTCAATAACAGTAACACTTGATTAAACATGGTCTCCTTTGCTTTCGTCATCCTCATAGCAAGTCATCTCATCACTCGTTGTATCGATAAAAATGAATAAATAAATCGTCGCTTAAGAGGCAACACCACGTTTCTAACTTTTACCAACTTTACAGGAGGATGAAAAAACATATTGTCTAACATATTGGCACTTCTGTCATTTTTCTCACCATTTTTGATTGTCTAGGAGGTACCTACCACACATTTTGTAAGAGGTTTTAGTAGTCTGACATCGAAATTACAAAAAAACCGTTAGATATGTTTCACCTAAAAACCCACGTTTTTCAGAACTCGAACGTCATTTTCTCCACCAATTTCGCTACTCAATTTCAATACCTACTGCTTCAAAAGCAGGTGAGTTTATTATAATAATCAGTATTCAATAATTTTCTCCACTCGAGTTGGACGAACGGCGAAGCCTTTTGAGGCAGAATAATAATGAAAATAAAAATAAAAATGACAGGGGGGGGGGGGGGATTCATCAATGTAGTTAAGTGGTGTTCACATCTAAGCGATTTAAGCCCTCCAAGCGATTTTTTAAATAAAACTGTGATCACTGGCCTACGAGGCACGAAAATTGGAATCGACTGGTGTAAAAATCTTATTTTTGACAAAATGTTGGATACGTGGTGTTGCCTCTTAAGCGAAGAAATGTTTCCCTCTTGAACGTTCAAAGTGTACAGATAATGAACCATAATAATAAATAATTTAGGTAACGTCGAGCAAGTGCAGGATTGTTTCATTCAGCTTCATTTGGAAACACCCACTTCGTAGAAACAAATATTTAAGTTAACATGATAAAATATAATATTATGTGAAGAAGAAATTCGTGAAGTCATGACACTAGCTCATTTGTTTGAAAGCTTCCTGAAAGTTACTTGAAAGGTACTGAACGGGAATGTTATTAGGAAGTAGAGAGTAAATTCTATTGAGGCGGTGTATCGATAGTTTTGTTGGGCGCGTTTGAATTTAATTGCAATATAGTTTACAGTTCCTCGAGAGTGGATCTTGCTTCCGCGATAGACTAGAGAATGATCCCCACAACGTTTCTCCACCGTAATCATGGATATTGTCTCTTCGATTTCTACAATCGATTACTTGAGTCGAAGGTTAATGAGAATAAGGTTCATTTAGCTACAAAATGATATCGTTGCACGTAACGAAGTGTAGCTGGGGAAGGTCCCCAATGCCCCAATCTGACCTGCCATTAGATCACTGATTGTGTCCACTTTTATCCTTCAGAATCCTATGGAACATGACTAAATTTTACAGAAGTTCATCGCGAATGTTTCGGTTTATCGATTATTTTCATACTTATGTCGAAGAAGAAAGCGACGGAACCACCCTTACAAACTTTCTCAGCCTTTGTCACGGAAAAAGTGACAGCTAACTTCACGTTTCATGTCAGGGTCTCACCGTGTGATTATAGTGGTCTTTTTTGACATTTTACTTTTTTCCTCTTTCGTCACCCGATTATTATAGATTTTCATAAAAAGATGCTTCTACCTGTACCTAGTCGGCGGACGTTACAAGAGGATAATGGCCGTGTGTTGGCCTTGAGGAGCTTCGAGTTACTTTCATATTCCTCCTCGACCGTTCATCCACTAGACATAAAAATCCTCGTTAGCGCTTATCCCTCCTCGGTGTTTACAGCCTCGATCCGAGTCATGAGACTGATATTTCCAACTTGGTCCATGGCATGATTTTCCGATGATGCGTAAGCTTTCAGCCCAACAATTATCTCATTGGATTCATGTAAAATCATCCCATCAGTAAGTGTGACTTGATGCTGTTCTAAGTACAACTCCTACTTACATTCCGTTTGTGTTGATACCATACACATGGTGCAAGTCGATCTCAAAGAATATCTCTAAAATACTCGCGTACAAGCATAGTGCTAGATGTGGAATATCATCAAAATTTTAATCATCAAAATATTATCATTAAAAATTGAAAAAAAAAAAAAACGGAGAAAGTTTGTGATGAAATGAGGATCTTGAAATCTTCCAGCAGGTAGTAATTCTTTTAATACCATCTCAAGTTGACAAAGTCTGTCAAAAGGACAAATTAGTTGGATGAGCAAGAAATTATTACGGAAAAGAACGAGGACGATTTTCGATACCAGCGGCTTGGGTAGAATGAGTAGTCAAACATTCGAGTCCACATTGAGAGGAATAGAAAGGCGAGAAATCACCAGACATATTTGAGAATTGTTGAACACACAAATAGAAGACCATTATCAGGCGAGGAAACGAACTGTTGAGCCACTCAGCTGATCTCGGCCCTATGTTGTTCAAAGTGTAAGTCCTAAGGAGGATTTTTTTTTTGTTTTATTTGAAGAGACCATTACATTTGTAATATTCCTCTGTGGGATGATTTTAGCACTTAAATTAACAGGTGGATTAACATACATGGTGGCTGCACACATACTCGGCATTATGTTACATAATCTGACTTAAGTGATGAACTGACAGATAATTGAAATTGAGGAAATGTGCCAAACATGGGATCAACTAAAGTCTAAGTAACATTCACGGTGTCCATTATAAATTATAAGTAGCTTTCACCATTCATGGAGTCAGTATATCTGTGATATGCCTCGGACGAACGAGTCGACGTCGTGACGGGGGTTGGAACCCTTCGTTGACTAGAGGATTTTCGTGGTCTTGATTGCGTGAGACAAAGTTGGCGAGGTGTTTACGCAGGAGTTCGTACGGTGGTTCAATGTGGAGGTCGTTATAAAGGGTCTCGTTGCGTACCAGTGGGGGAGCCGTGGATTATTCGTTTTTGCAGAGTGTTGTTTTGCTGCTGTTCTATGGGACGGAATTGTGATCGAGAGCAAGTGCCCCAGATTCCTAGGGCATATGTCCAGATTGGGCGGAGGCTACATGTCAAATTTCAAGTCTCTACCACCACGGGAATTGGCGTCGGGTGAGAGGATGGCTTCAGCCAGTTATAAGAAGGCTAAAACATGTTTATTTTTTATTTTTATTTTATTGAAATACACGGGCAAACGCCCAATTACATAATGAATATACAAAGAAAAAGAAAAATGATACCTAAAGGAAAAAATAAAAAAAGAGAAAAGGATAAACTTAATCCAAAAATAAAGAAAAATAAACATCTAATACAATCGCCCAACAGTCTTCCTCAGTTTAGGCAAAGAATCATTGAACAAATCATTAGTGGTGCGGGATGGTACATAAAATAAATCCGCATTTCTAGTATTGCGCAGGGGAGCGTGAATGCTCATCATTTCCAACAGTTGGGGGCAGTCTATCTTATTGCGAAAATGAACACGCAGTCCGCGATCCGGCGACGACGATCAAGAGTATCAATAGCACAAAGCCTAAGGATATTTCCATAATCGAAATCGAGCCAATCGATACCCTGCTTAAAAGCAACGTACCGCGCAAACCTACGCTGAACACGCTCAATCCGCTCACCCGCATTGGCATAGTAGGGGGACCAAATAATCGAGCCATACTCCAAGACAGACCGCACAAATGCATTGTACAGAACGACAAAGGCCCGGACTTCAGTGAAGTCACTTGTGTGACGTTTCAAAAACCCCAGGGACCTCATCGCCCTCGCACAGACACTGTCAATGTGGGAAACGAATGTCATGTTAATGTCATGTTCATGTTAAACGAATGTTCCATGTTAAAATAATGTCGAATCAGACTGTTTACGGATAATACAGCCGCTCCCTTGGTATATTCGAAATCAAAAGCCAAAACACACCTGGCGACCGAAGATAAATTAACGTAAAATGAGACAAAAATTCAAAGGAGCTGAGATCGATATGAATTGCCACTTTTCCAAAGTGTCCGTCAAATGAGAGATTTGTCCAGGATCCCTTGGTTGTGGTAGAGAGGTCTCGGGTAATAACAGCCGCTTCTTCCCCATTCATTCTCGTTTGTATCACGTTTTATTGTCTGGCCCAACCCATTGTCTCCGTGACACTAATCATTCCCGACAGCGTTTTTTCACATATGTCATGCTTTCATCTGTTCGTCCCTTTTCAATCTATTGTGCTATTGTTTCTACAACCATCTCACCAAACTCGATCGCACATACCAGTTGAACTTACGCGCCATGATCGGAAAATGAGTGCGATTTGAAGCAAAACGCTTCCGCAAACGTAAAAACCTGTGGAAAGCAATATCTGATCAGATCGCGCTCTCCCTCGATATTTGGAGATTGGTTCAACAATGATTCTTCATCAATTCCATCTTAATTGTAGCAAAGACTACGCATGTGAATGATTTACACAAATATTATTCATGATTTACACAAATATTTCAAACAAATTTTCAGTCATTATTGTGTTAATTCATAATATGAATTAACACAATAATGAATGTTTACTATATATTATAGTAAACAGCCCCCATTCACATAGTACACAACCGATGTCGGATACCCCAACTAATCGTATACGTCCACATTATGGTGTGTGAGGAAACTTTACTGCCCAATCGAAAGGATACGATTGGTAGACGTATTTTATAAAAATAATATCGGAACTGCACAATGATATTATTTTAATTAGTAGACTGTTTTTTCAGTTTTTTTCATTATCTCCTTTCTCAATGTATTCATATTGTTTCAAGCTTTCGTGTTGAACTTACACCGCCAGGGGTGCCAGCGGTGGCATCGTAACATGAAAAGTTTTAGGATACCGAAATACTTGGACGTCATAGGTACTCTTTCTGCTGGCGCCATTTTATCAATGATCATGATAACTTCGCTTTCCTTGAAGGATATTGCTCTTGAATCGTTATATAGCTATATATTTCAAACAAAACTGCGTAAATAATTTCGTTTGCATATTATCGATAGATTGAGCAAGATTAAGTTACCTATCCCTTAACTCATTCAGATGACTGGATATACCGTCGTTGAGTACCTATTGGTTGTACCTCTGATGTTGGGACATTTTCGTATCAGGAGCTAAGAAATTAGTTGGGCTGAGTATCCGTTGGGAATAGTGTCATCTCCTGCCCCCAGCGTCTATTTCTTTCAAGCCTCGCCGCTGATTCCTACTGGAGACAGAGTGTACCGGTGCTCGGTACTTGTGTTTGATCAGATGATTCGCATGCCAGTCGGGGAACGAACCGGGGCTTCGGAATAGAGTCCATGACGTAATGGCTACGTCATGGGCCCTGCACCTTAAAGGTCATCCGCTCCTGAATCTGTTCGGCACAGCACTGACCCCCTGGAGGATCCCGCTAGTCTCAAATCATCTGTAACATTCACCCGATCGCCGTGGTTTTGAGCGTCGTTGGTGCTCCTTTTAGACGTGATCATTCTTCCGGTATTTTTATATAATGACTAAGGTCGGTGGTAAGGTAATGACCCCGCTCCTTCTTGGCATCAGATGGTCGCGCTACCAGCATCAGATGGCTGACGAACTAGCTCACCCGACCTGTATCTACTCGATCACCTGTTGACATCCCTCCCATCTGCTGTCTTGGATCCAGTGGGATCATCCGTCTCTTTACGGGAACATTCGACCAATTGTTTCAAAATGGGGGAAATTATGGTATAGCGCGTTCTATCGTTTATATGACTGTGATGAAAATGTGAAGCTTCAACACCGCATTGGGTATGTAAAATGAAATCATCTTCTCCTGGAGGAAAACTAGGTCGGAAAACGCTGCACCTTCTCATTATATTCTGAATAGATTAGGTAGGTACCGTTCTCTGGGTGTCCATATAAATCTTTTGACTCTGCGCAATATCAAGAGTGTGTGTTCATCGACGATGTGTATAACATCCGAAAACACCTAATAACAGGGAATTCGAGTGTTTCTTGTAAATAACACCATAGTCTGCTTGCTGCAGTAAATCTATCAGATCGTTCATAACCCCCATCAATTAGAAAGAAGACTGTGGATGCAAGATCCACCTATGCCCTCATTAGTTCTTCCTTGCGCTCTCTTTTCTTTAAAGATGCGCATTCAGTTTCGTCTGTCGGCCCACGGCCAATGAGTTGTCTGAGAGAGCTGTGGGAGGGAGTTGGACCACACACAGTGCTGTCAAAATTAACCATGAATTGGTCACGCCTCCCATCTACCACTCGTCCTTCCTTAACCTGAAATCATTTAGTGTGTACCTTCCTTTTCTCGTAACCTGACTTCATAAAAGAACAAACGAAAAAAATCATGGAAGAAACTCACAAATACAACGACCCCTCGAAGAAAGGCCATTTTGGGCGATCTTGGGACTAATATATAATACATGCAGGTATTATATATAATATATTATAATATATAATACACGTATTATAATACTAATATATAATACGTGATTCAGTCATGAATTCCCTGAACATTGTTAATTTAATAGTTGTAACATCCATGGAAATAACGTCTAAAGCTTCACGCATGCTGGGGAAAAAGTTCGCCGGCACCTCATATTGCGTTAATATTTTCCCAGTAGAATTTAATAAATTTCATGCTTTTGCTAAATAACTGAAAATAATTAAGCCATTCTAAGACAGTAAAAGTGAACATGCTGCGCACTGCTATATCTGGTGATTCATTTTTCGGAACCGGACGAAGGATACCTATTAAAATTTAATGTGAGTGGGTTTCACAAAAATATACGAAATTACAACTGCTATACGCAGGCGATGTTAGTAAATCTATTTTAAGGCTATTCGTTCAATATAGTTACGTCATGATTTAAATTGTCGGGAAAGTACGTCATCCATTGTGCTCAATGTCCATGAACTCAGGGCGTGCGAGCTCTGAGATCAGCATCCCATTCAATTCGACGTGCAGCTTTTTTCGTACCGTGCTTCCCTTATCTAGCGCTTTTGGTTTTTCTGCTCATTCCCGCTGAACTAAATCGTCCTGGTTACTCCAGACGCATGCACTTTTCCGGTTAGTTGTTGTTATACGGAGTGCTGTCCTCATCAGCGGCCCGAAGGAGCATTGGCATCATATATGCGCAACAAGCAGTTAACGCGTGGTTGGATTAGAAACTACAAAGACCTTTAGGACAGAGATAAACTTGGACAAATACGAATTACGAGATAACGCATTACGAGACCATGGCGTAAAGCAACCGTATGAGCTCGAAAATGAATGATAAATTCCTGATAGATGCAGAGAAACGAAGTTTCAAATGTCACGCGAAACCATAAACAAATTGTCACATTCTGTCCCAAAATGCCCTCGAAGCTGACAGTGTCCATTCTATTGTATCTCTTCCAAAAGAAGAAGTTATGTTACAGGGATTCACGCAAACTCGCGGCTATGGCCGAATGAGTCATGGCGACAAAAACGCCCCATCACGCATTGGTCCAAACCAGTCGTCTCATTTCGATTCTGAATCAATTTCATTCAAATTTTAATGAAGCCATTTTGAAGAAATGTCTATCCACTTGAAGAACCGCCTCCTGAAAACACGTCAATCTCAAATCCTCGTGGGCCACCTATAGATATTCGCCACTTTAAACTGGTTTGAGACAGGAAATGAAGACGTAGGTTTCATCTCGGTTATTTCTCAATTAGGTACCTCACAACTAAGACAACAAAAGAGCTGACTAACAATGAGTATAAAACTCACCCCACCTCGTGGAACACTAGCTTTTGGTTTTAACTCATACTCAGTTCAAACCAAAACGCGTCGTTAATGCACAACGCACATTTGCCGAGAATAAAGGAAACCGCATGCTACTTTAAAATTTAAACCACGGAACGGTTCAATTTACTGCAAGCATTACCAGCTAAGAAATTACTCCAGAGTCTAATGCTCTCGCCACAGTCGCTGTCGAATCTGTGCTCCTTCGATTGTGTAGCAAGACGGGAACACTGCAAATTTTACCTCACCAGTTACCATTTTACCTGTATTTACTTCTCTACAGGTCACATTGCGCCTTTCTGTCTATTTATGTATACAAATGATAAAGGAATAATGGTACATGTTTTAGAATTAATTTCTATTGAAATTTCTCTTGGATTTTTACTTGAATCAACGTCGGCGATAATCAATAAAAAATCGAGTGAATATTGCATTTTCATCCTGTTCTGACTCATATTTAAAATTTCAAATCCGTAGCTCATCGGAAACTTGAAAAACAAGTAGTGTAAATTATTTATTTATTTATTTATTTATTGATACGGCCGAAGCCATTTTACAAGAAGGAAAATAATTCGAGATTTCACCCGTAAAAGAAACTTAAGATAAACAGTACAAATGAGATACTGGTGCACAAAGAAAAGTAATATGTGATAAAATGACGATGAAGAAAAGGAAAAAGAACTGTCACTGATACTGATAATTAGAAAACTGACGTTTGAGGCTAAACTGCGAGATACAAAAAAAGTCTGATGACGTGGCTTGAATAAACGCATTCGCCTCCCGTGGCATGCGGTATAATGGTCGATGCAGAAGGTAGTTGTGGGCGGCAAACGGATTAAATTATTATTAATTGTTGTTAGTTATTGATGATGTTTACGAACTATTTTAAAAATTATTGATAATTATTATTAATTAACTTGATATCTGAAAACCACGTGCTATTAGAATCCACCTGCCGCATCTAGGCTGCCGCATGATTCACCCTCATGTAGACGAATTTTGATTTGCTCATTGTGGAAGAACGGCTGGTCGTATAAAGCTGCGGATGGTCTTAAAAAATTCTAAAAAATAAACTCCATGTGAATGTGAACCGAAAACTATACCGTTCCATCAGAATTTTTTGAGTTATGAAATTTTCAAAATTTCGAAATTCGTTTTGAACCCCTTCCCCTGGATTATTGTGGGGTTGGTCCGAACCCGAAAAAAAAATTGCGTAATTTTAGTTCAACGCTAACTGGGCAAAGTGCCGTAGAAGGATAAAGGAATAATGGTACATGTTTTAGAACTAATTTCTATTGAAATTTCTCTTGGATTTTTACTTGAATCAACGTCGGCGATAATCAATAAAAAATCGAGTGAATATTGCATTTTCATCCTGTTCTGACTCATATTTAAAATTTCAAATCCGTAGCTCATCGGAAACTTGAAAAACAAGTAGTGTAAATTATTGTTAATTGTTGTTAGTTATTAATGATGTTTACGAACTATTTTAAAAATTATTGATAATTATTATTAATAATAATAATAATAATAATTATTATTATTATTATTATAATTATTATTATTATTGATAATTATTATTATTATTAATTATTATTATCTGAAAACCACGTGCTATTAGAATCCACCTGCCGCATCTAGGCTGCCGCATGATTCACCCTCATGTAGACGAATTTCGATTTGCTCATTGTGAAAGAACTGCTGATCGTATAAAGCTGCGGATGTTCTTAGAAAATTCTAAAAAATAAACTCCATGTGAATGTGAACTGAAAACTATACCGTTCCATTAGAATTTTTTGAGTTATGAAATTTTCAAAATTTCAAAATTCGTTTTGAACCCCTTCCCCTGGATTATTTTGGGGTTGGTCCGAACCCGAAAAAAAATTGCGTAATTTTAGTTCAACACTAACTGGGCAAAGTGCCGTGGAAGGCGGAAACGTAAACCCTCAAATTTTGAGGGGGGTAATTTTTTTTCTTGGACAATTATATGGACGATCGAAGATCGAAGATAACAAACCAAAAGAGTGTCTGTCTACCAACAAATATTCGACACAACCTACTTACCGTAGACACGAAAAGTATTTCAGAACGAGAATAGGGCTAACACAAAACCACGTGTTGTTTGGATTAGCTGTTCACCAATGTAATCATTAGCCCATAGTTCTACTGTTTGATTCACGTTCATGTTAACGATTTTTGATCAACTCTACCTTTTGAGCCCCCGTTGTGAAAGAGCGGATGGTCATACAAAAGCTCCGTGTGGTCTTGAAAAAGTGTGGTCAATTCAAATGACAGGAGGAAACTACGTATACCTACCGGTTCATTTGACGTTTCCAAGACAGGACGTTTTGAAAATTTCAAAATTCATTTTGAACCCATACTAATATTGATCAAAGTCCATCTTCGTCACAAAAATCCTAGGTTCCCTCTTCTTCGTCCCATCAAAATTCCTCTGAAATGTTGAAACCAACACACTGCCAACTTCACTGGTAACATTCATTTTTTTTTAAATCGATTGCCAATGAATAATAACAGAAATTATCCTAGGAATCGAATCATCCTATTTCGCTTAACTTTGAAACTCCAGTTTACGCCTGTTCAATACAAGGTAAATAGTAGGATCGATCATGGGACAGTAAAGTGAAAGCTATTGGGGATCGCCTAACACAGGTTAAGAAAAGTTAATGCAAATGCTCTAATGCTAAAAAAACCATATTTTATTTGAGGCAGCTTTAAATGACTCTCGGGTGTAATCCTTCTTGTGCGTCCTCTCATCAGTGGTCCAGATATGGAAAAAGGCACATTGACCAATTCACCACTAAAAATTGGTTTGAAATTATAATTTAGCCCTAGAAGAAATTTTGGTTATCGTCACAGCCGAAATTTTGGTTATCAGTCGTTGAAAGAATGCCGACCGATAAGATATTTTTATTGTGATATCAATCACATTAAATAATGCGGTTCACATCCGATAAATACATTTCCAGTTCTTGTGTTTCTGGCTTCCGCCTCTCACCGATTCATGTGTTGCAGGTTCTGTTACGTGGACCCAGCCCCTAGTCACCAGGTGAGTTCAGTTAATTATATATTGCATTTCTCTTTTGCTTTTTCTCTTTGGACCTGGTATACATGTAAATTTGATTCTACGTTATTTATTTATTCATTCTATTTTAACTAACGACTTTCAATAATGCTTGTTATCAACTTCAAGGCAACGAGTAGAAGTTTCAGATCGATTATGCACCTATATACCTAGTATAGACTGTATGGTGGTTGTACATTCGTTAAACATTTATACAGGAGTTGCTTGCTCGAGAGCTGGTTACGTACGAGTAAGTACGATTTCAGATCAATTATAATTGATCTGAAACTACTACTAGCTGCTTTTAGAGTGATATTAAATTCTATAAAAAATTGTATTGTCAAAAATCGTATATTGACTGAACCTCAAAAACCCATTCTCCGATTATTTACACAGTCAGTCAAGAACTACATGGATTCGATTTCTTTTAGTTTTGCTGTACTTTTTTAACAATTTTATCACGCCGTAAAACTAGCTCTGATTTCACTTTCAAGTTTGTTTGGGGCTTTGCCTCCACACAATCTTCATCGTACAACGGACTAGTGACACTAGTCACACTAGAGTGACACAACCTGTCATCAATGTATTCATGCAATCGCTCTACAAACGGTTTCTACTACAAAAACAGCCACGTTGAGTATTGGAATTCCATTCCCTAGGAAGCTAATGACCGTCACTGCAGGATTATACTCCTTACTAAGGAGTATAATCCTGCAGTGACGGTCATTAGCTTCCTAGGGAATGGAATTCCAATACTCAACAACACATTATGCTAGTCAACACGTTACTTCAAGTTTGTTACCTACTTATTAATTAAAATTGTTATACTAATTTATTTTTTAACTTATATTTACCACTGCGTTATAATATCAATATCTAATTAAGAGGGATTATCACTGGATAACCACCCTCACACATGTTACATTGTACATACTTGTACTTATATATACTCACCATTGTCAAAACTATAAAGTAACATATGTATTACTAAAAGTTAATAAAGTTAATTAATTAAAAAACTCAACAGAACTAAGGAGTCCTTAGTTCTCTCGGGAATTCGTTTAATGAATTATTCGTATGAAATACCTTTCCGGTCTGTGGAGGTAAAATAACTTCAAGGATAAGGTTGGTACAGGATCACGTTATGTGCATTGGAATCGATGAAACACAAAGTCATTTCGAATATTGTTGGAACTCACCTTTCGTCAACAACGTCATTCATCAGAACACATGAAGACATTGAAGTAACCATTTAATTTCATACAAACGGATTAGTATCAGTCATGGTGAAGAATGGAATTGAAGTTCAAGAATTAAACATGGTGTTACATATATATATTGTTATAGTGCAGTTTTATTGACTAGGAGTAGATTAGATTGCGCGTGAGAAGGACCGACGCTAATAGTTTTTATTGTTAGTTTACAGCAACGTTTCGATCCTGGGTGAAGATCCTAATCATGCATGTAGATCATAATAATTATCCAATTGGCACAAATCTTGTTTACATTTTGCACAGTGTCATTGAGAAGTTTGAACAATATATATGTATATAATGTTGTTCATGTTGTTCACCGCAACGGTGAAGTCAGAATCGCGATGTCTTATTCCGTTCTCAAGCTGGAGCACTTTGACGATGAAGAAATGTGGTTGTTACTTGAGATGCTCTTCACGGTTTATCTGCTCTAATCTGATAACGGAATGATATATCGCAATTCTGACTGTTCAGCGTTGAAAAATCTATAAACCAGTAAAATGGAGGCATTTTACTGAAATTCGCTCTTATAGCCATGTTGCAAACATGTTATTCTCCTCAAAGTTCATCTAGATTACGTTCAAGACACTTATTATCCAAACAATTTAGTAAATCCATAGTCCGTCTCATTTTTTCTCCGGACCTAATCCGCCGAAATTCAAGAAAGCTTCACCGAAAATCCTGCTTGGTTGCCAGAGCAATATGTCCTCGGCGACCCAGTAAAAACAGCTTAAATATGTTAAACTTCCGATTCGAACATTTCAAAAATCCATAACTCGGAAGTTATGGTATGAAAAACAAGAGTGTTCATTGGATTTGTGTGGAAAATGCCATTTATGAAACCAATTTCTGCTGACTATATAGTTTTGGAGGTAGGTATTACGGTTTTTAGGGGAATAGTTCGATTCTTGGAAATTAAACTACCGATTGTTGGGTTCCAACTATTTCCTCTCCCAGATCTATCAGCTATCGTATAATAATACGAAGGTAAGTAGTGTAGCCCTAGGATGGTAATATAATTGATTTATAAAGTGTAATTGTAGGGACTCTATCTGTCGAACATCCGTCTTTCCCATCCTTAGATCTATCTGCCATCTTTTCATCTCAACTTATCTCATTAAGCGGCACAACTCGTTTCAGCTTATGATCCGCCCTTGCGTATAGATATTTATTTCATTTTTGATACAATCATAGCGTATAGATATTTATTCTATTTTTGAGACAATCATAGCGTCCTGGGGGTCTGGAGCACTTAGTGGCGCAGTGCAAGATCGATCTGCAGCGGTGTTCGAGCAACATATGGCCGAGGTTTGTCACATGTGGTCTTCGTAACTCACCAGAGCTCCCCTAAAGAGGTTTAAAATCTTCCCCCTTTTGTTTACACGACTTATTGAATCATTTACTAGAGCTCAAGCTGCAACGCCTCATGAGATCATATAAGTCTCTAAAAATAAGCTTGGAATGCAAGTAAAAGGATCCAAATCTTGCTTGTAAGTGAATCGATTAATAACCATACAACTTGTAATTCACTGCAAGTAATAGGGTTGACGTGGAAAGTTCGTATTATAAGTATTCTCCATCGTATTCTCCAAGGGAGCAATGACTATTATGGGGCATTGAACATTGTATTGCAACACTATGGCAATATTATGGGTTCAATGTTCCCCTAACTGAAAGGAAAACCATAATAACCTTTCTGAAACAGCTGGAAATAAGATGATGGGTTGATGTTGATTTATGGATGTAGCCAGTAGAACACTTGTATCCATGAACATCGTGTCAAAAACATCCCACGGTCTCACACGTCCCTGAAACTCCCTATTCACGATTGTGCGAGTTTAGATTGCGGAAAGCGTTTATCTTCATCAAGGTGGCAGTGAACAAGGCATAGGTTGGCCGCCATCGTCATCGGACGAAAGCTTGTTACACTTACGTAGGTCCCAACTATAACTAAAATTACTACAACGGACAGAACAGTATACCGGCCGGTGACTCGACATCGTACTAGAGTGCTCCTTTCGGAGAAACAGTTCATTTTTCCCAGGCGATGTGACGTTTCAAAATTCGAGCGGTCTCTCGCGGTAGACATGACATTGAACTTGCGCGCATACGTTTGTGTGTGAATCCTGTAAACAATGGGTGGAAGTGCGGTAACCCGCGTTCACAACTTATACAACCGAGCTCCGAGTTCTCTCGGAAGGTTCTTGAACTTATTGCTGTGCATCAGGCCCTCCGATCAAACCGAGAGACTCTCACACTGGTATTCCTTCTCTCCCGTTCCTAATGTATGCCGGCCAGTTCTCACGTTTCACACACCGACACACCTTCAGCCGATATGCCCCCAAGATCCTTCCTTTTCTTGGGGATACGTATCGTTTCATGTCGGACCTCGGGAGCATGCAAAATTTATTTGAGTTGTATCATTGGCTAATTGAGTTGGCCTTAATGTATTCGGATAGAAGAGAAATGTATGTTAAAATACAGTCAGAGATGCCGCGGTGGTCTCTTGGAGACCCTTGAAAACTGAATAGCTGATGCGGGAGTTCTATTACTCCGTATATCCTGACCCTTATAAGGGCAGAGTTTGATGATGAATTGAATGAATGCCGTGCAGTGTGGTTTGAATATTTATGAAGAACTACCTGTAACTTTTTGATGATTTATCCGCTATTTTTCGTAATTGAATCAGATCCGCAATCAGTTACCACTGTGACAATCTAAACTCATGATCTATTGACAAAATTATTGATAAAATCAGTGTCATTGCAGTTCTATGCTATTACTGCAAAAAATACTATGATTATGGATACCTACCTTCTGATACGTCCTCAAACCACACGTAGTAATATCTTGCAATGAACAGTGAATGATTTCCAGTTCGAAAAGCATGTCATAACAAGTTGATGAACGTCGACAACTTACAAATACGATGAAGAAAGTTTGTAGTTTGGGCTCGGTCAAATACAAAACTGAATCGGCTCCGCGTCCAGGTTCCACTTCGTACTGCCCGTCCACCTGCATAATCGTTGCCTCTGTGATATGAACTCTTCTGTAAAAAACTCTGCAAATTCTTGACACAACCGTTCATTATCTTCTTTGTACAGATCACCCTTCGGTCTAGATCACTAGGTCTAAATGTCTAGATCCTAACTGAGTGAGATATCCTAATTCTGACAGCCCCATCGTGTTCAGCGTTGAAAAGTCTTTAAACTGAGGTGTTACTCGGCAAAAAATGCGGTCAAAAGTTGTTATAAAACCAGTAAAATGGAGACATTTTACATGACGTTTATTTCTTCGAAAATTCGCTCTTATAGCCATGTTGCATGATTGTGGATTTTTTCGTGTTTTATACGAAATAATGCATCATGCCTCAATGAACGACATTTCTAAACAACCCACAAATTGGGAGTATCGGAAAACGTTCACGATTTTAGCCCGCTTCTCGTTTTGGTTTATTATCTTCGATAATGAACCATTGGAATCGCTCAAAGTTGAAATACAGGTCAATTTTCATACTAACGAGCTGTTTGGAACATCATATGGTTTTAGTGATGTCGAGTTTTTTGTTCTGAGGTGCGTTTCGTGCTATGGAAATGAAGGTAATTTGAATGTTTGTTGGTGGTAGGTACTTCTTTTATAGAAAAAAAATTATTACCGACGTCGTATTAAAAACCCCAGAATTATATCGGTACATTTTATTTGTAATTAATTGATCATCTCTATCATTCAGGTTCTGCACAAACCAACCCAGTCGATTCCAACAGCCGGATATCGTATTAATTAATCATAAATAATAATATTTATTATTAATAATAAATACAAATTATTTTCACTAGGTACTTGATAAAATTATTAATAATTAGTGATAATTCATGATAATAATTAATCTAACATTTAGGATCTAGACATTTAGACCTAGTGATCTAGACCAAAGGGTGATCTGTACAAAGATTTTAAAACTGTTATGTTTAAGGAAGACACAATTTATTTTTAAATGTATTTAACGAAGGAAGTGTTGAGTTAAGCAACTTTTGTATGAAGAAACAATTTTTTTATGATGGAAATAGGAATTGTTAAAAAATACTTAACTCGACGGTAATTTGATATTTTATAATATAAAATATTATATTATAATGGAACTGTTGAGAGTACAAGTAGATTCAAGATTACGATCCGTATTTACATAATACTTATTATTATTAGTAAGGAAGAAATGGAAGTTTAAAATATTTGGCTCCCCTTGACCCCTCTGACGTCATCCATTCCTGCCGGTCCACGTACGTCATCCATTCCTGCCGGTCCACGTACGTCATATCCTGTGAGGTGTTCTTGCCGGCCACTTGTCTGACGTCATCCACCCCCTGCCGGTTCACGTACGTCATATCCTGTGAGGTGTTCTTGCCGGCTAATTGTCTGACGTCATCCACCCCTGCCAGTCCACGTACGTCATATCCTGTGATGTGTTCTCTCCGGCCGCTTGTCTGACGTCATCCACCCCCTGCCGGTCCACGTACGTCATATCCTGTGAGGTGTTCTTGCCGGCCACTTGTCTGACGTCATCCACCCCCTGCCGGTCCACGTACGTCATATCCTATGAGGTGTTCTGGCCGGCCAATTGTCTGACGTCATCCAACCCCTGCCGGTCCACGTACGTCATCATATCCTGTGATGTGTTCTTGCCGGCCACTTGTCTGACGTCATCCACCCCCTGCCGGTCGACGTACGTCATATCCTGCGAGGTGTTCTTGTCGGTCACTTGTCTGACGTCATCCACCCCCTGTCGGTCCACTTACATCATATCCTGTGAGGTGTTCTTACCAGCCACTTGTTTTCAGGAGGTCTATTCCTTGGCGCCCTTGCTACTGTGCAGCCTCCACAGATCAATCACCCTCATATTACGGGGTTACATTGAATAGGAACCACCTGTAATTTAGAAGTTGATTCTCATCTCGATTCCCTCGAGGCTGGATGGTCACGAAGCGCCTAGTGATCTATTATCCATCCCGTTCTGTACCATCCACTTACTCGTATGTAGTTCTACTCTCCCTCAACTCTTCGCCGTTCTCTGTGAAATATCCACGCGCAGCAAGTACTTCGGGAAACCAAAGTTACAGAGCTTGGTATTTTCACTTGTGATTTGTCTAATTTTAGAAATCAATAAATTCAAACTTCAGTAGGTACCAGAAGATTTCATTTAGTGAGTTGCTCTCACTTTGTTCCTACAAGTAATTCACTCAATACCGACCAAACTGTTGTTGCTGGATGTGATGCTTCTGATCACGGTAGCGTTGACCATTACTGTCGAGTTGATTCAATTCGATCATTCTACTCAAATCGGATGAGACAAATAAAGGATTATTGGACGAGTTTTTCGTTCTGTAATGATTTGATCCAGAGTATTGTAAAACCATCCTGAGTATTGTACAACCAGCCGTCCTTCCACAATAAGAACTCGAAGGTTGAACCAAGGAATAATTCTCAACATGAACGTGAATCCAACATCAGGCCAATTATCATACTGGGGGACAGCTGACTCAACAACGCAATGGTTTCGTGATATCGATTTTCATGATTTGAAATACCTTTCGTGTCTACGGAAAGAAGGTAATTCCGAATATTTGAAGTTAGGTAGAAAATTCTTGTTATAAATTAAAACATACATACGTAGGTACCTCGTATGTACTAGTAAAACTCCATGAATTATATACGCAGTAAAATTATAATTATTTTATTCATATTTTATGTGAATACATTTTGGTTATGTCGGCCCGGCATTTTGTTGGAAAACTGAAGAGACTATCATTGAGCTGCTAACCGACTCTTTGCCTCACTCAAACTAACATAAATATTTCAACTCATTATTCCCATTATTTTGTTGGAAAATGATGAAACGTTGTGGAGAAATTGGTAGCGTTTTTAATGATCCTTTTAACGAATTTTCGAAGAAAAGGAAGCTATTGAACCCGGTCCAAAATTCCACCAATTTAGACCAAAATCCACTTCAGACCGCCCTGAATCCACTGCCAAAAGACTGTCATATGATTTATGTATGTG
The DNA here is from genome assembly GCA_963920205.1 of Stenodema calcarata. NCBI lineage: Eukaryota > Metazoa > Arthropoda > Insecta > Hemiptera > Miridae > Stenodema > Stenodema calcarata. Next base: position 9,369,193 of record OY986048.1, read on the forward strand.
TCATTCCAGACGATAACTCTTTATAAAATTAAGATAAAAAGTTCAAATTTGCACAAATTATCTCTCTCGGCAATCGAAGGGCTAAGTTCGTAGATGGGGAGAATCGGGCCATTCTAAGGCGTTTTAGGAGGATTTTAAGGGGTGGGGAAATTAGCCATAAATTCCAAACATAAACAGTCTGGCAAGTGACACTCATTTTAAAGGTGTTAGAGGCTGAACACGATGGTGAAGTTATAATTGACACAAACGACATTGAGGGAACTGGAATAACCTTTTCTTTCCAAAATGGCAAGTAACCATTAAGAAGACTGTTGTAAGTAACTACCGCTCTTTAGTCTGAAAGCTCGACACCTGATCCATACCGAATATTTGAAGGAGATTGTCCAAGCTTCACATTTTACATAACCAGTTATTTCGTCGAAAATTCGCACTTATAGCCATGCTGCATGGCTGTGGATTTTGGTTTATTATCTTCGATAATGAACCATTGGAATCGCCCAAAAAAATATTTTTTAACCCCATCTCAAAATTTGTTAGTTTACGTTTCAAGATACGTAGATTCAGAAAATCGAATAAAAAAACACTCTGCAGATTCTTGACACAACGGTTTGTGATCTTCTTTGTACAGAACCCTTCTGTCTAGATTACTGAATGATATATTAATTATTATTATGAATTATCATTAATTATCAATTATTATTATCAAGTAATGTAAATTATTAATATTTATTGTTGGTTATTAATAATTTTTATGCTTCATTAATAATAATAATAATTAAATATTATTTATTACCTCGATATTTGAAAACCATGTGCTGTTTGAATCAGCTGGGCCAGTTTGAAAATGGACCCGACAGGCTGCCTCACGACTCACTCTCATGTTGACGATTTTCGATCTGCTCCAACTTTGAGCCGTCATTGTGAACGAACGGCTGGTCGTACAAAGCTGTGGATGGTCTTAAAAAATTCTAAAACATAAGCTCTATCTAAATATGAACTAAAAAATTCACCGTTACATCTGAATTTTTCGAGTTTTGAAATCTTCAAAATTTCAAAATTCGTTTTGACCTCCTTCCCATTCACCTAGGGGTTTTTAAAAGTTTCAAGGACCATTGTGGGGTTGTGGTATTAGTTCGTTTATTTCAATCCCAACTGCACATAGTATCCTCCCGAAATCGTGCATCTCTCATCATCAAAGCACCGCGGCGGCGATCACGTTCAACCCGTCGATTATGGATAGGAGTCGGCGGTTGGCGGATGAAGATGATGATGATGCGGGGGAGGGGGGGGGGTCTGGAGTTGATTCCATGGGTTATTAGGACCTTGTACCCAGAGGTTCACGGTACATTGAATAAGCGGAGTCGTCGGAGACTGCAACATCGCCCGGGTTCCTCCGACCGAACGCGGCGGGTTCGGCCTCTACCTCGAACGGGTCAAGAGTTGTGGTGATGGTGGTGGCTCCTTCGTCCTTTCCATCTGCCCACCTCATCAAACCTACGCCTTCACTATGCTCGGATACCTTTGCATCGTATCCCGTTCTTCTTGCCACATTTGCTCAGCTGCTGTATAATGTCGACAATAAAATGATGAGAGATGGCGCATATCCGCTGCAGACAATAAAAGATTGTTTTTCACAATTATTTGCTACATAGATAAATATTCTGTACAGATCACTGACCCCGTGGCAATTTCGAAGCGTCAAACTCCATTGAATTCCGAAGATACCAATAATTTCAATAATTCAGCCGGATAATATTGATACAGCTGAAATTTAGGCGCAAGCCTGATTACAAGTTGCAAAATATGAGAAAGATAGGTATTTCCGCAAAAAATAATTACCGTTTTGAGACCTCATCGAATGGATTAAGCATGAAAAAGTTCGGTGTGATTATTCACGCTCATGTTGACGATTTTCTTCGGTTTCATCTTCTCATTGTCTGCAAATTTGACGGATTCGGTGGCTTTAAAAAATTCTTTGAGTCAATAGCTGTTCAACTTTGTACAGACCTCATTTTGCACTATTCCTAGTGACCAATTTCTTTGTTGGTCGATTCTAATGAATCATTATCGGGAAAATAAACCAATTTTTTATTGTTCCGATTTGATATGTTTCTGAAGGACGAACTATGTTTTGTTCTGATACATTGAGATTCTTCTGACAATTCGACTGTTGATATTGATCTCGAATGATTAACTTACTATGAACTTCCAAGTACTTCGTTGTAATTCAAACGGTGAGAAATAAATTAGAATTTCTTCCCAAGACTTGGATGAATTGAGGTTTGGATATTCATATCTTGAAGGACCGATCTATCTAATTTTTCTCTGACTATACGGCTGAGGCATAAATAATGTCCATCACAATTCGACCATCGAATTCAAACAATGTAAGTCTCCATCTCCGGTGACATTGAAATTCATGGGACGATACCTACGTCATTAAATTATATGTTTTCCGGCTGCTGCGTCCAAGGATTGCCTAGTAGCGGAAGCCTAATAATCACTTTTGGGTGCTGATCGTAAACAAACAAGTTGTTGTCTTCCCAAATCAACGTACTCACTCACATGTTTATTTGCATTCATAAAGGGGGTTACGAAATAAGGAAGATAGGTATGCTGCCCCTCCTTGTAGTTCTTCTCCTCAAAGTTGGCACCGAGTCTATCCGTTGTGCAATTTAGTCCCGCTTGATGATATTTATGGTGATCCATTCAGGTATCAGGATTGGTCCAGTTGCAATTAACACACTCTCAGTTTTGGGTTAATCGACCTCCCAAAATTATCCATGTCAGGGATTTATTGTCTGGCAAATGCTTCTGGTTTTGCGGGGCCTTGAAGGTTTTCAATGCGTGTTCCTGATAGAGTTTCGTATGCAACTGAATGAAAACTAAGATTTACCACAAAGAACCGATTTGCATTCTGTGGCAACCCTAATTTATTTTGAATATCCATAATGGATTTTTATTTCCCTTGCGTGTTTCGTCAGTACCTATGCAAGTTCTTGTAAACATATACGTACTTAGTACGTCAATGTTTCCGGATTATCTTCCGACCGAAACATTCCGATAAATACTAAAATAACGAACATAAGAATACTGAGTAAGTCAAACCAAACAGGGCAGCACTCCTACATTTCCAATTCCTTCATGTTTGTGTTCAGAAACGTTTTCACATTAACTTCGATATTCCTCAAAAACGAAAATGAATCCAGACTTCTCTTTTGAATGCCCTGTGTCTGAACGGTTCCAGATCTCCGAGTTCCCGGTAGTCGCAATTATCTTTGGCCGACTCTTCCTGATCGACTCTTTTTGTAATCAGTTCCGTGTAGGTTCCGATCGGTCAAACCGACTGGGAATTCTATTGGTCGTTTTCTGGGGATATTGATATTTCGAGGGCTTTTTGAAAACTAAGAACCGACTTCAACCGCTCCTGCGCTTTCTTCCTCGCTTGCCGCTCAGTCGCAGCGTTTCCGTCAGCCTGTGAAGATCTGGTTTCTAAATTCGTACAAAGCTCCGAATTGTATTTCAATTCACCGTGGTATGAGAGGACTAAAGAAAACAAGATGCTGCTTCCTTCATCTGCCGAGTGAGTACTTAATTCAATTCACCAATATTCATATTTTATATACGTACCTGTCTGGACATAAACTAACATCACCATCAGCTAACACCAACATAAACCTCACTTGATTAGAAATTATGACAATTGAATATGTTCACTACTGTTCAGAAACCAGATCGGATCAAGTCTTAGAATCTTTGTAATTTGATTTATTTTTCATCCAATGTATCAAAACTGAAATCATGTCATTGTACGAGTAATAGGGAACAAAAAATAAGTCCCTGGGTAATCTGTACATATCAATTATTATTTTGATTCTTGTTGAATTATATCATATACTTTGCGGCGGCTGAGTCTTATCGAAATAATCAATTATAAGTTTGAGTGGGGAGACCCGATTTCAATCTGTTGGTCCCTCACTATCTCTTGAAGCAGTGGAAATTCGCCTTCTGGTAGCACAAGAGCGAGTACGGAATCGTTGAGTTTGATTTTCAACAGTTTGTTGTCCAAAATAACGTTCGACTGAGTTCCGCTTCGACTGAGTTCCCAACATCCAATGCAGACAAAAGTCGCTGACTGCTCTTTTTTCCAGACTGTGTAACTGGGTACCCACAAGGTATTGTTGGGTTGTATGAAACCCAGTTAAATATCCAGAATGTCATGCTGACTGTCGACAATATCTTGCTTCACGCTCTAGCTGCATGAAGGTCGGGCGGGCTACACTTGTCCAAACCGTCTCCAATCAAGCTCCGAAGCTGGAGTCCAGTGTTATTGTGATGTGTGATGCAGTTTGCTATTGTCAAAAATATTAGTTCATTATTATCATTTAACTGTGTATTATTGAGTTGAATCTTCAAATCGTCATTGCCAAGTAATTGTGTAGTACGTACTGTAGTAGAATGATGACCACTCCTAAAAGTGATGTATGGCGATATTTTACTAGGGTAGGTAAAACTGAAGCTAAATTTAATTACTGTGCTAAAACATTAAAAACGTCGGGAAACACCTCGGACTTGAAATCACATTTAAAAATTCGCAGGTTAAAGGATGAAATAAAAACGACTGCCATTGTTCCCTCTTCAGAAGTTAAAATTGGAACTGAAGCGAAGCTTCTTGATTTTCCAAGAACCCGAATCCAACAACATTTCACATTCTCTCTCTATTTGTGATGCTGGCGAAGAAACCTTTTCATTAATTTTAGTACTACAGTAGCTTTGCTGTTGAGACTTGCACTAAAATTAATAAAAAGGATTCTTCGCCAACATCACAAATAGAGGATGTAGCAGATGTATTCAGGCTGTAACTATAAACATAAATAATTTTATATCCAGTGTACTGCACAATTGTGCTTATGTTTAGTACCTGCACTGTACAGTAACTAGAATTAAATGACAAAATTAATGGGCTAGAATATTTTAATCAGTTTCGATTAATTTAATCAAATTTTTACTTACAAAAAAAAAAAAGATCTATCATAACACCGATATATCGATTTTTACGTCCGATATGTTTATGATATTGATATGTTGCTTGCAATATATCGCAAAATTGATATATCGATATGTTGAAATATTTTGCCATCCCTAGCTCCAATCCGTCTGACGGCATGTTGTCCGAGGGAGAATAAACAATGGAATTTGAACCGCCTAGTTCACACTTTTCCATACAAAGCTGCGCTCTGCTTTCTATTATGTAGTTCAGTTTACTTTTTACCTCCCCTGAGTTGGTATCGGTTCCGTGTTTAGTGGGATTTTCTTTTCTCAAATGATATTTCTTCAAAGAATTTTATGAGGAAGTTTGTTTAAACCTAACATCTATTTCCAAACACCCATCAGTCTATTTCTGTACCTACCCAATTTATTTTCAGATTCTCTTGGTTTTGTCTTTCATGCTAAAACGCAAGTCTCTTTCCATTTTACTATCAAAAGCTTCCTGGCGGCCTCCTCTTCATTTCAGTCAGATTTCTTGCTAAGTGGCGGTAATGGTTTGTTGAATTATCCATCAGCTTGCAGCTCTTTGAAGTGCGCCTTGTTGATTTGAATAAAAGAACTTACGGCGTCCTATTTGGATAAAGACTCGGAATACAATTTATCTCGCTAAACCATTATTCATTCAAATTATTGGTCTAGAAGTTGGTACATACCTACACGATAATCTCATTGTTATATGTATAACGGACCCTTATTGCCCATCATGTGTTGCCAGGGAAATCGACAGGAAAACAAATTTGAACTCCTTCAAAATTTGTGGGGTCATATTTCAAGAATCCGAATATCGAATGAAGAAAATGAAGAAAATCCATCATTGTCACTCCTAAAATCCCCTCCTAATATTGACGGATACATATGAGACTCTGCATGCGTGCGCCGTTTCGGTCAAGGATGATCCTTGAAATTTTCGTCTAAAAGTTATAATATACCTATTCATGTATGCATATGCATAGGTATGTGTGTTCTTTTAGATATGACAGTCCGTAAGTTCTTGCTGAAAATCCCCAATTCCCGCATATACGAGTACTAAAGGGAATTCAAATTCGAAGATGCACAATCATACGTTAGTCAAATGTCAGTTTTTGTGTTTTTAAAAAAACTCTAGCAAACCCACAGGTTCGGCCCAACGAATGGGTCTGGGGAGTTGGAATTGCGAGGCTCTACTCACAGCGCCATGCTGAAACACTATCATCAAAATACATGATTGGTGTCGAGTTTCATGAATTTCGGAATGATAAATCGATTTTCGAAGTAAAATATGTCGAGCTGTTTATGGCGCCAACACTGGTGCCAGTGATGCCCCCAGCAATAAGGTCCTACTGTCGTTTACATTAAATATTGCTCGTATAAATCAATAATTGACAATGTTGTGTACTAAACAGTCATAAATCACAGTTAAAATCTCCGGCTTTTCTTTCAAATTTGTAGTTCATAATAATTATGAACTACAAATTTGTACAATTAATGTAAATTATGATTACTACAATTATTGTAAATTATGATAGAACGCATGGATTCTTGATACTACTTAAATTGGAAAATCAAGTTCCATGAGAGGTTAGGCTGCGCGTAAGACATCAGCGTACAACTATTTGTCTATTTTTGGCCTATAACAATTATTGTACCCACAGCAAACAATAAACTTCATATCATCCTTCAATCAGTCTTATTCACCATATCAATGCCTTAAATGAATCTTTGATTTGAAATGGTTGTAAGAATATCTAATATCGTGTCTACTGTCAGATACGCACAGTGATATTGACAATAGTAAAGTGGGTATGCCCCAATAATTCTGTTGAATCCTGTTCAGCCGTTATGTCCAAGTAACAGTTCTGGTTTATTTTTGGATCATTGGCCGTTATGCTTGCGTTATATCAGTCAGTTACAGTATAATGAAAATCGATCTTTTCCACCGGTGTCGATGTCGTCACCATTGGTCAGCAGGCGATGCCTCGACATGGTCCTTCAGGAGCCTCACGGCCGTTGTCCTCCGTCGGTCGACTGGAGATCTGGGGCTCGGGCCTATCAGCGCATGGAAAGATTCATGAAATAGGCGTTCAAGTTTCCGCTCCGAGTATAAACTTTCACAACAAGCGGATTCGGCTCTTCCTCGATGAACGATATTTCGTAACTGGCGTGGGAGAAGCTGAGTCCAAGGCTACTACAACTTCGTAGCGCCTCGTTGCTTTTGTTTGTCGTGCGCGCCGGGTCACCCAATATCTTGCTTGGATTACCCAAATTCACACCTCCTCATCAACCTTCAGTATCCTTCATAATTAATTCATGATCACCACCGCACCAGGAGGTGGCCCTCATAGACCTAGTACATCTACCAACGGAGCCTAATTATTATAGATATTTTAATAAACTCTGACTCGAATATCGAATAAAAATTAAAGAAAGCTGAACACCATCTCAAACGTCGCAAAACGAAAAATGAGAATTTTTATTCAACTTATTTACACCAGTCCTCCAGTTTTCGTGCATCTGTTTCCACTCAACTTCTCGAAACATCTTAACTACTCATTTTACTCAAAAAATAATATGAGAGCACTTCCAGACTGAATGAATGAAATGAAATGAAAGTTTACTCCAAGAAAACAAATAACAAAAAACTTCAATATAATTTAAAATAATGGAATATACCCCAGGGCCATAGGGAAATCCCTGTGCGGCTAAAGGGGAGTTGCTTCTTAAAGGTTATAAAAGAAAAAAAGGAATGATACTCTATTTTAACAACATAATATGTTGTTAACAGCATAACATAATATTATTATGTACAATACATACTAATATGAAGAGAGGAAATACGAGTACATATATATTTTTAGGAATGCATTACATAAATACTAAGAAGAGCCTCTTCGCACCTTGAATGACCACGAGAGATTAGCCATGTAAATACTTTCTTTTTGAAGGCTGAACGAGAGAAACCGGAAGGGCTTCTCATCTCATCAGGCAGCATTCGGATGAGATACGGGATGCAGTAGAATATATGTTTGGATGTGCTCCATAGACGGGTTTTTGGTGCGGGTATTACTGCTTGGGTGGTGGTTCGCAAACCATAACGGACAGCTTAAGGGATACTGAAGAGATCGGGGTGTTTGTGGAAGAAAGAGAGGGAGTTTTCTATATAAAGTTGTTAGATGGAAAATACGCGGACAAAGTTGAATAGATCAGTTGTTGGAAATCTACGAGGTTTTTTTGAAATTATTTTTAAGATTGATTTTTGTAAAATGTTGAGGGGGTTTATAACATTCGAAGCTGCTCCTCCCCAAGCAATAATAACAAAGCATATGATGCTTTGCACCAGAGCCTTATATATTACGAGTACAATGGAATTTACTAGGCTAAGGCACCCTCGGAGTTTATAAAATAAGTGGGTGAATTTACGGAGTTTCTGAGTCAGAGCTATTACTTGATCATCCCACTTCAGATCCTCGTCGATTATTATACCCAAGTACTTTGCAGACTGCACCCGTTCCAGCACTGGGCATGAAGCACACTCGCTCTGTGAGCCAGAGCTCTGTGAGACTCTGCTGACTACACAAGCCCCAGGAGTGGAATCCAACTGATCGTTACAACTTCAATGGTACTGCTATAATAATAAAATGCTGCTATAATAATGAAAATGATAATTCATAACCATCTCACAATATCCATGATAATGGCTTCTAATACGTTTGTAATCAGAATGTAATCAATCTACAGTTGTTGAGTGCTTTGGTTGAAGTGATCTCAAATTCTTCATTTTCTTTTGCCAAAGTGTGACCAAAATAAGATATGATTCCCTATTTCACACTGAACTTCTTCTCCAAAAGACATATCGGACTATTTTATCTCGATTCTCGCGGAAATCGTTGTCCCCAAGTAGGAAAGGTCGCTTTCAGTTCTTCATGTCAGTTGACCGTCACTGAATGTGGATAGCGTTACAAAAGGCCTCTTCGATTACCACTATTACGCCCCGGCGCCTGTTGTATTGCTTTCTCTTGTCTCGCTACGCCATTTAGCAGCATTTCCTCGAAGTTTTCCTTTTTTTCATTCGGCTATTTTTTTTTTCATCCTCATTTCACAATAAATGGCCGAGCGTCCGCTTTACTCGTTTTCTCGATTTTTTTTAACGACTAAGCGGTTTTAACGACCATCGGCGCTGTGAGTCACTGGCTGACGAATCAGAGCTACTGTAGGAATCACGTCGTTTTAAGCTCCCCATAACTCAAGTATCAATTTGTTCATGCTATACCTTGATGGCGGAAATACGCTGGAATTTATAACTTGACTGAACACGGAAATAATACAAATGTTACTATTTTCAGACCCTTTGGAACTGTCTGGCTCCCTCTGACCCGAGATGAAATTGGTTAAAGTAATGACATAAAGAGTATTTATTAAAGACGTATTCTGGTGTTCAAAGTAGAACAGCCATATAACGAGTTAGTGTTGAGAAAAACGCAGTGAGTTTGCAAGCTGTAGAATAGGCAATTTTCAATATTTTCACATGATTTTCACCAGTCGATTAGACCAGTTTTTGGTTTATTATTTGCGATTAAACCATTGGAATCGCCCAAGAGAAAAAAAAAATCCCCCACCCTTCAAAATTTGAATTTCAAGATCGAGTAAAAAACTGCAAATTCTTGACACAACTGTTCATCATCTTCTTGTGCAGATCACCCTTATGTCTAGAACACTAAATCATAGATTAATTATTATTATGAATTATCATTAGGTACTTAATAATACCAAATCATTTGTTAGGTATTACTTTTTAATTATTTGTTAATGATTAATAATTATTTGTAGTCATTAATAATAATTAATATTTCTAATATTATTAATAATTATTATTAATCGTAGTATTATTATTATCAATTTACTCGATATCTGATAACTCCGTCCGTGGCACATTGCCCAGCTAGCGTTGTGCTAAAATTACGAAATTTGGTTTACAGGTTCTGACCAACCCCACAATGATGCTCGAAACTTTTCATAACCCTAAGTCAATGGGAAGGGGTTCAAAACGAACTTTGAAATTTTGAAAAATTCTTATCTCGAAAATTTTTGATGGAACGGAATAGTTTTTATTTCCTATTTCCAAAGTGTTTAATTTTTGGAATGGTTTAAGACCATCCGGAGGTTTGTACGACTAGCTGTTCGTTCACAATGAGGGCTCAAATTTGGAGCAGATCGTCCACATGAGGGTGAATTATGTGTCAACCTGTCGGGTCAATGTTCACACTGGCCCATATGATTCGAAACCCATAATACGAGTAAATAACAATATATTCATATTTAAACGCCTTTTGGGTCGTCGGAGGGGGATTATTTTGAAGCAAGATAAAATTACGGTTCATGTTTTCCTCACTTCATCATCGAATTTGAGTTGAACTTCCGACGATGTGTTTTCGTAGTAATTTCAATCGGAATACCGATACATTATTACCCAATAAATGTTCTAGTTTGATACACATCGGAAAATTCCAATGGGCTGTATTACTGAAGTTGAGCTGTAGCCAATTTAACCCCAAGGGGTTCTGCAAGCCCGTTAGGAAAACTTTATCGATGCTGAGTCATTCGTTTGACCGTAGTCGATTTACAGACAGACCATTATTATCATTACATAGTGATACATTATATTACATCCATCCATTATGTATTATGTCTACATGTGATATACATATCCATGATTTCCAACCATTTGACACATTCAGTGTGCATCTCAATAATTGAGTATATGTATATAATATATTATAAACATATAATATATTATTATAATATAATTATTATACATATAAATATCCCAATGGCTGATCCTTCAAATTACATTTCCAGCGCTTATCTTTTTTCCGGAACATGAAATGGATTTCTCTTTGATAAATAGTTTTCTGCATGAAGGATGATTCATATGAATGGGTCACTTGAATATTTTTACATAAATAAGAATCATCTTAAAAAACAAATGGGAAAAATATTTGAGTTCCCTCGACTGAGTTATGACCAAAATTATTGAATTACCTACAGTGTTCGTAGGTTATTGGATTTCCGCCTTCATTAGTCCTCGCCTTCGATACTTCTTTCTGAATAGTCATTATGCGCCTCATTTAACTCGATTCCGAAATCATTATTGACAGTTGAGTGAGCTGTGTTGCAAGTAATAATGTTCTCCCTCCTTCCTCCTGCTAATGTCCGACAAATTTGCGTGCTGTGCACCATTGCGTCGTTCATCCAGGCCGTTCCACTGCTAATGTCCTGTCATCACATTTCATTGCCTCAGGTTAGCGAACATTTCCCGTATTTTGTCGTAAGCCATTTCTCGTTGTTGTTTTGCGTTTACCGTGTTTTTCCGCTGATATGTATTGCGTTTTATTTTTGATACTCCCGCTGTCTGAAATGAGCCAAACGTTTCTCGAGGAGATGTTTGAAAATGAATTATTAGGTCAGCCCGGAATTTAGTTAGAAAAATGGAGAGACCATTACTGAGCTAGTTACCGACACTATTTACTCGGAGAGGGCCTGTTTCGTATAGTTATGGGGCTCATAAGGATATTCTATACAGAACAGTGCAAATAATAATAATAACAGTGCAAACATAATATATTATAGCAAATACTAAACCATTACGATGACAATTCCAGCTTTTTGTATGTAGAGATCCTGGAATATCATGGGTGAAAATTAGGTTAAATTGAAAACTGTTTTATAGTGCAGTCTTGCATGCTGTCGGGTGTGTCCATCTACCTCTGTTACCTCTACCGGACGGGCAGAACTAAGGATGAATCTATTTGCCACTCTTACCTGTCGCTTTACGGATTATACTTCTTACATGTCCCTTTACAAATAAACCCGTATAAGCTTAAATACCAAAAATAATATTCATCTGTCTCACGGCAAGGAAGAATTTAGATTTTGGTTTATTATCTTCGATAATGAACCATTGGAATCGACCAAAGAAAAAAATGTTTTAAAAACCGTCTCTCAAATCCCTCAAAATACGTTTCAAGATACGTACTCGTAGATTCAGAAAATCGAATAAAAAAAACTCTGCAAATTCTTGACAATCGGTTTATTATCATCTTTATGCAGAACACCCTTCGGTCTATATCACTAAATTATATTAATTATTATTACGAATTATCATTCATTATTAATTATTTTATCAAGTAGTGATAAATTTGTTGGTTTACGTTTTAAGATCCGTGGATTCAGAAAATCAAGTAAAACAATCCGTCCGTCCGCCGTACGCCGTCCGCGGCACTTGGCCCAGTTAGCGTTGAGCTAAAATTACGAAATTTATTTTACAGGTTCGGACCAACCCCACAATGATCCTCGAAGCTTTTCACAACATTCGGTTAAGGGCTCAGCTGATTCAAATAGCACAGTGCTTTCAAATATCGAGTTAATAAATAATATTTAATAATAATTATTAATAATGAGGCTTAAAAATTATTAATAACCAACAACAGTATTAATAATCTACACTACTTGATAATAATTATTAATAATTAATGATACCAATTCATAATAATTATTAATCTATCATTCAGTAATCCAGACAGAAGGGTGATCTGTTCAAAGAAGATAATAAACCGTTGTGTCAAGAATTTGCAGAGTTTTTATATTTCGGCTTCCCTATCAACCCCCATGCACCCCTATGCATCGGATCCGAGGGTGAACGCGTCTATGTCCTTCCTCGATAAAGGAAACATCTCAATACGGGAAATGGCTTCGATTCATTGAGCCGTTTTAGAGAATTTCAATTATTTTTATTTCGGCTTCCCCATAAACCCCCACCTCTATGCATCGGATCCGAGAGTGAACGCGTCTATGCCCTTCCTCGATAACGGAAACGTCTCAATACGCGAAATGGGTTCGATCCATCGAGCCGTTTTTGCGTGATTGAAGGACAGACAAACAGACAGACACCAAATTCAATATCGGCATGGTACGACTCGATTTCACGCGAAACGAATAACTGTAGTGAAATTTTTCGAAAATACCCAAGAAACTCGAAAATTGTCTCTAAATTCAGTTATATAGAAGATAGCGAAATTGAACTGAGCTTTGTCTCAATCAGTCGCAGTACTGAGAATTGTTAACTCCGCTGCTTTAATTACATCTGCAAAAAGCTTGTGGAACAGGGTTTAAAAACAAATCCTTCTATGTGGATGGTCATCATAGTGAGGCGGATGAGAAGGGGAACAGGGGATGAGGTTAGCATTCTGTAAACAGGGATGAATATGGTGTCCTACAAAATTGACGTCAGCTTCCTCCCGCATTTCACAGTATCTGCAGGCCTTTGAGAGAAACCTGTGTAGCCAGAGGATGGAAAAGTGTCATAGAGGGATAAAGGGGACGAAGAGAGTAGAAGTTGACATTTAACTTTCAACGAATATGTTTGGTTGTTTAATAACAGAACACCGTTGCTTTCTCTATGTAAAAAGTTATGTATACGATTCCCTAACAGCGCGATGCCCTAACGGTGGAAGCCGAGTATCCCTTCTTGACGTATATGCCAACAACAACAAATGCCAACAGTATTTTTCCAATATTCAATTTTACTGATTTATTAGAAAGCAGTTTGAAATTCGACTTCATCAGGCAATCATTCGAATTAGAAATTGTATTCGAGGCTTAGTAGCCATACATAACTATTGGATTGACCTAACATTTAACTATGCTCTCCTCTTCTTTCGAATTCACTCTCCAGTTCGAATACATCCAACTATTAATAAACATATGTATATCTACAAAACCACAGAAACATTTCATGGATTGTATGCAGACGCTCCTCCATATACACCTGAGAAAATAGTTCACAGAATAATTGAAGTTATGAAAGAACTGGCGATAGGGTTTTCCCTAAGTATTCATGAATCCCAGTGGATAACCAGAACAATAACTCAGCGAAACATCACACTGCAAGTGTTGACTAATATATGCCATACGTACGAACTTCTGTTCACCGTGTAGTACGTGTTTTACCTATCGTGTAATCTCTGTTGATGGAGAAACTCTTGTCATAACTCGTATGTGGAACACTCATCGCCGCCCTGTGGGTTGATTCTCGGTACAGGGTCACTCATATTCAAGTTGGTGTTGATAATATACGTGAAGTTAATGCCTCGCTGAATTGAATATATGACTTGTGATACAATACAGGTTATACATAGTAACCGGAGCAGAAGTCTTGCCGAACGGCAGGCAATGAACTCTTGCGTTATAGAGGAATATTATTCACGTCAATTACCCAACTGTAATATAGGAAAATTTTGAGTATAATAACGAAATGAGGGAGTACGAACTTCATTACTACAACAAAAGAATTGTCGGAAAATATGGAAAATCGTTTTTTGGTTTCATATTTCTAGATTTTCGAGATTCGCCTATGTGTAGGGATGGGCATCGAATGCTAGATGTTTTAGAATATTCGGCGTTTTTCTTTAAACATCAATGTTCTTGACATCGATGTTTTTCTCCCGATGTTTATCACACAACGATGTTTTTTTCCAGACATCGATGTTTTTTCCTATCTCCCAAAATACCTACAATGACAAACCTATTTTACGGTTCAGTATGTGATTGCATTATTTCTGTGCACATGATTGACTCGAGACAAGATAGTAGCAATGATACCGAAACCACCACCACGTCTAGTGTAACCGTGCAACATTTAGGTTGACGTTAATTGTTTGCCGATACCGAAAAGTGGCAGATGAAGAATCGAATTTTGCACGCGTCAATCCCCAAGAACTCCATCTACATTTGAACTCAGCACTCGAAAAAATTCAACAAAACGTCATGGCATTTTGGATTTCAACTAATGATACATATCCTAACCTTACGCCTTACACCTGCAGTCGACTTTTTGTTCCCGCAGAGAGGCTTTTTTCTCAAGCAGGTTTTGAACCAAGCAGGTTTAGAAATCCGCTCTCCGAAGATATGGCTGCAAAACTAATTTTTTTGGAGGAGGTTATCAATAAATATTCGGAATAAAGTAAATTGTTAAATTGTCGCTCAATCAGCAGTTGCAGTGGAGCAGTTGTTGTGCACAGTTTACAATGCGCTGATGATCAGATTACATTTTTTGTGGTTTCTACGATGTTAGAAGCTATATTGACAGCTATACTGTTATTGACTGTTCAAAGTGAGTAGTTTAATGTTTGGATCGGCCTAAAGGTAAATATCAGCAGCAAATCTGTTCATATTTCTTTTTCGAGGACGGAAGCACCGGAAGTCCTACAAACCAATGAAATGATATGACCGAAACATGCACTTGTAAATAACTGTAAATATTATGCGCTCGCGTATGCACAATTGGATAAGCATCACATATTCTCGAAATCCTAGCAAATAGCCTCAAGTTATCGATTTGACAGTTTGGGTTTTAGTCGCTCAAATTCACGGCACGACTTTTGAACGATTTCCTGTACCTTAATGTGTCTGCGTCTGTACGGAACCTTTGTTAAACCCATCCCCAAAAGTGTTTCATTTGAAAATCCCATATCTGCAAGAAAACGGTTGTAATGTATCTTCCGGTCGGTTCCCCATATGGACCAATAAAAATCATAACCCTCCCGACTATAACTTTTGTACATACATGCCAAAACTCACATAGCAATATTTTGAAATAACGATCGCAATGAGCTGACATTTGGACAGATGGTCATATGAATAACGCCAATTCCCATTGGAAGTTTGACCCGTAACTAATTAATAAATTATAAAATATAATCTGAATGGAAGCTATGAATAATTGAATTTTTAGGTGGGAGGACCAGAGTTACGGAAAATGAATATTTTTTCCCATTTCTTGGAATTGATCCACATCCACACATGGCGGATGACGCGTAATCATTCAATCCCTCCCACCTGATTCCGAGATCTGGCTCATTCTTGAGAACGGTGGATGACAAACTCAACACCATCTCCCTTCACGATTAGTCGAGGTGACGTAACCACCCTGTGTAGAGCCACCGAAGAAATTGGGTGAACTGCCATATTTGGTTCTCGGTCGCCGGTAAGTTATTCCACCTCTCCCCCACGGTAATTATCAGTAACTTCTCACTGTATTTACTTCAATAAGGGGAAAACTAGAAGCAATTTTAGGACTAAGGCCGCAGTGAGGTCTCAACGGCTTTCACACACCACAAGCCACTCAACTCAACTCCACTCAAATATGCTAAATCATCCAATTGAGCTCATTTGTAATATTCCGAATAACTCTCCGCTACCAAGGCCAGAGCGACGTCTAATACGCAAGACACCCCTAGACCTGCTCTGAGAAGTTGCCAACATCGCAAATTTTTCTTTTTTGCGTTTTGAATTTTTCCTATACATGGTAAATTACCACTTAACTTGAACACCCCTTTTATTTTCAATAGAAACAGTATATTTGAAAAACCAAAAAATCTGTGTTTAATGATATTGACAAGTATTCAAAAGATTATGTTTGCGCACTTCTGCGCACGTGCGCAGTGTGCACCATCTACACTAACGTCCTTCTCAAATGAGAACCTCTATTATTTTCATTACAGATTCGGATTCTTCGTCAAATTTCATGAAGATTTTGCAGTCTTTTTTTTCTTGGTCGATTACAAAGGTTCATTATCGAAGATAATAAACCAAAACATGCGGGGTGAAGGGGGGGGGGAGGGTGTTTATTTTTCTTTGCAAGTTGGTTTTGACATTCAAAGTTTGTTACGACCTGCAACTACTGTAGAACATAATATGTAAAGTGGCCCGTTAGTGCACGTAGCGTTCCATTATCCGCTATGGCTCACGAAGTGAACACTTGACCTTTCGTGTGTACTGGTATATAAATTTCGGCGAAATGTGGAGGTTTCAGAATGTAAGGACGGGCAGTTATCATCTTAAATTACACAGACACACACATAAATATACAGATATTTTCTATTAGAATCGAGTGGTGGATTCAGAATCGAGGGGTGGATTCAGAATTCGTAGCAAAAGCTTATTTTTGCAGCTTATTTTACTACCACCTTGATGCTATACTAGTGTTGATGATTAAGTAAACGATAGATCAGGCCTTTATTCTGTTTTTGGGATTGATTTGGGCTTGTATCGAGTGAGCAGTAATAGCACTGTCTTTATTCAACTATTTGTCCGCAATTCTAGCAATAAAAAAAATCCACTGCAAGTTTTGGATCTGAGGGGACTATTCTGGAACTGATCCCGTGGTCGTATAAATATCCAGGTCCTGCAGGATGGGGTTTGCTCGGTTTGCAAATTTGGCCCCATTTAATTTCCATATTGGATCGTTAGCTCAACAGACACCTCCTCAAAAACAGGTATTAGTCGTTCATATGCGCCGTGCTAAAATGGCCGAATCTCGGTTTTGTTATTAAGTTTTGGTATCTTGAGTTGGTAAACTGGCACAGATTTGAAACAGTGCAGAACGCGTGATACGATTAAGTTGAATAACTCAGGACAGAGATATAGATTAGATGATTAGGTTAATGGGCCAATCATGGAGCGCTCAAGTTGGAGCGTCTAACTACCATCATCAGATGGAAGGTGTATCATTAGAAGGTGAGGTGTGTGTCCCAGGTCAAGAAAAGATAACGATGGGGAACTTTCTTGCAACACACCCTATATGAGGGGGTTGCATAAACTACCAGTTAGTTTGGAAGTTCATGAAGAAGGTGGCTGGTTATACCTATATAAGCCCCGTCCGTCCCCTTCACCATGACTGGGGCAGTGGTTGAGAGATGGGAGTTCCCTGAGGCGACGGATATCTCCCTGTTATCAACTGCAGCGATTGTGTATCAATGACATACTGATGACCCACTGGACCAACCTAGATACTGTGGTTGCAGTCATTTTGACGGGGGAAGGTCGGGAAGAGCCGAAACTTAGTCACGCAGGTCGGGTAAATTCACGATATTATATGTTTTGCTAAACAATCTTATTGTGTGTCAAGGAGATAAGAGTAACAATTAATAAGACACCAAGGTTACAGTCATCTTTGTAAGAAGACTGTCTCCATCCGACCGTGTGTAGGCGCCATCTGAAGCGGCCTTTGTTTTCGATATTGCACTTTTATATAAAATTCATACTTCTGATCCAAAAGCCACGAATCATCCAATTTTGGCTCTTCTGGACATGACACTACCTATGTCTAATCCTTATACGCCTCTAACTATTCCGGAAATCGGTTCTATTTAAATGTAATTTGGCAGATAGGTGCAGTTCAGTCCCTAAATTTCTTCAAAATCCGACTTTGAATTTATTTGAAATGTAGACGTTGTTCCGGAAGTGGTACACATTTGCGCCATATGAAACCATTGATTACACTGATGCAGATGTTGAAAAAGCTTTCTAGTACATATAACACGAATTATCAGACACCATTCTACGACTGAGCTCAAGTAGTAAGTAGGGTTGGGACATCGACATCGATGTTTCTAAAATTTGTAAAATGTCATTGCTTCAATGTTTTTTTTTAAATAAAAACATGAAGACATTGAAGACGTAGTAAAGACATTAAAATGTTTAATCCCGATTTTAAATAATGAAAACTCTGTTTTTTCTCGTGTATAAATCATTCGTGGGGATATCAAAGCAGTCAGTGCTGAATTTTTTTCATTTCTTCTCACAGTGGATTCCTGTTGGTTCCAGTTTCGCTTGATGGAGCCTTCAACATTTTATTTCAGTTACTTAATGGATGAATTCATGATTTTTTTCATAAATATTATAATTATATAGTGTCAAGGCCCCGGCGGTATGTCAATGCTAATAATATCGATATTTTACTTCGCTCGATTAATGTACTAACAAATGAAAATATCGGTCAATGATTTTGGTATTGGTATTATGATATTGGTCAATGTTTTGTTGATTTTTTATAAAACATCAATGTTTTTTGGCGATATATCGGTACCATCGGTGTTGTGGAACTTCGATGAGTGAAACATCCAACATCGATTTGATGCCTCAACCGTAATGGCCAGGGACTAACTAAAACTCTGGTACATGAGCGAGAGACGTGAAGCTCCCCGTGTGAATGAGGCCCTAGGGAAAAGTTAAGGAATTCGCTCGGTACCGATTCCTGCTAGAAACCCTGATCACCCTCGTGGTAAGTTCTTTGGTATGGTACCCAACTATACTGCCGTCCTAAGTTAAACGTCCTATCTACAGTAAAATCATCTACAGTAAAATGTCCTATCTACAGTAAAATCATCATATATAGATGACGAATTTCTGTGAATCACCTCCAGGTAGGTACAACTATCAGTGAGTTCCCATGCCCTTTTTGTTCTGTCCTCCTTCTGTTCTGTCCTTCGTTCTGTCTAGAAACCATGTGTACTTGGAAATCTCTACTTCGATATTTAACCCTATGGGACTCATGTTGCCGATTGAAAACGTAAATGTACTAATTAGTAAATTAGTATTAATTAATTATACGTATTTTTATTGGACTATTCATCAAGTAACTCTAGATAATTCAAATATCACTGATGGTAGAAATTTGAGGGATTGGTTTATTGTCTTCGATAATGAACCTGGGGAATCGACCAACAAAAAACTCAGCAAATTGTTGACACACCGGTTCATTATCGTCTTTGTGCAGAAACTAAATGATATGGATGATGAATAAAATGTACAAATAAAATGTACCGATATCATTTCTGGGGTTTTTAAATCCACCTACCAACGTCGGTAATAATTTTTCTATAAAATCCACCTACCAACAACCGTTCGAAATTACCTCCTATCCGTAGCACGAAAAGTACCTAAGAACAAAATAATCGACATCACAAAAACCATGTGATGTAGTAATCAGCTGTTCCTTAGTATGAACATTGGCCTGTTTTTCAACCGTTTGATTCACGATCGTGTTAACAAGTTTATATCAGCTCAACATTTGAGCCCTGATTGTGAACGAACGGCTGGTCGTACGAAGCTGCGGATGGTCTTAAAAAAGTCTAAACAATAAACTCCATGTAAATGTGATCTAAAAACTACACCGTTCTATTTGAATCTTTCGAGATATGAAATTTTCAAAATTTCAAAATTCGTTTCGAACCCTTTCCCCGTGACCTTGGGTTATGAAAAGCTTTGAAGATCATTGTGGGGTTGGTCTAAACCCGTAAACCAAATTTCGTAACTTTAGCACTACGCAAACGGACGGCGTAAGGCGGACGACGGATTTTAACATGAATAATGTTTTTGCGGTGGCCTACCAGAGTTGAAAAGCGTAACGAAGTTTAAGTCACGAAATTATGTCACGAAGATTTTTAATGATTTTCACGTACAACCGAGCCATTTCTAGGGAAATGAAACTTCTTTAGTTTTCAACGGACGAAAATCGTTCTCCATTCGTTGGAAAGCCTTTAATTTATGCATAAATTATATACTGCCAAAACCGCTGTAAATATCAAAGAAGCTGAGATACAGCCCTGAGTAAATAAAACTGTAAACAACATTCTAATAAATTTTCCGCACATTTCTTAATATTTTCCATACAGACAAAGAAAAGGGATAAGGAAAAGGGGAAACGGGACGCAAAAACATTATTCATGTTTTGCATAGCAAATACCTCGTTCTATACAAAGTATAGAAAAGAAAAGATCCGGGGGGTCCAGGGGGGCTTGTTTTTTTTTTTTTTTTTTTTTTCAATTCGATTTTCTGAATCTACGTATCTTGAAACGTAAACCAACAAATTTTAAGGGGGGTTAAAAACTTTTTTTCTTTGGTCGATTCCAACGGTTCATTATCGAAGATATTAAACCAAAAAGCCCTTTAAAATAAGCTCGTCAGACTGTTTCATTTTTTGAATTAATGGGTAATTTTTCCCTCCAAAAAATTCCCAAAACTCCCCTTAGAGTGGCCCGATTCTGCTCATCGACGAACTTGGCCTTTCGAACCAAAACAGTAGTCATGGCTATAAGGGTGAATTTTCAAAGAAATAACTGGTTTGACGTAAAATGTCTCTATTGAAGAACGTGATGTCCATGAAGAACATCTCAACTATCAACCACTTTCTTCATCTTCAAAGTGCTCAAGTGTGAGAGCGGAATTAGATATCGCAATTCTGATTTCACCATTGTGTTCAGCGTAAAAACCACCTTTAAAATGAGGTGTCACTTGTGAGACTGTTTCATTTTGAGAATTTATGGCTAATTTTACCCCCCCCCCCCCCCGAAATTCCCCAAAACCCCCTTTAGAGTGGCCTGATTCTGCCCATCTTCGAACTTAGCCTTTCGATTGCAGGGACGGATTTTTTATGCAAGTTTGAACTTTTTATCTCAATTCTTTCGAGAGTTATCGTCCGGAGTGACACATATATAAATATAATTTTTGGTGTCTTTTGGCAGTGGATTTAAGATGGTCTGATACGGAGTTTGATGTAAAATATTTTCGGAAATTCGAGTTTTAAAAATTTTGGACCCAGAACAATAGCTACATTTTCTTCGAAAAATCGCTAAAACGAACAATGCCAAGGACAAGGGCTCGCAGAGTTGGGGACTGCGATTCGGAGTTCTCGTGCCCGTACACCATGTAAATTGAAGAGAAAATGTTTTATTGGGGAAAGGTGCGGGTTTTGTGACGGACGGTTGGGAGCCAAATGTAACGGAGTCGTACCCCTAGTAAGATAGACGCTTGGTGTGGGTAATAAAGTTGTCAAGGAGGAAGGAATTAATACTATCTACTCCGTAGATATTAAGATATTCATTTGTAATACGAGGTTAAGATTATCAGAACCGTCCTATTTAAAATACGGATTTCTGGATTTATCGACGAACTCGTATACTGCAACAATATCACCATCGTATTATTCCACCCACGCCCACAGAGTACGTTGAATCCGCAATCGAAATGTTACGTCCGATTCCGTTACAAAACGGGCGTGAAGGGGCTGGAGAAGGAGAACCTTCTAGCCATTCATGAGTAACCTTCGAGATAGTACCCTCGAATTTTCTACGCCATGAGTACGAGCAAGCTGATTATATGTTCCACACCTCGGTAAATGTTTGTTTAATCCTCCTAATAGTATCCACAATCTTCAAACGTGAAAGAAACAATTCTCGTGATCAAGGTTTCACTGTCAATCAAACTGGCTGCCAATCAATGCGATCTATCCTTCTTTACTAGTCAACTCTTACAAATACTTTTCGTTATATGGAAACCTGTGCGTTCAGCACAAGAATGCCGAATCAGAAGTCATGACAGTGGCTTACAAATAGCTTGAAAATAGTTGATCACTGCAAAGGTTGTGAAAGCCTCGTCCACATTTTCTCAGGAATCCGTCTAACTACTAACAAGAATTCCCTGTTCTTTCGCTGCTTCCAATTATGCAGTTTCTAGTTCCAGAGCTCAAGCAGGTACCATTCGATTATTTCAGTTGTGTAGAAACGTTAATTCTCCTCCTTTCTGTTCGTTTGAGTGTCGTATTCTGAATGTATAAGTACAGGTCATTTCCATTTTCTCGGAAGTGTTATTAGGCCAAGTTATTCAGTTGCTGAGAACAATCTAATACACTCTTTGGAAAGCGTTAGCAATTTTTTTCCAAACATTGAAGACCTGAACGTTTCAACAATTTCTTACTTGTAAGATGATTGTAATCATCGTTTTCTGAACAAAGTCGTTATTATTATTAATTGACTTATTTTTTTCACAGCTTATTGCCCCTTTTCCCTGGAGTAGTTCTTGGCGAAGATTATTGATGTTTGGGGAGTGACCTCCAGAGGGGTGAATTCAGAGAATTGGATTGGTGATGATTTCCGTTCAGGAAATGGGCTTATCGAGTTACTGGGTAGAGCGACTGATCATCAACAAGCTTTCGATGTGTCGCTAGATGACCTTTTTGCTTTGCCGAATGTTACATACTTCATGATGATGAAATGGAGTTTCATATTCAAATCCCTCGACCAATCAAGCTTCTGTTATTATTCATTGGAGGAGTTTGAGAAAATGAATTGTGGTTCTCAAAGCGTCAGAATCAATTTTTACAGTCATTACTCAATTTATTCGTAAAAGGTCCTCTTTGGTTAGTAAATGCTGTAGTAAATCATTTTCGAGGTCGTACGTCTTAGATACTGAAATAGATACTATTACCTATTTAATGAGATCTCTCAAGTTCCAGTTGAATCATTCAAGGTTCTACTCATTCCTACCGTCAAACATATAATGAAGGATCGGTCATGCTATTGATACATGGAACCTACGTGTTCGTTCCGTCACGTCAACATAGATTCACCCTAAATGCATGAGACTGGAAAGTTCAGCGTTCAACTCGGCACACTCTCCCGTACCTTGCTCAGGGCACGGATTATCTAAAAACTGATTTTTCAAGGACTCGCACAGTCCTTTCTAAGTATCTTTGATGGATTAAACACCGAATATGCTGATATTGAGACTGGAAGTAATTTGAGTTCATTTAGTCAGTTGGTGAACGGCATTGAAGTCAGTGAACGTAAGCAAAAATAGTAAGTGAACGCGTAATGCTAGTTGAGGACGGAACGACATTTTGATACGTCAAAGAGTTAAAACACGATGAACAAAGTCATGAAGAAATTAAATGCCCTGGTTTCCCCCGAAAGAAAACCGTTCAAGTCATTAGGCACATTCATGCGCGCACTCAACTCAGTTGGGTAGATAAGATCGTCTTAGGCAACGAATGCAGTAGACGAAATGGTTTTCTACTCACCCAACGAAAATCTGCTCTAGATGAATGTACAATAAAGGCACAACCACGAAGTACTGAAGTACGCTATTTGGAAATGCAAGGCAGAAGAAAGTTACGTCTTGCTTTACCGATTAACCCACAAGACACTACCGCGATACAATGGACAAAGTTCACGTTTAATACAACAACAAACACATTTTTACCAGTTTGTCTCAAACCCGTTTCTTGATTTTAGCAAATTTTTGAAGAGAATGAAGCTATTGTTCTCGGTCCTAAATGTTTGAAACTCGAATTTCCGAAAACGAATTATACCTAAATCCGTCCCAGACCGTCCTGAATTCACTGCCAGGTACATACGAGTATATTTAGGTACTCGTATAGGTATTCACCCCCAAAAAACAACTCCGTTGTAAAAACTGGCCTGCCAGAAAACATCGTCAGCCACAAAAAGGAATGATATCCATTTTGCTCGCCAGCCCCGTATATAGGATGCTCGGTGCTTCGCACCTCGATGTTAAGTTTGCATATAGGACCTGATCCTCCTACCACTAACCACCACCACCAATGTTTTCCTGTTCCCTGTTTTCTTCACTGTAGTTGTACCACCACTAATCACTCGAGACCACCAGTAATACTTATATAATTCTTGAATGCCTTGCATTCGCGATGTCAGCCAGCCTGAAATGGCTCATTAGTTTCCTGTAGTACCACCACTAAGTACTCATCACCACCACTACTACATGTATTCTCTCAGAAGCCTTGCAAAAAGTTCCCGCCAACAGCATTGAAAGAAGCAAACAGAGGAAACAGCAACACTATTGCCCTGCAGGTGCAATAGAGGAAACAGAGGAGTGAAAAATAGTGGTTTTAAAACTGCTTACCCCCGACATCTGATGGTCCCGAGAGTTGAAATTCGGTTCACGTCCTCACGTGCCCCTAGAGAGTTGGTGTACAAAAAATCAACTCCCGAGACACCCAGGGGGCCGAGCTACAAGGGGGTGAAAACCCCAACTTGTTCCGTCGCGTAATCAGTGTCTCAGTCGCTTCGTTTCTGGCCTTCGGTTTTCTTGGCGGGCGGGATGCTTCCGCGTCCCTAGATATATACGATGGTGAAAACAGATTAGAGCAGTTGACTCGTGAAGTACATCTCTAGTAACAACCACATTTCTTCATTTTCAAAGTCCTCCAGTTTGAGAACGGGATGGGATATCGCAATTCTGACTTCGCTAGCGTGTTTAGCGTTAAAAACTCTTCAAGATGAGGTGTCACTTGTCAGACTGTTTCATTTTTGGAATTCATGGGTAATTTACCTAAAACTCCCCAAAACCCCCCAGATTTGTTGTGCAAATTTGAAATTTTGGTTTCAATTCTACCAAAAGTAATCGTCTGGAATGACACATACCTACACGTATGATATTTATGATATACAATGTATAAATATAGGAGAAAAAAAAGTTCAAGTTTGCACAAAAAATCCGTCTTGACAATCGAAAGGACAAGTTTGTAGAAGGGCATTCTAAGGGGGAATTAAGGGAGGGGGGCATTATCCATAAATTCCCAAAATGAACCAGTCCGACAAGTGGCACCTCATTTTAAAAAAATTTTAACGCTAAACACGATGATGAAGTCAAAATTGCGATATCCTATATATACAAATAAGTATATCATTTGGCAGTGAATTCAGGATGGTCTGAATCGAATTTTGGTACAAAAACCTTTCGGAAATTCGAGTTTTAAAAAGTTTGGACCGAGAACCTTTTCTTCAAACATGTCCCAAAATGTAACTTGCGTTCGTAGATATTATGCGCAATTCGTTAGCGTGGATGGACTGTAAAAATTAAGTAGTTCTGATGTTGGAATATATTTCAAGAGTGGTAAAATTTCACTTGGTGGATTACATGGCAGCTGGAAGATTTGTCGAGTCTTATGATATGACTTCTCTTATTATAGAATTATTATACCGCTCATATACTTGGAAAACCGTGTATGTCTGGAGAGGTAAACTTTTCAGGAGACAAAAAAAAACGTCATAACTTCTATCCTTATGCGTTTGAGACGAGCAATTTGTTATTACGTGGTCCACTTTAGAGTCACTAGTGTATCAAAAACAGGGGAATGGGTCTCAATAGCCTAATTAATTAAATTATATATTTTATAAGAACGATTTTCAGACTTACGAGTTTTTATCCAACCCAAACTGACGACTTACGAGTTTTTCTCAAACCTCAACAGTGGACTTACGAGATTTTCCTTCAATTTGTTGAAGACTTACAAGGTTTTCCAACCATCCTGGAAGGCTCCAGACACCAGGCTTACAGGTTCTGTCTACCGCCAATTGCGGGAAAACGGATTGGCCGACGTGGAGGAGACTTTGCATGGAGGTGCGGCCTGAAATTTACTATTAGCTTTTATCCTTAACAGACTTACGAGGTTTTCCAAGTATATGAGCGATACACGTATATAGATTCGACTATATTATATTGACTTACAATTTTCCTTGGACATCTTATATAGAGTGGACGAACATTTCTGGAATGTTTTTCCTTAGAAGTCGCTGTTGCGTACATAATGTGTCAATTTGGTAATAACATTTATCGTGAAACATGATCTCATCTGTTTTCCGCAGGGTTTCTCAAAGTTCGTGGGTATCTCTATGCGTTAATAAAATCTCTGATGGAAAGATAACGGTGTGTCCTGTTTTGCGACCTCCGTTTTTCACCAGCTTGCAATAAAATGTGTTTTCGAGGACTTTTTCCTTTCCCTCCTCGAAGGTTGACCGAACTTCATTGAGTGGATTGTGATGGTGAAATGATTGTGATGTGCCTCCTCCAGCTGTGCTAGTGTTTGGTCGGGCTCCGCTGCACCATTAGGTGTCGCTCGAAGGGCACGAAGTTTTCATTCTCTCTGGCGTGGTGAAACGAATCTTTCTACCGGTAATCACTAGTCATGCCCCACTGATTTCGATCGACTCCGAAAGCTCCGTCTCGAGATACTTAGTCAAACCTTCAACCTGCATCTCTTGATTGCCTAATGTTGACCAGATGAATCTATCGCCTCTTCGTGCTCTTAGTTGGCGGACAAGCACCATGTTTATTTCCAGTTTATGCCACGCAACGTGATATTATATCTGACGTTGTGCATATTCAGTGGGTACCACTATTTCGTAACGAGTAGGTACAGTGGGTACCCGTGTGATCAAGTTTGAAACTTATTAAAGCGGTTGATCTCACTGTACAAACACAGACCTACTGAACTTACTCGGCCGATCAGGTTGAATCTCAATGACATGAAGTCGGATTGACGTTCTCTGATAACATTTCAAATATATCCGATAAGATCCAAATATTTGGGATTTGTATTCTTTTTCTATGTCTTAAAACATAACTTACAGCTAATTGCAGACTACTTCAATTCCAAATCTGCTGCTCGTATGAAAATGTATATATGGTCATATGTTTGTATGTACGATTATGTATTAGGTAAGCGTTTGTTGAGACTGTGAGGATCAATGTTACGAATATTGCAGTGATTATTCGGAGACTTCAATGTAAAATGGTCGTCTGATTCTCTGATATCCGCCCAAAAATAACCCTCCGCGCCGTTTGAAAAATTGAAATCTTTTGAAACCCCCACATCGTGATATACAGATGTACCCTTCGAAGAAATGGTCCATAGTACCTAACACCTCATCAGCTGAATACATAGTGAGCTGCGTTGTACCTGATTTGTGCTTCGCGGATTTAGTCTGGAACTGTTTTGTATTTGGTTATTTTCCCTCTCGGCCTGAGGTTAACTTCCTCCTCTCAACAAACTAAACTTTTGAAGGGTGGCCCCTACAACTTGCACTCGAATCGATCGAGGCGGTCAACTGTGCTGTCACTTCCTGCACTTTTTATTTTATTTTATTTCACCAAGATATGTTATTTTCCCAGCATGTTTTATACCGTATAGTTAATGTGGGCTCCACAACAATAGTTCTTTGAACTCGATGAACCGATTTTCAAGGTAGGTAGGTTGGACGAAATCTGTGTTACTGTTACCCCACATACACATGTACACTACGAATTGTAGTCGCCTCGCTCTGCTGCTGACTTTCACGACGTCAGTTCCGTGACTACGGTAATCACGAAACTTCACCTTCAATAATTTAATTAGCGATCCTTCCGTCGGTGAAGTATGGAGAGCTCGTTCAGTTGAGATTAAAGAAATCGTATCACCGGCATGGAACCTCGTAGTGTTCACGTTAAAAATTGTACCATTCCCTTCCATTACGCGGACTTTTGAGTGCGTGTTCCCAATAATATTCGATCTTTCTCATCACTTGAGACAGGTTCCTATGGATGAAAACACTACTTACGAAGGAGATACATGCTGTTATAAAGTAAACCTTTTAGATAGAAAAGAACATAAGTAAGGCTTTATTCAGTTCGAATTACACGGATGAAATAATCATGAGGATTTAGAGAAAAGTAACAATCATATGGACAATCAGCCAATAACAAATGATAATGAGAGGAGGCGTCAATATTGTTCCACATTTTCCCCACTTCATTTTGGAACGTAGTCCAGGTAGGTACTTCTTGGGGGCCTTCCGTTCTCTCTGCGAGCGGCGTAAGGGGGCGGAGTCTGGGAGTAGCGAATCTGGGGTTGGACCAACGTCGGGGGTTTTAGGATGATTTGGGAGTGAGTCCTCTGCTTGTGGAGCATTGTCGAAGCTGACAGGTTCTTCGGGGTCTCTTGGAGTTTCCGCTTCCAATGCTTCGCCGCTTCCTTCCCCACTGGTAGAATCCAGTAGTTTGGAGCCAAATGTCGGAGAGATGTCGTGGTCTCTCGACCGTCCAATGTCCTTACGACCGCATACTGGGGGTTCGCATGCAGAAGTTCCACCTCTTCAACTAGTGGGTCATACTTGGACCGTATCACATGCTTTTTCATGAGGAGTTACATCCGGGGGTTGTAAGCCAAGATGGTAGTGGCATGCCATTACTCGTTCTTCTCGAGTGATTGAACATTCTAGAATTAGTAGAAATGCGAAGGAGTGAACGAATAGAATGGAGTGCTTCAGGGATGTCGGATACCCATTGATTGTTCTCTAGCCCATGGCTCTTGAGAGCAAGGCTCATAGCTCTCCAGATAGTGCCATTTGCTCGTTCCACCTGCCCATTACCTCTCGGATTATACTATTAGGATTAATACTATTAGCATGGCTCATGTTGGTATCAAATAAAACGTGGTTCCGGTGCATTCCCTCACACTTGAAGCTGTTATTTCGTCCTTCTAAATGGTCCCTTATAATGGTCACTACGTTGAGTCAGATTATTCCTGGTGTAAGTGCTTATGTAAGTGTATCATGTATATGTTGGGTGGTAGATGTTGGAAATCGTTATAGTTGGAAACAACGAAACCCCTGCAACGCCTCTCGTGTCTCAGATTTTATGCAACCGATTTTGATGAAATTCTGTTCAGATTGGGTCCCGGTGGCCCACTAATGCGCAATCATGAAATCGATTGCGTCGCCTACATCCTCGGTTCTATCTCACCGATTATAATGAAATTACCAAGAGCCATACAAATATCCTTGACATGTTTACTGATTAGAGTGATTGTAGCGTCTACGCATGTGCAAACTCTTGATATCTAATTTAAGCGCTGAGTATCCGTCGGCACTTCAATCAATTTCGCCAGAATTTGATTGGTAGTTGAGCAGTTGTCCATGTATAGGTGATGTCGTGATAAATCTTGTATAGCAACTAATCACGTGGATGGATCTCTCAAATAACGTGAGAAAGCTATACTACCCACTCGGTAGACATTTTTCATATTTTCTTCCTTCTGTTCCTTCCTTTTCTGTACATCGCAAGAGGGCCAATGCAGAGGCTGCTTTACTCTTTTGCCGCCTCTTGAGGACACCTCCACAGGATTTCCAATTACAAACAATTCCTATTTTACGTTAGAATGGCAGGAACAATGGAAGGAAGCGAAAGTGATCCTTCAAATAGGAGCGGTCTCGATGAAGTGTCAAGCACCAGCCCACTCGTAAACCCTGTTTATCGCCTGGGCGTAAAAATAACCCTCAAAATCGCTGGTCATGAACGTGTCGAGTCCACCGGATTGGCCACGCGTTCGCGACTGCTTTTGTATTAAGATCGATTACACCACATTTGAGTGCGTAGGATGACCCTCACCTTGGCAGGCGCGGACCTACGCAATCCGGACGTAGGTAGGGCTACTCCTTATGGTCATTTAAAGGTTTGTTTACACCCAGGAGGAAGTCTCCACCTACCTTCCCCTCCGCTCGTCCTACATACATTAGAAATAACTGTGCTCTTGCAGTTACGCTGATTGATTCTTTCCCCATTATTCACAATTTCAATATCAACTCCGACTATCCTTAAATATCAAATTATTCTTCAGATTGTTACCCATTCAGTGGTCAAGTCTAGGTGGTGTATTTTAGCAATTTTCGAAGAAAAGGAAGCTATCGTTCTCCGTCCAAAATGTTTAAAACTCGAATTTCTGAAATATCCCTTCCAGACCATCCTGAATTCGTTGCGTGTATGAATTTTAGCCTCTTTACCTATATACATACATATTTTTACTTGATATTAATATTTATTAGCTGATTTTGTATGACTTGAACTTTTGTTTGAATTTGTTCTTCGTCATTCTGCTGAATGTATCGTTAAATTATTCCGAAACAGCAGGCGCTAGTTCACTGTTGTGCGTTGTGGCACTGCATCAGTCGAGTTTCTTATTTCCCCTTCGAACATATTTCAATGCCCACTTACCTCATGTAATTTATTCTTGTTTTCAGTTATGCGGCTGTTCAGAAGACGAAGTTCTGACCCAAATCCTCAGCTCGTGAGTTTGGCGCCTCTCTCAGTCGAAAGTGAAGATGAGAGTCCAGGAATCCGATCAGGTCAGGCTTCTCCAGCTTCCACTGGTGGCGGATCCACTCCCCTCAACGGTTCACCAGCCTTTAACCGCAGAGGTAACTTGACTTTTACATTTCAATAAGCCTTTTACATTATCAAGCCAACTACATTGTCTATTTTGTATAAGATGGTGATGAAACGACTTCATACATAGCGAAAGAATGACATGGGCCACCCACTTTAACAGGGATATCACATTGGTATTTATGAAACATCAGGCCTCATCAGGAAATTGCTGAAGTTTTGCGCTTGTTCTAATTTCAACCTACTGCTATTTATTGAATTTCCACACGATTTAATAACCTCACATCCCAACATTTGAACCCTCCTGCCCTGGGAAAACGGCACTTTCGGAATTCAAATATTCATGTCTGATGTATGGGATGAAATAGAAAAATGAGTTGGTTTACACATTTTTTTCTCCTGTCATACTCTTTAGCCTGTATGTCAGAATACACCTTTTCCATTTTTCTTTATAAACGGTTATGAATTTTCAAGTGGAGAGGGAAAGGCAATGTTTTCTCAATTTCTATTAGGTCTGTTTACAACTACGATATGAATTTATTAACAACTTTCAATGGTCAATGTTGAAAAATTTCGAGTATAGTGATACCTCATATTTTTTGGCAATACCGACAATCCTAAACATTATATGTATAGTGATTCAAGTCTAACCCAATAAAAAAAAGGAAAAATAAGAAAATTAATTAAGTAAATCAAAACTATTGAAATTATTGAACCAAATATTTGTCAAAGCTTATTTCTGGACAAGAAATCGCTTACCTACGTTACATACAATTTTGTTTACGTCAGATTGACACAACTATCTCACTTGAACCGTTGACAATTTTCAGGGCTGGCCACTTGGGGTAAACGAGTGGGAAGAAAATGGGAACAACTGAAGAAAAGCGACCAAACCGACGTGAGCAACTCGTCTTCCAAGAAGAGGGAGCAAAACCAGAACAAATCCCAGCTTCCACCCAATTCGTCACGGAGTAGACGGGTGTCAAGGGTTGAATCTCTGAGGCACATGTTCGTGAGAGGTAACAACTCCGAACCGAAGGTGGACCATAACCTGAATGCCGAACCTAATCCTTCCAAAAACGGTTCGGAGTGGGTGAAAAACGAGTGTCAAAAAGGTCTCTCTGATCTCTATCAATTGAATAACTTAATTCTTAAGGGTAAGAACAAAAAGACTGATAAGAAAAAAGAGACTTCGCGTTATAAAAGGAACACCATTGAAACTGTAGCTGAGAATCCTTTTGAAGATAGCTCTCTGGGAACAATCAAACGGAATGGGCAAGCCCAACTCAAATTGAATAAGAAAATTTGCTCCTCTGAGCCTTCTGTCAAATCTTTGAGTCACAACGATTTATTGAAGAATATTCCAGATTGCGGTTCTCAGAATCCATCAACGAAATCATCGTGCGCATCGTTAGATCAAGCTTCTATGTCACATCCGTCTTTGGTGGACCACTCCAAGCTGATGTCTACGTCGTTAGATGAAAGGATTGGCAACGGTTTCGTAATTAAAGAGGACCCACGTAGGAATACGATCAATCCAAACTTGAGTAGACGCAGCTTGCCCCCGGAACCCCCCGGAGTAACCGTCAACATGAGGACGCAACCGCACTTGAAAGAAATATACAATTTTTTGAATAGTTTCATCATGATGAAATCGGAAGAAAGCGGCTACGAAAGTGACAGCGTCCGACAAACGGGTGAAAAATGGAATGGCCTGCCGTCGAGTAGTGAATCAACTTCGCTACCATTTCAGGGGACCCGGCCGATCAGTCCTCCGTCAAATCCTGCCAATATTAATTGTTTGCCAAACAATCCAAGACCAAGGGCTGTTGTAGACACTAAAGATGTCGCTCCTCCGCATCCTAGAAGATCTCTACCGCCTTTCAAAGCTACGGAAGTCAAACCACCTGAAGTGCCAAAACAGCTATTCAGGGAGAAATCTGCTGAGGTTAGTAAATACCAACAATTTTAAGTTTATCGCGAATCTCTATGTTGAATATATCCAAGTAAACCGAATTCTAATAAGTCTCTAATCCAAATAATTCCAAAATATGAAGCTGCATTTTGAAACAATATTTTATTCTAGCTTTTTACCGGAGCGGAATTTCATGCGCATCAGCTTCCTACCACAACTCCAATTTCTTTGAAAAAATCGGTTTGTAAAATGAGTTTTGGTTTGTTATCTTCGAACCATTGGAATCGACCAAGTAAAAAAAGTATAAGGATAGGTACATAGATTCAGAAAACCGAATTACGAAAATTCCGTATTGGCCACGTTACAATTATTGCCGCCTTAGGTACATGTAAAAATCGTAGAGGTACAAATTAATTCCAAATAATGTTTCATCAAATAGATTCATGAGAAGAAACCAATAATTATGAGAACTGTCAACCAGGAGGCAGACCATTTCCAGAGTTTTCATCAAAAAGTTGGTTATTGTAATCATTTGTCTGAAAATTTAATACTGTACCATTTCGCTATTCACCTTCATTTATTGATATCTAGGCATACAACATTTTATAGACTTGTCACGTCAGTAATAATTCGCAAATAATAATGAATTGTCGCAATTAATTATTGATAAATAAACAATGGAAATAGAATGCAGCTAAGTGCACATCAATTTGTCAATCTTCTACTTTTCAGTTTTCCCAACTTTCCTCATGTGTCTCAACGACCTTCCTTCTCCTCCATTTTCTCTCCGTTCAACTTCCCTATTCCATCTTCTCCATTCTAGAATATATAACTTTTCAATCCAACTTAGAAAAGGAATGTTCAATAACCTTCAACTAGTAAAAAATATGTTTATATGTGCTTCATCGTTCTTATGTGTATTAGGTACCTCAAACTCATGCAAGTCCTCTGAAGAGAGAAGCTACCCAGGCCCCGTTGTGCTACAACCGTAATATAACGCTTGAGAAAGAATTCAAGCGCTACACCATTGTGAAAAACCAGGAAACCGAACTGGGCATTTATATTGAAAAATCGGAAGTTGGTTCGTCGAAAGGAACGTATCATGTGTCGAACGTTGAGCCAGGAAGTTTAGTCGACAGGTAATCAGTCATTTATCTGCATGAACCGTTTTAGTATAAAACTTGATGAGTAGGTCACCCTATCCACTTACAGGGTGACCCGAACAAATTGGATGATAATTGGGATTCGAACAACCATTACCAAACCATTACCATTTTCCAAATGTTATATCCCAATCAAATCGGACAGACTCAAGCAATACGATAAACTACTTAATAGATCACATGTCCATTTCAATTAAACGCCATATTCCATGTTCCTCGCCGCCATAAATGGGTGAAAAAAAGGTTTGAGGTGTGTATAAGGATCTCAAGTTGGGCAACACTTTTTTGTGAATATCAAACCAATTGTGAACGTAGGAAGTTGAAACTAGGCGTTTCAGAAAGGTAGAGAGCAAAATGTTTCATCTGAAACCTAGCCTTAATTAAATCGTATTTTGAAGCAAGATTAGCCCCGTAGCTACTGCTACATTGTAATGTAAGTGTCACAGTAAATATCATAGTTTGGATTATGCTACTTGATCCTTATCCCTTATCTGGGACTGTTGGAATAATCTTGCCCACAAGTAGCACATGATGTTGTTCTACCCCCTCGTCGAAGGAAAGGAAGCTATTGTTCTCAGTCCAAAATTTTTAAAACTCGAATTATATATAGTAGAATTGAGATGAAAAGGTCAAATTTGCTCTAAGAGGGGGTTTGGGGAGTTTTATTGGGGAGGGGGGGATTATCCATCAATTCCAAAAATTAACCAGTCTAACAAGTGGTACCTCATTTTAAAGGGGGTTTCACGCTGCACATGATGGTGAAGTCAGAATTGAGACAACTCATTCCCTTCTAAAACTGAAGCACTTTTAAGATGAAAAAACTTGGTTGTTACTTGAGATGTTCTTCACGGTTCACTTGCTCTAATCGGATAGCGGAATGAGATGTCGCACTTCTGACTTAACCGTCGTGTTCAGCGTTGAACAATCAATAAACTGAGGTGAACAATCACTGAACAATCAATAAATACTCGGCAAAAAAATAGAGACAAAATTTGTTACGTGGGTGATTCTCACAGAAAGGGGCAGAAGTGATGTCCAGACCAGTTGAGGACCAGACTAGAGAGCTGGGGAAGGTCTTAAATTGTGGTATATATAAAAAAAAAAAAAAAAGGTTCTACATAAAAACATATATGTTTTTATGTAGAACCTTTTTTTTTTTTTTTCAAGTCATGTTTATTCCTTTATTTAGAAAATGCACTAAATATAGTCAAATCGTCATTGACCTGTCCTGTCCCAAAGCGACCTTCCCAACTTCAAGCTTCTGTTAAGGTATTTCTATTCTTGGATTTGGATTTTATTCCCTTTTGACTACATTAGCATGATTCCTGAGATGCGTTTCTGATAGTTAGAATAATTTTAGAATCGCTAGAAAATTATATCTTGATGAAAATATGTGTGTCCTGAGCATCGCCATCATCGTTCTGTCCAGTATCGGTTTTCGAATTTCCGCGGTCATAGGTGCATTTTAACGGATTGTTTTGGCCGCTATTTTTTTCGCGTGCTTTTCAGTTACGAGAAAAACCGCCAGTTATTTTGATTCAGTCAACTCGCGGCCGTCAGTGGGAGCAGACGTGTGCTGGATCGTGGAGTGGTCAAACACAATCGTCATACAACCTGTCCCACTTTTTCTAAGTGAATACTTGAACTTAATTATATCTCATGGCCTTTTTATTGTGAGCCAAACGGGCTAGTATCATTTCATATGCCGAATTTAGGAATAAGGTTGGCATAACGTAAAATATATGAGAAAAACTGGCGAATCGTCTTGACCTGTCCATCATTAACCTGTCCTCTCCCAAAATTAGAAGACAGGACGATGACGAAGAGGACAGGACGATGACGAAGAGGACAGGGCGATGACGAAGAAGGCAATCAATTTACGTTTCAGCAAATTTTTGCTTCAATTTTCCCTATTGCAATGGGCCTGAAAGGACGAATTTTTTACAATGTTTACATCAAAATCCATTCAAGAGCATTCTGAATCTATACCTTGAAGTTGAAAATGTTCGTATATAAAAAACTAAATTTTCCATTGGAACATGCCAATAAACGTACCCAGCCCAAAAATTCTGGTTTTCTTTTATTTTTATTGAGACAGTTTAATGACTAGAGTTCCTCGTTCTATTTTATATTGAACGTGTAATATAGTCATGCCGAGGGAAGTGCACTAACTGTCATGTAACTGAGACTGTGACAAGGCTGTATTAATGAGCTCATTTATATTATTGAAGTTCAAATTATTATGATTATATTATCTAATGTTTTACTTTTTTTCAAACTCGAAACTGACCTTTTCTGTGAGAAAGACCCACGTATCCAACACTCTTCGCATATTCAAAACATTTGACCACTCCTTCCACCCCAAATTTTACT
This sequence comes from Stenodema calcarata, assembly GCA_963920205.1. NCBI lineage: Eukaryota > Metazoa > Arthropoda > Insecta > Hemiptera > Miridae > Stenodema > Stenodema calcarata. The sequence goes on from OY986048.1 coordinate 9,405,301, forward strand.
TTACGTAAAACTACCTACTCCTGTTTTACTTATTCCTACGAATACCTACTGCTTTGAAAATTCGCTCATACGATCATACTGCATGACTGGAACTTTTTTGTTCAGTTATTATTTTGGTGTTTTCATTTACAGAGATGGACGGATAAAAGTTGGCGATGAGATAATAAAAGTCAACGGTACTCGGCTAAGAGGCCTTGTCATACAAGATGTGAGGAAGCTTATGCAGAGCAACGCTACCAATATAGAGTTGGTCGTTGCTCGATGCCGAGGAACAAGCCTGGATGATATAATGGGGAGACCTGATTCGCAGACAAAAAAGCCGTCCGACGATTACTCAAAAGTTCCTCCTCTAACTCAAACCACCAACCGGGTCCTGATGGGTTGTCCAACTGAGTTGGCAAACGCAGCAGTTACTGATCGGTTGAGCCACTCCAAATACAGAACTCAACCCGGACCAGTGTCTATGGGTAAGCCCCCAATACCTTGTCCAGAAGAAAAGAAAGAATCAGAAATTCCTAAAACCGGGATGAGGAAATTCTCAGCACATGGTGACAGCTACTTGAAAAACAAGAATGAAGGTCTGAATGCTCGAGCGTTGAGATCAAACAGACCGAAATCATTGACGTTATCCATATTCACTGTTACATTCCACAAAGGTCCAGGATACAAAAGTTTGGGGTTTAGTATTGTTGGAGGATACGATTCACCCAAAGGAAATATGGGCATCTTTGTCAAAACCATTTTCAAAACTGGACAAGCAGCAGAAAATGGAACGCTGAGAGAAGGTAATGTAGAATTGTCATCATAATTATAAATCTTAAATGTACATATTATTCTAACAACCTACCCAGTGGCGGATCTACGAAGGGGGGGGGGGGGGCTAAGGGGGCTATAGGAGTTTGAAATAAACAAACAGATAAGCCGAGGATTACAGACGAGATCCAATGTTTGAACCTAGTTTATATTTCATGAAACCAAAGAAAACAAAATGCAATTTATTTAAAATAATTGATAGCCCAGAGACGAGAGCAAGAGCACAGCCGCCATTTCGCACGAAAGACAGAAAAATTTCGAACGGCAACACTATTGGTAGCCAAAAAACCTCAAAATGTTCGGAGCCTCCCCCCCCCCCCCCTTGGTACAGTTCTAAATCCGCCACTGAACCTACCTATGCTTAGTAGTTACTTCATCAACGAAACATAAATATGAACCGTGCCCGCGACGAACATCGTGGTACCACACACCTGGAATGCGAGGATAAAAACCCAATTCAGCAAATGTGTTTTCTTTTGCATCTCCTATTTTGAGTGAATGACTCGTTAATATGAGTTCTAATGTGGAAAACCGTTGGGTTGCATGCACCTTTGACTTCAAACATTTTTGGTACTAGACAAACCTACATTCCAATTCCGTCGATAGTTAGATGATAGTTAGGAGAAGGTACACACAGAGGTACCGACATCTTTTCAACCAAAATTCCAAACCCAAGTGTACTGTAGACCAAATACCCCCCAGAACAAACTTGAGAACCCTATCGTCGGTTTCCTCCTCAGCATCGTACAAGAAGAATTGTTATAGATGTCTTCACATCTATAACAAGGTATGTACCTTGTTGAAAAGTTCTGTGTAGGGACTTGCGATTGGAAGATTGGAAAAAAATAACCAAGCGATGCCCCCATCACAATTAATAGTGTCACTCGCCACTAGAAACATTCACATTATCGTTTTTGTGAGAATAGATTGGCTTTAAATGCATCTTGTGTCATGTAAAGCTATTGTTTAAATATGTCTTAAACTTTGCATCATTTCAGGGGATGAGATAATAGCCGTTAACGGAGCTGTTCTTCAGGGGATGACTCATTCAGAAGCTATTGCTGTATTTAAAGACATTAAAACTGGCCCTGTTATGATGCACGTTGGAAGGCGTGACAGTTTACCAACCAGGTATCTACTAATGTTCGGCAATTACTTATGATACGTCTTAATTGGCACATGTCAAATGCAATAACCTTCAATGTTACACCTTTGCGGTTAGTAGAGAATTCAGGTTGGCTCCCATAAAACCATTTTATTGGAAAAAAGCAGTCACCGTAAACCTTCTTTAAGTTAAGAACAACTGTCCTTTAAGTGTTGTCAGGTTCTGATTGTTGATGCAGATGGTCTGGTCTCCAAAACCTGCATTACGCAAAACCTACTTTACTCTGTAGGTTTGTTGGGCTAAGTGTTCAGAACCGATACTGGTGTCTCGTAGATGATTTTCATTTTTGGGACGGTCAGCAGAGCAAAACAAACATCAGTTCGTCATCTGAATGGGCCATAACCTCATCCAATAACTCAGAATCATCACAATCTTCTAGAGAGTGGTTGCGATTATAGGGTGGATGTGGCTAGCGTCCCGGTCCATGGAGAGCAGGTTCTTTTTATGTCCTATTCCCTTAAGTCACAAATAATAATAAGTCACAATAAACGGTTCATTTATAGACCAGCATTCTAAGGTAACGTACCTGGGCATGACACTGGACCAACGCTTGACGTGGAAAGACCACATTACGTCGTTGACCACGAAAATCAGATTTCGTATTCGCCAGTTGTCCTACCTCCTCGCTAACCGTAAACTACCTCTACGACTGAAAATCCTGGTATATAAAGCATCTATCACCCAGATCAAACGCATACAAGTTCTCCAGAACAGAGTGTTACGATTGATACCTAGCGCCCCATGGTACGTAAGGAATGAGGAGCTCCACAAGGACCTAGAAATCCCCACAGTCCATGACGCTTTAACTGCGGCGTACCATGATATGTACATAAAAGGGGCGAATCACCCTAATCCTCTCATAAGAAGCATACACGAGCATCGTCCCCCCCAAGACATATGAGGCGCCTCAAAAGGAGACACCATACGGACAATGCAGATGGCTTTGATTGACTGGCATTCATCACTTTCGTGTTCCTTCATCTGTGATAGCGAACATTAGCGTTTATATTTTTCACTACCTACTACTGTTATTATTCTCATACATTTTATGTCATGTTAGCATTTATACATATTTATAGAACGATTCTTGGTTCTCAGTACCGTAGCTCCTAGGACAAGTGAGTGCACAAACTCCTAGTTTTCATATTCAAGTGAATCATGCCTCCTGCATGCTATACAACATTGTTGCATACATTATAGTGCCAAGCACAGAATTGTTACTAATAAAAATTAAAAAAAAAAATTCCCTTAAGTGGAGGAGAGGAACAAACTCGGTCTGACAATGATGGAGCTGTGTTAGGGGATTGATCGATGGTATGGGCGCCTTTCACCCAAACTGAGTCTGATGATGGGCCAGAGTTTGGACATTGGTCAATGGTTGAGACGCCTTTCACCCAAACTCCGCCTGATGACGGGGTGGTGTTTAAAAATTGGTCGTTGGTTGGACGCCTATGACCAAACTGAGTCTGATGATGGGGCAGAGTTTGGAAATTGGTCGATGGTTGAGACGCCTTTCATCCAAACTCCGCCTGATGACGGGGCGGTGTTTAAAAATTGGTCGTTGGTTGGACGCCTATGACCAAACTGAGTCAGGTGGCAGGGCAGTGTTTGGAAAGTGCTGGTTGGTTCAGACGCTTCTCGCCCAAACTCCGTCTGATGATGGGGTAGTGTTTAAAAATTGGTTGTTGGTTGAGACGCCTTTCATCCAAACTCCGCCTGATGACGGAGCAGTGTTTGGAAAGTGCTGGTTGGTTCAGACGCTTCTCACCCAAACTCAGTCTGATGATGTGGGATGTTAAGGCTCTCCTTTCGTCCAATCGTTTCCTGCGGCTGTCGTTGTGGCCACCTATGAATGTCAAAGTTAATCATTGTAGATTAATTTTGCGTCACTCAAAAATTTCGTTTGGGTTTTATTGATAATATAAGAAATATGCATGGCTTTCAGCACATCTTCTGAAATTGAGTTTTCGTTTTTATTTTACAGGGCCAACAAGTCAAAGTCATGTGATAACCTCGACAAATGCAACGATACGTTTTATAACAAGTAAATGTGTATCCTACCAACAACGGATTACCAACTAATACTTCATTTTAAATCGAGTAAAACCTATATAGTCATTACTTTATAATTCTGTGATTAATTTACATTTTTCTGTACAATAAATGCTGATATCTAGCATTTGTAAAAACTGTGCTCAATATTTGTAATTATATAGATACAAAATGTATCTTGATGTTCATTCGAAGCTACAATTTCGATATTACTCTTTAGATGATACTTATCTGAACTGTTAACGTATTAGCTAGAGGGCCTGTTTGAAATATCCTTCTTTAAAAGGATCATTGATTAATTTCATTGAGTTTTTCTGGCAACGAATTATGACAAAGATGGCTGTGAAAAACCAACCATTAGATAGAAGAAGTTGAAGATTTTTACTGTTGATGTTTATGTTATACCTACTTAATTTTCATTGGGAATTTGACATCAATTTTATCTGTACCCATGGAATAATATTAACTAAGCTTTTGTATTTGTACTACTTATTTACATAATTATTCTATCATTTAAGAATCTCGCTTTCCTATTTGTTTATTTTTCTATTGAAGGTCCTCTATTGAGGGACCCTGACATCTCTAATTCCTTAATAAATGTATTACTACCAAACAAACTCGTCTTTATGGAATCGAAGCCCTGCTCCATTAACAGTTGATTTGCTATATAGGTATCTAACTTTCTATAAGGAGCATCAAGAGAAAAGTGTCGTGTAGGTATTAACTATTGCTGGAAGAAGTGTGCATGACATTAGCAGTTGAATGAATTAAACAAAAATACCATTCCTCAGATTATTTTGGCCTTTTCAGATCGACGAAAACCATAACGATGCTGAATGACACAACAGTCTTGGTACTAAACCAAAGTACAAACATATAGCCTTGGTGTAAGTAGAGACATTTGTTTGATAACCTTGAATGGTTATTCTAGTTATACGAATTATATACAAATTGGACTAAATGGTTCATTATTGTAGAGCAAGCAATCTTTTATCGTTTATTCAACTAGACAATAAGTATCACAGCTTTTCGCAAAGTTGATTGTGACGTCTAATTTGTATGCTACCCATAGACGAATTTTACAGAGAAAATCTTTAAAGAATAAAGTGAATAAATATCCTTTTAAAAATCCCTCTTTGTCCATCTATTTACTTTTCCAACATAGGTACATTTGTTTACTATGAGGGTTTAATGAAGAAATAGAAAGTAGATGGACCAAATGAACCACTCGGTTGTTTGAAAACCTGAGCCAAAAAGATGGTCTTTGCAATCTCCTATAAAAGCCTGAAATGTTGCCAAAGTTTAGAATAAAGTAGAAAAGCGTGTGTTATATTTATTTAATAAATTATGGTCGGTCTCCTAATAACACAATGAACAGTGCGGGAAGGTTAGCCCCAGAGAAGGTTAGCCTCCATGCCGCCAAATCGATAATCAATTATTCATTAATCGAATAGTGCAATTTGGTTGAATTTACAGTTCTAATAAATAAACGTAAGTAATTAATTAATTAGTATTCAGATAAACCCGAATATTGGCTCTTTAACTTTAAATCAGAAGAAAATAACAATGGAACAGGACGCATGGATCGTGTTCTGTACCGTATCCATGCAGGCGAGAACTGGGGTGGATCGGCCCCACTTGGGCGTGGCCAACCCACGACCAAACAGCGATAAATTGAATGTTCATTAATTTTAGCAGAATTTTCGGGAGACATCAGTTTTTTGTGTCTCCCGTAAAATCAAGGAAATCAAGTTAGGGCATGTTGCCACTACACCCTCGAGACATCAAACTGTTTCGAGTGGAAACAATGACAATACCGTTTATTAACCCTGGTCAGTGTAGCTTCATGACATTCCATACCCCTGGGTCACCCGGCTGGGTGGTGCACCACCCAGTGTCCTGAAAATGTCGTAGCCACGATGGAAAAAATCCATTGAAGGCTTGGATTCTGGATCTTTTAAGTATGAACTCGATAAGTAATTTTAATTTTGGAAATCCTCATATGAAGTGGTCAGGGAGAACAAGGGACATTCTACAAGAAATTAAACCCAAAAATCAGCACAGTACCATGGTTCAAACGAATAACTAAACCGAAGCGATTTATACGTATTTTCTGCATTTTGAGAACCAATCACGCCATAAGCCCTGTGTTTCTAAACCGTATAAACCGCAGAGAAAATTCTATCTGTAACGACGGTCATCCGACAGGTACCTGCTGGGAACACCTGGTGATGGAATGCCCTACTTACATCACAGAAAGAAAAGTCATGTTTGACAAGCAAGTAAGTAAAATAACAAATCCATTCAATTACGTAACCTTATTACTCACTGAAAATATAGAGGGGCGACCGACATGTTCAGTTTCATAGAAGACAACAATATCAAAGTAATTATAAGTTAAGACGATATAAGTAAGTTATAGGTACCTACTTAACCCCTTAACGCACAAGATCAGAACCACGTCGAAAAAAAAATATTTTTTGTGCTTTTCATCTTATTTTCGGTCTCCTATGATCAAAAACCAATAACAATCGTGAATTTACCCGAAATGGGAAAATTTGGAAAATTGTATCTTGTCAGATACATTGTGCTGTTTTGCGGATAGCCTTGCACCACGAATTGGTATCTTGTCGGATACAATGTGAGCAACTCCGTGCCATCATTTATCCTAAAAAAAAATTCACCAATTTGATTGTCGGGTAAGTGATTCAGAATAAAGATACTTTCATATAAATGTACTTGGTTTATTTTACAAAAACAGTAAACATGAACGGAAATTGGACGGGTGAAAATACCCCTATAAAAGTACAAGAAAATGAGAAGTGTCCAGTATTGACATGCGAGGTGAGATTATGCTTCCAAAACTCGACTGTTTTACTGAGTTACCAAAAGAGTTTCGATTAAATAAAAAATCACTTCTCATGATAACTCAGGAAATAGTTCCGGGTCGGAACGAAGCACAATCTCACCTTGCACTTATCACATGTCACCGCTGTTTGTCCATTCTTGCAATGGACACACCGCCCTTTTACTTCAAAAGTTGGCGAGTGATCAAGTTTATCAAATCTTACTCCTTCCGGGATTTTTAGTTTTTGAACTCGTTTACACTTCAATATTTTCCGAGGCACCAGTTTGGATGGACGGCCAGGTTTTCGCCTGTTGGACAGGAGCAGTTCTTCTGCCAAATCAACCTTGAATTTTTTCAGAGACTCAAACTTTGATGGGTTCCCTTGGTCGCGACGATAACAGAGCCAACCATTCACAACTGCGATGTCAACGAGCTGGTAGTAAAGGGTTACATACCATTTCTTCGATTTTATTTTAGTACGGTGCGTTGCTACCATTTGGCCTGATTTGTCAACTCCTCCCATCGACTGGTTGTACATTTTTATCATGTAGGGACGTGCCACTGCTTCATACTCTCGCTTTCGTTTATTCCAGCGCTGTACCTTATCTTCAGGTTCGGCACCGCAAAAATTTGAGCACAGATGAACTGCTTTGTTATCAAACCATTTCATGGCAACCAGTTTTTTTTCCTCCTCGACCATAATGTCAAAACTGCCGCGTCCTGATTTAGCCATCTCTTTGTCGGTTTTGAAAGTCAGGCTTGGGAATCTGTCTATACGAAAAGTACCAAGGCAAAGTATGCCATACTCTTCCCTCAGGTGAAACATCAATGTAGGGCTCGTATACCAGTTATCAAAATAAACGCAGGTCAGCCTTGGGTCAGGTATGGATTTCACGAGAGCTAAAACGCTTTTGGAAGATATGCCGAATTTATCTTCTTTGGCAGTGAATGGTACATTGGCGAAAGTGCTTTCGCCGCCATACAAATAAAAATCGTACACTATCCCACTAACTCCAGCACGCACAAAAAGTTTGAATCCCCACTTCTTGGGTTTGTCCTTGTTATACTGCCTTCTGCTTCCAGCTCTTTTGCCTTTGTATGGAGCCATCATCTCATCAATACTGAAGGCATTCTCGTGAGGGACAGACATGCACTGTTTCGGAAAGAGAAATAGTACCTGTCTTCACTGGGCAATTTCGAGTTGTCATTGAAGTGTAAAAAGCGTTTCAACGATAGATAACGGTTGAGAGTCATGACACTGGCGATTTTCTCATTTCTCAACGAGGTGCTCCAATAATCTCGCACTGATGGCATCACAATAATACTCATGAGCAGTTCTATGGCCAACAGGTCTCTGATTTCCATGGAATTAATGTTTATACATTTACCAGTCTTTTGGATGGAGTTGGTGTTCGTTTGTTCAACGATCAGGTCAATTGCTTTTTCAGGAAAAAACTGCTGAAAATACTCCAGCTTTGAGAGCACCTCTGGTCCTTTCAAGCTTGTTTCCTCAGGGGGCTGGACGAGAAACGTTGGTCTGACTCCTCTCTCCCAAATCCATGTGACAACTTCCCTTCGAACCTTGAGTCTTGCTTTTGCTTTGGAACGGGTATTTTTCTTTGGATGCCTTCGCTTTTTAGGTTGTTTTGTCGCAGTTGAAGAAAAAGTGGTCGGAGTTGTCGGAAAAGTGTTTGAAGTTGTCGGAGTTGAAGAAAAAGGAGTTGAAGTTTTGTTTTCTGGCATAAGGATTGAGTCTGATTGATTTGGCGATTCTACGGATTGGATATTTTGATGACGTTCCCAAGCTTCTGTCTCGCTATCTACAAAGTACAATCTTCCTTCATCCTCCAGGTTGATGGTGTTATCGTCAAAATATTCTAAAATCTCAAACTGGTCTTCGAAATTCTGTTCCTCCCTTTCCAACCCACCAAACCCAACTGACACAACATTCTCCTCTTCCAATCCATCGTCGCCTTCATCCTCCGATGGCACATTATTTTTTGGGACTAAAGCCAAAATTCTTTTCCCTATGCTTGTGTACATCTGAAAAGGGAAAAAAAACGGGAAATAGTGAAATTCCCAAGAAATTGTAAGAAAATAAATTTGTATCTCACGAGATACATAGTGCAGTAGGCCGTGCCCAACTCCATGTTTTGGTCAGGAAGGAATGCCTGGCAAATCTCACGATGTATCTGAGAGGATACAGATCTTTTATCGGGTCTTCTAAAGGTAATAATCAACGAAACAGCATTCCAAACGCTTCAAACCAAACATCAAGCTCCCAAAAATCACAACATAATTTTCTTACCTTGATTTTCTTCGAAAAACTATTAGAAAAATGCTGGCGAAAACTGGCACATGTCACTAGAACACAACGAGGCGACGAAGTGAGGACTTCCTATCTTTACTATCTCTGTTATCATACTGGGAGGTTCAATCTCTTCCGAATGTTGCATTGTGACCAACTATTTTCCCAAGTGGGTAAAGGATTCGTTTCCAAGAGGATCAACGGCATGTTTTAGCATTTTCATGCTCATAAACTTTACGTATCTGGAGAGATACGTTGTGCGTTAAAGGGTTAAGTTTTTTTTTTAAATTTTTTTATTTGGCATTGTTCAAAACATACAGCCACATAGGTACCATAAAATAAATTAAACTAAATTATACATCTTCACAATTTAACAGGAAACAAAAATTAAAGCCTTATACAATTTACCTCGATAAAATTAAAAAGATCCTTGTACACCTGAACATTTCCTTTCAACATACATTCAAAATGAAATGGGGAAGTCAAAATAAGACTTAATTTTCTAAATAATCTATCTCTAGATTCCGAATATTTTGTACATTCCATTACAATGTGCTCTATATCCCCGTCGCCTCCACAATACTCACACCTCCCATCATCATCCCTATCCCGCAACAATCCTATCCTAACGTTGTACTGGGGACATAGTGCATGTCTGCTCCTAAGCGGACACAGTACCCTCACAAATTTCTTCTCCGGCGTTAAATTTCGGAACCAAGGTTTCCTCAGTATTTTAGGGTGTATACTCTTAAAAAGCAATCCTTTTTTGCTGTTCTCATCTCGTCGTTGCCATTTCGTGAAATGTGTCCTTTCGAACGAGGGATAAAAATCTTCTTTCGATGATTAAATAATAAGTAAGATAGATGCTTAAAAATGTTATGCAAATTGTATATTTTGAATGGTGAAATTGAAGTTATAATGGTTATCCTGGCCGTTGGTGAAGACAACAATGAATCCGTTACTAAACTAAACCACTCTATCTCCAAAATAAAAAGATCAGAATGAATGAGACCAAGTCGGTACATGTGGTCTTCACAAATCAGAACCTTTGATACATAGGTAGGTACCGACCTTTCTCAATGGCAAAATCATCTCATAGGCCAATGAGACAAAGTACTTGGGAATGACGCTAGGTAGATGCAAAATTACGGTGGAAGGCACATGTCAAGAAAAAGAGCGAGGAAGTACGTCTCAAATCCAGGAAATTATACTGGCTTATAGTTTTGCCAGTTGAGAGTAAACTTATGCTCTATAGATAAACACGTCCTCAAGCCTGTATGGACTTATGGGTGACAGCTCTGGGGATGTGCGGCCAAAAGTAACATAGAATTCATACAAAAATGCCGGAACAAAGTGCTCAGGAACGTCGTCAATGCCTCCTGGTACATCCGCAATGATAACATCCACAGAGATCTTGGAGTGGAAATGGAAATAAGACGAATTGCAACAGCCCATCTGCAGAGGCTTCAAAGGCACGTCTACTCGACGTTGATCACCTAGAGAGAAGACTAAAAAGGAATTAGTGCAGTAAAGAAAAAAAAAGTGATTAGTGTCCAGCGATGAAGAGAGACATCACGATACTACCAGTTTTCAAACAAAACTGCTCACGTTCGCAAGTTTTGTAAATTGGACATGTACATTCAAGAGATAAAAATCAATTATTAAGTAATTCTGTAAACTAGATTGTAATCTGAAATTATTTTCAACAAAAAATATAATAAAATAATAATAATAATAGTGGTTATTTTCAAATGTGAAATCTTCATTTGAGAGGTAAATTTATTAATTTAATGCTAATTATGTATTATGACTATGCCAAATAAAAATTAAAAAAATAAATCAGTAGGTAGGTAGGAATATCACAGATAGACAATCTGACATTGTATCCTGTACCGCACATATCTCAATATTCCATCAGCTCTTCTATCATTACATTAAATTGAATTAAATTTTTCAGAGTAACCAAGAGACCAAGCTAAATAAATTCAAAGCCTCTAAATAATTGAGCATTTTTTAGATTAATAAAAGAAAAAAAACATTTGGGCAAATAAAAAAATAATGTAATTTTGCATTAACGAACATGGGACTTGTGAATTAATTTTTGAAGAATTGTAGAAGAATCCTTCCACAAAAAAAAACATAACTTCACTCTTGACAGAGGTCCATTCTTGATTTGTTTGATGACACAACCCAATGGTAGGGAAAACGCGTAACAATTGAAAAAAAGAAACAAGATTGTTGAAAAGCGTCTACTATTCTGCGCTTTCATTATTCTCCGCTGGGGTCGCTGGCGAGAGTCTTGGTGCATTCCTTTCCTACTAGTCTGCGGCGCTCCTGGAAGAAGTCTCTCTTGATGGAACTTTACAACATCCACATCGGCTCAATTAGAAGTTATGCGTGGCGCTGTTGGCAGAACTGATGCTAATTCTGTTAAGCACGTTTTTTTGGTAACCTGTAGTTCCATCGCCAATGAGTGTTGGTGTGTGGTGCTCGTGAATGCTTGTGTGGCGTCGCGGGGTACTGGTGGAGTGACTTACCTTCCTGTTCGTCATTCGTCGGACTTGATTGACTTTTTCACGACCGGGCTGTTGACAGTCGATTGTCGTTGAGCGACACCCCCGTTGTCACCTTTCGTTGATAATTTTGTTGAATCCGTCGAGGCGGCTTGACGAAGCTCAAAATTCATGTTGAGAGTGAACTTATAACATTTTCGAAATCATGTTTCATATGATGGCGCTCCAAATTTTCCATTACGCTAAGGACGGATTGACTAAGGTCCTCTGTTCGGCACTGAACGAAATCGACCCTACTTGCGTCAAACGCATGATAAGTCAGGTAACTCCTTTTTTTACTATTATATTTCAGTTCATTCAGTAGGTACTTACGATGTTTGCGGTCAATTGGTAGATTGAAAATCTGTCATTACCTCAGGCTATGCAATTTCCTTTGAATTCATTTTACCATGGACTTCAAAATTGGTATTTGTTATCAAAGTGCAGTGGCGTTTATAGTGCCTTGTCCTCGAAGATCCGGTGATTCCCCCCGTAATTCGACGCTGCTAGGTCGACGCTCTGGGTCGATCTCCATTTCAAAATCCTCCAATTTTCCAGCTTTTCCTTCTGCTTCGGCTATGGATGTTGAAAAAAATATCGATATTTTTTTGCTTGGTTGTTATTACTCACTTTCCTTTGGTTGTTATTAAATCAGTTTTAAAAAATGGCATTCCTCTACTGTGAACATCATTGCCCCGGACCACAGAAGTAGGTTCACGGTGGATCACATTAAACAACGAGTTTTTCTCAAGAGTTTAGCTAATAAGTACCTATTGGGATTTTTAAATCCACTATACTTAGTTGATATATCATATCGAATTTTTACAGAACATGTTAAAAATAAGCCTATTAACAAGAGAATAAACGGTAGAAATGCTGCTGTCAATTAGATTTCTGATTATGTATAATGCACTATTGATTTAAAATACACCGTACTTCACAGAAATCTAATTGACAGCAGCATTTCTACCGTTTATTCTCTTGTTAATAGGCTTATTTTTAACATGTTCTGTTAAAATTCGATTTCACTTGTTTCTCCCAAACTGACATATTTTCATTTTTACAATGCAATATACCTACGACTTTAGATTGATCTATATGTCCAACTAATCTATATGGTACTAAGTCCACTTATCTTTATGGTACCAACCAGTTGTTTGGGGGATGTTTTTATTCTAGATTAGTTGGACACATAGATCGAGTGGACGGGGTTGCGGAATAAAAACCTCCCCCAAACAACTAATTAGTACCATATAGATTAGTTGGACATATATGTCCATATTATGGAAATCTGTTCGCAAGGCTACACAACTGTTACCATCGAATGTTGACATCAACGATATATAATCGCAACATTCGATTATCTCGATAATCGACTTCACCGGGCGTATAATGCACTAGTACCAAATCAATCAGTTTACTCACAGTTTTTTTTAATTTTATTTTAAATCGCATTGTCCTTTTTTCCCTAACAAAGAAGTGGTTCTGTGTGGTTGACACTCCATTCCGATAACAAATTAATTTTGTTCAGTGATGTTGAAAATGTATCGATATATCGAAATAACGATATTTTTTGTGCAATATATATCAATGAGCGATATTTTATTTGATGTATATCGATACAATATACACATATCGATACTTTTTTACGATACCCACATCCCTAGCTTCGGATGTCTCGTCGTCGGCTAGACGTTGACAGCACCATCATAATTAGATCAGGTCACAGCCCTTCGTTATACATAAACAGTGGCGTAGCGCCCCCCCCCCCCCCCCTCCTTCCGAAGCATTGAGACATTAAAAAATACCGAAAAATCATGAATTTAAAAAAGATTTCTTTGAAATATGAAGTTTTTGACATGAAGATGTCTTTGCTCTGGCCTCTCCGCGATTTTGTGACATCCTCCTTTTAGCATGATTTTCACGTACAACCAATCCGTAACTAAGTAATTGTAACTCCGTCAGTATGCATCACACGGTAATCGTTCACCGCTCGTTGAAATCGTCAGATTTTATAGAATAGTTTCATGTTAACCAGACGCACTTACCTTCAGTGGCAGATGAGTTGTACAGGATGAAGAAATGAGGGTAAACAATGCAGTCAGCAACATAACTGCGAGCGGTTGTGTAACTAGAAGCGTCGTGTTTAGAGTTGAAATGGCCAAAAGCTGTGGTGGTGGGGGGTGGATCTTATTTCGTTCTCTAACTTTAGTACTTTGAAGATGAAGAAACGTGGTAGAACCTTGGTATATTCTTCATAGTTAGTCTGCTCAAATCTGATGACGGAATGCGATATCGCAATTCTGACTTCTCCGTCGTGTTCAGCGTTGTAATGGCCAAAAGCTGAAAGGGTTTTGGGGATGTGGTGGGGGGGGGGGGGGGGGGGTTCACCCATAAATTCCAAAAATGATGCGGTCTGTCAAGTGACACCTCATTTTTAAGGTTTTTACACGCTGAATAAGATGTTGAAGTCAGAATTGCTATATCTTATTCTGCTCTCAAACTGGAGCACTTTGAAGATGAAGAAACGTGGTTGTTACTTGAGATGTTCTTCATGGACATCATGTTCTTTAATGAAGACGTTTTACATAAAACCAATTATTTCTTCGAAAATTCGCTCTTATAGTCATGCTGCATGACTGGGGATTTTTTTTTAATCTGGATGCAACCTCTTGGATGACTTTGTCTTGCCAGGCTTCAAGCTGCCTTTCTTCTTTGCCGCTGAAATTTAATTCTTTAGTGAATTGGTTCTCCTTTCGATCACAGAAAGTACACTGATTCTCGCATGGACGTCTTGACAGCCCATCAGTGTTTACATGGTTCTTTCGAGGTCATATTCAAATATCCACCAAGTATTTAAATGCAGAGAACTGTACCATCCCGTTTGACATTTTATGAAGAATATGAGGTTTTTGAAGAGGTTTATGAAGAATATGAGGTTATGAAGAATATGAGAATATGAGGTTTTAAAAATTTAAATTGAACCCCTTCCTATTGACCTTGGGTTATGAGAAATTCAAGGACTATCCTCGAGCTAATCCAAGCTCATAACCTGAATTTCATAATTTTAGGACAATTCTAACTGGGTAAAGGGAGGGGGGGGGGGGGATTTTTTTTCCTTTGTCGATTCCAATGGCTACGCGATTCCAACAATGCTTCTCGATTATACCGTTGGGGTTCGTAGAAATATTTGAACATAGGTGATTTTATTTATGCCAATCCTTTTTCAAAACAAACGAGGGGAACACAATTTTTCTGGGATCAGCCACTAGTGCTTAATCATCATTTAAATAATATCAATGTGAATTGATAATATTATCAAAATAGATAATAGAGACGTGAAAAGATTATAAACGATAATTACTGATTGGCGTATCCTACTTGTCGAGCCAACGCAAGAAGAACGTGACGTCGTACTTCACGTTCTTCGTACGTTCACTTCATACAACAAGGAAATAGTATTACACTACTTGGTCCAAAATTTTTAAAACTGTTATTTCCGAGTTTTTTTTTATACCAAAATCCGTTTCAGACCGTCCTAAATCCACTGCCAAAAGGTACAAAAATTATATATTATATAATTATATTATATTATAAAAATTATATGTAAAAAAAACTTTTGGACCGAGAACAATAGTTTACTAATCTTCGACAATTCGCCGAAAGAAGCTAAATAAGTAAAAGACAGCAAAAGACATTGTCATAATTCCGAATGTTCCTGTATCTATGAGAAGTCATTCTACCAGTAGATCTGTTTAAATCTGAATGATACGGTCGAAAAAGGTCCGAAACACAAAATGTGAGGTTTATGGCTATTTGAGTGACATTATCGTTAAGACCCCCTAAGCATTAATACCGAACAGAGAACGTGTATGAAGATTTCGTTTTTCCTTCGATGCCCTGTCACAAGTATGAGTCATCACTTTCGATAACGTAATTGCACATTGAAGATATCAGGAATGAAATTGACTCACGTCCTCTGATGTGGGTTATTCGGTGTTTTGTATTTACCAACAACACTTCAGCGACCCATGTCAATATTGTTCTCATGTCTACCGGTCTCTTCGTAATAAGACTTTGTCTCACGTTCGATAAAACGTAATCGGCTCAGATTTCTTGGAGGAAAACTGATGACACCTGCGTCTCGTAAAATTGTCTCCATAATTTCGTTATCGGATTCCGAGACGGCCCTGTGCATTAAACTTTCACTATCACTTCATTCTGGCAGTTCTCCACTTCTTGCGGGTCAGCCTAGCCGGGTCGGAGGCATCTTGGTCCGTAATTAATCATTTCCCAACCTGATTGTACAGTAGTGGCACTACAGTTTATTTTTGGTGGCTACATTTTCGTTCTGACCATAAGTTACCAAATATTTTAGTGTTTGATTATCGTCGATGCAAGTTTTTTCCGTTTCTCAAATCCTTTCCTTTTTCCGTTCAGATAAATACAAATCAATAAATCTCCTGGAGTCAGATTTATTTTCATTTTATTATTATTTATTCATACAGACGGGCATTGATGCTCATCTACACAAAGAAAAGAAAACAAGGCAGCAATAAAAATTATAGATGAATATTACAGATAAATTTGAACAAAATATTAAGTCCGAAAATTGTTTTCTTTGGTCGATTCCAATGGTTCATTATCGAAGATAATAAACCAAAACGCACTCCAGGCAAAACACAGGGTGGAAATGAGTCTCTTAATGAAGGCAATCAAAGTAGTGGCAGGTCTCTCGATCTGGTAATCACGGCAGGAACCCGGAAGTTGATGCGAAAGAGGAGCTGGAGAGCGCAGACCGTTCCGTTCAAGATCTTTCTACGGTCAAGGTGTGCGCAGGTCGAGGAGAGAGCACAGGCTGTCGTATGGGACTCAGCGGGAAAAAGTGCATCCAGATTAAACTTGTACACAAACCGGAGTAACTTCCGAATTTCCTCATTTTCGTAGTCAACACACGCTTTCTACAGTACTTATTGATACTTAAACAAATATTGTGTCATCCGGTTTGTTCCAATGATACTTTTGTACTTGTTGCTTTGAAATATCCATCCTGGCGGCCTCTCACCATCACATTGAATCAAAGGTATTACTCATGGCTACTGATATTCAGGGCAAGGTTCTCGTTCATGGGACAAATGGCGACGGTAGTTCTAAATGAGCGCTAACGTAGTCCGGGCAAACTATAGTTCACTCAAGTTGTTACCCACCTCGAGGATTCGTTGTTTGTCAACTTGCATTGAATGAGTGACGAGGTTTTGATATTTCTCACTCGTTCAGCATGAATCGTTTTGTAGGAGGTTACCAAGAAGGCGGTTAGTGTCGTTCATGATCAAAATTTGTGAGGGAAGATGTGTATTCGTACGTACTTTTCAGGATCTCAGTAAGTTTCCAATAATGAAGAGAGCCGTCGGTGTCGATTTTCAGCGGAAACTACCGAGTAGATTTGAAGGAAATCGGGACGTTGAAAGAAATGCAAATGTCATTACAATGTGGGTTATGGGGAAACTGACTGCTAAGTCATAGTAAAACCCCCAACCGGTACGAGTATATTGACCGTTCGAGTGGAGTTCAACGTTACCAATTCAAAGAATGCTTTGTTGCCCGTAGGAGCCATATTTAATATATACAATTGATATACTTAGGGAAAAAACAAGAGGTCTCTACAACAAGCGAAGTGGACTCGTACATGGTCAAAGCGAGTATTCGGGAAAATATGAAATTCAAATTAACATGTTTAACTTCTCAGCAATTCTTCACATTTATCCACTTCTTGTGCAATCAACCGAGTGAACTCGCGTTTTGTTTTAAATGTCACGGGTTAATTTTCCCTACTTGATAATAATTATTAATGATTAATGATAATTCATAATAATAATTAATCTATCATTCAGTAATCGAGATAGAAGGGTGATCTGTACAAAGAAGATAATAAACCGTTGTGTCAAGAATTTGCAGAGTTTTTTTTATTCGATTTTCTGAATCTACGTATCTTGAAACGTAAACCAACAAATTTTGAGGGGGGGTTAAAAAATCATTTTCTTTGGGCGATTCCAATGGTTCATTATCGAAGATAATAAACCAAAAAAAACTCTGCAAATTCTTGACACAACGGTTTATTATCTTCTTTGTACAGATCACCCTTCTATCTCGATTACTGAATGATATTTTAATTATTATTATGAATTATCATTAATTATTAATAATTGAAGGGTACAGGGGAAGAAGGGTATAATTCCACTATTTGTCGATTTCGAGGTTTCTATGCCTCCTAGAGGCTTTCTGGAGTAGTTTCACGTGGTAGGTCGGTACTAGTGAAAAACGATGGCACTCCATGATGGTTTGGAATAGTTGATAATTTTTTTTCATACCTTGGCAACGTATCATGCGTATCATACTGGTTAAATTCGTTTTTGCTCTCCCGAACATTTCCCAATTTTGGAATCGTACCCTTCTTCCCCTGTACCCTTCAATTATTTTCAAGTAGTGTAAATTATTAATATTTATTGTTGGTTATTAATAATTTTTATGCTTCATTATTAATAATTATTATCAAATATTATTCATTAACTCGATATTTTAAAACCATGTGCTGTTTTGAATCAGTTTGGACCCGACAGGCTGCCTCACGATTCACTCTCATGTTGACGATTTTCGATCTGCTCCAACTTTGAGCCGTCATTGTGAACGATCGGCTGGTCGTACAAAGCTGTGGATGGTCTTAAAAAATTCTAAGAAATAAACTCTATCTGAATATGAAATAAAAAACATACCGTTTCATCTGAATTTTTCGAGTTTTGAAATTTTCAAAATTTCAAAATTCGTTTTGAATCCCTTCCCCTTGACCTAGGGTTATGAAAAGTTTCGAGGATCATTGTGGGGTTGGTCGGAACCCGTAACAAAAATTTCGAAATTTTAGCTCAACGTTTACTGGGCAAAGTGCCGCGGACGAGATAATGAATAATATTTAATGATAATTATTAATAATGAAGCATAAAAATTAATAATAACCAACATTAAATATTAATAATTCACACTAAATGATAATAATAATTAATAAGTAATGATAATTCATAATAATAATTAATCAGTGTTATGATCCTGATGACTAGTGGAAGTATATGGATGCGTTGAATGACCAAATACTAGTCGTTGGTTGTGAAGGTCTTTATTACACGGTCTTTATTACTGGGCGGAAACGTCGTGTAATAAAGACCTTCACAACCAACGACTAGTATTTGGTCATTCAACGCATCCATAATAATTAATCTATCATTCAGTAATCGAGACAGAAGGGTGATCTGTACAAAGAAGATAATAAACCGTTGTGTCAATTATTTGCAGAGTTTTTCCTCCTGGTACCTTCAAATCGTCCGCGGGGTGATGTAAACTGTTACAGTAATGCAGCATGTCCTTAAGGGCGAATTGTTAAAATTCAGCCTTACGTGTTCGAATTGCAACTATTTGGCTAATCTGCACAAATGCTATCGATGAACCGCGCTCCCCGTAACGCTACATGTATGGAGATTCCCAAATCGCTCTTAACTACTCGACGATATGGTCGAAAAATGGCTGAAATTTGAGGTATTGGTGCTGGTGAGACCCAGCCTCATAAGTTTCATGAATATCAAAATGTACTTTTCATCAGTACACGAGTAAACACGTTTTCCACAAAACGCTGCAAACTCTTCAATAAACAGCGGTTTATTATTGTCTGTATCTTTTTATCAACATCACTGTTTTGCATGCAATATCTACATATAACCTCAAATAACCATCTACCATAACTACAATAATCTTTTTAATGAGAAAAATGTTGAATGTTCGTTCAGAAGGTAACCAGATGATCTGCCCTGAGTGGGGGGTAGGCCCGACCAATTCACGGGTTATCATGAACATCAAAACGTACCAAATAACACATACCCAAAACATAGTGATTTGTATCACCTATTATGAAAATTAGGTGAAAAGTATGAAAATTGGACCGGAGTTCTACCATTTGAGTCACGGTCATGTTCATGATTTTCGTTCGGTTCCACCCAGTGTTAACAGCGCTAAACTCGTCCATCTGAAGTTTTAGGGTCAGCTGAGATTTAATTTACCTCTATCTATTTTTCACCCTTCCCATTGACCTAGGGTTATGAATAGTTTAGAGGATCATCCTCTGCCCAATAGGAGCCGTTGTATAGTTCTCGGCTAATACCAAATGTGCTGTGGAAAGATACTTTTTTCTTCTCCTTTTCATGTTCGTATTCCTGCGTATGAACAAACATTTTCATTTTCATATGAACATACATGAACCATATGAAAATGAAAATTCACCTATTATGGAAGTTTCATTAAGACCTTGACTTTTTTTTCGCGCATGACTGGACCAAACGTTGAGCCCTCCTTCAATTCTAAACAAATTGCATTGCATTATTTAATACCTCGCTAAATTTGTGATCATTGTACACCATTCATTCCAAGTTCTCGAGTAATTTAAAACTCGGTTTCCCACGTATGATTATTTGAGCAGCAGTGTTTTTGGTAATTTAAATAATCTTTTTTTGTCTAAGCTCACATTTTAATATCACTTTTGTCGAGTTTATTTTGATGCTAATAAAAGCTAATATTGGGTGTAGGAACTTGCAAATATTGGACTTAATATACTTATAGCTGAATTGTTGGGTATTATCTGCATATACTTGACAATGTTTGACGCCACAATGGCTCCACTGGTGATGGAAGGCAACATGGAGCATGAATACCAGACACTTGGTCATACAGCAACAAGCTGATTCTCTATTCCTCGGAAAAACCTACCTACCTACTGGGCCTCAGATAGGGCCAGTACGTAGGGTTTTCTCGCGAAAATTCCAGATCTCATTGATTTCTTTGTAATAAAAGGAATTTTAAGCCACTTCACTCACGTCGAATACTGGGGAAGCCTCATGTCAGGTCACTCTCAATACTGCCGTCGTAAGTTAAAACCACCTATCTCCATTTTTTTCATGTCGAGAAAAATGCAGTTAAGTGAGGAAGGGGGCCCAGATCATCAAACTGGAGATAAGATAAAGTCTTTTTTCGAACCTTTCGGTCGTGTCGTGAGATAGGAAATTCTACCTTGGCAGAAAAGGCGCGCCACGTCGAGATCTACGCAGCCATGTGCCCAACTCCAAAAACACCAAAATGGTCGATAGGGGACTTTATCTTAGCACGGCAGAATAGTTCTTACAATTAGTGACACGGTAATAATGAAAGAACAATCTCTACGAGTAAGTCACAACATACTAACTGGGAAATATTCAGGGAGCACATTTCTGCCAATATTAATGTCAGTACCCCTCAAGTCGTCAGAACTATTAGAAGTCAGAACTATATGAAACCGAGAACTTCTTTAAATGTATCCAACGAACAGCTTGAGCTAGTACTCCACCCGAGACTCCGTATACAGTTAATAACGTATCATATCCCCGTGAAATCCGCGAAGTGATTAGGGAAAAAAAGGAAAGCTAGACGAATATGGTACCATACCAGAGCTCCATGCGACAAAACAAGACTGAATAGATTTAAAAAAAATCACCTGGATAATTTATCGGCAGAATTGAAGCTAGAAACACACCTTCGACTCATTCATAGCTTGAATACGGAGAAAAATACGGAGTATTCTCTTGGGAAGATTGCCGAATCACTCAAGCAGCCGAAGGATCGTGTACCCCCTACTAAAAAAGATAATCGGGATTGGGCAAAAAGCTCTATTGAAAAGGTGACATTTTTGCTGGACATCTTTGTGCCACTCCCTAGGAACAGTGGTGAATGAGACTAACCTATGGTATTATCCTTTACAAATATGAACTCCATATGACCACTAACGCTCAGTGTGCTGAAAAATAAAATTCGCCATCTCAAAACTATTCGAGCTCCTGGATAAGACCTCATTACAGAAAATATAATTAAACAACTACCAGAAGAAGACATGCGAATGCTCAAACGCGGCATTGAAGCTAAAATATGTACCCCGTTGCTTGAAAGTGGCAGAAGTTATCATGATACTGAAACCTGGGAAGGAATCCAAGAACTAAGCTCTTTGAGAAATTACTGATACAAAGATTACAACCAATCGCCGACCACCAGTTTGTGTTCAGAGAAAAACACTTTACAATAGAACAAGTGCATGGCATATCTGATGTAATTGAGCATTGTCTAGAAAATAAACAGGTCTGTGCAGGTGTGTTCCTGGATGTTTCCCAATCATTTGACAAAGTCCGGCGTCAAGGGCTTGCTGACAAACGGAAGAGAGAAGCCATTTTCTCATTTTAAAATCTTACCTTACTGAAAGATATTTCAGAGTAAAATACGAAGGAGAGTACTCCAGTCTCAAGAAAATGAGGGCAGGTGTCTCCCAAGGAAGCGGGCTTGGGCACTTACTATATCTTCTGTATGTATACACATGTATACACGTGACGTACCAAGCACCGAGAACTGGACTATTGCAACCTTTGCTGATGATACGGCCATACTGGCGATTGCTGGCTCAGAGGAAGCGACTAGGAAACTACAGCATTCTGTTCCTATGTAAGCGCCTGTTCCGAAAATTGGCGCATCAAGCTTATAGAACGGAAATCTACCCGTACCAACTTTACTAAGAAGAAAATAAAAACGATACCAGTCATCAAGAATGAACAAAATATTCCCTACTCTAATGCCTACTGCAAAGTATTTAGGGATGACTCTTGATGCCAAATTAAGATGGAAGGAAGGGGATTTAAAAAAACAAAACAATTAAATATAAAATTCAAAAAATTGCACTGGCTGCTTAGGTAGGTATTCTGAACTATCACTGCATAACAAATTGCTCATCTACAAGCAAAAACCCGTGTCGACTTGTGGTATCCAGCTCTAAATAAAAACACGAACAGTTTGTCCATGAATCCGGAAGTTCTTTGAATCGTAGACAACAGCGACGACAGCCGGCGGCGTGATAGAACTAAACCACTTGATCTTGTGATGTGACAAGAGTTGTGATAGAGCGTTCTCCTGAGTTACGGCCAATGGGCTAAAAACTCAACAAACAGTTTATTAATATTATAGGAAATTTCCTTGATTGACGCTCAGTTGTTATGCTATTGATATGCCAAATGTATGTCGATTATTAAAAAATAAAAAAAACTGGATGTTTGATAATTTCGTGACTGGTGGGTGTGAATAAATTCGTATGGATAATTTCGTGACTGCTGGGTGAATAACTTATAAACCAGTCGGTTTATAAACATCTACTCTCGTGTGAATTTCTATCAATAACGGGTTAGGCTCGTTTTGAACAACAAGTTGCCATAACTATCTAGTCGTTTAACATTTTTTCTATCAAATATCACTAAGAAAGTACGAAGTCTGGGACTGTTTTCCAGATGTTCTCATTTCTTCCGAGGTTGAGTGTGGTCACACGTGAGAGTTGGGCAATGGCCGTAGATGGCCACATCATGTTACTTCCGTCATACTTGAGCAGTTTCTTTCAACCTCTAATTTTCATAGTGAAATCCACGCTCAACCCAGATCATCCATTCACCCAAATTTGATTCAGTTCGCAAGAGTATATGGGTCGAAGCGTGGATAAGAATTCATTTCAAATCGTAATGGTACTCGTAGTTCGGTTTCGACGTCCCATGCTGAAGAGTGAGACCCTTGTAACTCCAGTTTCATTCATCCAATTGTTCAGTCCATATCACGTCTACAATAAAATTATAAATTACATTTCAAAATGTCAAATTTGCAATTTCAAAATTCGAAAACTTTTATTTCACGTAGAAAATGAATTTATTGTACTCAGAATCGAATAACACCGAAATGTTCACTTCACATGATTGGTGGCGAAAAGGGATTTCAAATGTCAATTTCTAACAAGTCTTATACGAGTACCTACTTATACATGGATATTTGGTTTGTGTCCTCGGAATTTTGAGGTTCTACTCGTAAGGGGCCAAAAACGGCAGTCGGACGGAATTTCAACCTGAAATGGTTGCTTACTTACTTTACTCGTAAGGGTTCTTTGTGAATTTTGTAAAGCAGAATTGCTTTTCTAACTTGATAACGTCATGTTGGTAAGTATCTGTTATTTCATATTGTTATACAGCTGTTTGAAATTGTTTGGTCGGCCGGCCGACCCTCTTTTGTAGTTTACTGCATCAATTCGCTCATTTAGTCATGCTGCTTGTGAAGTTTTTGGATCTAGATTGATTATCGCGTGTTGGGGGAAACACCACCGCTCACCCCGTTTCTATAACTGTTGCGAAGGGCATGATGTAGCGGGATGAATGGGGACAGAATGACTTCTGTTTTGTAAACGCGAATCAGCGGTCACGTTCGCGTCTTCTTCCGAAGGTTGATCTCCAAATTAATTTCTTCCTCCTTTTGTTGGGTTTCATTTTCAGCCTCGCCTCTCAAAATAAATGAAAGGTTGGGATGTGTGAGATCTATTGCGTTATACCATCTTAATTGAATCGTGGCTGATTGGTTATTTATAGTTCTCCCGTTCCTAGGATTGTGTCCAACTTCAATGCGGTGAACATTCCTTTCTGCTGTCTCAGCTCAAGCCTCTCGAGTTGTTGTGTTTCGGTCTGGTGAGATGTATGGAATAGGAAATGCTAGGTAGCAAGTTCAAGTGTCGTTTGGTAATATCCATCCCAGCTCTCAATCCTAGCTTGGAGCGGAGGAGGCACTTAGTCATTTTCTTATGTATAACATTACTCTTTAGTGATGCCCGCCCCTTGACATGATGAATGATGAAAATATTTAAGGTCTTGGAACGAAACTGTGTTAGTCATCTTACACAGCGCCAAGAATTGGCCGCAGTTGATCAAAAGGTTTGAGCTAGCTGAAAGAAGGGATTTGAGTATGAGATGCGCTCTACCGCACTGACCGGAATTTTTAGGTAGCGAATTCTCTTACTGTTTCATCAGGAAGCATCTGCCTAGTGATACTAAATATGGAGACATTTTTCCGGAGGAAACTTGCTATTGCCATGGTTTCAACTTCCTTTTATTTGTAAAGTACTTACTTGGTTTTTCTTAATCTTTTATTTCAAATTTTCTATTGCTTTTATTTCAAATTTCCTATTGCTTTTATTTCAAATTTCCTATTGCTTTTATTTCAAATTTGCTATTTGCTATTGCTTTTATTTCAAACGTACTATTGCCATGGTTTCAACTTCCTTTTATTAGTAAAGTACTTACTTGGTTTTTCTTAATCTTTTATTTCCAATTTGCTATTGCTTTTATTTCAAATTTCCTATTGCTTTTATTTCAAATTTCCTATTGCTTTTATTTCAAATTTGCTATTTGCTATTGCTTTTATTTCAAACGTACTATTGCCATGGTTTCAACTTCCTTTTATTAGTAAAGTATTTACTTGGTTTTTCTTAATCTTTTATTTCAAATTTGTTCCTGGGTAGAGCTTTTTGAACATTTGCTCAGTTGGTCACTACATGACTGGAGCTTTTAGTTGCCTAATTACAGTTTGCGTGATGGTTGGGGTGTAATTTGACGCTTGCTATTTTCATCATCTTCAAATGATTCGATTGCATTCAACGCGTGCACATCCGATTTCAGGAATGCAACGATTAATGACGGGGATTAAGACAATTTCCCAATCTAGAATTACTTATTTCCTCTTTTCTCTGGTTTTTGGGTTCCATGTATCTCTAGTAGGTGCTTTTCTAATGTTGACTGTTGCACGTACTGATGCCGATTTACCTTCCTAGAAACCTATGTTATCTTCTCCTTCTATCTGGCTTTCCTCTTTCCATGCCTTCTTCACGGCATGCATTTTTCAAACAAGTCCATAAATATCTTCTAGGTTGAATCATTTTATTGTTTGGTGTTAATAGGAGGTGGTGAACCATCAAGGGGAGCGTATGACGCCGCTGATAGCTGCTGTAAGACAAGGCCATTGCAAGGTGGCCAAACTCCTGGTGGAAAGATTTGGAGCAGATGTGAATAAATGCGGAGCCATTAGAATCGACAACACCCTCATCGATAATGCGTCCCCTCTGTGGGTAGCTGCAGGTTTGAATGAAATTCTATGACATTGTTGGTTCTATCAGGTCATGATCATGCTCAAGGCCCTCTAATACCTTTTGAGTTATTCAATGCTTTCGAAGTTTCCTATGTACAAATGTTGTATTTTACAGGATCGGGGTACATCAATATAGTGAAAGACCTTGTTGAAGCTGGAGCTGAAATCAACCATAGAACAGAAACAGGATCAACCCCCATAAGGGCAGCCTGTTTTGACGGACGACTGGAAATCGTCGAGTATCTTGTACATTGCGGGGCTGATATTGAAATTCCGAACAGCTATCACAACACTTGCCTGATGATTGCATCGTTTAGAGGTTCGTGTCTGTCTTTCTCAACTAACGCCTCACTTCGCGGTTTGATTTTTTTTTTTTTTTTTAACCTTCCTTCCCTAAGACGATGGTTTTTTCCTGGATCACAGATTGTGTTACCAGGGATAAGTTGTTACTTACCTCTCAACATTTGATCCAATGCTGCCAAATTAGGTAATCTTTTCCACAACATAACATTTTTTTATCCGATTTTAAAACAGATTACGGTATTTGATTCAGAATTAAATTTCCTTCCATTTATATTCCATACATTTTTTCGATTAGAGACATCCACATTTTCTCTTATTTAAACTTGTTTTTAATTTTTAAAATTAGAAATAGTTTCAACACTTCTTGTAGATGAAGTGTTCAAAAATGAGTCGAAACATGCTGGCAATTTCATATTTTCATACTGAGAAAACCAGGAAAAGTGCGTGAATTTGTCAACCGGCCTTTGCTGCTCAGCTAAATTGGCTATTACACCCCCCTCTGTATGAAATGCCTCTTTATGAAATTTTATGAAACTAATTCTGAGAAGCAAAAGTATGCGACTGAGTAAAAGGGGTGGCTACACACGAAATTCGAGGGGTGTATGGTGGTATAGTCCAAGAGTCTTGTAAAAAAAAAAAATAATAAATAAATAAAATAAAATAACTCGGGGTGGTTGGACCCAAGGATGGAGGAGGGTATGTTTACTGACTTTTCGAACACGATAATATAATATTATGAGTGAACGATAAATTTGAATCTCAATCACAGACTAAAGTTTTATTCGTCAACACACAAACATACCCTCCAATAACATGAATTGGAGGTCATGTTTTTAATGGGTTTGGACTTGAAAACGATGCCAATCCCAATACACGAAGACCTTGAGCTCTTTATGGGGGGGGGGGGGGTGTTCTTTTTACCAATGTATTTCAAAGGAAATTGAATGCTCTTGCACGTGGGTTTTCCTGATTTTTTCTGCTCATATCTTCTACAACACCTGGTTTAGCACCAGGTGTTTTAGAAGATATGAGCAGAAAACCTATAAACAGCCCGAAAAAATCGCTTGAAAGCTCAAGCCCCCCCCCCCACCCCCCCCTTTCCCCTCCCAGTAAAGAGCTCAAGGTCTTCGTGTTTATAAACTCAAAAAAATTCGGCAAACATACCCTCTACCATCCCCAAACAATCCCTCAAATTTTCATTAACTTTGGAATTGAGTATGGGTAGAATGTACATATGTACATGGCTCCCGGACTAGTAGCTTCAATCCAATCTCTCGTGGATCCATCAAAATCTGTAGAACTGTCACATACCCTAACTTTCCTCTTTCCCTAACTTTTAAGTATGCTCCTGTAGGTATCCTGGGGTAGCAAAGTGTGTGTGTGTGTGTGTGGGGGGGGGGGGCACTGAAAAGTGGACTGTATTGAGTTTCGGGATTTTATGGGCCGTGACAGACGTACAATGAGAAAATACACAATAAATAATGATAGGAGAGAGAGAGAGAGATGAAAGAAAACTGACCTTGTGGTAGTCTTCTCACTTGAGCGTCCCCTCGTCGGTGGTAGAGGTTCGAGGTGCGGAAATTGGCGATGTAGACACTCCACTGTTCGCGTAGGGGACTTTAGCGAGTCTATTTGATGAAATTGAGGGTTTCTTTTCCTTTTGGGTGGCGAAGGATTTGGGTTGGTTCGCGGGACTATATCGTGTACCGTTTATCACGTGACTGCCGGGAAAACGGCGGAGAAGTAGGAGTATATGGTGGAGGGAGGGTATGGAATAAGTGGGGAATCCTCATGCATCTCCCATCGCACATCATGTCAACAGCCAACAACTATTGGAGTAAACATAATATGTTCACTCCAATAGTTCATTATGATATTTATTATGTAGTTATGATAGTTATTATGTATAATTTTATTCATCTGCTTTCCAGGGCATTATGATACGGTGTCATTCCTTCTTGATGCTGGCGCTGATCCAAACAAGAAAGCTCTTTGTGGAGCGACAGCCCTTCACTTTGCTGCTGAGTTTGGACTGCCTCGTCTTGTCCGACGTTTGATTGAGGCTGGTGCTGTCATTACAAAGACTAATACAGGTGCTTACTTCCTTTTTTTTCCAAGGTTCGGTCAAGGCCTTGTGTGAGCATTGTGCAACTTTTCAGATAACCTCTCGATTTTGAGTAATAAATTGCGTTTTCTCCCAGACCAGAAGCTCGTTTCCTCTTGAAACTTAAAAATACTTTCATGTCCTACAATTTACCAAGACAAGAGCATTTTGACATGAAGTGCCAAAAGAGGTCTGCCAGAGGTCCTTTTTCCCTAATTTAATTCATTGTGGTTAGTCCCTGGGCATGACATCAAACTATTCCTGTGGTGGAGGGCAGCAGCACCCATCACTACGGATCCAAGGCGCAGGTGGCTCATAGCTGATAATAAATACAAGAACAGCTTTGAACAATCGACTTACTAATTCATAATCACCTCTTTACAGGCTTTACACCTGTGATGTTGGCTGCTGAACAAGCCAAAGAATCGGTTGTAGAACTCTTCACGAATCTCCGTGAATTCAAACTAACTCAACAGGAAGTCATTGATGCATTTGAACTGCTTGGAGCCTCATTGGCCAATGACCAGAAAAACTATGACCTGGACCTATGCATGCGGTACCTTAGAATTGGCATGAACTTGAGGTTAGTATGTAATAAAACAAATCCCGTTGTGGGAGAAAACATGAAATTGATTGATTATTTAACACCGCTTGATTGGTAATTCAAAATGAGTTGTAATTTCTTGTCCGTCGTTTCACTGATGGACAAGAAGTTCCTGAATCAGTAAGTGATCAAAGCAAATGTTGAGTACTTACACTACGTGTAGATACATTGGTACATGGATATGTCTCATTTTCTCACTGTAAAATATGTGTTTTGCGTCTCAAGTAGCATTGTATAACAGAAATGGGGCAGATATAGTTGCCCGTTGCTGTTTATTTGAATCGCGGTACATTTTTTCCGTGTAGTGACATTTTTTATGACCCCCAGCGGTAAGACATATCCATGTCAAAATGCTTGCTAATAGGGCATATGATCTTAATTTCGTTTTCATTTTCGGTGTAATATCTTCGATAATGGACCATTGGAATCGACAAAAAAAAAGAAAGTTTAACCCCCTAAAAATTTGTTGGTTTACGTTTCAAGATACGTAGATTCCAAATATCAAATCAAAAACACGGCGCTTTGCCCAGTTAGCGTTGTGCTAAAATGACGAAATTTCGTTTACGGGTCAGCACCAGCCCCACAATGATCCTCGAAACGTTTCATAACCCTAGGTCCAGGTGAAAAATTCAAATAGAACGATAATATTATGTTGGAGCAGATAAAAAGTCGTCAACATGAGAGTGGATCGTGAGGCCGCCGGTCGGTTCAATGTTCATACTGGCCCAGCTAATTCGAAGAGCTCATGGTTCCAGATATCGAGTTTATCAATCGTAATTCATAATAACTATTAATAATAATATTATTATATACAAATTAATAATAACTAGGTAACGATAATTAATAATAATTTTTACTACTTGATAAAATTATTAATAATCAATGATAATTCTTAATTCTGATTAATCTAACATTTAGTGATTTAGACAGAAGGGTGATCTGCATAAAGATGATAATAAACCGTTGTCAAAAATGTGCAGAGTTTTTCAAATAGTAAACATTTGATTCCATTCAATTTATCTCTATACATGACCAATACTCTGTTCATTTCTTATATAGTAACTCTGACTACAGATTATTATGAATTGAAAATTCGGTAAAACGTAAATGAAAGAAACTAGATTTTTCCGTTCTGAAGTAATAAAATAGAGTATGGAATAAATACATACTCCCTCACTTTCCTATTATTGCTTCATTTCTGAGGATTTTAGCTGAGACTGAAAAAGCCATTGACTAAACAATCTGCATTTCTACCCATAATCTGTGGATTCCGCAATGCTATTAAGTGACCTCTGTAATATTGTCAGATTCATGGACCCACACAATCCAATTCTAAAACCATGCCTACCTCCTGTGCCAGCATACGGAAATAGGATGGAATCGCAGTGCATGGAAGACCTCGACGCCATTGAAGACGATGAAGATGCCATCCATATGGAAGCTCTCACGCTGAGGTACCGATACTTTCCGAGTGAATATTATTATTGCGTTCTTTCTGGCCATTTTCTGAAAGTAGATTTATATATTTGTGAATACCATAGAGATGGGCGTATTCATATTAATACGAAAAAAATTCTTAAATCGGAGAATATGAATACAAATAAAGCCATAATCACATCTTTCTATGTATTTTCCCAGAAATTAACATTTTCTTGTGAATTTTACTCAAATTCTCTGTATTTTGTGTGAATTTATTGTGTGTATTGTTTTGTTTTCCTATTTTAAAATCAATTTTACTGAAAGCCAAGTTTTTTTAAGATTAATTTTACTGAAATTCACATCCTTTTGTGAATTATCCCAGAAATTCATATCTTATTATGAATTTTATCACAAATTGTCCAATTTTCAGATGAATTCCACTAACATTTCTCCTTTTTACTATGCGTTCGACTTAAATTTAAATAGTTTAGATACATTTTCCTATTTTAGTTATTTATCCAATTTAGGTAGGGTAAGGTGCTGTACCTGGCGCAACTTTTTGGTTTATATTTTTTCCTGAACCTGTTTTTTGTCCGTTTCCATTGTTTTTGGTTTGGATTCAACAAAAAACTTCTCAGTTACAACACCCAATTTTTAAAATATTTGTATCTGCATCTTGCTGTATGCTGTAGCAATTTCCCCCAACCCTTCCAAACTGGCGCCAAGTACAAACATGCATGTACCCCCACCCATGGTTGTACCTAGCGCCACCTCTAGCACTACATGTAATTTGAGGGGTTTTCGAATACCAACTAGCAAAATAATCAAGAATATATTAGAAGAAACCAAATTTATTTCATCACAATACAAATTACTCAAAAATATTCAGTTCTGACGTTACAAAAATATTTATCATTGAAAATAATTCACTAGTAACAGCCTTAAAATCATGAAATGGAGAAATAAAAACCCTGTAAGCAACCTGAAATCGTTTAAAAATACGAATTTTTATCACAAAACGAAAATAAGTCGTATTTAACGGAGGAGCTAAAACATTCTCTCCAAAACTAGTAGACTAGGCAGGTAACTTAGCTTTTCAGTTTTATCACTTGAAGTCCTCAAAGTTATTCCTTAAAAAACCCTATCTACTGAGATCAAAATCAAAATTTACCTACTTAACGTTGGGAAGCATAAAATTCGTAATTAAAAACACACATCACACGTCCACAAGATGATGCTGCTCAGGCCATTAATAACCTCTGCTACAGCCCTTTCTAGGTTTCCCTGGTCCAAAGGAAGCCGCTTAACGCCTACTTTACTTCGGGGCATCTGAAAATTAACAAAAGCAAACTCAATCGTCCTCTTCTTTCAACAGAAAGAGGTGGCGCCTGGTACAGACGAGTCTTCCAAACGTGAATATCAACAGATTCTCCTCATGTCTCCTTTTTACGAGAAAACTGACTAAATTATCTGCTGAATAGAATGTTTCTCTAAACATTGGGCGATATTTGAGCAAAAAAATTCACTTACCGTAGTCCTCAGCACCTTTTTCGGGTCGGCAGAAAATTACAGTGGGACACTTGAAAACCTTTGTGACCTTCCAAGTTGATATCAGTGTTATCAGTTACTGGGGTGTTATTGCTCCAGGTCACCATCTTCAAAGCACAGTTTAGTGAGGGCCACATAAATTTTCTATCCTTACTCTTTACTGCAAATGTCACGGGTGGCGCCAGGTACAGCACCTTACCCTACTTACTGAAATTAAATTTTTTCTAAATAAATTCTACTGCAATTCGCATTTTTTATGACATTTTAATAAAACTTCCCTTGTCTGTGTAGAGTTTGAAACAAGTATCATTATTTTGTGAGTAATGCAAGTTTCCCCAAAAGGTACTGCGCATAAAAGCTCCTAGTTAGTACTCGTATAAGATGCAAAATGTACGAAAAAACTTGTTATTAGAAAAAATGAACCAAATGTGACTTGCGTCAGAATTAAATAACAAAATGTGTTTTATATATCACGTTTTTTAAACAGACTAAAATGTATAAAATATATTTTCATGGAAAATAATTTTGAGGGAGGATCGTGAGTAGCTAAAGTTATATTTGGAATACTTGGAGAGAAAAACGTGGGGCGTATCCAGTGCAGCCAATGCTAGTAGATTGCCTATCCCATTTTCAATTCACTTGAGGGTTTACGTTGAGGGGGATACGTAGATTCCAAAAATCGAATAAAAAACACCGCGCTTTGCGCCTCGCCAGGGGGCAAGCCGCCCCCCCCCCCCTGGACCCCCGTATCCTACCTACTTAGCGCCTACTGCTTAAAACATATTTAGTGCAAAACCTTTAGTCTTAGGAAGGTATGGGTATAGAAATACTTGAGTCTATCAATAAAAACCCACTTCATCATTAATAAAAAAATAAAGCTTACCAACCACTGGAAAAATGCCCGTCTCTAGGGAAAAGTATTTCCAAGAATTATCATCCCTTATCAATCGTTCAATTTATGCAAAGTGACTGAATCTGATGAACGATTTCAGATGCCCCACAGAACCTACCATTCAAATATCAGCTGTCTTGGACGACAAGGACAAAAGATAACCTTTGAGCTCAGTCAGCTGATCAGGAGCACTGTCGTCAAATTTTACATGCCCCGTAGAACCTACCATTCAAATATTAGCTTTCAAGGTTGACTAAGACAGATGATGGGGGGGGGGGTCGCTATTTTCGTGACCATTTTGGCAAGTTAGCTCACAGCTAAAACATGTTCCACGTTAAAATCCGCCCATCCGCCATTAGTTAAATCCACTTAACATGTCAGACCATGCAATGAGTGTGGCAAACGTTGGTTGGTTTGATTGAAGGGGGTAAATTGAAATTGATTGTACTGGATAAAATATGTGGCTCCCTGTTACACACTGCTGTTTCATCCATGGTTTTCCACAAGTCATTAAGAAATGAGTAGTGGTTAGTTTAAGAGTTATATTACCAGTTAGAATGAAAAATAGTATCTTGAAGAATAAATTAAAAAAAAAAAACTTTTCAAAATTTGATATATTTAATATTGATGATTTTCTCCAATACAGATACAGTATTGGATATTCCCTCCCCCGCCTCCTGATAATATGTTGTATTGCCTGTAAAATGATGATTGGGTTGTTAAATTTTTACAGGGAACGACTCCTTGGTCCAAACATGTCATATGAAGTTACAATCCCCATCGTATACAGAGGAGTTTTGTTGGCAGAAGAAGGTCGATTTGACCGCTGCATTGCTTTGTGGCTACACAGGCTCCAGCTGCTGTTGGCCAATAACTCCTGTGTTAGCAAAGATATTCTGAGATTTTCGCAGGTAAATACAATACTAGAGAGTTATGTATTCAAAATGTGGAACTATCCCCTAAATGACGGAATTGAACCAAATTGTATGAGATTTTGCTGGTCCATTGCAAGGCCACTCCTTCAGGCGAAGCAGTTCTGCGGTGTAGATTTTGTTTTCAAATGTCTACTCATTTTATTCAGATATTATTTTTGCCAAATTCCGAGATAATCGTTTGAAAAATCGAATTTCAGATGTTTTCAAGGATACTGGCACATCACCATAAAATTGAAATGGATGATCTATTGACCGTACTGAAGGCAGCATACTTGGATCTCCTTCATAAGAAGAATTTACTGAACAGCCAAGAGCCTCAACGTGACAAAAGAGGAATTGAGGTAAGATGATTAAAATTTATTTTATTTGTAAATTGGAGTTTTTTCCTCACGATATTTAGCGTTTTAGGGCCTTATCAATAACTTAACTCTCCCATCTACAACACTCATTGTTAGGGTACGTACAGAGTGGCGCGAATGAAATAAACTAGACAGCAAAAAACCGGCGCACCTCGGATTTTTGTAGAAATATGCGTCCAACGTTTGTTTTGAACGAATTATTGTTTCGACATGGTTAGTGCAGTCATTCATAACAATAACACAGTATGATTACCTCAAGGTCCATTAGAATATGCGGACCTTTGCCCCAGTTTATCTCTTAGCTTGCATTTGCTCTTCTCCCCTCAGTTTATCTCTAGTCCTTTATTCAGGTGTCGTTCACGCTAGGATCACATTAGCGTTTTTTTTTTTTTTTTCTTTCACCTTGTGTTTTTCGATTGTTCTGTGCTTGTTCGGTTCTGAGGAATGGTTTTAACCACCGAAACAGTAGCCCAGATAGTCGGGTTAGTAGAAGATAGGAGAAATCAACGTTATGTGGCTAGAACTTTAGGGCTACAGGAAACTACCGTTCGTAGAGCAGTTCAAAGGTACAGGGAGACTGGTAGCTTCAACAAGAGACCAGGATCAGGCCGACCGAGAGCGACAGTGCCCGCAGACGACCGATTTATTAAGATGCAGGTTCTGCGAAATCACTTTCAGACGGCTGTAGAAACCACTCAGCGACTTTGAATTGCCTGAAATGTTGATGTTAGTGTGGATACAGTGCGTATCCGGCTTGCTGAAGTTAACCTTCGGTCGAGGGCCCCATCGTACAGCTCGTCTTAGATTTGCTCGGGAACACGCAGCTTGGTCAGAAGGCGATTGGGGAAAAGTAATGTTTTCGGATGAGTCCAGGTTCTCATTATTCTCTTCAGACCGCCGTGAGGAAGGCCGGGACAGCGTTTGCATAGTTCAATATTTCTGAAAATGTGCCTTATGGGGGTGGGTCTGTAATGGTTTGGGGTGGCATTACAGACCATCACTTCAGAGGCGAAAACCGACCTCCATGTTTTTCCATCGTCGTCTACCTCCATTTTGGAAAATTAGTATTTTAGACTTCGCTAGATTAACACCCGACCCCACCTTTCACAGTAGTTGCTCAGTATATCAATATTTCGTTGCATGTCAGCTGGGTCATCCGCTAAGATCACCAGGTCATCTGCATAGAGGAGCACCTTCACTTACACCTCTCCCACTGCTCCGCCATGATCTATTCCTCAACCATATCGTTAATAAATATGGCAAATAGTGTGGGACTGAGTGGGCATCCCTGCTTCACTCCCGACTGTACAGCAAAGCTCTCTGTTCTACCGTCATTTGAACAAACCGCTGCAGTGGCATCACTGCAGAGATTTTTAAGCGCCCGTAGAAACTTGGTTGAGATTCCTGCAACAGACAGCTTGTAAAATAAGTAGTTGCGGTTTATGGTGTCGAAGGCCGATTTCATATCAGCAAAGAAACCGTATACTTTGCCTCTTGGTTCATGCAACTTCAGTTGAACTGAAGCGTATACCATTGAGCGTAAAGATGGAATCAACAGTGGAGTAACCTCTACGGAACCCTGCTTGGCACTCCGACAAAAGGTCAAAATCCTCCACAAACCTCACCAATCTCCTTGCCAACGTGTTTGTCCCATTCAGAAGGCGAGATAGGAGGCCGAATGCGCTTTAGAAACACTTTGCCAGCCCCCAAAACTCCTTGCTGTCCCGTATTCCCCGAAATTTTGCCGCCATGCCCACGTAGAATTCCCTTCTCTTCAGCAAGTTCAGATTTTTATAAGCGGAATTCACCTCGTGATATTTGTTCCTCACCAACTGGGAATCGGTCCTCCTACTCAGGTTCAGCAGCGCCATTGATCTCCTCCTCAGCCGTTTGCAGTCCGAGTCATACCAGGGCTCCCTGCTGGCTACAGCGTCCGTTTTATAAGACATTGCCGATTCCCTGATTATTCCAGATATCACACAGACCACTCCATCTACGTCTTCATAATATGCAGTCATCTCCTCAGCAAACAGATCAAGCTCACGTTTATAGTCATGCTTACGACTTTGGTCCCAGCGTAATTTCGGCAACATCTTGAGTAAATGGCTTGAAGTGTCGTCAATTACATCAAAGGAAATTGGATGATGATCCGAAAAGGTCTCACGAACAGCACATAGTTATCAAATTTCGAGTTAATTGATACCTAATAATAATTTCTAAAAATTAATAATAACGAACAATAATTAATAATAATGCAGACTATTCGATAATAATAATTAATGATGATTCATAATAATAATTAATCTATCATGAACCGTTGTGTCAAGAATTTGAAGAGTTTTTGTCTTGAAATCTCATTTCTCCCTTTTTGCTAGGGATTAGTTGAGTTGTGTGAAGAACGACAATTTAATGTGTTATGAGAATAAGAGATCAATCAAAACCACATATACTGCTACATTCAAGTTACAATGGAAATCCTCCTTAATCATTTTTAGGAAGAGAGAGACGGATTATTGTTATCCACATTGGAGCTCCTCGTCATTAGCTTGATCATAAACAATCAGAATGGGGCTGTCCCTGCTTTAAACAAGACGGTATTCGACATCTTGAAATCGGAGGTATGCATTTTCTGCGTAGTCACCATGATTTTTTTCCTTTTAATGCTTCAACTAAGATAGTGAGAGTTTATGGTTTATTTCAGTCTCGTACTTCAAGTGGTCAAACACTTCTTCACCTTGCAACTGACTCAACTACACGTGTTAATGCAGTGCTTACTGCTTTTGGCGTCAGGTGAGTAAGCCTCCTTTGATTTGGCTCGATGAATTTCATAGATTATGTATAATGCCCCCAAGACAGAACCTTTGTCAAGCTGATTTTTGAAGCATTTGAAGGTTCTAGAAATATTATGAAGTTTTGATGATACCAGGAGTATGAACTATATCGTATTTTGTTGTCTAGTATGCTATGGTTTGAAAATGGGTGACGAGTAATTAATGGATGTCAATTTATGTCCCAAAAGGGGTTGTAGAAACATAAAGTTGGGCACATTTTTTCTTCAAAAATGTGTTGAATAGTTGAGAACCAAAAGTACTTCAAGTTCTGGGTTGGTCTTGGCAATCGAAAGGCCAAGTTCGTAGATGGATAGAAACGGGCCACTCTAAGGGGGGTTTTGGGGAGTTTTAAGAGGGCAAAAATTACCCATAAATTCCGACAATGAAACAGTCTGATGGCGAAGTCAGACTTGCGATATCTATTCCGTTCTCAAACTGCGAGCACAATGTCATGTCATGTTCTTCACGGTTCAACTGATCTAATTTGGTAACGCAATGAGATATCGCAATTCTGCTTTACCATCATGTTCAGCGTTGAAAAATCTATTAACTGAGGTGTTACGCAGCAAAAAAGGGGACAAGATATGTTATAAAAGCAGTAAAATATTGATCACTTGATCTTTATGGTACCAATAAGTTTTTCTTACGCAACCCCGTCCATTTGATCTATAATATACGAGTAGATTAGTTGGACTCTAATCTATATGATACCTACTTATCAGTTGATTTGGGGATATTTTTATTACGTTACCGGCACATAGGAAGTAACGCCTAAGCTATAAATATTAGGGGAACCCTTTTTGGTTTTAGGGACGTTGAAGAACTTCATGAGGGTGTGTGAAACAGTTTCAGTACAACATTTGATTTTTCTTACTGCCATTCAAATCGAAGTAGATATGAAAAAGTGATGATCAATGGCTGATGTTTTCGACTCTAAATTGTCTATTTTTAACTCTGATACGTTAATTTTTCTATAGATTCCCGTATGAACCTTTAGCATCTCTACTCATGGACTGTGGGGCAGACGTAAATGACACAGATAATGAGAAGAATACACCTCTTCACCTTGTGGTTGCTCCACTGAGACCCGTCAGGTAACATAATTGCCTTCTCTATTCATTTTTCTAGCAAATACAAATACTAATGTGTTTTACCCTTATTCTTTGTATGTGACCAGACTAATTGGATTCACCAACATTGTTTGTTTATTACCTTCAATAATGAACCACTGGAGTCGACAAAAAAAAATTATTATTATCATTATAAAAAGGATTTGTAGCCCCCTTAAAATCTGATGCGTTACGTTTCTAGATACATAGATTGGGTTGTCCTAAAATCATGACATCAGACCAGATGGAGGATGATCCTTGAAACTATTTGTTATGATTTTTTGTCAAACATTGATTAATTTAGAATTTTTGAAAATTCTTTTTTTTTTTTTTTTTTTTTAAAGTGCTACTTTGGTTTAAAATTGGGTTGAGTGAATTTAGAAAATATTAATTATGAATTTTGACTGGTGTGATAGTAAAATGTGGTTCCCTGAAGGGGACAAGGCGTAGGAGCGCAAAACCCTTATAGCTCAGGGCCCAGCTACACTACATAGAAGTAGTAATTCCCTGAAGGGGAAGAACACTTTATTAATAAAATTTGATAGGAGCGCGTAACGTAGTATGAGAACAGCTACACTGTGAAATTGTGAGTGCAAGTACTTTCCGAGAGGAAAAACAGCTACACCAAATTTTCACAGGAGCGCGTACCCCATCCTACACTATCTTTTTATAAACTATGAGAGCGCGTAGTCCTCTGAAGGAGGAAGACAGCTACACCATAGAGTTTTCCCAGGAGCGCGTAACCCTCTGAAGGAGAGCACAGCTACACTGAGAGGGTTTTGAGGGGCGCGTACTTCTCTGAAGGAGAAAACAGCTCACTCAAAAATAAAAGAGGGGTTTAAGGTTTTTTAGAACACAAGGTTTGAGAGGTAGGGTCAGGTCTAGGCAAGAGAGTGGGATAGACTGGTAATCTAGGTAGGTGGGCTCAGGGTTTATATACTCCCTTGAGCCCCCTTCTTCCTCACCTCGGGGAATTCCCAGGTCGTTGACTTCATGCTTCCCGTTCTCTTGGTGCCTTCACTTTATTCAATACTTATTATAAAATTGTATACATACTATTTCTTATTTACTAGGAGGGGAACATATTCATGAAGTTGTGTTTGATTGGGGGGAAATCATAACACTATTCATCGTCCTACGTCATTGGGAAGGGGTTCAAAATTGATTTCAAAATTGTTGAAAACGTCATATCTCAAAGATTTCAAACAGAATGGTACCTATTGTTTTCTTTACAAGTTCTAATAGAGTTCAGTTCACAACATTTTTCAAGAACTCCTGTAAAACCAGCTGTTAGAGGTATTAGCAATGACAAGTCATTAACATGAGGTTCAATCAAATAGCGGCAAATCGGGCGTATGTTCATAATGGGGAACAGCTGATTCAAACAGCGCATGGTTTTGAGATATCGAGTTTCTTGTTCTAGACATTTTTTAGTGCTCTTGTATTTTTTTTTTCTTCGCTTAAGTTGTACTGACAGCAGAAACCTGAGTACTTGAAAACATTTCTCACTTTACAGCTACTTTTTTTCCAGAGACTTCGCCAACACACATAAGATTATCAACAAGCTAGTGGAGAAGGGCGCTCATTTGGATGCTGTCAACTCCAATGGAAATGACCCCCTGCAGTCGACAACCTCCTGTGAGTTAAATGAAAGCTGTTAGAAAGATTTTTGTTCAGTTAAAGAATCAATTAATGCCATTCTAATGGTGGGGTTTTCCTTGGCGAACCACTCTATGATATACGAGTAAATCTACTAAATTTCAAGCCATTTGAACTTCAATCCCGTTTTCTTCAAATGGGGAAACTTGAACCTAGTTTTAGGGCATAAAAGCCACAAGACCCAAATTTTGACAATCTACCTCAACTCCGGAAAAACCAGAAGCGGCTACTAGATAGAAAAAAACGTATTTAATCTTTAGATTTTGACAAGAATTTATTCAGCTGCTTGTATTAATTTTCAAAATTGATATCATTTATCCATCCTAGTTTTCCACATGTTTCATCAATCAACAACAAAATGTAGTTTGGTTAACTACCTAGTAGTACTAAACCAAATGATGGAACTAATGCATATTTGAATTGGAATTTATTTATTTTTGCTGTGAAGAGAAGACCGCGGGGAAATATTTGGGAAAATATATAAGAAACAAGATAGGAGACCGAGATTGAGTTTTTAAAACCCGTTTTATTCCTTTACACACACGGAAATGTAGATCTATAGCGCAGACACGGATGTTAACGGGCGTGAAGAGTGTGCAAGACTGACTGAATGGCGCTGAAGGCGTGAGCTTATATGAGGAGCTTTTTTACAAAACTTCATAAATCCACTTTTGACCAAAATGCGGTTTTTTCTGAATGCTGGTAGTTTAGTTCTGAATGCTGGTAGTTTTACATTTTAAGGTACTTCTAATTTTTTAGGTAAATATTATTTAGTTGTGATACACGAAACTTCTACACAAAGTAAAAGACTAACTAAACTACCAGAATTCAGAAAAAAACGCATTTTGGTCAAAAGTGGATTTATGAAGTTTTGTAAAAAAAGCTCTTCATAGGTATAGAGATTGAGCGTGCTGAATCAGCTTAACAATGTATTACTTATATCTACCAAAAACTTGTATTTCGGTGAATTTTGTACAGCTCATTTATTCGTGTTATTATAATTTTTCAAATGTTTATTCTATTTTATTTGTATTCATTTTATCGAAATTTATTTTCAGTATTTATTCAGATAGTTCTCAAATCTCACTGCAAAGTAAAGAGACTAAAATGTCTGGCGGCTCGTGCGCTCTGCGAAAATCAAGTTGGCTATCCTGTGTGGCTCCCCAAAGGTCTGAAAGAATTCATATTGATTCATAGCACCGGTAACTTGGATTAACCAAGTGTCAAGCAGACTTCCATGTTGTTCTTCCTTTTCCACACCTCAGAATTATCTTGAGTAAATTGTGGTTTTCAAATTATCTTGATCTTTGTAATATACTTAATATATTACTTTGGTCTTTGTAATATATTTTTACATAAATTGATGTAAAAACTTCATTGTATCTAATACATTGAAGTTACATGACGAAGTTGAAGATGAGTGTAGT
Organism: Stenodema calcarata; assembly: GCA_963920205.1. Taxonomy (NCBI): domain Eukaryota; kingdom Metazoa; phylum Arthropoda; class Insecta; order Hemiptera; family Miridae; genus Stenodema; species Stenodema calcarata. The sequence goes on from OY986048.1 coordinate 9,446,278, forward strand.
CCTGGACAACCTGAAGAATAAGTGAATAGATTGAATGATGACACTTCATTTTCAGGGATCTATTGTGTTGCTGATAGAGGAACGCATGACTTAGATTAAGATTTAATTCTTAGTTTGTGACAATGGGCAATTCCATTGGGTCCGAAAATTTACAATAGGACAGTATTTTTCGGTCAAGGGACGTGTGAAGATTACGAAAATAGCATGAGTTGATCAGTTTTTTCGTTAAGTTTGGTAGGAAACGCAATCAAAACTAGTACTTGTTCGTACTGGGCGCGCTGAAACATTGACGTCATCGGACACCTCAACCGAGGGTGGACAGACAATATCGTTAGTTGTAGTATCCACGATGTTTCAAGAAAAATGATCCATGCATTTGCGTCACTCCATCTATGCGTCAGTCCAGCATTCTCGATCTCTATTCTGCATTATCGCTTGATTATCGCCGTTCGCCATAACAAATTGATTGGTAAAAAGGTTTGAACCTTCCGCACGCCACAGGAATCCATGGATGCTTTATGCATGGATAGCTTCATAATCTAGTATCCATAATGGTGACGTCTTGACGTCACACTCCGTCACTCGTCCGGCGGTTTTTTCAAACTACCAATTTTCTTTTATTTTCCTAAATTTTTGTGAACATTTTCTTGGCGAATGGACCCGATTTTCGCTAACATTAGACAAGGTACTTTGGAAAAAAAAAATAAAAAAAATTGACTGGAATTGCCCATTGTTTGAAGTGGTTCACTTATGTAGTTACAATCACTGGCTCCTATCTTTGTCATTGAGTCAGCAGTGTGGCAGTAGGGTTGGAAGGTCATTTTTTTTTCAACTCCGCTGAAAATCCGACTTTTTTTAACTTTTAAGATTTTTTGTGTGTTTTCGACCTTAAGGGGGTTTAACTCCCGCCGCTCGGCTGATTTCTCTCTCCCCTACATAATTCACGATTACGCCACTTGAAGTAATAATAAATGCACTTCATTATATCCATTGGATTTGTTAGGCATTGCAGATTCCAAAATACACATTTTTTTGTAGCTTGAATGCATTTTTCATGTTCGTATGGCTCAGACAAAATAACCCTTTTTTAATAGAACGATTCACGTTTCCCAATACATTTACCCCATTATTTATCTTACCTTATTATTCTGACATCTCCCGATGGTTTCCAGTTGTTTAAAATAACATTTAGACGAGAGGATTTCAATTGATTTACAAAACCTGAGTTCTGATGCTGATAAGAATAACGATAGATGAAAAATCTACTTTATTTACTCCCTACATCGATACCAGATACAATCGTCAACCGGGCGAGCAACATATTGCCAACAAAATTTAAAAAAAGCATTCAATTTCGTCAAGTAGATCCTGAGAAAACGGGGCGAATGTAATAGAAATAGTAATTTTTCAGGAGAGGCGTATAAAGTTTTCCGTCTCCTAAAACCACTTGGCATTCTCTGACTGCGATTTCTTCCTCATTCTTTCTTCGTTAGCTGCAAACCTACATTCAGTTTTTATTCCTCCATAATGTAACATATCGACAGCCACAGTGCAAAAGCCTGTATGTACAAAAATAAAAAATGTTGAGGAAACGACAAAAACTGTTTTTTAACAGTAACTGTAACCATGTAACAGGTTACTTCAAACATCCATTGAGGAGAAATGAAGCGCTATAGCGCAATTCTGTTTCTATTAGCATGTGCACAAGACCCAAATGTATCAGTGAAGCTCAAAACCTTATTTTTGGAAAAAAATAGTACTTACAGGCTTTTGCACTGTGGCTGTCGATATTATGACGTTCATTCTTGCCTTTTGAATAAGAAGAAGAATAAGACACACACAGGCTACTGACTTCAAAAATTCATATCTTGGAAAATAATGCAAATACAAACATGCGGTTGGTTTTTAAATGTTCAGGAAATGGTACACTACAATAAAAATAAATAAAAAAATATGTGCCCAAAAAAATTTTTTTAAACTTTCCGAACTAAACTCACTAAAATTACCATAACTGCCCTAATTTGCTGTGTAAAATGACAATTGAGGATACCGATGGAAAGAGCGTTAAATTTGCTTTCTTCCTAATAATAGTGTTGGGAAACTATCGGTAGTACTATCGGCAACCTTAAAAAAATATTGTTTTAGCTAATCGTAAAAAGAAAACCCAATGCTTTCCCCACTAAGTTATGGAAGTTTATCGAAGAGGAATTAATAAAAATATATCAGTTAAAAAAAAAAAACGTATAATGAATTGAACAAGATTTTGCAACTCAAAATTCAGGTAATCTCACAATATTCTTATTTTTTAAACCCTCAAGTAATAGCTTTGAGAAGGAACTATTTATGTCGTCAGAGTTTTCATTTGGGTTTACTGAGAGTGAGTCAAAGGAGGTTCTGAGTTTTCTCATTAGATGATCTTTCATATTAGACATATTGCCCGAAGTTTTGTATTCGGCCTTGCATAAACGGCACTTCGCGAGTTTTTTCGGCCCTACATCCCGATCAAAAAAGTTCCACACGTCTGATTTTCGTTTTGCACTCATGTTCGACTAAACACTGAACACACAGCACAATGTACGATACCAATACCAACCAGCAAAAAACACAACAGAGAAATTGTCAAAACAGAAGGTTCAGCCTTAAACTTTCTTGATACCTCGCAATATTCAAAGACATTTGAGTTGGAAATCAGTGGCAACAAAAAACCATATCCATACCCGTACTTGCAGCCAAAAGAACTATCGAAACTATCGATAGTTTCCCATCACTACTTAATAATCAAAATTTTATAAACGAGTGAAAAATCACGCCAAAGTGAAAATGTAGTCAGGTACAACTTTTTGGTTGAACATGATGGCATTTTTAAAAGCTATTTGTACCCCCCATACCTAATCGTTCCTCTTTTCGGAAAAAACATCTGCAATTCAAGAGCTTTTCAACGGTGTGTTCAAAATTATTTTTATCTACATAATGTGTTGAGACAACGGCGTACGAATGCAGAAAAACGCGATATTGTTGAGCTAAATCGAGGGTTCTGCACGGAAAATGATATTTTCAGGACTATCTGCTGTCAAGACATCGGGAGAACAGTTCTAAGTTGGAGTGGCTCGGGAGTGTCACCATTCGATTCATCGTAAAACCTAGTGGAATGCAGACCAGAGACGTCTTGTAAATTAAAAAAAGTCGGATTTTTAGCGGAGTTGAAAAAAATTTTATGGAACAAAAGTTGGTGCAAATTAGTTGTAGAATCGATCCCTGAAGTTTTAACCATTTTTTCTGGGACACCCTGTATATGTATAATCCATGGAATGATGTGGAGACCCCCATTTACTTGGCAGACGTTTTTTCAAAGATTGCCAAACAGGAGTAACGTCAAATAGGTCTCCTCTACTTTCTAATCTCCATTGATTTAACTTATTTTGGTATTTTTATTTTTAATTGATTTGTATTTTATTGCGTGTTTCATATAATATATATTATATGTTTGTGTGATTGTATGTAAAGCTAAATTATTTAGTTTGTCGACTGTTGGTGCGTTTGGGTCACTTCCAAACTATTCCAATACTCTAGTCTAAACTTGTTCATTACTCTGTTATTGATGTTTATTTCTTCTGTGAAATCCTTGTACTTGCAATTAGAAATATTCTCTTGAATTAGTTATGCGCGTGTGTGGTGTTATTAGCATAAATATCAAGCATTAGATTTCTATTAGCATCTTGTGCATTAGATTTCACTTTCTGTTCCCTTGGTGTTTCTCTAACTTGAGTATGTTTCTGTATTCTTGTAGATCAGCAACAAGATTTTTTGGAACGATCGAGAAATAATAGCTAGGCAGTGAAATGAAGCTGTATTTTGAATCAGATATGTGCCTGGAGCATCAAACTACAGCTTCACGCAACTCGCGGAGTTGAGCAAATGCAAGTCAATTTGGTTAAAATTTGTGAAAATTGACAACCCAAACCATTACAAGTAACGACTACACCGAACTGTTATCGTTTTGTAATGCGTCATTATAGGTCTCAATGAAGTTGGCCTCCATCAACCTCAACTGCCGAATTGCATAAATTTAATAATTGATGAAACATCCGTCTACTCAGATATGACAAATGATGTAATTAATGTATACAGTTAATTGTTATTATATACTTCTACTTCAGGAACAACCAGATTTAAGAAATAACGACAGTTCCTGTTTATGTGATGTTTTTTGTTATTATTTTATTTATTTTTTTACTGCTCTCACATTTGTAAATAACCAGCTTTACCTTAGTTTATTCAGCTCAACAGCTAATTTGAGCCAATTTGATCATCAGTACGGTGTGATTTCAAAGTTCAAGTTTTACACCTTGATTCCAACACCGACCCGTCATAATATGATTATATGATTAATATGATATTATGCTGGAATGTAATTTTTCATGTCATTTAAAATTGCTATACTTTGTCAGGTTCTGAAGTTTTGTACAAATTTCTACAACAATGGCCTAGTAGTTGTGATTCTCTATCTTTCAACTAGTTGATTTTATTGGTTTTTACAATTGCTTCAGTTTTTGGGTGTAATTTAAATGTATGACCACTAGGTTGGTTTTCCACGTTTAGGAAGAACGCGGATTCAAATGTGGATGATTCAGAATAGTGTAGATGAAGAGATAAGTTTAAGTGTTAATTATTGTTGAAGTAAATGTCGAAATAAGTTCCTGTTCATATATTTCACGTGTAGTTTTCTTTTTAAATACATTTTTCCTTTAAGTGTAACTTGATGGCAATATTATCTGTAATCATTCTTGTGAGAATGTTGCCATGATTCAACATTAGGTATTGTGTTTCTACTGAAGGGTGAGTCCTTAGTGTCTTGTGCTAATGAGCTGTGATACTTCTATGTGCCACTTGTTTTGAAATGATATTTTTATATTTGATAATTCATGGTATCAATGAATACCTACCATATTTTTATCACGTAAAACCTTGAAAAAGTTATGTTTTCCATTTTCGTTTCATTTTGTAGCTCATTACAAGGAATCTCATTATAAACTACTGTTTTTTTCTCTCCAACATTAGCCCCATCTCGAATTATTATTGTAACCACCATGACTGTTACAGGACAGCCAAGAGCAACAACAACAGTACCCCCAATCCATGACCATCCATCTTATTTACTTATCAATTATTGTTCTACCATGCTGATCATCCTATAAATTAGGGATGGTATCGAAGCAAAATTTATCTATATAATTTTTGCCTTCATATCGAAATGCCGATATATCGTACATTTGAAAGAAAAGTGACACTATCCAAAAAATTGCATTTTTGAGTTAAACATTAAAACAAAGTGACAACCATAAAAAGAGGTATTCTTTCTCTGGAGAAGATCGCCATGTCAATTGTTTGGATAGTTTTTGCTAGAGAGCACTTACTCTTCCACGGGCACCATTTTACATACATTGTCGGTGCAGTATAGCCACTTCTTCAGTTGTGCCATGGAAGAATGTGACGGTCACGTTTGTTCATGGAAGACTGCCACTACGTGAAATCTCCACGATATTTTGGAGTCTTTGAATCTCTTTTCTGTTGGTTTTCAGAGCTCGAAGACGTGTACCATGCAGCATTTTGCTCCTTTCAGCTTTTTTTAGTGCGGTAACACTCGTGACAAAACTTCCTTTTGAGTTCAAACGTTCAAAATTGGTGAAAAGAAAGTAATACTGAAAAAACTGACAAATGATGCTCAAATTTGTTATTCTGAACATCTATAGTAACATTCCAGATAAAATTCTATTCAAAAAGTTGCTTTCTTTTTTTCCCCCAACTTGCAGGGTCCAGAAAAGCCAAATGGTAAAATTATATGAGAATGACCCCATGAGTCACTATCGATGTGTGATGTCTGGCGTTGTCTTGGTGGAACACGACGCCTGTCCTATTGACCAGTTCCGGCCTCTTCTGTTCACCGCTTTCAATCGGTCCAATTGCTGGCAGTACTGGCAAAAGAAACGGGTTATGCCAAACGCTTATTTGATTTTTATAACAATCTTTGAAATAATTTCATACAATAAAATCATCTCATTCCATTTAAACAAAACACCTGTGACCGGAATTATGAAAAACAAATCATCAAAGAGTAATTATTACTCTTTGATTATTTGTTTTTCATAATTCTGGTCACAGGTTTTTCGTTTAAATGGAATGAGATGATTTTTTTTTTTTTTTTTTTAACTTTAAACGCTTTATAAGGATTAGAAACTCCGATGAATATTTTTTGTAGTAAGTACCTACCTACTTTATTGAATCTTGGCAATGCTCCTTTTCTTGAAAGTACTTGCGTGAATAGATTTTGTTTGTGACTTGTTACCCGAGAAAATAGACAAACTAGTCAAAAACGTTAGTTACTTACAATCGTCGTTACCAAAATAGTTAATACAGCTACCCAACGTTAGTTTGGAATAATGAGTGATTTGAAATTGTGATAAAGGCATTGATATTGATACTTTAAGCTTATATTATTAAATACAAATCGAAAATACATTTTTTTTTTTTTTAAATTAATTGAATCACAGTTTAATATCTAGGTACTGTTATAGTAAGAGAAAAGAGGTACCTAGTGGTAGTTGGTCACAAAACATTTTTCCGCCTTATACAGTTTGCAGTACCTAATCTCAATAAATTATTCAAATTCTCATCATTTTGTTCAGTCTAGAACATTTTAGGGCAATGCAGGCGCAAAATGAAAAAAAAATTGATCCATTAGGCAAATTACTGATCACATTGATTTTCGCATAACTTTTGTTCCTGTATGTTGAGTCAAATAGATAGCTAGGTCACCTTATTTTTTACGTCATTCTAGACATCTCTAGATGTCTCTCGCCATTGAACTAACCCATAGTTTGGTTCAGTCTTAGGAAAGTTCCGCGCCTTAAAAGGACGAAAAACAGGAACAAAAGTTTTGTGGAAATCAATGTGATCAGTCATTTGCATGAATAAAATGGTGAGAATTTGAATAATTTATTTAGATTAGGTAAGTTCCGCTTACAAACTGAAGCGGAAAAGTGTTTTGTGACCAACTACTACTACCTCTTTTTTTCTTACGATACCAGTACCTAGATATTACACTGTGATTTAATTAATAAAACAACAATGTCTTTTTTATTTGTATTTTATAAAACCCTTTTATACTGTTGTCTTTTGTGTGATGCGTCATTATTCTCCAAGAGAAACCCGTTTTATTTTTTGCTCTAACGCCACATTCATGAAAGTGTCGTTTTTCTTCAAAAAATTCGATGAAACATCATCGGTATTGTATGGCATGTTTTTCCAGAATTCTAGTCAGTAGAATACCCAAATCTACAGAGGTTTTTCAAGAGCTGGGCTGAAATCACCTTATTCGTTTTTGTCTGACTTTTAGACGAGCCTAGACAGCCGAAAAAGTACCTAATTAAAAAACGTTGATGACGATTTCCCCAAAATCAGCTTTTTCCAAATGGACGATATCTCCTGCAAAAATATAAACGGTAAAAATGTCTTTAAACCGTACTTCATGAGACATTGACCCAAAAATCATTAGACTTATATAAATACAGTATTGTAGCTCGGTATGGGGAAACCAAGGTTTTTCATAACTGAACGCCATCAACACAGCCATACTCTCGAAAACCCCAAACCTGGGCTGAATAACATAAAATGGCTCTGACAATGGCTTCAAAAACCTGCATCATAGCAGTCACAGGGATCCCAGGATTCCTAAATGCATCCTTCCACACATAATTCATTGCATTTTTCGCCGATCCAGCCTTCAGCTTCAAGTGCTCCGAGAAAGAGATCCTTGGAGTCAGCGTGATACCCAGGTAACAGGTCACAACATCAGGTGCATTAACTATGGTCACAACATCACTGCCCTACGTCCATTTTTCAGTCGCCTTGCGTCTTCCTCCTTTCTGGAAAATCATTGCTTTGGATTTTTCCATGTTGACATTGAGTCCCCATTGGTCACAAAAGGACAGCAATGTTCTCTTGTAGCTCCAAAGGGTCTTCTGCTAAAATCACCAAGTCGTCGGCATAGAGGAGTGTGATATTCTGTTACTGTTGATTATTATTACTTATTATTATTTCGATCACATGTTTCCAAATTCACCTACGTGGCATCTCTATTGTGAAAGACTATTTTATGATGTGCTCTTCTTAGCTGAATAAAGCCTTATTCTAAAAGGTATAGACATTTAATACTACAATTTATTCAGCTAAGAAAAAAAAATCATGGATAAGTTCCTCAAACCTGAACGACTCGACGCTGATCCATCGTCACCTAACGCTGCACACGAATGGATCCACTGGTATGCTACCTTTACGCATTTCCTTAGTACCGATAACACTTTGAACTCTGCTAAGAAATTACAACTCCTCATCAACTTTGTCTCTCCAACTGTATACCTATACTTCAGCGGCTGCACGACCTTTGATGCAGCGGTAGCCATCCTGAAAGGACTGTACGTTAAGCAAAAAAATGTAGTTTATGCGAGACACTGCCTAGCTTCTCGTAAGCAACGTTCAGATGAATCAATCGATACTTATCTACGAGCTCTATTTAACTTTCAGTCCGGAGGGACGTCGATTAGACCGCGCCTCTAACTTTGGTAGGATGGGGGATGGTGATAACTGTATGTCATCCCCTTAAGATCTTCAGTATCCTCCGCGTTCAGGATGAGCAACGTTATCTTTGTGTCATTGACATCTTTCTCAACTCTTTTCCCGCCCTAATTTACCAAACTCTTTTCACCTGTCGTGTTTTCGCGGTCATTCAGACCGCTCCCTCCTTCCCCAGGCTAGTGTCTTTTAGACCGCTCCCTCCTGCAGCCGTAGGTTTTCGACATGGCACGGAAAAATATTAACCCTGATGATCCCAAATAAGGCTGTTATTGTGCTATCTTTGGTGCACTGATCCAATGAAATTGACAGTACAACTGGGAAACCGGAGATGCTTAATACTTAATACTTTTTTATAATGCAACTAAGGGCGGCGTCGACAACTTCTACAACAAGTGTGCCAAGTTATGTTCCTTTTCAAGTTAAAATTTTTTTCTTTGGTCGGTTCCGATGGTTCATTATTGAAGATAATAAATAAAAATGTCTAGTCTTTCCTGATAATTCTGACATTTATTGTTGAGTTACTCTTCCCTCCAAGCCAACTGATATATTTTGAAAAACGTTACCTTCTTATATTTTTTAGTGAATGCAAATTACCTAGATTGATTACCTTTGCTTTAATTTCTTATTTTCCTTTGAATAAATTGTAGATTGATACATACCTTGCAAGTTTGAATCAATTTTTTCACAAGATTTTGGAATTTTTTTTATATTTAATTTTAGCCATTTTTTTTACGTAGGAAAATTTTGGAAAAGTTCAACCTACCTAGATAAATCTTATTGTGATGAAAAAAGAAATGAAAGCCTGCTAAACAAGAGAAACATTCTTACGCAACTTGAATGGCTGGAAAATGAATAGTAACTCCAGTGTGGAAAGAATTTGATGTGATGCATTGTAAGTACAACACTATTTCGTTTTGACGTTTCCAACAGCTTATTTCCATATTTTTACCCCATATAATGACCTACAAGTGAATAATCATCAGCGGTCTGAATGACCGCTCCCTCCTCTTGGTGACAAGAGTCGATTTGACCGCTCCCTCCTCCTGAGAGCTCAAATCGTCCCTCCGGACTGAAGGTTAATGAGCAACGATTGCGAGTTTGAGGATGTCACCGCTGAGCAGAATCGTAAGGATTGCGTCCGTGATTCTTTTATAAGTGGGCTCCTGTCACCTATTATTCGCCAAAGACTCCTAGAAAACACAACACTACACTAGACGACGCATACAACCAAGCTTTCTCTCTCGAAATGGCCCAGAAGCATTCCAAAACGTATGATTTCCCTACTGAAATTAACGCAGCGGCTCCCTCTAAATCTCCCACGCATCCAGACCCCACTTCAGCAGCCCTTACAAGATACAAATTAAGAAAATGCTACTTCTGTGGAGGCCCTTTCCACCGACGACATGATTGTCCCGCTAAAGAGGCTGTTTGTAATGGGTGCAGCAAAATAGGCCATTTCGAAAAAGTCTGTCAATCGAAATTTCAAAAAAACACCACGGCCTCCACTGACTTTACCGCTACAATTCTAACTGCCGCTTCTCCGCCCTGCGTCAAGAAGGCTGTAAAATTAGTTAAGCTTAATGGTATTACATGTCATGCCCTGATTGATACAGGAAGCAGCCTGAGCTTCCTTAATCTTGCAAAGGTCAAAGATCTGCGCTTAGCTATGGTTCCTCAACAACGACAGGTATCTATGGCTACAACAGCCCTAGTTTCTCCAATAGTTGGTAGTTGTTCAGTAGACCTGCAGATTGAGGACCACTACTACAAAAACGCAGAATTCTCGGTTATGAAGGATCTCTGTGCGGATATTATACTAGGCCATGACCTTTTGAGAACCCACCGCTCAGTAGAATTGGAATTTGGGGGACCTCGTGAACCCCTCAAAATTTGCAGTCTCGCGGTTGCAGCCATAACTCCTGTATCCCTTTTCTCGTCGCTAGTTGACGGGTGGAAGCCCATTGCAACCAAATCTAGGCACCATTCATACACTAAAGACGACTTAGATTTCATTCAACGTGAAGCCAGCAGGATGTTACAGGAAGGGATCATTGAACCAAGTAGATCTCCCTGGAGGGCCCAGGCGCTAGTAACATCCAGTGCCAATCACAAGAAAAGATTGGTTATTGACTATTCGCAGACAATTAACCGTTTTACCCTCCTGGATGCTTATCCACTTCCGCGTATTAACACTATCGTGCATAGGGTTTCGCAATATTCCATATTCAGCACCATAGACCTTCGTAGCGCATATCACCAAATCCCTATTAGAACCGAAGAAAGAGCATTTACAGCATTTGAGGCCAATGGGCAGCTATATCAATTTACCAGGATTCCATTTGGCGTTACAAATGGGGTTGCCGCCTTCCAAAGGGTAATTGATGATATTATCCGTAAGGAAAACCTGGTAGGTACGTTTGCTTACCTAGATGATGTAACTATCTGTGGAAAAAATAACGAGGAACATGATACCAATTTACAAAAATTTCTCAAAGCAGCCGAAAAATACAGTTTAACATTAAATGAAGAAAAGTGTAAGTTCAGAACAACAACAATCAGTATATTAGGCTACAACATTTCAAACAGATCCATTAAACCAGACCCAGAACGAGTAAAACCACTCCTTGACATGCCTGCTCCCAAGGATCCATCCTCCCTCCAGAGGATTTTGGGATTCTTCTCGCACTACTCGAAATGGGTACCTAAGTATTCTGAGAAGATAAGACCCTTAGTCCAGTCGTCCACATTTCCCCTAAAACAGGATGCTGTGGCGGCTTTTGAGCTTCTCAAAACCAATATTGCTGAGTCAGTTGTTTCTGCCGTGGACGAATCAATACCCTTCACCGTTGAAACGGACGCATCTGAATTTGCGATATCCGCGACCCTTTCCCAACAAAACCACCCAGTAGCCTTCTTTTCACGTACTCTCTCACCTTCCGAACAGAAACATTCTATAATAGAGAAGGAAGCATACGCAATTGTGGAAGCTCTGAGGAAATGGCGGTCATTCTTAATTTCACGTCATTTTCGACTTATCACTGACCAAAAGAGTGTATCATTCATGTTTGATAACCACCATGCAACCAAAATAAAAAACGAGAAAATCTTAAGATGGCGTATTGAATTGGCTCCCTACAAATATGACATTATCTATAGACCAGGAAAACAAAACATCTCAGCAGATACTCTTTCAAGGGTCACAGCTTCCATGAGCACTACTTCTCCTTTAACCAACTGGCATGAAAAAATGAACCATCCGGGCGTAACAAGGATGTACCATTGGATACGATCAAAGAACCTCCCGTTCTCTTTGGATGAAATTCGGAAAATGACAGCTTCTTGCAAAATTTGTGCAGAAATTAAACCTCGTTTCTACGCAAAAGAACCAACTCATCTGATCAAAGCCACCTCCCCTTGGGAAAGATTAAATCTCGATTTTAAAGGACCACTCCCGACCAACAGCCGTAATCGTTATATCCTGACTGTAGTCGACGAGTATAGCAGGTTTCCATTCGCCTTTCCGTGTCCTGACGTCTCTTCTGCCACTATACGTCGACACCTGACCAATCTTTTCACGCTATTTGGACTCCCTGCTTACATCCACAGCGACCAAGGTGCCTCGTTCATGTCGGATGACTTGAAAACATTCCTACACTCGCAGGGATTCGCCACTAGTCGAACCAGCCCTTACAACCCACAAGGGAATGGTCAGTGTGAAAGGTATAACAAGATAATTTGGGAGACTGTTAACCTTGCATTGAGACAACATGGATTTGATATCAAGCAGTGGGAAGCAGTTCTCAACGAAGCTTTACATTGCATCCGAGCTCTACTGTGTACTGCTACCAACAGCACCCCTCACGAGCGTATGTTCCAGCACCCAAGAAGGTCTTCCTGCGGCACCTCCCTACCTGCATGGCTGCTTCAGCAAGGACCAGTGCTGCTTCGAAAATTCCAGAGGCAGAGCAAATACGATCCCCTCGTTGAAGAGGTGGAACTACTTGAAGCGAATCCGAACTACGCTCACGTTCGACTACCAGATGGTCGAGAAACTACGGTTTCGACACGACATCTTGCCCCTTCCGGTGATCTCACGGACCACCTTCAAGACGAGGTAGTATTACACCCTGATGAACCTCATCTTCTGTTGGATCGAGGCGAACCTCAGCTTTCGCCAGAACCTGCTGCTGAACCTTCAACCACGAACGATGCTCCTTTGCCATCCTCAAGGGAACACGACAACCCTGTCAATCAAAACGTCCATCTCAGGAGGAGCACGCGTAAGCGCGAACCTCCCGCGTACCTACGGGACTATGTTCGTAAATGAAGTGGGGGAGAATGTGATATTCTGTTACTGTTGATTATTATTACTTATTATTATTTCGATCACATGTTTCCAAATTCACCTACGTGGCATCTCTATTGTGAAAGACTATTTTATGATGTGCTCTTCTTAGCTGAATAAAGCCTTATTCTAAAAGGTATAGACATTTAATACTACAAGGAGAATCTTGACAACTGTTTCTCTGACTGCTACTCCATTAGGCAGCTCAACCGCTAGATCATAATAGAGAGTGTGAACAAAAGAGGGCTGAGTGGACACCCCTGCTTTACACCACTCACCCCTGGGAATGACTCTGTTCTCCCATCGACCGTCCAAACTGAAGACCTAGAATTGGAGTAATAACTGCGAATCATGGCTATGAGTTTTACTCAGACAAAATGGAGTTCTGATCTACATAAGCCATTAATCGGTTTGATAGCGCGCATGCTAATATTTTTGCCAAACAATTGATGAATGATAGCCCTCTGTAGTTGGATACAATCGAAGGGTTACCCTTTTGAGGAGAGGTAAAATAATGGCTTCCCTGAATGAATCAGAGACGAGTTGGGAATGCCATTAAAGAGCTGCAACAGCGCCCCCTGAAAACAGACGTACTTATAAAATTCAAAGGGTACCCCAACCGACCCCGGAGCCTTTTTGTCTTTAACAGTGCCTAGGGCTCGGCCCAGTTCGGCCATTGTAAAGTCATCATCAAGCATGGGACAGTAAGAATTGGGCTCCAGAAACAGCATCAGTTCATTTGATTCTTGAGTATTTAAAAGTGCACTGAAGTAAGTCATCCAATCGGAGGCTAACACAGCCGGTCTTGGACGCGGAGCTCTTTTCCTAAAAACGTTTACCAGCTGCCAAAACGCCTTGCTGTTGACGACCATCTTGAACTTCATCGATATACCCATACATTCTTTTTCTTTTTGCGCCAACAGTTTCTTGTATGTTCTATTAGCCTCTGCGTATCCAAGCCTAACCTCATCCGAGCTCGTCTTTCTGTGCAGCTGTAACAAGCTCATAGATCTGTTCCTTGCTCGGTCACACTCCCAATCGTACCAAGGATCCCTTCCAGGGGAAGCGTTACCACTCTCAGCCCCGGCCCAGCCACGGATGGACCTCACGATTTCGTGCACCAGACAGTCTGCGTCTTCAGTGAGCTGCAAGAGTCGAGGAACTTCATTCATCAAGAGCTGATTGTATGTCTCCCGGCGCCTCGGATTCCACCTCAGACGAGGCAGCAGCGGCGTCAGATCAGGGTTCGTGCCGATTTTCAATTTTCAATTTCCCTGACTTTTCCCTGATTTCCAGACCAAAAATTTCGATTTTTCCCTGACTTTTCACAACGTTTCCAGGATCCTTTAAACAGTAACGTTTTGCATGAATCGAAAATTTTAGATGCGCAAATGAAGAAAAACAATATAAGGAACAAGTTTTTTTATTCATAAAAAAAACGAAGTTTACTTAAAACAAAGTAAGAGATAGAATCACAAGATAAAACACATAAAAGTTTTGAGTACGTGGTTTACATAAACCATACCTTACAAAGGTAAAGGGGTTTTCGACGCGTATCATGGATTTTTCGCAATTCTGCACCCGATTTGAGATTTTTCCCTGACCAAAATCCAATATCCCTGACATTTCCATGACTTCCAGTGCCCATTTATATTTCCCTGACTTTTCCATGACTTCCCTGACTTCCCTGACCGGCACGAACCCTGCAGATGCTCCTCAACACCACCCAAAACCAAGAACGCAAGTGGCATATGGTCTGAGTAATTCTTCTCCAAAACCGTGAAGTCGACTACGCACCAAGCGAAGCAACAATCAAGTCACACACCGAGGCCCCTTGACCAGATACGAATGCATAATGACCCTCTGAATCACCACGAGATCGTCCGTTGAGGATCACCAATCCCAAATCCTCACATAAGTTCAGCAGTTTTCCACCACGAGAATTCAATTCTTCATCTTTTGAAACACGCTCCAGCTCAAAATTTCCAAAATTTATACCATGTGGGGAGACGAAACTTTGTTCGGAGTGTGAATCGTTGAAATCACCTGCCACTATGTAGTTTAACTCCGCATGTTCATTCAGAAAACGGCTGAGATGAGAAAATTAAGTTTCCCAGTTATTGCAGTTTATATACTCGTAGGTTGGCACCAGATGTGTCGTGGCACTACAGCACGTGAACTTCACGGTAAATACATCATCAATTTGAACCACAGATACATTTTTGAGACCTTTTTTGATTCCCAAAAGAACACCCTCACTTGCTCTACCGAAAATACCTGTCTTCTTCGCGCTGATCCATTTCAAATTGAATTCCAAAAAATAATTACAAAATGTCGATTCCACTTCTTATATTACAGGTGTTTCAATAAGTATAATAACCTGAAATGTTTCGACGAAATTGAAAAACTCAAAACTATTTTTCTTATTATTTAATCCGGCAATATTATAAACTAAAAAATTTGAATTAGATGAGAGTAGCTGTCCATTCCTAGCAGGTATACTAGTAGTTTCCTCCCGACAGGCTTCTTCATTTCAGGCTTGGCTTAATGGTTGATGCCGCCGCTCACCACCAACCGCCCCCTCTTCCTCCTGCAGTCTGGCAATGAGAGCAGACAAATCGATGTTTCCAATGGATTTTATAACAATTTTATCATTGGATGACATAAGGCCAGATTTGTCATTCCATATGTATGACTTTTTATTCACAACAAGTTTATCCGATCTCATTTTGCACACCAAACTGCAAAATGAGATCGGTTAAACTTGTTGGGAATAAAAAAATCATACCCCTGTATGTTTCCTTAACTCTGCTCGGATACGCAATATCTTCGAGACTCTTGACCTAATAGCGGGAGGAAACTCGACCACCGCCTTATCTGAACATGTAAATAGTCAGCCAAATTAGCGTGGGAGGACTATAGTGTCCACCATAAACGTTACACGACAGAAAACAGCCAAGAGCTACAACAACAGTACCCCAGATCCATCACCATCCATCTTATCTGCTTATCAAGTATTGTTCTACAATGCTGCTCATCCTATAAATACAATCGTTCTATCAAGTGTCTAGTTTCAATATTGCATTCCTGAGCCACCACAGACAAGTAACCAATATTGCTCATAAATTACGTTCTTCCCAACACTTGGAACTCAACTTACCCAATCCAATCGAATCCGCAGTATTTGTTATTTTCTTGTTGCCAGAAAAATACGAGTTCGACACTTTGAAATTGACCAACCGGGTCAGTGATTACACTAATGCTATACAAATACTAATGAACGATTACGTTAATATTTGCAAGCGCCTCTATTGATTTATGCTATGTCCTACGTGAATGGCGAGTGCGAGCGGGTAAACTAACTCCACACTGGTTTGTAACGGCCATCTATGTTTGATTTTAAAGCCAGTTTGGTTTTCGACGCCGCTTTTCGCAAAGCAATATACAAACAAATATGCAATATACAAATATAGTTTTGTGGATAGGAAGAAATGGCCAAAATTGCAAACGTCTCAGGTATCACCAATTCATGTTGAAATTTATTACCTGGCTACTGATCAATAATGAAAATGTGGAAAATGACATTTTCACGAAATTTCACCTACTGAATGGGATAGATATTTCACAAGCCCAAAAGAAAATTGAAACTAGGTTATACAACGTCTGCATGTTTTGGTTCTTCATTTTCAAAGTTTAACTATCGAATTTCGTAAACAGAAAAAATATAGACATACATAACCAGGGTTCGTGCCGATTTTCAATTTCCCTGACTTTTCCCTGATTTCCAGACCAAAAATTTCGATTTTTCCCTGACTTTTCACAACGTTTCAGGATCCTTTAAACAGTAACGTTTTGCATGAATCGAAAATTTTAGATGCGCAAATGAAGAAAAACAATATAAGGAACAAGTTTTTTTATTCATAAAAAAACGAAGTTTACTTAAAACAAAGTAAGAGATAGAATCACAAGATAAAACACATAAAAGTTTTGAGTACGTGGTTTACATAATCCATACCTTACAAAGGTAAAGGGGTTTTCGACGCGTATCATGGATTTTTCGCAATTCTGCACCCGATTTGAGATTTTTCCCTGACCAAAATCCAATATCCCTGACTTTTCCATGACTTCCAGTGCCCATTTATATTTCCCTGACTTTTCCATGACTTCCCTGACTTCCCTGACCGGCACGAACCCTGATAACGTTTGGCCCAAAATGAGAGTAATGATAATAGTTTAGTTTAGGTGTTTGATACTATTGTCCAGGCTCGGCGGGAACTTTGTTCCTATTTGGATAATAAAAGAGTTTATTATTGTTATTATTAATGTCATGCTACAGTCGTCTCAGTGATTCTGCCGGAGTCGGGAGTGCCATCCGGCACATTCTCCGTTCGTTGAGAACTTAATAAATAAATTAATTAAACGTGATAATGATTTTGGAGAGTGACGACGAGGAAGTAATATCTGCACTAGCAGCTCATTTATTTCTGTCCTCGTGGTCAGGATTCGAGGGTACCAAATGCAAGGTTCTCCCTCTTATAAGTCCAAAAACTCCATAATCACCAAAAACTCCATAACTGCACCGAGAAATTATTCGAAACACCCATTCAAATTAAGAAAAAGTTTGACCTACATGTATGGTGGCTGATGTGATACGAGGTGATGAGGGACACCGACGAATTGAAAGGACGACAGATGACAACAGGTCATTAGAACACGTGCTGAATCCGGATTGGATCGCCATAGGTCGAGCAACAAGCCTTTGAAGTTTGGCGGATTTACCGACAATCTGCGGGAAAGGTCGAGCCGCACCGAGCAAGTTCCAACGGCGCGAGGTTTGACAAACTTCGGACGAAGTTCGGCAATCACAGGCCGAGGGAAACCGGCTTAAATTTCAAGGCATGTTTCCCGCCCATCCCTTACCAATTAGACCAACAAAACTCAAGCTCATATTCGATTGCCACCTGAAACCACAGTAGTGGTGCCTGAATATTAACGTCTACAATCTCATTTGGATAGGTACCAGCTCTTGCTCCAACAATTAAAAAGGAGGAGATGAAATACAGGCTATTCCACAAGACTAAGGGTTCCAAGGACGGTAGCGATACAACGATTCAGAATCAAAATTATTTATTACGAGTAACAAGATGTTACTACACTCTGAGAGTAACCAGGAAAGATGAGCTCTTCGCAGAGCAGTCTTGATGGGTACGGAAGATAATCTTCATGTCACCAGGAACACCCAAAACAGATTTCATCATTTGCCTGAAAATTCAATGAAACGTTACACCAAAGAAGCAAAAATATCATCAGCAAGTTATTTACCTAGAGCCATCCTATGTTTAACATTACCTCCATTCCCACTACCACTCTAGAAATAATAAGTACACACCCACACTAGATTTGATTAACGAACTTACTACTTTTATTGAATAGTTATAACAATAGATATTAAAAACGCTGCAAATTCTTGGACAATGTTTAATTATCTTCTCTACAGATCACCCTTCTGTCTAGTTTCATCTTCAGTTTCTGTCTTCTGTCTGTTTCATTTTATATAATTGAATTATACAAATGATAAACTAATTAGAGGTAATTTGTATTCAGTCTTGTGCGAGCTCTCGAAGAGTCAACTTCGGAACTACCACTGAGGAAAAGAAACGAACGAGTGCCTTGACCGGGAATGTTTACTCAGCGAAATGGGTGGTGACCCAGGTGACGGCGAGCCGAGAATTGCGAACATTGTCAGTACCTAAAAAAGAGACAGTAGGTACGTTGAAAAAATCTCCCTTACAGGGAGACCTTTTAGATCATGGATATGTCTTCTCAAACGCGTCAACCTGCTGTTGAAAGTTCCTCTGGCGGTATATTTGTACACGTTCAGCGGATGTCTTGGACTTTAATTTAGCCATCACCGAAATTATTTTTGATGAAATATCAATATCTATATCCAACGATATCGGTGTAAACAACTGCTAGGTACCTACTTATTTGTTGCGAGGCTAACAATAGGTCGTTTAATATTCACTACAAGCACTTTTAGTTAGGTTTAGGAGCCACCCAAAACCGTAACGAAAAAATGCTTATGATTTTCACGTACAACCAAGCCGTTGGTAGGGAAATGGAACTTCCGTAGTGTTCATCGCACAGAAATCTTTCACCACTCGTTGGAATCGTCTGCTTTTAGCGAATTTTCGAAGAAGAGGAAGCTATTGTTCTCGGTCCAAAATTTTTAAAACTCGAAATTCCGCAAAATTTGTATACCAAAATCCGTTTCAGATCATCCTGAATTCACTGCCAAAAGACACAAAAAATCATATGTATATATTTATGTATTTATGTATGTGTCATTCCAGACGATAACTCTCGATAGAATTGAGATAAAAAGTTCAAATTTGCACACAAAATCTGTCTTGGCAATCGACAGGCTAAGTTCGGAGATGGGCAGAATCGGGCCACTCTAAGGGGGGTGTAGGGGAGTTTTAAGGGGGGGGGGGGGAATTGCCCATGAAGTCCAAATTTGAAACAGTCTGACAAGTGACACCTCATTTTAAAGGTTTTCACACGCTGAACACGATGGTAAAGTCAGAAATGCGATATCTCACTTCATTTCCAAACTGGAGCATTTTGAAGATGAAGAAACGTGGTTTTACTTGAAATGATCTTCGTGGTTATTCTGCTCTAATCTGATGACGGAATGCGATATCACAATTCTGACTTCATCATCGTGTTCAGTTTTGAAAAAGCTATATCCTGAGGGGGGTTTTGGGGAGTTATGGGGGGGAGGAGGGGCATTACCTACCCATCAATTCCCAAAATGAAACAGTATGACAAGTGACATCTCAATTTAAAGTTTTTTTTAATGCTGAACACGATGGTGGGTTTTTTGGAATTTTAGGTATGAGGGGGGGGGGGGGGGGGAATCACCCATAAATTCCCAAAATGAAACAGTCAGACATGTGACACCTGATGTATACCTACCGAATTAACCGAATAGCTTCATACTCAAATACCTATAATTACAAAATAAAATAAGTTCAAGATTGCCTATATTTGAATGAGATGTTCCAAACATCACATTTTACATAAAAGAGGTTATTTCTTCGAAAATTCGCTCTTATAGCCATGCTGCATGACTGGAACTTTTTTTTAGAAAACTTTCATGATACTCGCTACCCTCTCCAACCACCGGAAGTGTCCCAAAAAACGTTACAATGTTTTTTTTTACTTTTTTTTTAAATTTTGTTTTGATGACGGAAATTTTTGACTGAACCCCAGATAATAGACATATCCATGTCAACAAGAGAAGCACTTTTACAACACCTTGAGGCCACCAGCGCGTTGCGGACTGTGGATCCCCGTGTAAGTGATTCTTTTAATGAATTGCATAATATTGTTGCTTCACTATGTGAATATCTCAGTCAGGCTAATGATCAAATATAGAAACTGAGCCAGAACGTGAAAGTATCGGGGGAGGAACTGGAGTAGGGCTGATGGCGCTGTAACGCAAAAATTTCCGTAAGCTTCCGTAAATTTCCGTAAGAAATGTCTTTGGACTCGGAGAGTTCGTTTTTAAAAAGGTTTATTGTTCAAATACACTGAAATAATTTGGAAACGTTATTACACTTGTATGGAAAATAGTAACTGGGTTGAACAGAGGAACGGTACGGGAACGGTTGGTGGACCGAACGGCAGCAACACTCAAAGGCAAGCGACAGACTGGCGAGCACCTCGTTCAGAGCTTCTACTTATAGACTCGAGGGATGCTGAGCCAGCACGCAGTGGAGTCGGGCATATAACTCCTCCCCCCTTAATGAAGAAAACTATGTTACCATGGAAACCTGCTGGACTGAACGAACCGAGCGCACCGTATCCTGACTTTGAGAATGAATTGGCAACCTCAAGAAGAGGGTCTGATTTCTTGAACTCAACCCGCTCACCGAGCGCTCAAAGATGCGCAACCCCAGATGCAGGTTGCACAAGTACCCAAGTGTGGCACATGATTTTTTATTATTTTTTACGCTGAATCACGAGTTAGAGTCCGTTCTCTGATTTTCATGTTTTTTGATCAAATTTTCAACGTATCTCTTGAGTACACTTGGGTACTCTCTCTCTCTCTCTTACCGTAGGAACAAAACATCTGATAATATAAATACCTATAAAAATTAAGAAACAAAGTAAAGCAAATTCTACGAAATGCAAAAATCCGCCATTTCAAAGTCCTTTTCAAAGTTAACTTGCCTTCCAAAGACTTATGGAACATTGTTCGCGGTCTTGGGATACACCGAGATAGAACTACTACGACCAGTATCCGTTGAGCTTTTAAATGATCACTTTGTGGGAAATATACCACAGAGCGATCTAACTAGGGTTGTCCAGGAATATATGTTGATGCCGGAGCCACCTGATCAGTTCAGTTTGCTAGAAATATCTGAGAGCAGGGTACGCGAAGTACTGTTTATGGTGAAGTCGTCCTCTATTGGTGCTGACAGCATTTCTGTGGAAATTCTACATATTCTGGCCGATGTAGTGTCCCATTTTAAGCCATATTTTCAATGTTTCCCTCCAAGCCAGAGAATACCCTACCTTATGGAAAAAGGCAGTTGTCATAACCCTGAAAAAGAACCAAATTCCTAAATCGGTGGGCGAATTCAGAGGCATAAATATACTTGGTGCGCCCGGAAAAATTTTCGATAAAATCGTTTATTTGGAATTGAACAAATTCGTACTGGATTATGGCATCATCAATGATCACCAGTCAGCTTATAAAGCTAATTACAGTACTGAAACTGCATTAATAGACGTACTTGACAGTGTGAGGCAGGCCATGGATAGACGGTGGATAACCATTTTCGTTGGGATCGACTTCAGTCGTGCGTTCGACTTGATAAGGCATGACCTGCTCCTGGCAATACTGAAATCGATTGGTCTGTTAGAAAGTATGCTGGAATGGTTCACTTCGTACTTGTCGTGCAGAACCCAAAGCACTAGATCTCCGGATGGATCAGCCTCTTCGTGGAAAAACGTTGTTATCGAGACTCCACAGGGGTCTGTCCTATCCGGATTGATTTTTTCAATATTTTGGAATTCCATAACGAAAGTTTTTCGTCAATGTTCGTATGGTATGTACGCACATGACTTACAGGTCTACCTGGCGTGCAAACCTGATGAACTGGAGAGCTCGGTGGTGATGGTGAATGAAGACCTCAGTCGGGTGTACCAGTGGTGCACCGACCACGGCATGGCCTTGAATGCGGGTAAAAGTAAAGCAATGATAGTCGGTAATACCAAACTGCTCAATAAAATCGACATGAGATCCATTCAACAAATTACGATCGGTAATGTTCCACTGGAAATGGTTACGCAATTTAAGAATCTTGGAATTATGGTGACAAGGGATCTTAACTGGGATATTCAGGTTAAAGAAATCTGTAATAAAGTTTTTAAAAGTCTACCAATTGCGAGATTAGCAATTGACTTTCCGCAACACGTGAGAGCCCAGTTGGCACATGCGCTACTCGTACCCTATTTTGAGTATGCGTCTCTTGCCTATTGTGACCTGAACGGTGAGCAAATGGAAACCCTTCAAAAGACGATGAACTCTCCTACGCCTTGATGACCACGTTACACCGTACGACCTGAAATTATCATGGCTCAAGATACCTGAGAGAAAAAAACTTGCCATAGCCACTATGTTGTTCAAGATAATGAAATTTGAGAAACCTAAATACCTATACGACAAATACCTTTTTTTAAACGAAATCCACAACAGACAAACCCGAAACGCGTCTACCACTCTACAACTTCCAATTCATAACACTATTCTGTACAGTAAATCCTTTCATCTCCAATCAATTGAAATATATAATGATAATGCTAGCCTGTTCGATATGAATACCTCAGTCATGTCTTTCCAATCCAAATTCAAAAATGTATTACTCGAAGCATATAAAGATTAATGGTCAGTTGTACCTCCCATACTAGAAGTGATCTGTTCAGTTTATTTATTTATAACTTTCGTTTAGTTTCGTGTTTTTGTCATTATTTTCATTTTCTATATGTAACACACCTATTGATGATATATAAATACTTATATCAATAATATAAATAAAATCAATAAGTATATAAATATATCAATAAGTATAAGTTCTTGTACATCGTAAATTTACGATGTACGAGAACTTATACATAATTTGTACAGGGTGGGTGGAAGAGAGGACTTTCATAGTCCTAACCCTTCCTTGTTTGTATAAATAAAGTCCGTCAATCAATCAATCAATCTCTCTCTCTCTCACTCTCTCTCGCTCTCTCTCTCTCATCTGCAACCGTGGGGTTGCGCATCTTTGAGCGCTCGTTGAGCGGGTTGCGCGCAATAAAAAAAAAAGGTTGTCGAAGTAAAAAGTTCATGAAATTTGAAGTAAAATCCGAATCTGAAATAAAAAATTGGGATTCCCATTTAAAATAAGAATGTTAGTGACACTTGCGCATGGTTGCGCAATTTCGCATGGTTGCGCAGTTGCGCATGGTAGCGCAGTTGCGCATGGTAGCGTAGTTGCGCAAATATGATATTTGAGATCCTTGCAAAAAAAAAAAAAAAAATGAAGATTCAAAAAAACATTTTTTGTTTACTCCCATTTGGACGATTTTAGGAGGGGGCTTGGGGGGGGGGGGACAACTCGTGGGATACTCTGTATATTCTATCCATAAACACAAAAATTACCTCAAAACAACAAACACAATATCTCAAAACCATCAGCCGTTTGAATATTGACCTGACAGGCTGTAGCATGATTCATTCTCATGTTGACGACTTTCTACCTGATCCAATTTTGACCTCTCATTTTGAACAAATGGCTCAGGGTTCTTGAAAATTTCACTATATTAAACTCTATTTAAATGCGAACTAAAATTCTTGGGCGATTCCAATGTTTCTTTATCGAGGATAATAAACCAAAATATACCCTTAATTTGAATTTTTCGAGATATGAAATTTTTTAAAGCTTAAACTTTGTTTTGAACCCCGTCTCATTGACTTAGGGTTATGGAAAGTTCTAAAAATGAAATACAAACTAATAGAAATCTCAATCATTAATTTCGTATTGTACTAAATAAAATCTACACGTTATTTATAATTTTTTAAATACTACCAACGTAAAACTTTTGAAAAACAAGTACACAACTCGCAGCTGGACAGCAACCTTAGCGACTGTTTTCAAGCTGCAGTCACAAACTATGAACCCGACCTCAAGCAAATAGTAACCAGCGAAATCCAGGTGCCACACTGACTCACCATAATTCTTACAGAATTTTTGTTCGATTTTTGTCATTTTGGGTATGAAAAGGTTTGAGGATCATTGTGGGGTTGGTCCGAACCCGTAAAACAAATTTCATAATTTTTGGTTTACTCTGGAAAATAATTTTTTATTTCCAAGTACAGGCTGAATTTACTTTCAACGGAATAAACAGCAATTTTCTCCATTATTTTGCCCTTCAATATTCATTTTACCAAAAAAAAGTACCACTTTTTAAATGTTTAAGGTTGCCGGTCCTTGCTTTAGATCAATGAGAATGGGTTCAAAATTAATTTTGAATGTCGGATATGAAATGACAATGAATATCGGGATATTCAAATTGAACGGTGTATAAAGTTCCATTTAGAGACATCTTTAAGACCAGGCAGAGTATTCCACAACTAACCATTCGTTCCCAATGAGGGCTCATAGGTGGAGCTGATCAAAAGTCGTCAACAAGAGGGTGAGCCTATCGGGTCAATGTTAATACTGGCCCAGCAAATTCTATGGTTTTGAGAGATCAAGTTGATTAATAGTAATCATATTAATTATTAATAAAAATTCGAGAAGGACAATAAAAAATCAATGAAACGAGAAGGACAAAAAGAGTTCAATGAAGTCAGAACACGTGGTCAAAATAGGGATATCATGAATGAGCTGTGGAATCAAAGCCATAGTCTTTTTGTGTTAGAATTAACCTGCGAAAACCTACCCCAACGAGAGCAGCTTTCCATGATTGTGACTGGTCCTGGTCCACAGTGAAATCCTGTTTCCTCTTTCTTTTCTACTGATAATGGCTCCGTTCACCATATCGTCATACTCGGCAAACCTATGGCCTATAAAATCCATGGCCTGCAACAAAATATTTTGATTTAATCATTTTATGAACCCAATAGGTACCAATAATTACTAAGTTCATGAATAGGAACAAGTTGACACAAAGTTGAGACAAGATAAATATACGTAGGAACAAATCAAAGAAACAGAACTGAACACTCCAAATAATTATAGAAACCAAAATGAAGTACAAATAAAATTCAACCAAGGTTTGACAAATCGCTCCTTATTATCCATGACATGGGATGCTAAGAATAATACAATAGATTTGTTTTTATCATAAGAAGCCACATGCCAACGAGCCAATTTCAAGTAATATGAAGCTATCCCAAACATCCAGAAATAAGAGGTCAGGTTCGCCGAGTTTTTGACTTGAAAAATATCCGGAAACAGTAAATTATTTTGGTGATTTCACAGGATACGATTCCACTAATGGGCCTGTTGACATAACTTTGCAAGACATTTTGTGGATACAATGTTCTGTATAGGGATGACCGAAGTCGAGTTAGTGTGCAGTAGGGATGGGTATCGATGTTTCAAAAAACATCGATGGTTTTTCCCAAAAATCTATGTTTTTTTTCATCGATGTATTTTACCAGACATCGATGTTTTTTCTCAAAATGACTTCTTTTTCTTTGGTCGTTTAAATACAAATAATATATACCTACCTGTATATATACAATAGTTATTCTTATTCTATATTATCTTTTTATCCGGTTATTATATCATCCAGTTTTTCAGTATCCTTGCATAAAAATAATAGGTAGGTACTATACAGATTCAAGAAACATCGATTTGTTTGAACCGAATCACAGGGATAGGGAGGGAAATGCGTTATCTGTGTTCTTATCATCTTCAACCTCGAACCTCCAATTCGTTGTCTTTTCTAGTTTTCTTTTCTCGCGGTTCCTCTTTCCTGTACTTTCTATTTGCGCTCTTCACGTTCTTTCCAAAATGCCTCCAAAAAGTGACATTTGGCTATATTTTGAGACGATAAAAGAACTAAACTTGGCGAGGTGCCGCCACTGTGGGAATAATTATCATTTCAAGTTCAAATTATTTGAAGACAAGTGGAAACACGACCAACTTGCGGTGCCACATAGAGCACAGAGAAACTGGCGTCAAAATTATTATTTTTGCATGAAGCTGAAGACCGTTTCTGGAATATTTGATTATTTACTAATTCTTGTATAATGTTATAAGTTTAACCTATATTTTCTATATTATTATTTTAAGTCTTTATTGTCTATATTAACTCTATAAGTATAATATACTTATAATATAATATACTCAATATATTATATTGAGTCTGATGTTCTAACTTGTCATAATTTTTTCTACAATGAAAATATATTATCCCCCTCCTATAAAAACATCGATGTTTTTTCTCCGATGTTTTTGGACATCGATGTATTTGGAAGAAAAAACATCGATGTCGAAACATCGATGTTTTGTTCATCGATACCCATCCCTAGTGTGCAGTCACTGGCAGGTTAGTTCAAAAATCCACTAATATCCACGATATCCAACAAGTATTTTTCACTGACAAACATGACTTTTCATTAAAAAACTCGACACATTTCACTGAGTACAATGATAGATTCAGTATTAGAAAATGAACAATAATGAACAAAGCTGCTCAAGTTCACATGTTTAGTGTATTTTGGAACCAATGTACGATTTTAATCACTGTCTGTCCTTAGCGGAAAGGCGTGTACACTGGGCAAACCTTCAAATTCTATTGGACTCTCTTGATTTAATGGCAACTTTCTTTCTTTTGTCCTTCATTTAGAAACCTAGCT
The DNA here is from genome assembly GCA_963920205.1 of Stenodema calcarata. Taxonomy (NCBI): domain Eukaryota; kingdom Metazoa; phylum Arthropoda; class Insecta; order Hemiptera; family Miridae; genus Stenodema; species Stenodema calcarata. The sequence continues at coordinate 9,473,181 of OY986048.1, forward strand.
TCTGAAAGGTGTCCCTATATGCACATGCTCACTATTAGTGCCTGAGACCAGCATGAATATATTATAATCAGTGGGCTACTCGACATGTAGATTAATGTGCTAAACGTATTTCTGGCTCCTTCTTTACATCCGACTGCCTTCAAGCCTGGAGGACATGATTGCCCGGCTATCTTCTCCAGAGGATCAGAATTTGATGATTTTGCTGGCAACCGGCGATTCATCCCCAGCGGCGAAATATGATGGCGATTCGTCCCCGTTAACTTTTCGTCAATCCGTCCCGGGTAGTCAATTCGTCCCCTTATAACTCTCTTTAGAACTCTCTTGTCATCAACTCATCCCCACGGTGGTAATGTTCGATAGAACGCAAATATCCAACTAATTTATATGTCTGTGATCTGTTGTTTGGGGGATGTTTTTATTCCGCAACCCCGTATCAAACCTTATAACGTATACTTATTAAAATATACGTATGTAAACAATGAGAAGTCAGGTGACAAGCGATAAGAAGACTTTGGCACCTAGTGATAGGGATGGCAATCATACATCGATGTTTCTGAAACATCGATGTTTTTGCAGGACACATCGATGTTTTTCCATCGATGTTTTTGGAACATCGACGTCGGGGTTTCGATGCATCAGCACATCGATGTTTCAATTTTTTGCTATGGGCTGGTGAATGTTTTATTCTAACGTTTTTCACACACACCTAGGAATATTATTTCTGAATTTTTATTTCCTTTAAATGAAAATATCGATGCGTGCTAGCTGAAAAGTATCGATACTACCAATATTTCGCCTGTGGGAATTGGCTGAAACAGGCTCTAACGTCAGGATTTGACTCAAGATTTAACAGGCGGGAAAGCTGTCACTTGCTGACCCTACCCATGTTTTTGGACCCACGTTTCAAAAATATTCACTTTTCCGATTCCATCGCATCGTCAAAAGCCCTCACTCAAATTAAAAAACTGGTGGCGTCTGTTGATACTTCTAATTCCCCGTCATCTTCAGAATCGGACCGTGGAAGTCCCGTTGACATATGGGCCCATCATAAATCGTTGGCGTTCAAAACCAACAAGAAAATGTCATCTTCTCAGAGCTTATCGGTGACCAATGTATCTCTCAACTCCAATGGCATCAAACATTCGTTCAAATCCCCTTGAATTGTGGTAAGACATGAAGACCGTCTATCCCAAGCTGTACACGTTATCAAGAGAATATTTGGGGAGGGTAGCCACCTCTGTACCTGCAGAAAGATTATTCTCCAAGGCTGGCGCCACTCTTACGCAGCAGAGAAATCGCCTGGGAGGCAAATTGCTTTCAAAATTACTTTTCTCCAATGGACTACCTGCCAAATACTGGGTGTGAGCCCAGCCTTCGTTTAACGATTTTTTTTTTTTTTTCTTGAAACTGAATTATAATGGTAACAAATAAAATAAAATTGAAAATAAAAGTATTGTTCTTTTTCAGAGCTTATCATTTTTTCTTTCCGTCTTGCATGAAAAAAAAGAATAGAAAAAAAAAAAAAATGATTGAAAACCACCGATAGATCGATTTTTTTTTAAACATCGATGTTTTTGGGGTCCGATGTTTTTGGAGCATCGATGCCGGCCTGTCGATGCATCGATACATCGATGATTTCTTTTTTTTTGCCATCCCTACCTAGTGAGCGGAGGGTCATGTCATCAACCCGTCCAGGTTACTGGGACGAGTTGATGACACGACCCTCTGCTTACGGGGATGAGTCTCCACTTCCTAAGAGGCACTAATCGCACGTTTCGCTTTTACGGGGATAAGTCGCCTGTTGTCCGATTTTGCTCAAGGCTTCGCAACGCCTCACTGCCCTGGATTTGGACAAGCAGTGCTGGGACTCAAAGGAGATTAAGCAGAGCCCAAGCTCGCTTGGTTATTCCTATTACTAAACTTTCTAACTGATCTCAGATAACAATGAGCAGCCATGAATTGAAATAAAATCCAAAACTTGAAGAAGAGAAGAATAGGCTGGTTTAAAAGATCATACCAAATTCATCCAGCATGAGTTGATGTGTACGTTGGAGTACAGTGTCCTGTCGAAGTGGATCTCCCATCTTCCTCCTCGCTTATTAGCTGGGTCTTCCCACGTGGGTGATATACCTAAATAAAAAAAAAAGAAAATCCGCAGTCATGCAGCATAGCTATAAGAGCGAATTTTCGAAGAAATAATTGGTTTTATGTAAAATGTCTCTATTAAAGAGCATGATGTCCATGAAGAACATCTCAAGTATCAACCACGTTTCTTCATCTTCAAAGCGCTCCAGTTTGAGAGCGGAATAAGATATAGCAATTCTAACTTCTGTTTCATTTTTTTCTGTTTCATGCCTCGGATGAAGGGTATGGGAGAAAAATGATATATAATACCGATAAGGTTGAGATTTAGATACAAATGCTGTTATTGATAAAACTATACCTTTTTTAAAGATACAAAGCTCACATCCCATTGGCATCCAACTGGGTTCGTGCATGTGGTGGAAGAGTCTGCAAAACATAAACGCTTATAAACGCTTATTGATATAAATATCAATACGAATAATTAGTAATATTTCAGTGCACTTCAATTCCATCTGAAACATAGAAAAAATTGCATTCCATCAATCCTTATGCATTCTATCAAATCTTTTACTATAGATTGATTGGCAAAATAAATCAGGATGAAGTGAGGACATGTAATGCGCTAGCAAGATTGAAACTCAAGATCTTCAGAATGTGAGTTTCAGATGCTATCCACTAGGTCACAGTTACCACATGCACCTTCACAAGTGTAAATTGAGTATCAGCTTATCTACTCTATAAATAGAGTAGAAAGAGCATTGAATTGGTGGGAAAGCCTACTCCGAATGAAGCCAAATAGATACCCTCGCGCCTGCTACGACCAACTCCTCTCTACAACTAATAGGGGCCTGGGAAACCAAAAATATAATTGGGTTGCCCAGCTGGGAGGACTAGTGGAAAAATTGGGATACACTGCACTGTGGAAGAAGCAAGATGCCAAGGCGGTCGCTCAACAGAAACAGGCAGTGGTAAATACGTTTGTCACTATGTCAGCATATCAGGACTACGAAAGAATCATCTGCTCCTCCTATAGTAGTGTCTACATCTCCGCCATAGATGGATACCAGTGTTCCGAGGGCTATCTTAGCTGGGATATCCCCATCGTCGTGAAAAGAACGATTGCTCAACTACGGCTTAGAAAAGACGGGCTTCTACGGATATTCCTCAACGGAGAGATCTGGAAAATTGACGGGGGTGAGAACTGTCATTTGTGCAATTCAGGGGAGAAGGAGTCTTTAGAGCATATACTGGCTAGATGCCCGCAATTTAAAACTGACCGGATAAAATATTTTGGAGCATTGAGGTTGAGTGACGAGTACATTCGAAATTGTTTATTATGTTGTCTGGATAAAGATATGGTATACAGATTATTTAATTTTGTTCGTAATTATTTAGTAAGAAGAAAGTTTCTGTTAGAATTATTAGAGGATTTAGAACTGATGTAGACGGACTGTTTTAATTTGTATGAATTACTGTTTGTGTTATTTTTCACTTTACACATAAGAGCAATTGCTTGTTGCAGAGGTCAGTGCTACCTAAATCAACAAATAAAAACTTATTGATTGATTGATTGATTGAGTAGAAAGCGCTGAAGGATGGTCTGATGGTATGCACTGATGGTATGTCGTGTATTTACTCATGGAGAACAAAGCTCCAACAAACAGAATTGACGAGAATAAGAGAAGGGATAAATATTTTCAGAACAAGCTCATCTGAACAACCTCTAGGTGACCAACCTCTATTGTTTAGATTGAACCACGGGGAACCTAATTGATTAAAGAATTATAACGCATTGAACGCTTGTAATTAGCTCTCTTGACAGAACATGGGTAGGAAATTGAGTCCTTACAAAGTATTACCTACTCAATTGGTCAATAATAATTATAAGCAAAGGGGTAAATTTAGGAATCGTTCCGGAAAATCAAGAGCTATTCCTTCTGGAAAGCTCTCAAAAAGTGGATTGAGTAAAGAGGGTTTATCGCCTACTACCCAACCATGCTCTGCTACAATGTAATAATGGAGGTGATAAACTAGCCGCCCTTATAGTTGAGTTCATTGTCTCCTCACACAAACGTAGAATGAGGAGTGCGACGGTGCGCCTCGAGAGTCCCCCTCCCAGAAGGAACTTCATCGCCCAGCTTAAAATGGGTGAAGGTTCTCAATAATTATCTCAAAGAATTTATGGGGACTTTCCTTTTAACCGAGATGCGAGCAAATTTACCACTTATCTATGCAAAACCCTTTATGCTCTCCAGATCCAATACAAAGTTCCTCATTAGGGTACACACATAAATATGGGTGTGTTTTAGTTATACTACTATAATAGTCTGAATTTCGAAATCCATCAAAAATTGAAAAACGGAACACACAAGAAGTTTACCACATGGGCATCTCCGTCTGAAGGGGGGGAGTCGGTTACCTACTAGTCCAGTGATGGTCTCTTCAGTTTTATCTATACTTACTTACTTATCTTAATTGCCTTCGTACTATGTGAAACACAGGTAAAGCTGGACATTCTTTACAGGGATATGGAGTTGGCTGATGTTTTCACAGAACCATTTTTGGGTTGATTGCTGATAGTAAAAGTCAAACTAGTTAAGAGAAATGTTGAATATCATCTCAGCAAAATTACCTGTACTATAGAATAAACTTCTTGTGTGTTCCGTTTTTCAATTTTTGATGGATTTCGAAATTCAGACTTGCACTTGAAATTACTAGATATAAGTAAACCTAGAATGCTATAATTCATGAGGGCTGTAATGTAGCATAATAGTAAAATAGAAACCTCCAAAAATCTTCAATAGTTGCGAAGGAGCCGATTTTCTTAAGACATTCCTCCCAAATTGATGAGAGTCTCCGGTCAAAGTACCAAAATGTCCATGAATTAGCCAACGGATGTTTGCCATCCCATTCATAAACTTGGGTTGAGTTCCTCAATGGTACCATGGTGTTAGCGTGGCAACCTGAAATGTGTGCAGAAATGTGTGGATAATTGAGTAGTTTGGTATTGCATCAAAACACAAGACCACTATTTTGGATTGATCATGAACAAAAACATTCGAGATACAACTAGCTCGAGGATAAGACTATATAGCATGCGACATTGCTAGATGAAAACGCACTTGAAAAGAATATAAGAAATTCAATATTTAGATAATGAATCAAGTTGTTATAGTAATCATGTACTGAACGGCTTAGTGATGTAATGGCAAAGAAAATCTGCTATCTGTCACCATTCTCTGAAACCCAAGGCGTCATCACGGGTTTTGCCAGCATAACTATCCAGTTATAAAATCCTTCAACGTTAAGTAGTTTGGAATAGTACACGTGTAGTGCAATATTTGAAAATATTCCATACCAGTACTCGATATTGGTATCGAAAGTTATAATTGTAAATACTGCGTCACTGTCAACTTGTAGCAAACATACGTTCATATCATTATTATTAACAAGAACATAGCTGGAGTAGTGTTATCTCCGATAACGAACCATTGGAATCGACTAAGAACAAATTTGTTAACCCCCTCGAAATTTGTTTGTTCACGTTTCCCCTGTTAGAGATTTCGAAAAATTTTAAAATACGAGTTGTGGGCTCGAACCGGCCCGGGGATGATCCTTGAAGCTTTCCATCACCCTAAGTCAATGAAATCGTCATATCTCGAAAATTTCAAGCGGAACAATGCGAACAGTACAAATTTGAATAGATCATAGTTCAGAATTTTATGCAGGGTCTACAGAAAATTTGTCGACAAGTCGAGTACATATGAAGTAGTAGTAATAATCTTAATTCAGTCCAAAAAAAGTACTGGATGACCAAATGTGTAGTTTAGGTATGCAACAGGATAATAAAATCTATGAAATTATCCGAGATTAGTGGTATACTTTTGCAATGGTGACTGAGTAATAATTATTACAAAGAGTGGTAGAGCATAAGTCCTTTCCAAGAATTACCTATTATTTTTCTTCTTTTCACTTTCTAATTGCTTCATTCTTTCTGAAACTTGATGTGATTTTAAATGTGATAATGAAAACCACGAAAATACCTATAGGTACGACTTTTTAATTTTTCTATAATTGCTATTCGCAATATGTTTCCTGCTTATGTATTTACGTTATTGGTGTTTATGAATTACTTCGAAGTTTATTGTTTAGTTGTGTATTGGATTTTATCCTTCAGTTTTTTTCTCTTTTTGTAAATAATCTTCTTGCACAAATTTCGCGTAGGTACATCATAAGAATAAAGACTGGCAGTTTCAGAAAATGCTCAATAATCATGTGATACTCAATAATACTTAATAAGACTGAGATTATTTTAAATAGATGTTTGTTGAGTGATTTAGGTTGTTATAATTTCAAAATCTCCTAAATCCCAAACTTCGAGTATCGGGTCTGTCAGACCCAGATGTTAGTATTGGTGTCCCATTATGTTATAATAGTATCCGAGGGTTATGTAAAGCAGAACAACCTAAATTAATACCCGCAAAGACTACCTTACCTTAATAATCAGAGTGTGAATCCTCACTAGAGGATGAGACGATAGGTGCTGCAGTAAACAGATCTATATTATGGTACTAATAGGTATATGTAGTGATCTATAGGAATGTCCAACTAATCTATAATTTAGATTAGTTGGACATATAGATCAAATGGATGGGGTTGCGGAATAACAATATCCCTCAATCAACTGATTAGTACCATACAGATTAGTTGGTCATATAGATTTTTTACCAGTCCGTTTGATCTATAGGTATGTCCAACTAATCTGCATGGTAATAATCATTTGATTCGGGGATGTTTTTATTCCTCATAGGCTCATGTAGGTTTCAGGTTTGATGGTTGGCAAGACTGTTCATGATTCTGTGTACGCCTCTCAGTTTCACTACCTATGTCTGACAAATTGTTGAGTGTTCAAATTATTGTCAGTGACAATAATTTCAATATTCAAGACAACTAGGTAAAGCTTTATGGTGAATCAACTGATTCTTGTTGTTTTTTACCTATATCTGGATAAAAGTATTCATATGAGTACCTACCTATACATACTCATATTTAGTATACAGGATATTTTCTTTCGATACTTGAGTAGTGTCGAATATTCCTTTCGATACCAGTATCAAGTACTAGTATCGCACGTCACCTGGAAGCAACAACAGTTAGTCTCTATCGAATGGATGATAACGATTCAACATGGCCTGAATATCGATGCAAATAGCACACAATGTACCCTCTAATATAAATCATTTATCGTTAAGGTTATTGTTTCCTTCCGGAGACGAAACGTACTATGCGATGTGTCGGTACTTCATAACAACATAGTAGGTATAACTGGGAACTACCGAGTGAGCTTGACGGAATCACCTCCAAACGGAACATCATCAACTAGCTCAAGTTTCCAGCGTACTGATCACAACGAGATTGATATTCCAGCTAAGTACAACAAAATGTACTAGTGTACACAGGTAACATTTAATGTGTGGAGTTTGATGATGAGCTATGCGAATAACGTTCCGCTGCCAAATGAACGTCCCGTTGCTAATAACTACATGAAATTGATTAATTCAGGGTCCACATGTTAGAATCATCAACGTGGTAAATTTCCTCGGCCTGACGTGGGAAATGGAAGTTTCATGATCCGGATCAAACAGACGTGTTCGTCGGATGTATATTCGACGAGAACTTTGAGGAACAACGAAACAATAACGGGATGAGACAACGCAAATTTACTTACTTGCACAATCAGCCGAAGATCACGACTGGTGTCCAAACTAAACTCGACTGAAATGAAAAACTCGTCAACTGGTATCTGAAGAAACAATCTTGATACGCGTAAGTTATTTTGAGACACAAGTTCAAAGAGCACGCCAAGTTTGTTTAGAGTAGATACGGCATTTCAATACATCAACGTATCGATATTGATTCACTAATAATCGATAGTGATAATAGTGTTGATACACGATCCTGTTAAAACTATACCAATTAATTTGATGCAATTTTTGAGATATCGAGTTGTCAAAATTTTAAAACTTGTTTTGACGTGGGTTACAAACAGTTTCAAGGGTCATTGTGGGGTTGGTCTGAACCCGTAAACAAAATTTCATAATTTTTGGATCGTATAGGAAGCTGAATAGATATTAATTACAATTATTAATAATTAGTGATAATTCATAATAAAAATTAATCTAACATTTAAAATCTAGATATTTAGACCTAGTGATCTAGACAGAAGGGTGATCTGTACAAAGAAGATAATGAACAGTTGTGTCAAGAATTTGCAGAGTTTTCCAAGTAATTTTGATAAAACGCTGAGCATCGATATGGGTCGAAATTTATTTGGGTCATTTTTGCTGCCACCTTTATGTCACAAAAGCAAGGCGTCAAAGAATTGTAAAAGTACTACTGGTGGTCACGAGTAATCAGTGGTGGTACAACTGCAGTGAAGTTATACCTAGGCACCCCAATTGAGGCTTGTTCATCTGGCAAAAAGCTCCATGCTGGTGCAACAGATCTGGCGGGCAAAATGGATATCATTCCTTTTAGCGGCTGAAGAGGTTTTTTGGCGGGTCAGTTTTTACAACGGAGTTGTTTTTGGGGGGTTTAGTCTCCCACAAAGAGACTTCAAATAATAGTTTGCGGTAAGGATGGGTTAAGAAACGAGAAACTATCCTTGACTGATAGTTTTGAAAATTTTTCTGCTGAACCTGAAGGTTGTGGTCCTCTGGCAACACTGTAGATCGTATCCTATCACGGACACCCTTGGCAACAAAAATCGAGCATCCGGAAGAAGAAATCAAGGTAACAAGCTGAAGAAGAAGAGCATTCATTGGGAACCACTCCAGCGTTAGGAGAACAACATGGAGCTACCAAGGAGTCTATAATACTATTATAGACTAGGTATTATTATACTATTATTACTTATTATATTATTATTATACTATTATAGGTAGTATTATACTATTATTACTAGGTATTATAGACTCCTTGGGAGCTACACTGGGTTGGAAAAGGAAATGGAAGGGACTTGTGTTGTGTGTGTTTTTCCTTGGATTATTGTCTCCGGGTTTTTTTTACCACGATGAGACACAGTTCGATGTTCATTTACAATGATAATGACGTTGACAGTAGAGGGACTTCCATACAGAGCAATCTTTACTGGAGGATAACCCTCGAACGTGAAACCTTCCTCATTTCGCTGTAATGTGCATTTTTGTATGGGTGGATTTTTTGTGCACACCTACATCCACCTACAAAACATTGAGGTTATTGAGACATTGATTTATAAATTGAATCAGTAATCTGGAATTTTGAAATTTAGATTTCTTCTGTTGGGAAGAAAACTGAAAAAACGTATTTCCCCAAAAATGAGGAGTTGGCCGGTTTTGCAACTAGACGACACATATATCAAATTACTATTTCGATGTAGTTTAAAGTATCGATAGTTTATATATCGATAGTTTTTCTCCGATATTGCATCCCTTAAACAGGTTTGCCTCAACTAAAACCCCGCGTCAAAAGTAGAAAAAAAAGGTATAGAAAACTCAACTCCCCTCGACTCCGCAACAAGCGCTAGCTTACATATTTAAAATTTCCCGCCACAGTAGGTGGAATTGTGTTAAATGTAATATACCTAGTTGTTTCTTCCGTACATTGCGAAAGGGTTTTTTCCAAATCAGGCAATTTTATTTGGTACATCAAAAAGAGCAAACCTCAGTTCCCCCAAAGCTGAAATGCTCATGTTCCTCAATGGAAACAACGAATATTGCTCTCAAACATTGGGAGACTTTTCCTAATAACTCGTTCTCGCTTGGTGTTATACTATCGTTTTTCATATTAATATTACTCCCGCATTAAAAAATAATCTCAACTGATTGTGCAATACGTCTGAAAATAAAATAATGTTAATGAGATGCTATTTCTTCTATAGTTTTTTCTAAATATAAGTATAATATACTGTACTTTCTTTCTGTACTGTACTTTATATACTGTACTTTCTTTCTGTACTTTCTGTACTGTACTTTATAATATACTGTACTTTCGTACTGACGTACAACACCTCAACAAATGTTATTCTGGCCTCATACATAAACAGAAACCACTTCCATGTTAATTCTCACATACAATTCTGTCTCTTATTCTTTTTGATATCTAGCTCTCTACAATCACTATGTTCCATACATCAACCAAAAAGCACTTCCCTAAACCAACCTCTTGAAGATACCATTTCTGTGACCATTTTTATGACCATTTTTATGACTGTCGTCCTTTTTCACAAATGTTTTTCTGTGTAATATTTTAGCAATAACACCAACCCTTTGGAGGTACCTACCGGGGTTTTACGACTGTTTGTCCCCTTTCACACGAGTTTCGGCGGCTCCCATTTTTTATAACACCTACGGATTCAAAATACTATTTTCCACCGTCCCTTTTCCACGCTGTTCCATTGGCTTCGGTACCCCACCTCCTACACTCGTTCACCTATATATAGGTAGCTTTAGGCTTAATATTTAAGTTATTACTTCTGTGATCTGGAGGAAGGAGTTTCCCTGTTGGAGTATAACTCCATTTCATAAATTGTAAGTTGAAAATTATTGTACATCCTCTACACCAACTCCATATTAATTAGTACTACTTTTTCTAACTGTCAACAACTTTTTAATATTTTAACATATACTGTCTCAGTACTTTGTACTTATTTAACAACATTGTGTATTATTTTCAATAGTAATAGCATGTCCAAAAACATTGTGTAGTAATCTACCACGGATATTTTCCAATATCTGTCAACAATAACGTCATTTGTTTAACCAAATTATTTAAAGTAACTAAATATAACTAAATAACTACAACAACTATAACTAATGGTAATTAAATAACTACAACAATTTTCTCACGATAGAACTGTAATCAGAATTATGAAACTGTTTTTAGGCCCTGAAGATGAAGAAATATATTCTTCGAAACGTTGGCACATAAATCAATTTTCATTTGACCGACCCTCGACATCCCTCAACATCATATAATATACTTTATATACTAAATATAAGTATAATATATTATAGGTACTTAAAAGTCACATAGGTTCCACTAAAAAATTATTGTCCTTCGTTCGTGTATTCTCAGAAAAATGTGACAAATTCATTCAAATATATACCTATGTTTTCTTATGTTTGATCGGTTTTTATTACTTTTTACATCTACCTATTTGATGATTGTTCTCCAAAACTTGATGACATGCAAAGAACCGTACCTAAACAGAAAAATTTAACCAAAAATGTCATTATCTAATTTTGTTAAATACTATTTTGGAGCTTGTTTTTGTTTTGTTTTGCAAGTCCCGTTCATTAAAACAAATCTACGTGCTAATTTAAAACAAACTATCTGCAAAATTTGAAGATTTAAGGACATTTAATGTATTGACAAAGTTTTCGTTTTTCCTATCAGTTGAAAAATACAGTTAAGTATTCGTTTTCGTTGTAACTACATTACTGATATTAGAACACCTGCTATTTCACCCGTTTTACGTTAAGAAGAAAAGAAACTAGTTTTTTTGTAACTAGTTTTTTTTTTAAAGTAACGAACGTTATTTTACGTTTCTCGAAAATAACCGTTATGCCCATCCTTAGTTTGCGGATGCTCCGATAGAAGAGCTATAGTACCTAGAGGTAGGGATGGCGGTTTTTAGGAAAACAACAGGTTTTTTCCATCACAAGCGTAACCTAGCGGTTAAAACCGACCTAAAAAAACCGGTTCTCGGTTTTTTAAAAATTAGTGTTGAAATAACAGTAGTTTTGTTTACATAAAAAATCGTTTGATAATAAAAATTTTATTCACTAATAGAAATAGTAAATATAGAAATAGTTTTTTTATTCACTAATAGAAATAGTACAGTAACCAACCATTTCAGGTTGAATTTTCGTCCAACTTTTTTTTTCTTTTTTAAAATTTTAAAATTTTAAATTTAGATTTTAATTTTTGTACGAGAAGTGTGGCCGTTTGATGTTTGGGGGAAAAATTGGTCAATGCCTTTTCAATGATGGCCCTAAAAACCACCATCCCTGGTCGAAAATTGCAAAGCCCTGTAGATTTGAAGTTCAAACCAGTAGACAGGGAGTTTAAGTAAAAAACCGGTAGATCTGCCGGAATTCCGGTAGAATGGCAACACTGAAGGAACTACACTCTTGACAGTGTTGCCATACGTCATTAGAAATACCTTACCAGAGTCGCTGCCTTCTAAATTGGGAAAAAAGGTTGGCAACCATGATCCCGGTTACCGGTGGGCGAGGGACCTCACTGAGGGTGGCCATTATAGTAGGGTTTTCTGTGGTGGCCATTAAGCTGATCGAGTGGTTTGTTGAAGCTCGCGAAAATTACCTCCTTCATCAACGCTTATGATGTGTGACGATTACATGTCTAATCTCATGTTTCAACTAAAGGTAGAGGACCCAACTACACCCATAGACGAGGTAAACATTATCTGTTAATATTATACATAATATGTATATGTATATTATACCCATGTGTCGACGGACAGTTTCCAGCCACTTGGAAAACCTACTCGCGAGTGAATTTCTATCAATGTAACGGGTTTAGTCTCGTTTTGAACTACAAGTCGCCATAACTATCTAGTCGTTCGACGTTTTTTCTATCAAAGTTGTACTGTAGACATGATATGGACTGAACAATTGGATGAATAAAACAGGAGTTGAAATGGTTTCAATCTCTAAAAGGGTTAGTGATATCCAATTGTTCAGTCCATATCATGTCTACAGTACAATTATGAGTTATATTTCAAAATGTGAAATTCGCAATCAAATTTCGAAAACTTTTATTCTATGTAGAAAAGGAATTTATTGTACTCAGAATTGAATAACACCGAAATGTTCACTCCACGTGGTCGGTGACGAAAAGAGATAGGTTAGGTTCTATATGTTTCCTCAGAAGGTACTTGTGTGTTATCGCAACACCCCTCACCTCTCCGGGGTCAAGGTACAACGCTCTGCGTTAACGCTGCGCGATGCGATAACGGGGGATGCATTAGTTCTGAATTATCAGTTGTCGGTGTTTAAGGGTTCTTTCACACTGCCTGCGATTTGGGGCGAAGCGGAGCGATGCGATGACTTGCGATTACGAGCGAGAAAGACAAAGAGGCGGGCGAGTAGGCTTTTCGAATGGGACGGGGCTGTGGTGTTCACACTACGAGCTGAGGAGAGCGAGTGGAAGCGTTTTCGAGCGAGTTAATCGATGCAATCGCAAGCATTGTTGCGATTTGAAGGTGTCCTGCTTCTGTATTGCAGTTGAAATTCGGGATAGAATGTACCTAGTCAAAAGTACTTGTACTCATTCTGATATAGGTCCAAAACCGCTCTTCATCCTCTCGCAGGTGACGGTACAAATGGTGATATTCTCCTAACGAACTTCTTGCCTGATTGACTTCATGCACCCACTTACGTTTTCTTTTAATTTTTAATGCACTATTCTCCAATAAAAACGAATTTAACGGGGTTAAATTAGAACGACATCTTTGCGGGACACCAACCAATCGACTGTAATCGCTAGCAATGTGAACACATCATCGCTTTGCATCGCTTCGAAATTCGCGCCTCCTTTCGCTTCGCATAGCATCGCATAGCTTCGCGTGCAGTGTGAATCCCGCCTAATCGGTGTTCAGTGTGTTAGAAAATGAGGTACATCTATCTGTAGATCAAGTTGACGGGGTTGCAGAATTGAAACATCCCCAAATCAACTGATTAGGTCCATATAGATTAGTTGGACATATTGATCAAGTGGACAGGGTTGCGGAATAAAAACATCCCCCAATCAACTGATTAGTACCATACACTAATTAAAGGTGCAGATAGTTTCTATTTTGTTTTAAAATGTAAATATTCGATAAACCATGTAATTCTACGCATATTGCAGTGGTCAATTCACCTTTTCAGGTGTGGTCGGTATAACACACAAGTAGGTACCCCTCGGAATTTTGAGGTTCAACTATCCAAGGGTTGGATACTATTCTTGATAACGTACCTACGTCATGTTGGTAATGGTTGTGTTTGGAAAATAATAAAAAAACACACGGTTTCCCAAAAGAATACCTATATTGTTAGCTGGCAAGGACACGAGGAAATTTACTAAATTCAACGAGAACGATACAACTTGAGCAAAATGACGTTCAACAATACTATTATCTGATTATAACCACAACGATAACCTAACATGGAATAAAAACGAAAAAGAAGAATTCCTAGCATCTATGGTCGAGTAATAACTCCTCTATTTTCCGACATCCTCCCACCTAAGTGAGGGAGGGTGAAACCCAAACGAACTTACAGTGTTAGCAGGAAAATACTGAAATGTCATAAGACATACAAAACACAATACTTACCTAATGCTACATTGTAAAATACTAACATACAAAATAGTAAAAAATTAGTCTAATGTTCATAACAATTACAAATTCAATTTCTTTGACCTTTGAATCATTCGCCCATGTCGAGTAAATCTAATCCCCCCAAAAAACACTCCGTGTAAAAATTACCCCTCGCAAATATCATTCTTCAGAGGCCGGAAAAAGTTATGATATCCACTTTCCCCGCCCGCCCTTTTCCTCATTAAGGAGCTAAGTATAATGGAAAGCTTAACCACTTCACAAGCACCGTACCCCTTTCGAAATCTCCCCTTGGCGCTATTGCGAGACGTTTTTATTACTTCCACAAGCAACTAATACTTGATGGTGGTGGTTAGGGGAAGGAGGATCAGGTTTGTAGGTAGTGAAAGTAATAACAATACTACAAAATTTGTAATAGTTGCTTGTGGAAGTAATAAAAACGTTTCGCAATACCGCCAAGGGGAGATTTCGAAAGGGGTACGGTGCTTGTGAAGTGGTTAAGCTTTTCATTATACTTAGCTCCTTAATGAGGAAAAGGGCGGGCGGGGAAAGTGGATATCATAACTTTTTCCGGCCTCTGAAGAATGATATTTGCGAGGCGGGGTGATTTTTACACGGAGTGTTTTTTGGGGGGATATCACATCTTTTTGTTGTTGAAGTGGGTCATTTTATAAAGAAGGTCTATGCAAAATTTCAAGTCGATTGGTCCGGTTACCCAGGCTGTAGACTCGTCAAAGTTGCCAAAATTAGCCTAAATTTCAGTTTTTTGTTTCTAAAAGTTTTTGGGTTGAGATAATGGGTTAAACCTTTCAAAAGGCACTGGCTGATGTTGAAGCGAAGCTCTGTGCAAAATTTCAAGTCAATCCGTGAAGGTGGAAATGCCTAACTGATTAAGGAGAAGAAGAACAGGTAAGGGTGAAAACCCGGGTTTTTGAAGTTATATAACTCGGCTCCCTTTAAAGATATCGACTTGAATCTTTCAAAAGGCACTTGCTACACTTGAAACGAAGCTCCGTGCAAAATTTCAAGTCAATCGGCGAAGGTGGAGAGGCTGTAGCCTTGACCGACTGAAAAAAGTAGAAAAACATGGTAATTGGTTTTTGAAGTTATTGTAACTCGGCTCCCTTTAGACCTAGCGACTTGAAACTTTCAGGGCTTTCTGTTATCCACACCAAAAAGATCCAAACCAAATTTCAAGTTTATCGGTCAACTAGGAGCCGAGATATGGCCAAAATTAGCCTAAATTACCCTAAATTTTAGTTTTTTGTCCCTAATTTTTTGTTTTGTTGAGATAATGGGTTATTTCGTTCAAATGGCACTGAGCCATGCTATAAAGAAGGTATGTAAAAAAATTCAAGTCGATTGGTCCTTTTACCCAGGCTGTAGACTCGTCAAAGTGGACAGAATTTTCCTAAGGTTTCTGTTTTTTTGTTTCTAAAACTTTTTTGGGTTGAGATAATGGGTTAAATCTTATATAAGGCTCTGTCTCAAGGTTAAATGAAGCTCTGTGCAAAATTTCAAGTCAATCGGTGAAGGTGGAGAGGCTGCAGCCTTGCCTGTCTGAACAAGGAGAAGGAGAAGAACAATCTAAGGCCGAAAAACCGGGTTTTTGAAGTTATGTAGCTCGGCTCCCGTTAGACCTATCGATTTGAAACTTTCAGGGCTTTCTAATATCCACTCAAAGAAGACCCACACTAATTTTTAAGTTGATCGGTCAAATAGGAGCCGAGATATGGATACCTCGAAAACGCGTTTCCTGACGTCCGGTAAACATACACTCGGCTCCGTTCGTTTTCTCAACTTCTTTGCTTGGCGGGGCGGAACGCTACCGCGTTCCTAGACACTGTGCTCTTCACTTTGAGCCACTGAAACACAATCACTTTCTTCTTCACTGATGGTAGATTCGAGAAATGGTGAACTATCTTCCTCTTGTGGCAATTGAGAATCCACATTATCAACTTGGAAAGAACCCCTGAGATAATCAGCAATGGTCTGGTCCAAAAGTCCTTTATTTCAGTGAAGTTCAAGCGGATAGATCCTCTGAACAGCCTGTATTAATTTTCCTTGTGCAGTCTTCACTCGGACCACTCTAATGTTTCCATCAGCTCCCGAAATGAGCTTAACAATCCGACCTAGAAGCCAATCAATGCGTTTATGATCGTCGCTACCAACTAAAATTATCTCTCCCAGGATTAGGCTGTGAACTTTATTATCCTTGGTCATTAACTTCAGTTGCCCAAGGTATTCATTTCTAATGCGTTCACGTAGAGCCTGTTTCAGTTTTTGATGATACTGAAATCTCTTGTTCAGACCAGTGGATAGGATCAAATACAAGTCAGGTACTCCAAATTCCTCAACATCTTGCAGGAACAAACTTGGAGTCAAGATGATAAGATCATTGAGATTTTGTGAAACATAAGTTAAGGGACGAGCATTGAAACTGATTCACAATCACATAAAATAGTGATCATTTCCTTATAAGTGACAGAAGATCTTCCAAGTACTTTACGCAGAAGTGTCTTCAGTACACCAATCAAATGCTCCCACCAAGGTGATGCTGGAGGGTTGAAACACAATTCAATCTTCCTTACAGAACTATACTTGTCTGCCCCCACAAAGTTTGTACCTTGGACACTATAAATTGTAGAGGGTCTTCCTCTCCTACTGATGAATCTTTTGAAGGCCTGTAGGAAACTATCTGTTGATTGAGAGGATACTAACTCAAGGTGCACTGCCCGGTATATACCACGTGTGAATAAGCACACCCAACTTCCTGACACCTTCATTATCATCCTTGAGGTAGAGTGGACCGGGCAGGTCAACCCTGGTGACCTCAGAAACTCTTGTTTCTGGTAAAGGTGAAGTTCCGTTTCTGCCTTCTTGACTAAGTGACGCTTACAACTTATGCAGCTAAGGAGAACCAAACTTACCTATGGTTCGTCGGCCACCGAGAAACCAAAATTGCTGTCTTAATACTGACATGGCCATCTGTGTACCAGCATGACACTTACTTCTATGGATATCCATAATGAGGCGATGAACAACTGGATGTTCCGCACTTGGGAGAACTGCAGGGTGGCAAAAATCATTGAGATCTTCTCGGTTTGACACTTAAGTCATTCCTTCACTATCTATGAATGGTAGTAAACATGACAACATGGGATCCAAAACGTCTTTAAATGCTTCTTCTTGTATCAAAAATACCACTTTGCGTTCTGCATCAACATATTCCTGAGCTGTGAGATCCTGATTAATCCGATCAGACTTCTTTTGACGAGCATTTCCCTTGAAACGATAAATCCATCCTATCATTCGAACCATTTTTTTGAATTGAGAGATATATTTGAAGTACCAACCTCGTTCCTCTGTATTACACAACATTGATGAGACAATAGACCTTTTTTTCTCAGAGTTGATTTCCTGCTCGTCAAATTCTATTTCTGACTGTGGCCACTGATCAGGAGGATTCTTCAACCAACTACGGCCCTCCCACCAACGCGTTTGTAGGAGTTTCTTGGCTGTACATCCGTGTGATGGTAAATCAGCTGGATTTTCAGTACCTGGAATGTGCTTCCATTCAAAACCATTTGTCAATTCTCTAATTTCTTTAATTTGATTTCATGCAAAACAATCACATGGTTCAGAACGCTTGATTCAAGCCAAAACTGTACTGGCATCTGACCAAAATGTTGAGTGGATATCATTGAAACCAAAATCCTTCTTGACAGTAGTATATAGTCTTGCTGCAATAGAAGCAGTCAATAGTTCCAGTCGAGTTATGGTCATCCTCCTGCTTGGTTTTCCAATTGGAGCAATCACAATTCAATTGGTTTTCGCAACACGGGGATGGGACTGGCTATGGCGGGGTTAAAAATACATTTCTCGCTTCTCAATTTTAGAAGAACGTAGGAAAAATAAATTCCTCACTCTTATAATTTTTACCAGCTTTTGAACTGTTCACTTTTTTAAGGTTTCAAGATTAAGAAGTTGCTTTTTAAAAGTACCTAATAGTGGGTACGTACCTTCGTCCGTTTTTCTGAAATTCAGAAGAGAAGAATTTATTTTTCTAGGTTTTTTTAAAATTCAGGAGTGAGGAATTTATTTCTCCTACTCTTTTTAAATTCAGAAGTGAGAAATTTATCTTTTCAGCGTTTACTTTTTAATTTAAGAGTGAGGAATTTATTTTTCCTACGTTCTTCTAAAATTGCGAAGCGAGAAATTTATTTTTAACCCCACCATAGCCGGTCCCATCCCCGTGTTGCGAAAGGGGGAGGGATAATAAATTCACCGCTGACGGGAGATAAGAATTAAAACAGCCCTAGTAGGATTGGAGACAATGATTTTCTTATCCGAGGGAAAGTTGAATTTAAATGGAGGTCATAGCACTGAAAAATTATCAAATTGTCCGTTAAAAGTGCCATTTTTCCATCTAAATTTGGAAAAATAAAGATCAAATCAGAGAAATGACTTTACCACGTGATTCAGTGTTGAAAAATAATGTAATTTTATGAGCCAAACTGGGGGTTTTTCCGTCTTATCGATATTACGTGCAAACGCGGTTAGTCCAACTTTGAGAGCTTCTGGACGCTCCTGGGTGCGCCAAAAAAAAAGTCGTCGGAGCAAATCGTTCATAAAATTTGACGTAGAATCCGAAGCTGAAATAAAAAATGGAGGTTCCCATTTAAAATAACGAAGTTAGACCGCATTTGCGCGCATGCGCCACGCGCGAAAGTATGATAGTTGAATTCCTCGCACAAAATTAAGGAGGGTTAACTACTTATTGAAGTTTTTTTCTAACCCTCCAAACAACGGAGATAAAAAGGGTGGGCCATAACTTCTGGCACACCCTGTATATATGTACACTTTGATCATTTTATTGTTTGGTCTTTATAGGAAACAGTGTGCAAACATGGGGAGCGGTCAACGCAGTTGTTAAGTGCCCTGCGACAAGGCAATTACAAGGTGGCCAAACTCCTGGTGGAAAGATTTCGTGCAGATGTGAATAAATGCGGAAGGATTAGAATTGGTAGAACCCTCATCGATAATGTGTCCCCTCTGTGGTTAGCTGCAGGTTAGAATGAAATTCTATGAAATTAATGGTTTTATCAGATTATGATCACGCTCAAGGCCCTCTAATACCTTTTGAGTTATTCAATGCTTTCGGAGTTTCCTATGTAAAAATGTTGTATTTTACAGGATCGGGGTGCATCGATATAGTGAAAGTCCTTGTTGAAAATGGAGCTGAAATCAACCACAGAACAGAAACTGGATCAACCGCCATAAGGGCAGCCTGCGCTAGGGGACGACTGGAAATCGTTGAGTATCTTGTCCATTGTGGGTCCGATTTTGAAATATCGAACTACAATCACATCACTTGCCTGATGATTGCATCTCGTAGAGGTTCGTGTCTGTCTTTCCTAACTAACGCCTTACTTCGCCATTTGATTTTTTATTATATATATATATATATTTTTTTGTAATCCCTCTTACCCAAAGACTTTGGTTTCTTCCCGGATCTCAAATTGTGAGATCAGGGATAAGATGATACGTTTCAACATCTGATTCTACAACATACAATTCTGATTTTACGATCGTATTCAGCGTGTAAAAACCTTTAAAATGAGGTGTCACATGTCAGACTTTCATTTCTCGGAAGAACAACTCCCCCCCCCCCCCAATAACTTTCAACGCTGAACACGATGGTGAAGTCAGAATTGCGATATCGCATTCCGTCATCAGATTAGAGCAGACTGACCATAAAGAATATATCAAGGTTCAACCACGTTTCATCATCTTCAAAGTTTGAGAACAAAATAAGATATCGCAATTCTGATTTCACCACCGTGTTCAACATAAAAACACCTTTAAAACGGACTATAAGTTAGAAAATATTTGTTCGTGCCCCTTCTACAATTTTGAGGGAGGATTGCTAGTACCTAAGGATATATTTATATTAGTTGGAGAGAAAAATGTGGGGCGCAGCTAGTAAATGTGTGGCCTATGCCACTAGATTGCCTATCCCATTTTCAGATCACTAAAATTAGCTGTGAATTCATCCGGATAATTGGGTAGCAAAAAGGTCATGCCACCGGATTGGCCAGCTACTGTTCAATGCTGCCAACCAAACCATACCATCGGAGACCGAGCGAGTTGCTATCATTTTGCTGGATGGCATCTCTGCCACACCCCTGCAATTTTATGAAACTAATTCTGAGAAGCGGAAGTATGCGACGGAGTAAAAGGGGTAGCCTCCTCACACAAAATTTGAAAGGTGTTTAGTGGTATAGTCCAGGAGGCGTGTATCCCCATTTCAAAGTTAATGAGGGATTGTTTGGGGGTTGGTAGAGGCTATGTTTGCTGATTAATTTGAACACGATGACCTTTACCTTTTCTTGAGGGGGGGGGGGGGGTTACGTTTGTCCAATGAATTTCAAAGGAAATCGATTGCTCTTTCAAAAGGGAGTCGATTTTTCGATAAATGTCTCGTAACCTTTTTCTTATTGGATGTCTTGGCGCTTCTATAGTGGTGGAAAACTCCCCCCCCCCCCCCCGCATTTCAAAACTGCAAGTCAATCACAGCCCAAGATACCCTTCAACCACTTCCCGACCTAGGTCCTGGATGCCCTTAACTCATAAAAACTTGGCAAACATACCCTCTACCATCCCCAAACAATCCCTCAAATTTTCATTAACTTTGGAATTGAGTCCAGGTAGAATGTACATGGTTCCTGGACTAGTAGCTTCAATCCAATCTCAAGTGGTTCCATCAAAATCTTGAGAACTGTCACAAACCCTAACTTTCCATTACTATTATTAACACCTTTACAATTACCACGGTGTGCAGTGCATGTTACGAATATATGTATAATTTTATTCATCTGTTTTCCAGGGCATTATGATACGGTGTCATTCCTTCTTGATGCTGGCGCTGATCCAAACAAGAAAGCTCTTTGTGGAGCGACAGCCCTTCACTTTGCTGCTGAGTTCGGAGTGCCTCGTATTGTCCGACGTTTGATTGAGGCTGGTGCTGTCATTACAAAGACTAATACAGGTGCTTACTTCCACCTCTTTTTTTTTGTATTTCAAGGCTTTTTGTGATCATTTTGCAACTTTTCAGATAACCTCTCGATTTTCCCCCAATAAATCGCGTTTTCTCCCAGACCAGAAGCTTGTTTCCTCTTGAAACTTGAAAATCCTTCCGTTTCCTGCAATTTAGTACCCTACCGCTCGCTAAGACAAGAGCATTTGAACATGAGGTGCCAAAAGAGGTCTGCCAGAGGTCCTTTTTCCCTAATTTTATTCATTGTGGTTAGTCCCTGGGCATGACATCAAACTATTCCTATGGTGGAGGGCAGCAGCGTCCAAGGCGTAGGTGGCTCATCGCTGTACGGTCAGGGGTGCCTCATAAATACAAGAACAGCTTTGAACAATCGACTTACTAATTCATAATCACCTCTTTACAGGATTCACACCTGTGATGTTGGCTGCTGAACAAGCCAAAGAAGCCACAGTTCAGTACTTTACTCATGCACCTGAATTCAAACTAACTCAACAGGAATTCATTGATGCATTTGAACTGCTTGGAGCCTCATTGGCCAATGACCCGGAAAACTATGACCCTAACCTATCCCTGACGTTCCTTGGAATGGGCATGCTCTTGAGGTTAGTATGTAATAAAACAAATCTTGTGGGAGGAAACATGAAATTGATTGATTATTTAACACCACTTGATTGGTTATTCGAAATGAGTCGTAATTTCTTGTCCATCGTTTCAAAGTTCCTGAATCAGTAAGTGATCAAAGCAAATGTTGGGTACCTACACTACATGTAGATACATTGGTACATGGATATGTCTCATTTTCTCACTGTAAAATATGTGTTTTGCGTCTCAAGTAGCATTGTTTAACAGAAATGGGGATATAATTGCCCGTTGCGGTTCATTTGTATCGTGGTAAATTGTTTTCCGTGTAGCGACATTTTTTATGACCCCCAGCGGTAAGACATATCCATGTCAAAATGCTTGCTAATAGGGCATAATATGCCCTATTAAGATCTTATTATGATCTTAATTTCGTAGTAAACATTTGATTCCATTCAATTCATCTCTATACATGACCAATATTCTGTTCATTTTGAAAGTGTCTCTGACTACCGCTTATTATGAATTGAAAATTCGGTAGAACCTAAATGAAAGAACTCGACTTTTCGGTTCTGAAGTAATAAAATAGAGTATGGAATAAATACATACTCCCTCACTTTCCTATTATTGCTTCATTTCTGAGGATTTCAACTGAGACTGAAAAGGCCATTGACTGAAAAATCTGCATTTCTACCCATAATCTGTGGATTCCGCAATGCTATTAAGTGACCTCTGTAATATTGTCAGATTCAAGGACCCAGACAATCCAATTCCGAAACCATGCCTACCTCCTGTGCCAGCATACGGAAATAGGATGGAATCGCAGTGCATTGAAGACCTCGACGCCATTGAAGGCGATGAAGATGCCATCCATATGGAAGCTCTCACGCTGAGGTAACTATACCTACTCTCTGACTGAATATTATTATGTTCTTTCTGGCCATTTTCTGAAAGTACAGTTATATACAGGGTGGTTCACGGGAACGTCCCCAAAAGTAGGGGGCTGTTTCTCCGAACTGGGAGGGAGTAGGGAGATGGGGAAGGGGTCGTTGGAACCGGTAGGTGATTCAGTTTAGTTGCCATCATGGAAAGATGGGGTGTGGAGCACCGTGTGTTCGTGTACGACGTGTTTGTAAAAAACAATGAATCTGTGTTGGCATTCAACGTGCATTCAGAGTTAGGTTCAATGTTGCTCGACACGGTGCTATTCCTGATCGGAAAACCATTATGAAATGGGTGAATGCATTTCGTACTGCGGGTAACACCCGGCCCAGTACGGACGGTAAGGACCCCCGAGAACGGTATTATTGCCGGTATTATTCAGGTCACAATCCTCAGACTTTGCATGAACGACCACAGCATAGCCCTAAAGTCACGGCGTGGTGTGCAGTTTCACGCAAGTGCATCATCGGTCCCTATTTTTTTGAGGAAGAGGGGAACATTGTCACAGTTAATTCTACCCGCTACATGTACATGTTGAACAACATTTTGAGACCACAGCTACGTAGGAGAAGGCGAATCATCAACCAAAGGGATCATTGGTTCCAGCAGATCTTTGGCCCTCCTCTCACTTCCAACAACTCGATGGCCGTGGTACGCGAGATATTCCCTAACCGCCTTGTCTCACGTTTTGGGGACGTCCTTTGGCCCCCCACGCTCGCCAGACTTGACTGCGACGTCTTCCTATGGGGATACCTCAAGTCACGGGTTTATGCTTCAAAACCTCGGACCTTGGACAATCTAAAAGATGCTATCAGAAGGGAAGTGGCGACCATTGACGAAGCCTTACTAGAGCGCGTACACCAAAACTTCTTGAATCGACTTGCTTCATGCTACGAGCAAGAAGGACAACATTTAACGGTCGTGATTTTCAAGACATGAAATTGCATGTATTGCCCTACAGAAAAATTTATATAAAATGGTTGTACGACTAAAACTTTCATTTCTATGACTATTTGATTTTGAGGACGTTCCCTTGAACCACCCTGTATTTATGGATACCATAGAGATGGGCTTATTCATATTCACAGAGGCAGATCTACGGGGGAGGGGGACTAAGGGGGGTATTGCCCCCCCCCCCCCATTGGGTCTCCACTTGCACTGGATAAAACGGGAAATTTCTGAGAATATAAAAAATGTAACTTGTAATTTATAGGAGTAAATAAACAAACAGATAAGCCGAGGATTACAGACGAGATCCAATGTTTGAACCTAGTTTATATTTCATGAAACCAAAGAAAACAAAATGCAATTTATTTAAAATAATTGCTAACCCGGAGACGAGAGCAAGAGCACAGCCGCTATTTTGCACGAGAGACAGCAAAGAGAACTGACACGGGAGGGAGGGCGTACGTCTCTTCTGTTTACATTAAATTCATAAAATGAAACAGTCGGACAAGCGACACCTCATTTTAAAGGTTTATTTAGGCTGAACGCGAAGGTGAAGAAGGAATTGCGATATCGTATTCCGTTCTCGAACGGTAGCACTTTGAAGATGAAGAAACGAGGTTGTTACTTTTTAGAAAAATATTTCTCATAATTTGAATTTTCTTACTTAATGTGGGGTTTTGTTCTCCCCCAAATTCCCTTATCAGAATTTGAAGTGGTTTTGCCGATTTGAGTTTTACCCCATAAATCATCATTGAAACAAAAAAAAAAAAAAAAAAAAAAAGGCCCTAGGTACACGACTTTACCCTACGTTACTGAATCGTATTTCACATATTGTCACTACGGTCCTCATTATATACCGACTTATGAATGAGGAGGAGTACGAGGCAATAGGGACGGGGAGGGAGGGACGCTAGGGGTGACTAGAAGGGCGGAAGAGGGGTAAGCGCGGGAGTGATCTTTTCGGGGCGACTAATGCGCGGGGGGGGGGGGGGGGGATCGGGGGCCAGAAGTGAAGGGAGGAAGTGGAGGAATCACGGGGAGTTCTAGCGGGGGTGATGTTTTCGGGGCGACTAATGTTCGGGGGGGCCAGAAGTGAAGGGAGGAAGTGGAGGAATCACGGGGAGTTCTAGCGGGGGTGATGTTTTCGGGGCGACTAATGCGCGGAGGGGGGGGGCAATCGGGGGGGTCTACAAGTGAAGGGAGGAAGAGGGGTTATCACGGGGAGTTCTAGCGGGGGTGATGTTTTCGGGGCGACTAATGCGCGGGGGGGCCAATCGGGGGCCAGAAGTGAAGGGAGGAAGTGGAGGAATCACGGGGAGTTCTGGCGGGGGTGATGTTTTCGGGGAGACTAATGCGGGGGGGGGGGGCAATCGGGGGGTCTACAAGTGAAGGGAGGAAGAGGGGTTATCACGGGGAGTTCTAGCGGGGGTGATGTTGTCCAGAGACAACATCACGTTCTCAGGAGGACAAAAAACGACAGCGTGGCACGCCTTAGATCTCGCTTTCGTGAAATTTGCCTGGAGGGGGGGTAGAAGTTGAATTCCAAAAGATTTTAGGAGGAGGCTCCCGAACCCCCCTCTCACAGACCTTCAGGGGGGGGGGACTTTAGCCCCCCCCCCCCCCCCCTTGATACAGTTCTAGATCCGCCACTGCATATTCATAAGTATGCATACGAATACAGATATGAATATGAATTCAAATAAAGCCATAATCAACTCTTTCTCTGCATTTTCTCAGAAATTCACTTATTATCGAATTTTTGAAGAAAATGTAGCTATGGTTCTTGGTCCAAATTTTTAAAACTCGAATTTTCGAAAATGTCTCATACCAAAATCCGTTTCAGATCATCCTGAATCCACTGCCAAAACACATGTGTATATATATATATGTGGGAGAAAGAAAACAATAACCTCCGTTTTCTTGTACTGGTCTTTCATTTCTCCGACTTTTAGGTCCTGATGCATAATAAAAATGCATTGATTACGGAAAGAACTGTATTGAAAATTATGATAACTGTGAGACGCACTCAAATAATAACTAAAGGTTAATAACCCCAGGACGGCGAAACTCCCTGGTCAACGGTCCACACTGGTCGGCTCCTCTCGATTAACTGCAGACCAGGGATGGGACATCGATATCGATAACATCGAAATATTGATGTTTGTTGTCGATTTCGATGTTTTACCATCGATGTTTCACGCTCGATAACATCGAAATATATCGATGCTATGCTCCGATAACATCGGTCCAATTTATTACTCAATTCTGAAAACATTATTTGTTCTTTGCAGGATACAGGTTATTCAGGAACCAAGTTACAAAATAGCTCTTTATTATTACTTTGACATTATTACTTTGACATTGACAAACATTTTTACATTTTTTACGAATTCATAAGTACTTACCTAAAAAAAAAAAGAAATGAATAGGAAAAATGAACGTTTGCAATTAAATTTAAAAAAAAAAAAGTTTTCGTCAAGAGAATGGAGAAAACCCATTTTTTTCCAAATTTCCCCCTTTATCCTGTTTCTGATATCTGTTAAAATGTTCCCGGTTTGAGAAAATAATCGTTCTGACGGTACTGATGTTGAGATTCTTGCGAGGTATTTGAAGACAAATCTGCTGAGCTAGGGAAACAAATCAGCTGACTGACGTCAGAAGTCATTGAAGTTTCTGCTGATGTCTGCCTCAGCAGGAGACCTTAGGTAGAAACAAATTACAGAGAGTAATAAGACTAGGTAAGTGTTCGTTCATACAAAAATACTGAAAACAACTGTGTCAAAAGAGAACAGCGACTGAATCAAAATTAAACCAAGTGACAAAGACAAAGAGACAAACCGGGCAAAGAGACAGAGTCCAAGCGATAACTTACTTCTGATAAGAAGAACATCGATATTGATATCGATGTTTCCTGAATATCTGGGAACTGATTGTACAAACTGATCCACCTCCATCTTGTTCATTTTTCTCCATTTTGTTACAACAGTTCGTGTAGTTTAATTTAAAGTAAAACGTTTTCACGTCTACATGTCGATAATCTCACATGAATAGGGCTTTGTTCCATTGCCGAAACGTCGTGAGGAAATAAACACTGAAAACAAGACTAGCTTGTTCATTTGAATCTAGGGACGCGGGAGCGTCCCGCCCGCCAAGAAAACCGAAGCCCTGAAAACCGAAGCGACTGAGACACTGATTACGCGACGGAACTAGTTGGGGTTTTCACCCTACCATAGCTCGGTCCCCTGAGTGTCTCGAGAGTTGATTTTTTGTACACCAACTCTCCAGGGGCACGTGAGGACGTAAACCAAAATTCAGCTCTCGGGAACATCAGGTGTCGGGGGTATAACAATTTTAAAACCACTATTTTTCACGTTTTTCGTGTTCTTCTTCTTCTCGTTGTTGTTGTTGTTGTTGTTCATTGACGGGGCTACAGCCCAGCAGACAAATCGGATCGAGCTGAAATTTTGCACACACGTTTGTTATGCTCCAAGGGAGTGCCTTTTGACCATTTTTTCTCTCTCCCCCCATTTCACCCCAAATTAGGGGGGAAATAGTGTTTTTTAGGAATTTCAAATGGTCATAACTCCTTCAAAATTGAAGCTTTTTCAGATTTTCTTTTTTAGTTGTGTTCAGCTTTTCAAACTGTTTAATTTGAGATCAAAAAATGCTTCCTAAAAGGAAAAATAAAGGAGTTATGGTGATTTTTCTATTTTCAACAACAACTGCCGCAAATATTGATGAAAATTGGTGCGGTTGGTCTTAAAATGTCCGCTAGGTTGTCTAGAATATGCTCAATAATTTTGAACTAAATCTCAATCGATTTGACTAATCCACAGCCAAAAATACGTGAATAAATTCCACATCTACTGATTTGGCTAATTTCCGAAAACATCAAAGTTGAACGGTGGTCAGAAAAATTGTCGTAGAGTGGCGCCTGTTTAAGGATTGATAGGAAATTTAATGGGCTTTCGAATGAGGGTAGCGCACTTTGGCACTTTTCCCAACGGTTCTCGAGTTATTCGCGATTTTTGGTATAAAAACGTGCGTTTTACCAGTTGCAAACTTTCTCTTTCCTCTTTCTCTTCGACACCAATAATTACAATTATTGTAATGATTCTCAACAACAAAAATTTGCACAATCCCCAAGAAAAAATGCAACCAATTTTCAAAAAATTTCTAATTCAAATTTATTCAAATTTCTAATTCTTTCTATTTTTTTAAATTTAATAATAAGAATAATTGTATTAAATTTTAATAATTGTTTTTAAATTGTTGATTGTTTTAATTAATCGAAAATTTTAAAACTAATATTTAACCAATTCGCAAAAATTTTAAAACTACTTATTTTTCAAACACATTTCAGATAACAAACAATAATTTCCAAAAAATAATCATTCTTGTCACAAAAACAAGAAACAAAAAGGCAAATTAGTAGGCGTACTAATTTTAACATGAATAATGTTTTTGCGGTGGCCTACCAGAGTTGAAAAGCGTAACGAAGTTTAAGTCACGAAATTATGTCACGAAGATTTTTAATGATTTTCACGTACAACCGAGCCGTTTCTAGGGAAATGAAACTTCTTTAGTTTTCAACGGACAAAAATCGTTCTCCATTCGTTGGAAAGCCTTTAATTTATGCATAAATTATATACTGCCAAAACCACTGTAAATATCGAAGAAGCTGAGATACAGCCCTGAGTAAATAAAAAAACTAATAAATTTTCCGCACATCTCTTAATATTTTCCATACAGACAAAGAAAAGGGATAAGGAAAAGGGGAAACGGGACGCAAAAACATTATTCATGTTTTGCATAGCAAATACCTCGTTCTATACAAAGTATAGAAGAGAAAAATCAGGGGGGTCCAGGGGAGCTTGCCCCCCTGGCGAGGCGCGAAGCGCCGAGTTTTACTAAATTTTGACTAGGATAACACTTCATTTAGGAAAACATTTACTAGTTACCTCGTAGGTACTTTTGTATTGTATAAGTTGTTGAACCGTATTGTATAAGTACCACTCGAAAACTAGCCATGCAAAAAGATGTGATATCCCCCCAAAAACAACTCCGTTGTAAAAACTGGCCCGCCAAAAAACCTCAGCCGCAAAAAGGAATGATATCCATTTTGCCCGCCAGCCACATATATAGGATGCTCAGTGCTTCGCACCTCGCTGTTGAGTGTGCATATAGAAACCTGATCCTCCTACCCCTAACCTCCACCGTCAATGTTTTCCTGTTCCCTGTCACCTTCCCACAACCCCCTCTCACCCTTAGTCACCCTCGGTTTCACCTAATATGTTTCCTCTGTTACACCAGCAGGGAGCTTTACGCTTCTTTCAATGCTGTTGGCGGGAGCTTTTTGCCAGATGAACAAGCCTGAATTGAAGCATTACTTCATTACAGTTGTACCACCGCTGATTACTCGTGACCACCAGTAATACTTATGTTAGCTTGTTCATCTGGCAAAAAGCTCCCGCCAACAGCATTGAAAGAAGCGTAAAGCTCCCTGCTGGTGTAACAGAGGAAACATATTAGGTGAAACCGAGGGTGACTAAGGGTGAGAGGGGGTTGTGGGAAGGTGACAGGGAACAGGAAAACATTGACGGTGGAGGTTAGGGGTAGGAGGATCAGGTTTCTATATGCACACTCAACAGCGAGGTGCGAAGCACTGAGCATCCTATATATGTGGCTGGCGGGCAAAATGGATATCATTCCTTTTTGCGGCTGAGGTTTTTTGGCGGGCCAGTTTTTACAACGGAGTTGTTTTTGGGGGGATATACAACCTACTTCTCAACACTAGTCAATCCCATCAACACAATATATTATTATATATAAAAATAATTTTTGGTGGATTCAGGATGGATTCAGTAGATTCAGGATGGTCTGATACGGAATTTGGTATGCGAATTTTTCGGAAATTCGAGTTTTAAAAATTTTGGACCGAGAACAATACCTAGCTACATTTTCTTCGAGTACCATTCACACAAAATACATTGAATTTTAGTAAAATTGAGAAAAGAATTTGAATTTCTAGGAAAAAATCACAAAACGATGTGAGTCTGGCATTGTTTGTATTCATATCCATATTCATATGTTGTGTTCGTATTCACTTCACATGTCAGACCATGCAATGAGTCAGGCGAAAGTTGATATGTAATTGATTGTACTGGATAAATTATGTGGCTCCCTGTTACACACTGCCGTTTCATCCATGGTTTTGCAAGAGCCAGTAAGAAATGAATAATGGTTAGTTGAAGAGTCATATTACCAGTTAGAATGAAAAATAGTATCTTGAAGAATAAATTTTCAAAGAAAACTCGATAAGATTTTTCAAATATTGATGATTTTCTCCAATACAGTAGGTATGTTGCTAGAAGGTATTGATTCTGTATTGTATTGGATATCTCTTTTGACTGCTTTATACCCTCCCTCGCCCTCTTACAAATATGTAGCCATATTATGTATAATAGCTATAATATGTACCTATAATATGTATGTCTGTAAAATAATGATTGGTTGTTCAATTTTTCCAGAGAACGACTCCTTGGTCCAAACATGTCGCACGATGCGACAATCCCCATCGTATACAGAGGACTTTGGTTGGCAGAAGAAGGTCGATTTGACCGCTGCATTGCTTTGTGGCTACACAGGCTCCAGCTGCTGTGGGCCATTAACTCCCATGACGGCGATGACATATCTAGATTTGCCGCGGTAAATACAATTGAGACTAGAAATGTATGTATTCAAAATGTGGGAAAACTCCTAAATGACGGAATTGAACCAAATCGGTTGAAATTTTGCTGGTCCATTACATACAAGGCCACTCCTTTAGGCAAAGCAGTTCTGAGGGAGTTGCCATTCACTGCTAAATGTTGATTTTGTTTTGCCAAATTCCGAGATGATTGTTTGAAAAATCGAATTTCAGTTGTTCTCAGAAATGCTCATGGTTAACGCTACCGTTAAAGTGGCCGATCTGTTGGCCGTCCTTAAGGCAGCACACTTGAATCTCCTTAGTAATAAGGAATTCCTGAACAGCCACGAGTCTCAGTATTCCAAAAGCAGAGTTGAGGTGAGATTAATAAATGTTATTCTATTTGTAAGTTGAAGTTTTTTCCTCATAATAATTAGCATTTTTTGGGCTTATCAATAATTTAACTCTTCCATCTACAACACTCATTGTTAGGGTACGTACAGAGTGGCGCGAATGAAAGAGTAAATACCAACGAGCAAAGCGTGGAAAACAAACAACGTTCTTGGAAGGCGGGTGCACAGAGTGGAAGCATACCTGATAAACGAGCAAAGCATGGAGTGAAAGAGCAAGGCAGCGAAACCAAACCAGTTTGATTTTTCTGCTCTCACGCACTTGTCACCCTCGCTGCTCTCATGTCCACCCTCTTCTCCTTCACAAAAATGGATGTGGACCTTTTAATTAGTGAGGTAGCCTTTGTCGGGTCAAAAAGATCCGAACAACACAATCAGTTTGTGTTGGGCCGGAAATGGGATAAATTATTCAGCTTCTCTTGGATTTTTCCAAGCAAGTGTCTATATTCAAGGGGAAATACTCTCCGAACTTGACAGGATTCTCCCACAGATCGACGGATAAATTATGAAATTCTCCATGGACACCACACAATTGATTCCCCTGTGTGAGGAAATACCACATTTTGAATCCTGAAGTTTCATTTAGTAACAATTTGCTCCTTGGGTCCTTTGTTACCAACACAGAAACCGTCGTCCACTCTGGCCAGGACGACTCCTTGCTCGCACACTTTCTTGAAAAAAATCACCGCTTTGCTCTGCTTCTACTCTTTTTGTGTACTAAGGGTATTGAGGGGGTGACTCACTTGGGGAGAGAGATGAGGGTGAAAAGGCATCTCGTTGCAGAAGAACGGAGAGTGGCTACTTGAAGAACATTAAATTTTGGTCTACCGTTTCAGAACCAAATTGGCTGAGGTCCGCGCAATTCCTATTTAGTCTGATGAAAGATAGATAGCAGCCAAATGGTTTATTTCAACAAGGACTGCCCGAGTCCTAAGAGTATTAAAGTCGTGAAGTGCGCACAGTGAAAGGGTTGGATTTTATCTTGTCTGAGAAGAGGTGTTCAGCTATGGTAGAGTTTACGTATGATTTAGTAGACCCAGTGTCAATGAGAAAGCGGAGGTTAGATTTCGGGCATATGATGTAGGGGAGTTCAAGGATTGTTTTTTTTTTTTTTGTCTAAGTTCATCAGGGTGTTCGGGTTTTTGAGGCCCGTATCTTCTAAAAAACACTGTTCCTGGGGTTCCACATTTTGCTCATGAGTATCCTCTTGGAAATACTCTTTGGTCTCCGGGTATGTTTCGGCGTCCTCTGGCCCTTCGTAAGGGTCATCAGGGTTTTGAAGTTCATTCTCCGAGATCTGATGATAGTTGGGGGTGGTTTGCCAGCTCATGTGAGACTGTGCTCTAGTCCCTTGAACGTTCTGGTTTTGCTGGGGCGAAGGCCGCCAGGGTTGCCAGGGGCGTTGTTGGGGACGCTGGGCGAAGTTCCCTGAAGGGGGTTTTGCGCCGGTACTTGGACCCGGTTTTGGGTTCTGTTTGAACTGAGAGTTCGCGGGTTGATTGGGGAAATTTGGCTTTGGGTTCCCACCGAAGTTTTGTGGTCTTGGGCCTGCAGGTGTAAAGTTCTGTGGCTTGAAGTTATTCAAAGTTCGAGCGAAATTATTCGTCGGTCGGGGACTTGACTGGAAGGTTGGTCTGGGAAAATGTGGAGGCACGTTTGATCCTATTTTCCTGGTCATAGTTTATAGCATCTGATAGTCATTAGTCCTAGGGCTTGACTTAGAGTCTCGGGGTTCCTAGCTCTTAAACTGGCTCCCAGAGGTTCCTTTGAGTGCATAAGAAATACTCTTAGCGCAAGCTTTTGGAAATGATTGATCATAACGTTCGCGTCACCTTCTACTTCATGTGTTCTTGTATAGGCAATGAGGAGTCTCAAATGTTTCTTTAACCTATCATGAAATTTAAAAGGATCTTCCTGATCTTGTTGCCTGAAGTGAGCCAAATTCAGAGTTCTCGAATCCTACTATAATCGCGTCTCCAATCTCTTATACGTGGAGCAATCGCTAGCTGCGATGAGCTCCGCGGCGGGGGATAATTTTTGATTTGATGGCAGATATCAGGGCGAAATTGTGGAAAGACCCGGGGGACGTCTCGTCAAATAATTGGTAGTATAACTTTTGGGTAATTTCTAAGAATGGTTTGACTGCCTCAAGTCGGCCGTCAAATAGGGGGATCATCTCTACGTATTGTTTTGAAAGGGTGGAGCGATTACTTTCCAGAATGACCTGGTTTACCATTAATGATTTTACTAAACCTGTTAATTCCGCTGTTTGATTTAGTAGTTGGCCGATAATTCTTTCGGCGGTCCAGTGTTCCGCGGGGGAGGTGGAAGGTTGTTCAGAGTCTTCCATTTGATTTTCTGAGATAGTACTAAGAGGTATTGAAATTTAGGAAATACCCTAGCGTGGATGTATTTCTTATATAGCTTTTGAATTTTGGCAAATTAGTTCTCGGTAATGAAAATCGATATAATTACTGATTTGAGAAAAAAATAGTGGGAGAAGAATAGCGGCTGAAACAAATTCAATCTGACGATTTGCTGTACAGGAAAAAAAATTGATTAGCTTATTACTAACATAAACGGATTATAACAATGATGGTATATTGAAATATTAATAGCTAAGAAGGTCGAAGGAAGTGAAGGTCGGACGGAGTTCTCGACGAAGGAAGATAAGGTGACGCGCGTGGGCGGAAGTCGCGCGATGAGCAAGCTCGGCTGAGCGAAAGGTAGGATTTGGAAGAAGGGCGATTTAAATGATCGCTTTAATAACTCCCAAGTGCGAGTCGTTGAAGGAGATGATTATAGCAATATTTGAAATGAAGAAATGTTTCTTGAAGATTCTCCCAAGTGCGAGTCGTTGAAGGAGTTTGATGATTTAATTCGTTATTCGAATTTTCGGTTCTCCCAAGTGCGAGTCGTTGGAGGAGATAATTATTGCTACCTATATTAAATGAAGAAATTTTCTTGAAGATTCTCCCAAGTGCGGGTCGTTGAAGGAGTTGAATATAGCGGCGCCCCAAGTGCGAGTCGTTGTAGGGCGTTGAATGAATAATTTTGGTAGTCCCAAGTGCGTGTCGTTGTAACACTCCGGTAATAAAATTATTAATTTATTATAGCTTAAATTTAACTCACAGAAGAACGCGTAGGTCATTTTCAGTCGAAGAACCCTGGAGGCGGCTTCTGTGAGGAGTGGTCTTTCGCTTGGGACCGTTGAGGTTAATAATATAATTTTTTTCTTTTTCATTTTTCTTCTTTTTTTTTGTTGTAAATTTTCAACTTTTTTTCCAACATTTTTTTTTTTTGACATTCAAAACATTTGTTTGAATGTTCAATCTTCTGAACATGGTACAGGAAATAGTTTTGTCACGTTAAATATATTCGACTCCTGCTTCCTAAAACTACAATCTACCTTAAAAATAGTATCTGACACTTTTTTTATTATCGTAAAGGGTCCTGTTCTTATTTCGTCCAATTTATTTGTATTTAAACTGTCCCCATGTTTTACATAAACTAAATCTCCTACTTGAACATTAGCGTCTTTTCTGGTTTTGTCAAACATTGTTTTATTCATATTATGAATTCTTTGCGAGTTTTCGAATGCTATTTTCCGATCGTTTTCAAGATCTCTTTTTATTTCTATCTGATCTGGAAGAATACTGACATCAATTCCATTCATTAAATAATTTGGACTAAATTTTGTTGAACTGTGAACTGTGTCCTTATATTCGTTTACACATATGCCTGCTATTTTTGACCATGGAAGTTTCTTTTTTTTTGGTCTTCGTTTATTTTACGTCTGATACGATTGACTAACGTCCGGTTCAATCTTTCATTCAATCCATTGGAAAAGGGACAATCGACTGATGTGAAAATTAACTTTACTTTATTCTGTTTCAAAAAATCCCTGAATTCTACAGAATTAATCCCACTGTATTGATCAGTTAACAAAATTCCTATTTGATTTTGACTCTATATCTTTTGTACTAACTGAATAAAATCTTTAGCTTTCTGTGTCTTGGACATTACAATAAATGCAAATCGTCTGAAATGATCTACTAACAAATGCAAATGTTTTTTTGATGATCTGTTTCCGCTAAAACCACCGATCGTATCGAGTAACGTGATTTGAAAAGGACCCGTCGCTGGTCTAATTGTGACAATAACCCATATTTTCCTGGGCCTCTTGTCTTATTTTTAATACAGTTCTCACAATTATCACAAATATTCTTAACAAGTGTCCCTAAGTTTTTACAGGAATAAAATTCTGTAATTTTCAATAAAATTAATTTTTTACCAATGTGCCCAAATCGTAAATGCACTTTCTTAATCAACTCTGTTCCGATATCATAATTTTCTCTGTTCCATGTACCTTAGTGTACCATAAACCATTCTTATTTATGCATTTTTCGTATTTGATCTGTGCTTGATCTTCTTGAATACTGTCCAACTGTAAAAAGTTTACAATTCGTAATGGTTCTTCTTTGGTAAATGACTCTAATTCAGGATTTCTGGATAAACTGTCTGCCTCTAAATTATCACTCCCTGGCACATATTTTATGGCGAAATTATACTGTGAGAGATAAAATTTTAATTCCCCTAATTCTTCATCTTTCCGGATCTTTTTTCCTTAGATCCTTTTGTATCTATCCGGATTTATGGAAAAAGGCAATAATCAAACCTATCCCTAAAGTAAAATCCCCTATGAATGTGAATGACTTTGGGGCAATCTCTTTGCTGTGCACTGTGGGTAAGATGCTTGACAAAATAGTTTATCTAGAACTCAATTCGTATGTGGAAAAGAACAATATATTAGATCCTTATCAATCGGCATATCGAACTGTCTTCAGTACGGAAACAGCCCTGATAAAGTTACTTGATGACCTCCGCAGAAGTATGGACCAGAGGCAGGTTACAATTATGGTTATGGTTGATTTCTCATCCGCTTTTGATCTGATAATGCATGATACATTATTGTGCATCCTGCGATCAATTGGAATCGAAGGTCGTTCCCTTAATTGGTTTGAGTCCTACTTGTCTGGACGGGAGCAAAGAGTCGGGGGTCCTGGGGGTGACTGCTCGACATGGAGGAGAGTGGAAGTAGGGTGTCCTCAGGGTTCCGTGCTGTCGGCACTCATGTTCATAATTTATATTAAAACTTTGTCGGGCATTTTCTCGCAGGGTACCCGTCATATTATGTATGCGGATGACTTGCAGCTCTACCGGTCCTGCCCAGTAGAGGCGATCTGTGGAGCGGTGAGTCGCCTGAGTGGGGACCTTGGAAATCTTTGGAGGTGGTGCTCGAGACATGGTATGAAAATAAATGAAAATAAAACTAAAGAACTAAAGTAATGGTATCGGGGTACCCAAAGATCTTGGCCAAAATCGATTTTTTGACAATTCCTAAAGTTATATGTGGCAAAACCCCTTTAGACTACGTGGACATTGTGAAGAACCTAGGAATCATGATGCAGAGCAACTTCTCGTGGAATAGTCAAGTCACGGCAATGTGTAAATCTGTTTTTAAAAGCATATACCAACTTCGGAGATTGGCAAGTGATTTCCCAATGCATGTACGAAAGCAGCTAGCACAATCACTTATCCTACCTATTTTTGACTATGCACCTGTAGCAACCTGTGACTTCAACAGTGAGGATATTGCTAGACTGCAAAAAGCGCAAAATGCACTGGTGAGATTCGTGTTACGGCTTAAATTAGACGAACACGTTACCCAACACTACAAATCTCTAGGCTGGCTTAAGATTAAGGAAAGAAAACGCCTACATATTGCAGTATTGGTTTTCAAAATCCTTAAATTTAAAAGACCTCAGTACCTTTATGAAGAATTTTCATTTATGGCCCAGGTGCACTCAAAAGACACCCGGAATAGAGAGAAACTGTTGCAAATCCCGAAGCACAGGACAAACCTTTTTAATAGATCTTTTATCGTTCAAGGAACTAAAATATATAATGAACTAGTTGGCAATTTCAATCCTAACGAAAGAACTGAAATATTTAGAGAAAAACTGAAAAAACAATTATTAGAAACTTATTAGAAGAATGTATTTATTTATTTACCATATTTTTTATGTTTGAAGTTCATTTGATTTAAAAGCAGTTGTAACTTTATTAAGAAAAACCATTGTAAATTTATTTGATTATATATATATATATATACGAGGGGGGACCCAAAAGTAACGAGACTACCTCTGTCACGGGGCTGGAAGTTGAAAGAGAGGGGCGTCTGGGGTGGGGGATCGTAGGGCAACCATTCCTGAGTCAGTATGCGAAGGTAGCCCGCTGTGAGTGCACTAGTTCGACCGTAGCGATTTTTACAGTGAAACGTGTTTTTCCCTTTTGGCGAAAACGTGATGGCGGACGCCCGAGAACAACGCGGGGCGGTAAAGTTTTGCTTTCTGCTTGGGAAATCAGCCGTCGAAACACTTGAAATGCTTCAAATTGCCTACAAGGATGATGCCTTGAGTAGGGCTCGGGTTTTTGAGTGGTTTTCCCGTTTCAAAAAAGGTGAAATGTCAATTGAAGACCAACCTCGACCAGGGCGCCCTTCAACCGCAAGGACTGACGACAATGTTGAAAAAATCAACACTCTGATCCGTGAAGATCGTCGTAGGACAATTGATCAGCTGTCTGACATGACTACCTTGTCATGGAGTACGGTTCAGAGGATTTTGACAGAGGATTTGGGCATGACAAGAGTTGCAGCCAAACTGGTTCCACGTCTGCTGTCTGACGATCAACGCACGCGCCGTCTTGAAGCCTGCCATGAGCTGAAAAATCAGATTGAAGAGGACCCCGATTTTCTTTCCAAGGTCATCACAGGTGACGAGTCGTGGTGTTATGGGTATGATCCCGAAACCAAGCAGCAATCAAGCCAATGGAAGACCCCTTTGTCACCTCGTCCAAAAAAAGCGCGTCAAGTGAAATCAAACATCAAGACGATGCTCATTTGTTTTTTTGATGTCAGAGGTGTGGTGCACACAGAGTTTGTTCCTCCTGGTCAAACTGTCAACCAACATTTTTACTTGGCAGTTTTGAAGAGGTTGAGGGAGAGCATCAGAAAAAAAAGAGCGGATCTTTGGCGCAGTGGCGACTGGTTCTTTCACCACGACAATGCACCAGCTCACACCGCCCTCTCTGTGAAGCAATTTTTGACCAGAAATGGCATGACCCCGATCGTCCACCCTCCCTATTCACCCGACCTGGCTCCGTGTGACTTTTTTCTGTTCCCCAGACTGAAAAGGGACCTGAAAGGAAAACGTTTTGGGACTGTGGAAGAGGTAAAAAAAAATTCGCTGGAGGGATTGAAGAGCATCAATGTGAGTGAATTTAAAAATGGTTTTGAACAGTGGCAGAAACGGCTGGACAAGTGCATCCAGTCTAATGGGGAGTACTTTGAAGGGGATAGAAGTTTGGAGTAAAAATATTGAGTAATTAAACAGTTATAACAAAAGTCTCGTTATTTTTGGGTCCCCCCTCGTATATATAATTGTTATACATATAAGTACATAGTTCTTTTTTTTTTTTTTTTTTTTTTCTTTTTAAGATTTATGTATCAAGCATATCATAGAATTATGACTGTAAGAGGAATTTTGTAATCTTTCATCCAGGGATGGTGGAAGAGAGGGCCTCAAGGCCCTAACCTTCCCTGGTTAATAAATAAAACAATCAATCAATCAATCAATCTTTCCTTGCCTTCACTTTTAGATGTTCAAAAGGTTTATGATCTGTCAACACTGTGAACTTTAATCCTATCAACCAATACTGCCAATACGTAATGGCTTCCTTACTTGCCAAACATTCTAAATAAATTGCTGCTTTCCTTCTGCCTTCACTTTTAGATGTTCAAAAGGTTTATGATCTGTCAACACTGTGAACTTTAATCCTATCAACCAATACTGCCAATACGTAATGGCTTCCTTACTTGCCAAACATTCTAAATAAATTGCTGCTTTCTTTTTTTGACACTCCGTCAACTTTTTCGAAAAATAAGCAACAGGTTTAAATTCTCCGTTCTCTTGTTTTTGCTTTAAAATAGCTCCGAATCCCTCCTTACTGGCATCAGTTCTTAGTACTGTTTCTTTTTCGGGTCGAAAATCGACAAACACGGTTCCGAACATAAATACTCCTTAATTTTTTCAAAGTTCGTCTGACAAAGTTCATCCCATTTAAATTCTTCATTTTTCCGTAATAACTTATGAAATGGTTCCAAAATTTTACAAGCGTCCGGAATATATTTATAATAGAAGTTCACTTTCCCTAAAAATTGCCTTACGTTCTTTTTATTTCTTGGTTGCGGAAATTCCTTAATCGGCTTTAAATTATCCATTAAAGATTCAACCGTATTAAATGCCGCAATGTGTCCAACATATTTAACATTCTCCCTTGCAAAATTACATTTTATAAACTTTAATCGAAATCCTTCCTCTAAAATTGCGGTGGAAAGTTTTCTTAAATGAATTAAGTGTTCGTGAAAATTTGCTGAAAATATTAATATATCATCAATATAATTAATGTAAAATTCACTCAATTTGTGTCTCCTAATAATATTGGAAAGGATCCTCTGAAAAATTGCTGGCGATGTCTTCAAACCAAACGGCAAACATTTCTAGTTGTAGTGTCCGTTTTGGGTGACAAATGCTGTTTTATAGCGATCTTTTTGTCTCAAAGGAATGGCCCAAAAGGCACAATTGATAGCCAGTGTTGAAAACCATTTACAGTTCCTTGTTTTAATCACTAAATCCTCTATAAGTGGAAGCGGTTGACTTTCCGGCACTACTAAATCATTCAATCCACGGAAATCACAGCATAATCTATTTTTTTCTATCTTCCTTCTAATAGACCAACGTTACAGGTGCCGCAAAGGGCGACGTCGATTCCTCAATACGATCATTTTCCAATAATTTAGCAACCTGAAATTCTATTTCGGCTTGATCTTGAAAGGAGCACCTATATGGTTTCTTTGATACATATTTATGTTCTTTTAGATATATTCTTGCTTCGTAATCCTTTAAAACCCACATCGAATTTGTCTTTTGCGAAAAGTTTGTTTTCCTCATTTAAATGTTCCAATTTACATTGAAATTCCTCTACGTTAATAAATTCATTAAAATTTATCCTTATTTCCTCTTTATCTTTATCTGGTAGTTCCTTTATGTTCATTCCTTTATTTTCTATTTTTTTATTTTCGATCACCGTTACTTTACCCTCAACATCACCTATCTTCCTATCTATCCGTCTCAATTCTGTTTGTGAGATATTTAGATTCTCATCCTGCCGCAATCTAAATAGAGAAATATTATCGAGACCCAACAAAAAATCATTCTTAAAATTTCTATCTTTTACAACAAAAATGTCCACTAAATATTTAAGCCGGAATATTCTCAACTCAAATTTGGTTACACCACAAATACCTCCTATACCACTAATCGTTTCGAATGTTCTTTCCTTTTCCAAAATCGGAAGATTCATTTTCTTTACATAATCAAAATTTATTACAGAATCAGTTGCTCCCGAATCGTAAACTGCTACGCAATTAACAACATCATTTATTAGAACATCTAATATGATTTGTGGTATTCTTACACGTTTTTTGACACTGCTACATTTGACAGAGAGCGAGTAATGGGCACAGAGTCTTTTTATACGGGAGTTGATGAGTGGGAGTTAGCTGATTCATCTTTTAGCAAAATGACAACAATGGGAGTCTTGTGATGTGGATTCTGCTGAATCCGCAGCGACTTCAAATGGCGGCGTTATCGTATACGGTGTGGATGAATGAGGTCCTTTGTCTTGTCGAGGATTGACTGTGGTAACTTATATATATATATATATACGATGGATTGGTGAAACTAAAGACACTAGCGTGAAATATGAAGTTGAATGATTGTACAGGAGGATGAAAATTATAGCAAACACTTACGTAAATTTAGAAAAACTAGATAAAAGAGGGAATTTTCGCTTTTGTTTATATATATATATATAATCAATATTCAGGAGCTTATACTTTCCTCCTGAAATAGTGATTCAACGGCTAATGGGTTGATGGTAACTTTTTGATCTTGAAATCTCATTTCTCCCGTTTTGTTAAGGTGTGTGAAGAACAAAAATTTGAAGTATCATGAGAATAAGAGATCAATCAACAACACTTGTGATAACTATATAACATTTAAGTTACATTGGATTTCCTCCTTAATCATTTTTAGGAAGAGAATGACGGATTATTGTTATCCATATTGGAGCTCCTCGTCGTTAGCTTGGTCATAAATGACGTTCAGTGTGAGGCTGTCCCTGATCTAAACAAGACTCTATTCGACATCTTGAAATCTGAGGTATGCATTTCCTGCGTAGTCACCATGATTTATTTTTCTTTTAATGATTCAACTAAGATAGTGAGAGTTTATGGTTTATTTCAGTTTCGTACTTCAAGTGGTCAAACACTTCTTCACCTTGCAACTGACTCAACTACATGTGTTAATGCAGTGCTTACTGATTTTGGCGTCAGGTGAGTAAGCCTCCTTTGATTTGGCTCGATGAATTTCATAGATTATGTACGTATAATGCTCCCAAGATTAGTTTCTCCATGACCTTTTCTTTCTTCATGAGATACGGTCAAATTTGACCTCCCGTTATTTGTGCGTAAAACGGAATATTATCAACCCCAAGCATGATGTAAGTAGTAGGAATATCGACTTTTAACAATTTCGGACCAAGAACAATAGCTTCCGTTTCATCAAAATTCGCTAAAAACATTCCCCAAACCACGGATCACATACATATAGATTACTTGGACAGAGAGAACTCGTCGTATACTTTTAGTGGACGCATAAATTAAATTGACGGGGTTAGGTTCACTATCCCCCACCACTGTCAGTTGTGAGCTTATGTCGCGTCACCCTTTAATATCCCCACGAATGATTTACACATGGGAAAACAACAGCATATATTTTTAAAACTCACCAAATTCTTGACGTACGGTTAATTATCTTCTTTGTGCAGACTACCCATCTATCTACATCACTAAATGATAGATTAATTATTATTATGAATTAGCTACCTTCTACCCTTCTATCTACATCACTAAATGATAGATTAATTATTATTATGAATTAGCATTAATTATTATTATTGATTAATAATTATTGTTAGTTATTAATAATAATAAACTATTATTATTAATTAACTAAATATCTGAAAAACATGTGCTGTTTGAACCAGCTTGGCCAGTATGAACATTCGCACCTCGCTGGGAACGATAACGTTTGGTGTTGGAACTTGAGTATGTACGACAGGGATCAAATGTATGTGCATATCTACTTTATATCTATAAAGCCCAATATAATAAGTAGGGGAAACACGTTTATTTACAATGCATATGAAGTTTACCAATACAATTAGAATAAACACTACGGCACGGTTTGGGTAACCGTCTGTCAGAGGTAGGGTAACAAAATAAAAAAGAATCTTCACAGAATGGTGTAGTCATAACCCTGGAATTTTGAAACTTTAAAAACGGAACTCTCGCGAAAAATTGAGGTTGAATCATGTGGCAGCCTGTCTGGTCATGTTCATACTGGCCCAACTGATTAGAATAGCACATTGGTGTTGGCATATCGAGTTTCATCATTTTTAATAAATCATGAGTTTAATCATTTTTAATAAATCATGATAAATAATAATAATTTTTAGTAAATACGAGAATGTCAATAATTTTAGTAAATTCGTAATAATAATCAACTAAGTAATTAATTATTGCCAACGTCTGAAGTTGGAAATAAAGACCCCAGAATTATATTGGTACAAATTATTTGTAATTAATTCATCGTCTCTACGAGTATAAACGTTTCATATATCATTTGGTGATCTGCACAAAGAATTCAGGAGTTTTACTTTTCCTTTCAAAAAAGCCTTTTTCAACACAGTTACATTTTGTAGTACAAAATAATAGACAAACAAACATAGAAACAAAATAGACATTTTGTAGAGTGTATTTTGTTTGTCTATTTTCAACTCTGATACGTTAATCTTACCTATAGATTCCCGAACGACCGTTTAGCATCTCTACTCATGGACTGTGGGGCAGACGTAAATGACACAGATAATGAGAAGAATACACCCCTTCACCTTGTGGCATCTACACAGCGACCCGTCAGGTAACATAATTGCCTTCTCTATTCATTTTTCTAG
Organism: Stenodema calcarata; assembly: GCA_963920205.1. NCBI lineage: Eukaryota > Metazoa > Arthropoda > Insecta > Hemiptera > Miridae > Stenodema > Stenodema calcarata. Next base: position 9,516,479 of record OY986048.1, read on the forward strand.
CAAATACAAATACTAATTGTATTTTACCCTTATTCTGTGTATGTGACCAGACTAATTGGATTCACCAACATTGTTTGTTTATTATCTTCAATAATGAACCACTGGAGTCGACCAAAAAAAAAAAATAAAATAAAATAATAATAATACTACTTAATAATAATTTGTAACCCCCTCAACATCTGACGCGTTACGTTTCTAGATACATTTCAGAAAATTGAATAAAATAAAATTGGGTTGTCCTAAAATTATTACATCAGACCAGATGGAGGATGATCCTTGAAACTATTCATCATCCTACGTCATTGGGAAGGGGTTCAAAATTGATTTCGAAATTTTAAAAACGTCATATCTCGAATATTTCAAACAGAATGTTATCGTTTTCTGTAAATACACTGGAGACCAAAAAAACCGGCGCAGTTGAATTGTTGTCGAAGAGTCAAGTTTAAATCGATAACAGTTGGGTTTGAGTCAATAGTAAGGTCAATAACAAGGTTAAGAGAGATTACGTGCAGAGGTCCATCCCTGTTTTTCCTTAACTATCCAGTTTTTTTTCCTGTAATGCTCTCTTGAATTCACGATAGAAGCCTACAGAAGTCTGCTGATGTTAATCTTCACTTCAGAGTCCGTGCTTTAGGTCCTCTACTCACCCCAGCACACCGAACGGCTCGTCTTCAATTTGCTAGAGATCACGCTGCTTGGACTGAGCTGCTTGGGTTTGCAGCAGGATCCGTCGCCCTTGGACGCCCTGATGCCGGCCATCTGGTGTAGCTACCAGTTTCACGGTTTCCTGTAGGCTTCTATCGTGAATTCATGAGAGCATTACAGGAAAAAACTGGATAGTTAAGGAAAAACAGGGATGGACCTCGGCAAGTAATCTCTGTTAACCTTGTTATTGACCTTACTATTGACTCTAACCCAACTGTTATCGATTTAAACTTGACTCTTCGACAAAAATTCAACTGCGCCGGTTTTTTTGGTCTCCAGTGTAGATGAATGGGGTTCAGTTCACAAAATTTTTCAAGACCACCAGTACCTTTGTCCAACCAGCTGTTTGTCAGAGGTAGAGGCAGTGACAACTCATTAACATGAGGGTGAATCAAATAGCGGCAAGTCGGGCTTATGTTCATAATGGGAAACAGCTGATTCAAACAGCGCATGGTTTTGAGATATCGAGTTTCTTGTTCTAGACAATTTTTTTAGAGTTCTCTTGTATTTGTTTTTTATTAAAACTCTCTAAGCATCCTAACGTTTTGGCTCACAAATCAACTTAAGTTGTACTGACAGCAGAAACCTGAGCACTTGAAAACATTTCTCACCCTACTGCTACTTTTTTCCCCAGATGCATACGTAAGATTATCGACATGCTAGTGGAGAAGGGCGCTCATTTGGATGCTGTCAACTCCCGTGGAAATGACCCCCTGCAGTCGACAACGTCGGGTGAGTTAAATGAAAGCTGTTAGAAAGATTTTTGTTCAGTTAAAGAATCAATTAATGCCATTCTAATGGTGGGGTTTTCCTTGGTGAACCACTGTATGATATACGAGTAAATCTACTAAATTTGAAGCCATTTGAACTTCAATCCCGTTTTCTTCAAATGGGGAAACTTGAACCTAGTTTTAGGGCGTAAAAGCCACAAGACCCAAATTTTGACAATCTACCTCAACTCCGGAAAAACTAACGCGGCTAATAAGTAGAAAAAAAACGAAGTTAACCTTTAGATTTTGACACAGAATTTATTCAGCTGCTTCTATAAATTTTGAACAAGATTCATGTCATTTTGCCATCCCAGTTTTCCACATGTCTCATCAATCAACCACAAAATTTAGTTTGGTTAACTTCTAAACCAAACGATGGAACAAATGCGTATTTGAAATGGAATTTTTTTTTTGCTGTGAAGAGAAGACCGCCTATACATACCCTAATGTTGAGCCCAATGGGTGGTGATAGTCGGGAAAATATAATATATAATATAATATATAGATATATTATATCTACCAAAAACTTGAATTTTGGTGAATGTTGTACAGCCTATCTATTCGCGTTATTATAATTTTTCATGTTTATTTTATTTTATTTGTAGTTCATTTTATCGAAATTCATTTTCAGTATTCTTGAAGCAACATCTAAACTCTCACTGCAAAGTGAACAGACTCACATGTCTGGCGGCTCGTGCGCTCTGCGAAAATCAAGTTGGCTATCCTGCGTGGCTCCCCAAAGGACTGAAAGAATTCATATTTATTCATAGTACTGGTAACTTGGATTAACCAAGTGTCAAGCAGACTTCCATGTTGTTCGTCCTTTTCCCCACCTCAGAATTATCTTGAGTAAATTGTGGTTTTTAGTTTATCTCGATCTTAGTAATATATTTTGATCTTTGTATTATATTTTTACTTAAATTGATGCAAGAATTTTATTACATCTAATACATTGAAGTTACATGACGAAGTGGAAGATGAGTGCAGTCCTGGACAACCTCTGTGCTAGTTAACCTGTGGAATAAGTGGATGTTAGATTGGTAGGGGTCTCTGTATAGTTTGTCAGCATTGTTATTTTTCAACTAGAGTTCTCGGTATGATGGTTCTTAGTACAGCTTCACGCAACTCTCGGAGTTGAGCAAATGCAAGTCAATTTGGTTAAAACTTGTGAAACCTGACCACCCAAACCATTACAAGTAACGACTACACCCAACTGTTATCGTTTTGTAATGCGTCATGATAGGTCTCAATGAAGTTGGCCTCCATCAATCTCAACTGCCGAATTGCATAAATTTAATAATTGATGAAACATCCGTCTACTCAGATATGACAAGTTCATGATTTAATTAATGTATATAGTTAATATATCCACATTCTACTTGCCGACTGAATTAGACATTCTCTAGTAATTTATTGAACCAATATTTGATTACTAGGAGGCAGTCATTAGTAACCGAAACAAAATAATAAAAGGTATTTGTTCAAAATGAATACCACTTACCAAAGGCCTTTGGAGATTTGATTCTCAATATGAAGTGGGAAGAGGTCTTCGTTGGAATCAGAAACAACGTTTTGAGAAGACGATTCAAAATTATTTAATCACAGAACTTTTATAAGATGATTCGAAAAGTGATGAAACACAAGATACGAAATGATTCATTTTTGGTATTATATAGATCAAGTTTATAGTTTCCAAATAAGCAAGGGCGCGTCCAAGTCAGAGAACAGAAACGAAGTGAAGAGGGGATACTCACCCGTCTAAGAAACACAATAACACAGTGGTGCCAACATGCGGTATTCATAAATCATATGGAATTGATAGTATCGATACCTACTTGTTGGATACTACCTTCCATCAAAGACTCTACATCCAATCACTCCCTCCTCTTTGAAGGAAGAAGGAGCATCAGGCACAATCATGGGTATGATTCCAATTCATATTCAGACCAATGTCTGAATGAGATTCATATTTCAGGTATACACACCCAGTACCAACAATAAGAACAAGGGAAGAGTAATGATTCGTAATTCCCATGATAAATGATTCACAAATGAGATGGAAAGAAGCATGCAGTCAACAACAACATTCCCCCCCCCCCCTCCATTTACATGACCATTAGGGTGGCAATAAAATATCAAAGTTCGAATTTAATCACTCTCGGACCCCCAAATGGTGCAGTTGGGATAGAAACTGAATCTGGTAGAGTTTTAGGCGATCGGACAAGTAGAAATGGCGTCTCATCGCATTTGAAGTTTGGAGAAGTTGCAAAGTTTTGGGAAAATGTTCAGTTTTTCCTTAGTAACTCGAGTACCCTTTGGGCTAGAAACCTCTAATTAGTCTCATTCTGTAGATAGTTTAATTGCAAACAACTTGTATTCCAACACCATTTTCGATAAACCCAACAGAATCGAGGTTATTAAGAATTCTGTGGTCAGGTCGTGATCTTTTCAAGAACATGTGACTTTCTACGCTTATCCCAAACAATGCCACGACAGTCCATTGAATCGTATTCTAAACCTTCCCCAGAATCCGAATCTGCAATAAAAAAAGGGGTTCCCATCTGAAAAAACAAAGTAGATGCCCATTGCGCACATTTGCGCAAGCGCACAACGCGCAATTTTATCATTTTTGAAAACTACCTACGAAAAAAATTATGAAGAATGGCGAGTGTCCACATGTGTTACTCCGACAATTATATACCTATATATACAGGATCTATCACAAGTAGATTAGGTACGATACGCAAGATGTAGAAACTAGATCAAAAATGTAGTTAAACGCCGCCAACCGCACGTTTCTATCTCATTCCGTTCCACAGATATGCCCTTTCAAAGGTTATTTAGAGAAAACCATGTTTTGTATTGGCAACCTCAATTTTCTCTGCTTTCCCACATTTTTTTTTTTTTTTTTTTTCAACATTCCATCACAGTTTTGAAATCAGCATTACATTTTTCTTTTTAAACCGCAATAACAGATCAAGAAATAACATTTTTAGAAAAGTGTAGTTAGCGACAAAGTTTTGAGGATCATTAATGTTCCTAAAAAAATCCTGTAAGCTGCCGAATCGTCGTGAAATTTAATTACCTTTCCAACGGTATATTCAAAACTGCAGTTATATCTCAATTTTGGAATGCAATTGGAATATGAAAGGGAAAAAAACTTATGTAGATTCAGAAAATCGAATAAAAAAACTCTGCAAATTCTTGACACAACGGTTTATTATCTTCTTTGACCAGATCACCCTAATCCAATTAACGAAATGATAGATGAAACTTTAGCTCAACATCCAAATTTAATTTGTTTAAACAAATAGGTACCTATTGTTCAAACAATTTTAGTCAGGAAACCGATTGAAAATGGCATTGTCATTCATCTGCGACCCATGTTTAAAATTTAATTCTGTAGCTCAACATACAAATTTAATTTGTTTAAACAAATAGGTATTGTTTAAACAATTTTACAGGCAAAAAACCGAGTGAATACTGCTCTCTCATCCATCTGCGACCCATTTTCAAAATTTCATGTCTGTAGCTCAATATCGAAATTTAATTTGTTTAAACAAATAGGTAGGTATTGTTTAAACAATTTTACTAGGAAAAAAAAACAATTTTAATGACAAGAAATTGAGTGAATATTGCATTTTCATCCAGTTCTGACTTGTATTTAACATTTAAAATCCCTAGCTCATCGGGAACTTGAAAAACAAGTAGTGAAAATTATTATTAATATTCAAATTGTTATTGTTTTGTCCTTTCATGCCTTTCAAAGAAAGGGGATAGACATATGGGTCTTCTTAAAACCCCAACTTTCAATCTTGCGCATGCGCGTCTGTTAAGTGACTTGGTGGTCATTTTTGGAAAGAAGGGCTCAATGGCTACAACTACTTTTTCCTCTGGTATTTCTGCTCAGATCAACCGTTTACGCAGGAAATGCATTTGCACCTGTTAGATGTTCCCTTTTAAGGGCCTGGGTTCGAAGGTTTTTAAAGGATATATTAGAATGTGATTGACTTACAGTATTGAAATGCGGGGGAGTTTTCCGCCACTATAGAAGCGCCAAGACATCCAATAAGAAGAAGATTACGAGACATTTATCAAAAAATCGAGGAAAAAAAAAATCGAAATTTATTTGGGATCTTGCTCGCTCATTTTTATATGTTTTAACTGCGATGTTTGCATTTTGCGGTCTTTTAGACTTCCAAAAATGCCCCCTCGACTCGTTTTTTCAATGAAAATACACGGTTTTCGCATACAAACTCAATTTTCTGAAAAAGTGTCCCATAAAAAATAATTATACCGTTGGAAAGCTGAGACTTTGGGCATGTTTTTCCCAAGGAGTGACCTTCGAATGTAAACCCCAATTTTCGATCTTCTGCAAGAAGGGCTCAAGGGCTACAACGTTTTCCTCTGGCATTTGATGCACAGATCAACCGTTTAGTCGGGAAATGCATTTGAGCCGTCTTACAACACCCTGTATATAAATAAGGGAACTCATGAAGGGAATTTCCCTTCACCTGTTAAGACTCTCTCTTCTAGGTGTCTCCTCATTGGGTCTCCATAACACAGAACGATCCCAAAGTACAAAACTGTACCTAGAGGGGGGGGGGGCCCCTTGGTACAGTTTTAGATCCGCCACCGATTATATTTAAGCCCTGGCTAACTGTTTGAGGTGATTATAACTAACGTTGATATTATAACTGTCATACAAAGTTGGTAAAGTTGATTATTCAAGTGGAGTCAATACTCCATAACCCAGTAGAGCCCTCTCAGATATGGTAATGATAATATCATTTATATGATAGTGTCATATACTATATGCTGTAAGTGATTAATTGATCGGAAAATAACGAATGAAATCGATCTTATATGAATCTTATATCTCAATATGAAGTGCGAGGAGGTTGAAGACAAACTCCAAATCAAGCATGAATCACACTACAAATAATATATCCTACTCCATTTCTTGAATGCCATTAATATGAAAAGTATATACAGTTATCACGTACATGGTTAGATATCACCTCATTTGTTAACTTCACTCATCAGAACAACTGATAGCCAGTAAAATACCTAGCTACTTGATCACTTAGCCGAAGTAGCTGATTACATGATTGGGGTCAGTCAATTCCAAGACTTAGTGAGACCAAAAACTTAAGTGATAGGATATCGTACAGTTGGAGCTCATTCAATTTCTTTATTTTTATATCTAATGCGCCTATTTGCATTGCACGGTTGGTGTCAGAACAAAATGAGGAAAAATTGCAATACATATTGGCTGTTTTTGTACCCTGGATAATGCACAATCTAGTTATTAAATGTGAAAGGCCCAACAAGAGGACAATTTATGTTTATACTAATTGTAATTCAGTAGGTATGTATTTAAGACGAATTAACGGGTGCCTTGGGATTCCGTCCCGGGAGCAGGTAAAACCCACGCACGGTTAATCCCTCGGCTCGGGCGGACCTTGGATTTCCGTCCCGCCCTCTCACAGCGTTGATTAGAAGTCTTTGTGAACAGCCAACATAAACACGTTACTTAAAAAACGTTTCACGGTTTTAAGTGAAGATCAGGAATGGCTAGTGGTTCCTCCGATAAACCTCCCCCAATCAACTGATTAATACCATATAGATTAGTTGGACATATAGATCAAGTGGACGGGGTTGCGGAATAAAAACATCCCCTAATCAACTGATTAGTACCATATAGATTAGTTGGACATATAGATCAAGTGGACGGGGTTGCGGAATAAAAACATCCCCTAATCAACTGATTAGTACCATATAGATTAGTTGGACATATAGATCAAGTGGACGGGGTTGCGGAATAAAAACATCCCCTAATCAACTGATTAGTACCATATAGGGTACTGTCACAACTGGCCTTGCGTGGCCTTGCGTGTATATTATATATTATATATGTGTTGGTCTCAGATCCCACCAGAAAATATGAAAAGGAGGCTAACTTACTTATTGATAACCTTTTTCAAGATAAAGTAATTGATTTTGGTACTAAATCTAAACTCAAATGTCATACATGTGTGGCCCCTCGTATCTATGGCTTACCAAAAATACACAAACCCAATAATCCCAAACAACTTAGGCCTATCACCAGCTCCGTGAAAAGTCCTAACTATAAATTATCCACCTTCCTCAACACAATTTTACAACCATGCATAGACAAAGACACTTTTAATGTCAAAAATTCTATTCAAATAAAAGACCTAGTCAATAACATTGTAATTCCGCCAGGATATCAATTTATCTCCATGGATGCTGTATCACTGTTTACTTCCATCCCCTTCGACTTCATTACTAACGTGGTACAATCACACTGGCCTACAATCTCCAGGAATAATCCAAAATTAAATCAGACCTTATTCTTAGAAATCCTAAAATTTGTTTTAAGTTCTAATTACTGTGCTTACCAGGATCAGTATTACTTGCAAAAGCATGGTTTCCCAATGGGAGCTCCAATTTCCCCCATCCTGGCAGACTTATGTCTGAACCACTTTTTTAACCAAATTATTCCTAAATTCCAACATAACATTTTGTTTACAAAGAAATATGCTGATGACTCTCTCCTAATAGTAAACTCAACCATAATTAACGCCCTGCAACAAGAATTCAACAACTTTTGTTCCCCACACATGAAATTTGAGGTGGAACATGAGGTTGATAATAGCATCTCATTCCTTGATCTTAAACTCAAAAAGCTTAGCAATGGCACTATCATAACCGATTATTACTGTAAGAACACTTACTCTGGGAGAATCATAAATTATTACTCTAACCAACCTTCACACTATAAACTCAACACAGCACGTAACCTGCTTCATAGGCGACTTCATCTTGCACATCCCCAATTTCATAAGAGGATCATTGCAGACACCACCCTTATCCTAGCAGCAAATAACTTCCCTGATAAACTGATAAAAAAATTAAAATACTCCACTCTTGCTACAATATCTAACCTTAACGCCACTCCAACACCACCCACTATTATGCTCCAAACTGCCAACCCCCAACAACCACAACTACACGCGCATACTACCACAACATTAAACCCTTCAGGTACCAACAACACACAAAACAGAAATAGTCCATATTATGCATCTATTAAATATTGTGGTACCTTATCAACATCAATTGGTACTAGATTAAAACAATATGATAACAATCTTAAAATAGCTTACAAAAACCCAAACAACAACAAAAAACTGTTCACAACAATAAAAAAACCACTAACTAAGGATGAAACATCAGATGTTGTCTACGCCATACCCTGCCAGCCTCCATGTGATAAAATATATATAGGGGAAACAAAACAGATAGTTAAAAAAAGAATACAGGAGCACATTAGAAACGCAAGAGACGTGTACCAGAATGGACCACAGAACACATACAAAACAGCTATGGCCAAGCACATTGCTGAGACCAGCCACCACCCGCATTTTGATGAATGGTCCATCCTGTCCAAGGACCAAAACACGTTCAAAAGGAAATTTAAAGAAATGTGCCATATTGTCAACAATCACAATAACACTGTTAATTATAAACAAGACGTCAGAGGACTGAGTGTTGTCTACCAGGGCCTCCTCAAACCTTAGACAACCTCTAGTCTCACCATACTCTCCAGCACTTCATTCTTTGCCCACTTACCCTCATTATATCTTCATCCACAACACCACACACATAGGCTATGACTACATGGATACTTTAAAAAGATCCATGTAGAACAAATCTTCTCCATCCAGTAATTCTGTCTCGCTGGTTCCCATTCCATCACATCCGTAAACCACTTTCTTCATCTCATCGTTCTCTCTTCTCATCGTGTATATAAAAGTCATTATTCATTGTGAAAATACATTCTTAGTGTAAATACATCATCTTAGTATAATTTATCTTGTAAGGTAAGCCTAGATCATGTCACTTAATAGTTACGGCATCTACATGTAGTTTAGTCGATCTGAGTTGATTGTTCTTATATATATTTTACTGTTCAATAGGTATGATTAGGGTCTACACTGGAGACCGAAACGTCACCCCCCTCTATTAACCCTGGAATGCAACCCGTAGTCAAAACGACGAGTGACATCCACAGTTGGCAGCACTGCGTGTCAGTGGTGCATCCCGGGGGTCCCCTCCTCCAGGTATGCTATCACTGGTTAGTTGAGATTGTGACCTCGTGCCGGCCGGTCTTCTGCAGACATGTGTTGGTAAGTGATAATGTTTTGAAACAAAGTCTATTCGTCGAACCGACGAGGGGTTGCATTCAATGTAAAAAAAAAAAATTCGTCAGATCGACGAGGGGTTGCATTACGAAATAAAATGTAATCGTCTTGTCGACGACGGGTTGCATTGCGAGATAACTTTTAGTCGTTTATTCGACGAATAGGTTGCATTCCAAAATAAAAATTAGTAGCTACAATAAAATACGTACGTAAATGTGGGATATTGATGGTAATAGTAATTACTGTTCATCATTTCTATTTCAGACATGGCTTCCAGCAAGAGATATTTAGATGACGACGAGGTTCGGACAATTCTAGAAGAAGAAACAGGTGACATTTTCTCGTCGGAGGAAGATGAGGTGGATGATATTTTATTTGATGTAAGTGACCATGATGGGTTTACACAATCAAGGAAACCTAGAGGACGGCCGAAAAAAAATCAAAACCCACACCACAGAAGGAAACATCTTCGTCAAGGCTTTTGTCATCAGAAGAGAGTGAATTTGTAGCTTCCTGGAAAGAGGGTAGCTATACCTGGAAGACCGAACCAATCGAAAATCAAGGAAAAATACCTCATCGGAATGTAGTTCACTTCACTCCAGGCCCAGTTGGTGATGCCAAAAACGCAATGACCCCACTCCAGTGTTTTCACATATTTTTCCCCTCAAATATGAGGGAAACGACAGTGAAGTTTTCAAATGAAGAAATAAGTAAGCAACGAGCTAATTATAAGACACCGCAAAACTACACAAAAGACGAATTGTGGCAGGAAAACACGACGTTGGCCACTAAGCCTCTTCTACAACATGCTGAACGTAGCTATTCATAACGCTTATGTTAAATACACGCACAATTGTGCAAGAAATAACAAGACGATTCAAAGTAAATTTCAGTTTGCTATGTTGTTGGCTGATCAACTGATGTTTGATTGGATGCATATGCGGCTGACCCAACCAATTCCAAATCAGCTCCGCAGTATGATAACTAGGTGCCTGGGTATTGCTGAGCCGCCAAATGAGAACCCACAAACTACCCATCTTCACGGTGAAAGGAAAATCTGCGCGTTCTGTCCCTCCAAGAAAAGACGGATGACCAAATCATTGTGCGAGAAATGCAAAAGAAATATTTGTGGGGAGCATAAGCACCAAATTTGCAAGGATTGTTTTATGTAAGAGCTGATTTGTAAATTTTATTTACTCTTTTGAATAATCATGTTACATTTTACTTTGAATGCATTTTTTTCTTTTTTCATTTGCTTTGTCCTTGATAAATTATTTCATTATTTAAATGTTTATACAGTAATTACTACCCTATTTTTTATTTCCATCATTCACCTAATGCATTTCAACTAATGTTATATACCTATTTTCAATTCAAGATTGGGAAAAAACAATAATACAAACAAAAAATTTTTAAAATCTTTGCTATAAGAAATTATTCAGCACCGACGGAAAAACAGTGAAAAATTAAAATTAAAGGCGGATTACGCACACTTGGCCTTCGAAATGTATGAAATACTTAGCATTTAATACACTCCGACCGTTTAACCCACGGAAAATACAGTTTTTCCGTTTTTTTCATGGAAAAATGGAGGTAGTCGTCGAATCGACGAATGGGTTGCATTGACAGCCCAGTCGGCAGGGGTTGCATTCCAGGGTTAAAATTATTGGCTGCTACAAGGTGGTTTTATTAAAAACACAACCCACAATAATTATATTATTAGTGTATATTATGCGATGATATGTTTCACAATGTCTGTAGTTTTTTTTTTACTTTCCTCAGAACGGAGTTCCAAGGTTTCAGTAGGCTGGGTCCAAGTTGTTGGGACGGAATCCCAAGGTGCCAGTGAGCCCCACGCTAAAGGTAGGGACGGAATCCCAAGGTTTTTTAAGCCGGCTTAATATTTTAATGAGGTTCCGGGACGGAATTCGTAGCCGCCCGAATTAACATTTGCCTCTCAAACAGTATTCGCTTATATCAGGCTCGAAACCCTAATGCATTAATCAAAGACATGCTGAGAATTCTCATAATGTGGACTATGTAAGTACATGTAGTAAGTACAAGTCCTACACAAATTTGGTTTTCAACAACCACTTGTACAAAACATGAGTTGTGGTAAAGAGTTTGAGTGCTTATGACGGCCTCAAGACCAGTTCATCATTTGCTTTGTAAAACGGTACATAGATGTATCTCTAAACGTTCATCAATTCTAACGTTCCAATTTACTGTTGTATAGCTGACGAGGACGATTGTTCAACCAAGTGATGACTGATAAGTTCACGTTCCAATAGGAACCTCTGAGATATTGCTGGTTATGTCGTCCGTTGTAAGTAGTTTGAGAAAATGTGATGGATACATATTTATTGATTTAATAAAAATGTAAAAACTGGATTCACAAAAGACCAGTTCGCACTCGAACTCAAACCGCTCTAGATATAATTATTCCTGCTCCGCCTGTCACTTCCTTTTCAATAATTAATAGTTTGTTGGAGTCAAGAGCAATAACGTAAAAATTAATCAAATTGTTTTTCAAATTATATGAAAAACACGGAAATATCACAAAATAGGCTGTGTAATGCCCATAGAAACTCGAGAAGTTACTTCAAATGAAGCAGACAAAATGTGCTCGGAATGTTCAATTGACGGGTGTACGAGTATATGCGTCGGTTTGACTCGGAGGACCGGACAAATTCATAATTACCTCGGCTAGGAACCCCGCAGATATGAAATTGATAAGCCCTTAATAGTGATGCAAGTTTCGAATTCATGTTAGACAACGAAGAGTCAAACCCAACGAAATGTAATGTCATGCTGGATACACTCAGCGTAGGAACACGTATAAGAAGCGTATCCGCTAATTTGGATTATACACAGATGAGTCCCATTAGAATTCAGGCTCTATTTTATACTACAATAAATAAGTTAGTTCATCATCTGTTTTATCACGAAGTGGAAACACGCCACATTGCAATGATTTTAAGCAGTTGTTAACCTGTACATGAATGATTTACAATAGGTCCAATATGTACCTACATACATTTTACGTTAATACTCGTATTATAAGTTAGGCACGTTTCACATCATTTGTGTACCAAAAACTTCAAAGTTTTATGAAACACGTTGGTACCTACTTCTCTAAGCCTATTTAGCCGTGGCTTTTGAGTCATTTGGGGATGTGCAAATATGTGTTTGATGGGGGTCAGTCTAATGAGTGATACAGATAGATAATACTTTCCAAGGCGCCTTCACTCGAAGGACTTACGCTTACTTATCAAACCCCCAAGGTAATAATATCATTATGTCCATAGCAACCGACCATCTATTTCAAATGCTCTGCTATACATATCCTCGGCCTGATAGTTTGAGTGCAGTATCGTAGCTGGGAAGGTCCGGGTCATGACCTTCACTTATTTCCTTATCCATGGCAATGACATCATCGTAATCGGGAGGTGGATGCTCGACCGTTTCTCGATCGAGCTGCACACTGTTGTAGTCGTAGCACTGAAAGATGTGCCATAGTTATTACTAAATAGGAATTATAATAAGAAAAATTTCTACGTGTGTCACGAACGTGAAACATGATATTACATCGTCATAGTAGATTAAAGAGTCAAAATATGGAACAACCAAAACACGAAAACTCTGCGAATTCTTGTCACGACGGTTTATTATGTTCTTTGTAAAGATCATCCGTCTGTCTACAAAAACGGATTCGGCCCACACCCATGATGATCCTCGAAATGTTTCATCTCGTGTTTCATAACCCTAGTTAATGAGGAGGGATTCAAATGAAGATGAATTTTGAAACTTTAAAAACGCAACTCTCGCGAACCATTTCAGTTCAAGTTTGAACAAGTGCACACTTTGCCCAGTTAGCGTTGTGCTAAAATTACGAAATTTGGTTTACAGGTTCGGACCACACCCACGATAATCCTTGAAACTTTTTAGAACAATAGGTCAAGGGGAAGGGGTACAAAACGAATTTTGAACCTTTAAAAATGAAACTTTTGCGAAAAAATTCAGTTGTCAGTTCAAGTTTCACCAAGCGGCAGCCTGCCCGGGTCATGTTCATACTGGCCCAACTGATTACAATAGCAGATCGAGTTAATAAACAATTATTAATACTGAATAGTTTTTAATAAATAGTAATAATTTTTGATAAATAATACTCGTACTAATTTTGAATAATTAAAAATAATTAATAAATGTGTGTGATTTAGTTTGACCGACCCTCGACATCCCTCAACATCATAATTAATAAACTATTGTCAACGGACATAGGACATCTACCAGTTAGCGATCTAGACGGAAGGGTGATCTGCACAAAGATGATAATAAGCCGTTGTGTCCCGAATTTGCAGGTTTTTTCCCATGTTCTTCCGCTGCTTATGCTCATAGAGGCGTTTTCTATTGTAATAAAAGATTGTAATGAGTAGGTACCTATTGTGCATTCCTATGACGTATAGTGGCGTGACACATCTCCATACTGTAATTCGTTGATAATCAAAAATTACGGAATGTAAATTTAACAACGAGGTTTTTCATTTTTCGGTGTTTTTGTTTGAGGTCTTCCAATGGAAGATCTAACGGTCCTCACTGATTACAACTGGCTCCGATAAGAACAATGGAACAACTTTCCTCCAGTAACCCTTCAGCATACAATAAAGGTGATTCACCTTATAATATATTTCTCGGACCAAAAGTCCGGAGTAGCAAAAATATTTTATTATGTTTATAAAGAAAAAGAATGAAATTTGTAAATAAAAAAATGCCTTGCGTCGGTACCTGTTGATCCAGAGTGAAGATATGCACGGTCGTATCGCTCTCCGCCACCTGCATCCACGAATGACGCCGGTCGTACCGTGCTTCAGTTTTCTGGAACCTCCAGTGGCAAAGGTAGCAAATGCACACTACCATGATCAGCATGCAACTCATCATAGCTCTGGAATACAACACTTGTGTTTCAGTCAGTAGAAAACGTTCGTATTAGGAAACAATGAATGATAAGCCAGATGGAGCATGTGCTACTGTAGTTCACATTCGGCGTCGTATCTTTCCACTTGTGTGTTTTTTAGGGAACAATTTAGTATTGATTCGAAATCAACTTATTCGGATTTACGTAAAATTATTATTCGCGCCCTGATTTTCCCACCTATGTTGCGCATACCATTCGTTAAAAAATAATGGTGTGTTGTGGTTGTATCAACACTTTCTTGCTGTTTGATAGTGCGTTGGTAGTGTACTTTAAGACGGTCGAAAAATGATAGATTAAATCAGTTAGTTACCTGCTTGCAGAGCTGAGAGTGAGTTACATGGGTGGAATTGAAAGTAAACTTGAAAGTACTTGGCACGGGCTTGGAAATAATAATAAGAGAAGGCCCAGGCCCAACTTTTGGTTATTAATTTCAGTATAAGATAAATTTATAAAGGTTGTTATAAACGTGTGTCAATGGGCCGGGGTTATGAGGCTCTTTATCGTTCATGTCTTTAACTAGGAAGCACTTCAAGGAAAGGAAGTACATATCGTCAGATGTCTGAAACGAACCAAACAGAGAACAGCTAGGTACGGGTAGATTTGTCCGCTGCTGAGGGGATTGATGAACTGTAAGAAATGCAATAAGAACCACTGTTTAAGACGGCGGTGCACTACGTTATATTTCGTGCTACATTGAATGATTTTTGTTTTGTTTTTTGTAAGACATTTAGGTTGACATTTTGTTTAGAAAGTGTGATTCCGAGAGACTAATTTAATTTTAAACACCCAATCAAAACCTAATGATATGATTGAAAACAAATTAAGAACAAATCTTGGGAGATACTTGATCATGAATCATTCCATAAAACAACTTTTGTGGCTTTTCTCCGACACCGTTTATTGCGTGTGATGTAAGTTGCCATAGCCCCGCTGAATTTACTTATTTACTTTTCTATACCACTGAATCGATTTTTGAATAATGCAGCCCACTGATTATTTTGAAACATTTTCAAAATTTAAATAAAATTACAGAACCATGTAGGTCTTTGTGTGTGATATTATGCTCTAAAGAGCTCGATATGTGACCTATAATCAACACCACGGGCTATGCCTACCATTGGGTTAAAAATGTATTTTACTCTACCATTCATGTTTCGGCTCTCTGTGTCTCTCCCTTGTGGGCTATTGTGTAGATACTTTCGGTACATTTCATTGATTTATTCAGATTCGCCAAAATACGAACGGAAGTGGAATGTACGCAAAAATGAATATCCTCCAGAGTTTGATGCAAAAAAAAAAAAAAAACACAGGAGACAGGGGAGTGCTGAGGTGCATGAGTGGTGCTTGTAATACATCATTGTGGTTAGGTATGTGGTGGTGAGTTTAAATCACCCTTACCCTCCTAAAAGAACATTTACTCCAGCATGAGTAGGTGCGACATTCGTCATCGTCGAATTAGTCCGTGAGCCGTTGAGAGCTTTGCTTGTGTGCAACGCCAAGATCGCGTAATGCTTGGAGGAAACGGCTATGAGTGTCACCATCGCTACAATTGGCATCACTATTTGACGACTTCACGACTGATTCCGTTCATCTCGAAGAACGTAAGCGCACCGGTAAGCAGTGATAGACGGACTACCGACGAATGCGGTCTCACCTTTTAGGACACTGAGAGTTGAATGGAACTTTTGTGATATGCATCAACACGGAATGCTCCTATGGCAACGCAAGAAATCTATAACACTGAATGTTCGACGAGGCGTTGGTGGTGCCTCAGGCTTCCTACCTGTAGAGTTGGCTAAGCTCAACAACCAGCCGACGTCAATCAAATTAAAAGGCTGCCCAGCGAGCGATCATTTATTTGTTTTTCAATATAAATGTCCTCATGAGGCATCAGTTCATTATACCCCCCCGAAAAATTCCAATCGTTAGGGTCAACATTAGGGGTTAGTGTAGCTAATGGGTCGACTGGAACATTCGTTGTTGATTACTTGTTATTTTATAATAACCTCTGAATTATTTGTGAGCAGAACCAAGCAAGCAGAAGCCCGTTAGCAGATTTTTACTAACTGAACATCATATTAGTAATAATAATGATACAAATAATAACAGTAATAACGTTTGCGTTTAGCGGAGGAAAAATGTTTAGCAAATGCAATGTTTTCCCAATAAAAATCGTTCAAGACCATTCGAGATTCAACCCTGGATTTGCATATAGATACGCAAGTTTCATTCTGGACAATAACTAACCTCAGCTTCTTCCTAAAAAAAAACAAACAATTCGCTAAAATGTAAGTAATACGAACGAAAGGTCCTATTCGAAGAAAGGTAATTTGGGAAATAAATAAAATTTATTTATTTAATGGGTTTGGTTCTTTTTTTTCAGGAGTTACCAAAAGAAAAAATCCTAAAACAGTCAATGTTTTCGGTGATTCTACAGGGAACGACCCAATGATCTAGGGACGCGGGAGCGTTCCGCCCGCCAAGTTAACCGAAGCGACTGAGACACTGATTACGCGACGGAACAAGTTGGGGTTTTCACCCCCTTGTAGCTCGGTCCCCTGAGTGTCTCGGGAGTTGATTTTTTGTACACCAACTCTCTAGGGGCACGTGAGGACGTAAACCAAATGTCAACTCTCGGGACCATCAGATGTCGGGGGTATAACAGTTCTAAAACCACTATTTTTCACGTTTTTCGTGTTCTTCTTCTCGTTCACGTTCTTGTTGTCGTCGTTGTCACGGGGCCCAGCAGACAAAACGGATCGAGCTGAAATTTCGCACACGTTTGTTCCTATTGAAACGCGGTAGGTTTTTATAAAAATTTATTGATCGAAAAGTAATCAAACTCGAAAACCGAAACCGTAGAAAACGTAACTAATTCCAATTGCTTACTCGTGATTCTTAGCAACGACCAAAGTCATATGGTTTCAATAATAACCAACTGCATAAAATAAGCAACCGCTTGTCACTATCCAAGGGAGTGCCTTTTGTACATTTTGTCCCCCTCCCCCCAATCAGGGGGAAAGAGTAATTTGCAGGTATTTCAAATGGTTATAACTTCTTAGAAATTGGAACTTTTTCAGATTTTCTTTTTTAGTTTTATTCTGCTTACTAAACTCTTCAATTTGAATATAAATGATGATCCTAAGAAGAAAAACAAAGGAGTTATGATGGTTTTTCTATTGTTCAATGATAACTGCCGTAAAAATTAATCGAAATTGGTGCGGTTGGTCCTAAAATGTCAGTTGAGATGTCTAGTATATGGTCAATGGTTATGACCATCTCAATCGATTTGGCTAATCCACAGCCAAAAATACGTGAATGAATCCAACGTCTACTAATTTCCGAAAACATCAAAGTTGAACGGTGGTCAGAAAAATTATCGTAGAGTTGCGCCTGCTTAAGAATCGATAGGAAATTTAATGGGCTTTCGAATGAGTGCTACACACTTTGTCACTTTTCCGAACGGTTCTCGAGTTATTCGCGGTGCTTTCCTTGTTTTCAACTCCTGCAGTCAATAAGTTCCTGGAATTGTACAATTTAAACAGCAATGTTATCTATTATGCTGGACAAGGATTTCTTCACTCGTTTGCTGCTGTAAATGATAGAAGGTCTGAGATGGTTTGCAAAAATCGTTATGGAACTGAGCGAAATAGACAATTGGGGTGATTTGAGCTGCAACAAGATGAGAGCTGAGGTACTTTGGATTGCCATTGTTGGCAACCATCAACATCAATGATTATTTTCCAACTCCTAGTTTTATAAACTACTAGCTGTGTACCCGCGCTTCGCATATGTAGAACAGACACCCCCTTTAGGACAGGCCCCACTCATAACAGATACTACCTCAGGATTGACAAAGAGTGGTTGTTTGCTACCGCGGTGGTTTGAGTAATAATTGGTTATCAACATTTTCCCTAAGTTTCATTCAGATCGGTCAAGTAGTTTTGAAATCCCTGAAACACCCCCCCACCCCGCAACCGCAACTTACTAACGACTCTCCCTACCTGGTCAGAAACCTTCCCCAATGTTCACACAACACAATTTCAAAGTTGCACTCCAATTCGTCAAGTAGTTTTTGGATTGCCGGTAAACCCCGCCCCCTCCCAATAACATCCTGATTGAAGTACCACTTGAAAGTACTCGTCGAGCTGAATCCAGAGACTACTTACAATCGGATTTACGTTCAACCGTTCAAAAGTTATCCTCATAGAAGTGATTATAACACGTTTTTTAGTAGTAGTTCATTCATAGCGTTTCAACGGATGGACAGATTTAAACGCGGATTTTTCATAAACCTTCCCTGATAAATTCTGCGTCAAATGGTACCAACCGCAACTTTCTACGTTCAGCCGTTCTCAATTGATGATGAGACAAACAAACAGACAGACACGATTTTATTATATAGTAAAGATAAATAGGTAGCCATAAAGGTAGGAACAATATATTGGATCGGATACATCGGTATTTTTGTTCAATATATCGACTACGATGGTGTGTTTTGTTTGTTTTAAATCAAGAAAGGAATATCGATGACTTCAACAATATCAACATGCAACTTCCCAAGTCCGACCGCCGACGAACTGAGGGCCGTGACCTGGGGATTGTGTAATGACGGAGCCGCGAGACCGTGGAGGGGAAGCCCATGCGGAGGAGGAAGACGAAGGATGAAAGGGAAGCTTGCAGGAAGAAGGGAAGGGGCAGCTAGTCACTAGGGAGGTTACCATACGGTCACCGCTAGCCCAGGTACGGAATCCCCTTCAACATCCAAATAATCTTGAGTGATGTCGCGGAAACTAGTCAAGTTTTTGATCCTCTTTGATACTACGAACCTCCTGTACTTCCCCGGTCAGTTCCTCACTGGAAGAGTCCTCGTTGAGCTGAAGGATGACACTCCTGCTTTAGGTAAGTTATCTTCTGGATTTGACAACAGGTGTGTGAGCGCAAGAAGCACTTCCGACTCCCAATATTTCATCAGAGCCCCGAGGTTGTGACATTGGCTCCGAGCCTTTTACGCAAATACCCCTACGTTTGTGTTTTGAGAGTTTACTACACCTTCAGGAAAAAATAAATACTATCAGAATACCTAATAAGAATACACTGAAGAAAAAGAACCCATGAGTCGTTCTGCACTGCATCATGACTGTCACATCTTCTGTATAGACACTAATATCGCACTGATCCAACCCACTCATTGAGGTATGTAATACTGATGCAATTAAACCGAAGTAATCCCTCCAAGAAGGTACAAAACGAAATTTGGTTGTTTCAGTAACTTATCTAAAACTACTATACCACAGATACAGTAAGTTACTTTGAGTTGGTTGTGTCAATCATATATTTCCTATGATCTATTCACCATACGGTGTAGTTAAACTTTCTGAATGATTGATTCAGACTCTCTACATTTATGATTTGCGCTCAATACACAGAATGTCTTCCACTAAATACCAGCAATTGTCAAATTTAGCAAATGTTGTTGCGACTGCATTTTTTGGTGCACTTACAGTTTGCATGAACTTTTAAATACAAATTGATTCGTGTAGTATTTAATGAATGAGTAGTAGTATTTCTACGACTCCCCTTATCTACATCCAAACTGACATGAAACCTACAACTAAGACATCTAATTAATAATCTCATCGTAGAAAAATAGCTAGTTTGCATCTTCTTATAATTATTTGATTAAATCACTAACCTCGAATACGTCTAAGCTTCGTTACAATGAAAAGATTGATATCTATACTATGGAATAAAATCGTGTCTGTCTGTCTGTTTGTCTCATCATCAATTGAGAACGGCTGAACGTAGAAAGTTGCGGCTGGTACCATTTGACGCAGAATTTATCTGGGAAGGTTTATGAAAAATCCGCGTTTTAATCTGTCCATCCGTTGAAACGCTATGAATGAAATACTACTAAAAAACGTGTTATAATCACTTCTATGAGGATAACTTTTGAACGGTTGAACGTAAATCCGATTGTAAGTAGTCTCTGGATTCAGCTCGACGAGTACTTTCAAGTGTACTTCAATCAGGATATTAGCGGGAGGGGGCGGGGTTTACCGGCAATCCAAAAACTACTTGACGAATTGGAGTGCAACTTTGAAATTGTGTTGTGTGAACATTGGGGAAGGTTTCTGACCAGGTAGGGAGAGTCGTTAGTAAGTTGCGGTTGCGGGGTGGGGGGGTGTTTCAGGGATTTCAAAACTACTTGACCGATCTGAATGAAACTTAGGGAAAATGTTGAGTGAACGTTGGGGAAGGTTAAAGGGGGTGTCTGTTCTACCGTTCGGAAGCGCGGGTACACAGCTAGTAACTTAATAATTTTGTTCCGCTGAAGAAGGGGTGACACATAATAGTCATGTATAGCCTGATCCGTCTACATCATCAATTCATTTTTGAGATTTAATTTTGACCAAATTCTTCGCCCTACTGTCATGGAAACTGAAACTTGAGGACATGTATTTATGTACGTCTCGAGCTTTCTACCAATAGGTATTGAAGAAAATCATCTTACGTTGATATATTTATCATGACTCAACTGGTAGCTCTTAAATATGCCCAATTCCGTAGTGGAAGAAATATACTTTTTGTTCACTAACCTATTCGTAGCGACGGTCTGGCGAAATATATATTCTTGATGTTTATGTGCATGACATCCGTGCGTGTCATAATTATCATTAATTAATTATTATCAAGTAGTGTAATTCATTATTAATTATTGGTAACGAATAGTAATAATAATTATTATTACTATAATAATTATTATAATAATTACTATAATAATTATTATAATAATTACTATAATAATTATTAATAATTATTGATAATTATTAATAATTTATTAATAATTATCAATAAAAATTATTAATAAATATTAGTATTAATTATTATTAATTAACTCGATATCTGAAAACATATATGTGCTGTTCGAATCAGCTGGGCCAGTATGAACATTGACCCGACAGGCTGCCGCAGGGTTCACCCTCATGTTGACGACTATCGATCTGATCCACCTTTGAGCCTTCATTGTGAACGAACGGCTGGTCTTAAAAGGGTCTGCATGGTCTTAAACATTTCTTTGAATAGAACTCAAAACGTGAACTAAAAACGAAACCGTTCAGCGGACGGGGGGCGGACGGATTTTTTTGTTTCTTTTATTCAATATTCTGAACCTACGTATCTTGAAACGTAAACCCTCAAATTTTGAACAGTGGTTCAGACAGAATTAACTTAGTTTTCTGGCCCAGTTTACTGAGCCAATCTCATTTTTGGCTCTCATTGCTTGATTCATGTGGATGCTTAACAGGAGTGCTATACAGTCGACCGGTATATTAAAAGTAACCACCATGTCCACTATTTTCATTTGGGGGGAAAACAACGGGAAATGGCAAAATGATATGAATTCACTAGAAGAATGTAGCTCATAGCCAGGGATCGGATCGATATGCTCAATATAATCTCCAGATATGCTAGAAAACCATGTGTAATATGCTCGATAGGTATGCTTAATAACCCCCTTATATGCTCCATATGATCCATATGAGAAGTTTTCTAATAAAAGTTAGAGTTGAAAGTTGATTTACAAAATGTTCGGAATAAGGCGTGTAACGAATTGTACGGGATATTGATTCGTTAACTGTCTTTCAACCTCTAGCCTGTGTTGATATCTGTCTATATAAATAGTTATGTGTATAACGATAGGTATATCGTCTCTGTCTCGTTGCTGTGAGACCAAGGAATTAACGCTAAATAAACTATCAGGGAGGAAATTAAACCTAAGACTGCCTCCAACCTCACCTAACAGCAGTCCCAATGCCCATCACATTTCCTCACTGTCAACTGTTCCTTGGGGCCCGTTATGTCTAACTCTGTCTGTCTGTTAACTGATCGAGCTATAATAATAAACTGTCTGTATGGCCCCAAGGTAACTCTGTCTTGTCCAAGTAGAACGCTGTCATTATTCACTAGGGACACAAATAAAGTCCTCAACAGGACACTGTCAATAAAGTCCTCAACAGGACACTGTCAATTAAGTCCTCAACAGGACACTGTCAATAAAGTTCTTAACAGGACACTGTCAATAAAGTCCTCAACAGGACACTGTCAATTAAGTCCTCAACAGGACACTGTCAATCAAGTCCTCAACAGGACACTGTCAATTAAGTCCTCAACAGGACACTGTCAATTAAGTACTCAACAGGACACTGTCAATCAAGTCCTCAACAGGACACTGTCAATTAAGTCCTCAACAGGACACTGTCAATCAAGTCCTCAACAGGACACTGTCAATTAGCCCTCAACAGGACACTGTCAATAAAGTCCTTAACAGGACACTATTAATTGTTCACGAGGGACACAAATAAAGTCCTCAACAGGACACTGTCAATTAAGTACTCAACAGGACACTGTCAATCAAGTCCTCAACAGGACACTGTCAATTAAGTACTCAACAGGACACTGTCAATCAAGTCCTCAACAGGACACTGTCAATTAGTCCTCAACAGGACACTGTCAATAAAGTCCTTAACAGGACACTATTAATTGTTCACGAGGGACACAAATAAAGTCCTCAACAGGACACTGTCATTATCTACAAGGGACACAAATATTAATTTCATGGTTATTACGTGTATCAACAATTTGCTATATGGGAACTCGGAATTGTACTCTCGCGACCTTCTCTTCCGACGTCACAACAAGAACTGTCACGGAAGAACTGTCTTCAGTGCACCTGTGTATCCCTTTTTATCCATCCTCCAGATAGTGCTGTTCTTATTCCAGTGTCCAGTCTAGTGTCTACTAATAATGTGTCCTCGGTATTTCGCCATCGGCGACAAGGCGTGTTAATGAAGTCTTGGATGACTCCTTGTATGGTCAGGGCCCAAATTCGGAGGGAATACGAAGAAAAACAGACGATTTAGACGAAACCCGCAAGAATATTCTGATAACCGCGGTTTTATGCATTTATGCAACATTGCATCGAATCCCCAAAGTCTTATCAATTGCTGATTTGCTAATATAGTAGAGATATTATTCTTCAGGAATTTCCGCAATAGAAACAGACTATTTTGCTTATGAACCAAACTCTTCATCCCTCCGGACTTATGAGTTTCAACCAATCATCTTTTTCACCAAACGAATTTTCTTGATTTACCGAATACTTACCCAATACCTACTTTCAGAAAATAGGCTGATAGGTACCGTCCAAGAGATAGGCACTGCCTAAGTCCTATATCTCCTAATCCTAGAGAGCTGAATCTAGGAACCTAGGCGTTCCGCCCCGCCAAGCAAAGAAGTTGAGAAAACGAACGATGCCGAGTCCATGTTTACCGGACGTCACGAAACGCGTTTTCGAGGTATCCTATTTGACCGATCAACTTGAAAATTAGTGTGGGTCTTCTTTGAGTGTATATTAGAAAGCCCTGAAAGTTTCAAATCGATAGGTCTAAAGGGAGCCGAGCTACATAACTTCAAAAACCCGGTTTTTTGGCCTTAGATTGTTCTTCTCCTTCTTCTCCTTCTCCTTGTTCAGACAGGCAAGGCTGGAGCCTCTCCACGTTAACCGATTGACTTGAAATTTTGCACAGAGCTTCATTTAACCTTGAGACAGAGCCTTATATAAGATTTGACCCATTATCTCAACCCAAAAAAGTTTTAGAAACAAAAGAATAGAAACCTTAGGAAAATTCTGTCCACTTTGACGAGTCTACAGCCTGGGTAAAAGGACCAATCGACTTGAATTTTTTTACATACCTTCTTTATAGCATGGCTCAGTGCCATTTGAACGAAATAAGCAATTATCTCAACCCAAAAAAAAATTAGGGACAAAAAAACTGAAATTTAGGGTAATTTAGGCTAATTATGGCCATATCTTGGCTCCTAGTAGACCGATCAACTTGAAATTTGGTATGGAGCTTTTTGGTGTGGATAATAGAAAGCCCTGAAAGTTTCAAGTCGCTAGGTCTAAAGGGAGCCGAGTTATATAACTTCAAAAACCAATTACCATGTTTTTCTACTTTTTTCAGTCGGTCAAGGCTACAGCCTCTCCACCTTCGCCGATTGACTTGAAATTTTGCACGGAGCTTCGTTTCAAGTGTAGCAAGTGCCTTTTGAAAGATTCAAGTCGATATCTTTAAAGGGAGCCGAGTTATATAACTTCAAACACCCGGTTTTTCACCTTTACCTGTTCTTCTTCTCCTTAATCAGTTAGGCATTTCCACCTTCACGGATTGACTTGAAATTTTGCACAGAGCTTCGTTTCAACATCAGACAGTGCCTTTTGAAAGGTTTAACCCATTATATCAACCCAAAAACTTTTAGAAACAAAAAACTGAAATTTAGGCTAATTTTGGCAACTTTGACGAGTCTACAGCCTGGGTAACCGGACCAATCGACTTGAAATTTTGCATAGACCTTCTTTATAAAGTGACCCACTTCAACAACAAAAAGATGTGATATCTTGATGGTGGTTAACGTTTTATACAAGTATTAGTTGCTTGTGGAAGTAATAAAAACGTCTCTCAATAGCGCCAAGGGGAGATTTCGAAAGGGGTACGGTGCTTGTGAAGTGGTTAAGCTTTTCATTATACTTAGCTCCTTAATGAGGAAAAGGGCGGGCGGGGAAAGTGGATATCATAACTTTTTCCGGCCTCTGAAGAATGATATTTACGAGGCGGGGTGATTTTTACACGGAGTGTTTTTTGGGGGGTATTGGTTACGCTTCGAATAGTTTCTAGTTAATCGCATAGGCAGTTAGTAATAATACTTATAGATTCCAGGAAAATCCATTACCTGTCACCCGGAGTGTTGTTGATTGGATCGTGGATAATTCTTCCGAATCCTCATACGCAAGGCCCATAAAAATTCCTTGTTATAATATTTTTCCCCCGAATGTTGAAGAAATTATATTGATCGTGAGATAAACGGTTTATATTGACAGAGTCGTGGTTAATCTAAGGATCCACTAACAGCAACTAATTTGAGTGGAACTTTTAGTAAAATGAGAAAAGACACTCGACTTCAAGAAAAAAGGTGTATTAGATTGGTGCATCAAGAAGCTTAGTACGCCAACTTTCATGTGAATGAAAAGATTTTGGTTTTTGAACGGCTTTTGCGAAAACGATTTTTTCAATCGTTTAAAATGTGTCTAAGGGAATTTCGAAAAAATGAATTGATACTTCACAAAATACTGAACTCATTAGTGTCCAAAACAAGGGGAAAACTGAATAATGAAACAATGGTTGTCATGCAAATGGAACGAGCGTTTTTTACGTACACAGTAGATGTTTAAATTTACATGACAATCATCAATTTATTTATTTATTGGCGATGCAGCTCAGGATCACATTCATAATGGAAGATACACTCAGAGAATGTATAGCACGCTGATCTTTGTTCCCCCCTTCATATTTCTGAAATTCGGCGATACATCTGAAAACTGAAAAATTTCGCCCATCTTGTATCGGCAGCTCATAAATTGACAGCCATCTTATCGTAAATAAGAAATGTGTGTATTGAATGGTTACCTTTATATTGGCATTTTACACGCGTTGTTGGACTCGCGGAATGTGATTCAAACATCCAGGATACATACGGAAAAGTTGAATATTTAAATGTGTAGTTAGCTCAGATATTTCGTATGACCGTACTATTTGTCAGGAAATCACGTCACATAATATTCATGATGGCTAGCCCACTGTTCCAACGTTCAATATGACATTCCCTCCAATTGTTAAACTCTTGAGTACGTGTCCCGTTATCCGGGGGTTCTCGGGCCTGCTATTACGTGCAGTGTGGTTACGCCCAATGTACAGGTCGTTGACCAACGCTCTTGGATGAGAATCCTGCATTTAGGATTTTTCTCAGCAGGAATGAACGAAGTAGCCCATAAGAACGTACGTTGAATTCAGAAAAATTTCATGTGCCTCTGGATTCCACTATACAACTAAAGCGTACACGGATATTTGGAGGGTAACTGTATATTTGGCCTAACGGTAGGTACATGAAACTGGCGGGGGTTGGGTAGAAAGGTACTGTTTGTAGATATGCAGGTAGGTAAACTAATTAAATTGACTAGAGACTGACTGTTGGAGGGTGAAGGGTTTCCACTGGTTCTCCTAGGATTTTTCTTAAAACTAGTATGAATGGCATTACTGTATACTTTGCTGAAATTCTTTACATCTGATCTCTTATTAACTACTGATTCTTTGTTTCGTATTGCTTTCATATCCAACTACATTCGTGTCATCAAATGTGAAATTGTGGCCTACTCTCCTAGAATGGCTTCTTAAAGCTGTGGTATCTGTGGAATTTGGATGTTTCGTGAGAGTATTTACACTATTTTTGTGAGCATTCAGTCTTACCTTAAGGTGGGAGTGGGTGTGGCCAATGTATGTTTTCCCACATTGGCAAGGAATTTGGTATTGGAAATCAGATTTCATTGGTTTTGGGACTTGGTCTTTGGTGTTTGAGAAGTGGAGTTTATTGGGAGTAAGGTGGTTTTTGAATGGAATTTTGGCCGAATCATTAGTAGCAGATAATGTTTTATTAGTCTTTTCAGACATGTTTTTGATGTAGAGGAGGGGGAAATATTTACATGGTTGCCCATTACAGGGTTAACGGGACGGAAGGAAGATTCAATGTTAGATGATGGTATATCTGAGAGCTTATCTTTTTTTGAGAAGGGAGCAAATCCGTTTATGGGGATATTTGTTCAACATGAGAATGTCAACAATTTTATTTTCACATTCTCGGTGATATTTTTCAGAACTGAGGATTCTGGATCTAGTGATTACATTTCGAGCAAAACTGATCTTCTGATATACATTAGCTATGATAGTGTATGTAACGGCCCCTATTTTGTGGTTTTTGCCACCATTTGGTATCAACTGTATGTATTGTATCAATTGTACCATCAGAGTTACGAATGACTAAGAGATCAAGAAATGGGAACGACTGTTGGTAATTTTCAATTTCAGAAGTGAACTGTAAACGAGGGTGGAATGAATTTGGCTAGGATAATATGGAGTGAATTATTGGGTACTGCTAAAAATAGGTCATCTACAAACTTGAATAGGAATGGTATTCTAAATGGAAGATTAGGAACTGCAGTGTCAAGGAAGGAGTTCAAACAGATGTCAGCTAAAACTGGAGCAATTGGCGACCCCATTGGACACCCATATTTCTGTTAATAAATTTGATTGTTGTACTGAAATGCTCTTTCTTCGGTGCAAAGTTGTAACAATTCGACGAATTGTTAGTAATTCCCATAAATCCAAGTTTTTTTTGTTGAATTGTTAGTAATTCTCTAGTCCAGTTAGCGTTGAGGTAAAATTGCGAAATTTGGTTTCCGGGGTCGGACCAGCCCCACAATGATCCTTAAAACTTTTCATAACCCTGGATGACATTGCAATATTCACTCGGTATGGTATGGTATATTATTGTATGGTATGATTTGGTAAAGTACAGTATGGTATGATTGAAAAGAAATTCGTATGGTATGGTATGAGTACGGTGAGAATATGGTATGGTGCCGATTTTCAACACAGTCCGGTATAGACAGAAGGGTGATCTGCACAAGGAAGATAATAAACCGTTGTGTCAAGAATTTGCAGAGTTTTTCACATTGTGATCACACATTCGATGACCTGTATCTTAATCCTTGCTAGGTTTTGTTTGGAAATAGGTTTTGATTGACTATATTGAAGACGAGACGTGCATTAGAGCACCTGATGTGGATGGGATACTTTCTGAGATGATGATCAAGGAAGCGAAGGAAGGTCACACAGACAATAACACGAGGAGGTGCTATTTACAGCCACATAATGACGTGGGCTGGGAATATATTCCAAACATTGTAAATGGTGTTTTTTTTACACCAACCTTCGGTCTTTTACCATCTGTGGTTCATCCGACAACTAAAATTCATTAGAAAAACTGCTTGTTGGAAATGTACATTTAACATTATAAACGGATTTTGTTAAGATGTTTCTATACACATGGGCAAATATTGATAATTTCATTAAATTTAAAAATTGGAGTGTGAGAAGGCATGAGTACCTTCTCAAAATCTCACAACAAGCTAACATCGCCTTATCTCCTCTAGCCTTAAATAGTCAGAAAAGTGTCCAAACTTTATTCTCAACTTCGTAACCATTCGGGTCCGTGCCACTCGAGAATCAATCACGTACATACAAGTACGAGTAATATACAAAAATCTTGGGAAGAGTAGAGAAAATCTTGGGAAAAACTCTTGTCAAACTCATTTTCAAGAATTCAGTTAAGGGTCGGAAGGTCCCAAACACGTAATGGTGGTAATAATGGTGGGAGGTGGTAAACCAATCGAAAGTAGAGAAGGTTGTGACGGACCTCGAAGGTCCTCTTTCAACAGAGCCGTCCCCATCTCAAGTAGTTCTATCAAAAACTCGGTAACCACCGAGGATTGTCACAACAGCCATTTGTCAGTTCTTTCAGATAGCTGAAGGATCCGGTCATTTGCTGTTTCTGGCATTATGCGTATTCACCATACGTTACTTGATGGGGTTGTGCTGCCCCAAAAACTGAGCGACATCGTTCGTGAGGTCCAGGCAATCTTAAAATCAAGCTCCCAGATACTCACGTGATGTCTACAATGAGGCTCTTTGAGTGACTTGTCGCCAGAAAAGGCACATTGGTGAAATGATCTCCCATCGAAACTCGTAACCACAGCTTCCAGCGTAACAGCAAAACGTACACCAGTGTGGGAGGCCGATGTGTTAGCGCCTTTGGGCCAAAATTTACTGACACTGAGCCAAAATTTCGGTCGAAAACTCTCAATATCGGTGGTATTGACCTAGAGTTGGTTTCATTCAACTTGTAATTCAAGTTGGGCATAACTTGCACAATGTGAGTGCACATGCTGAGTGAGAGTAACGGAGTGGCACAATTCAATTAATATTTTGAACTAAACATTCTTTATTTAATTAAAATTTACCCTCCAATCGATTTATATTACTCCCAACCACTTACATTGGTAACTGCAAAAGTACAGTCACCTACACATCACAAGGTAAGCGAATTTTGTACCACACAGCTCACTCAAAAACATAAGTAAAGCTTAGCCTAGTCGGAATGAGTGGGCTACGAATATTCTAATTGTGACGTTCAATCTTCAATTTGAACTCATTCTTTGGATACGGACGTGAAGGGAGCGGCTGGAGGTTCGGCAGGTACGAGTAGATACCAAAGTTCCTCAGATATGCGTCCTTGTGGATGAGCTAGCGCCGCTCCTCATCGCCCACATCCCCTTTGTTTCTACAACTGCTCCCCACGTTTTTACTTTCCTTACCCAACCCGGAGGGTATAACGAAAGCATTACAATCATATTGATGGAACAGTTCTTGAACATACTCAGTGTCCCCCCAGACAACATTCAGTATAAAAATATCATTCTCTCTAAAAATATCATATCATTCACGCCTCGCAAATATCATTCTACATCAGCCGGAAAATGTTATGATACCAACTTTCTCCGCCCGCCCTTTTCCTTCCATCTTCACGTGTCCTAACCACTTCACAAGCACCTACCCGTTTCGAAATTTCCCCCTGGCGCCATTGCGAGACGTTTTTATTGGTTGCTTGTGAATTTTAGTTACACAATTTTTATTTATTTTATAAGTACGGGCCTAGCCCAATTACACTACAGATAAGAATAAGAATACATCAGAAAAATAGTTTGAATCGCTAAATTATACATAAAATAATATTGAAGAACTTGAACTGATAGATATGTGATGGGTAGGCACATGGAAAGGGGGAGTTCGAGCGGTTTTTGAGGCTCCTTCATACTCAGTAATTTAGATAATATTAACGTTACGAGATTCCTGTGCATCTCACCTGACAGACGTTTGCTCTGATCCTTTATCTTTTTCTGCCCTTTGTGGCCATCGAACTGAAAGAGTTTTAGTTCGATGTTTGTGACACACCACCCCTCAATAGCGACGGTTGCTGTGTTCAGCATCTGGGAGTCCTAGAACAATAGAACCGAAGTAAATTAGAACAGAGGGTGATTACGTGATTTTCATGATTGGGATGTAAAGATTGATTCGAACTAACTCTGGGGTCACCGCCATCCGATCCGGTTCCAGACAGCGCTTCATCCTCCGAGGGGAAGGAAGATTAGCGAGGCCTTTGCCTCTCTGGACCCAACCATTCCGCTAATCGCCGAACATAATGACGGTTTGGTTAGTCACGTCGACTTAGTCATGATGACGTCATCGGTTATAAAGGGCTCGTCACGGACTACCCTTTGAATTGGTTCGGCGGATCATCTCGGAATAATTACAGTGTTAGAGCGATCAGGCGAGACCGGATGCTGATTGAGCACGCTACAAAGATTGAACTCTCACCACTAAACTGACCAACGTATGAAGCAATTAACCGTTTCAGCCGAACGAGAAAAAAACTGACAAAAACTCTGTGGAACAAGATGAGGTTGGCTTTTTGAGATGGTCACCGACTTGCTAGTGTAAAAGGATTATTCGTCGTAATGAGTTGGTCCAGTATCAATTTCATCAGGTTTTCTCCAGTACTTGTGTCTGCACAAGCCTGAAACTACACGAAAATACTTCGGAAAGCCAATTTAAGCTAGAAGCGAATTTTTGAGTATCATGAGTGGACAGAACTAATGACTTGAGTTACTTGAAATGTTACATGATTACAAGCGTTCTGAAGGTATTCATTAAAATTATGTTACTAAATGTCAGCAACACAGTTTACCTACCTTATTATGACTAATGAAACCATATCTAAAATAATTTAATAAATAAAAATTAGAAAAACATTTAAAGTACATACTTAAAAATATATACCTGGGTGAAACATTGCATAAACCGTGATCCCTGCTGAGAGTTGCCGATCAACTTTTTGAATGCGCGAATACAATCAACATGCAGAAATCAATTTGTCAGTAAGTATTAGGTATTGAGAAATTAACTTCTGTTATACGTAACGACGGAATACAAATAATACTTACCAGGATATTTAAGAGACACTTATATTTCCAAATGTGCAAAGTAGTTCGTATGTATTTTCTCTACTAATAATCTTTTCAAGAATCTATCTTATGCAATCATATATATGTATCTCATGCCTATATTGTGTTATAATGCAGGTGAACTCCAGCTGACCAATACACTCCAAAGCCCGATTATGCTTCATACACTATTATACTTCACCTAAATGTGTATAAACAAATGAAGCCTGTTTGTTTTATATATATGTAATGCAACAGGTTCATTGAAGTCTCATCAAGTGTTAAAGTAGATAATGTAATGTAATCTTAGAAAGTAGATGTAATTCGTAGATTGATTACAACAGACCTAATATCTAGAGTGAAAATTAAACAGGTTTATACCTTGTTTGAACGGGTAAACGAAATAATCACGAGTAATAAACACCGGATAACAACTCTTTTTATTTCACACGAGAACGGATGAAATTCGATAAAACAAACGGTATTATAATAATGATAACAGTACAGCAATTTTGATAGTGATAACACTCGGTCTATACAAACGGGTCGGGGGAACAGGTCGGACAACCGAACAACGGCTCCTACCAGCCATCATGGCGAGCACTCTATTGGGGCAAGTAATAACTATTACCTACCAGCCCAAACATCCTCCCCCCACAATGAGGCACTCATTCTAACAAGTTTAAGAAACGGGCACTAACAGTCCTTTGGTAGCGGGCAGAGCTTGACTAACGGGCGGAGTTTCTCCCCATTACCAGACCGGACTCTAGCTACACGGGTTACACCATCTTTACCAGGAATGAGGTCCACTATCACACCCATGGGCCACGACAGAGGAGGAATATTGTCTTCCTTAATCAACACTACATCCCCCACTGTAGCAGGGCGATCAGGGGTATTCCACTTAGATCGGGTCTGGAGGTCTAACAGGTACTCGGAGTGCCACTTCTTCCAGAATTGACTTACCAGATTAGAAACAAACTTCCACTTAGGAGCTAATCGGGAGCTGAAGTCAAACACATTGCTCTCAGGTAAAGCAGTAAGCGGGCGTTGAACGAGAAAATGAGCAGGGGTGAGTACCAGTATGTCATCTGGTGAGGAGGATTGGTGAACTAACGGACGGCTGTTAAGAATGGCCTCAATCCTAATGGCAACGGTGCTGAACGTTTGAAGCGTGGTGGTTTGATCTCTTAAATTGACCTTCAACAGTCGTTTAGCAGACTTAACGGCAGCCTCCCATAACCCACCAAAATGCGGTGCCCTAGGTGGAATGAATTTCCATTCCACCCCTCGGTTAGCGAGTCGTTCAGCTACTACATGATCAAAGGGGCTTGCAGAACGGATTTGGTTGAGTAAGTTGGATGACCCCAGGAAATTACGACCATTGTCGCTCCAAATAGCTGAGGGAACGCCTCGGCGACCCATAAACCGCTCCAAGCATTGGAGAAACCCATCGGTACTAAGATCCATAACAACTTCAAGATGGACGGCTTTGGTTGTGAAACAAACAAAAACGGCAAGGTAAACCTCAACG
This sequence comes from Stenodema calcarata, assembly GCA_963920205.1. Lineage (NCBI taxonomy): Eukaryota > Metazoa > Arthropoda > Insecta > Hemiptera > Miridae > Stenodema > Stenodema calcarata. Next base: position 9,549,705 of record OY986048.1, read on the forward strand.
GCTCGAGCTCCTCGAAGACCAGCAATAGAAACAGTGAACGGGCCACAAAAATCAACTCCAACCTGCTCAAAGGCAAAGGCACGGGTGACTCGGGCCTCAGGCAGCTGACCCATCATGGGCTGAAACGGTCTCGGTTTAATTGAAAAACAACGGGTACACCCAGCTAAAACACGATTAACGGCATTTCTCCCATCAATCACCCAGTATCGGGTACGCAGGTGGGCCAGCGTGGCTCTGGGCCCTACATGCATGCATGTAGTGTGCGCGTAACGGATGAGCAGCGGTACCAGTAAATCAGAAGGTTTAAGCAAAGCGGGGTGCTGTGTCTCGAATGACCCAGGCATATTTGATAAGCGACCCCCTACTCGGAGAGTGCCTTCAGAATCGGAAAATATAGCCAACTGTTTCATCAGTTTAGTTGGTTTAGCTCCTTTAATGGTGGCTTCTTGGATTTCAGACAAGCTGCGACCTTGAGAACGGCGAACGAGAACTGAATCGGCTTTCTGAAGCTCAGATGTGCTTAACGGTGGTCTAGTCTGAGATAGCAAACAGGAACGGCGGATTTTACAATTATTAATAAAGCGGATTATCCAAGCAGTAACTCGACGCAAAACAGTATAAGAGCTAAAACGGGCTTCAAACGGAGTCTCAACAACAGTTGCAGCTATTACTCTCGATGAAGCTCTGATTTCACTTGAAACAGAATCGGGTTTCAAATCAGGGCGAATCCTCCTCACTGGCCACAAGGAACGGTCGGAAGCCAACCAATCTGGACCATTCCACCACAAGGAACAGTTAACTAACTGATCAGGTTTGGCTCCACGGGAGGCGACATCAGCGGGGTTGTCAGCGGAACGGACATGGAACCAGTGCTCTTTGGGCAAGTGGGACAGGGTTCGAGCAACCCTGTTACCCACAAATACCTTCCAAACGGGAGCGGGGTCAGCGGTGAGCCAGGATAGGGCAACTGTGCTATCAGAACAGGCAATTATTGCAGAATTGGGAACAGAAGGATATTCGGAACGGACACGAGTCATGGTTTTACCCAATAGTTCCGCCGCTAGCAGTTCTAATCGGGGAATTGACTGAGGCTTCATTGGAGCGATTTTTGCTCGAGCCAAAATTAAACGGGCAGCAAATTCACTGTTCATCTGAGATACATGATAAACTGTGGCAGCATAGGCCTTTTCCGAGGCATCAGCAAATCCTACTAACCATTGAACGGGGGCATCCACTCGTATGTGACGAGGGATGGAAACAGACTGAAGCAAATTGAGGGTATCAGCAAGGGCAGCCCAATCATGAACAAATGAACCTGGTAACGGATCGTCCCAATCATACTTTGAACGACAAATCTCCCTTTGAATGAAACGAGCTTGAACAGAAACTGGCATAATCCACCCAGCGGGATCGTAGATCCTTCCAACTTGACTAGCTAACTCTCTCTTGGTGTGAACAGTAAGAGAAACGGGAACCTTAAAGTAAAACTCATCAGTGGTAGGGTTCCAGGAGATTCCCAACATTTTTAATGGCTTTTCATCATCGGAGGTCAGACAAACAGGAACAGAGGGGGCAAGCCGGTGCTCTTCTGGAATACCAGAAAGCAACTGATCAGAATTGGAGGCCCACTTACGGAGCTCCAACCCAGCAGTAGCTAACAGTGATAGCAGTTCATTCCTAGCCTCTAACGCTGAGTGCAGGGAACTCCCCCCACCATGTACATCGTCAATGTACGTATTTTCCTTCAACAATTTGGAAGCAATTGGGTAACTTTCCTCATTTTCATCAGCTAAGTGACGGATGACCCGGTTAGCTAGGAAGGGGGCTGAAGCAGTTCCGTAGGTAACAGTTGTGAGGGCGAAATCTTGAACAGGTTGATCAGGGGAGTTGCGCCAAACTATTCTTAACAGGTCCTGATCCTCAATTGGATGTTGAATCTGCCTAAACATTTGTCGTATATCAGATATAAAAACATAGCGGAAAGAGCGGAACCGGGTTACCATAACGGATATATCGGGTTGCATTTTTGGTCCAACTAGCAGAATTTCATTCAAAGACCGGCCATTGGAAGTGCGCTGAGACGCATTAAATACTACGCGGATTTTTGCAACAGGATCACCTTCACGATGAACAGAGTGATGAGGAATGTAATAATTGGGGGAACGGGGGATTTCTTCTGAGCTTAACAGCCTCATATGTCCCAATTGGGTATATTCTTCCATGAACGAACGGTAAGCAGTGGCTAAAACAGGGTTACGTTTTAGTCTGGCTTCCAACCTATACAATTGTCTTAAAGCAATGTGTCTGGACTCACCCAGAGCAGTGGGAGACTCAGACAACGGAAGAGCAACAGTGTAGCGACCAAACTTATCTCTACTAACTGATTCCAAAAAACGGTTTTCAGCCTGATGATCCTCAGGCGTCCAAGGGGAGACGGGTTCAACAGACTCAATTTCAAACATCTGGCGTAACAGATCATCAGTGGAAACGGGAACAGCTGCTACCTTAACAGAAACTTCATCGGTAGGTGCAGGTATATCTTCATCTTTGATTGGGAAACACACTACACTGGGAGATACCAATTGGAAATCAGACGTGCAGACCTGGGCTGCGAGCTGGAACAAACTAATTGGGTTCTCAACAAGTTCCATGGGTGGAGCTACAGAAAATAGATTTCGAACAGGGGTTGAGTGATTGGGCTTAACTTGACTAACAGTAGACTTAACATTTTGATTGCTGAACGGGAACCGGGGAAACGGCTTCCGTTGGGGTTTAGGATTGGCAGCTACTACCTCCAAAACGGTAGAGAGCTCCTTAAGAACTTGCGAGTGGTAGTCCTTAGGCAAGAATTTAGGAACAGTGAAAACATGGGGTCCCTGTGAGCAGGGATAAGCGGCCTGGAATCTAGCTTGAACGAGGAAGGGGTGGGGCTCTATCTTGTTAACTGGCTCTTCGCTGGAGTATTTCATTTGATGCGCATAACGGCTGAATTGAACGGACTTTTTACAGACGGGTGGAGTGGCACCAGTAACCAGAGTTCCCAAGTCAGTTTCCCATAGACCAACCTCAGAGGAACGGGGAAGCAATCGGGAAAAAATGTCAGCTCCGAGAATAGCCTGAACATAGTGAGCAGTGTGAAACTGTGGGTCAGCAAGTTGGGTTTCCATGGATGTGATACTGGGCCATAAAGCAGGGTTCCAACTACGGCTGGGCAATGGCGAAAGGGGGCTCTCCATAACGAGCGCTTCAAAAGGAATTACCCTACCAGAACGTGTGTGAAGCTGAGCAGTAACGGAACTGTGAATGGGGTTTGAAGAACTCCCAATTCCCTGTAAACTGCCCTTCATGGGAATCAAACGGAGTCCTAACTTCTTCACTACTAACGGGGAAACAATATTGACTTCACTTCCTGAGTCAATCAAAGCTCTGAATTTAATTATTTCCCCTCTACAGGAGGAAAGGGGGACTACAGCAGTAGGGGTGAGCCCAAAACGAGATAATTTTAAACAGGACTTACGGGTGACGTCAATTTTACTAACGGGTTGGGATGAGCCAGCTACGCCTAATTTGGATGACTCAATCCCAGGAAACAGGCCCCTGAAATTATTCCTAGGTGCTAACATGCGCCTAACATTACTTACAAGTTGACGTCGAACGGCTGAACTCTTAACGGTTAAAGACTTAACGGGTAGTGGGCTCCTGGCAGTAGTGCTCACCAATGATACCTTGGAAGGAACCGGCTGAACGCCGTCGTACCTTCATAACGGGGCAGATGTTTCTATGGGGGGAGAGGGGGACAAACGGCTGAAACAAAGGGACCTTTGGCTTGAACTCATGGGATGGTAGTTCATCATGGCCCTCTCTTCTTCTTCTTGAACAGGTCTTGAAGCGGGTGAATTGTGCGTTGAAACGAAACTACCTGAGTTTGATCCAGGTGAAACCGGGCGATTAGATACGGTTGGAAGCAGTAGGTGGAGCCAGGGATGATGCGGCTGCCCACAGTGGCATCTTCGATCTGAACGGCATGCTTCCACCCGGTGGAGTGTGGAGAAACAGTTCTGGCATGCCCGTAGCTTCTTAACGGTTTGTATGCGCTCAGGTACACTCAGTTCCTTGAACTCTGGGCAACGGAACAGGAAGTGATCCTTCCTACAATAATTGCATTTTACTGCACGACTGGGAGCAGGGTGAGCAGCACTACGAGCGGGTGACGGCTGTGGAGTGGAACTGGTGGCTGGAACGGCTGACAAGCGGAACGGTGAGGGTGAACGGGCTCTCTGAACAGTGGTTGGAGCTTTTTTATTCCCCTGCTTCTCCTCTGGGACTAGTCGAGCTATCCTTAGCTCCTTTCCAATAAACCGAAGCAGATCAGAGTGAGAGGGGATGGCATCCATTTGTTCCATCACCTCCCGGTTGAACTTCTCTTTGAGTTCAGCGGATAAGCGAAAAAACAGGGCTTCAAACAATAAGTACTCCCGAAGATTGGGAGTGGGGAGGTCGAGCATTGATCCTACCCATGAACGAGCGTCGTTGTGGAAATGTTCCAAGTCAGCAACGTTGGGCCTTTCCAAACGGGGTAAATGTATGCGCTGCGCAAATACTGAACGAGCCAAACGGTATTTTGAGGTATTTTCCGCTACCAGGGCGTCATAAGCCTGCTGATAGCTGCTACCGGCAAATGATGATCGGAGATCGGGAGAAAGCTTACTCAACAGTTTTTCAAATTTAATTTCATCGGGTATGTGCTTCATGTTATGAACTGCACCATCAAACAGTTTCCTAAACTCCGCAAAGCGGGAGATTTGGCCTTCAAATAACGGGACGGTTGTGAGCAGCTCATTCATCATTTTAATCTGAGCGTAAGCGTGTTCATGACTGAGAACAACTTCGTCATCAACCTCTTTCTTAGCGCTAACTGGATTAATTTCAACGGGGACGCGTTCAGCCAAACTTACAACAACAGAAGTTACCTGATTAAGCAGATTTTCCTCGATCTGCTGATCGAACTGAGCCTCCTCAACGGCATCGAGGAACATTCTTCCTCGACGGAAATCGTCCTTGATAGACTCCGCCAGTGCACTTACAGGTTGTCGTTTTAGAACTGCATTAGCCCTGATTGACCAACGTCTGATGTTCTTCAACAGGTCTTGCTGAGGGGCACTCAGCAGATCAAAAACAGCGGGATCAAGTTGAATAGACTTATTCTTGACGACATCATACGAAGAAGAAACTGGATGAACCGATTGAACGGGTTGCACAGGCTCGTCCGTGGAAACAACCGCATCGTCCAGCGGAAAATCCGGGTCCGATTGACGGGATCTACGCTTCTTCATTCCTTTTGGCGGCATTATTGGACGGAAGAACGCGAAAAACGGGGAAAAACGACGGTAAAACGGTAAAACGGTAAATGGAAAAAACCCGATGTAAACAAAGTCGCGAGGTAAACTAGGTTAAATTCGGACACGCTCGACATTAACCACAATCCGCGGGTTTACGGCACCAAAATGTTTGAACGGGTAAACGAAATAATCACGAGTAATAAACACCGGATAACAACTCTTTTTATTTCACACGAGAACGGATGAAATTCGATAAAACAAACGGTATTATAATAATGATAACAGTACAGCAATTTTGATAGTGATAACACTCGGTCTATACAAACGGGTCGGGGGAACAGGTCGGACAACCGAACAACGGCTCCTACCAGCCATCATGGCGAGCACTCTATTGGGGCAAGTAATAACTATTACCTACCAGCCCAAACATACCTCATTGAAATAAAATTATTATTCTTCCAGACTATCCACATGATAAATCACATCACCAACCACCCCATCAACCATTACCATCATCATTCCATTGGGAAGAAGAATAAAACGCAGTTACCGTAGGGAAATTTAGATGTTAATAATGGCAACTAGTTGATAACAATCAGAACCGATTGGTCACCGGCCATTCAATGATACTGATAGTAATTATGACCCACACGTTGGACAGCCGAAAATATGTCGATAGGTATGGGAGAATGGCGTAATACTGCGACCGCGTCTGGGTAATACCGCCATACGAAAATAACTCATTCCGAACCACAGATACCAGAGTTAATATTTAATTAAATCTCTTAATGTTACAGTCAGCTGCTGGGTAAGAAGGTAAACCAAGTTAGTCACTCGATGTATCTACCGCATTCTACGAAATAATTAGGTACCAACGTCTTAAAGGAGAAAGGAGTGAGGATATCTAAATCAGCAATACTTAGGAATTAGATTATGTCCCATTCAAGTAAATGAAAGGTAATTTCCCACCATACTAGGAACTCAATTGACAAGAAAAGAGTTGGCTAGGTATGTCCGAATCAATAAGGTAAAATAGGAACAAAAAATATCAGGGCATATGTTTCGGCATTTCTAGTTCCCCTATCATGTACATTTGTCATATAGTTTATTTTTTCATACACATGGGATGGTCTTTTCCTAGGTTCGAGTAAAAACGAGGAAAAGGCTACAAATGCAATACATTTAGAAATCAATCAACAGTTTCCTCCCATCCGAATTCAAAATTCGGGAATCCGAAAAAGCACTAAACAGAACGGACTTAACTTCCCTCTCTCTATTTCCGCTCATTTTAAAAAGTTAATACCAACTAACCGCTAAATTAGGAAATTTTTCTGCACAAAACTGTCTACACGTACTTTTCCTTGTGGAAAACCTCCTGTATTTTCACGTACAAGCACTTGTACTTATATTTGTAGGCTTGTTATTATCTTGTTGTTTTATGGAATAGGCACCTGGCTACCCTGGTGGTAGTTATAGTCAAGAGCAGTAGCAGGGTCCATAGTTGGAGGAGGTTTATGGCAATGAGCTGAATCAAGCGATTTCAATTGCATTACATTTGAGGGAACTGGTTACTGGATTTGTTGATATTTCAAAAAAAAAAAAAAAAAAGAAAAAGTAATCAATAGATTTGGGTGTCAATAATTTATTATATATCCACGTAACACAGATCCATAATAATGAAGGAAGCCACAGATTGCGTTATACTGCTAGAGGCATTCTGTGCGGTTACTGTTGTGTACTTTCATTGGTATAAACGTCTACGGATGCTGTCTCTGACTAATAACGAACAATTATGTATTCGTACCTGGCGGCGTTATTAGCGGGTAATAGTTCACGATGCACCGTAGCATGACGGAACTAACTGGATTATTTTTTCCTTCAGGTCTTCATTTCCATGTTGTCGGCGAAGGCGTTGTTCGCCTCAGGAGACATGGCCACGTGCGGGTTTACGACAAGGAAAATTACATCGACTTCCGCATGCGACTTCTAGGTGAACCAGGTCAGTTCTATGTACGGTAATATGTCATCCATGATGGGTTTATCCTCAATGATTATCAGCGAGTTAAATTAAAATTAATAGCTTTAGTGGTTTTATCTTTATCACCCTCAGTGCCCTCAGTAACTGATTCATCGACAACCAACCAGTTGCCCCAGGAGAGAATTTAAGAAACGATATGAACGTGAAGAGTGAAATTAGATGATAACTGTTATCATCTAATTTCACTCTTCACGTTCATATCGTTTCTTAAATTCTCTCCTGGGGCAACTGGTTGGTTGTCGATGAATCTGAAGAGTGCAACTTGCTTACGGTCTATTTCCTGATGTTATAAATCACTTATTATATTATAATGACAATATCACTATTATATTATAATCCAACATAATAATAATAGAATTTACTGCCATACAGCAAATGAAAAAGAATTAGGAGTGGAGGAATTTAGGTTGATGGCTGTAACCTAAGGAAAGATTGCCCCCCCCCCATCTACATGAATATTATTACTTCACACGAATCGAGAAAAATTTGCACCCAGTTCGTCCACCTTACCTTAAAAATTCACGACTCATGATGAGTAAAATTTGAATACGAAACTTAACTGGGGTGAAAAAGAAGATTATTTCGACAATCAAGCGATACATTTGAGAATTTTTAGAATTTAGAAATCTGTAATATCGTTGGAACCATAATCCAAACATGTGAGGCATCATCATAATATTATGGTTATTACAAGATTATGGTTCCAACGATATTACAGATTTCTAAAAATTCTCAAATAATTATTAATTAGTACCGATGGTACCTACGTTTCTTCGAATTATAGTCATAATATGACTGTCAAACATATTATGTTTGATTAAACCTGAAACAGGTTCGATGATTCGCCTTCATACATGATACATTAAGGTTTTCCTCAATTTATTCCGCAGTGTTCGAGATTCTTCTCTCTGGGCGACTTATGAAGCTATTGCAAGGGTAATTTTTAGAAGCGGGTTAACTTTTTAGAAACGGATTTTGGTTTATTATCTTCGATAATGAACCATTGGACTCGCCCAAAGAAAACATTTATTTAACCCCCTCAAAATTTGTTGGTTTACGTTTCAAGATACGTAGATTCAGAAAATCGGTTAAAAAAAATCCTTTAAGACCATCCCCATTTTTATACGACCAGCCGTTCGTTCACAATGACGGCTCAAAGTTGGAGCAGATCGGAAATCGTCAACATGAGAGTGAATCGTGAGGCAGCCTGTCGAGTCCATTTTCAAACTGGCCCTGCTGATTCAAACAGCACATGGTTTTCAAATATCGAGGTAATAAATAATATTTAATAATAATTATTAATAATCAAGCATAAAAATTAATAATAACGATGTTGAGGGATGTTGAGGGTCGGTCAAATGAAAATTGATTTATGTGCCAACGTTTCGAAGAATATATTTCTTCATCTTCAGGGCAGTGTACAAGAACTTCCCTGTTGGAGTCCAACTCCATCTTGTACACTGCCCTGAAGATGAAGAAATATATTCTTCGAAACGTTGGCACATAAATCAATTTTCATTTGACCGACCTTCAACATCCCTCAACATCATTCATACTGACGGTCAATAAATCACACACACTTATTAATAGGTAATAACCAACAACAAATATTAATAATTTACTCCACTTGATAATAATTATTAATATTAATGATAATTCATAATAATAATTAATCTATCATTCAGTAATCTAGACAGAAGGGTGATCTGTACAAAGAAGATCATAGACCGTTGTGTCAAGAATTTGCAGTTTTTTTATTTGATTTTCTGAATCTACGTATCTTGAAACGTAAACCAACAAATTTTGAGGGTGGGGGGGGGGGGGTAAAAAATTTTTCTTCGGTCGATTCCAAGATCAGTGCTTATGGATGGGTGTAGGCGCGTGGGTTGCCTTCGAAAGGCTGGTGACAGGTGAAAGGCACAGTCAACGGCGAGAAGGCATTTCATAGGTTCGATGGAGCAGACATACCAGTGTTTCTTCATACACTAGTAATAGTTATAATAGTAATAATTACTCCTCTTTGCTAATTTCAGGGCAAGGGTCAGTACTTCTTTCACCCGGAATCCACAGCTTCCCTTTCAAGCTTGGACTACCCCTCGGACTTCCCTCGACCTTCCTTGGAAAGCACGGTTGGGTGCAATACTTTTGCAAGGCGGCGCTCCGGGAACCCAACGGTCTCACTCACAAAAATCAACAGGTTTTCATAGTGATGAATCCGATTGATCTCAACCTCGAGCCCCCCATCATTGCTGTAAGTTTGTGAGAACACAATATATTAATACGCACGAGTTACTCCACTGTTTTGTTCCATTTAGATTGTACGATCGTGGTTTAAACAAGACAGGTACGGTTGGGTGCAACAAACGTAGCAACCACTAACTGAACTTTAATGGGGAACCAAGCATAGTAACATTTCAATTAACATTACATTCAGGCATTTTCTCGTGAGCAATACTGCAATTTATAACTGACCCCGAAAGAGTTTGGAGAGTACGAATGAACCAAATCGCATCTACGGAGAAAAAATGTGAAAATCTATCTGACTATTGGGACATTCACCCATTACATTATAACTGAATGATATTATAACACCTGTTTGTGGTTTCCCGAAACCCAGCCTTTAAAGAGCATAGACACACGTTCTTGTTCAGTGACTGTACAATGTTTAAACCATATTCTTCGAGCGCTTATACAGCAGGTTCAAGAAGTCACTCGATTTTATGAAGACCGCGGCCCGAAAACTGTTTATGTTACATTTTTTCGAAAATGTAACAAAATCGAAAAAGCATCTAGCAATTTTGAAGACAAGAACCCTCATTTTCTCGCATGTGGTGGACGTTATAACTGCGAAAATAGGAAGAAACGAGGTCCATGATTAACAAGAAAAACAATCTATGTTACTATTCTTCACTGTTGATAGGTAGCCAGCGCCGCTTCAATCACCGTTGTCGTCGTTTTTCCTGTGTGTAGTCGGATTTTTTTGTGTGTGAAATTCCGGATTTCTGTGCGCGGATTCGTGAAAAATGAATTTCTTATTGAAACTATCGGACAATGATGTAATATTTGTCTTTTTATTTTTCTATGACATTTTTCTAACTTAGCGTTGGTGGATAGAAAATAATTTGCAGCACAGATATCCATTAGCCAACACATACCTAATACCTAATATCTAATATGGTTACTGTCAAAAATATATCTGTAATGATTGCAGAATATTTCACCGTTTTGGTTGGATTGGAATTTAATTCTCGGATCGCTTAATTTAATTTTTTAGCTCTCGTGTAAAATTTCCAAAATGTAAAATAGTCGGTTTGTCGTCCGCGGTCTTCAATAGCAAAATGGTAAAAATGATTTATCATACACTGAACGTGTAAAACGTCACGGCATTCAATAGCGACATTTGGCGGCTTAGTAAAATTGGGTAGTTTGCGATATGTGGGACCAATGTCAAATCAAGCGCGGAATCTAAGACAATTTTTGTTGATTTTCTCAATCAGTACTCTATTGCATTTGTGACGGCGATTGTTGGCTGTGTCGAGAATGCAACATAAGGGTGTTAATTTCCGTTAGTTTTTGGAATTTGAGCGACTCTATTAGGTACCTTTAAAAAAAAATCAATAACATTGGCCAACAAAAAGTGTTGTTTGGTGATGAGGAGATGAGGGTTGTTGTTTGGGGTTTTCATTGGGTTGAATCCAAATCTGAAGCCCGCTTATCGCTATCAGGTTTAGCTTTTGAGATATTGTACTATCTTTTGCTTTCTTTTGTTGGCCAGTGTAATCGGCGAACTCCTGTCCCCAATAGTTTGTCTTGCGCAACAATTCAATGTTTCAAAATGGGTCAGTTTTTAAACTCATTTTCCTGAGCGTTTTTAGAAGAAATTTGCTGATTCGCTTCCTCTGATAAATAAGTTAATAAGTAAGGTTCGGTTTAGGAAAGACAGATATAAACCTAGAATACTGCTCAATATTATCAACAAGAGATATTTCTGTCTACAAAGAACTGTTTAAATTTATTAAGAATTGTAATATACTTATCTAAATAATCTATTACCTTCCATTATTGTGGCTGTATACTACAATGTAATGTCAATAAAAAAAAAGTTGGGTTTTAAGGGGCAGTTCAACGGTTGGCGTCACACAATTCTCATCAAATTCCACGACAAGTTCTAAACGTCAGAGTTCGAACAAGATGTCTCCACTTCATTGTCCGTTGTTGTCGTAGTTCTTCACCAATAAATCCTCGTATTTGATTATTTACCTATTGAAACATTTGTTCATAAACACTCATCGTAGAATTGAATATAGAGTAAATATTGTACACAAACTGAACAGGAGCAATTGTTTAGGCTCTCTGTGAACTGGTTTTCTAGAAGTCAACAATGCTATTTGTTAGGGATGGGTATCGAATACTCGATGTTTTTCTTCCATATTTTTTCCAGTCATCGATTTTTTTCGGTTCTCACAAAATACCTACAAATAATTAGAAATATTTTACGTTTCAGTATGTAATTGCATGATTCATGTTCCTTATTCAGAACTTTACTTATTTACTACATTATTTCTTATTCTACGTGGCCCTTTTGACGTATATTGTTTATAACAACTTTGTAATAGAATCGCCTCAAACTTAGGCTTACTTTATTCAACTAAAATCTGCATCTAATTAAGAGGAATAATTAATTGATATAAAAGGAACTCAGAAATAATGTTTGTCACAAGTTGTTAGGGAAACTTATGATCCCAATACCGGAGTATCACACCACATTCTCCACCCTCTAGAAATTGGTCACAGTCCTTCCACACCCCAATCCTATAGATAGCAATTCAAAATCAAATAAGAATATGAATTGCTCATTGAAATTGAGTTACGATCATACCACCTAAAAGAGTTGAGAACTTAGAATATTATCGAATAGGCCATATTAATATTGAATAATAGTATGTTTGACTCGAACAAAGAAAATCTGTGGAGTACATGACGACGAAGTCGTTAAGCATTTACATGTTTCTTTTCAAGATTTGGTTGAGGTACAGCAATTTACAAAGTGCCATTGTAATGTTTCAGCAACCCTTTCAATGCGAAATCGAACACATGTTTGGCTTGAGCTGCATGAAATCTGGCCCAGTTGTCTGCAGAGTGTCCCTGGACAGAGGAGGCTACGTTCCTGGAGAAACAATCGGCATCAATGCAACTCTAGTTAATCATAGCAAGATCACAATTAAAGAAACAAAGGCTTCTCTAACCGAGGTAATCTAATTTCTGGTGCAAAATCCTATGTCTCCTTACAACTGTAAGGACCTTGAGTGTGTTGATGAATAATTCATTTCAATTATAATTCATTACAATTATTGTACTCGTGTTCTGAAAACTTGAGACAGACATTTTGAAGGTGGGAACAAACTGGCCAGTCTACAGTTTCAGATAAACAGGCTGTCAAAAATTGATTCGGGGAACTAAATGCAAGCAGGGGGCGGACTGAACTTCTTTCTCCAAATCGGGAGGTTTATATCTGAAGTGGTTTGCGATGAAGGGATCGCCAATGTAACACCATGTCAGTCATTCCTCACTTAGGAGTATTATTCAGATCACAACACTCGAAATGGCAGACTTACGGCGTATCAGGCGTAAAGGCTAGGATGTAAAACAAATGTATAGTAGAACATAATTTTAATCTTCATAGAACGTATTTAAATTCCACTTCAGGTATTAAGGGGCAGCAACGAATTAGTAGTGAGGTTGTTCACATCTACCGCTCTCAATATTGAAAAACTCTGCAAATTCTTGACACAACGGTTCATTATCTTCTTTGTACAGATCACCCTTCTGTCTAGATCACTAGGTCTAAATGTCTAGATCCTAAATGTTAGATTAATTATTATTATGAATGATCACTAATTATTAATAATTTTATAAAGTACCTAGTGAAAATTATTATAATTTATTGTTAGGTATTATTCATTCGTATTTATTATTAATGATAATTATTATTAATTATGATTAATTAATACGATATAATTCTGGGGTTTTTAATACTACGTCGGTAATAATTTTTCTATAAAAAAAGTACCTACCAACAAACATTCGAAATTACCTTCATTTCCGTAGCACGAAACGCACCTCAGAACAACAAACTCGACATCACTTAAGCCATATGATGTTCCAAAGAGCTTGTTAGTATGAAAATGGACCTGTATTTCAACAGTTTGATTCACGATCGTGTTGTGAGGCACAATCTTTGAGCCGTCATTGTGAACGAACGGCTGGTCGTACAAAGCTGCGGATGGTCTTAAAAAATTCTACGGAACAAACTCTATCTAAATATGAAATAAACTCTGCAAATTCTTGACACAACGGTTTATTATCTTCCTTGTGCAGATCACCCTTCTGTCTATACCAGACTGTATTGCAAATCGGCACCATACCATATTCTCACCGTACTCATACCATACCATACGAATTTCTTTCCTATCATACCATACTGTATTATACCAAATCATACATACAATAATATACCATACCATACTCATACCATGTCATACAAACCGAGTGAATATTGAAATGTCATCCATTTCTGACCTGTATTTAAAATCTCAAGTATCTAGCTCATCATCAAAATTTAATTTGTTTAAACAAATAGGTATTATTTAAACAATTTTACAGACAAGAAACCGAGTGAATATTGCATTGTGATCCGGTTCTGAACTATTTTTAATATTTCAAGTCAATAGCTCATCATCAAAATGTAATTTGTATTATTACAAAAAGGTATTATTTAAACAATTTTACAGATGAGAAACCGAGTGAATATTGCAATGTGGTCTATCCCCGACTCACGGTTAACATTTCTAGACTGTAGTTTACCGGGAAGATGAAAAAAGGTAGTTTTATTCTGGGCGTTTGGGGGTTGGGTCACATAACGGCCGTTTTCGACGCGAAAGTTTAGTGTTTTTCCTAAAACTTTGCGCGGTCACTGTGAACGAACGGCTGGTCGCACAAAAATCCAATTGGTCTTAAAAGATTCGTAGTTTTTCAGTTCATTCAAAGGTGAACTAAAAATTACACGGTTCAGTTAAATATTTGGAGATATGACATCGTCGAAATTTTAAATTTCATTTTGAACCCCTTCCCCTTGTCCTAGGGTTATGAAAAGTTTCGAGGATCATTGTGGGGCTGGTCGGAACCCATAAAAAAAATTTTGTAATTTTAGCTCAACGCTAACTGGGCAAAGTGGCACGGACGGCGGACGAGGGACGGCGGACGGGGGGCGGCGGACGGGGGACGGCGTACGGCGGACGGACGGATTTTTTTTTATTCGATTTTCTGAATCTACGTGTCTTGAAACGTAAACCAACAAATTTTGAGGGGGGGTTAAAAATTTTTTTTCTTTGGGCGATTCCAATGGTTCATTATCGAAGATAATAAACCAAAAATAATGACGACACTAAAAAAATTATTACAACATCACAATCTAGCCAACAAATCAAAAGTGATTAATGATTTTCCTCTAAAGTCCCGTTTACACCAAACGAACATTGTTCGCGAACGTTCGAGAACGTCCCCGACAAAATCTGAATATCGAGGGACTCACGACAACTCCCCACAATGTCATTTTGGCGACTTTTCAGCAGAGCCAAAAAACCATCTGCCAATGATCTTCTCCTCTCCATTTAAAATACCTCATTTCACAAACCAACTAGGATATTTTCTTAAAACATCTATTTTTTCCCGAAAACATGACGATGTGGGGTGTTGACCATCAGAGCGGGGACGATAGCGGGTGTTGGTCGATGAAATTTTGCATGATCTAGAAGACTCAGTAGAATAAATCGTGAGATTTAGTGTTAACTATCTTGGGTACCAAACTTATACTTAGATCGATTCGCCGGGAGAAGACGCTTCGAATTAGATATGCAAATAAATAATCGATTAATCGATAATCGATTATTATTACTGATTAATCGATATTCATACTGGTTAATCGGTATTGAATACATCAGGATATACATCCATGAATTTTGGTGAAAGAGGAATTTTTGCTAGCAATTTCAATAAATTTAAATGACTCGTTTCCATCTGATTAGACCATAACATAATAATTATTGCTGATAGCCACTTATTTGATGATACTTACCACCATCCTCCTATCCGTGAATATACCTAGTTCCCGTTGTCTTCTCATTCATCAGAAATCCTTGAGTTGAAGATCAAAATCGTAGTAGTTCACCCTTGTCGTTAACACTTCACAGTTCACTTAAATTTTGGTGGGGGAGCGGATATCACTCATTTTTGCAAGAAATTTCAATGACATGTTTCCATTTAATGATTCTGATTAGACCATAACATAATTGCTGATAGCCACATATTTGATGATACTAACCACCATCCTCTGTGAATATAGTTCTCGTTGTCTTCTTTTTCATCAGAAATCCATGAGAGAACGAAATTGAAGTCATAGTTCACGCTTGTCGTTAACACTTCACAGTTCACTTAAATTTTGGAGGAGCGGATATTATGGATGCAACATCGGAACCAAATAATCGATGATAACATCAAATGATTAATCGTAAGCTAATAATCGATGTTACCGATTAATCGGTATTGAATAATCGTTTAATCAAGTAAGTTGGAGCAGATCAATATTCGTTAACATGTGGGTGAATCGTAAGGCAGCCTGTCAGGTCTATGTTCATACTGGCCCAGCTGATTCGAACAGCACATGGTTTGCAGATATCAAGTTATTATTTTCAGATATTATAATTCATAATAATAATAATAATTCATAAAAGTTATTAATAGGTCAAATATAATTCTTAATAGATCTTTTAGTGATCTAGACAGAAGGGTGATTTCTGGGGGGGGGGGGGGGGTAAAAAAATTATTTTATATTGAGATTATTCTCAAAAGCGGGACTGTCGCTGACCCAAGAGTGGAACCGCTTGAAAGGTGATATCCTCTCAAAACCTTTATTTTCACAAGATGTCCCAAAACACTTTTATTAGACATAAACTTTTTATCGGTTCAATTTATGGTTCCCTCAATTTCTAATAAAAACTATTTTATGCAATTTCATTAGTTTATGCATTCCTTCATCTTCATTAGCCTTGTAATTAAACAATAGGTCGTCACCTATAGATGAAGAAGGAAGGTTATATTTCTGAAAGGAAGGTTATATTTGCAGCTGCTAGCTGACTTGAGGGCGGATTAAACAGGACTTTTGGAAATTACAGCCGTATGTCACCATCGGACTTTGATTTTTCACTAGAAAAAATTGAGGGAAAAGTGTCAAGGGATTATACCAACTACCGCGAGAGTATTCCCGCGATAGTTCAATTGGCATTAACCCTTCTATTTTTGGCTTCAGGGGACTTGCCAAGCATCTTCATCTTCTGTTGTGATGGCACTTATGGTCGGGTTGCCACAGCTCTGCCTTCTCTTCGAACAACCCAATTGACTCAAGGCCTTTCTCGTTGTCCCACTTGTCCTTTTAAAACTACATGAAAACAATAACGTCAACATTACCTCAATAAAAACGCATAAACACAAAATAATAAAAACGCAATAACACCAACACGTACCTCAAGAAGTTTTGAAAAAAAGCTGCAGTACCACCGGCTGCTCGTTCTCTCGCCGATATATCGCCATATATGCCTTTACACCGGACGAGCACCGAACACGAATCTTTTTGACAATTGGCAGAACGCGCTCGAACGTTCACACCGCCTGAGCATCTTGCTCGCAAACGTTCGCGATCAACGCTTGTTTCGTGTAAACGGGCCTAAAACAAAAATGCGAATTGAGCAGTTTGGTTTTGTGCAACTTTCGAATGTGAGCAGTTTAGTTACGTTAATCTTATTTTGGAGTCTTTAATTTACCACTGACCACTGGACTGTCACTATCTGGACTGTAATACGCAATCATGTAGCTTTTTCTTTTGAAGCCGTCTCTCAAGGGTTAATCAACGTCTTTTATGTTGCCTTGCATTGTTGATTTGTAGCCCCTGCTGATTGGCTGTCTCAAATCGACATATTCAGGTTTCGGTTGATATCCTAATTACTGAATACTTTGTTCCAGAATCGTTTTAATGTTTTGAATACTACTTTTTCGTTGATCTGCTCAAAAGCTGACACCCATCAGTTCTCATATTAACTGATATGAATTGTTTGTTGGTCATTTGAAGGAATGAAGAATTGTGTGGAAATACAATAATACAAATACCTGAACTTTGTCCATGCCTTCTGTTACAGACTATACAGTACCTAGCGAGCGGGAAAGTCGTGCAGTCAGAAACGAGAGAATTAGTGTCGTTGAAGCGGGGTAAAGTGAGACCTGACGATAGCGATCAATGGGTGAACGAACAGATTTACGTGCCTCCACTACCGCCTACCAACCTCAGAGGCTGCCATTTGATTCAAATACAATACGATATATACGTAAGTGTAGAGTAACTAACATCGTAATAAAAGTCACAACTCCCAATTTTCATTTCCTCCTTGTACGAAAATTGCTCACCCTTTTCATTATCATTTTGGTTCATTATCTTCGATGATGAACCATTGGAATCGCCCAAAGAAAAAAAAAGTTTAACCCCCCCTCAAAATTTGTTGGTTTACGTTTCAAGATACGTAGATTCAGAAAATCGAATTAAAAAACTCTGCAAATTCTTGACACAACGGTTTATCATCTTCCTTGTGCAGATCACCCTTCCGTCTATACCAGACTGTATTGCAAATCGGCACCATACTATATTCTCACCGTACACATACCATACCATACGAATTTCTTTCCTATCATACCATACTGTATTATACCAAATCATACATACAATAATATACCATACCATACTCATACCATGTCATACAAACCGAGTGAATATTGAAATGTCATCCATTTCTGACCTATATTTAAAATTTCCAGTATCTAGCTCATCATCAAAATTTAATTTGTTTAAACAAATAGGTATTATTTGAACAATTTTACAGACAAGAAACCGAGTGAATATTGCATTGTGATCCAGTTCTGACCTATTTTTAAAATTTCAAGTCAATAGCTCATCATCAAAATTTAATTTGTATTATTACAAAAAGGTATTATTTAAACAATTTTACAAATGAGAAACCGAGTGAATATTGCAATGTGGTCTATCCCCGACTCACGGTTAAAATTTCTAGACTGTAGTTTACCGGGAAGATGAAAAAAGGTAGTTTTATTCTGGGCGTCTGGGGGTTGGGTCACATAACGGCCGTTTTCGACGCGAAAGTTTAGTGTTTTTCCTAAACTTTTGCGCGGTCACTGTGAACGAACGGCTGGTCGCAAAAAAATACAATTGGTCTTAAAAGATTCGTAATTTTTCAGGTCATTCAAAAGTGAACTAAAAATTACACGGTTCAGTTAAATATTTGGAGATATGACATTGTCGAAATTTTAAATTTCGTTTTGAACCCCTTCCCCTTGACCTAGGGTTATGAAAAGTTTCGAGGATCATTGTGGGGCTGGTCCAAACCCAGAAACCAAATTTCGTAATTTTAGCTCAACGCTAACTGGGCAAAGTGGCACGGACGGCGGACGGCGGACGGGGGACGGCGGACGGGGGACGGCGGACGGCGTACGGCGTACGGCGGACGGACGGATTTTTTTTTATTCGATTTTCTGAATCTACGTGTCTTGAAACGTAAACCAACAAATTTTGAGGGGGGGTTAAAATTTTTTTTTCTTTGGGCGATTCCAATGGTTCATTATCGAAGATAATAAACCAAAAAACTCTGCAAATTCTTGACACAACGGTTTATTATCTTCCTTGTGCAGATCACTCCCTTCTGTCTATACCACACTGTATTGCAAATTGGCACCATACCATATTCTCACCGTACTCATACCATACCATACGAATTTCTTTCCTATCATACCATACTGTATTATACCAAATCATACATACAATAATATACCATACCAAACTCATACCATGTCATACAAACCGAGTGAATATTGTCATAAATGTCATCCATTTCTGACCTATATTTAAAATTTCAAGTATCTAGCTCATCATCAAAATTTAATTTGTTTAAACAAATAGGTATTATTTAAACAATTTTACAGACAAGAAACCGAGTGAATCCAGTTCTGTGATCCAGTTCTGACCTATTTTTAAAATTTCAAGTCAATAGCTCATCATCAAAATTTAATTTGTATTATTACAAAAAGGTATTATTTAAACAATTTTACAGATGAGAAACCGAGTAAATATTGCAATGTGGTCTATCCCCGACTCACGGTTAAAATTTCTAGACTGTAGTTTACCGGGAAGATGACAAAAGGTAGTTTTATTCTGGGCGTCTGAGGGTTGGGTCACATAACGGCCGTTTTCGACGCGAAAGATTAGTGTTTTTCCTAAACCTTTGCGCGCTCACTGTGAACGAACGGCTGGTCGCACAAAAATCCAATTGGTCTTAAAAGATTCGTAATTTTTCAGGTCATTCAAAAGTGAACTGAAAATTACACGTTTCAGTTAAATAATTTGAGATATGACATTGTCGAAATTTTAAATTTCGTTTTGAACCCCTTCCCCTTGACCTAGGGTTATGAAAAGTTTCGAGGATCATTGTGGGGCTGGTCCAAACCCAGAAACCAAATTTCGTAATTTTAGCTGAACGCTAACTGGGCAAAATGCCACGGACGGCGGACGGCGGACGGGGGACGGCGGACGGGGGACGGCGTACGGCGTACGGCGTACGGCGGACGGACGGATTTTTTTTTATTCGATTTTCTGAATCTACGTGTCTTGAAACGTAAACCAACAAATTTTGAGGGGGGGTTAAAATTTTTTTTTCTTTGGGCGATTCCAATGGTTCATTATCGAAGATAATAAACCAAAACTCTGCAAATTCTTGACACAACGGTTCATTATCTTCTTTGTACAGATCACCCTTCTGTCTAGATCACTAGGTCTAAATGTCTAGATCCTAAATGTTAAATTAATTATTATTATCAATAATTGATAATTATTATCACTAATTATTAACAATTTTATCAAGTACCTACTGAAAATTATTATAATTTATTGTTAGGTATTGATAATTCGTATTTATTAATTATTATTAATTATGATTAATTAATACGATATAATTCTGGGGTTTTTAATACTACGTCGGTAATAATTTTTCTATAAAAGAAGTACCTACCAACAAACATTCGAAATTACCTTCATTTCCGTAGCACGAAACGCACCTCAGAACAACAAACTCGACATCACTTAAGCCATATGATGTTCCAACGAGCTTGTTAGTATGAAAATGGACCTGTATTTCAACAGTTTGATTCACGATCGGGTTGTGAGGCACAATCTTTGAGCCGTCATTGTGAACGAACGGCTGGTCGTACAAAGCTGCGGATGGTCTTAACAAATTCTACGGAACAAACTCTATCTAAATATGAAATAAAAAACATACCGTTTGATGGGAATTTTTCGAGATATGGAATTTTCAACGTAAACCAACAAATTTTGAGGGGGGGTTAAAATTTTTTTTTCTTTGGGCGATTCCAATGGTTCATTATTGAAGATAATAAACCAAAATCCGTCCGTCCGCCGTACGCCGTCCGCCGTCCGCGCCACTTTGCCCAGTTAGCGTTGAGCTAAAATTACGAAATTTGGTTTCTGGGTTTGGACCAGCCCCACAATGATCCTCGAAACTTTTCATAACCCTAGGTCAAGGGGAAGGGGTTCAAAACGAATTTTGAAATTTTGAAAATTCCATATCTCGAAAAATTCATATAGAACGGTATGTTTTTTATTTCATATTTAGATTGAGTTTGTTCCGTAGAATTTTTTAAGACCATCCGCAGCTTTGTACGACCAGCCGTTCGTTCACAATGACGGCTCAAAGATTGTGCCTCACAACACGATCGTGAATCAAACTGTTGAAATACAGGTCCATTTTCATACTAACAAGCTCTTTGGAACATCATATGGCTTAAGTGATGTCGAGTTTGTTGTTCTGAGGTGCGTTTCGTGCTACGGAAATGAAAGTAATTTCGAATGTTTGTTGGTAGGTACTTCTTTTATAGAAAAATTATTACCGACGTAGTAATTAAAACCCCAGAATTATATCGTATTAATTAATCATAATTAATAATAATAATTATTAATAATAAATACAAATTATTAATACCTAACAATAAATTATAATAATTTTCACTAGGTTCTTGATAAAATTGATAATAATAATTAATCTAACATTTAGGATCTAGACATTTAGACCTAGTGTTTCATCTTCCAGGTAAACTACAGTCTAGAAATTTTAACCGTCAGTCGGGGATAGACCACATTGCAATATTCACTCGGTTTCTCATCTGTAAAAATGTTTAAATAATACCTTTTTGTAATAATACAAATTAAATTTTGATGCTGAGCTATTGACTTGAAATTTTAAAAATAGGTCAGAACTGGATCACAATGCAATATTCACTCGGTTTCTTTTCTGTAAAATTGTTTAAATAATACCTATTTGTTTAAACAAATTAAATTTTGATGATGAGCTAGATACTTGAAATTTTAAATATAGGTCAGAAATGGATGACATTTCAATATTTACTCGGTTTTTTTCTCATTGCAAACCTGTTCATTGTGTACCCAAGATCCTTCCCTTAAAGACCTGGCAGCGGGAAATATTATTCAACATGGTTTGAAAAGGGAAAAACAAGTTTTGTAAAAAATCCCAATGCTCTAGGTAGTAGTCGATACCAGTGACCAACATTTTCTTCAGTAGTCGACATGGTTTTGCACTAGTAGTCGACCTACATGTGTTAGAAGTCAACAGTATCACTTGAGTCAGTAGTCGACAGGTTTCGTCATTCCATCGTTTTCGAATTTTACGACATCTAAATAAAATACATTCAACTGTGAATCGGAACTTGAAAATAGATTAATAAGATGTAATAAAGTAGTTATCAGACTTTTTATTTGCAAACAGCTCATTATCAGTCTCAAATTGCAATAAGTACTTAGGTAAAAAGGTATGAAAACTATAGTCGAAAACTCATTGTCAGAAAATTGACATTACAGTTGGGCTTAGGTACCTATTTACACATTTTTTTGACATTTTCATGTCTTTGCTTTGGCACATAAACTGAAACGGGAAAAATTTGTTCCCTTGATTCACCCTTTCCCTCAGATCACGTCAGAACACAAGCGACCGGCGGGCCATTACGTCAGAGCCTATGACGCACGAGCGTATGACGTAAGACGACTGGCAGGAGGCCAACTAGTACGTCAGAGCCTATGACGCACGAGCGTATGACGTAAGACGGCTGGCAGGAGGCCAACAAGTACGTCAGAGTCTATGACGCACGAGCGTATGACGTAAGACGGCTGGCAGGAGGCCAACAAAGTACGTCAGAGCCTATGACGCACGAGCATATGACGTAAGACGGCTGGCAGGTGGCCAACAAGTACGTCAGAGCCTATGACGCACGAGCGTATGACGTAAGACGGCTGGCAGGAGACCAACAAGTGCGTCAGAGCCTATGACGCACGAGCGTATGACGTAAGACGGCTGGCAGGAGACCAACAAGTGCGTCAGAGCTTATGACGCACGAGCGTATGACGTAGGACGGCTAGCAGGATGCCAACAAATACATCAGAGCCTATGACGCACGAGCGTATGACGTAAGACGGCTGGCAGGATAACTAGTGCGTCAGAGCCTATGACGCACGAGCGTATGACGTAAGACGGCTGGCAGGTGGCCAACAAGTACGTCAGAGCCTATGACGCACGAGCGTATGACGTAAGACGGCTGGCAGGAGACCAACAAGTGCGTCAGAGCCTATGACGCACGAGCGTATGACGTAAGACGGCTGGCAGGAGACCAACAAGTGCGTCAGAGCTTATGACGCACGAGCGTATGACGTAGGACGGCTAGCAGGATGCCAACAAATACATCAGAGCCTATGACGCACGAGCGTATGACGTAATACGGCTGGCAGGAGGCCAACTAGTGCGTCATACGACGAGACCTTTTATGTCTCTGCGCCCCCTCCCACACTTACACCGCGTACCTCGTACATACTTCATTTTGGTTTATTATCTTCGATAATGAACCATTGGAATCGCCCAAAGAAAAAAAAATTTTAACCCCCCCTCAAAATTTGTTGGTTTACGTTTCAAGATACGTACTCGTAGATTCAGAAAATCGAATAAAAAAACTCTGCAAATTCTTGACACAACGGTTCATTATCTTCTTTGTACAGATCACCCTTCTGTCTAGATCACTAGGTCTAAATGTCTAGATCCTAAATGTTAGATTAATTATTATTATCAATTATCACTAGGTAATTATTACCAATTTTTTTCAAGTACCTAGTGAAAACAATTATACTTTATTGTTAGGTATTAATAATTGGTATTTATTATTAATAATAATTGTTATTCATTATGATTAATTATTACGATATAATTCTGGAGTTTTTAATGCTACGTCGGTAATAATTTTTCTATAAAAGAAGTACCTACCAACAAACATTCGAAATTACCTTCATTTCCGTAGCACGAAACGCACCTCAGAACAACAAACTCGACATCACTTAAGCCATATGATGTTCCAAAGAGCTTGTTAGTAGACGGATTTTTTTTTATTCGATTTTCTGAATCTACTGATCTTGAAACGTAAACCAACAAATTTTGAGGGGGGTTAAAATTTTTTTTTTTTGGGCGATTCCAATGGTTCATTATCGAAGATAATAAACCAAAATCCGTCCGTCCGCCGTACGCCGTCCGCCGTCCGCGCCACTTTGCCCAGTTAGCGTTGAGTTAAAATTACGAAATTTTTTTTATGGGTTTTGACCAACCCCACAATGGTCCTCGAAACTTTTCATAACCCTAGGTCAAGGGGAAGGGGTTCAAAACGAATTTTGAAATTTTGAAAATTTCATATCTCGAAAAATTCATATAGAACGGTATGTTTTTTATTTCATATTTAGATAGAGTTTGTTCCGTAGAATTTTTTAAGACCATCCGCAGCTCTGTACAACCAGCCGTTCGTTCACAATGACGGCTCAAAGATTGTGCCTCACAACACGATCGTGAATCAAACTGTTGAAATACAGGTCCATTTTCATACTAACAAGCTCTTTGGAACATCATATGGCTTAAGTGATGTCGAGTTTGTTGTTCTGAGGTGCGTTTTGTGCTACGGAAATGAAGGTAATTTCGAATGTTTGTTGGTAGGTACTACTTTTATAGAAAAATTATTACCAACGTAGTATTAAAAACCCCAGAATTATATCGTATTAATTAATCATAATTAATAATAATTATTATTAATAATAAATACGAATGATTAATACCTAACAATAAATTATAATAGTTTTCACTAGGTACTTGAAAAAAATTGGTAATAATTACCTAGTGATAATTGATAATAATAATTAATCTAACATTTAGGATCTAGACATTTAGACCTAGTGATCTAGACAGAAGGGTGATCTGTACAAAGAAGATAATGAACCGTTGTGTCAAGAATTTGCAGAGTTTTTTCGTTTAATGACGTTAGCACTATTCATCACTACCGTTGTGAAATGGGAACATACCCTCTATATTTGACGTATGTCTTGTTAATGCCAAGTAAATAGGTATCTTCATTATGAAAGCTTAAATATTCTTTTCGTTTTTTTATGAGATCTACAACGATAACCAAGGGGCATAACAGCCCCGACAGACTTACAGACTAGGTTTTCAAGATCATCCCAAAATTCAAGGTGAACCACCTTCGAAATAAATCACACATTCCATTACTTATTTTAGTAAGCACTAGATTAGGGAGTCAAACTCAATAGATTTAATCACAATTAATTTTTTGTTTGTTTAATATTTCGTCACTTAAGATCCCACATGGGCTAACTCACTTTTCCCAACTTTACAGGAGAGACAAAAAACGTGTGCCCAGTCTTGCAATAGACTTTTCTGCAATTTTGTTCTACTATTCTTGGGTCTCCATACGAGTGTGCAATGAGATGAACTGTAAACAAAATTGCAGTTAGACTGGGTACACGTTTTGGTTTATTATTTTCTATAATGAACCATTGGAATCGCCCAAAGAAAAAATTTTTTTAACCCCATGTAAAAATTTGTTGGTTTACGTTTCAAGATAGGTACGTAGATTCAGAAAATCGAATAAAAAAAATCACGCCTTCCGCCGTCCGAGGCACTTTGCCCACTTAGCTTTGAGCTAAAATTTCGAAATTCTGTCAACACGATCGTGAATCAAACGGTTGAAATACAGGTCAATTTTCATACTAACGAGCTGTTTGGAACATCATATGGTTCTAATGATGTCGAGTTTTTTGTTCTGATGTACGTTTCGTGCTATGGAAATGAAGGTAATTTCGAATGTTTGTTGGTAGGTACTTCTTTTATAGAAAAATTATTGCTGACGTAGTATTAAAAACCCCAGAATTATATCGGTACATTTTATTTGTAATTAATTCATCATCTCTATCATTCAGGTTCTGCACAAAGGAACCCAGTCGATTCCAACAGCCGGATATCATATTAATTAATCATAATTAATAATTATTATTAATAATAATAAAATACAAATTATTAATACCTAACAATAAACTATAATAATTTTCACAAGGTACTTGATAAAATTATTAATAATTAGTGATAATTCATAATAATTAAATATTTAGGATCTAGACATTGAGACCTAGGTAGTGATCTAGACAGAAGGGTGATCTGTACAAAGAAGAAAATGAACCGTTGAGTCAAAAATTGGCAGAGTTTTTGTCTCTCCTATTATGTTGGGAAAAGTGAGTTAGCCACGTGGGATTTCAAGTGGCGATTTTATGAATGAGCCGATTTATGATTGAAATTACCAGTCATACTGACTTTCTTCTTCCAATTTCAGTTCATTATTCAACCAGCGAACTTGGAGAAAGAAGTCAAGCTCCAGTTACCTATAATGATGGCTACTTATCCATTTCGAGGCAACGAAGGAACCTTAAGGAGGAAACAAGGAACACATTACCCGTCTTCATTACCCATTTTCAGACCATGGCTGGAAGAAAAGGCTGTCAACTGAACTAGTTATAAAATGTCTACCATTTATTGAAAACAACCCAAGAGTCTTTTTCGCATTGACAGAATTGAGAATAACTAGATATCTGTTCAAGCTTGGTTTTCCAGGTCACCATGATTGCTGCTTAGGTACCGATTGTTTCGAAGAATCCGAGTTGCTATGACGCCACATTGTTGTATTTTTAGCAACTGGAATGATTTAAGATGAATCGTGAAAGATTTAAGCATAATACAAGCAATAATCTAAATATAAATGTATCATTAGGGACTTAATTGGTCTTACACTCATAGCAATAAACCCGATTTTCACT
Source organism: Stenodema calcarata (assembly GCA_963920205.1). Taxonomy (NCBI): domain Eukaryota; kingdom Metazoa; phylum Arthropoda; class Insecta; order Hemiptera; family Miridae; genus Stenodema; species Stenodema calcarata. Next base: position 9,576,466 of record OY986048.1, read on the forward strand.
AACTATTATTATTGTTATTTTCTCTTAAACTGATAACAAAACGTGAAAATATTTATTCGTGGATGCATTTGTCATGTATGTGTTTCGTTTAACCAGATAAGAAACAGGTGAAACGTGTGGTTACATAATGTATTTGTGGAGTTTTGTAACAGGATTTGGTTATAGTTGGACGAGAAGTGATACATTAGGATCAGGTAATCAACAAAATAAATTGATATAAAATAGTGATATAAGTTCTTTTTTCATCTCACGTGCAAGATTGGGAAATTTCTCAAGATTTAATGGATATAGTTCAGTATTGGGTTAACAGTTGTATTCTAGTCATACCTATCAATAATCATGAGACCTGAAATTATGGAATTGCGTATGAATGCTTTTGAAGTATTGTATTAAGATAAATAGAAGTTTGAAAGGTATAAAAAAGCAAGGCAATCTAACATTTTACACTTTTGAATTGTGCACAATGAAAACTTCACTGGCTAGAAACCCTCGATACCGCGCGTTGACTACTTATGCTATAATTTGGATGATAATAATCAACGAGTCATAGCTTGAAATACATCGATTATTGACTAACTTATGTGTAAATGAGAAAAGTGGTGTTACAAATTAGATCATATGCGTTTCCAAGGCAAGTAGTTCAAGAGCCCACGTTTACAACGGGGCTTGTGATCTCAAAATAGGTTGTTTATAAAAATCTTATAAAGCTTGTAAAGAATCGATTGTTCCAACTTCCGGGTGCTTGAAAGTTCCATAGACTGAATTTTTAACGAAATACGTTGAATAATACATTGGGTATGGAATTCAAAACAAAACCACTCTATTTTGATGTGTGGAATAGGTTAATGGGAGTCTAACTTTCTGCATGTCAACATACCTATTCGATGTCAGCAAATTCTGGCGATAGAACAAAACATACATTTCGAGAAGTCCACATCGGTGATTGAATGGTAATGAACATTAATTAAACCAATACTAATATGCAGCTTACAAGGTTATAAAGAAACATAAAGTGTACAGACTAATTTTTAGTTAAGGTTGACGCTCAATCAATCATTATCATTTTATTACCAGTATCAATACAACAAGAACATAGGTATTCAAGGGAAAATGAAGCATAATTATTACGCCCTGTGTTCTAAAAAGACTTGCTGCTTATAGCAACATGTAGCGGCAGTGTTGGAGTGTTGTGAACTAAATATGTATATTACAATATTTTTACTCCTGATTCAAACATTGTAAATTTTCAATAATTGTTTACAAAATATTGAAGAAAAATAACAATGCATTAATATAAGTGTTGAAATCTAAACAATGAGTCCACAGGAATCTACAATGAGTGACAATAGGAATGCAATACCCCTCATAGTGTTACTATGCGCCACTCGAGTGTTGTGTCATACGAAATTATAATTAAAACCCGCTTTAACAAATGTATCTCCTGTTGTATTGCTCTTCCACTTCACTCTCATTTCATGTTTATGTAGAACCACTAAGCTACTCGTTATAGTAACGCTCCATTTGTCTAACGACCCAAAACTACCAATTTTCGTAAGTTAGAAAAATGGTAATTGTTCCATGAGGTCGAATCAAGAATACCCCGTGCACGTGAACAATCAAAAAACGCCTTGTACTTAGATTCTCTTCTAGGTTTTACACTGAAAAAAAAATTTTGTCTCAATCGCATTTTAGGGTTCAGGTGTCAAGGACCAACGTTGATTACTTGTCCATATACTCAGTTCCTTGTAATAAGAATCACGTTACGTATGTCAATAAATGTGATGTGATTTACAGATGGTTCCTTGTAAATGTCATATTTTTAATTTGAAACACTCGTCGTGTAACAGAACCAATTTTGCTGATGCTGCGTCAGTCCCGCATCCTCTATTTTTCCAACAGAAAACTTCATGATAGTAATCTCCCGACTCTCACACATTACTCCCAATTTGCGATGGTACCTAGCTAATATCTAAAGCTTTGTGTAAATAATATAATCAATTCAACTTAATCTTTGAAAGACTTGTTCTTTTAATTTACTGCTTTCTTGAAATACAGATAGAACAACGATTTTATATCCCCCGAGCTGTATTAGAGAACAGCATAGCCAAGATGAAATGGAGTCACTGGTGAATCTTTCGGGCTATTGTCCGTAATTGACTATTAATTGTCCGTAGTTTACTATTATTTGTCCGTAATTGACTATTAATTGTCCGTAATTGACTATTAATTGTCCGTAATTGTCCGGCTATTGTCCGTAACTTACGGACCGTAAAACACTCAAAGGAACACTAGGTAGCATGCACAAGTTTCGTAAACTGGCGGAAACAACTGTAATGATTTTTCAAGATGATTCGAAGTAATAGAGAAGGCGCAAGAGGAAATGTTGTTTTACGTGTTCAAGAGAGTATACGCTATGAACATATACGTAACATTTAAAGGCTCTATCATGTTTCAGTCTGTACTTTCCTCATTATTAACGTGATACCAATATACAACCAAAACACGAATTGAAAAAAAGGACATTGGGAATCTTTTTTCGAGTAAATTCCAAAACCATGTACCGTATCGGGGGACTGGAACATACACCATTCATGTGTAGGGAGCTCATTTACGGACCCAGCTGGATTAGAACCACCCAAGGCACGTATGTCATACAGAATACAGAGCGTTTATTGTCTTGATTTATGCACAATACAAGTATTGAGTCATGAAGTTATTACATCAACACCGGCCTAAGGCCTTATTTGACTTAAGATATTTAATTACATCGCGTTTTAAAACGTCAGGGGTTATAACTAATATGTACAATTATGGGTTATGCCGCAGGAAAAGTGGAAAACCCACAGGTCAGGATGTATTACTTAACCTGAGGAACTTAACTAATAGATAATATTTACAATCTGTACAGTTCGTGATCGACAGGGGAGTCTGTGACTTCAAGTCCGCTCCTCCGCGATCGAGTTCCCCATTAGGGTTTCGTGAGTGTGTTCAAATTATTGAGTGTAGGGTTGGGGTGTGTTGGCAGTTTGGTGTTAAAATTATAATTTATCGGATAATTATCGGTTAATTTCTGTATGTGTTCGGAGAGCGTTTCTATAGCGTGTTGGGCGTGTAGGGCGTCGAGGTTGGTTCTAAAGGGGCTATCTGTTGCAAGTCGGAGATATTTGTTCTGAGTGATTTGGAATTTGTGGGGGCGTGCCATATCAGTGCTCCGTAAGTGAGTGTGGGTCTGATTATGGATGTGTATATTAATAATTTTAATTTGAGGCTGAGTGCGTGTGATTTGAATAAGTTGTAATACCTACCTAATTTGGAAAGGGCTTTCTTGTTTGTCGATTTGATGTGGTCTCTAAATGTTAGTCGTTTGTCCAAATAGAGGCCCAGGTACTTGACCGAATTGAGTAGGGGATGTTGGTACCTCTGACAGTTATGCTGTTGGGGACGTTACGTTTAGATGTGAAGAGTATGGTTTCTGTTTTTGTGGTGTTGATCCTAATTTTCCACTTTTTCAAGTGTCGAATGGTCAGGTGAGTCGCGTTTTGCAGCCGATTGGAAGCTTTTGCAGGACTTGGGCTTGAGGTATAAATAGCCAGGTCGTCTGCGAAGCCTGCGATGTGGGTGTGTGGGGGAGCATGCGCTAGTGGACTAGTTTCTCTCAGAAGTAGGAGAAGCAACGCTAATCCCTTCCAGAACTCAATTCAACCGATCTGCAGGACGGTAGGCGGCATGACAGCTGCAAGGAAGCGGTCCGATACAGAAGGCATTAAACCCATTGGAAGTAATCATTGCATTCCATCATTGGAAATACTCATTGCAGTACAAAGAGCGACGGAAGAGGCCAAGAAATGCTCATACGCTGGAGAAGGGAGTCTTGACGAGAGTTACGTAGCTCTCAGCACATCAATACTGTCAGTGGTGAATACTGAAGAAAAAGAACATCAACGATGCCAACGGTGATATAAACCTAGTAGAGGAAGAATGGGTTGAAGTTGAACCATGGCACCAGATACAGTTCCCAGATAGTAAAAACACGGGAATCAGTCCACTTCCGGCCTCAGTCGGCGCAATTGTTTTCTACATAATCAGTGATTTGTATTTCTCACATACGTGTGACTGACTGTGCATCGACATCGAGCTCATTTTTTCGAGAATAGAAAGAAGTCTACCTATGTTGTTGATCTGAACCAATTTCAGTTTTAATAATCCCAAGCAAAGCTGGGCCATCCCTGTTTGGGGCCCCAACCCTTTGGGTCACTGTGAAAACCTCGGGGTTTTATTTTGAGGAACTGGGACTACTTCTTTTTCCACTAATGGTATACTGAGCAGATTGAGATCATTGTCCAATGAAACGTTCCTGGGGAAGTGTCAAGCTTCAATTGAGTCATTAGCGACTCAAACACTGAAGAATCTGTTTTGTGATTCTGTTCAGCACCTACTTCAGATAGCTGGCCACGATGAAGTTTACGCTGAGCGCCTGTGATGACCATATAAAAATCATCCACTAAAATCTCACGTCCAATGACTACAAGATGAGACAAGACATCATTGTCTACAATATGAAATAAGATTTCAAGTTGAAAACCGTCAATAGTTACAGGAGCTACAATGGATATTCTGAGTTCTACAAAAAACTTGACACTGCCCAACACCCAATAACGGAACAACATTAAAGAATTTTTCACCCCAAAATTTAGATTGAAAATCAGTCGAAACCAGTGAACATTCAGAAACACTGTCAAAAAAGTATGAAATCATCTCACCTTTGGTAGCCAGTTGGCTTTGTGGAGCAAGCTGGCAGACACCGAGTTTCTTGGCAGCAGATGAAGATGACCCCTGGTTCGTTTCAGAGCTTGTCTTCTTCTTCTCAGGACAAAAAGGTGTCATATGCCCAAGCTTGAGGCAGCCATGGCATGTAGGAGGGGACCTCTTTCCCACTTGGCCCAAACCGACTGCAGTAGATGTCGATTGGGTGCTTGAGTAGCTTGAACTTGAATGAGTGGGACGGCTGGCTTGAGATTTCTCAGAATTCAATTTGGATCTCTTGGCTGAAACTGGAGCTGACCTTGCATCATTATTTGGTCCCTTGAATGACAGGGCTCGTTACTCACGAAGTAACACCTCTCGTGAGTCCACTGGGGTGGTGTGAGTAAGTCGTGCTGCTCTACCGTCAACCAATCCAATTTGGCCCAGAACCATCGAAATGGCGATCTGTTCATGAGTTCTTCCCTCCTGTTCAACCATAAATCTGTTTATTTCCCGAGCAGCAAAAGTTGTATAGCTTTCCTGATCACGAGGTCTTCTTTGTAAACAAGAAAGCATGTGAGCAGCTGGTGTTTGAATGACAACATACTCATTTATTTGTTTCTTCGCGAACTATATTAATTCACATCAGTGGCCTCACAGTTCAATAAACTGATGCCTATATTTATACTAGTTGGCGTATAGTTTGTAAGGATTGCTTTGGGTTAGTTCAGATCATTACCCCAAATCGTTCGAAGGTTTTTAGTATGTCATTGTAGTGACGACTTTGTAGTCACCATATGGCCAAAGTCATACCCAGCACCTCACGTTGAAGTAGGCACTGATCTTGTAGGTCATGCGATTTCACTATTAGGAAAGTCCCAAGGGCCCAACTTTTCCAGGCATCCCTGATTCTCCAACGCTTCAAACATGCCCGTTGGACATTATCCGAGCCTGTTCCTTGCCTGGTCCTACCGAGCTAAAACGGTTTTTTTTCTGGCCAACCGATAATTCAGATTCTCGTTATTTAAATATCATTTTACGAGATATCGATTTCGGTCCAAGCAGTTGAATTTTAAAATGCGAACATGGCATTTATTGAAAGACAGTGCCTTAAGTGACAAGTGCGGAGAAATTGACGTTAGAAACAAATCCTCCAAGTGCGAACGATGAAGTATTAGTTACATAAGTACCTATATGATGTGCTGACATAATACGGTAGTCGAAGAACAATGATTTCCTATCATAGGTTGGGAGATGGAAACCTAGTACCTAATATCGTTCATTACAATTTATAAAAATAATGGGCGCATGAAGCCATTTAATTCTCACGATGTGATCCTTCACGAATTGTTGGTGATATATAATTATAATTGTCAGAGTCGAGAGATCCCAAGTGATATGGGTCGACAGAGGTGGACTCGGCATGTGTCCCTGAGGGGCATTAGAAACGGCCTGACGGAGATTCTTGAGGTTGGTTTGGGGAAGTCAGATTAGCATAACCGGTCTGGGATGAAGTCGAGCAGAGAAGCTGCGGAGCTCTAGTGCTGGATCGTCCAGAGGGGCTGGCAGTTAGGGGGGGGGGGGGGGGCGAAGAAGATTCGGCCTTCTCAATGCAGTTGATATTCAATTTCAAATAAGTGATGCTACAGAGATGGGACACTTGCAAAACACATTTTCCAGTTAAAAATTCCAGTCAAATATTCGGTCTCATACCGATACTAACTCGACGTAAAATTCGACCATCAATTCGCCTCTGCGCTTAGGCAAATTCAATATTCTAATGAACACATTTCACCATTAAAATGATTTGATACCCATGTAGACTAGTGTGTGACAATATCACTTCCCGACAACTGGGTACCAAATCGAAGGACTGGCGAATCATTGCTCACATTCCACACTCACCCACGATTCGTGGTTTAACCTCCGAGTCTACAAAGGTTTTATGGTCCTCCAAAATCAAAAATTCTCCCCGTTTATTATGTGATGCAGAAAAGCAATGTGTGACACATTAGCCGGATTTTTTTTCTTTTTTAGAATTAATCGAAACTGGGCCTATGCAGCAACTGGGTAACTGGGGTTATGCAGAAATATTTTTACTTTATGCTTCTTACGCAAAAAATAAATCCCAATTAATAGGTACCTATCTTCTTACGAAGACAATTAAAAACTCAAAAATTCATTTAACTGAGAAAAAACAGTATGAATATACACCCGACAGGCTGCCGGATGATTCATCCTCATGTTGACGACTTTTGATCTGCTCCAACTTTGAGCCCCCATTGTGGACGAACGGCTGGTCGTACAAAGCTGCGAATGGTCTTTAAAAATTCTAAAAAAAAATAAACTCCATCTATTCAGTTTCAGGTTGGATTTCCGTCCGACTGCCGTTTTTTAGGCGTCGCGGACGTCATCGGCTGTCCACCTAGGTCATCTATAAAGGTGAACTAAAAACTATACCGTTCCATTTGACTTTTTCGAGATATGAATTTTTCGAAATTTCAACATTTGTTTTAACCCTTCCTGTTGACCTAGGGTTATGAAAAGTTTTGAGGATCATTGTGGGGACCTCGTAAACCAAATTTCGTAATTTTAGCACAACGCTAACTGGGCAAAGTGCCGCGGACGGCGTACGGCGGACGGACGGTTTTTTTTTGTTTTTTTAATTCGATTTGCTGAATCTACGTATCTTGAAACGCAAACCAAACATTTTGAGGGGGGGTTAACAAAATGTTGTCTTTGGTCGATTCCTACAGTTCATTATCAAAGATAATATACCAAAATAAAGAATAATAATGAATAATGAAAACAAAAGTTGATGGGTAAAATAGTGTGCGGCGGGCTGTATATCTACTATACCTACTAATGTCTGTATCACTGACCATTAATGTAATTGGGCTTGCCCGTAATAAAGAAATAAATCAATTAATTAATAGGGCAGCTGGAGATCAATAATTTTTTATTCCATTCGCCAAAGTAACTAAGTGTTGTTGGTTCACCTTGCAAACAAAACAGAAGAAGTTTACCTACACTACACCACCAACGTTTCTTTTTTTTCGCTGTTATAGCTTCTTTCCATTTTACCTATTTTGTATTTTCGCCCGTTTCGGTTTTTACAGTTGCAGTCTGTGAAGTTTCGTGTTTAAATAGACACCTACCTACCTTCTTCCATCCGTCCTGGTTCGTTTTTCTCGGCCAGTCGATTCAGTGTCGAAAAATGCCTAAATCGCGATACCGAACTCATTTCGATGAAGCAAGATGGCTTTGGGTGAAAACGTTGATTTTCGTACGACAACCCCGTACTGATAGACAAAATAAGAAAGAAAATATTATAATCATTAGATAATATACAACCAAATAAATTTCTGTGGGTGCCTAATTAAAATTACCACGACTATTTTTACTCAATCGCTGCGAGACAGTTTAATTTCCACCGTTATCAACATCATCAGCCAACGAAAGATCGAAGGAGATTATTTTGAGCTTCCGTTTTATAGTAAACTCAAATTGAATTCCACACAGTTCTTCATGTTGTTTATTCAACTCAGAATCGTGAAATCAACCTTGTCATCATGATACAATAATGACCCGTAAAACTTTCACAAAATAGCTACCCTACAGAAACGTTTTTGTTTCAAGTACAAAACATCAACAAATACAAGCTATAAACAATATATAAACAATATAAACAATACCCATAAATTGTTATCGATGGAGGTGGTTCATTTATTAGGTTACCAGTTTATGTAAGTCGAGTAGCGGGCTTTTTTCAAAGTAGTATTTGACTGTTTCAGTTTTCTTTTGTCTTGAAGGAACAGTAGTTTCATAAACACTGACATAATACATCCATGGGAGGTCTTGCCTTAATGGCTGGCGCTCCAAGTTATGAATTCCAATGATAATTGCAAGCTGAGTACGTTATTTTTCTACTCTGGTGTATTACAGCGAAACAAATAATGAATGGTTAGAAAGGTTAAACTAACTCTGAAAGCATAGGATTCTAATAAATTTTGCAGTGTGGCAGCCAGTTCATTACTACCTACGATACAAAGCACTTGACACGTCTGGTCGAATGTAAATCTGATCCATTTTACGAGGTTTTTTGAGCTAAGAGTAACTCCAAGAGGGATCTGCATTCCCACTTGTGACATACGGATCCAACAAGATGGGCTACAGCTTACACAACACGAATTTCGCTTGGAGTAATTCGGCTTGCAGTAAACCGATTCGCGATCGGTCGCTGGGGAGGAGTGACGTGCGGTGGCTGGCGCCCGCTCACCAGATTTGTACTTCAAATAATTGGTTCTTAAACATCGCCCTCACACCTTGGAAGAACTGAAGGAACTAATAACACAAGAAGTCAAACCCTTACCCTCTGCAATGTGCCAAAAAAACAGTAGTAAACTTTAGAAACTGCCGCATTCATAAACTTAACAGTATAGGGGAACTGCCTCTAGAAGGTCAGATTTATAAACTTATAAATTAGATAAACCTATTTGCTGCTGATACGGCTCTTCTTTAAGAGGGAGCATCATGGGACAAGGTGTTCTCCTTTGCTAATCGTGACTTACAATTGTTATTTAATAGCCTATCAACTAATAAATATATCAAAACGAAATACCTCGCTTTTCCAAGTCACCTAGTAGAGCACACGTCCAGCCTGCCATAAAGCTACATAGTTGTGATGGTCTTGACTTGGACGAATGCTCGTGTTGAAAGATTGAGCGAACCACATGTGCAAGGTAACTGGGTATTATGATGAATGAAAATCAGATTTCAGTTCTAACTAGACTAATATCAAAATTCAATTATTTACTTCATAAACTTGGTAACTTTTAAGCTACTACTTATTCTTTATAAAACCTGAGTGCAAAGTTCACCAAGTTTCGGTATTTTGGTTTAGGGTGGGGCCTCACAAACAATCAAAAAGCAGTTTTGAAAATTATGGCCATCAAAAATAATCGGTTTTCACCGGATGAATTATACTCGGTAGTGCCGGTGTTTTCTGTAACTCAATTATATATTAAAACTTCACTCGCGTACTTCCACAAGCACTCAGATGACTACTACCCCGTATGTTTTTCGTTCCCATTAGATCAACATGCACTAATCGACACTTATACTTTAGCGTACCTTTCTTGTTAAGAAATTTTCCAACCAGCCTAAACACACCATATTCCCCTAGCCGAGCTAATTATAAAAAACAAGTTTTCAGCTTTTTAAAAAATAAAACAAGGCTTTCTTAATTGCAAAACCTCGAGTTGTAACATAAAATAAGAAACAAAAGAACGTTGCATTCAAAATTGTACAAGTGAATATAATATATTCATGATGCAGATATTATCTGCATCATCCAAAATGTGTAAGTAAACGATTATTGATAAGTAATTAGTAGGAAAATAATTTTGACTTGGTAAGAACAATTCCTGACCAACCGAAGCCAACCGTGTTCCATACGTTTTTCTACCTCATTATTAGTAAGTACTTTATATTTAATTTCATATTGTTCGTGTTCATCATTGTAATTTTTTTCAGGAATAAACTTTGTTTCATTTCATTGTTCTTGATGGCCGCCATCTTGATGCTATACTTTTCCAAACGTAGATATCGTAAAATGGTATTTTCTTCAATTCACTTGGCATTAGCGTGAGCTATAGCCATGGTATTTCCCCTTACTTGCTGAAGACAAACAGCACCTCTGCAAATTTTACCGTTCGTTATAATATAACGAACGGTAAAACTTCCAGAGATGCTGTATAGCCCCTCGAATATCGTCAGCTTGTTTAGGTCCACTCTGTACTTCTTGGTAGTACGGATAGAACTGTTTACTGTTTGCCTCCTGTCTGCTGGGCCCAGCCTTTCCTCCTAGGGACGATTTAGTAGTTATTATTGTTATTTTTTATTTATTTTATTTTTCATTTATTTATTTATTTTTATATCTACGGGTTCCGCGAAAAATTTTCACGCTGCCAGAGAACGTTAGCTATGAACATGTTGAGAGGTAACATCATTCGCTCGAACCAAAAAGTGCCACCAACGATATGGAGGGAGCTCTCTGTGCTATGTGCAACAGGGTCGAGGAGGAGACGAGCCATCATTTCTTCTGCAGATGCCCCATAATTGCAGAGTTCAGACGGAAAACCTTGCCTCGAATCTCTGGATATCATAGAAAGCCTGGACGGTGCTAATTGGTTCAGAGTGTACAACTTCCTTAGGGAGGCCTTGGGATACCGTGCATTTTTGTTGGCAAAACTTCAATTTCAATTTTTGTTGGCTGAACTCTGTTCATGTTATGTTTAAAAAAAGTAATATAATAATTTGTAGTGTTCTTAATATTAATTATCGTGATGTTGAGGGATGTCGAGGGTCGGTCAAATGAAAATTGATTTATGTGCCAACGTTTCGAAGAATATATTTCTTCATCTTCAGGGCAGGTTATGAAATAGAATAGTCTATTTCATAACCTGCCCTGAAGATGAAGAAATATATTCTTCGAAACGTTGGCACATAAATCAATTTTCATTTGACCGACCCTCGACATCCCTCAACATCATTCTTACTGACGGTCAACCTAAACCACCACACTCATTAATTATCGTGTTTATATGTTTACAAATTAGAGACTCGTTGCAAAATTAAATCCAAAACGTACGGCGAGACCATCCTTACTGTCAAATCTTGTGGTGAATTCCTATTTTGAAGGAGAATAATAAATTGGAGTTGGGATTAGATAACCCACCTATCACTACTATTGATACTATAACTATCCTGAGTAACCCACGGATTATCCTGCTAGTTTGCAAAGATTTCTCACTGGAAGCCAAAGAATTCTAGCCAAAGAACTCCTGATCCGCTCTCGGCATGAGTTGAGGTCGGAGTAAGAACTGGAGGTTGGAGGTTAAGGACTTGAGCCTCGGGGGTCTGGAGAGTGTTTCGAGATGGCTGAAGGATCATACGAGTACCGGAGCATGATAGGCGGAGTAAAAATACTAAAGGGCGGGGGTCTCCCAGACACAACAGACTGGTCGTCCTTCGCCTCGGACGCCGCACACCGCTCTGACTCACCTCGCCATTTCTAATGCCCATATTTAGCGATGGCTTCTCTACGGTTGTACATCTCCCTAGCTCCGCCGAAAATCCAAAGTATACTCAATCATTCACTAGTTACTCGTATACCGTCCTCGAAGTACAAAAGGCTCGCCGATTCGGGTAGAGCTTCGGCAAGCGCGAGGATGATCTAATAAATAAGTAAACTGCAAACTAGTGGGTCAGCTAACAGATAGCGAGCGTCTATTACTTCGAAATGTAGCTATATTTTACTAAGATACAAACTATATAATATATTATGTCCGAAAATTCAATCAGCTGTTATTTACTTACTTGCCACGTCGCCATTTTAAAACATCAAAGAATCACAGCTGAAACGTATAATATTGTTATTTATTTGTGTAACCCTGATTGATTTTCATCCACAGTTGGAGATCAATCGCCTGGATTCTGAGGGTATTTCCGTCGCCGAGGTCGAAAAGCGTATCTGTTGAATAAATTCATTCAGCGGTTCGCTCACAGCTTCTTGACGGCAGACAAACCAGTAATATTCATGAGTAGTTTGCAGAGGCTTGAGTGGAAAAATGCCTTGTTGGGTTGTTTATAAATGAATATACTTGCCATAATCCGCGGTGCATTCAATCTTAATGAATGCATGCGCCAATTTCATGTACATACGATAATGGGGACACCCATTTAGTAGGCTTTTTTATTATTCATTTGTTTATGTTACAAATGTATTACAACATCTAGCACCGTTTTTCTAATACATTAGAGCGATTTTGTGGTCTGTAAAGCACTGTATATCCACTCCACACTGTTGTCCAGTAGGTTTATTACATCAACGTTTGGATGTTCGTGGAGCCGGTTCTCGTGCTCCATAGCAAGTTTTCTTATAATTTTGCATGTATGTACCAAGGTTCATAATATAGTTCAAGAAAACTTGCCATGGAGCATATTATGAACTAAGGTTCGTACGTATGTACCAAGGTGCCGCGACAATACACCGCACAACTTTGTTTTGAAACGTTTTTATAAGTTGTATACGACTTTTCTTTGTGCAACCCCATAGTTGGCAACCGTAAGTCCAGATTGGTTTGATTACTTGCTGGTATAGAAGCAATTTATTGTGGGTTGATAGCTCAGAGTGTTTCCCTATCAACCAGTATATTTTTCTAAATCATGAGTTGAGCTCGTCCTTTTTTCTTCTTTTCGTGGGCTTTCCACCTCAGCTTACAGTCGAGAGTCATGCCAAGTTATATTGCCTCGTACGCATAAGGAACAGTTTGCAAGTTTAATGGGATTACGTCTGTCTTTAGGTTCGTGAAGTTTATATGGATAGATTTCGTTTCGTTCGACTTCATCCTCCATCGCTTCTTCCAGTTTAGCACATTGTTGACAGCAGATTGTAGTTTTCTGGTGGCTTCTACAGCTGAGTTTCCAACTGCTAGAAAAGCAGTGTCACCAGCAAAAGTTGCAGTAAGTGTACCACTGGTTGTGGTAGGTCGCTTGTGTACAGTAGATTCAGTATGGTGCCAAGGACACTACCTTGTGGTACCCCTGCATTTAATTTCCTTAGTTGAGAATATTCGTCATCGTATTTTACTCCGAATAATCTGGCGAATTTGGAAGAATTGGGTCGGAAGATCCCTTCGCAGTTTTGTGAGTAGGTAATCATTGATGCCATACTTTATCAAATGCTTGCAAGAGATCTAGAAAGACAGATGAACATATTTTCTTTTCTTCTAACGAGCATTCAATCAGATTCGTGATCCTGTGCACCAGTTCTATTGTGGAGTGTAGTTCTCTAAATCCAAATTGATGTGATGGAATGACGTCTCTTTCTTTTATAATAGGTTTCAGTCTTTTGAGGAGTAACTTTCCAAATAGCTTGGATATGACTGGCAAGAGAGAAATCGGTCGATATGATTTCTTGTCATCACTAGGCTTGCCTGGTTTTGATATCATTAATCTCAGCTACTTTCCATTGCATCGGCAAATACTTTAATCTGAACGAAGCATTGACAAGGTGCTTCTTTTATGGGTAATTCTTTCAGTAATTTCCCAGTTATTGAATCGTATCCTGGGGCTTTCTTGGAATTTATGTTGGTCCTTATTTCATTCTCTATTCAAATAGCGTTACAGGTACCATACACTCATAGTACACTCTATATTACTATACACCCATCAATCTTTTCAATTTTCGTTGTATGTTCTTCTTCAGTCTGCCTATTAAAGGGTTTGAATGTGGCCTTCTCCTTGGCACTTCTTGCCCATGTACCATCTTCACGTCTAATAGGGGACACTGGTACTTTAGGCCGCCTCAGAACTTTGGTTTATGAAATTCATCGATATGGATAGTTGATCCATCCATTTTGGTTTATTATCTTCGATAATGAACCATTGGGATCGCCCAAAGAAAAAAAAAAGTAACCCTTCCCCCCCACCACCCTCAAAAATGTCAGCCCCCTCGTAAGGCTTTACCTACTACCTACCTATAGTTCTGAAAATCGTTTGAGTATTCGCTTTATTTAATACCGGACGCCGTTTTCTTAAAAACGCTGCAAATGTTTCCACAACGGTTTATTATCTTCTGAACAGATCGCCCTTCTGTTTAGATCACTACCCTTGTGAGTCCCATAAATATACGAAATAAATGGAGTAATGAGATAAAATACTGTCGTAAATTTACCTTACACATTTGTAGGATGGTTAATTTTTTTATTTTTTTATTTTTATTGATTCGAATCGAAGATAATAAACCAAAATGAGGTAGGTAGATTTTCAATTTCTTGCAAACATGAACGTATTGCATAAACATCAAATCCTCGTACTTGGAAAGTTTTTAACAAATGGTGATGGAAAATGTAAGGAGCCATTAGGGTTCTATAAGAATTTCACTAAGATAGGAACCAATCTAGCACCTCCGAATGTGCACATTTAAAATCTCAATAACACCGGATTCTTCATATCTTGAAAGTTAAACGGACTAGATATACCGACTGCGTCTCTGGGTCTATTCGACTGTGATACGTTTCGTACTGTTGCGGAGCGGATTCATGTGCGTATCACTGAGACACACTCACTGTTAAGAAAACATAGGTATTGAGCTATGTATGCGTTTCAAAGGGCGCCGATTAGATTGTGATTGAATAAATATTATTGCAGTTATCAACACTAGAATGAGAAAGATGATGACGTAGGTTCGGCGATAGGAACAATGTTTAGTAGTTCACGTATGGTTTACTGATCATAACGAGTACCCCTTACGGACCCCTTTCATTTTGGTTTATTTATTGACAGAACGGTGTAGAATGGGTATTCAATGAATGATGCAACTTAGTAAATAACGCGATTTAAATAACAATCTTGTTCCATTATCAAATTGACAAAAAACAAAAAATAACAATATTACAACGGGTTGTGATTCCATAAGACACGACCTAATGAATGGGTCCCTTAAATGACCCTTAGGACTATCCCTGTAACTTTCTAGACTCAGTGTGGATGCAAATAGCAGCTGATATTGGATTTTGTAACCTGATTTATAAGAGATCGACTTGTTTATGGTACCAACCCTGGTTATGGCGTCTTGTGATGCCATGACTAGCATAATATGCTGTGGTGCCTTGACGCCGGTAAAACAGTACTTCCTTGGTGTCGCTCGGAATCCTAAATCGATTTTCAAACTCAATTAAATATGTTAAGTTGGTTAGGGCGTTTAAATGGTCAGCCAGTTCAACTTGAAAATTGCTCAAAATATAAATAAATGTCGATTTATTCAATAAACGCTATTATTCAAAAACGTTCAGGAGACGATAAGTTGTTACATTTCGATTTTATAAGATCAAAAAACGACGGAAAATGTTTGATAATGTAGTAAGTTGAAGGGTAGGTTGACTGCGTATACCCATGGGTATACGTCTCTTCACAATAATTGTTATTCATAATAATAATTATTCACAATAGTTATTCACAATAATTATTATTATTTCATGCTGCCATGCTCAGAAATGTTTTATCAGAGGAACATCGAATTGGCCCTATATACGTCATAAATTCATGTGTACGAGTCGGGGTTAGGTCCTCAATTTTATTTTTATTTAATAAATGAGATTGGATAAACTGAATTGAATCGACTACGACCCGTTTTAGGTAAAACAAAACCAGCAAAGCTCCCCAGTGATGAAGGATTGCGTTACAACTCACGACTAGGAGTAAAGCACTGGTTCATCTATTGGAAGAGCGTTAGTAAAGTGAGAGTCTTAGGCTCACAATCGAAGAACATTGAAACACTTCAATATTCTACTTTCATTTAACACTAAAAAAGTAGATGATAGTAATCGTATTATCGATGGTCGAAGGATGCAAGTTGGGCGTTCCTCGATACATTCCCAAAGTTCCGGTCGATTGAATTGCTTCGCGTGGCTGTTATGGGCAAACAAACAAACACACCGATAGACAGGAAAATTGATGTATTGATGCCAATCGCCTTCAAAATTTGACATTTAATGCCGCTATGTGGCTTCGAAATCGAAAGTGAAAACCCCGTTTCCTGTAAAGTTCGGTGGTCTTGTTTATTCTGCCGAACAGCTGACTATTTTCAAATCCATGATCATCTCCAAGACAAGTGAGTGGTTGCACTGAGCAAGCAGAAGCTCGTAACAGCTCGATATTACAGTATTGAGATACCAGCACCATAATATGAATTTGAGTATTGGTAAAATTGATTGGGATTACAGCAATTCTTTCAATTCCCTCGTTAGAAGATCAACTCGATTTCAACCTTTAAGGATCGATTTAGAAACAGACCACTTTTGACTAACTCAATGTGCCCATGACTGGCAGAATAACTCATTTTCTTAGTGGACATAAACAGGGCCGTAGAGAGAAGAAAAACCAGGGGGGGGGGGGGGATCGAAATTTTCCCAAATCCACCAGCGAAATGTCTAATATTATATACTAGAATTATATCTATATTAACTAATATTATAATATAATATTATATAATATATTATATGATAATAAATATTGTTAATTTTCTTACTTACCTATCCTTATGCCCTTATAAAATTGGCTAAATGCTTATGCCCGATAGAAAAATTCAATTCTTTAATATTTTCACTATTATATGTTTCTCACGGCCCGAAATTTCTCAACTTATCGAAACTTATCGAAAGGCTCTAAATTATCTCTAAGGGAAATGGTGTCGGCCTCCAACAGAGTTATCGACCAGAAAATTAGCAAGCAAAATGAAAGGATCATAAACTTGGAAAGATGCCTTTTAATCTCAAAAAGCGCAATTTAATCTGGTTCGGCTCCCAGAAGGCGGCAAAATCAGCGACGTCGGGGAGGTTATCAACATTGTTGCCAATAGCTTGGGACTATAGATACTGGAGAGCGATGTCATAGATGACTACAGTCTCGGCAAACCCGCAACACGTCCTGAAGTTGCGGCTCGGCCGCTCTGCATTGAGGTGGCGTCAATGAGGATGAAGAGGTCGATTCTGGCAGAGCGCACTATGTTGAAGGGGACAAATATTTTTGTCAACGAGGTTTTGCCGCCCGAGATTCGTCAGCAACGTAAGATGTATCGCGAAGAAAAAGCCAAGACATCAAAAAACGGGTACAAAAAGCGACTACCCACTTCACCGCCAGAGGGGGACGAGGGGAACCAGAAGAAGCCCATTCAGGATCCGAGCAACACGCCAGTGAAAACAACTCCATTGAGGCCGGCGAGGTTCCAGCATCGGCAGTAGTGAACAACTACCTTATTATTTATTTATTGGCACAAACATAAAAGAGACAGACAAAATGAAGTAATCTAATTAGAAATTAACAGTTGTGCCCACAGAGGACTAAATTCAAAGAATTTGTATCCCCTTCATACAATAACGGCGATTACAATCATGTTTTTAGAGTTATTTTCTGGAATTGTCATGGTTTTGAAAATTCTGAATTGGAGAAGATTTATTTTGTACAAGAGGGTTTTGATTTAATTTGTTTGTCAGAAACATGGCTTGAGAGGGATGTCGATAGGTTTCAGGAGTCGGGGTATGAAATTCTATCATTAAAAGCCACAAGGGAAACGAGCGCTGGCAGAAGCAGCGGTGGATTTTTCATTGTGTTTAAATCCTCTCTTAGAGTTCCCGATCGTGGGTGTTTTTGCTGGTTCAGGGAAGTAATGAAAATCTTATAGTGGGAAAAGTGTACTTTAATCGAGGTGGGGGAATTTAGGGAGGATTTGGAATATGTCCTTGAGCGTTTTCCGGACACGAGAGTTGTGCTGGGGAGGGGGGGGGGTTGGAATGCTCGAGTTGGTGGGCTGAACCAGTTTCCAGACTCTGGGGTTTTCTTGGGTACAGGTCTACTTGGGTTCAAGACGTCAGAAAGTACATGGACAGGGGAAAAAATAAAGAAGGTGATAAGCTGGTGGAGATCATGGAGGAAAAGAATATGGTATTGTTCAGTGGTAGATCACGTGGAGATAGTTTTGGTGAATATACTTTCATAGCGGCACAGGGAAAAAGTACGATAGATTTAATTTGGGTTGATCCGAGCTGTTTGGCTTCTGTGAAGGATTTTAGAGTGCAAGATATCGGATCGAGGTCTGACCATTTTCCTTGCCTACTTGAACTGAACTGGAGAGATGAAAATACAATGTTAAGTGCTAAAGACTTCATCTTCTTGGCGAGTAAGTTCTGTTGGATTCCTAGCAAAGGATTATCAGCGGGTGATGACAGACCATCTTATCCCAGCTCTGGACAACCCGCAAGAATTGTACGACATCCTTATTTCTAGTATAACTCAAGGGGCAAAAAAACTTGATTTATTCACAGGAGCAAAGATTGTGACTATTAGGAGATTGAATAAGGTATGGTTCGATGCAGAATGTCAGTCAGCTAAATAGTCCATGTGTATGGCTGGAAAGGAAGGAGGGGATTCTGGATAGAATGTATCAATATCTAGTAGATGCAGACGATAGGAGGATTGGTGGCTCCTGTTTCAATGAACATTTCCGAATTGTTGACTTCCCAAATGGACGAGAGGGCGCCCTTTACTTGAGTATGGACGTTAAAAGCACGTTAAAAGAGTTTTGGCTCAGATGCGGATGGGGGGCCAGCAAAGAGCGTCCCTGAATAATATTCATACTATGCTGAGGGTGGTGTGCAAATTTAACGCGGCTGAGCCCTGCCCACTTTGCAACTATGGGGAGCCTGACGCGATCTTCCATTTTGTTTGTGTCTGCCCAGGCTTTCGGGGGGAGAGAATTTTTTATTTTGATGATGCTCAGATATCGTATTATCGGTTTTTGGGTGTATTAAACCCCGCAAATTTGGGTGAGACCCGTCCTTTATATAAGTTCCTCCTGACGGCCATGAGGCTAAGAACCTTTATTTTAAATGAAGGCTATATTTAATTATTTAATTTGTCAGTAGCAAACTTTGTATTTTTTTTTTCTTTCTTTTTTTTCATATAGGTAGTGAATGCTGTGGAGGGTGCGATGTTTTTATTATTTTTATTTAAATTACTTATTAGAATGTATATTACCATATTTGTACCTTGTATTTATATTATATAATATTATAATATGATGCCAATCTTGCGATGACTTTGGTTTACGCAAATAAATCTGTCTATCTATCTATCTAAAACCCAGGATTTCAGAGTATGGGAACTCCAAGTTATGCATGTTGGGAAATCCTCTCCTGGTTCTTTCCCTTTCCTTAATCCCTCTCCCTTTCTTTTCTCTCATTTTTATTATTAATATTATTATTTTCACTATTATTTGTTTCTATCTACACAGCCCGAAATTTCCCAACTTTTCCAAGTCGAAAACGCAGCGAAAAGTTGGGGATTTTGAAAAATGTTCACTTCAAATTTTTAATGAGTTAGGAACTGGAAAATTCATTTCTTTTATTTTTTACTATTATTTGTTTCTATCTTCACGGCCTGAAATTTCCAAACTTTTCCAAGTCGAAAAAGCAGCGAAAAGTTAGGAATTTTGAAAAATTTTCACTTCAAAGTTTTGATTAATCCAAGTTGGGATAATGCAAGCAGGAATGTTCCCTACTTGGGAGAAATCTTCTTTGAACTTTTCAAAAAATCCAGGATTTCAGAGTATGGGAACTCCAAGTTATGCAATTTGGGAAATCCCAACTTTCTTCTGGTTCTTTCCCTTTTTTATTCCCTCTCCCTTTCTTTTCTCTCATTTTTATTTGTCATTTATTTTTTCACCAAAATTTCTCCTATCTTCACGGCCCGAAATGTCCCAACTTTTCCAAGTCGAAAAAGCAGTGGGGGGGGGGGCTCCCCCTCCCCCTCCCCTTTAGTACGGCCCTGGATCAATCATCCTACCAAGAAAGTTTCAACAAGAGCTCTTTACAAAAGAAAAATGTGTGACTCTGTACTATGTAGATTGATGGAAACCCATCATTTTGAGGGTACGCTGGAGTGAGTGGGGACTGAAAAACATGGTGAGTTGAATAATGGTGGGCATAATAGTTATTACGTCATAATCATGTCGTTTCAAGTACTTCTATATTGACAAGACAATCCGCTTAGGTACCAAAAATACAGCAGTTTCCCTGTTATGATGCTCATGGATAAGAACGTTGAGGTCACTGGTATTCTGGCGACATCATAATATTCTAACTTGAGTAGTTATCCTAACTTGAGATTTTCTCACAATATCATTACATTCCGCGAAATCAATGTAAATCAGGACAGATGGCCATGGAATACCATGAACAAGAATTTCAAGAACATCGATAGGGCAATCGATTGTTAACGTACGCATCGTTGAAAATATCCGGGTTTAGGAAGAATGCAGGGTTGGTTGATTGAGTAGCTGTTTCACTTCGAAAATTCGTTCTTTAATTCGTGTTGCATCAATCATTATAATTTTAGGAACTGTATTGAAGAGCAGGTTGCCTGACGACAGAACAATAAACTTTAGAATGCTTGGTGGAGAATGTCTTCCAGTCATAGGATGATCATAGGATGATCTTCATCTCGGTCTTCTGATATATAGAGTCGTCAAGAATTATTGTCTCATAGGACATAAGTACATTTAATCAGCTCAAAGTAGTAACAAAAAGCAATCAGCTAATCTCTGTAAATTAACCTTAAAGCTCTCCATTGAAGAATATATGTTCTTCATGTCCTCAAAGCGAGTAGATTCTTCCAAGAAGCATTAAATTTTGATATTTATGAAGTCTTCGTGTAGGTAACCCCTTGCACCTTCCTGTCTTCTATACCTTCCATCCAGCCTGCGAGGGCGTTCCCTAAGTAACACACAAAAAAACGAAAATAATGTGCATTCCATCACGGCATTTTCAGCGACCGAGCATGGATATTGCAACCCAAAGGGTTTCCCATTACCTTCGAGTAGCATAGGAGAAGGGGGAATGACAGGCATAGTTGGTTTCAAAATTTTATTTCGTCCTCCCGAATCAGAATCTAGCAAAAGGTTCACTGTAAACACTTACATTTCATGGTGTGTTCTGTTGTAGATTGGTTTTTCGATAGTCTGCAATTTCGTGATATAAGTTTGATACGATCAGAGCTCTTTTCTTGAATGGTCTAATGAATGAGTTTGAATGATTCCCAATTTCGGAGGTGGTTGGAGCATTGTCTACAGTGATGCCATAAATGTGCATTAAGAGGAATCTCCAATTTCTCCCTAATAGTCATCGAGTTTTCAAGTCACTGAGGGCTTTTTTTGACACCTAGAGTTTAATAGAGGGGATGTGGGTGGGGGGTTATTTGTTCAATTATTCTGAAGAACCTGAAATGACTTCATCTCGAAACTCTATGAAAACTCCTGTAGCGACGTTGAAAAGGCTGTTAGGGTGGTGATATCTGGTGAGCTGAGGTTATGAGGACTGGATTGAAAATTCTGCATTTTGATGCCACCGTCTCCTGACGGGGCCTAGCCCCAACTAAGTCTTTGGCATCCAATATCAAGGTTTCGAATGTTTTAAGCGAATTTTCGAAGAAAAGGAAGCTATTGTTCTCGGTTCAGAATTTGTAAAAACGTTTGAGATAAAAAGTTCAAATTTGCACAAAAAATCGGTCTTGGCAACCAAAAGGATAAGTTCGTAGATCGGCAGAGTCGGGCCACTCTAGGGGGATTTTGGGGAGTTTTAGGGGGGGGGGGAAATTCCGCAAATTAAACAATCTGACGAGTGACATCTCATTATAAAGGTTTTTTGTGGAGTCACAACGACGATGGTGAAGTCAGAATTGCCATATCTTGTTCCGTTCTTAAACTGGAGCACTTTGAAGTGGTCGTTGCCTGAGATGTTTTTCACGGTCCATCTGCTCGAATCCAATAACGGAATGAGATATCGCAATTCTGACTTCATCATCGTGTTCAGCGTTGAAAAATCTACCTATAAACTGAGGTGTTTGTCGGCAAAAAAGGAGTCAAAATTTGTTATAAACCAATGAAATAGAGACATTATACTTAAAACCATTTATTTCTTCGAAAATTCGTTCTTTTAGCCATGCTGCTTTTGTCAGAACTGATTGACTTTGTGTATGTCGGCGATGAGCTGTATTCTGTCAGCTTTTCTCAATCAGACTTTTTGAAGAGAGCAGTGACCATTTGGATTCAAAACGCTGTGAAAGCTCCAAAAATCGAAATTGAAGTAGAAGTTGGGGGGTGATGATATCTGGTGCTGAGGTTATTTTGAGAACTGAACGAGGGTATCTGAATTGGTTGCTACTCACTGGGTCAGTGATGCAGGGTTGGCTTGGGAGAATGAGAGGCTGGAGTCAGTTACAGGACCGGTCCGGCGACTTCACCAGCCGTCTGCTACGTGGGCGCTCTGTCCCCCGCCGACCCCGCTGTACACATCATTTCATTGTCCGAGAACCGAACTCTTGAGCCCGAATATTCCTCGTCTAAACAAACACCTCCGCCAACCGAGGGCGGATTGAGCAAGGCGGAACAGCAGAGGACTGAACATAGTAAACCACTGACTGTAGGGCTAGCGAGGTGTTTTGGGAAGGGAAAAATACAGTTATGGATTGGCCACCAACCCACTTTCTCTATTGGGGAATGAAGATTTCTCAGATGTGAATAACTCGACCATGAGAATCATCAAGCTCGACCTCGGCGTACAGGACTATCGAATTCGTATTACGAAACCACCTAACATAAATATGAACCAATAATTCTTATGGTTCACGTAGGTAGGTACGAGTATCTTATTGAAGATTCAAGAGTTAGCCAAGCATCAGATACTACAAATTTTCATGTCTAGACATCATCAGTTGATCAAGTCAAGTAG
Source organism: Stenodema calcarata (assembly GCA_963920205.1). Lineage (NCBI taxonomy): Eukaryota > Metazoa > Arthropoda > Insecta > Hemiptera > Miridae > Stenodema > Stenodema calcarata. The sequence goes on from OY986048.1 coordinate 9,599,556, forward strand.
AGTTTACTGTCCGTTTTCTTACAGCTACTGTACGTATAATGATATTAATACGATCCTATTAATGAATCTATCTATTATTAATCACGTTACATTGAATATCCGAGATTTTCTAAGTCGTCCAAATCAAAATTTCCACTTGCGTTTGGCATTTGACGTCTTACTGAACAAATATAGTTCCATCTATTTCTGTCCCAAAACCATGGGATGGTTTCCATGGGACTTGAAAAACATCTATAGGAACAACCGTAAAATCTACGCGAACTCAAATCCTGTAATAATGATTCGGTGAAGAAGGGTCTATAATACTGTAACGTATATTTATATAATTACAAAAATCAATAATATTTTTATTCAGCAATTGAATTCAACAAGTTTGTGGTCAATTATATATCAGTTTTTTTAAATTTAAATATCTTCCGACAGAATAATAAATTATTTACCAATTTTAGGTTTTGCGAGAAGGCGAGGCCATCCTAGTAAATTTGATGCAGTATTTAAAACCACAACGTATAAAATTTGGTTTGATTCCAAAAAACTCTGCGAATTCATGACACAACGGTTTATCATCTTCTTTGAACAGATCGCCCTTCTGTCTCGATTACTGAATGATAGAATAATAATTATTATGAATTATCATTAATTATTAATTATTATTAATGATTATTATCAAGTAGTGTAAATTATTAATATTTATTGTTGGTTATTAATCATTTTTATGCTTCATTATTAATAATTATTAGGTACTAAATATTATTCATCAACTCGATATTTGAAAACCATGTGCTGTTTGAATCAGCTGGGCCAGTTTGAAAATGGACCCGACAGGCTTCCTCACGATTCACTCTCATGTTGACGATTTTCGATCTGCTCCAACTTTGAGCCGTCATTGTGAACGAATGGCTGGTCGTACAAAGCTGTGGATGGTCTTAAAAAATTCTAACGAATAAACTCTATCTAAATATGAAATTAAAAATATACCGTTTTACTCGTATCTGAATTTTTCGAGTTTTGAAATTTTCAAAATTCGTTTCCCCTTGACCTAGGGTTATGAAAAGTTTCGAGGATCATTGTGGGGTTGGTTCGAACCCGTAAAAAAAATTTCGTAATTTTAGCTCAACGCTAACTGGGTGTAAATTCAACCCGCGACGGCGTGCGGCGGACGGACGGATTTTTTTCTTCGATTTTATGAATCTACGTATCTTGAAACGTAAACCAACAAATTTTGAGGGGGGTTAAACAATTTTTTTCTTTGGTCGATTCCAATGGTTCATTATCGAAGATAATAAACCAAAACGAACAAGTTAAATTTACTAAGCCCTTGTGTCAAGCGAAGAAACTTGAGCATTCATCAAGAGTAGCTTCTAGTGAAATATCAGGAGTACAGAGTGGGATATTTGGTTTGAGCATCAATCTCTATTCTATTTAGCGATTCTATGCACCATTGAAACTACGAGTGTGAGGAAATGAACTAGCTCTGTCCCACTTGGCACGAGTTGCACCTCGCCGTGAACTCAGCTATCCGTTTTGACTATAAAATACTCGTACCTTGTGTTTTTGTACCCAAACGGGGTTGATTCCTTCGGCCGTCCTACTGAGAGCCCCTACTGAATGTTTGGGTACATTTCTTCTCAGCCAGGAATCTAGTTGAAAAAGTGTGTGAGACCAATAATTGGTCAAGCCCTATTTTTTGTGTGTTGATGCAGGGGGCATCTTGTAATAATTAAGAAATCAAGAAATATAAATATATTAATTCAAGAAATATGAGTTCGAGCAGCCACAGGCGTACCTAACAGTGAAATTCGGATTTAGATGAAATTTATTAGCGATCACGTGAGGGCCAACCTAGACATAACCCCTAAATTTAAAATTAATACAGCCATTTCTTTATTCACTAACTGGTTACTATTATGCACTCGCGCACTGTCGAACCGGCTATCTCTAGAGTTTTTGGAGCTGTTAGAAGACGTTGTTCATGAATCCTGTAATCACGTCCTGTAATTGACGGAATTGCCAACTAGGAGGAGCCGTGCCGAAATATAAGTGTCTTCACTTGTGTTTCCCTATCATGTACGTACGTAGCATAAACACAATACAGAATTCATCAAATGTTAAATGTTTGCGAAGTAAGGGAATTGACACAAGTTTTTGACAACTCCGGATCATAAAATGAGCTCATAAATGAAGAGCTGCGTATTGTATCTTTTAATCTCTTCTTTGCCCGTGTGGATGATAACCACGTTTGCTATTTTATTCGTGTTAGCAAGAAACGGAAGTTAAAAAAAACCGTCACTATTTATATTATTATTATCTTAGCGGTTAGCGTGAATTGGAGGCTGGTCACCCTTTCTCTAGAACAGTCAATTTTAGATTCTATTTTCGTTATTTCAATTCACGCTGGGGGTTAAGTCAAGGCGGAGTTCGGTGATGTTGGGCAATGCACCAATTCTAACTGCCATCTCTATGACACGGAGGATGGTCAGTACAATCATTATTGAGGTATTGATCGAAACATTAACGAAGCATCATTTTCTATTACCTTGGATTTTTCGCGTGGCATAGTAGAATTTGAAGTAGAATCCGAATCTGAAATAAAAAATTGGGGTTCCCATTTAAAATAAGAAAGTTAGTGTCACTTGCGCGTGGTTGCTCAGTTGCGCAGGGTGCGCAAATATGTTATTTGAGATCCTCGCAAAAAAAATATGAAGATAAAAAAAAATTTTTTGTTTACTCCCATTTGGACGATTTTAGGAGGGGGGGGGGATAACTCGTGGGACACCCTGTATTATTTACGAGTATTATTTACTGTATTATTTAATCGTAATTCTTAGCCTTATATTTTTTTGATTCTTGGTTTGATCGAGAAAAAGAAATTGTTTGACGCACCCTTGCAGAACTTACCCACTTGAAATAAACTGAGAATCATCAAATTCGGCACGCAAGCTCGGACTAGACCGAGATGGTCTTTGAAACATTCCATAACCCTGTTCAATAGATTCTGATTGGTGTGGTCTAAGCCCAGCCGTTCGTTCACAATGACGGCTCGGAAGTTGAAACAGACAAATATCCCCAACATGAGCGTGAATCAAAGGGTAGAACTCCGGGCCAACGCTCATACTGGGGAACAGCTGATCCAAACGGCAAATAGTTGTGTGATATCAGAGCTCTTGTTCCGAGATACATTTCGGGTCTACACAAAAACTATCCCACGAGCAAAATTAAATTTTAGACCTTCTCTTTTTGGCACCCAAATAAATGTAGTGGCAAGGTATTTCAGGAAGATTAAATAGTGACTTATTGAGCATTGTTATTTTCCCTGTCCGAAGCTACAGTTATAGAAATGAAATTGTTCAAAATATTTACCAGAAAATTACAATACGGCTAGTGTCACGTATTTTGAATTCCCCAATTAAGATTGAGTTGAACCACGCGTTACCTTTATCAGCCACTTCAACTCTATCGACAAACTTCTTTTCGGTCCTACGGTTACGTCGACAAAAATTATTCAGGAAAAATCTAGAATTTTCCCCATTTTCAACGTAGAAATGTTAATTTTTTAATATTTTTTTCAGCTGGATTTAATTTTGTTCAATATTTACCGTTCATGGATCAAGGTGCCACGCATGACTTTAACGTGAAGGATTGATTTGAATAACGTGTCGACTTACGTTAACAAGTTATGATTAAATGGCTCCTTTCAAAATGAAATCATTATAGGAACATCTGTGACTTACTCTACTTGATTCCCCGAAATGTAATAAAAACAGTTAAATAGAACCGAAAATATGAGCATTTCCAAAGGTGTCAATGTTTGCGCGAGCGCATACGCCTTTTAGCGAATTTTGAATAAAAGGAAAAAGGCTACTGTTCTCGGTTCAAAATTTTTAAAACTCTCATTTCCGAAAAGGTTCATACCAAAATCTCTTCTAGACCATCCTGAATTCAGTGCCAAAAGACGTTATAAGTATGAGCCTCGCGACACCAGCCGGGTGCGTCATCGCATTTGTCTGGAGTGAAACTTTTATTTTTACCGTGTTTTATTTTAACCTCCTCATTTTTTGTACGGCTTCCAGTACGTTTTTTGAAATGCAGTTAACGTACGTGTATTTTCAATTTTTTTATTTTTTTTAATGTTTATTGTCAATGCTTGAACTGCAATTGCGGTCTTTAGTTCGTTTTTGATTACGAATGTGCATTATGCGTATACAGAAAATAACGCTGAATCCGAAAACGTTCTCAAAAGTGGAAAAAAGTTGTTTCAAAGTGAAGAAACGTGCGTTATTATGGCAAAAAAACGTGGTTTTCTGAAGAAAAACAATTTGAGAACGGATTGCGATAGAAAGGAGCGGTTGGCGGCGTTCTACTCCATTTTCAGTCTAGTTTTACCCAATTTTTTTCTTTTACACCAAGTGGCGAACACGGATCAACATTTGATCACTGCTTCAAGCTAAAATTTCTCTGTTGCCTTCCACCATCAGCCACAGATCTCCAGGTGAGGCAATCGCAGCAATCGCACTCTAATGTCTTGGGAGCCTATGCATTGTATAGCATGCAACGCCTGGTCTGAATACCGATAACGACGACAGTAACTCAATGTTTTTTCTGTTTTTAAACAACATCAAAATTCCCCACACAACTAACCAAACTACCATCATTTCTCCTTTACATCTTCCTGTCCTGTTACGGGATGGCATGATGGCAACCCACTATCATTGCATCACGAAGACAACCACTTCAACAGTCTACAATTTCTACTCTGACGAAGGCGTTCGCCGAAATATCAGTATCAAATTGTGAGTTTTTCCTTTTGCATGTTTAACTTTCATAGCCGCTATTATACATAATATTTATATATATGTATAATATATATGTATATCTATATATGAACTAGAATGAATGTACAGGAGGATGAAAATTATAGAAAACACTTACGGAAATTTAGAAAAACTTGATGATGATGGAAAATTTTCGGGTTACAGCGTCATCAGCCCTGGAAGAACTTCTTGTACATTCATTCTAGTTCATATTTCACGCGAGTGTCTTTAGTTTCACCAATCCATCGTATATCTATATATGTTTATAATATGTATAATATTATTATGTAGAATATGTGTAATTCCAGAAGATAACTCTCGATATAATTGAGATAAAAAGTTCAAATTTGCACGACTAATCCGTCCTAAGCTAAGTTCGTAGGCAGGTAGAATCGGGCCACTCTAAGAGGGGGTGGGGGTGGTTAGAGGGGAAAAATTACCCATAAATTCCCAAAATGGAAAAGTCTAACAAGTGACACCAGGACGGATTTCTAAGGTTTTTTTTTACGCTGAACAAGAAGGTGAAATCAGAATTACGATACTTATCTTATTCTGTTCTCAAGCTGAAGCACTTTTAAGATGAAGAAACGTGGTTGTTACTTGAGATGTTTTATGGTTCATCTGCTCTAATCTGATAAGGGAATGAGTTATCGCCATTCTGACTTCACTATCGTGTTCAGCATTGAAAATTCTATTAACTGAACTGTTACTTGGCAAAAAAAACGAAATTGGTTATAAAACCTGTTCTTCGAAAATTCGCTCTTATAGCCATGATGCATGACTGTGGATTTTGGTTTATTATCTTCGATAATGAACCATTGGAATCCCCCAAAGTAAAAAATTTTTTAACCCCCCCCCCCCCCCCCCCTTTTAAAATTTGTTGGTTTACGTTTCAAGATACGTAGATTAAGAAAATCGAATTAAAAAAAACTCCGACGGATGGACGTTAATTTATAGTTAATAGTTAATTTATTTTACCATTACATACTTATATACTTCAATTGACTCGTAACCGCTCTCCCGATTGTGTGTGATGGGAACGGTAATTGGGAACTTAATCACTCTTCTAATATCCGATGTCCAGAACGAGCCACGGATTACATTAGACCTAACAAATCCTGAAGTAATATGTTGGATTTTAAAAATCCGGTTTACGAGAAGCAGGATCCCCGGATAACCGGATTTCCAAATGGCAATGTTTGAAATCGAAGTAGTAACGTACCAAATTCCTATTTGAAAACTTGAAATTCACCGAGACGGCGGTGCCCCTTGGAAACCCCAGACAAAGCACGCAAACGGTAACGTCGCACCGTAAAATCTTTTCGCCGGCGAATGAGCCACGTTGGGCCAGTTAAAAGAAACTTCTAAAGGCATAACTTGACGGAAATGGGAAGCAATGCAAGTTGTGACTGTTAAGACGATAAGATCTACCGAATTTACTTGAAACCAGTGGCGGCGGACAGTGTCCTAAGACTTCCAACAGTCGGAAATGTTTCGATTTCACCCAAAGCTCGTGGAGGAGGTTGCGTAAAGGGGTGACCGAGCCGGGTGATCCCGGTAAATTGTTGCATTTGAATCAGGTTTTTTTTTCTTCAAGGCTCCGAAGGGGCCGATAAATTTATTCAAAGCTCGTTCTAATCGTGGGCCGAGACCGGAGCAGACGGCTTTAAGAAATTGTTGCTGTACCAACATACCTGTTGCTTCGAAAGTTGACAGATTCTCTTCAAAAGTTCTTCCGCATCAAAGATTGCCTTATTACATGGTAACATGGTAATGGTAGTTTTGTCGTGTCTGATATGGAACTATTTACCAATAGAATCTCTTCAACAACTGTTGTCAATTCATAGAAGTAGATGGACCAAAATTACGTTTTCGATATTTCATTTTACCGTTTGCGCAGACGCCACTATGGTCCTGATTGCAATTGAAGTCATACGGAAACATCTCAAGTCCAAAGTCGAAAGTCTTGATGGTGGCGAACGGAACGGATCACAAAGAACGATGTTAAGGGAATTTCGCTCAGCTTTTCATGAACCATTGCAATTGCAAACACCGTTTCTGGAACACCGTTCCATTTATCTTATACATCCATCAAGGCTACGCGACCACCCGTTGATGCTCTGTATGAACTACTCACGTGTGAATGACATTCGACACGTTCATAATTTTTATGAATTTGCAAAACATGAATGAGGAGGGCTTCGTAGCAAATGTCGATACACCAAATTTATATTCTAACATCAGTTGTTCCTTTCCATCGCATATTTTATCACATATCATATATTTTATACTGTCAAATCTAAACTCTTTCGCAATTCTTCCTCAAACGCATGTTTAGAAGTCACAATTTCCCTCTCATAGTGAATTTTCATGCCGTAAAACCTTCATCGCCATTCGTGAAACTTCTTAGAGCAGTGCAGTACGTTGATAAGTGAATAGATTATATTTCATATTATACAGGGTGTCCAGATTATCATCCGAAAAACTTCAACCACGTGTTCTACAACTAATTTGCGACAAAAAGGGCCCTAGAGGTTATTTTTTAAAGGTTTTCGACCTTATCTCCTGAAAACTTCATCATTTTCAATGTTCGCACTTTTAAAGGGAACTAAAGGGTGAAAATAAGCCCGAAAAGTAAATTTTGTCAAATCTTGAAAAAACAATTTATTATTTAATCATGAGTTCCCCATAATTCTAGTGATGTGAGCCTAATAGATGCGCAAAAGCCTCAGCTTTCCAATTGTATAATTAGTTTATATTTCTTAGGGGGAACTTTTTTTGAAAAAATTAAGTTTGTATGCGAAAAAACGTGTATTTTCGCGCTGAATCGAATGGTGACCCCCCCTAAGCAACCCCCCCCCCCCCCTAGCTACGAATTAAATGAATTGTCAGTCGTAATATCTCCATTTCAGGATGTAGAAAGTGTCAAGTCAACGGCATTACTCAGGACATTTATTTATTTTTGATGCGGATGCAGAGGAAATATAAAAATCTTGAATTCTCAAAAACGGCTCAATGGCTCGAACTTTTCTCCCGTATTTAAATGTTTCCGTGATCGGGGAAGGACATAGGGGGGTTCACTTCCGGATCCGATGCATAGGGGTGGGGGTTTATAGGGAAGCCGAAATATAAAACTCTGCAAATTCTTGACACAACGGTTTATCATCTTCCTTGTGCAGATCACCCTTCCGTCTATACCAGACTGTATTGCAAATCGGCACCATACTATATTCTCACCGTACACATACCATACCATACGAATTTCTTTCCTATCATACCATACTGTATTATACCAAATCATACATACAATAATATACCATACCATACTCATACCATGTCATACAAACCGAGTGAATATTGAAATGTCATCCATTTCTGACCTATATTTAAAATTTCAAGTATCTAGCTCATCATCAAAATTTAATTTGTTTAAACAAATAGGTATTATTTGAACAATTTTACAGACAAGAAACCGAGTGAATATTGCATTGTGATCCAGTTCTGACCTATTTTTAAAATTTCAAGTCAATAGCTCATCATCAAAATTTAATTTGTATTATTACAAAAAGGTATTATTTAAACAATTTTACAAATGAGAAACCGAGTGAATATTGCAATGTGGTCTATCCCCGACTCACGGTTAAAATTTCTAGACTGTAGTTTACCGGGAAGATGAAAAAAGGTAGTTTTATTCTGGGCGTCTGGGGGTTGGGTCACATAACGGCCGTTTTCGACGCGAAAGTTTAGTGTTTTTCCTAAACCTTTGCGCGGTCACTGTGAACGAACGGCTGGTCGCAAAAAAATCCAATTGGTCTTAAAAGATTCGTAATTTTTCAGGTCATTCAAAAGTGAACTAAAAATTACACGGTTCAGTTAAATATTTGGAGATATGACATTGTCGAAATTTTAAATTTCGTTTTGAACCCCTTCCCCTTGACCTAGGGTTATGAAAAGTTTCGAGGATCATTGTGGGGCTGGTCCAAACCCAGAAACCAAATTTCGTAATTTTAGCTCAACGCTAACTGGGCAAAGTGCCACGGACGGCGGACGGCGGACGGGGGACGGCGGACGGGGGACGGCGGACGGCGTACGGCGGACGGACGGATTTTTTTTTATTCGATTTTCTGAATCTACGTGTCTTGAAACGTAAACCAACAAATTTTGAGGGGGGGTTAAAATTTTTTTTTCTTTGGGCGATTCCAATGGTTCATTATCGAAGATAATAAACCAAAATCTTAAATTCTTCCTTCCCGTGAGACAAATGAATATTATTTTTGGTATTAAGATTATAAGGGATTGTAAAGGGACATTTAAGAGGTATAATCCGTAAAGCGACAGGTAAGAGTGGCAGATGGATCCATCCCGAGTTCTGCCCGTCCGGGAAAGGTAATAGAGGTAGATGGACACACCCCGAGTTCTGCCCGTCAGCGACGGGCCCGACAGCTAGTAATACTAGCCTAGTATCGTATAAATTCAAAACTAATGATCTACTCTGTCGCAGTATATTATGCATGTTAGTATGCTTTTCAAATTAACGTTCCAAACTAAGTTTAAAATAAATTATGAGAGTCTCCAATAGCTTTGTGTTTATCCGTTTGCACTCAAGATTATATTTAGACAAACACTGTCCTTCGTGTACATCTGCTTTTCAAATAGTTTCCAAATGCCGGACATGTGTTTTTTCGGCTCTGTAATGAGGAAGCAAAAGTTTGCTTGAGACTGCCCACATCTCAAATCAGTTTATCGGAGAAAGGTAGACGATGGATAACGAGAATGAGATTGAGCTCGGTGTATCAGTGGCACCATTCAACACTGTTCCAAAAATGTCTACACGGGACAAAGAGTGGTAAGTTGATTCCCTCATATGAATCTCATATTTGAACGAGCGTATGATCTCATTTTGAATCCATTTTCGCATTTTATTAGGCAACAGAAGTTGATCCACTCAACTAAACAGTATTGTTCAGCTCGCAACGAGTTGAAAATCGAAGCAATTTTTTTTTTAAATCGCTTTTTTATTGAGAAAAAAAAAAGGTAAATACATTACAGGTTAATAGCGTACGCCCCTCCTTAAGTGAAACACTTGTGCTGAGGAGCGGAATTGCTAGCTAAAATAATTATTAAAATAAATCAACTTGTAAACTTGTAACTAAAATAGTTATTAAAATAAATCAACTTGTAAAAATCATACACAAACTAATAATGGTAAAGACACGAGTACTAATGCACTGAACAGTAAGTAGGTATTCTCTTAAAATAAATTTTCCTTCACAAACTCGCCAAGAATTCCTCCAGTATAAATTTTTTGATATATTTTTTATAACTTTTCAAATTATTCATCATCTTAAAATTATTGGGTAGGTTATTGAATAATTTGATTCCATTGTATGAAAACAAATTTTGCCCCTTTGCTGTAAGCCGCAACGGTAGTTTATAATTCAAACTCTCTGCAAATCTAGTGAATCCACAGAATCTTTGGAACTGATTTTGGTTTCGGTGTATATATATAAGTAGGTACAGTTTTCTTATACATACTTCCTACATCCAAAACCGCAAATAATTTAAAAACCTGAGAGGTCTGGAATCCCGCCTTCTTATGTAATAAGATTTTGATAACCCGCTTTTGAACAAGACACAGCGGCTCTAGATATGTTTGAGAAGCAGATCCCCACACAAGAATGCTATATGAAATTACGGGTTGAACCACAGCACTATAAAACATTCTATGAGTAGTAGGTGACATGAGTTTCTGACTGCTAAGCACATAGGTATGATTTTGCGGAGCCTGTTACACATATTAAATATTTTTCTATGTGACATTCCCAGGACAAACATTGATCCACAGTCAACCCCAAATACTTTGTGCGTGCCACCTGCCTAATACTTGGACAATTGCAGTTAATCATGGTGCAGCCAGACAGATCATGACATTTAATGGTGTTTAAAATATGAACAGGGATGTTGCGCAACGAAAAAGCAATAAAATTAGATTTAGTGAAATTTAGCTTCAAACCCATACTTTCAAGCCATCTCCTCACCAAATACCTACAGGCAACCTGATGCAGCATGAACTGACTCTTCCCACGTCTCCTGCGATACAATAATAGCCGTTCATCCGTATGTAATTAATTGTTATTGACGGTTGTGATCCGACTCCATAAGAATTTGAAATACTCGTACACCCCGACAGACTCATTAGCAGCTAAGCCTCGAGAAATTTGGCTTCAGGGTCAAATTCTTCATGGGATTCGAATAATACGGTTTTATAGGAAATGGAAAGAGAGGGATTCTACCAGAATCAGTGTCTATATCTTACGCTAGGGCACCTGCGGCTTTCATGGGGTTCTCCAAGACTCGGAATGCGTTAATTGCAGGAAACATGAATGATTCACCCATGGTGATCACAACAGTAATTGCGTGGGTGGTGGGGGGTTGAGGGGATGCCAAATATTGACAACCGTTTGGTGACTCATGAATGATCACTACCACCAATCCTGACACGCTCGTAGGAACCAACAATTGCAGTCGATTCAGAGTGAAAGACGAGCTCCCTTCTACAACCCCCCCAACGAGTGATTCACGGCTTCAGAAGACGAAGAAACGCATCACCCGATCCCCAGAAATCATTATACAATGAGAATGATAGTGCTCGTTTACGGTTCTGGGCAGAAGACCGCCCCTGAACGGCCCTGCCACCCCCGTCAAAGCGCTCCCTTCCTTATCGGGAACGTGGGCCCTCAGACTTGAGAGGCTACAAGCGCGGGGTCGCTCTTATTGACTTTGTGGAGTCCCCAAAGATCAAGCACGGGAGAGAGGCTGGCAACAAAAGAAAGTGGTTTTGTCGATGGTGGGAAGGGAAGAGACCAGTATGGGGGAAGAAGAGAGGGGATCCTGGAAGCGGTAACTCCCTTACAGGTTTAGTACCTGTTGAGCCACCAGCCAGGTCGCAGTAAACCCTCCAGCTCTCCGTGTAAGTCCCATATATCACAATATCTTGAATTTTCTTCAATAATCCTCACTAACGACCGAAATTTAATTCATCGAAATAACTACCCATCTAAATTCCATTAAATCTTACACATTTCGATCAAAAATTCACACTTTTTCAGTTTGAATTTGAAAATTTCATGATCGAATTTGACCATCTGGGAGAATCATCACGGATTGAAATTCAAATTAATAATATTTTGAGGGATATTATAATTTCCCACGAGGCTCTCAAAATTGACCATGTTTGCAATGCTGGTTATTTACAACAAGAGGTCAGTTTTAATGTGACTTCCCCCAATCCCGTCGTTGGTGCATTTTCATGTTGTGACTACAAGTTTTCTTACAGCTCAGCTCCTCGTCGATACGCCGGGAAGGTGCTGTTCATTTCTTTGGTTATCTAGCTGTATGAGTGTCGTACGTTTTCTCATAAAGCTAGGTTACCGAAGGTACTAATAGCACCGAAATCTCTTCGTATGATCATGAACCACGTGCTCGGCGGCCGATGGGAGAGCGCGGCGCGACTGCCTCTGGAGTGTGGTGGGGTACAAGGAATGCAGTCCCAACGAGCCAGGTACAGGCGAGGTGCCCTGGCCAAGCTAGCTAACCGCCCCCCCATCGAAAACCCCCTTGCACTACAACCTCCACCATTTACTTGTAGTGGCGTCTGCAAAAACCTCTTGATCGCTTTAACCCTTCTCACCTTCGCCCTTCGTATCGCCGACCTAACCGCCCGCTCCATTCACCCGCTAAATTAACCGTGACCGCGCTATCCAGCCAATTTGTAGTCATTTCTACATCCTAATAGAAATAGACCAATTTCGATTCATTATTTCAATAATTAAATTTCGATATCACTCGTGAATAAACACATTTTTGTAACCCTCCTCAAAATCTCATGAGTAGAATCCAAAACGTCGAATGCAACATTTCGCTCTTTTTCTCCAGACCTAAATTCCAAAATCTCATATTTCTAAAATCGCAAACACTCCTAACTCGGAACTTAAATGATAAATTACATGATTTTTTATCGGATATATTTAGAACATTTAGTCGATAATCGAATGAGACACTTAAATTTCATTGATTTTACCACATGTGGAACTGGAGATATGGCAGTTATGTCAGCATTCAATTGTCAAAGACCAATCCATCAAGCCAGTTACCGGCTTCACTCTACGGGGAGGTCCATTCGTTATTGAAAAATATGTATCCTATTTCCAAGAAATTTAAAATCCCTTATTTTTCCTCTTATTACCCGCCCAGTTGTATGACATTACACAGAGGTTTTGTGATCCCTAACGTTAGGGTACCAATTCTAGAAACAATAAGAATCCACCCGGCTCTAAATTCATATTTCATTGGTATTTAAGTACCTAGCACAATATTTCACCTATTAGCACAATATTTCACCTCTACGCCAATTCTTTAGTTTAGTTATGATGGTTAGACGGAGTTTTATAGCATTCAGCGTATTATAGAGCAGTCCACTACAAACGATGATGATCCATATAAAAAATAATATTCCGTCGTTGAAGAGCAGCACGTTCGGATTATAAACAAAAATCAAAAGAGCCAATTCTATTAAATCATTCAGAACTCTTTATAAATTCCATGAATATATCAATTATGTAACGTTTCAAATTTGCTTAAATACCAACCTGACCCCAAACAGCCCAGTCAAAATCCGTCAAAATCACATCCGTCAATCCACATCCCGCCGAACAGTTATAAAGAGTCGTAATACTTCAGAAGTCGTAATTCCGCCCCCATTTCAATTTTCCTATCACATATTAGATAACCCGACTGCGTCTTGACGCTTTGATCGTTTTGACGTCTTGATCTAAATCATAGATCATAGAGTGTCACGAAAAATCCATTCTTCCAGTATTGAATTCTGTATGAAAATCCGTTGGAACATACTAAGTAAATGTATTCAGAATTAGCGATTATCCACATAGAGATGGCCCATCTGCATCAATTACTTCTTAGAAGAATCCTATTAGTGATTAAATAATTTAAATTTATTAAAAATACGTTCAAATGTAGGAAACCCGGTAAACGTGATAGGGTTTATGTGTAGCATTAAACCCACCATAAAAATCCGTTTAAAAAATCCGTCTCACTCCGATAGCGTTCTGAGAGTTTCCCGGTTTTCATGAAACGGCAGCACTTTATTATATAAGGGTTAAATTTCTCGAATTTGAATCGAATCCGTTGAATTCTATAAGAAAACAAATGAAACACACATGATTTTGACTTATATTTTGAAATTTGCTAATTACTCAATTTCTTTCCTCCGTCCTCCTCGTTTATATCGAGCTACCTTTGGCCCATATCGGATTCCCTGATCAAAATTCAACCAAATTCAACCCATGTGGGGTTCCATTATTGAATGATACTCGTCCTATTTACAAGAAATGTAAAACCCCTTCTTTGTCCTCTTTTACCCGCCCAGCTGTATGAGGTTCCACAGAGGTTTTTGTGATACCTAACCAATCCTAAGAAGAATAAGAATCCACTCGGCTCTAAATTCATATTTCATTGGTAATCAAGTAAGATGCCTCAAAATTGCAGAGAAATCAGATCCGAAAGGCCTGATCATGTGAAATGCGATCATATTGACGATATATTGAATATCTCGATTCTGAATGTCCAGGCTGCAGATAGATTGGTTGATTGATTTGAACTCTATGGAAATCAACATGTTTTACATTTCTTGAGATAATCAACTTCATCCAAACGTGTTACATTAAAGCAGTGATGTTGGGCGTTGTTTATCCAGTAGTTATGTCTTTAGTTAGTTTCTATCAATATTGGCTGAATGGTTACAGGTACGATTTGAAAACCAATTTGAGTAAACTTCTTCTTTTTTTTAAATTTTGGATTGACGAAAATAAATATAAGAGCTATCGAATAAAATGAATCAGTTCGAAATATGTTTCTGACTACTAAATGGAACATTTTGACAAGTGACACCAAAATTTTGAAGGTTGTTTTATGCTGAACACGATGGTGAAATCAGAATTGCGATACCTCATTCCGTTCTCAAACTGGAGCACTTTGAAGATGAAGAAACGTGGTTGTTACTTGATATTATCTTCATGTTAAGTCTGCTCTAATCTGATAACGGAATGAGATATCGCAATTATGACTTCACCATCGTGTTCAGCGTTGAAATTTCCAAAAGCTGAGGGGCTTTTGGGGAGTTTTTTTTTGGGGGGGGGGGGGAGTTTACCCATAAATTCCAAAAATGAAACGGTCTGTCAAGTGACGCCTCATTTTTACAAGCTGAATAAGATGGGCAAGTCAGAATTGCTATATCTCATCTCGTTCTCAAACTGGAGCACTTAGAAAATGAAGAAACGTAGTTGATACTTGAGATTTTCTTCATGGACATCATGTTCTTTAATGGAGACATTTTACATAAAACCAATTATTTCTTCGAAAATTCGCTCTTATAGCCATGCTGCATGACTGGATTTTTTTTCTTTTTCTCTTCATATCACGGAATTTATTTATCTAAGTATTGTTTTCGTGCCTGAAGATTTTTAGATAAGTACCTCCGATGTTTTGCAGTTCCCAACCAATAAAATCTGACATTCGACCCATTTTTGGTAATAACTGGTCTTTGAACTAATCCTTACATTTATATTTATTACATTTTCTTTCTCAATATTTTGAATTCATTGGCATAGGTTATGTTCTTCGGAAACTGATGAGGTTCCTGTACTGGCTTACAGGTCAAAACCACCTGCCAGCATCACATAAATGTTCTGCCCCTTTAGTCAGAGCCCTCTTCAAATTAAAAATATTAAAGGAATCCGATGTCGGTAGTAATGATAAAATCTTGATTTCGTCTATCTCTACAACGTAGCATCACGATCTTTCATGTTTCTACTTCAAGCCGATCTGGTCCGATTTCATTTAAAGTAGGTGGATTTACTTGATTCCGGTCATTTCTTTTGCCTATTGTGTATTTTGGACATGATCTGTCGAACTTAATTACAATTCCTCATTATTTGTATGATATAATAATACTTATTTGTTTCTTGATTTCGCTTGATATATTTTTATTCAGAATAAAAATTGTAATTTGGGAAATAAAATCGTGTACCTACTCATCAATTTGCAATAAAAATTGTCTCATCCTTCGATACCATTTCAGAATCCAACTAGGACTCGAACCCACAATATTTGATTTGTACGTAATATTTGAGGGGAGTTACTCTATGTTACTCCAAAGTCCCTTCTCACCGTTGTTAGAATCAGATAAAAAACCCACTTTGGTTCACAACGCCTAGATCTCGACGTACTTTTAAATCAATCGCATGTTAGGCACTGTAATCGTTTGAGCTCGTCCGTAATTCGTTGTACTGAACCTAAAAATAATGAACTTGTATTCAGTTGGACCTTCTAGGGCACAATTCAGAGTTATCATTACTTCCCTCTTTCCTAACCCAATTAAAAAGGTAGGAGAAATGTATTGCAATTGGCCTGTACAAAACATATCTGGCGCTCTATCAGGATATCGGTCTTTAGTCAATCTGAACCCACATCCACAGATATCAGATAAATTATTGTATGTTTCCAACTTGTGCTCACGTTTCAGCCAACATACTTTGGAGAAAATTTAAGATTTCTAGCATAGATCCTCATTTCCCTTTTTTATTTCTTCACAAGCCAAACTTATGGTAACCAAAATCATGCTAAAAAAAACTCTGCAAATTCTTGGTACAACGGTTTATTATCTTCTTAGTACGGATCACCCTTCTTTATAGATGAGTAAATAGTTAATGACTAAACTGATTAATTGTTATGAATTATCATTAATTATTCATAATTATTGTCAAGTACATAATACCATCCGAAGGTATTACGATCAGCAGTTCGTTCTCAGTGAGGGCTGAAAGTTTGAGAAGATCGAAAGTCATCAACATGAGGGTGAATCACGCGGCAGCCTGTCGGGTCAATGTTCATACTGGCCCAGCTGATTCGCACAGCTCATGCTTTTCGGATATTGATTTAATGAATAACAATTAGTAATAATTATTAATAATAATTTTTAAACTTTATTAATAACTAAGAATAAGAATTAATTATTAATAATAGTTTACACTACTTGATTAATAATTAATGATAATTTATAATAATAATCATTTAATCATTTAGTGATCTAGACAGAAGGGTGATCTGAACAAAAAAGATAATAAACCGTTGTGTCAAGAATTTGCAACGTTTTCTCTTCGACCTCCCTAACACTGGCCCACAAAAAAATGGTGTTGTTTGGACTAGAGGAGTGTGCTGAATCCTTAGCTGAAACCTTTTTCTCTTTATGAAGCCTAGTTTTTCGTCAACTTTACCGCTGTTTTTCGTGGAATGGAAGAAGGTAGCCTAAATCTAAAGAGATGAGCTACTCCTTTGTACCAAACACATTTCTTTTGTTGGCCAGTGTGATCATCAAAATCACTATTTTGAAGGACAGCAATCTTGTCTGTTATTGGTAATAACGAAAAAATATTATACCTTTTATCACGGCGTTCACGTCCAGTTTAAACGAGCTACCACAAACACGTTAGTGAAAGCGAAATAGCCGTTTGTAGTAATGACTCAATGATGAATTATGTCATCCAACCAATTCTATAAACGACGAACCAAACACTCTAATTCACTATTATCAACATTTTGGGTATATGAGGCCTTCAGAACCAAAAGTAGATAACTCAATTGTTTTCAAAAAGGATATTATTGCGTTTTTCTCTATTCTATGCAACAAATCGAACGTCTCTCGAAAGTTTCAGGCCCAAAATCCAATCCAATCTCTTCGTTGAAGTCATATCGATCATATTGAATACAGACTATTTCAATATCAAAACTGGATGAAGAAATAAGGACCATCCAACAAATGAAATTGTACCCTAACGAAAAATGAAAAAAAAAAATCATTTGCTCTGCACGTTTTTTGGTCCCTCCTATTTAATTTGAAAGTCGGGAGCTATCCACATCTGATTCTAAAGGCCTCACATATGTAGTCGGGATTAAGGTAGATAATAAATAATTTGTACCTATAGTAAGGGGTCTGGGATATGGTATTTATCAAATTGGTTTCATTTACCTCATAGACGAATATCAATAGTAACTATAAAATGATTTCAACAATCAACACTACAGTTTCAAAATTTTCAGGTAGCGATGTATGTGGTATCATAAATCGGTCTAATTTCCTATTGATATCTGTGAAATTATCAACACAAAAAATCATTGTATTTGGTACGTTCGTGCGTCATCCGCACAATTTTGCCCAGTTAGAGTTGTCCTAAAATTTTGAAATTCTGGGTGCAAGCTCGGACCAGCCCGAGGATGATCCTTGAATTTTTTCATAACCGTATAATAGTAATTTTTTCATAACCGTATAATAGTAAGGGGTTCAAAATGAATTTGTGTTCTCATATTCAGGTCAGTTTCTGTTGATGGGTTTTTATAGGGAGGGATCAACCTCCAGGTCGCAATTTTCATTAAAGTTGGTCCTACAATCGGCTCTTCGGTTTTAGGTCTAATTGCGCGACAAACTTCGGGAATTTCGATATTCAAGATGGGGAAAAGAATAGTGAGGGTGATAAACTTGTAAAATCATACTATCAACAACAATTCTGTTCCCGATCCATAACTACAGTGCTAACAACTATCAATCGCTCACACCGCATCCTGTGGGCGTCCTCGAATGAGAGTGTCGTCATTAGAGCTACTAAGTTATTAGAGCTACCTACAATTAGTTAATCAATGTTTATTTTGATGAAATCCATTGCGAACCAATTCGCAACTACCGTACATTTGGTACTTAATTGTCTTTTCATATTATTATTTGCTATTGTACAGATATAGATGTTTTGAAGAGGTAACGGCACAAACACTTGTGTAAAAACAATTATGAAGATCTTCAATTGCCGTAAGTATATCATTGGTAACTATGGTCGTCTGTGGTAATAATGAACCGTTGTGGAACATGTTGCAGCAGTTTCTATGAGCTAAAACTTGCTAAGAACAACTAAGCAATAAGTGATAGCCCCAGGAAATGGTTAGGATTAATGCTCTGCCGCAAAAAGATTATATCAATCGCCTAAAAAGTGCTCCGGTGAGTGCTACTGTTTATGGGACGTTCCTAAATTGTTCGTCATATTTTTGACCCAGGTCAGAAGAAACAAATTTGTTTCAGATGATCCTGAATCCAATTATGTGTGAGAAAGAAACCCCATAGTGAAGATCTGTGTGATATAGTATCAACTTCATATAATCTATAAAATCTTGTATTTATAGTTTAGACGAATAGGATTTGATATAGAAAATAAAATTATGACCGGGACAGAAATTTTGTCACAGGTACTTCCACGCAGAGTTTTGATTAAAAACTAAAAGTACCTATATGAGTTTAGTTATTTTTTCTGGGCCTTAGGTGGTGAATTTCGGCGATTGAACAAAAATGTATGAAGACAGAGCAGTGAGAAGATACCATACACAATAATTAGTATTTAAATAAACTGAAAACAAATTGTGACAGGAATAATGTTCAAATTTGGATTTATGTGGTTCTAAAGTTGTGTACGTTTTAGATAATCATTAAGTAGTCGCTTGAGGGTATTTCCAGTAGATATGTCATTTCCAAAATTCACTCATTAAGTCATGCTACACGACCCGAACTTTTGAAAGGCTTTGGCACAAAGTTAATGAACCAATGAGGCAATGAATATAAATGAACGTAATAAGGTTCCGTCGGCCTCTACGAGGCAGCGCACGTAGATACTTGGACACCGAATGGATCGTAAAGCAATCAACACTACACGCAATGCCATCCATCGTGTAGTCAACATGTACTCACTCAATTGTACAGTTCCGATTACAATTTTTATTTATTTTTTTTTAAATAATTTATTATATTGGCATTGAACTATTGTAACATTCAGCCATACAACGTTAAATCTCATCTAGGTACGCGGGAGCGTTCCGCCCGCCAAGAAAACCGAAGCGACTGAGACACTGATTACGCGACGGAACAAGTTGGGTTTTTCACCCCCCTGTAGCTCGGTCCCCTGAGTGTCTCGAGAGTTTATTTTTTGTACACCAACTCTCCAGGCGCACGTGAGTACGTAAACCAAATTTCCACTCTCGGGACCATCAAGTATCGGGGATATAACAGTTTTAAAATCGCTATTTATCACGTTTGTCGTGTTATTGTGACATGTAATGATAGCGCATGCGCATGCGCACATCGCTGTTTATGTGAGGGGGGCATGACATGTAATGATAGCGCATGCGAAGCACCAAGCATCCTACATACGTGGCTGGCGGGTTAAATGGATATCAATCCTTTTTGCGGCTGAGGTTTTTTGGCGGGCCAGTTTTTACAACGGAGTTGTTTTTTGGGGTTTTCAACTTACATGGAGAAAAAAAAATCTTATCTACAACTTACATGGAGAAAAAAAAATCTCATCTACAACTTACATAGATTTACAACTTATATATATAATTATTCCATTTCCTGGTAGCACCTTGCCGAATACAAAAACTACGATGTTACTTAAATTTATAAATGAATAATTTCTCGCCAGAATACCACTTATCTTATAGTCAACAGAGTCACATAACTGAACGAGTTAGATACTAACGGGTGAACATAATGGAACATAATTTCTCTGTTCTGAGCGTAAAGTGGACACATTATGATGACACGTTCCGCATCGCCATATGGCTCTCCACAAGCGCACGTAGGGTCTTCTCTTTCGTCGATTTTGTATAGGTATGCTGGACACGCAGCGTGATTCTCTCTCAAACGGCATAAAATGCGAATAAACCTTTTCTCGATTGTTTTATTCTTTATTCGACTTGAATAACCAATAATGTCCTCATTGGCTCCCTTCTCACTTGAAGATTTTGAACATATGCCCAACCAGGTTGGCAACCATTGAACTCTTAAATCATGTACAGAAATCCAAAATTAAGCAACCTTCACAGTCTTGGAACAGATTTCGGAAATGTTTCGTACTGTCAGTTTTTGAAATATCATCATACTGGAATAATGACGCTAAAAATGCATCGGTACCTACCATGTTCTCACAAACTGCTCTATTTTCTTGCGCCATCAGTTCTCCAAGTGATTCGCAAGGGTTGTTAAAACATGAACTTGATGTTGAACATTTTTTCGTGGTCCTAAGTTAATGACCATAGCACTCATATGTGAATTCAGTTCAGGCTGTATGTAAGGCCATAATATGATTCATCATATTATGATCGTCCAAAATGATAGTGCATTGCATATCCGTGACAAATTTGCTTATTATCAGAGCCCTTCAAATGCTATATTGCCATGGCGCCATTTAAAAAAAAAAAAACAGACATATTCTGCTGATGATTTGGTAAAATGCCATGTTTGTGCCATGTTGGCCTTTGTTCGTCAAACCCCTTTAAAAAAAATTGAAACAAATTGTGAAGTGAAAAATTCTGAATTCCATGAGGTTTCTGAGGCCATTACCTAGTGTACAGGGATTACTAATGCCGCTAACCCTTTTGGAATGGGGTGCAGAGGCCTCAAGTCCAGTCAATGACCTGAGGATCTTGAACAAACAAAAATCCTATACCTACTGCTCAACTTTATTTATCCCGACGGGTAAAGGTTAAACCCATGGGTAAGCCCCAATGGAGTAGGGATTCGTGAATAGTTAGTTACCTGTGGACAGAAGAAGCAGCAGACTTCGAGTGACTGCATCTGCAGCTTCAGATCAAAATGTTCGGTCCCAGGACAAGATTTTTGCTAAAGAGGGGATTCCGCTCCATAAACTGGAAAAGGGACCCTTGCGCGAAATATTTGACAAAAGCTGCCCCGATGTCAAATTGCCGAGCTTGAGCAGCTTACGACGAGAGGACATTCTCAAAAATGAAATACCTCCTGAGTGATCGACGGCAAGTATTTTCAATGGTAACCATTGCAGCAGACCTCGTGTTGTTATTTAATAAAAATGATAATATTAATTAATTATTTGTATAAAGCGTTGTAAATAAAATAATTTGTTTAGTATAAATAACTTGTATGTTGTGATATTATCCTCTCAGAATAGTAGGGGTGGTCAGGGAGGGTTGAAAAATAAGTGCCATATTGTCATATTTTTGAGGGCCCTACTTCACAAAAATAAGTGCCATATTGTGAAGGGATGTTATTATATTATATGGATGAGCAATGCGAGGGAACCCAACAGCGCATTTATAAATGTATTCAGCTACGCTTGGCAAAACATCGTTCCATTCATCGTGTCCAAATTTAAAAAACAGTTATAACGGCCCTTAACAACTATAATTTATTATACTTATACCTTTTTGATACTTCACCCAGAAAGAAGACTTCTAAGAAAGGTATAAGTATAATAAATTATAGTTGTGTAAGCACCACTGCTTTCGTCACTTTCATTTGCAGGCATTTATTAACCCTCCGGTGGGCGCGCCTCTTACAGTTACACGAGTGGGCGCGTGCTGCACTGAGTGCGGCCAGAAAAAATTAATCTGATTCAAATAATATGAACAGAAATGGGGGTATAATGATAATAAATTGTTAGCCAACTCAGTTCAACATTATATTAGAGTAACTTTTCTCGCCAATTTTGAATATGATATCATTCCAAGTGTCTTAGATTTAGGTAGGTATTTATTGGACAACTGACTGAGGAACAAACAAATATTAATCTGACTAGGGTCTATGAATCATTTAAATCTAAAATCAACACAAAATAAAATATAATATGAAAAGGCTCATTCATTCTGATCATAATTATCATCAAATTGATTTGGGACTTGCAACATAATTGGCCTAAATGTATGCTGAAACAGATATGCCTGTAAGTTGTCGTAAAGTTGTCCTATAATTATTCATTTTTATGCATGCAGTTCAAAACTTGTAGTTCAAAATGTAAAAAATAAAATCTTTCATGGAAATTTTGTGAAAAATATAACAAGTTATATGTAAAGGCACTTTCATTCTAAACGTGTAGGATGACGTTTGACATGAAACTCAATTACAAAAAATACGTGACATGACCTCCTATGAGATTCAAAATATTTATAAAACTGTTGAATACTATACATAATTATACAAAATATAGAAGGAAGAAAAGCAATGGCGAATGATTGTTCCTCAGTCTTCATTTTCTTCTTGTCCATCTCTGAGATCATTCAGACAGCTGTGGCAATTCACCTCTCGAACACTATGATTTCGGCAAACGTCAGGATCAGTCAGGAATTTCGCGGCCCTATCAATGAGAACAACAAACACATGATTACAGAATGGTATTGCTATACCTCTACCTCATCATTACCAATGTAAGTAGGTATTGAAAAATGGGATCGAAATGAGAGAAATTTCTTACATTCTCATTAGTTTCTCATTTTTCTACATTCTCATTAGTTTATTTATAAACTAATGAGAATGTAGGATTGGATAGAAACACGCAATAATGATGAATAAATTGAGAAACAGTACGTGAATCATAATACTTACATTGCTTGGCGGGGTCAGAATGTGATACGCGAATGGGCGCGAGCCGTACTCCGTGAGGCGAAAAGATAGACGTGACTGGGCGCGTGCTTCACTCAGTACGGCAAATTCCGACGTTGTCACTTTGGGAATCAACAACCAACTAACGGTAATGAAAAGAATTGAGTACATAGGTACTCCATAACGGTGATATAGTGAACTAAGAATAACTAAGGCCACAGCCCCCCAAGTTTCCCATTTCGTCCGCAAATCAAAGGTTGAATGTGTTTGCCGCACTGAGTGCGGCGGCGCGCCCACCGGAGGGTTAATCTCCTTTGTGATAGCTCCAAATGAACATACTTTTCAGGATGTCATTATGATATAGTGTCAACTAATAAGCTAATTTCTAAACAACGTATCTACGTAATCTACCTTGGTCTTTCTACATTACCTGAAAATTTGCACAACTTTCAATGATGACAATCGAGGGTCCAGGTCGACTATACTCTTGAAAGTAAAGTAAAGTAAACGCCATAAATATCAGGCGTGGGCTTTACGTCCAACTTCCCTGCCGGCGCCGGCGGGCGTCGCGGACGTCAACAGGATTTGTTCAGATCATTTCGCTCCTTTGACTGGAGCAAAATGTCACCACATGTCACGGCGCGGTGGCCACTTCTTTACTTGTATGTAAAAACCATTTGGCTTACAGGAACCGGTGTATCGTATAGGTATCGTGGTGGACATTTTTAAAACAATTTTTGGGTTTCCACACTACTTGAAACTGGTCCTTTCCGACTTCTGGACCCGCCGAATGAGTCAGGATATGACAGGCTGAAGGGATGGGAAGCTATTAATCCTGCGGTTACTGATGTGGCAGTACCACCTAATGATCGATATCTGAATCAAAAAAGTAACTACCAAGGCATATGGTATCGAAAGAAAAGTATCGATATTTCACCTAACCTTCATACTACCTTTAATTTTTAAAGATTAAGATTAGGGGTAATTTGAAAAACTGAGAGAATCAAACTCGATTTTTACTTTTAACAAGGCTTACAAAGTAGGAAGAAATTGTTTAAAAAAAAAGGTTTTCAAAAGAAAATGAGAGGTCTCACTCCGGAATTTGCTCGAGGTGGTAGCAGAATGAAGAATGACTTACCTAGGTCGTTTAAACTGTTCTATACAAATTTCTATACAAATCTATCGTGAAGTAGGACAGGTGTTGAAGGTTTGTCCTAGAGCAACATCTAGACAAATTGCCGGGCAATTGTACATGGTGCCATCAATGAAGGAAATTTAAAAAATAAATCGTGAAATGCTCGTGCTGCTAAAACGCAAAACCTTCATTATCCTGATAATCTGATTCTAGGGACAACGAAGAGAAAAACGACATTCTTATGACATTCCCACCCTAGTTTTTGGTTTATTGAAGCTGTGTTTGAACCCGATATCTCTGCAATTGGTTCATAAATTAAGTTTCTTGGATATTCCCTCCCTTAGTTTGGATTATGTATGTTTTCGTGATAAGAAACATTGTATTTACTTTGTTATTATTTTTTTACAGTTATTGGTATTTAGAATTTACTAAGTTTACGAGAAACACATATAGGCCTAATTTTGGAGCAATAACTTTATTGTCAAATAAAAGATTTAAAAAAAAAACTCTTGCGTAAATATTTACTTTCCATGATTAATGTTCTTGCCACTTTTTTTCTTGGGGGTACGATTTGAAATAAATTTATCTCAAGGGGTACGGCAGTGAAAAAAGGTTGGGAACCGCTGATCTGACTGATCAATTGGATAAAGGAAGTGGACAAAGTCGAGTTTACTTCAAACCATACCCTCAGATAGCTCTATCTATGAGATAGAACAGTTCTATCTCATAGATAGGGCTATCTGAGGGTATGGTTTGAAGTAAACTCGACTTTGTCCACTTCCTTCGACTTAGTCCAGTTACTGCTTTTGAGCTCTGGCGCCTTAAATACTGCTGGGCTTTACGCCATAGTAACTAACGGCTTGAATAACTCATTTTTGCATGAATTGACGTGATCGTTCCTTCTCACTTTTTGATACCAAAATGTGTTGAAAAGACGGGATCGCATTCAGAACGCATAACAGACAGTAGATTATTTTCCACGTCCTTTTGACTTCATTTTAGTTTGAGTTATTCCACCACTACAGAGACTTCGGCATTTTTATAAATCAACGTTTTCTTGTAAAGTTTAGAACACATATTATTTTGGAGGCAAAAACCTATTATTCATAGAAAACAAAATTGAAGAGCTCGGTCGAATAAGGGTACATGTCGCTCAGCTGAGATTTTACAGGAAGGCCGAAAAACTGATACTGATCAAAATTTCTACTTCAAATGCGACATGTCCCCTTATTCCACCAATATTTTTGGTAATAATTACTTTTTATTTCACTCAATATTCACGAGTGTTCGATAATAAAAATATTAGCAACAAATCATTGTGAATGAACTTGATTTAATTTCTTCAAAATATTTTTATGTAAGAGCAAAAGTGATGAGAACTTGAACTACAAGAAGAGAAGTGTACTTTCTAGAACGCATAAATTAAAATAAAAAAATTGCAGTTAGTGTTAGGTATTTCGCTGATTCATCTTGGATTTACAACTGATTGATCTTGGAGAAACACTATTGCTTTAAGAGAACACATTTTTCATTTTTTAAGAGAACACTATAAAATCTTGAGATTTTTTTTTCTTTCACTGCTTGACCTATGGAGTGTTTTACTCAGTCAATGAAGGAAGAGTTTCATAAAAATGTCTATATTGTAGAGGCAAAAACTGGACCATCCAAACTGCTCATTATTAAGTTTTTAAACTGAAAACTACGTACCTAATAATGAGGAAAAGGTTTGAAAAATACACGAACGCGAGTTGAAAGGGAGAGATTCAGATTATGATACGTAGGTACTTAGCATCGCAAGGTCGCATCACGTCGCTGCGAGCGTCGCTGAGGAGACGGAATTTTTCGCACATGTACCTTTATTCGTTATTCGTCTAATGAAGAGGCCACGTTTTTGCTCTTTGAAGGCGATACTGCTAAGAACCTAGTTATTATTATCGAATAAAAGTTATATAATCAAGTGGAGGAGACCTCAAGCTTCAACTTGACGCAAAAAAAAACAAAATAAAAAAATAAAAAATAAAAATAAAAAATAAATAAATTGTTACATGTAGGTACCCTTATTCGGCCGAGCTCTTCAATTATTCTGACCAAAAGCGGTACATCACATCTTGTTTCCAACATGTCACATTGGACACCACTAACTCGAAATTTAAGTGAAGGTCACACCACTATCGGTGAAGTATTCAGATTTGAATTATTAATAATTAATATGTATTTGCTATTTAAAAGAAACTTCACAGTTTGTGTGTTTATATGTGCTTCTTTGTATACAGGAATCCGAAAAACTGTTTCAGGTTTACAGTTACGGTTGAACCCGATCACGATACGTTACGTAGGTACTGTATTTATAACACCTTATTCATCATCTCGTATCTACGATACGATACGACCGAGTTGGCACATGTCAAGAGAGTGGCATTTGTCGAAAAATACGGTTCAGTTTTCTTATCCCAAGCTACAAACTCAACAGCTTCAGATATTGCCTTAATAACTATCTCGTCGTAGAAAAACTTATCATAACCCTCTTTTTATTATTTAAGGTTTAGCTAACTAACATATTTGTATCAATTGATTGTCAGTAGTAACAAAACGCAAGCTCCATTGACATGGTGTTTGATGCTGGTAGAAGGTCAAAGTTCAGCAAGACAGGCGTGGGTGGTTAGTGCCCGATCAACTTCCCACACTCAGTAGAGGTACGTCTCATTTCAACAGCCAAGGAGTGAACAGTACGTCATGAGCTCACGGATAATGATGATAATATATCTTGTCGGGTTGACTGTGTCTTCAGTCCCCACTCTATGTGCCGATCCAGTATCCCTACTCTATGAGCGTGTGCAAAATTTAATGAAATTGGGATGGTTAGGTATAGCATTTGCACACAGTTGACTTTGATGGGGAAACACACCCATTACAATAGCTTTACGTAGTCGTATGTTGTGGATGCACTAAAATAAATTTATTACAGCGAACCTTCGATGAAAGTTTACCCTCACTACAGACTTTTAAGAAATAGGTATCATCATGTAGAGCAGGAGCGTAGCGTGACTCTGGAATGGAGGGTACCGCACTCCATCCCCCCCCCCTCCCGCAATATGTCAAGTCTCCTACTGAATTTACCTACGCACATTATTCACTTCAACCAAGACAGAAAAGTAAAGCAGTTCTTAGCAAGCTATTTGCTCAAGGGAATTGTACAGTGTTATTATATTAGCCTTCAAACATTAGTTAGAAAATGAGTTTTGCTAACCTGAAAACTTTGGGTAAAACCCATGGCATGTCAGCAAGATACAAAACTAGTTCATGAATTTCTTTACCACCAAAATCCTCGAATAGAGTCGAATCTTTTGTAGGATGAAACAAGGCAATTGAGAGCATCTTGCGGAAAACTATTTTGGTACATTCCAAATTTGCGTGTGTACTCACGATTACGTTCTTTTACGACTACCGACAGGTTTGGAAGCGGGGAATTTGAACGGCCCAACCTGATGATCTCACATTTCTGTACGAAATTACGTGAACTAAACGATCGACTAACTAAGGAACAATTCACGCAACAGCTATCCATTTTCGAAGCGGAAAGCCGCAAAAAAGTCGCATAAAAATCAAGTTGACATTCAATTGATGATGAGACAAACAGACAAACAAACAAACAGACAGACACGATTTTATTATATAAGTATAGATAGGTACAACGAATTCTTCCTAGCAAACCGATTTTGTCCTTTCATATTCATATTTTTTTCTGAGCGTTAAAATATACACTCGGTCGTAACGTCAGCCTCGAAAAACTTCGTCATGGTTTATGTTTTGGATCGTAAACCTAGATAGACACATCGGAATGATTAGTCTGACCCCGAATTATGCGCCATAAAAGAGAGAAATTGGTACCAAACTATCATTTTCGTGTCAACTCCTGCCCTTTTGCCGCAGCCTCAATCATCTAGATCTCTCAAGTATGATTTACTTCCATGAAATATTTTCTCACGAAGTTATCTGAATATTGTGCGGCTCGCTTTTCTCTACTTAAACATCATGACTCACTAACTCGAACCCAGTTCAATGAGAGTGCTCGTACCAACAACCGTAACTCTCTGCCTCCTGTATAATGATCGTTATTCGTCTGGAGTCCCTTTCGATACTTTTTAAACAAATGTTACGTGAAGCATCAGAGTTACGGTTGACATTCAGGAGAAATTTATGCCCTTCATATAAAACCCTCTGATGTAGACGCTTCATATTTATACTGACACTTCTCACGCCGACAAGTTTTTACTAACGAAACGTGACGAAGGAGATATTATGACATCTCCATCACATTTTGATTTTCTATTACCTACAGGTAATTATCGGAAGCTCTTACGGGTACTTATCGAACGTTTTTTCATCTACCAACAACGTATTTCCCCCATTTATGATCCCGACATGATATGAACCCTCCATTTCAACTCTTTCAGTACCTACCTACCTACTCGAGTGACCTCAAGTGTGAGGGGTGCGTGTGTTCAACTCTGAACTAAATTCTTGAAACTCCCATAATTTTACGATGAACTTCTTCTGCGCAGTGGATATCGTTACATGCATTCGCATGTCTAGATCAAGTTGTTTATTTATTTATTTTTTTTATTTTTATTATTATTATTTTTTTTTTTGTGAACTTTATTGTCAAGAAGAACATTACAGTTGCGATAAACATAATATAGTTAGCAGGTGGCTTAATTAACATGATGCATGTACTAGGTAGTACCTAGTAGGTACAGCCCATTAGCTGCCCTATACCAGACATAAGATACATTTATGGTTACATACATTAGTAGATGAATAAATTAATAATAAATAGATGAGGCGACTAGGGATATTGTGTGGTTCAGACCATTAAGGAGTGAATAAAAATTAATTAGGAGTAGTAATATAACAAGTGACAGTTTGGTAACGTAAGAAGTTACGAGTACAATAGGAGTAGTAACTCTGAGTATGGAAGGTACTGTTCAGACCATTAAGGAGTCCTGGTGTATTTTCCTCTTGAGACGTCTTCTATCTGGTGGTGGCGGGGGATTTAGGTGAATATAGGAGATTAGAGGGTTTTTCATGTGCAGTCATTCTATCGTACAACTTTTTGTTAGTGTTTCGTATCACTTCTTGAACAGTGAGAATGCCGAGGTCGTTATGCAGGGTTGCATTGCGAACGTACCATGGA
Organism: Stenodema calcarata; assembly: GCA_963920205.1. Lineage (NCBI taxonomy): Eukaryota > Metazoa > Arthropoda > Insecta > Hemiptera > Miridae > Stenodema > Stenodema calcarata. The sequence goes on from OY986048.1 coordinate 9,629,216, forward strand.
GCTCCTGTTACGAAGGACTCTGTTTTGAGTCACTTTAATCTTCTTGATGTGGCTTGCAGCGGCAGAACCCCAGAGGCCACATGAGTACTCTCAGATGGGCCGAAATAGGGAAAGGCAGAGGAGTCGCTTCGTAGTGGTGAGTGGGTGGATAGTAGAGGTTTTAGTTGGTGGATCCACTGTCGTATTTTGGTCACCAGGTAATTGATGTGTTGCTCCCATGTCAGCGTTTTGTCTACGTAGACTCCCAGGTAGCGAACCTTTGAGTCTTGCAGTATTGGGCTGTTGTTGATGTGAAGGGTATCGAGGAGGTTGATTCTTCGTTTTGTGAATGGAATCACAACGGACTTCGAGGAGTTCATTGTGATCCTCCACTTCTCGCACCAATCACCAGGGCAGATTGAATATTGGTGGTTGCCTCCTCGATGCTCTGGCGTCTACTTGAAGGATAGCAACATCGTCCGCCAACTGTGCTAGTGTTGCATTCTCGGGTCGGGGCAGGTCATGTGCGTATATGATATATAAAAATGGCGCAATCACGCTTCCCTGGGGAACCCCTGAGTGGATTGGTCTGGAAGTGGACACGGCGTTGTTGTATCTCACGGAGAAAAGAAATCAAGTTGTAGAGATTTATTACTACTGTAGTTATAAATGAATAACCACTCCCCAAATCAAACTTACTTAAAATAAACTGAATGAACCAAGGATATGGCCATACTATCATCAATCAATGAAATTCGTATGGGGACTAGCACAACATCCCTCGTCCCAGTTTCTAACTCTTTCAGTCCACTCGTCAGGCTTTGTAAAAGACCTGCCTCTCGTTTTGTGTCCCAGGACAAGCACCCAGAAAATGAATGAGGGAATCCTCCACATCCTGTAGTAATAGAGAAAAGAAATCAAGTTGTAGAGATTTATTACTACTGTAGTTATAAATGTCCACATCCTGTGTACATCCGCACATATAGAGCACTCCGCTGTTACATCGAAGGATGCTTTCAGCCCCCCCCCCCCCCCCCCGAGTACACCACTGGGCACCAGCTAGTCTGATTTGGCACAACAGTCTTTTGCAGCGGTAGCTCAGGTCGAGGTTCACCTTACTGCCGTCACCTTACTCTCATCCTGCAGCCTACATCTTCTGGCGAAAACGTCCAATATTTCCCAACGACCGGCACTTGAACGAACGTAGTCCTGCGACAGCCACAAAGCTGAAAACCCAGATTCCTCAAGAACGTCTCCCAGATACGTGGCCCAGTTACACTTCACATTTACGCCCTTCATCGCCAGGTCCAGCAAACGAAGGAAACAGATCCGGGGCAAACGGCCCTCCTCCATCCGGCCAATCTCAAACCACCACCCCAACGCTCGATTCACCACCTGGACCTCCGTATGACTCATACGGTATGAGAGAGCCCAAACTCAAGTCGCACCATGTATTCAGGAGTGTTTCGAGCCAAATAGAATGCCGATTTGAAAGCCCGGACCTGTACCCTCTCAACCACCTCCAAAAGCCATCGAACTCAAAACCTTGAACCAAGCATCGAGAGCACTAGTGCCGGTGTTACTTAGCAACGTCTATGTATTGATATATTTGATAGTATGTATAGAATTCAGTGTGTTCTGCACATCTTTCATTTCAGGCACCTTGAAACACTAGCAATCCAGCAATCAAATTGAAAGAGTGGTTTCAATGTAGACGAAACTTACTTTGAGGTTCCATATGGGACCATCGGTGGACCAGTTCCTACCTATCCTTAAGATTTCAGCTTGTTTGCATTGTTCTTAAGTAAGGCAGCCAGGCAGGTGATGCCCATAACCAAGTTTCTTGTCGGAAGTGAAAGATGATTCACGCGAGAGATAATTCAGATTTTTGAAGGACACTCGTATTTGAGCTCTTTCGCGGCTTCCTCGTCTTTGGTAGTTCACGGTTGAAACGTTACACGTCAAATGCAAAACGTACTCCGAAATTCCGGACTCGGACGTCCGGATGGATGCATCAATCCAACAAGTGTGTGTACACGTACCAATAGATCGGCCTCCCACGAGAGAGATGGTTACGTAAACGTATTGAGTGCTTCATCTCTTCAGACAAGCGGTTCACTTTCTAAAACTGCCGTGAAAGGAGCTGAGAAAACGTATACGGACTTGCTCAACTAGCCGCCTCTCGGATTTTGTCTGGTGCCTCCTCCCTGTTATTACAAAGTAACTTACTTATCTGTCGGCCATGAAACATTCAGTGATTTCTTTGGCCAATAAAGAATTATTACACGATAATTGTTCTTTTCTCCTCTTTATTTAGTACCTGATCGAGTTTTTTCAAGTTCAAAGCGGAATTAATACGGGAATCATAAATTATCCCAGCCATCTACCGGAAAACTCGTATTTCGAACGGTAACTTCCGATAATTTTGAAAAGCATAGGTAATGAAAATGTCTCATTGATTTCTTGCTGATTTTGGAAGCCGGAGGTGAATTCTCACCTCAAGGCTTTCTAATAGCTGTAACATGTATAAAATCGATGTAGTTCCTTCAACCATTCTCAACCTCAACCATTCCTTCAACCATCTCGTTGGGTTATACTTACTCGTAGTTACCTACTGCAGGTTAACTAAGTTAGGAGCCTCTCATCTGTCGCTTGAGGGACACGTATAAAAATGTTTTCTCACTTCGAGAATGGGGCAGAATTGAAACGTTGCATCTGACATCAAGATTCCCTTCAAGTACCCAATAAGTTTAAGATTGCCCATATTTGAATTGGATGTTCCAAACATCACATTTTCATAACACCAGTTATTTCTTTCAAAATTCGCTCTTATAGCCATGCTACATGACGGGGGATTTTGTATTTAATGCGATCCCGGAAGGTACGTGAAATTGATGTCTAAGTCATGGCCGAGTGCATACTAAGGTGAAATATTCAAGGAGCAACTATGCTTTCAATACCCTTTTCTGGCATCAGGTTCGTGACAAACAATTAACAATGAATAGATAATTAGCGTATATAGAAAAAATTAGGGAGATTGAAGGTGAAAGTACGTTGGAACAATATACTTTGTACCTACCTAATGAATAATCGGAATGTTGCCCCCAGCGTCTGGTCGAATCTGGTCGGAGGCAGGTCAATAGCTACGAGTAATTTAAATCGATGTTACCAACCATACCATCATCAACATTGAAACAATCTTAATCGAAAAACTGGTGAAAATATGGTATCCGACACATTAGGAATGGGCTGAAATATTGTTAGAATAGGTGACCCGGTTGCCAGCTCCGAATATAGGAGGAAAGTGGGAGGGAGTCAGCAACTAGCTCAGTGATGGTCTATAATTTTCCCATATAAATCCATATTTATCCATATGAAACATTTATATAGATGATAAATTATTTACAATTAATTTGTATGCGTATGATTCTGTGGTTGTCACTTGTACCTACCTAACCACGTCAGCTTTAATTTATGGTAAGAAGTACATAACACCAAATATTCGACATTAGCTTCTTTCCATAGTCACAAAAGGTATCTCAGAACAAGAAACTCGATATCTCAAAACCATGCGTTGTTTGTCCCAGCTGTTCCCCAATATGAACATCTTGCCGCCGTTTGATGCACTTCCATGTTGACGTTTTTCTATAGGTTCCACCTTTAAGCCGTCATTCTCAATGAATGGCTGATCGTAAAACGCTCCTGATGGTCTTACGAAATTCTTTGAATTGAACTCTGTTCAAATGTGTCCTGGAAACATTTTGAGACAAGATGTTACTCAAAGGTCAGGTCAGGTTACCAGCTCGGACCAACCGGGGGAAGATCCTTGACACTTTGCATTACCCTAGGTCAAATAGAATTTTCATCATTTTGAAAACGCCATATCTCACAATTTTAAATAAAACGTTATAGTTTTCGGATCACTGGCCTAATTACCGACCCTATCCCCTTTTCTAAGTTATTCCAAAAAGAATTACAGTCCCTGTATGAAACTATATACTGCGGGTCCATAAACAGGCAGACCTAAGAGGGATGTGGCACCCCCAGATAGATACTGTGCTCCAATTTGGTTAACCAAATTAAATCTCAGAAATTTCATTTATAAGACGAAAATACTCAAGTACTGGATGTCTATCCTAAGAAGAAAGAATAAAGATATAATTCATTCAATTCAAGAAAATAATAACAACTAGGTATATATATTTTGTTAACATAAATTGTCATTACTTATTAATAATGTTTATCAAGGAGGTAGTGTAAAATATTATTATTTATTGTCAGTGACTAATAATTATTGTGAGTTGTTAATAATTATTATTAACTAATATGTATTATTATTTATTAACTCGATATTTGAAAACCATGTGCTGTTTGAATCAGCTGGGTCAGTCAAAAGGGAAGAATCACTGATCCAAATGATTAATCAAAATCAATAGGCGGTCTGGTTCGTTGAATAGGTAGGTACCTTAGAGATGGCATGATTTTGGATGTAATGGGATGGATGAACCGGTACACCACGGGTATCGAAATCGATTTCGTTGAAACTTACCAGTTACTCGACAGCTTATGCAAGTCGGTCCCATTGAAATTTAATCAAACTCCATTTACAACATTCTCATACAAAGAAGCGAAATCATTGTCACGCGCATGAGTTCGGTTCTGTTCAACAAGTTTTGATGAAATCTACATGATTTGTGGTGTTGAATACCCTGGTGAGTCCATTATGATTATCATAAAAACTCTGCAGAGTTAATGATAATCATATTCATGAATATCCCCGCAAGAGTGAAATCATTGGCAGCCGCATAGTTCCGGTTCAATTCTTCCGATTTGGAGTGAAAAAATGTCGGCATGAATTTCATTCAAATTGTAACGGTAGGAACTTTCGCCAGCGCATGCACGTCTGTGTAGATATCACGGGTAGTAGGTATGAGGGTGATATTGATTCCTACTTCAAGTTAATGAAGAATTTCTGCTAGCGGAACGAACGATTTGATAATGAATAATCGGTTGGTCAAATTACGCTTCATTCCGCGTACAAAATTGAGATTTTCATGAGTGACAACCAATCAACAGCAGAAAGCCACAACCCTCCACGATGCTGTTTGAACTTTGTTTCAATTGTTCAACCATTTGAGGTATTAGGAGCATCAACACAATAGTACAGAGACCGGGAAAATGTAACTTACTTGTACTCTTCCGAGTAACGATTTGATCATATGTGTGATAAAAGTCGCTACACCGGAAATATGAGGATCCCAATATTTATACCTAATATTTTAGTTACGGCCGAAATCCGAAATGGTGGTTTTGAACAATAAGGCAGTGCTGGATCTAGTCGATGTGGTCTAAGAGGACCAGTAAATATTTGGACGCTGGAAGAGGAAAACTGAATGTTCCTTTCAAACGGGTGTAGGAGAAGCCTTGGGATGATGGCGCGCGAAGATTTACCGACCCGAATCCCCGAATGTTGTGTGGTAGAGCCCTGCAGGACTGGCGGGCCCGTACCCGTCCGCCTGGTGAAGGAGCAAGGAGTGGTGGACGGACCAGTTTTTTTGTTACACACGACCAGGTAATAAATTACGATAAAACTTTCCCAATTTTTGTTTCGCCGTATACGCCTGATTGCAAACCTGTTCTCTCTCTCTCTCCTTATCTTTCTATCTCCCTTTCTTACTCCCTCTCCAAAGTCGCCCAGGCCATACATTTCTATGCTGCTGTAACTGAAGAGCTATGCATTCGGAACTCGTTTCAGTTTGGAACTGGGAAGATATCTTCAGCTCAAACCTACTGCAAGGCTCACAACCCCAATTTCGTCCTTGACCACATTTCGCGATCGGAAGGTCGTTCGTTCATTTCTGATTTGATTGTCCAAGTTAGGATTGCCATTTACTTTCTAACGATCCTTGGACTAACACTCAAAACTCTGGAACAAGAACTAGGACACTTGAGAACGCATCGAACTACTTACATTTTGAGAACACAAGCATAATGAAGACTCCTACAAGACAGCCAGTTTATTTATTTATTTTTACATTTGTATTGCTTTATACATATAGTGGATACATTTTGCCGAAAATTATCGATAAAGGGCTTAAAACACGAATGAGTGCTGAATGTGAAGGGAAGGTCAGAAATCCCAGTTAGAAAGGTTCAAAATATCGAGCGACAGATTGCTATACACGGAAAGAACCACTTTTGAGCGGTCTTGAAGACGAACTGGCTATTTAGAGGTTCCTACTCTTCCGCGCGCGTGGGCCTTGCGATTCTTCGACCAATCTTCATCATCCAAGTAATGTCCGGGTCAAATCGCAGGTTTGATTTCTTACATATTTATTCGTATTGATTCCATTGTAAGTTCCCCATAGGGATGGAAGTGAATACGACGTCAGAGGCAGATTCAACGGGGGGGGGGGGGGGTGTTACCAACCCCCACCCAACCTCACCCCCTAGAGCATTATTGCACATTGACCACTAACTTTTCGGCAGGACATCTCGATTTTCAATAGAGTGAACCTCCCAAATTTCGAGGGGCTACTCAATACTCCAAAATAAAAATTGAGGATACCGTTGGAAAGTGCGTTAAATTTGTTCAACCTTCATGTTCAACCAAAAAGTTGTAACTGACAACATTTTCACTTTTGCATGATTTTTCACTTAGGTTCTAAGGAAGCTGGTTTATGAAAATTTTGATTAGGTATGTATTGAGCAGAAAGAAAATTTAACGCTCTTTCGAACGGTATCCTCAATTTTTATATTACACTTTAAATTCGGGCAGTTATGGTAATTTTAGTGCGTTAAGGTCGAAAACACAAAAAACTTCAAGTAAAAAAGTCGAATTTTCAGTGGAGTTTAAAAAAATGTTATGGAACAAAAGTTGTTGCACATTAGTTGCAGAATTGATCCCTGAAGTTTGGACCATTAATTCTGGGACACCCTGTGTAATTAAGAATTATTATATAAGGATTATGTATTAGGTTATGTTATGAACTCACCGAAATCTAAGTCTGGATCCACCACTGTGCGACGTCAGAAAACGCAAAAAAATTGAAGTTCATCGTCCCAAACGGATCCATCACAGAGACGAACACAGGAACGACCATCCAGGATCCATCACAGGAACGAAAAATCTTCAGGTAGAACCTTCATCATCTTGTGGCATTAGTTCTAACCATACGGATGCCTTATTTTATATTCCTTCGAGAGCACATTTAAACATAATTAGATAATCATGTGAGAAACAGTTGGATACACACACACGATACGTACCAGACCATTATTTTCAACTGATGACCAATACTTACTTCAAGGTTGAATGATACAATCAAAATGATCGAGGGCGTTTATTCACTTCAATCGTTGCTCCCGGGGCAATTGGATAATATGATTAATGTCGGGCAAATTTTAGGATTGTAAGCCTATTCTTCTGAATAAAATTTATTCATTCATATGAATTTTATTCAGAAAATCTCGTATATTCACTATTATGTTACACATTAATCTAATTTTTGATTGTTAGATTAATGTGTAACACGATAGTGAATTTACAGGTGTTTCTGAATAAAATTTATTCATCTATATAACTAAATTTAGAGACGATTTTCGAGTTCCTTGGGTATTTTCGAAAAATTTCACTACAGTTATTCGTTTCGCGTGAAATGGAGTCGAACCATGCCGATTTTGAATTTGGTGTCTGTCTGTTTGTCCTTCAATCACGCTTAAACGTTTCAATGGATCGAACCGCATTCTAAATGTTTCGAACCGTATTTTTCTCCCGTATTTAAAAGTTTCCCTGATCAGGGAAGGACATAGGGGGGTTTATGGGGAAGCCGAAATATAAAAATCTTAAATTCTCCCTTTCTGTGAGACAGATGAATATCATTTTTGGTATTTAAGATTATAAGGGCTTGTAAAGGGACATGTAAGAGGTATAATCCGCAAAGTGACAGGTAAGAGTGGCAGATGGATCCATCCCGAGTTCTGCCCGTCCGGGACAGGTAACAGAGGTAGACGGACACACCCCAAGTTCTGCCCGTCAGCTAGTTCATATAAATCTCGTTAGTTGCTTTGATTTTCCCGCAGCAACCCATTTATCACAAATTTAGGAGGCATAGTTAGCTAACTTCATTTTGATTTTCCTTTCAGAGTCATCGGTAAGGTTTTCAAATTAAATTTGGACGGAAGGAACTCAGGGAGAAAAGAGTTTTTATCTTCCTTTGGGTGCTTCAACCATTCTTCAAAAAAGTCCCTCCTCGAAAAAAAAAATGTTGTACGCGAGTGTGCTGGCCATAACACGTCTTATTATCAATGGGAAAGGCTATTATATGTATATAGAAAAATTAGCTCGGGTACAAAAGGGCATAAGTCATTACTGTCCCTTTAAAGTTATATAACAAGGAAAAAAATCATCCGTTCATCTTGAAAACTTTTGAAAAAATATTGTTAGATTATCAGTCAGAATGATTGATTGGCAAAAAATAGCTCTTATCACCATGAATAATATTCATCTTCAACAATTAATTCATACAAAATTAGGAACACTTCGATTTCTGTGTTAGAAATGATGTCTGGAATTCAAGTGATTTATTCAATTTCGATACGGATATATATCTTCGGACCTTATTACTCACGAGGTGGACTGTTTCAGACGTAAACAAAGGCTATAGTATGGTTTTGGAGTATTGTTTACATCAATACCAAATTTTCGAATTCTGAACATGACTTTTGTTTACCTAGCTTGTACAATCGAAACACTGTGAGGTGGGGCTAAAATGTAAGGAAGAAATAGTCCACACATTTTAGAAAATAGCTCTTCTTATGAAATTAAAAATGGTTTAAGTAGTGATTAAGTAGAAAATCTGACCTAAAGGAAACCCCATAGAAAAAATCAATGTGCGTTGGCAGTAGTTGGGTTTGGTCAGGACTGCAATTAGCCCATGAAATGTGGTTCAGTATTCCAAGGGACCTTTATTTCCAGATGATTAATGGAGATACAGATAATAAAAGTGTTTGAGAAGCACCCGTTTGCCAATTATGTGCACGTTTACGTGCAGCACTTGACAAACAAATACGAGAGTGATTGGGAACAATGACTCGAAGCAAGGTTTTTTTGCTGCTCAAGCTTGGGGATCGGGGGCCGAGGCTGTAGAAATGTGTGTCCGAATATGTGTCTAAAGAATGAGCTTTTCACTCAGAGAGTTGCAAAAGACTGTAAAGAGGAGACTTTGCTCCAGCAGTTGTTAAGGTATTGGAAATGACAATGATGTAAGGGGGTTTGGCAACTCAGTGATAACGTTCAGTGTCAATTACAATGCTTCTGAGAGCCACAAATGAGTTGGCAGACACACTAGAATTTGGAGAATAACCCCACATCAGCTAACATGGAGAATAAATGAGTGAGGGTGAAAAGGAGGGGAGAGAACACTGCAAAGAGGGTGATAGCAACACAAGAAAATTGGTTTCTTGCATAAATTTACCGTTAGTTGATTTTACGGAATGCATTCCGATTCTCACTTCCAACAATCACTGACAGATTACAAACAAGTGGAATTTCGTGTTGAGCTAGTTACCACCTCATTCTGGTGACTGAAGGGTTAAACGATGAAGGAATGGTTTCAACTAAAGTTGATTTAGAGTAGTCTAGGAATATAAATTGTGAATATGCATTTATTATGCCTTTGGCTGATCCTGGAAATATACAAATGAATACCAAAAACATTAATAATAATTATGTATTCATCTTTTATAAAATATCACCTCAGATATATCATGGCTAACTAATGTGATAAAAAGATGTTAACAAACAAAAAAGTGCATGTGGCAGAAGCATCCACACTGGAATGTATCCTAGTACGATCCACAACCTAATTAATACTACTGTTCATAATTACTATGTGCCAGGAAATGTACATAGCATTTTCAACAGCTCAAAGTAAAAAAAGCAGCAACTTGCGTCGAAATTTTATTGACTGTAATTTTTCCTGTAGGCCTTTTTCTAATTACATTTAACAGATCAAAAGAGATTTTTCTACAAAATAATGTGATGATATCTGTTATCCTCACTCAAGAGATCTTGTTACAGAGAAACAGCAGTTAGAGGTGAAGAAACCAATTGTTGAAGAAAAAAAAAATTAAATTGAAAAATAGAGATGGAAAAAAGCTGTTTCTTGAATTTTCAGTGCTGTCCTAACATCTAAAAAATGTGCTAACAATTACGTCAAAAATACTGTAGAAATAAGCGACACAGTACATCAATGCCTTATTAAGGCACTTGTGCTTTGATAGACCAGCGATTCCCACATTCAACACTCAAATATACACGCTATTCAATAAGCTTAACAATATAATTGTATAAAATAAATAAAAAATATAAAAACTATAATAATCTAAAAACAACAACGCACAATGGAGGGAAAGATAAAAATTAACCATTCGCTACAGGTTAAAGCGTTAATGAATGTTGGAAATTTTCAAATAAAGTCATCTTTTCTGCACAAAATGAATATGTGCTGACTAAAACGTTTGGCCTGTCATGAAAAAATGACAATATTTAATCACATAAAATGCCTAAAAGCTTGTAAAAAAAAGAAGATACATTACAATGAAGTTTTGATACGAAAATAAAAATTATAAATTTTCTAAGCTAACACAATGTTTTCAAAAAATATATCCATCATGTACAGTTCGCTGATGCTCCCATATAGAAAATGATACATCAAGACCTAATACGACATTAAATTAACAGGAATATTTCTTCAAGAGCAAATAACAGTAGATCAGAAGAACTTTCCAGTATGTATTAAATTGTGTGATGGCTGAATCAGTCAGGAAAATTTGAATAAATACTTTATCCAAGGAGACTACTAATTTAATGAGGTGAATACATAAAATGATGAACAAGGAGTATGAATCCAGCTGATAACAATTTCAATAGTAGGGGTTTTAGTTGTTCTTAACGTAATAGAAATAATTACATGTAAACCTTGGGGTTTCTCTTTACTAACGTTTGATTTTTTTCATATTTTCATTTTTTGTTATACAAGAAAAATTAGAATAGGTACATGGATTTTAAATTACAGGCAAAACACATGCAAAAGCGATGCAAGAAACACAATAAGGTGCTCGAGATATACGTCAGGTAATATAAAAATGTACATGAATAGTATCTTCCCGATTCAATTATTATAATAATCAGAAACAGATGTCGTTTTGCAAAAATAATTAACGGGAATCAGTAAGGTTGATACAATTTGAGAGTCTTCTAACTGTCAGAAAATTACAACGCTAACAGTTTCACAACTACTGCTAATTATGGATTCTGGTCCAATCACAACCCTCTCTAAACACTATTGACACAAATCAATAAATGATATTCTTTCGAAATAAAAGACAGTACTTCAATATAGAAACATTATAGTATCATTAGAAGTCTCATCAATAACTGGCGATTTCATAACTCATAACAATAATTGTAGTATAATTACCTACGAATTGGTGTATTTGCAACCTGAATGGAGTTAGACCTTCTTAAGCAAGAATGTTGTTGCATGAAATAATGAGAGAGTGAGATTCATTCAACCCTTAAACTACGAAATAATCAATGACTGAATTGAAAAATATAGCATTATATATAACTTTTGTCAGGTTTTCCTCATGTACATCATCATCATTAAATCTAGTCATATAAAAAAATATTCCAGAAACGGTTATCAATTAATTTCAATTCTTCAAGTCAAGGACTTCAGCACAGAAATTTTAGTGACCCAAGAAATTCATCCAGCTATTTTTGGAGCTTTTGTGAGTGATGTTTGTTTCAATCACCAATAATAATCAATTAATGTTCATATAGTTTGTAGGTAATATAATTTCATGTTTTGTCATGGCTGCATCATGAAACAGTCACTTTTGTGGCGATTTAAAATAGATACAATAGAAAAAAAGTATTGTAAATCAACTATTGAATAAGGAGGTAACAACATAATTCACTGACAATAACAACAAAGTCCTTTCCCATGTGGCAGTATGTAAAATGGAGAGTGCACGAACAGTAAATAGGAAGCTCTGCTAAAGCGTTGCACTCTATTTGAAAGACATAAACAACGAGAGAATTGACGCCTAATGCACTGGTTAGTTCATATTGAAGCATTAACTGATATTCACACATAAGTAGCGACGGATGACAATGTAGTAGGTTGTTCCTCTACCTTCTTCTTCTCATTGCCTGGCCCATACTGACCAATGAAAGATCCATCTTCAGTGAATCTTCCTGTGACATCAAATTTAACAATAACATTATTACAAATTGCCAAAGAAAATGAGGTGAAAATAAATTAAATAATAAATTAAATTTTGTTCAAACATTTTGCATTTCAGTGCCAGCTGAGGGGAAAGACAATTGAGCAGTATCATGTGTGGGACGAGTTGGGGACGCAGGTAGCTAACCAAGTTGTGATGTTCACACTAGTTACCGTCAGCAAGTAACTAGTCGGCAGCAAGTGAAAATATCAGTAGAGGGTTGAGCTGAAAATGGACTGGAAGCTTCAATTCAAAAGTCAACAAACATCAATGATGTTCGTCGTCCAACTTGGAGAGCATAATGAAGACATTCTACTGACATGGAAGACATATTATCCTCTTTATACCAAAACCACGAATCTGCTAAAAATCGAAATTTGAGTTTGGGGGGTATTGGCCTCCTCTATTTATGAAAAAAGGTACTAACAGTCATCTTCATTCTGAAAGTAGTCAATGATATGAAACAATTGGAGGCTATGTGAACTGTCTATGTAAAACCTGAACTATGGAGCTGTCTCACATAGGCTTGAAAACTTATATGCAGTATGGTACACCTTTGCTAGCTTCCACAACTTGCAAGAAAAGTTGTGACTGAAAAAAACCAATACTCATAAACATCTACAATATATAGAACATGTCATGCAGAAGCTGAGAGTGTATGTCAGAAGACAATGAGAAGCAGTGCTTGTATGGAGTGACCAATAAATTACTTCCAAATCAAATGTGTAATGAATGTACATGATCCTGCAAGAGTTTTGAAGTATTCTATTTACCTCTATTCATGGGTGATTTGGTGGAGAGGAGCTAATGGTTATCTCTTGGTAGAGTTGTATGGGAAATATAGATACTGATGTTTTTCAGTTCTATATAATAAAGATAAAAGAACACCAAGTAACTCCAAGGCTGAGCACAATTATAGGGGACCAAATCTGGTCTAGAATACTCAATAATACTTACAGATTAAAAGTAATAATATTTGGTAATCTGGCAGAGGAACTAAAATGATGCACAATTCGCGCAACCCAAGTATTTGTGTTGAGAAAAAATATAATACATTAGGATATATTAAAAAACATACACCCTTGAATATATACCATTATGTGATGTGAGAGAGGTTATAAGCTAATACAATACTCGAATTGTTATTTCCATTTGATAAATCTAACTAATGACAATAGGGTGTTACTAACCGTGGCTACACAAGCGTAGCAAAACCGCCAGATGAGGTCTCGCCTTGACGTTTTTGTTTTCCATATTGTCCAATAAATGATCCATCTTCATTCATACCCTCTAAACAATCATGCAGGAAAAAATTTAACACACATGCAAACATTTAAAATAAAATAAAATAAAACAAAAAATAAAAAGGGAGAGTGAATTTTGTATCTACCCTTGTGAAATCAATTTAGGTAATTTGTAGATCATGCAGGGGGGTCATTGATATATTGAAAGTTCTGCATATAGATGAGGTGAACGATACTGAATTACACTTTGTGACTAATTCAAAGCGCTGGGATTCACAAAATGTCATAACTGAAGTTGTAATAAGGGAACTGAGTAATCTGATATGGCAGATAATTCAATAATGGGGTAGCACCAAAAGGGTGTTCCTGAGTAAGTTATAATCAAATGTAGATGAGAAAAGCCTGGCGTGCAATGAATTAACTGTGTCAAAATGAAATAAATAACAATTTATAAAAGTGTTGGAAGAATTACAGATTTTCCAAAGCAACAATAAATACTTCCATATCAATACACAGCCCCACAAAAAAAAAAAAAAAAAAAAAAATGTTCAGATCCTTAAACCGGACCCGCACGTCTCTATGCATTTTTGGTCGCTGAATCTGAATCCGGGGTCAAAAAAAGCCGGACACCCCTAAAAAAAATGTATAGCCGAAAAACAACCCCAGAATGGGGTGAATCCTCGGAAAACTTCAAGTAGGCATTATTATCTTGATGAATCCTGTTTTCCAATTATAATAAAGGTGAATTGTGGAGTTAACACTTCACTGGTACCACTGGTACAACATAAACATGAACTAGCAGAACCCGGAACATTCAGGAGGGGTAAGTACATCATAGAGGCTAGATGAACATACCCCTTTGAATTTCATTATGATGAACCTTGTCATAAACTCCCAGATTCAATTATATTGACGCTTGTCAAATGACGTCAAATGACGCTTGTCGTATTATGTTGTGTAGGTACCTATGTTTTCAACAGTTTCGAGGAAACCATTATAGTTTTACATTGTCATTAGGATCGGTAAGTATTTTTTATTGTGTATTCTGCAGCATGAAAAAGCGAGCTTGGTGGCCAGGGGGCAGTGAGACCTATACTGCACTAATCGACACATTGAAGGAAATTGACGACTTTGAAGATGATTTTTTGAAAAATTTTGTAAAAGATGAAACTGTAGAGTGCAATTAATCCAAAAATGTTTGAAAGGACTTTTGGTTTATTATCTTCGATAATGAACCATTGGAATCGCCCAAAGAAAAAATTTTTTTAACCCCCCCTCAAAATTTGTTGGTTTACGTTTCAAGATACGTAGATTCAGAAAATCGAATAAAAAAAAATCCGTCCGTCCGCCGTACGCCGTCCGTGGCACTTTGCCCAGTTACCGTTGAGCTAAAATTTCGAAATTTGGTTTCTGGGTTTGGACCAGCCCCACAATGATCCTCGAAGCTTTTCATAACCCTAGATCAAGGGGAAAGGGTTCAAAACAAATTTTGAAATTTTGAAAATGTCAAAACTCGAAAAATTCAGATGGAACGGTATAATTTTGAGTTCAGTTTTTTTTTTTTAAAGAATTTTTTAAGACCATCCGCAGCTTTGTGCGACGAGCCGTTCGTTCACAATGAGGGCTCAAAGTTGGAGCCGATTGAAAGCCGTCAACATGAGAGTGAATTGTGAGGCAACTTGTCGGGTCAATTTTCATACTAGCTCAGCTGATTTGAACAGCACAGGTTTTCAAATGTAGAGTTAGGTAATTAATAATAATAATTTATAAAAATTATTAATAACCAACGATAATTAATATAATACATAGAGACATGCGGATCTGGTTTAAGGATCAGAACATTTTTTGTTGTTGTTGTTGTTGTGGGGCGGTGTTATCAGTCAAAAGTCCCTAATACAACTAGGTACCTATTAAACGGAGATTGAGATTGAGAATTTGAGATTTCCCCCGATATTTTGGGATTGCAATTAGATGAATTATTATTATTATTATGAAAATATAATGCCACTTTTTCAGCTTGATCTTAGAACCAATAAAAAGATTAATGAATAATAAAATAAAATAAGTAAACATTATTTAACAGGATCCAGGAGTTGGAGGAACCATTGAAATAAAATTGGATATATTGCTGGAACCCATGAGATTGGCGATGAATTCAGATATGGATGAAAGAATAGAAGAAATTCAGATAGCCTTAAATCTATAGTAGATATTCAACATTGCTTTGCTGAATCTTTGTGAATAACCACAATTACCGATAGTGGGAAAATATTCAGGAAATGTCCTGAATAACTCAAAATAATTACTACATATAGATATCTTCGAGTAGCAGTTTTCAAAGACGGAACCAAGTTAGTGACCTTGACAGAAATCTCATTGGAATTAATAGACAGAATGGAGAGTGACAATTTGTCATCTTCATACATTCAGGGTAGAATTTTGAAAAACTGTTGCCGCATTGTATGGCCGTGCTTCAATATTGACAATAGGGTCAACTGGGGGATATAAGTAAAACGTGAAACGAGGATGCCAGATTGAAGAGACGGATCAAAATTCGATGAGGACGAACACATTAGGTACTTGGTCGAGGCCAACAATAAGAATTTATGGGGTTATGAAATCGAATTAATCTTTAATGTGGCAGACACCATCCATTTGAGGATGTCAATTTTTGTTAAACCACTTACATAGAACCTGAGTGTTGGTCGCAACCAAATACAAATCGTTCCGAGTGACTGATTCTACTGAAACTACTTGAAGAAGAAGGAAAAAAAGGCAGGATTCCGACAAGAAACAACTCAGAAAGGCAATTGCTGTGTACACACACACACACACAAGTCAAAGTCACACAATTATGAACATAATAACAAGCGTATGATTATTTTTCAAGGTTTTAATGTTTTACCTGTATCACCTTCCCCATATTCTGCCATAGAATCTGTGTCACTCTCAGCCGCAGCTTTGGGATCACTTCCTAATGAACTTCGCCCGTGAGATTTGCTGTCAAGGCTGTTAATAGAGAAATATGAAAATGAAGAACCGATGATACTGATGAGATTACTTTGTGATGGGTTAATCATTGAAAAACCACGTGATTTGTTAATTTTTGATGAGAAATCTAATGAGAAACTCCTATTAATTAAAAACACCCAAGTTTGTTTGTATAATTATATTCTTAGGACTTTGTTTACACTTCTCAGAAAACACTTACGGCTGGGAGTACTCATGAAACCCCGCTTCATCAGGATAGTCATGGCGCCCATGGGCCGCCTCCCTTTCATGAACTGCATATTTACCTCCTCTATTCCGCTTGACAATACACACCAATATGAGTACCAAGAGGAGGAATATAATCGCCAAAAGCATCCCAATAAACCATCCGGCTGTAGCAATGCTTTCATTAGATGGAGTAATCAGGGGTCCATCTAGAAATACACAAATGTTCATGATCAGATGATGAATATTTCAATGGATACTTGTACTTCCACGCTGTTTCAAGAAACGTCGTAGAAAATTGAAGCAACAATTGATTAATAACCCTGGTATGAATTATAAGATTTCATGACAAAAAGTTGCAAATTTTTCCACAACTGTTCTAGATGTTTTTCCACATCTTCTATCTAGATTACTGTTGTGTATACAATATCCTCGTGAGTCTGATAGCTTGTATAGTTTTTGAATAGGTCATATCTGAACGGAAGGGGGAACTCATTGAAGGTATTCAATTAATTTCAATCACTGATTCATTATTTATAATTCTTTCCAAAAAGGTGCTATGGTTGGGTGGCAACATCCAAAAACAGGACTTAGTAACCTTTGCAACCTCATAGGCCACCTGAGGTACCTCATAGGCGACAGGTGGGTACCTGGCCACCTGAGAGTGACCCTGCATATGGACCCATTAACCCAGTGGTCACATCACTCACTTCCCAACCTTGTTACAGGCTGTAACAAGGTTGGGAAGTGAGTGATGTGACCACTGGGTTAATGGGTCCATATGCAGGGTCACTCTCAGGTGGCCAGGTACCCACCTTACAGCTCATCATGATGGAACTTCCAGCTAAAGTTTGCAATTGGGGGTTCCAAAGTGTTCTGAATCAATTTGTGCACAAAACAATTCGAAAATTCGACCAACGCAAGTCTCCAATTCAACGTAGTCACTGCATACTGGTATGCACATTGTTTAATATTCATACATTTGTATGGCTTACTATTATTAAGGAAAATCCAATCATCAGCATTAGATAAAAAATTATGACATACAGATGGCAACAACAATTAGCTCAATTAAAAAAATTATGGTTACTTGTAAGTCAATCAGTGGCACAGATAGCAATATTATTTATAGAAGAAGAAAAATGCAAGTTGATTTTCGGGAAAAACACTTGATGAATTAATTTCCAATGTTAGCACCACCCGCAAATGCATTGAAATCCTTCTATATATCCACGCTGTACATGTTTATCCAACAAAAACCTGAATAGATCATTTTTCATTGTCATCTGCCATTTAATTACACCAGTAAGTACACAGATTTTCATGTGACCAACAATAAACACAATGCCCAACCATAAATTGATCTTTCAATTTTCAGAGAATAAAAGAACAATCTATATAGAGGCTTGTAACATTTACACCAACCATGCTGCTCAGTATGACCTTAGGGTGTGAAAAGATATCAAATTATTCGAATGAGAATTGTAATATAAATGAAAACAAACATGTGTAAAGCGGGACTGGAAACAGGCTACTATCAATACCAATCAGTTGGGAGTGGTGTGGGGCAGTGCTGCTTCAATACACAACACATTATAGTGAAGTATTGTTTATATATTTTAGAAAGTTTGTGGTTCAGATGATTTACCACATAAGAGAAATTGCAACATCATGCAAAACGTAGTGCACACCCACAGAATATTTGGTCTCTATTGTGCTATGCTGATTAGTAACACAAACATATAATATCTTGATTGGCTTAGTACATTTAGAATGGTTGGTCTCAAATTGTGATTGAGATGGATAGAAAAATCTTTGGATATGAACCATTTTGTAGTTATTTGCAGTGTTTTGACAAGAGTTCAGGATTACAATGTTACCACACCATTTGCATAATAGTTTCAATTAATAATATCCAGAACTTCATAACTCTGTCAATAGTAAATATTTATCAGTGGACATCAATTTCACTGAAAGCAAGAATAATTATAATTCAAAGTACTTACTAGTGGTAGGAATGTAACCCACTGTAAAAAAATGTTGTTTAAAGTACAATACACTATAACTGTGTTCAATATTTCCAAGTTAAGCCAATGTGTGCCTCACGGAGCGGTTTGGCACAAAATCTATATTTTTAACTGTAGAGGAATATGTGGCACAAGAAAAAGTGGCAAGAAAAATTCAATACCAAGCAAGCAAGATTTTTATGTTGATGTTCCCGCTACAAACCTCAGTTTAACAAGAGACGAATACCTAATAGGTACCTAATAATGTGGGATTAAGATTAAGCACGAATTCTGAAACTATATAACCTACCTTGGTATATATCAACATCTTGACTTGCAGATTCTGTGACGAACTCTCCATCGACTGAAACAACTTGGAACTCATAAGTTGATGATGGCTGTAGTCCTTTCACAACAACAAAATCGTCATCCATAGTCTCTTGAGTCTGAGTGAACGTAGGTTCACCTTTGATTCTGAAAAATACAATGAATTCAAATGTTGAAACAATTAAAACAAGTTTAGATCCCGTAAGTTCCAATCATTCCTAATGGGGTACCAATCATCTTTTAGAGAATAGGTACGACTCAACATACAACATGAACTGATATATTCTGGAACTCATAACTAGTTTCCAAGAACCAACTAACAACCGAACATTTTAATATGAAGACACAAGAAGGAGAATACAGTCCCTTACAGATCCCAACAAAATAATTACACGAGAAAATTGCTGTGATAAACTAAATCTTACCTGTATTTTACAAAGAAATGTGAGCCCGGCTTCCCTTCAATGTTAGGTAGCCAATAAACCTTCACGCTCGAATATCCATTTTCAGATGGCATTCTAACATACTTGAAGGAAGGTGGATCAGGTCGTACACTTTGGGATCCTCTAGTGCGATGCTCGATAAAATACCTGTTGAATGTATTCCATAATGTATAATATGAAAACGCTGTAAATTATCACAAACCGGTTTATTATTTCTATAATTGATAACCGGTTTGCCAACATTACTCATCTTCACCAACCAATTGAAGTGAACATGAAACTGAGGATTTACACGGTGTTTGAGTACAGCAGGTGTCAACAATTGGAATTCAAACAAGAAACAAGAAATTGGGCCCTATATTCAGATAAAATTCCAAGTTTTCTGACAGCTCTTCTTCATGGGAGTTGATGATTCAGGTAAACTGGATTGTAGGACTTTTGAAAATTGAATAGAGAATACTCTATGAACTGCAAAAAACAACTCTTTTATTAAACCTAATATATATAATTATACAAAATTCTTACCCTTCTCCTTCTCCAGCTGCAGTAGTGGCCTTAATGTGTATTCTGTACTTTGTAGCTGGTTCTAACCCAGCAAGTTTAACCCGCAGTTGCTTGGGGTCTTTGATGGCAGGTGTTTCAAGTAATGGGCCAACTTTTGTGCCCTTCACAGTCTGGTACCCAATCTAAACCAGACAACACACAATAAACAAAAAGATAGAAAATTGTATAATAAAACTCCGTTAATTCTTCCACAACAGTTCGTCATCTTCAAAACAGATCATACCCTTCTGTCTAGATCACTACTCTGTATACAATGTGAACCAACATTGTTGTGTTGAGTTGATTAGTGAGTTAAAAATTTGTCCAAATAGGTGACAAATAAGGGGGAAGGTGAATTAATTTGTATTGGTATACTACTGTGATTTCTACTTGTATGTATCGACACCGGCAATAAATAATAGAAGAATAAGTACCACCAAGGTTTTGAAATAGGTACCCTTCATTCTGTAGACACGAAAAGTATCTCAGAACAGCCAACTCGATGAGATAAAACAATGTTGTTTGAATCAGCTGTTCCACATAAAGAACGTTGAGCCGACTTGCCGTCGTTCAATAGTCGCTATTATTGACGGTATTTCATTGTCTCAACCAATGAGCCCTTACTGTGAACAAACGGCTCGTCGTAGAGAACTCTGGATGGCCTTAAAAAGTTCTCTGAATCAACTCTATTTAAATTTCTACAGAAAACTACACCGTTTCATTTAAAATTTTCGAGATATGACATTTTCCAAACTTCGAACCTGTACCTAACCCAAATTTCATAATTTTAGGACAACGTTAACTGGACAAATTGGCGCAGACAGCTTACGGCGGACAGACGGTCACCATGAAACGTAAACCCTCTAATTTTGAGGGAGGGTTAAAATGTTTTTTTTTTTACAATGGCTCAATGTCTTAGCTATAAATGACGTGAATGACAGTCATCATCGTTCTCATCGTCATCATACTCATGATCTAACTTGATCCAAGGGTAATTTGATACAAACAAATTCCAATAGCACTTGGTAAAAAAAAAAAATCACCAGACACAATAATAGTGTGCCCCTTATTAAAATTTAAATCACTGACTTTATCAAAACAATATACACAACAGAACATTATGCATTTTTTCAAGGAAACAAGCATTTAGTTCAAACTATTTGAGGTTTATAATGTCAGAAGCAGGCTATAGTAATGGTCGAGTAGAGCTTACAATAGATCCGTCCAACTCAATTAATATAAATAACGCATACCTTATACCCAGTAAGAACTCCATTTGTTTGCTCAGGCTTTTTCCACATCAAAAGCAACGCAGATGAGCCAAGAGGTATAGCTTCTAGTGATTGAACTGTACCAGGCACTGCAAAATTCAATACATGAAAAAGATGAAAAAAGGATAAGAACAGAATATTTGCGAAACTTGGTTAAATTCCATCTAAAAATATGTCCGGGATTACCTCCTTCTGGCGTGTCAAAACTAATAGTTTCACTGGGGGGCCCGTTGTACCTTGAATTGAAAACAAGGACCCGAGCAAAGTTTTTTGAATTAGGAATAAATTTGTCATCCGCAGAAACAAATGTGGAATGGCTATTAACAATTATTTCCCTCATTTTTCCTTCCGAGTCTTTGTCTGTCCATGTTTGGATCTGGAACAAATAAATATACCTTGTCACTTTGTTCTCGAATTTAATGACCAAAAATGGCAACAGAAGTATTCTAAACAGTGTTCACCTTGTAACCTTCAAAGTGACCATTGACAGAATTAGGAGACACTGGACTCCACCTCAAACTGGCTCCTGTGCTGGAGATTACTTGCACAAGGGTGAAATTAGTAGGAGCTTCGGTGGGAACTGAAATAGAAAATATGGAGTGAATAGAAACATGGATAAACTACACAATACAATCACCACACCCCAAATAATTATCAACAAAATAATTAATCAAAAACCCATATTATAAGCTCACCATCTTCGCCAGAGTATCCAATAACTTCCTTGGGAGCAACATTGGACTCTCCTTTTTCATTCAGAGCTACCACTTTGATAATAAACTTTTCAAATGTTTGAAGGTTATTGACAACATGATTGGATTGTCTCCAGTCATTGATTGTATGTGAAATCCAAGGCTCACTAGCAACATCTCTTTTCCATGACACTCGGTACTGGAACTTGGGAGCATTATGCTCAATTTCAGGCATAAGCTGTAAGCAGTAGAAATGAATTTGTTATTGGGCGGATTGTATCATCAAGATCATCAAGTATCATCAAAGATTGGGATCAATAGATCCATCTTACATGAAGATTACTGGTAGCACACAGTTGATCCTAGTAGTGTAAAAACGTTGTTCCTCTGGACAAACAAACGTTTGTAGAGAAATGTTGACAAACATAACTATCAACACACCACGATATACTTCACAGCTGACATATTAATCTGTTATTGTTAATCATTAACCACAGCTCATGTTTAAGATGAAAATCGGTTATTTGCGACACTCACAGTCCAAGATATCACCATATTTGTAGGGTCATTGCCTTTCCCTTCCACATTGTCTGGATTTTTATAAGGCACATCAGGCTGTGTTGAGCAAACTTTCGAGTGGGAGGATGGCTGAGATTGACCAATTTTGTTCCATGCAATAACTCTGAAAGTGTAGTTAGCCCACGGGCTCATAGCCACCTGTAAAATAATTACCGTGGATTTAATACAAAACCACTTGCGTCTTTTTTCATAATTGAGTGCGATAATAATTTTTAGGAACAATTACAGTAGAACCTCGATTAACGGTGTGATCATTTATTACGACTTCCCATAATATGTTCATTACTACGTTACTACGGACAATACCATATTTCATTGTTCATCATTCCTATGTAGAGGTTTGAGCTTACTAAAGCCTTGTTTAAGGTCATCTTTACTACAATTTATTAAGCTCATACAAATATGGAGAGGTGTCCAAGGCCCGACCGTTTAGGCATTGATCCTTCAGCAAGCAACGCGACTGAAGAATGGAACCACTGGAAAAGGACATTAACAAATTTTCTGATGATCTCAAAAGGTGAGAAAACGCTCCTTCAACTCCCGAAGGAAAACTACTTTTTCCCACCAATTACATATCTGCTTCAGTGTACGCGCTCATCAGTGAATGCGCGACATTTGATGAAGCAATGGCAGTCCTCGACGCCACATACGTTAAACCTAAGAACATCATATTCGCACGCCACTGTCTAGCAACTCGGCGGCAGGTTCCTGGCGAGTCCTTTGACAAGCCTTGAATATCTTAAGCAAGGATTGTGACTTTAGGGCGGTTACGGCCGAGGAGAATAAAAGTGCCTAGATTAGGGACGCGTTCATTTCGGGGTTGTCCTCATCCTGTATCAGCGGTTGTTAGAGAATACAACTCTCACCCTAGCACAGGCTTTTGAACAGGCGCGCTCCATTGAGGCTGCTCAACATCATGCTCTCAGCTTCTCAAGTTCCACATTGCCCATAAATCCTGCCACGTCTCCCCTAAACCAGTCTCTGCGATGTCTGAGAACTGTGCTGCTACATCTACCAGAATCCAGAGATGCTACTTCTGTGGTTTTAAGCGACACCCGCGGAGCGAGTGCCCCGCAAAGGACAAAAAGTGTAAAGATTGTGGTAAGATAGGGCATTACACTAAGGTTTGTCAGTCTTGTAAGAAATCCATCACTACTCTGCCATTACAGCTGCTTCTGCACCCCAGTCGTTGAGGAACGCTATTGTCCCAGTCAAGATAAACAATATTCGCTGTTCTACGCTTATTGACACCGGTAGTTCTTCCAGCTTTCTGGACAGCGCGATTGTGGGTAAGTGCCATGTCTTAATGTTACCTTCTAATGAGAGGATCACAATGGCTAGTTCCTCTTTATCCTCCCAGGTAGAAGGTTGCTGCCATGTGGATTGCTTAGCTATAAATACAAAAGGGTAAGGCTCCTTATCATGAACAATCTATGTGCTGACGTAATCGTAGGGCATGACCTACTATCAACACATTCTTCCTGGAGATGGCATTGGGTGGTCCCAATAATCCCCTCTCCATTTGCAACCTAGCAACTGCCAACGTACCTCCAGTATCATTATTCACCAATCTTTCAAATGATATAGGCCCAATCGCCATTAAATCAAGGTTCCACACAAAGGAAGATCTTGAATTCATCAAATCTGAAGTAAGCAAACTATTGGAAGAAGGAATCATAGAACTAAGTGCTTCACCGTGGAGAGCCCAGGTGTTAGTCGTTAACAATACGAATCACAAAAAAAGGATGTGCATTGACTATTCCCAAACAATCAACAGATTCACCATGTTAGATGCTTACCCCATACCGAACATTGAAAGCATTGTGGCCAGAGTGGCTCAAAACTCCTTCTTCAGCATAATTGATTTGAAATCCGCTCATCACCAAGTCCCCATACTAGAAACGGAAAAACTATACACGGCGTTCAAGGCAGGCGGAAATCTTTATCAGTTTAACAGAATTCCTTTTGGAGTGACAAATGGGGTCCCAGCTTTTCAAAAATTCATCAACAATATCATTGAAATTGAACAATTGAAATCTACATACGCGTATCTCGATGACGTGACAATTTGAGGCAAGACTAAAGAGGAACACGATACAAATCTCCAATCATTTCTACAGGCCACAGAGAAATACAAACTCACATTAAACAAAGACAAATCAAAGTTCTCCCAGACTTCCATCAAGCTCTTGGGGTATACAAGTTCTGATAATTATATAAAACCCGACGCGGATAGGCTCCAACCACTATTGAATCTCCGAGCTCCTGCCAACCATAAGGAACTGAAAAGAGCATTGGGGATGTTTGCGCACTACGCTCGGTGGATTCCTCGGTATTCGGATCTCATCAGACCACAAGTCCAAGTCAAAAGTTTCCCTTTGCCAGCTGAATTGATAGAAGCATTGAAGTCTGACATAGCAAAATCACTGGTTTCTGCAATTGATGACAAAGAGTACTTTGTAGTGGAGACTGACGCCTCTGATTTTGCTATTGCTGCAACCTTATCGCAGGGTGGTCGGCCAGTAGCATTCTTTTTGCGAACACTCAATGACTCTGAACAAAACCACTCAGCGGTAGAAAAGGAGGCTGCTGCTATTGTCGAGGCTCTACAGAAGTGGCGGCATTACCATGGGTCGATCCGGTCAATTTTTTCGTTTTTTAATAAGACAAGAGTTTTTTGGTTGAATTTATGTATTGGTTACAGTAACGAACTGTTTTGGTTGCAGTATTTAGTATCAACTGCGTTGTACAGTAAAAATTGTTTTCTAGTGCAAAATAAATTAGTTTTCTAGCGAAGACATTCATTGATAAAATGTACTTTACACTTGAATTTGGTCTAGTCTGCCTATTGATGCATGGTTTCTTTCACTAAATTATGCATTTCAGCCTCTTTTCTTGTCAGCGGCTTGACCGTAATTTCTCACATCCGTGACCCTTCTCCACACCACTACCCCGGTTAATCGAAGTTCTGCTGTATTTAAAAATAATATTAACCAATACTACTTTTGAATTGCATGCAATATCTTACAGTGTAACTCATGTCAGTTGCAGGAACATTATCATAGGCATCTTCCCAGACATCAGGTGTGAAGGTTGTATTATACTGAATTGTATATCTAAGAATTGGGGCTCTGTTGTCTCCCATCGGATGCCAAGTAATTTTTGCATCCATTTTGTTGCATTCCACATTCCCCAAACTAGGAGCATTGGGAACAGCTGTAACCATTCAATTGTTTAGGAGCATTTCTAATGAAATATCTCAGATATTTCATGCTGCATGATACATAATACAATAAGAATGCAGATGACAGATCATTTATAAACTTGTTGCATACCCTGGACGATCAATGTGGCTTGAGCTGTTGCTTCATCCAGCACTGTAGATGCCACACATGTATAAACTCCAGAATCTAATTCCGTCGTTTTCGTTATGGTCAATGAGTAATCGTTAGTTTTCACAAATCTTGGCTCGGATTCGAAGTCAATCAGATGGCCATTGTTTTGCCAATCTATCGTGAGATTCAATGAGCTATCGGAAACAGCATTACAACGGAATGTAGCAGTAGAACCTTCGGCCACTTCATAATCTTCAGGTTCATCAGTGATTCGAGTATGTTCTACAAATGAAAGAAATGTGGACATTAGTAATGTCTTTTAGACAACAACTTCCTCATTGAGAAGAAGAATCTATCAACAGATTTTGAAAAAAAATTGTATTCTGATTTTAGGTGAATGAAAAACTGCAAGATCAACTAAGAGATACTAATTTGTAAAACGCTGCAAATTTTTCCACAACAGTCCCTCTTTGATACCAAGCTTCTCTGTGCATAATTGATTATTGCAGTTGTTTACCTTTAACCTTCAGCGTAGCTTGTTTTTCAGCAGTTCCAAGCTTATTAGCAGCATGACAGGTGTAGTCTCCCGCATCAAGGAAATTGACATCCCTGGATGGAATAAAAAACGCAAACATTCGAGTCAATAACAGAACAGAACAATACATTCTACAAATATATTATAGTATATTCACTCGAAAATTCACCTGATTTCAAGATCACCACTTGAAAGGACAGTGAATCTACCACCAGTAAGTTCTACGCCTTGTCTAACCCACTTCACTTCTGGCTTAGGTGCTCCAAAGACTCGACACGTAAGGGTAACTGTTTTACCGTCGACTACTTCCTTGTTCATTGGCGCATCAGTTATTTCTGGAGCAACAGCTGCACAGAAGAAAAAAATCAAGTTATTTATCCGTCTACAGAACAATTGTGGTAGAGCAGACAAAGCACCATTATCTCACATGTGAAAATTACAAGACTTTAAAATCGATACTTGATTACATGGTTACAACATTCTTCATGCCAAAAATGAGATTCTGAATAATTACACACCCAGAACGTTGATGAACACATCTTTGTACACGTAACCAATGCTGTTGGTAGCGTTACATCCATAATTGCCAGTGTCTTTCTTAGTGAGTTTCTCTATGATGATTTTGTTTGGGGTGACTTTACGCCTAGGATTCAAGGGCGCATCAGCGATTGGTAAACCATTATGAATCCACTTTATCTGAGGTTCAGGATCACCAGTGGCTTCACATGTTATCTCTGCAGTTTCATCTTCAGCAGCATCAACTTTTTCAGGCTCGACAGTGAAGTAAGGAGCAGCTATAAAAAATAGACAGCGTTCATAGAGGCCGGAACTATCATAACATGTATGGCAAATACAGTCATGTATTACATATAATCTCATTCCACTTTTTTGCATAAGTAAATAATAGAATATTACCTAGTACATTTAGTTGGATAGAGTAGGATTGAACGCTGCCTTGACCATTACTAACTTCACAAGTGTACGTTCCTTTGTCACTGAATTCCACATTTTTTATTAATAAACTTTTCCCAAAATGCTCTTGAGTAATCCGTTCTGATAAAGGTAATGCCTTTCCGTTATAACTCCAAACCGTGTGAGGTAATGGCCTGGAAAAAACCGAATGATAAATGAAAGTATCTAATGATCCCGACAATCCTAATTACTTCAAAATGGGAAACCAATAAAATACAATGAAGAAATAACGAATTTTTGAAGCATACTTACGTTCCACCATAAATACAATACAGAGCTACTTTGGAGCCTCGGATAGCAACTTCATTCTTTCTCGTCACATACTGCTGTACAGGTGGATGGCGGTTCTGAGAGGCAGAAATTCCACTCGCAACGACATTTAGAAGAACACGATTACCAATCTTGTATTCACTCCTAGAAGCAGAATAAATGCATCATTGATATGTCACTCATTAATATCAATGAGAAGGATTTAATCGTTCAACTCTTTTTTTGTTCTATTATTTACCTGAAAAGAGAAGTGGCAGCACACGCATATGCTGTGTTGTCACTCGCATCCCTCCTTGTAACATTGGAAAACCACAAGTTTCCTTCAGGGTCAACAGTCATTCTGGAGTTATTGATACTTTCAATTCCACCTTCATTTTGCTAGAAGATGAAACACATAAATGTATACACGTGTATAGAGATATAACCATTCAGAATCCAAGAACATCATCACTGTCAAAATGTATACCTGTATGAGCCAATACACATTAGGCTTGGGCCATCCATCAGGAGGATTGCAGGTCAATTTGAAAGGTTCTCCTTCTTGAGCTTGGACAGGAATGGGATCCTGGTCTTTGAAAGAATTGAGTTCTGCTTTCCTGACAAATACTGAATTTGACGTGGCAGTACCCCATTCGTTTTTAGCGAAACACTGATATTGACCTGTATAATAACAATGAAGATTTTCTCATTAAATCAAAGAACCTTGATACACATTAAAAAAAAGTAATAGGTACCCTATCAAATATAAGTGACCCATGTTTACCTAAATCTTCATCACGGGGTGAGCCAATTACAAGTGTGCCTCTTCCAGGCTGTTGAGATATACGATCATCATACGCTTGCCAATTGAACGGTTTTCCATTTTTTATCCATTTGTACCTGGAATAAGATGAGAGAAAATATGGAATAGCACGTGAGCAAATGTCATTATCACAACATAGTACTTATGTATGTTGTATCTATACAACGTGATCCGCTCCGCTCGTAGATGCAAAAGAAATTCTTGCTTAAAACTTCATAAAAAATGGAGTGAAATGCCGCCAAACGCATATCGTCGGTGAAACAGCAACATGCTATAACTCAATTTTTCGCCAAATGAGTTATAGAATGTTGCTGTTTCACCGACGATATTTTTATCTCAATCCATTCTCGGGATATGATCTTTCAAAGGTTTTTTTTTTTTCAGAAAAACCACGTTTTTCTCTTTTACACTCAAATTTCATCACTTAGCTTCATTCAATTTTAATTTTCGGCAACATAAAATTTGCTATAAGATTAGTGTACTTTGATTCCTGAGAAGTACCATCTAATGACCATAGCGGCAGCTCGAACATAGACGAATTTGAAGAAATGAAAATACTTAAAATTCGTAGAACGTTACAACTCTTCCAAAAGAAATCCTGAAAAACGTTAGGCACTTTGAAAGGGGGAATTTGATCAGAGGATAGAAAAATGTAAAACAAAGGTTTTAATGCAAAAAAAAAAAAAAAAAAACTTTGGAGAAAACAAGTTTTATGCATGTTTTACATTACAGCAGAAGAGTTCGGGATTGGCTAACTTCCTTTTCCAAACTTTTACCCCTTGGATTGGTAGAAGCGGTGTGATCAACTGGCCCGACAGGTCACCGAACCTCAAACCAATGGACTTTTTTGTTTAGGTATTGTTTATGTTACGTATGTACAAGATGTAGAAGATTTAAAGAGAAAGATTCCATAGGCAAGCGTGACAGTGCAAGAACGTCTGACATACAAGGTGACAGTAGGGCAAATGCGTAAGGTATTTTGAAAACAGGCTTTCTATTACCTACGCTGTTAGGTGAACATTTTAGGTACTAAGGAGGAGAACATGGATTTTTTAGCATGCATAAAACATTTTGTCGTCACATCTTTCTTGGAAGAGTAGTAACGTACTCCAGATTTTCAGAATTTTTGGCTTTTCAAATTCGTCTATGTTTCAGCTGCTGTTATGGTCATGTTATGTTATGGTCATCAGATGGTGCTTCTCAAAAATCAAAGTACACTAATCTTATAGCAAATTTAAGGTTGATTCCGAAATGTGGCCAAAAGTTGAAATTGAATGGAGTAAAGTGAAGAAATTTGAGTTTAAAGAGAAACAACATGGTCTTCCTGAAAAAAACATTTCAATGATCATATCTCGGGAACGGATTGAGATGAAAATATGCAGTTGGCGGCATTTCACTCCATTTTTTCTGTAGTTTTACGCAAAATAAATGCTTGAGCGTATCGCATTGTATAGATACTACACACATATAGGAGATCATTGTTGTTGCCATTTCTCGGAAACGGCAGCAGTTTCGATTTTAATTCCAAGGGAATATTCTGGTAACCATGCCACAAATCCTCTATAAGTACCAGTTTTTGTCGCTATTTTTGACAAACCTAAATCGCCTTTAAGCTCACCAAGTGATAATATGGATGTAACGTGTTTCGACTCGGGTCAGTATTCGATAGGAAATTATATTCAATCCATGCAATGCATCAAGATTTTTACACAAGCCTAGCTTCTGATTATGGTTAACAGAGGTTAACTTGGAAAACTTGTATAAACACTATACCTGCAAAATATAGCCATCACACTAGTTATTGTTAATTACTCACTTAGGTGCTGGTTCTCCTTCTGCTTCACACTCGATGAGAAACGGTTTGTCATTTATGGTTTCAGACTGAGAGTAAACTTGGAAAAGTAATTCGTCAGTGGGAGGCTGCTTCACTATGTAGGGAGGTGATTGATCTGAAATAGCGACCATGGAACATGAATAAGTGGTTTCATATATTAACAACAGTAAGAGGGTTATCTATGATACTAAAATCGTTTAGTTTGTATATCATGATGATATCTACTTATCATTTCATTGTTTTCATGGGAGTGAATGCAGGGTATGACATTAGGAAATAATTAGTACATCGTGTGACGACACATTGTCATACAGGTTTACAGATAGAGACTACCAAGGGGCGTTTTCAGGTGTTTAGATGGAGACTACCAAGAGGTGTTTTCAGGTGTCATGCCACATTTAATCCCCACCGGTATGACTCGACAACGCAATATAAACTTATACAAAATGAGTTTCTCAATGCTTCAGTATGAAGAAAACAAGTGCTAAGTTCCTAATACCATTCAAGACAGAGCCAATTATGCTCCTGTCTCCTGCAGTTTGCTCATCTATACAGAAAGTAGACAACATTTAGAGGGTTGCTTGTCGACATAGGTCACATGCAGAAAGCATAGCGGTATGAAAGGTTAGCTAGCATTCGCGTTATCGTGTAGGTAAAAGAAACCAGCAGTGAACGTACTGCTTGATGGATGAAGGAGATTTACCCCGAGCTTCTCTGTTCATCACCAAGGGCGCACGACACCAAACCATCGTTGAATTGACTATCACCAAAGAGGATTCAAGTAGATTTTCATTAAATGTTAAGAACGATAATCTTCACAACACTTCAATGTGTATTCTTGGTGCATAGGCTCTAGTAGTAATAATAATCTTAGGGAAGCAGCAATGAGCTAGTATCCAACTACTCTCGGAGTCTTGCTGAAGTACGATCTATTTGGGAGGTATCGAAGAATGAAGAACAATTGTACACAATCACAGTACATTTTAATGTACGATGCCGGGAATTACCACAAGCATACTCTAATAACAATCCCAACCAGCATAATAACCCTTGAAAATTTGATTTGATGCACTTGTTGAATATTTTCAGATTTGAGCATTGTGGACTTGATCAAATATATTGACATAAATCGAAGCTCGCCAGGAACTTTGCCGACTGGGGAGGGAAATTTGTATTCCTTGTATCCTTCTGGCAATCATAAAGGCCAAAGAAACAACAGCAGAGATTTCGCCCGACTAGGAGAGATTGATAAATAACACCCGATTCGTTAATCTGTTGAAATGATAAACCATGAAAATTGAGACAGGAGGAGAGCCCATGGTAGGATATCTGGTTATCATGACTAGTCACAGAAACTGTCTGACTAACGAATATCGGTACGAGAAACGGTTAATCTTCATCGTAAGTAAAAGGAATAATAATGTGTGACTACTAATATTTTTGTTGTTGATAAATAAAAGCAACTCTCAAGCGTGAAATTAAAAATAGAAAGTCAAACAGGTTTGAGGTTACATGGGGATCTTCCTAGAGTACAATTGAATGGAGTCTTGAGAGGATGTCAGATGTCTAAAATTGGAAAAGTTGTCATGAGTCAATTTGTTGATTAGAAGGTTGGTAGTTCTTTCGCGACGTGGGGACGTGAATACTTATGAAAGGCTATGAGTCATCTCTTAGGAATCCTATCGAATCCAATCGATCTGTGAAAGATATGCAGGGAGGAGGGCTACTAACGTGGGTAGATACCGATGAGCAATCAACCGTTTGTGTACTACAGCACATATACCAAAACCAAAGAGAGTATATGCCATCGTTTTGGCAAGTTGGAACCTAGTAGTTTTGTGAATGGGGTGTCGTTTGAGCAAAGCGAATCAGCACAGATAACGAAGTAAATAAAGAGGTCTCGTGATCGTTGGTAGAGATCATGAGACTACCGCAAGAAAATAAGAAGCCAGCGAATTACATTGATGGTGAATAACTTTTGCAATGATAAACACGATACAACAACGAGTGGCTAATCGTAGTAGGTACAAGCATCCAAAGCAATTAAGCGTTTTGTTGATAGGCCGGTTGTTCCTTCAATGCTTTCGCCGGGAAGGTACTTGAGCTCATGCAGCACAATTACAATTTGAATAAGCAAATTATCATCTATAGACTTACTAAGTGCTTGGGACGAGCGTAGCAGGACCGCCGTCAGTAGAATGTGCACACTAACAACTGATTTCCACATCATACCGTTGGTAAACCGCCGAGAAGATCGAACACTATTATAAACGACGAAAAATCTTTAGAAAGCGCACAACAGAATTAAGTAGGTGGGTAAAACAAGTTAGGGTATACGCCCACTTCAAACCAAGGGGAAACTTCGTCGACTTTACTGAAACACTATTTCAACTGCGCCTCGCATTCAAAATTACCCGCATTGTTAACGAAAAACAGGAAGAACAATGATTGAGAGATAATAGTAAGATGAAACAGCTACGCTTTATGTAGGTGACGACGTTTACGCTAACCAAAACAAATCAATAAACAACGTTGGGTGGTGAGAACTTGCGTCAATCGTTGAGTACATAGACGAAAGGTCCAACAATTTACAAGTGAAATAGTCAAACATACCAGGCCCCCGAAAAGGAAATTCTGGGCTAGTTAAAGTAATTGGGCATGTTAACCGCCCCGACAAAACGCCACACTGAATAGTAATTGTTGGAGGAGTCAGCCCGTAACGCCCACCGACCCGACGAGTCGGTCATAAACAGAAAAGGTTATTTACCCAACTTCAACGGATGGTATGGAATTCACTTAGTTGAAATGTAAATAACCGATTTCATACTGAATAATGACATTTGAAGAAGATATAAAACGGTTTAGACATATATTCGGATTTCGAAGCTTGAACGGGAGTAAGTATGAAACAGCGCCCTCTGCCAACGGTTAGCGTAGAGATGACCGATATGGCTGATAAGGTTGGGTCCGCCACTACGTGCAATTTTCAAATCCAGTATTACTATCATGGTTTTTTTGTTGAGCTCAGCATAAACTTAAATATTCGGGGTTGTGAAGTACCACAGTGTGTTGTGCAGGGACCACCTTTTTTCGATCTTTATTAACCCATAGGCGGATATTTGCCCGCATTTTCAGAAAAACAGAAATACAATTAGAACTAGTGATGGGAAGTTCGAGAACGAACTAGTTCATTGAACCAATTCAGGAAAAAGAACTATAAAGAGCGATCTAGTTCATCTAGTTCTTTAATTCCATTTAGTTATTTAGTTCCTTTTAGTTCGTTTATTTCATCTAGTTCTTCAGTTCCTTTTAGTTCTGACTGAAAGAAGAAATCGTATGAAAACGAACAAGTTATCGAAAATACTTTTTGTCAAGTTTAATGCTGAATTTAGATTTCAAACATTATAAAATGAGTAAATGTAGAAAAAATGTGTAGTAATTTCTAGTACCTACCTAATAAAAAAAGGAAAATTGTAAGCGTGTACCTACCAATCTGTACCAAATAATTATAACGTAAAAAGTGAATATTTTCACTTAATATGAACTACTTCGCCCATCACTAATTAGAACCCTTCAATGTTGACTAACCAGGTGTCATGATTCCATCTATAACCACGGAAGAAGGAATAAGCTCCCTTCTTCCATGATCTATACCATATACCTAATAGTCCACACGAAGCGGAATAAGCTGCATGCTTCCATGCAAATTGCGCAGCTTGATTCACATGGATGCGGAACCACGGACTGCGTAAAACAAAGGATGGGGGTAAGTAGATTCCGTCATTCTGGACGAATTATTGGAGGATTCTGGAGGATTATTGGCTGCTACAAGGTGGTTTTATTAAAAACACAACCCACAATTCTGGAGGATGCCATTCAGATGGATGCGGAACTTCCCGCAGATCAGCTTTCCCGCTCTTTTTCAACAGTGATCTTCCCGCCGTATTATCGATTTCTGATGCTACTTCACTAACTCAATTAGAACTTCGTTGTTCATTTTGATTGTTTTGATGATTAAATCATTCAAATTTTGAAATACGGCAGTAGAAAAGAACAAAGCGCAGATTATTGATAACGAATGATAACGAGAAACTGCCCAGTGGCCTACTGCAACCCTCTGGAGTGTGGAGCTGCTGAAGATTATTTCTCCAGAGAAATATTTCTGCTGAAACGTTCTCCCCCACCCCACTGGCTTTCTCCACCAATCACCTGGCCGTGCGCATGCCGCATCCATGTGAATCCAGCTTACCTCTTTATTCAACATTTGATTCGGAATCGGAACTGAGTGATAAGGGAATCGACGATTCCCTTATCACTCAGCCATATTCAATACAACTTATACAACAATCAATTTAAAACGCGTTCATTCAATATTTATCCAGAATCACAACACCAGGGTTCTAGGTACCTTTCCTCCAGGAGCATAGCAAGGCTCTGGACATGGGGGTACCGCACTCAATTCCAGACGTCAAGGGCCCATGCTGGAACCTTACGGTTCCCCTGAGGCCTTCAACATGGTAGGTGCAATCAGATATTTTTTATTCTTCTTCTTCTTAGATGACCTGGCTTCGGCCATACCAGTCATAGTCAATGGTTTTGTGATTCAAAGCAACCATCAAAGTTAGGTAGTTAGCTGTGGCGTAATGAGCGGGCAATCTCAAATTTTCAATTAAATGTTTTACTGTTGATTAAATATTCAGTTATTTCTAATACATTTTTTCATCATTCAACACCTACCTACCTACATTCTTCATCGTCGAGTTTTTCAACAACTTTGAATGGATTGATTTATGTTTTTTCACATTCCACAGCAAGGCAAAACCTTTTCCGTCATTTTATTAAAAAAAAAAAAAAAAAAATCCTTCTTTAGCTCAGACTAGGTGGAATTTCGCCTCAAGGCTGATTTTCATGGTAGAAGAGCACCGTGGATTGTTTGTTGATTTTTTCAATCATACTGTTGAAAACTCTGATCAATGGAAAATTAAAGACGGATTGCGTACTGCTCTGTGATTAAATTCAAAATAGCTCTATTCACCAAAAACATTGACACATGGAGGCTACAATTTAGTTTAGAATAATATTGCCAGTCTAAAGGCCTAAGCCGGAGTCGACGGGTCAAGAGCGACTCGACACACCAGTAGGCACAACATATATTGTGAATAAAACCTACCTCACGACAAAACAAATAAAAATTTACCTCCCAACAGAACAGCCATCAGCTTTTATGGCTCATGTTACAGGACAAAATTACAATTAGACATACTTTGTAATAATTAAAGTGAGCTAATTCGAAACTAACAAACATAAATATTGGCCAAGGCCATGGAAGTACACTCCCAACCTTCGATGCGGACCAATCACAGAGCAGTACGCAATCCGCTATCCGGACTTTCCGCTCCACCTGAACCCGCCTGGATGATGTGAACACAGTGATAGATAACAAAATAATTTTAGAAAATAAATAATATCATACAACTCCTTTGAATACACTGCTTGCTTAGAACTGCTTCAATTTTAGGGTGAGAGAATAGGAAGTGTGCGATGGTTGGGGGTGGAATTGAGTGAAGTACCCACATGTCCAGAGCCACTCAACGCTCCTGGTCACAACATACAATCAACCATCATTGACACTGGCCCCCATATTTTCTGAGTGCTTGATTGCCACTGCCGAAATTCACTTTACAGGATAAAATCACCCATTAGTTGAAATGTAGCAGTGTTCCCAATCCCAAAGGTGACGGCGCTCCACGCACTCAGGAAACAAGACAGTTACGATGGATACTATAACTTACTTTATCCATGAGTTTAGCCCTTCTTCATGTTTAACCTCAGATAGATAAATCTCGTTATCTTTCTTATCATCATTACGAAGCAGTTCGTTTGTCTTTTGCAGTTCGAGGTTAGAGCTCCGAGGCTTCCTGTCGAGCCTTAGGACTGACTGTATCGCGTGGCTGCGTCAAATTGTGACATCTCAGCCACTACATCGTACCATTTACGAACGAGTCTTTGTCATCTTCAGATCGTCCGTCCTCCTACAATCATCAACATCAAGTTGTTGTCATGGAATTCCCAACCGTGGGTAAACATTGCAGTGAACCCACTTGCAACAGGCTAGGTAAGTTTCTATAATAGCTCAGTATTAGCAATATTTAGCTATTTTTTCATGAACCTGACACTCGTTCCTAATGAATTAGATGAAATCTCACGCTCAAAATATTCGTATGGTTTGTAGGGAAGATTTTGTATTTTGATCGGATAGAAGATTACAACCTTGAAACGATTAGTCTGAAAGTTGAAACATAATGATCGGTAGTTATGTTGCTAGAGTTATTCATAAACGCAACTGGACCTTTTCATTTTCTCCTCACGATTGGCTTTGGGCAAAAGACACTTGGCGTCAAAGC
Organism: Stenodema calcarata; assembly: GCA_963920205.1. Classification (NCBI taxonomy): domain Eukaryota; kingdom Metazoa; phylum Arthropoda; class Insecta; order Hemiptera; family Miridae; genus Stenodema; species Stenodema calcarata. The sequence goes on from OY986048.1 coordinate 9,665,962, forward strand.
AATACTGAACCGAACATTGTTGGTAACACACCTTCTCGCCAAGTGACTGACAAGTGATACCTCATTTTAAAGGTTTTTTCGCTGAACACGATGGTGGAATCAGAATTGCGGCATCCTATTCCGTTCTCAAACTGATTCTGTGCTCTAATTCTGCTAACGGAATGAGATATCGCAATTCTGACATCACCATTGTTCAGAGTTGAAAAATCTACCTATAAGCTGAGGGTTTTGGGGTGTTTAAGGGGGGTTGTACATAAATCCTGGACTTTTTAGTACCTATTTCTTTTCAGAAAAAGTCCTGTATAGTTTCTTTACATCAGTGTTAGAGCTAAGCTTTCTGACTAGTTATTTCATCCACAAGGATAACGGACATGTTTAATAATTTTTTAAAGTATGAACCCATTGCTCAACAACCTTGCCAATGCTAATAATTTTTTCAATTTTTTTTGAAATTTTGTTTTTTGAGTAACTCAAATTTGAGTTTTTGAAAAAAAAAAAAAAGTTTCTTTTAACCCCTATTGAGTTGCATTGTCTTATGAAAGCCCTAAATATCTTTGAAATGACACACATTTCAACTCACTATCTTTTGTCTAGGAGAGCTGCTATGTCCATTTGAAACGCAGAAGGTCAACATTTTGCGTTTTTTAGAAACTTTGCACATTTATATTTTTGAGCTCAAATTTGGTATTTTTCTTAGTTTCCATAAAGATTTAATTCTGGAAGGGGAAAATCTATTGAAAGTGTGTTGATTTAACCTGGAATGACCCTCAGATATTCTCATGACCGTATCTTGACTTTTGATCTCGTCACTTATCTTGCCCAACAGTTTATGAAATGAAGAACTACTGATTCGAAAATAGTTGAAGAACGGTTTCTTCACTCCATCATCATTGAAGTGAAAGCACCTTTCAAAAGTCGATCAGAATTGAAGGGCTGCATCCAAAATTTCCTCCTTTTTTTTTATATTTAATGATTTTATAAACGAAATAGACAAGCATTTTTTTTTTTTTCAATCTTTGCGCTTATAGCAAACTCCTACAAATGAGAACCATCCTGTTTGATAGGATGGTTTGCTATTTTGACAGCAGGTGATACTTTGACGCGGTCGTGTGTCACCGAAAGGAAAACGTGCGAAAACTCGCACGTCTGATAATATTATTATTAGTATTAGTATATAATATTGGTATATAATATTAGTATTAAGATATTATCTTAATACTATTGAAGCTTAGGTAAACGATTTTTAGTTTCAGTGAAACCTATACCATGGCTCTAAGAAATTTGAATCAGACGAAAATGTATGACTTCCCAACATCACTTTCTATTTATGACTGATAATACCGCGCAATAATATTCTTTTCCAAATTTAATCAATGTGAAGAAATGAATTTGGATAATTCTCATATCACTAATCTATTCGGGGTTTCTCGTTGGCTGTATTGGCCAAAAAGCTTTGATCACAAAACCAATTCTTGAAAACCCATTGATTCTTTTTTCTTTTCATTCTCATCACTCCTACTTGTTACTTTCCAGATTTTTTGCCTGTCAAGTGTGATGCATGTGGTGGTATATTCTGGTGAGTCAACTGATTTTAATATCTTCAATACTGTCTACATTGAGCCTCTGAGAATCAATCTTTGTGTAGTATCTATGGAGATGCTCCCCGACATTGACGTTTTTGCACCTGATCGCCCTGAATGATTCTATATAATTATGAAGTTCCTGTTTTATTAGTGTTAGTAATACAGGATAGCTAAACTATATTTTACGTACTTGATCTGTTTTCAGTCATAGGCATATGAGCTACACTGGTCACAACTGCATCCAAGGCAAGATGCGTGATTTCCAAGTCCCAGTATGTCCGCTTTGTAATAAGCCTGTCCCGTCCAAGAGAGATGAAGCTCCTGACATTGCTGTAGGAGCTCATATAGACGCAGACTGTGAATCTGACAAAGCTAAGAGCAGACGAAAAAAGGTAGGCTCTCGAACGTCACAGACAAAAAAAACGGACTCTTTAGTGAATGTACAGTAATGATGTATCTAGTTCGTATGTCTACCACTAATTCTGGTAATCATTTCTTCATTTATTGCTTCAGGTTTATGCAAATTGCTGTAACTACAAGAACTGTAAGAGGAAGGAAATGGTGCAATTGAAGTGCAGCCAGTGTGGGAAAAACCACTGTCTTGCTCACAGGCATCCAACTGACCATGAGTGTGCTCCTACGAATCTGTCTACAAGAAATAACATTAACCAGCCTCGGTAATGATTCATTATATATTATTCCAGTTTATCAATGATACATTCGTGGCAACTCCACACGTTTTTATTTTTTCCAAATTTCATTTTGAAATTTTTTTTTCAAAATTAAAAAAAGAGTCTATTTAAAAAAGTTAGAAAAAGTGTTCGTTCATAAAAAAAAAAGGTTCAGAGTTAAAAACGTTGTGTTAAAAAATTAATAGTCCAGTTTCAGTTTACCTTCATTAAACAATTTCTTTTCCGTCAAAGAACCTTCCTTCACATTTAAGACTTCATCAATTTCATGTATTAAGGCGAGGCAATAATCACTTTATCACTTGGATAAAACTCTGCAAATTCTTGACACAACAGTTTATTATCTTCTTTGCACAGATCACTTTCCTTCCTAGATCACTAAGTAATAGATTAATTGTTATTATGAATTATCATAAATTATTATGAAGTAGCTAAATTATTATTAATGATTAATAAGCATTGTTAGTTATTAATAATTTGTAGTAATTATTAACTTGTGCTGTTCAAGTCCGCTGGGTAAGGATGAACATCGACCCACATGATTCACCCTCATGTTGATGACTTTCGACCTGCTCAAACTTTGAGCCCTCATTGTGAACGTACGGCTGGTCGTACAAAGCTCCGGATGGTCCTAAAAATTCTAAAGATTAGACTATTTAAATAAGAACTTGAACTGTTCCATCTGAATTTTTCGAGATATGCATTTTTCAAACTTTCAAACTTTTTTTTTTAACCCCTTCCCATTGACCTAGGGGTATGCAAAGTTTCAGGAATCATTGTGGGGATGGTACAAAGCCATAATTTCTTAAGTAATTTCAATTTTAGTACAACGCTAACTGGGCAAGTAGGCCAATGGTTCCTTATCGAAGATAATAAACCAAAAAGGCATGTTGGTTTCTAATCTCTTCTGATTGTATAACGTGAGCGAGCGTCAGTATGGTATGTGAGATTCATCTACAGTGTATATTCTACAGTGTATATTCAATGTTTCTCCCACCAAAATCAGAAATATTACATTGGTTTTGTGTTTGTTTCAGGAGGCCACAGCATAATAACGACTCTACTTACCAAAAGAAAGCCCAATACGTCCAAGGTTCCATGGTAATGACAATGTTGACCAACAAGAATTTATTTATTTAAAAATGACATGTATTTTGGTTAGTGGGGAGAGGGTTGGTGAAATCCAGCCATTCACTGAGTGCATGATGCTCTTTGTAACTAGAGGCAAAATAGTGAATCTTGGATAGTTCCAGTATCCAATAATTTCTTCCTGTGGCTTCTTCAGTTTTCACATTTTAATCTATTACGTGTGTCAATTATATTATTTTTACAGACTGAAGATGAAGCTCTGGCTCGGGCAATTCAACTATCACTGGCTGCAAACAATGAGCAGTCCACAAGAGATAATCGGCGTGCTGCCAATGGTTCCACCGAGAACAATTCCAATTGTAGATTAAGCTAGGGCGTTCAAGTCCTATTCATAATTCCATTGAAGGCTTTGTAAGTAGGCTCAAGTTTTCGCTGTATATATATATATAAATCAATATTTTTCTGTGAAAATTCCTCAACACATGATGTTTATTCATTTGCTCAAGTATTAATATAGTTCAAGGTTATTTACTACTGTAAGAAATTTTTCTACTTTGCAAGATATTTTACGTTTCCATGGTATGTTTAGTGGTCTATTTTTTTCTATTTCTCTCATTTTGACCTTTCAATATTTCCCCGTATTCTACACATGTGTACGAATATACTCAGTTTTTTTCAGTGTCCTAACTCGATTCTTAATGGAGTTGACATTTTTTGAAAATGTGTTGTTAAATATCCTACCCCTTGGGGTTACTTTGCAACAGTAACTAAATTTGATGAAATTTGAGTCAAAATGTTTTCATAGGTTAAAGTTAGAAACATGTTACATAAAATCTTTATTGTTCTGAGCAGTAACAGTTTAAAAAAATAGTAATCACATTTCTTTAAATTATTCACAGCTGAAATGCTCTTTCCTGGTTCCGCGTTACATTTACGCCTCTGGCCAGTTGATTTATTCTCAGTCACTGATTGCCTGTGCACTGTTATTCTTTGTAGAAACGAGTCCTCCAAGACTTCGTGGTTTATGGAGTTGGGCAGACGGGCAAGGAGTGGTGTCACATCTGGTGGAAAACTGACACTCTTTGCAAACCCTGCTTTCAGGTTCTGTGCCTGGTGTGGCTCGACTGCAGCCGTCAACTTTTTCAGAAGAGGAAAGTCCTGTTTGACAAGGACAGTGCTTTTGAGGCCAGCTTCGCTTTCCTTCCACTCCCCCAATATTTTGCGCAAGCCACATTTCAGAGGTCGAAATCTGATTACCTTGAGGCATTCAGCTAACCTTTCTGGAGGGTAATCTCTGTGTGCTCTGCTTCCTAGGACCCTTTTGTGATTCCTTGGCATGTCTGAACCAGTTTTTATACCAAAATTAGCTGAATTTAAGTGTTGCAAAGTAGCCCCACCTTGGATAAATCGTCATGGTTTTCTTGATAATCCCATTAAAACTTGAAAGTGCTACTTGTAGCTGATAGATTTTACATAAGGCTATGATATCACTCACTTAAAGTTTTGCAGGCGAATTGTCGAAATCAACACATTTTTCACTAGCAGAAACTTCACTGTGAACACATGTAAAACTTTATAACAACTTCCTTCAATTCCATAACTCTTCAACCCTAAATTCATGGATACTGCAACATTCTTGATCAGTGATAGAATAATCTATATGCAAAGAGCTCGTGCCCATCAACTCTCTGAGCTGTGATTTCTTACTAATTTAATTTAGTGGATCGCCTATTTCTCCAAATTGTTTAGTTCTGATTTGTGCTAAGAATTTAATATGATTGAATCCATTAAGATGTATTGTTGTAATATGAATATAAATTATTGTATCGTGAACACGAATAGAGTTTTTAAAAACTGTTTTATTTGATTTGAAGTTACACTTTGAAACAAAGGTATAAAAACGGGCAGAGTAACGTCGTAGACGAGTGACAAGAAGAGACTGACTCGCCCATGCAATGGGTCGAGCTTTTATATACTCGGGTTGCGGCTTCAGCAGATAATTAGCAATTCAGCAATTCTATCATATAATATATTATAACACCTACCCCCCAAGTTTAAAATTTAGGGTGGAGCACAAAATTTTATATCGGTGAGAAAATATATGACGAAGTGCTGAGTTGGTTTACATAGGTTGAAATTACTGTAAGTAGACAAAATTGATTAGTGAGGGTACAATACTCCTTAGGGTAGGAACAGTCAGTTCAAGGTATGTTGTCGAACATTTAATACGTAGGTAAAGGCAAAGGAGCGGCAATGGCATACAAAGTGGTACAACAATCAGATAAGTAAAAATAAAACAGTTAGATAAGTAATAACAAAATTGTAAATTACATCCAAACAGAGAAGTACCAAAACCCAAATAACACAATGTGATATATACAACAAAAAATTTTAATCCCATACAATAAGTAAAATTAAGTAAACTAAAGCAATTGTCAGGCAGGCAATTGTTTCGATTCACATTGAAGATAAGTCAAATAAATACACATTCGCCAAACAGATACACATCTGTCAAATAGAGACACAGATTTATAACAATTCCATGTTGTCAAATTGGCACATGTCAAATGAGTACACAGGTTTATAACAAATTTACCCACCTATCAACGGAAACGGGTTATTATACCTTTGGACTATTAGGAGGGTTGGACTGGGGAATGATGAGCGTGCATAGTTAGAAGTGGGCAGAATGGTAATAAAACCGTCAGCGTGTTTGGTGGGCATGGGTTGTAAGTAATACAAATCGTATGGATCTGGGGAAACTATAGGGACATCCAGAAAGTATATGATTTCTTCAGTGCTGATGTAGCATTTGACTTTAATGTGTGATTGAATTTGGAACAGGTTGTCTTCTTCAAAATAAAGGAGTCTGGCACCATAATGTGTCGCTAGTTCCAAAAGTTGGTGGAGCAGCTCTCGGGGTTTGACGATGCTGAGGTGGAGAGTACCGAGGCGACAAAAAGTTAGGGAGTTTTTTATGTCCTGGGCAATTTCTAGTATCAAGTTCAAGATCAGTTGGTGGTGATTCAATACCGATTCCACATTCTGGATGTGAGTGCTTTTGGACGTAAGTTCGGTTAGACGTGAAAGTTCCTTAACAATTTGGTCGTTGTTGAATTTAATAGTGTCCACAATGTCGTGGTATTGTTCGAGGATTTCATTGGTAATTGAGTACTGGTGTTGTAGCTGTTCTTCATGGTCGCTTTTGAGATGAGCAATTATATTGTCGTATTTAATCGGGTCCCTGGAATCTATGATGCCGGTGATGAATTTTATAATTGAACCCAGTCCGTTCATAAGGCCACGTTTAGGTCTGCGTGGTATCAATAAGTCGTGTAGTTTGACATCTAACATGTTGATGGTATGGTTTACAGTATTAATCATGAGGTGTGTTTGCTCCGGGACAGATTTGTCGGCGGCAATGATACGGAGTACCGCATCGAAGTGGTCGGTAACGAGTTCCAGCTGAAGGAACAGGTCGTGCAGTTCGTGCGTTCTCTGATTTGGGGAGTGTCATCCTGATTGATACAGGGGTGGGGGGTTCTGTAGTGCAATTAGGTTTGCAAATTGGCAAAGGAATACGCCACAATCGTTTGAATTGTTCTGTTTCGGGACATCACGTGGTTGGACCAACGTCCACGTATTCAAGTCTAATGGGGCCCCTTTTTTGTTCTGGTGTTCAGCGGAAAGGTAATGGGATAATGCCGTTAGTATGTCGGAACCGTCCAACCCCAGGGAATCGAGATATGTCAGCTCTTTCTTCCTAGTATTGGCTACGACTTGACGCCAGTGGTTCGATTTGAAGTTCGGGAAGACAACGATGTCATAAGCGAAAAGGTCAGTCCGGCTAGCGTAATGTCGCACCCTATATGTCGCAGCCGTTTTTAGCTGTGGGTCTACTTCCTTAATGACCTCCTTGTTATATTTCAGTTTTGTTATGCGTTGTTTTTGTACTGTTTTAACGTATGCGTCAGGCGGTATTGTCGGGAGTTCTTCCCTGGTTTCGTTGCGTTTGGTTATAATTTTGTCTTGTCGTGTGTTTCGTCGGTTCCTCTATGGTTCGTATGCCCAGTATGGTAACTGTGTATGATTTTCTCAACGTCCTCGTTGGATTGCACATCCGTGAGGAGAGTCGTATATCGGGTAATGTTTAAGGACGTGTAAGTAGAATTCCTGGTCATTATACCAACAAACTTCTCGTATATACCACAGTTGCACATGTAGACAGAGTTGCACAGTACCTCGTTCAAGGTTGGGTTCTGACAGGTAAGCCGTGATCCTACTTTTGGTGTTGAATAATTTTTCTACCTTGATTGAGTGAGGTATCGGTTGTTTGGACAACTTGATGAGAATTTGGTTCCAGCAGTAGTTTAGTGATTCGGATCGAATAGGGATGGTGATAACCGTGTTACCCATAAAGTTAGAGTGCACAGTGAGGTCAGAAGTTGAATCGTCTACCGAATCATCAGCAATGTTGACCACTGTGGAAGAGGAATCATGGTCATGTTGGATGTCGGGTGGGGCACCAATAATGGTACAAACGGTATCAGAGTCTAGTGAGAGGTCGTTCAGTAATATGTCGCACAGGTCGCTAGGAAGTGAAGGAGTTGAGTTCGACGCCGGCACACCTATGATATCCTTAACTGCCGCAATGTGGGTCGGAAAATGTCGTTTATTATCTCTTCAAGTATCTGGTCTGAGGTTTTGTCGGGGGAGTCAATAGTCATTAAATGAACTCGCGATAATGCGTCCGTATAATACTCTACGACAAAATCGTACGCTTCGAGTTTGGTCTTCCATTTAAATAGTTTCGAGTTAGGCTCCTTGATGGAATAAAGCCATTGTAGTGGGCGGTGATCAGTAAAAATTTTGAATTTACGCCCAATTTTGAATTACGGGTCGAAAGTGTGTTACGGCCCAAATGATGGCGAGGAGTTCCTTTTCGATTGTGCTATACCTCTGTTCAGTTTCGTTCAATGTGCGACTAGCATACGCGACTGGGAGGTCCGCGCCGTTAGTCATCTGGCTCAATACCGCTCCTGTAGCAACGTTACTAGCGTCAGTGGTAAGGTGGAACATTTTCGCGAAGTCTGGGTACTGAAGAATAGGGTCGTTCGTAAGAATTTGTTTGCATGTTTCAAAACAGGATGTATAGGAGGGGTCCAGGGTATCAATTTTGGCTCCCTTCTTGAGGCGTTTAGTGAAGGGTTTGGTCAGTTGGGCAAAGTCCTTAATAAACTTACGATAATAGCCCAGTAAACCGAGAAATTGTTTGATTTCTTTAGAAGATTTGGGAATCGGGAAATTTATGATTGCGGTAATTTTGTCAGGGTTCGGTTTGGAACGTCGGGGGTGATGAGGTGTCCTAAGTATGCCACTTCGTGTTTGAGAAATTCCGTCTTGTCAAGTTGTATTTTGAGGTTTTTTGTTCGAAGCCGTTTAAAAACTATTTCTGAGCGGGCGAGGTGTTCTTGGAGGCTGGTGCTGAACACGATAATATCGTCGAGGTAGACACAGCAGTAGGTATTCATTCGCAATTCCGCGGAGTATGTTATCCATAGCTCTTTGGAATGTTGCTGGTGAGTTCCGCAGCCTGAATGGGAGGCGGTTAAATTCGAGATGGTGGTTAGGAGTGCTGAAGGCAGTTTTCGCAATACTATCAGGGTCCATCTCTATTTGATGGAAACCGGATTTGAGATCAATAGTGCTAAAGTATTGTCAACGGCTCAGTTTATCGAGGAGTTCAGAAACCGCAGGCATCGGGTATTTGTCCTCAATGGTTTTCTCGTTAAGGTTGCGGTAGTCACTGACAATCAATTACGAAACTTGGGTATCCCACTTGCGCCCATTTTCTTTGGGACAATCCAGATGGGAGCGTTCCATGGGCTGTTGGAATGTCGAACTATTCCTTGGTCGATCATGTCAGTTATTTGGGCATCTACTTCCTTTGTTTAAATTTCCGGAAACCGGTAATTACGGGAGTAGATGGGGATGTCGTCAGTAGTGTGTATAGCGTGTTTGACGTGATTGGTGAAGGTTAGGGGTTCGTTTTCCCGATGGAATATGTCAGAATACTTGGAAACCAGATCAATGATTGCGGATTTTTCCTCTTCATTCATGCGATTTAGCCTAAGTTTAGTAATGTCAAATTTGAAGTTGAACTGTTCACCTACGTAGTTATGGAGAGTTGAGTCAGGTGGGTCGATTTCCTCAGCAGTTATCGGTTGGACTTGAGCAAGGTTGCTAGGGCGTTCCGATGAATTTAGGATGCCAACATAGGTTTCGTAGTTTTTGATACGTACGAGACACTGGGGGATTTCAAGGTTGTTAATTTTCGTGTAGGGAATAACAGAGTCGCCTTGTTCGATATTTTTGATAAGTACGGAGTTTGATTTGCTGAATGGACCGTGCATCGATTTAGTGAGACGCAGCCGATTCAAGTCCTAGGTAATGCAATGGGATTGAAACTTGGGGGGTGTTGAGGACGTGATTGTGAAGGTCTATAGACGCATTGACGATTTTTAGGTTGTCGAGGCCCAAAAGAAGATCAAAGTTGGTATGAAATTGAAAAATCTTGAATGGTAGGTTAATATGTTTGGTGTTGAAAAGTTCGCCACATGGCACAAGTGTGCTAAATTGTGCTTTAGACGTTCCATGGGCTGTCCTGATTAAAAATGGGTCGTGACGTATTTTGTGGGAGAAGAAACAATCAGCAATGGTTGGATTGACGAAGCTAGAAGTGCTTCTGGAGTCAATTAGGATACGTAGGTTTGACTTGGGCATAAGTACAAAGGGGAGTTCGCTGATCGTTATGTTACCAATGGTCATCAGGTCGAATGTTGGTAATCGAGGCTGGGAATTCCTAAAAAATCGTTCTCCTGGTCGGGTTCATGGGTTATGTTAGGATGATCCACTTGGTCCGTATCGGTATGTATAGGAGGGGTAGTCATCCAAGTTTTGGTCGAAGTCGTGAGGATCAGTCGAGTTCGTCATGTTGTGGAAGTTCGGATTCGTGGTTTGCCTCGACATAGGTGTTGTTTTGGATGTGTTCGTGGGAAGTTTGAAGTTTTCTTGTGAGTGTAGAGGGTGGAGTTCCTCGGGGTCACCACGGAATGAAGGGATGAGGGCTTGGTGATCTCTAGTGAATGCAGGGTTGTGAAGGTGGGCTTGAGGAGCTGGGTGTTGTGCGGAACGGAGGGCAATCTGATCCTGTTGGGCCTGGATTTGCTGGGACTGAAAATATATACATTTCATCTAGCAATATTTAGTTTCACATTAGTCAAGCTCACTGTTAGGCAGAATTCCAATAAAGTCTGGCCTATTTTTGGAGCAAAGTCAGGGACACTGGATTACACTTGCACTCACTGATGGCACAGCACAATCAAGTCCAGTGGTTTGTTTCGATTGTGTCGCCGAAGTTCTCCCTCGTAGTTCAGAACGTTGAGCATCTCCAGGTTCTCATGATTGTGGAGGCGATGTTCATGCTTCCTCGCGTATTTGGTGATGATTTCGTTCACAGTCTCTATTCCCAGGTCTTGAGACAAAAGAAGACCTTGTGAAGTGAGTTTCAGAGACAAGTAGAATGTCTATTTTGTTAGTATTGAGTATTAGTTTGAGTATGAAACCTTTGGGGTAGCACCTGTCATAGTTGTAGTTAGCGGTTTCCGTTTAGTGACACTTCTATCAGCAGAAACATCTCGCTTGGTCTGTTGGGATCTGCTAGGATTTACCAAATGTGACTTAGTGGCATTGTTTCTCATCCTTTGTAGCTCTTTAGCGACTTCACAGCCCCTATAATTTGCTGGATGGTTTCCCTTGCAGTTGACGCATTTGGGAGCTTCAGCCTTGTTCATCGTGCACTCGGATTTAACATGTGTGTTGTATTGTATACAATTAATATAAATTTATATACTAAATTTATATTATATTTTATGTACTCAATTAAAATAAAAATAAAATGTCAATGGCTACTAAATCCAGATTTAGTTTGAATCTAGATGGCTGTGTCCATATAGAATTGGCCTGGAGCAGAAGGCGGGAATCATTACAATGAATGTCGAGCTTGAATAAAAGTCACAAGTCGTAAGCGTCCGTCTCATTATTCTCATATTCTCATTATTCATACAACATGGTGTCAGGTGTATACCGTTTGCTTGCGATATCGAAACGTCAGTCGCGTACATTTGTATTTCGCGCAAGTGTTTGTTAAATTCGTGTTTTCTACGCCGAATGAAAACCTCAAAAGCTCGTAGTGAGAATCGCGATTCCGCCATTGATGTGTCGGCGAATTGGCAACCTGAAACTTCATCAGAGCAAGTAAGCGACACAGCCCCACGAAAAATGTCCGTCAACATTCGTCCTAACATTTCCCCGCTCGAAATCGATGGATGCAGTTCCACAAATCTATCAATAAAATGGAGAAACTGGATCAAGCAGTTCCGTCTGTACCTCGTTGCCGCAGGTCTCGAGGATGAATCCGATAAACGTAAAGTGGCATTACTATTGTCTCTTATTGGCTTTCAAGGCATGAATGTCTTCGAATCGTTTGGTCTCGACGAGGAAACAGTGTCTTACCAGGATCTAGTGACCAAATTTGACTCCCATTTCAATCCCAAGAAGAATGTGACGGTAGAACGTCACAACCTATTTACGCGTCATCAGAAATCGGGCGAGTCCATCGACGAATTCGTCACTTCCCTAAAAAACCTTTCTTTAACATGCGAACTCGGTACGTTACGAGATTCCATCGTCAAGGACATTCTAATTTTGGGTTTGTCCAAAGAAAATCAAAAGATGAAAGAACGACTACTGCAAGAAGATGATCTAAAGCTTGAAAAAGCCGTTCAAATATGTCGCAGCCAAGAACTGTCGAGGATACAGGCATCGGAGATGGACAGGTCGAGCGAAAATCGCAATATAAACAAGCTCAATGTAAAATCGCAAGTCTCAAGTCATCAGTCACCGGAGTCAAGGAATTATGGTGATCATAATTCGAGGTCGAAGTCCCGAGAGTGGCAGCACAAACAAGCTCCACGCCCAACCCGTCAGCGAAGTTCGTCGAGAGGTCCGTCGAGAAGCACCAGTACGACGCGAAGTGATGGTGGCAACAACTCGCGATGTGGCCGGTGTGGACAACTGCATCGGTTCAAGTGCCCAGCAACAGGTCAAAAATGTCACAACTGTGGTATGTACAACCACTACCGGAAAATGTGCAGGTCTAAAGCTATCAACTCAGTCGAGGCAGAATCCGACAGGTATGTCTTGAACCATAACAATGATGAATATTTCGTATGTCAAGTTAGTTCGACGGCAGGAAGCAATGTCTGGTCAATCGACGTCAGGTTCGGAGAAAAAACTCTCCCATGCCAATTGGACACAGGTGCTCAGTTAAACTGCATGAGCAAAACTAATTTCAAAAGTCTAAATATCGATGAAAGAATTTTGAAACCGTCGTATACCAAAATCACAACGTACTGTGGTAATCAGATACCCAATGCTGGTTATTGTTTACTAAATTGTAAGATTGCAAATAAGCCTTGTCGTATTCCGTTTAATATAATCGATAGTGACTGCTCAACTATTCTTGGTCTCAAAACGTGCCAACAGTTAAATTTGATAAAACGTGTTCAGATGGTGAATTTATCGTCCATTCAAATCGTCAACGAGTTTAAGGACTGTTTTGAAGGTTTAGGCTGTCTTGCAAGACCATGTTCGCTAACCGTAAAACCGGATGTAAAGCCTATTGTAGACCCTCCTAGGAAATTACCATTTAAGCTTTATCCAAGAGTCAAAGCTGAATTAGATAGGATGGAAGCCGATGGTGTCATAGCTAAAGTAGAGAAACCTAGTGATTGGGTAAGTTCCATGGTTGTAGCTGAAAAAAAGTCAGGTGCGTTGCGTATATGCCTTGACCCTCGTAATTTAAACAAAGCGCTCAAAAGATCACATTATCAACTTCCCACTTTAGAATATATTAGGTCAAAACTCAATGGGGCGACTATATTCTCTACACTAGATGCCAACTCTGGGTTTTGGATTGTACCAGTTGACAAACCCAGTACGGACTTGTTGGTGTTCAACACGCCGTGGGGCCGAAGGAAGTTTTTGCGCCTACCCTTCGGAATATCAGTAGCCTCAGAAATATTTCATGAGAAGATGATGGAGGTGTTTGGTGATCTCCCGGGAATTTGTGTATTTCTAGACGACTTGCTGGTTTTTGCTGAGAATCAACAAGCCCATAACGAACGTCTGAGAATGGTCTTCGAAAGGGCTCGTCAATTTAACGTCAAATTTAATAGGTCCAAATGCAAATTTAGCATGGGTCAAGTAAACTATTTGGGGCATTTTTTCTCAAAAGAAGGAGTCCGTCCAGACGAAAATCGAGTCAAGGCTATTTGTGAAATGAAAGCGCCAACTAATAAATCCGAAATGCAAAGATTTTTGGGAATGATTAACTATTTAGGCAGTTTTATTCCAAATGTCGGAGAGGAGACAACACTCCTTAGAAATTTGATCAAAAATAATAGTCAATGGGAATGGCAAAATGAACATCAAATAACTTTCGAAAGACTCAAAAATATAATAACTACAAGTCCAGTGTTGTCACACTTCAATGTAAACAAACCAGTAGTCCTATCGGTAGATGCAAGTCAATCAGCTGTGGGAGCATGCCTTCTCCAGGATAATAAACCCGTTGCCTACGCATCTAAAACTTTAAATGATTGTCAGAAGAACTATGCGCAGATTGAGAAGGAGCTGTATGCTGTCGTTTTCGCGTGCACTCGTTTCAGACAGTACATCTATGGGCAAAATGTTACCATAGAAACTGATCACTCACCATTAGTGTCCCTCATTAAAAAGCCGCTAGGAAGCGTACCTCCCAGATTGCAGCGAATGTTTTTGCAGCTGCAGGCTTATGATCTAAACATGGTTTATAAACCTGGTCGTTATCTATATGTTGCCGATACTTTATCGCGCGCTGCTCTGCCAGAAACTGATGACTTACTGGATGAACAAATTACAGTTCATATAAATTTGGTAAATGGATCTGTCCCTGTATGTAGTGATACGTTAAATAACATAAGAGCTGCTACCGATGTCGATGAAACCTCATTAATTCTCAAAGATTACTGTCAAAATGGATGGCCTTCAAATAAAAATTCAGTTAAAGATTTAGCCAAGCCATACTGGTCTAATCAAGCGGAACTATATTTAAGTAATGGAATTATTTTTAAGAATACCAGCATTGTAGTTCCTTATAGTCTACGGAAAAGTCTCTTAGTTAAGATTCATAATAGCCATATGGGTGTAGAAAGATGTAAAGCTCTTGTTAGAGGTGTTTTATTTTGGCCAAATATGTCGTCGGAAATCAAGAATTTCATTGATAATTGTGCAACTTGTATAAAATTTAGTCCACAACAGCGTGATGAACCGTTAATGCCTCATCAAATGCCAGCGTTACCTTGGCAGAAAATAGGCGCAGATTTCTTTGATTTTGATAATAAAAAATACCTCGTAGTGATGGACTATTTCTCTAAGTTCATAGAACTTGTGAACATTCCGTCAGCCAATGCATCAAATGTCATCAGCAATTTGAAAAGCATATTTGTCCGTCATGGTATCCCCGACATAATGGTCACGGATACAGGTCCCCCATGGGATTCTAGAGAGTTTGAAAATTTTACCAAAAGTTGGTCATTCACCCACCTAAAATCAAGTCCATATCACGCGCGGAGTAATGGTCAGTCGGAAAGTGGAGTTAAAATATGCAAGAACATACTTCGCAAATGTAAAGATTCAGGAAGTGATCCCCATTTAGCTCTCCTTCACTACGCCAACACACCAAAAAGTGACATTGATTCCCCAGCAAAACTTTTGATGTCTCGCAGGTTGAGATGCATCATACCTATTTCGCAAAAACTTTTGACACCTCGAACCGTTAATTTTCAACAACATAACCATGTCCTTTCTGCAAGACAAAATAAGTACAAAAATAATTTTGATAAAGGGACTCGTATACTTTCAAAGTTGAGTATGGGCCAAAACATATTTTTCAAAAAGACACCAAAGCATCACTGGGAACCAGCAAAAGTAGTTGAGTTCTCTGGCCCGCGAACATACATAGTCGAAACTCCAGAAGGTGCGAAATACAGGAGAAATAGGAAATATCTCTTAGAAAAGTCTGGATCAATTCTAATAAAAAACAATGAATCTATACACTGTGATCCAATCCCATTATCTGTTGAGACTGCTCGTCTTTACAATCAAAATGATCTTAAATCGTCGATTCTTCTTTCGCCCAACTATAAAGCAAAAGGCACAACTGGTAACAAGGGTTCACCAGAATCAGCACCTGGTACTGAAAATTCATATACTACCAGAGGTGGTAGGGTAGTTAAAGCTCCGATTCGTTTGAAATACTAAAGTTAACTATAGGTATTAATGTAACCGCCCATGTAATTAATGCTAACGCATATTAGACCATTATCATTACGACTATTATTATTTTTGTCTATGCCACTGTTTTTTCATTCAATAGTATCTAGTAATAATAATTTTCAATAATAATTAAAAATACGTTTGAATGTGTACCAATGTATAACAATGGATACAAACTGAGAAGAATGTTTAGTATCTAAGTTTATCCAGATATCTATGCTAATACTTACATTACACTGATGTATTAAAAAAAAAAAAAAAAAAAATAAAAATAAATAAATAAATAAATAAAATAAAATAAAATTAAAAAAAAAAAAGAGCATGTTGTATTGTATACAATTAATATAAATTTATATACTAAATTTATATTATATTTTATGTACTCAATTAAAATAAAAATAAAATGTCAATGGCTACTAAATCCAGATTTAGTTTGAATCTAGATGGCTGTGTCCATATAGAATTGGCCTGGAGCAGAAGGCGGGAATCATTACAATGAATGTCGAGCTTGAATAAAAGTCACAAGTCGTAAGCGTCCGTCTCATTATTCTCATATTCTCATTATTCATACAACAATGTGGACCAGCGCATTTCACACATACAGGTTCCTTCCCACAGTAGGATTGCGTATGTAAGTAGGATTGACATTTTTTGCATTGGGGAGTGAGTTTGGAGGTTTTTTTTTAGCAGGCTCAATCTTCACAATTATGTTGAGAATGACCTTTATTTCATTGATCTTATTAATATCCTCAGTTCTGTCGGAAGTCAGCATATATAGTGGGAGAGGCTTTTGAGTGATTTCTATTTCTCCTCTCTCATTTCTCCCTCTTTCTTTTTTTAATATGTTGGTCACGTCTATGATTTTAAGTCCTTGATTCTTGAGGTCGTCAATTATTTCGCTTTTTTCACAGCTAGGGTGTAGGCCTCTGGCCATGACTTTGATTGGTCTATCCGTTTTGTCCTGGTACGTGTACCATTGTTTTTTGTCCGTACGTAGAGTGTCAGTAATAATTTTCCAGTTGTCTCTCGATTCTACGTTTATTTTCCAAGTTGTTGTTAAGAGCAGTGACTTTGTACTGCTCTTTAGGAATGTTGGAGATTATATCTTTAAGGGCGGACAAGCTCCTGAGGCCCACAATATTTATTGGGGGTGGAGGGGGTCCTTTTTTTTATTTTGCCTAGTTTCATCCAACTTGGTAGCTACCTTGCTGTTGTCAACACTAGACTTGTTGGAGGCCCTGCTACTTCCGGCGATGACCTAGCCTTACGTTTCTTACTTGCCCTTTTCAGGATCCTATCAGTTTCTCTTTGGGTATCCTCTTCATCCGTACTATAGGACCTTAGGACTTGGGGTTGAGTCGGTATGGGTGCCCCTTGTTCGTCCTTCCGTGCGTTCTGGCTTTTTAGTACTAATATTTGATCATCAGGTAGTGGCACAAGGAAACTACAATGTCATATAAATGATTAAATGCAGAACTTACGTGAGGGTCCACACTCCGCAACGGCCCAGTAGCCTCGGCGAAGACGACCTCAATCGTCGGCTTTCCGTCTTCTTGATCGCTCATTTCACTGACCTTTTTGACTTTTTCGCTAAACTACTCTCCGATGTTGTCTCTTCGAGCTCTCGCACAAGACTCACGAAATTATTGAATTTGGGAATGGTGAGACGCGGTGGTGAGGGAACAAGGGAGTGAGCTCAATGGAAAGATAATAAAGGGCGAGAGAAAGCTTATGTTAACATGCAATTACGCTAACTTAAACAGCAAGGTACGTGGAGAAGGCTGGATAATCGCTGTGAAGGCGTGCGCTTGGGGTGAGGGCTTTGTCAGCAAGGGGCTCGACCTTCCAAAAGCGCGAGGGCCCGTGGAATGTTCTCGTGGCGTCTGGTGACGTGTAGGTTCGAGGAAGTTGATTCCACGAAGCAACAGATAAAATCTTCGTTATTCGAAGGGAGGTCGGACGCGGGTGTGTCCGAGGTCTTCCGAATTTAATCTAAGAAAATTCGCGTCTTCGAAGATGTGGGTGAATGGACTAGGGTATGTCCAAAATTGATTAGTTTGGTGGTGGACGAGGGTGTGTCCGAAAGTAGTGGTTGATGGACGAGGGTATGTCCGAGAATTGCGTGCTGATGGACGAGGGTATGTCCGAAAAGGTCGTGATGATGGACGAGGGTATGTCCGAAAATGTCTAATGTCCGTGAGTGATCGGGAAAATTTGAATAGTTACTTACAAAAGTAGCATTTGTAAGGAGTCCTTCGTCGCTCGTCTTCTGCCGCGTTTTTGTAATCCCAAATCACTGGACACTGCACGATGTATTTGGAGACCGTAGGTAGACCGTCAATCGATATCCCCTCGAAAAATTTCCTAATGTTCGTTTAGGAAATCCGGTTGTTCCGTGAGACTGCGCCAATTATCGTATCGTGAACACGAATAGAGTTTTTAAAAACTGTTTTATTTGATTTGATGTTAAACTTTGAAACTACGGTATAAAAACGGGGAGAGTAATGCAATGGGTCGAGCTTTTATATACTCGGGTTGCTTCAGCAGATAATTAGCAATTCAGCAATTCTATCATATATAACATATATGTGTATGGTTAATGTTATAAGCATGGCTGTGACTTATGCAGATATTCTAACATTGGTGTCATGCTGTATTCCTTTTGTTCACTTTGATCCAATTAAACACCTTTAACACTGCAAACTATATAGATTTGTTGTTCTTCTTGTTGGTGTCCTTCGACTAGAAGTGAACATTTGTTATAATCCATGTACAGTAGTATCTGGCTGACAACAATACCAGTTTGTGAAGGACTCAGTCTTGGAGACATTCTCGTACTTCGATTCCACAATTCACATGGCATTGATTGTTAAGTTTTGTATGCACCTTGGAATTCTGAATCGATTTCCGAAATGTTGAAGAATAGTAGAGTTGATTCTGGCATAACTGTTCTCACTTGGAAGATCCGTTAGTATGCATCCCTGTAATCCTGAAGTGGTTTTGAATTTCATGAATTATATCAACATAGCTTTTCTCCAAGTCTCAAACTAATTTATAGCCTGAATCAATATTATTTAAACAACTGGACAGCTAAATGACACCAACTTCTGGCCCAATACATTATATAGTGAAGGATCGAGAATAAGATCTGTTTAACATAAATAATATTTATAGAACTTCGTTATTACGTTTGTTATTGCTTGTAATAATCTACTTAGATAGTTTTCCCACTGGCTACAGTTGTACCCTCTCTGTTCAATGGCTTATTAAAGTCCTAACCTTATTTATAGATAAGCCACAACGAATTATATAAATATATATACTCCATAGTTTGTGTACCAACATAACGTAATCTCGATTATGTGTACAGTTCCTTAATATATTTACACTTCACTTTACTTGCAGAGTAATCCAGTTTTGTGTTTGAGATCTTGGAACTGTAATAGATCTACCTCATTTTGGTTTTGGACCCAAGAAGTTTCAATGACTTATTGTTACAAGTGTGTTGCATTACTGTGAATAAAGAACTGCTTCATTCCGCCATGTGTCTTTAATAAAAATTTCAATTGTTAAAAAGGAGGGGAGGAAAAACAAGAAATACGGTTGAGAATAATTTTTATTACCAAAATTATGAAAACAGTTGCTGAAATGGAAATAAATCACTATTGCTATTACAAGGTTTGTACCCATAACTCTTGAAACATCATCTCGTCAATGTTCTATTGAACTAAAATATTTTGGCACTATGTCAGTCTAATGAAAGGTGCAGAATGCATAACAGATATTCTATCCAAAGAAGTACAACGAAATCAACGTGGATCAATAGTCTACATCAAATAATATTTAAAATGACTGTAAACAACAAAATGATTCATAAGAACAATGTTTGAATAGTAAATTACTCACGAATAAAATTAAGGATACCTTTGCATGAATGTGACTGAATGCCTGCATCTTCAAGAACTTTATTTGTTTCTCTTGGCATTTTGTGACTTCTCACAACTATAGTAGTACAGAGAGGGTTTAGTTGATCATAACTACAAAACTTCGGGTTCATGCTGTACCTAAATGACTTGTCATAACATTGGAAGGTAATTTTAGTGTTAATTGGAGAATCATGAGGTACAGGCACATATTTTTTCCACTCATTAACCACATGATATTCAGGTAGATTCTAGGATGTTCTGCTGATCATTACCACGGGGAATGGCCCCACTTTCTCAAGGATCAGAAATAAAGAATCAAGTGGCCCAACTTTTTCAAGAACCTAGGTATACTCAATGTAATGGTTAACAATCTCGATTTTGCCAAACAAAGGTTTTTATCTTTGATTGCATAGTTGGTACCCCAATTTATTAATTGACCTCTCGATGACTAGATGAAATAATTGATTACATTCACGATGAATTGAAAATAAACAATATTGTGTAGATTAATTATTTCGGTGTTGTAGATTCTTCGATATCACTTTCAAACTCTTCGGATTCTGCTGATGAATCATCTTCATCTCCTCTTCTCATTTTCTGCATATTATGTTCATCTTTTGCCTGTATTAGAAGAAAGATAGGTTATGATCATGAAAAAAGTATTTTTAGTGTCAATTCAATAACAAGTTTAGTAATCCTTGACCCTTTGAGCTTCCTTTCGTTCAGTCTCCAATGATTCAAAGTAAATATTCATTTGCCAAACTGTAACTGGATCGTTAGTTTGAATTGAGCAAATACCCTGGTGTATGCTAACAATCCCTCAACCCTTGTAGAACTATGGATTTTCATCAGATTAACACCTCCAGTGCAAAAGGGAAAAAATGAGTCAGTACTCCACGTACAGCATTTCAACCAATGGAAGAACGTTTTTTCCAAACTTTCATATTAGCTAGGTATTTCATTTACGGTAAAGAATGTGCCTCAAAAGTATATACCTGATTAGGACAACATTTACTAGAAAAGTATCTAGATTTATTTGAAGTGAAGTGGATAACAATCCATGGCGCCTAATGACATCAGCTGTCAAGGGGGAAAGGACGTGAGTAAGCAAACCAGCAATTCACAGGGCGTAGGGTAGGAACTTTTGAATAACTAAATACAAAACTAATTATATAAATACCACTCCATGCGCATAAATACATCCATTTTACCACTTTGCCAATAAATGATAATCGAAGTACTGTGCACAAAAGCTCAGAAGTCTCAAGGAGTTATCAGTTTCCATTTGATTTTCAGTGGCGCGCCAGCTTGGCTAATCACTAACATTTTGAATTTCAGGATTTTATATACTGTGGACACCTCCAATAACGATCACATACTTGGGTATTACTTGTTATGAATATTATACAGGGTGTCCCATCTAAACGGGCCCATCAGGAAATTACAGCCTTGCGGTGCGAGCTATCGAAAAATTGAACTGGACCTTTTCCATAGTATTTTAACTCATCTTCACGATGCCGAAGTCCGATTTTTATTTTTCCATGTTTTAGGGTCTCAAATCATTGATTGAAACTTACGGTTTCCTCTTGACCCCCCTTTTTTATTGCTTTTTTCGATTCTAGGTTGAATTTGGAACAGAAAATGCCTCATTGAAATTTTTGTTTTTGGGGCTTCGTTTCTGAGTTATTCCACTTTTTGCAAAATACAGAAAATTGCCGATTCCTTTTAGACGTTACTAACACTTTCTTACTATTTTTATCTTCGATTTTTTTCACCACACTTTTGAAATCAGCATTAAACTACCTGTCATTCAGTGTGGTGAACATCTCAAAAATTGAAGAAAAAATAGTAAGAAAGTGTTGGTAACGTCTAACAGGAACGGCGATTTTCTGTATTTCGCAAAAAGTGAAATAACTCAGAAACGAAGCCCCAAAAAGAAAATTTCAAAGAGGCATTTTCTGTTCCAAATTCAACCTAGAATCGAAAAAAGCAATAAAAAAGGGGGGTCAAGAGGAAACCGTAAGTTTCAATCAATGATTTGAGACCCTAAAACATGGAAAAATAAAAATCGGACTTCGGCATCGTGAAGATGAGTTAAAATACTATGAAAAAGGTCCAGTTCAATTTGTCGATAGCTCACACCGCAAGGCTGTAATTTCCCGATGGGCCCGTTTAGATGGGACACCCTGTATAACTCGCCAGAGGACACCTAAACCTTGGTGCAGTAGTAATAACGTGATACAGAAGGGATCCCTTAGAGGTGGGATCCCATTAAACGTAAAGAAGGTGGAGGTTGCCCAGGTTGGAAGGGACAATAGAACTGCGTCACCAGGTCCATCCCTATGTCAAGTGGTTCTATAAAAAACTCGGGAACCGTCACAAGGTCTTGAATATGATTTGAAAAGAAGATCTTAAATATAAGAAGTTTATCTCACAACCACAGGTAATTTTCAGAGCATAAGCTATTAAATCACAATAAAAATTTTACCAAAGCACATAAAATGTATGGTTAATATCACACCTCGGCATTTCCAATAGCATGCTTGCTTGTATTAGTACCAGTACTCAAGCATTCAACAGGTTTGGCTTCTGAAACAGTAAGTAGGTATATCAAGGTTTGTACTTCCAAAACTTCAAGAAAAAATGTGAAAAGTGAAAAATGAGGAAAGCAAAAATGATTACGTGAAAAACGGTACCTATTTCAGATTTGCATTCAACAGCATCACTTTCATCCTGAACACAAATGAATAAAGGAACCTTTGTTAGGGAAAAAACAGTTTTATAGACCATTCTCATAGTTAGATACTAATGATTGACATTATGAAATAAATTGTATTTGCATGGTGGATCATACTCACTTTATCCAGGCCGATGAGTGATAATGTGACTTTTCCAGTTAGTACAACTGAGTTGTCATCTGAGGTGGTTTCTGTGTGAGAATCACTGACTAAAAGTTTGGAAGTAGGATCAAGAGGCCCAGTGATGTATATATTTTGAGGGGTTGAAGGCCTACTCAGAGGAGTAGGTGGGCGACTCCATTTTGCTCCTTTCTCACAGCTTTCCGTCATTTCCATTCCAAGGACTTTAACACTTCCTTTTCCAGGATCATCATCTTCAAGAGTATTGTGAAGCAACTCAACTTCAACATCATCACGAGGTGGCTCTTCTTCGTGGGTAGTCGTAAAACAACTGTCATCCAGTTTGGTTTGCTCTATTTGTGTTTGAGCAACCTGAAAATGGAGAATAACTTGAACTAACAAAATCATCAACCATGCCATCGGTGGATGAATATCTACCCACACAATGTTACATCAACGCAAAAGAGATTGGTGTGGGCTATCCAATTAAAAAAGGAACCAATCGGTACAAAGGCGTATGACTGAAGAATCTGAAAAGAGTGAGAGAAGATTCACCTGCCTCCAATAATATGAAGTTACGATGTTTCCTTTTGAAAGAAGTTATTATTATTTTTTAATTATTACATTCAATATGAATCAATTGTAGGTATATCTAATACTGTATACAAATATATTAATTACTTCAGTGTGCTGGTGTTACAATGGGAAAAGGTCAGAACAAATACATTTGTACTTGAATTAACAAAAATATACTCATATCCATGAAGAATAATCTGAGTACATTTTGTTTTCCTGACACACGAAACCCCCATATAGAAAATATACCAAGTAAAATACAAGGTTAATTATTAATGTATTATACATTTAGAACCCCTGTATCAAGTAACAAAGCAATTCTAAGGTCTGCAGATTAGACCAGTCATCCCATCCCGCCTAACGAGGGAAAATGGAAAGAACAACCATCAACAATAGACCAAAATACTAAATCAATATAACGGAAGTACACATGCATGGTTAAACGTTGTGGTTCTCTCCATGAGTGACACACACAGCTCTTTCAACACCAGTTCTTGACTCTAAGAGTGTTATGGAACACATGCAGTAGGTACGACATAATTATTCCTACTACCAATTAAAACCAAACTCAATGAAAGAAATTCAACTTAGGTTTCTACATAGCGTGCCTAATTAATTTTTTTCTCAAAACGCAATAAAACCAATTTTAAAAATCGTTTATTAAAAAAAAAAAAAGTTTGGTTTTAGTCAGTCTTCAAAATCATGTCAGGTAGGTGACGCCCCTCCCATTGTGAATACGAGTACACTCATTGAGGGAAAATTTGGGGTGGCCACTGCGCTCCCGATTTGGTCCCTTGCGACTTCTTTCTTTGGGGATTCTGAAATCCAGAGTCTATGTTAACTATCCCAAGGACCCTACAAGACCTAAAAGCCAATATTCGCAAAGACATTATGGTGAGAGTGATGAGAAACTCCAGAAATTGATTAATTGCGTACATTCGGAATGGTGGGGGTCATCTACCTGTCATAATTTTCAAGACTGACTAAAACAAAACTTTAGATTTTTATAGACATTATTATTACTATTATTTTCAAATAAAAGATTTCTAACGCATAAAATGGCTTTTATCTCGCTTTGAACTTGCCGCACCCTGTGCAATAAATGAAAAAAGTAGCTCCGATTATAGTACTAAGCCATTCAAGACTTCTTATGAAATTCAATTGTTAGGTACAACCGATATTATTACCAAACCCCAAACCAACTCTATGTGGAGAAATAAAATCAAATTTAAACAAATTCATGAGAATTAGGAGGTTTATTAAAAATCTTTCACGACCCTTTGAACAATGGTGAATGAAAAGTAGGAGTAGTGTTAATACATAGCTTCACAAATTTGCCACAATAATATGCTTAGTACTGTGCATATTACTGTGGCACATATTAGGTGTATTATATGGTCTAATCAGCGGTAAACAGCATATTAATTTTCAGGCAATTACCTGCAAGCTATACCAAGACTTGAGTAGACATCTGCCTAAGGTATGAACAGGAGAAGTTGCAAACTTTTGTCCCAAATAGGGACATGACGAACAGACGATCTAGCATGCTTGAGCGCTCTAGCTCCCAAATGGGAACAAGAGTAGGTACATTGGGAACATAGAGTGGAGTTAGGTAATGTTTACTCCCAGACTATGCCATAGGAAAAAAATCCAGGGTTAAAATCCATCAACAAAAAGTATTTATAATTATAATACTGGGAGGCGGTTGTGATACTATATGTACCACAAGTTAAAAGCAGAAACGATAACTGGAA